>JAOYRR010000160.1:0-1346372 GCA_038994665.1 Podotricha telesiphe | reverse complement strand
GCATGTAGTTAGAGCTTAAATCGTCGACAGCGACCGAAATTTCTATTTATATGAAGAATTTTTTTTTTATTGTGTTTTTGTAGTTCTCTACAAAAACACAATTTATTGAAAAAAATTAAGAGATAAAAATTTGTTATTGCGATAGAACTATTTCTTTACTTAAGTATTTATTTTTAGAACAGTCGAGTACACAATGTGCAATATTTCCTTTTCCTGTTTATCGGAAATACTTATAACAGAAGTTGTTTTCTATTGAAGTTTCTAGAATTTGAAATCCTTTACACGTAGTTGTTTAATGTCAATATGTTTTCGCCGGCAGTTAACGCCGCTCTTAATCTTGTCAGATCAAAGATCAGGGAGGGAGTGCAAATAATTAAAGTCCTCTGAGTGGGGATTGAAATTACAATCATCGCACGTAAATCAGACATGTCAAGATGGTATCATTTGCTTGTAATTATTACATTATAATTTAATTAGTTTATGTAAGTAATTTTATTTTTATAAATAATACAATTTTTATCTATTATCCACGTTTTGTGACATAATCAAAGAAAATATAGCGACAAATGTGACATAGTAAAGAAAATGATGTGGTTCGCTAAGTTTATATAGTCGAGATAAGAGTATCAAGTTCCAAAGCCGCAATATATCTAAACTAGACCGATAATAGCAATAAGCATATAAGCAGTTGCTTTGTGTGGGCTGCAAATGTATATAATATATCTATATATATATATAATCATAGCATATCTATAGCTTATTTATACAGGATATCAAATTATAATTTTTCAGTGAGTAGTGAAGAATTTATGTATATATATATATATATTGCTTAGATTTAAATATACAGTACGAAAATAAAACAGAAAGTTCGCTTATAATAATACCTAACTACCATAATATACAAGGTGGGCCAAAAGAAATCACCCTATTGGAAGATGCTCTTATTTTTGCAAATTACGGCCAATGTCAAATCTGTTTTGACATTTGTGAACTAGACAGATATAGAATACTAGTGAATAAGCCATGGAGCGATACAGTCCCCAGGAACGCAGAATAATCGTGTCTATTTTTTTGCATACCGCCGCAGTGCGAATTTCGCCGCCGATTCCCGGGTCGTCCGGCACCGACTGCGCAAACACTGCGCCGTTTGGCCACCAACCTAAAAGGAAATAGGACCACACGAGACGCTGCCAAGAGCGTCCGTTCCGCCGAGAATATCGCCGCTGTTGCCGAGGATGTCGAGCTGTCGCCAGAAACATCGCCCAGACACCGTGTCTCGCAATTAGCCATCAGCCGGTCTTCTCTAAGGTGAATTTTGGTCAAAAACCTGCGCATGTTCCCATACAAAGTCCGTGCATCAGCTGCTGTTTGTCGACCGCCAAATGCATGTAACCTACGCCCAAGCCATCGGTGGCCCACGGTGTATATGAGAATCTCTGTCAAATATCCCCTGCAGAATCGTTAAATAAAGTTAAACGCAAACTTTCATATGGTCAAAGCAGACACAAGTAGATTTGTGTTCCAATTCTTTAAGCTTAAATGTTATATACAGGTGCCTCAAAAGAAAGTTTATATTTATTTAGGTTACTGCGTAAACGCAACAAATTCGAAGGGAGGGGGGGTTTTGTCAATCGATAACCAGGCACTTGGGAATTCTGTCGCTATGGAGCGATTCTCGGGAACAGACTGTGTGTTGTGCGTGCGGGTTTTATAAAAACGCTGATTCGGCGACAGTAGCGCGTAGAAGATACCATGCTTCCTTCCATTCCTAGAATACCTTATATTACTAAACTAAAAAACTACAAATACGATGTTAGAAAAATTTATGTTAATACCAATATCTGGGTGACCAAGGTGATCAAAAACGTTAGAAAATGTGAAAGGTGTTTGTCAGTCTGTTCATGACGACCAGAACCTTTCAATTCAGCTACGTGCAACTGCTTTAATTGTGTATAGATCATCATTACACCTTGTTTGTGCAGCTTTGTGCACCCCTACAAATTTCAACTGGTGCAAAAATTAAAGCTCCAAGATGACATTCAGAGGGTTGTGTGCTTGATTTCGTAAATGAGGCAATTGAGCGCTTTTCAACTTTTACCAACATCTTGTTTTTGGATGAAGCTTATTTTCAACTTAATGAGCACGTAAATATACAGAATTGCCGCTACTGGAGTGCAATGAAATCGAAACAAGCATCAGAAATCCTTTTATTTGCCTAAAGTGGCCGTATGGGCTGCGATGTCAACGCGAAGAATTATCGGCCCTTACTTTTTAGATGAATTACAATGAATTCAGAGCGTTATGTGATGATATTAGAAGACTTCTTGGTACCTGAGCTGCAAAACTTTCCTGGCTTTTTCCAAAGAACATGGTTTCAGCAGAACGGAGCAACGTCTCACACGTCCAATACGTATTTGCCACGAGTTCGTTTTTTTTTCGAAGTTTACTGGTCCATGAAATGACTGCCGCGAACGTGAGGGTCTACATTTGGACAGGCGATATTAATTTTAAGAAACGAATTCTCAAATTGTGTTCTTTAATAAATAAGAAACATATTTTCGATTCACGGCTTTTTTTTATAATCGATCAACTAAATAAAATGTAAATAATGCTCTTTAAATATCAAATCTATTCATGATATTTCATAATAATATATATATATATATATATATATATATATCATAGATCAAAAAAATATATATTAAAACTTTATTATCCGCAACCTCACAAACAACACATACATCTATAAAATATAGAATAATTAAAGAAGAGAAGAAGAAACTCCTGAGCATTCCATGGATTCACCATGCAGATGTTGGGCCCTTACCCGCGTTGAAGTGGAGCCTCGAATCAATGCTCAGGGACTTGCTACCCTAGTGTAGACATAAGCGGCCCCATTTAAAATGCATTAAATATCTATCAGAGTTAATCTCTCTACCTAACCGTAAATTTGAAAATATCATGCCGCTTTCCAAATACGTGCTAGAAACGGGCTGAATGTACTTCTAGACAGTCAGAGATCTTTTTTAATAGGTTATAGAGAGATTTTGCTTTTTTTTATATCTCTCGTGCCTACTTTATAATAGAAGGCAAAGTATTATATATTAGAAGAGTTATGGTAATGTTTAGCCACTGTAACGTGATAACTATAGTTATTAAGAAATTTCTAAACTGACTGTATTTATCCCCATCGTTTATATTGTTTAAACTAAGGCAAAATTAAACAACATATATTTTTATTATTAGTATTACTATTTTTCAAGTCCCAGGCACTGGTAAGAGTGCGACTTTCTCCAAAACGATGGGCCCCGCACCAGTTGAAGTCTACAGAGCGGCCCTTAACAAATGTGACGTGCAGGACCCATCTATTTTAAACAATAATATTTTTCTTTAATAGAACTTTAACTATCCCTGTCAAACTTACAAAACTGCAATAATTTATTACATCCAAAGATGCGTTCAAGGCGAAAGCTTTTCACGACCTTTGAACTCTTATAAACAGGTGCCTCGGATTTGATATGCTTCTTAAGAAACGTACCAAACCAAAGCCGTTATATGGCAACAACTGACACTATAAAGCTAGGCACAGAAAGTTCTAAACCCTGCAGAATCCACATCGGCAACAGCATCTGGACAGGACCGTCCAAAGATTAGTAAACCGGCCCAAAGGAATAAAATGTACGTATCCCTTTCCAATCCGCTGCCTTGTAGTGGCAGTTACGACGAGTTGCGGGCAAGTCGTGATGAGTAACTTTCCTTTCGATTTTTCGATGACCTAAACTTTATGACGTAATACTTCCATTTACCATCTGTTTACATTGAAACTTGGGTCAAAAGTTATAATAACGTCCTTTAAGGTGGTCATTTTTAGTTCCTAAAATTTCCAAATCACATGTTCAAGACCGTTGATATATATTTTTTTCCTTTCTCTCTCGGCAGAAATAGAGTATCTGGTACCTTAGGAGAACTAGACTCCAGACATCCAATCTCCATTTTGCGCCTTTTCGAGTAGAGTAGATTCGAACCTACAAACATCACATTTACAGTCGAGGTGTGCAAGGTTCAATATTGCCTATTAAGCTGAACCAGTTTATACGGTCATTTACTTATATCTTACGGATGTACAGAATGGTTATTTTTTTTTATTTATAAAGTCCTTACATTACAGAGCGACCGACTGACTAGACATTATAGGGCGCAAGATGCTGAAATTTGTATGTTGAGGAATTTAAGGGAGTACTAAGCAAGGATTTATTAAAGTTCCAAAGGGTATGAAACTGAATTTTACATTTTATAGTTCACGCATACGAAGTGGTGGGCTTAAGCTCGTATGTTTTTAAAATAATTCAAAACTAAGACTCGTAGTATTATATATACGGTCTCAAGTTATGTAAGCGTGCCGAGAATTTACATTTCACCTTAGTTTAAGTAATGCTGACGGCTCATATTTGGCAAACTCGAAACAGTATCAATTTTCGTACCTTATGTATAGAAATTGGAATATATTTTGAAAAATATGAAGTTTCTATCTATCAATCTATACTATAATACTACAGTAAAATAATTATGTCTGTACATTTAATATATCTATATATATATATATTTTTTTTTTGTCTGTCGACTTGTACGCGCACTTCTTTGCCCATAATGGCCCTACTAAACTACAAGTAATAGGGCAACGGCACCGTAACCAAAACTATCCAACGTGATAAGCATTTTCCATTGTCGTATAACAATTAAACATCTGGAAAATATAATGAAGAACCATGATAGACCAGCTTACCCATAGGAAATAAGAAAATTCCCCATTCCGCTCACTGTAAGCGTGATAGGCGTACCTTCGATTCCCACTCGAGAAAATGGGTATATTTATATTGTTTCATAATGAATTCAATGTAAACATGAAGTAAATATAGGTTGTTTATCATAATAAAAAAAACATAGAAGTTGTATGTTATAAAGTCTACGTATCTAATTATTTATAAAGAAGCTATTTTGACATATTTTAAAGTGAAATTCACACACTTAGGAAGCTGAAAAACATTCCATTGTTATAAATTGTAATAATTTGTAAAAATCTCTCTACAGGGATGCTAACAACAAAAATAAGTTGTAATAAGTGTAGAAGAATTTCGACGTAGCCGGATATGTAGAACGCATGGCTTAACGGTCAGAGCGCCTAGACGGTTTCCAAGAGGCGCGGGTTCGAAACCCGCTGCGTTTAAGTTTTTATACGTTTTTTAAAGTAGTTATTTTAGTACTATGGGATAAAGATCGAAATCTCGCGCTTTATACATAATTTTTTTTATAAATAATAAATACTTTAAAGCCATAAGCCAAACTTTTAAAATGTTTATAATCAACAAATACTCCTTTAATTTCACAGAGTTTCATCAAAGAAAGTTATATAGAAGTGTTCAATCTGTATACTTTAGCAATCAATAACACAAACTTTGCTAAGTAGTCTTTCACTTCGAAGTTGTACTGCCTCGGTAATGAGAAAGGATTAATTAGACAGTAGACTAGTCCACGGTTTGGAATCGCTTTACGCCGATCTGTGCTTTTTGTATCGTATATCATTATTGAGTGCACCTACAAATATGTTTATTAAAGTTATTATATTATATGTATTATTGTTTTAACTTTAATGTGGTGTTTATCGGTTTAGAATGTTTCCGTTTCTAAAGTACGTATTTCCTATTTTAAGTCGAATAAAGTGTCTCTCGTTTCTAAAATTTGCAGAAAATGGAGATACTTTCAATACTAGATTTACTATGCCTACATTCTATTACATACTGGAACTGGTAAATCAAAATAAATAAATAGGTATCTTAATTGTTAATACCACTGTTCTTTATAAGAGACCATGGTGGTGCACTGGAAGAGTTTCTGACTCTAAGCGCGATTGGTTTTGGATTCGATTCCCAATCGACGAATGATATTATATATTTAAAATATTTTCATATCTCCGCTCTGGTGCCTTAAACCGCCGTTGAGTTCCGTCACTCAGCAGGCAATGTTTCGATTTCGGGCGAAAACTATTGAACGGAGTATCTTGACATTAACATTTTCTCTGATTACCATGATTTGTGGGAAAATCATGAAGTTACGGTATATCATCATAACTGTCTTTATAACAACATACATCAATATTTCAGTTTCATTCATTACATACATACAATTTTTACTTCACCAACGTATACTTATATATCGCACACAATTTTAACTGGCTGAATATGAAAAATGCAAAATTTATTTACAGTATTAAACTAAGTTCTTATTCCAGTAAGCCTCGTCTATTTCTTATAATTAAATAAGATCGAACTGTACAAGAAAGGAAAATATATAAATCTCAGCATTATGCCTTTATTGTTGTAATGTCAGAAATACTAGTAAAGTAGTAGTTGACGCGTCAATTACACATTCCTGTAACAACGTATATATGTCAGTTTGTACAGAAGTGTTTGTCAAACACGTGGTAGTGTGTGTGTATGCGTGTGTTTTTTTCTAATTTTATTATTTAATGTGTAACAGTAACTTTATTTTTTTAATACATATTTACATTTTGCATTTCTTCTTCATAATAATCTTAACTATGCCAAATTTCATATGCCATTCCTTGGTCCGCAGAAATTTGTAAAAGGATATCCAATGCTTTTCCTATATATGTAATACACTTATATAACTGCAACATCAGACAGCAAAATACATTTGTTTATATATTATGCATGGAAACTGGAAGACATTGATGTAAAAGCAGTATTATATTTTACAAAGAATTATTTACAGCACATGTTGCCTCATTCAATTTTATATACTACTAATTAATTGGGAACTATTAATAAAAAAAGTACAATTACATTATATTTCTAAATAAATAAGAAATTTTGCAATCATAACCTTTACAGATTTGATATTTAAAACACAATCTTTTGAAACATAAATCCTTACAAAGGTTTACGGAAACTTTCTTACTCGGTATTTTCTTTAAGATCCCGGTCAAGTACAAGTTTCCCTTGTTGCAAGAATTCTGTAGAGCGGTTATATCTATGTATAGCTAGAGTAAACAGAAAATTGTTTAGCGTTCTAAGAAAATGAAACGATAGGTATCAAAGTCTCTACATCTATATTAACAAAGAAAAAGTTATTAACGATTGACTTAATGAACGAATGAAAGTTTTGAGTTCAAATGGAACTTATGGGAATATTTATAAATATACATTATTATGTGGATAATTTATTTGTCTAATTAGTCAAATTGCGGCCTTCACTTCTGTCATCAAACACGCAATCTGTATAAAGTATATGGCTTAATATTAGTTTGTCTGTAAGAGGTTGGAAAAGATTATATGGTTATTAAACGTGAGTTTAAGTGCTCCTAGTATAAAGTTTCAACTTTAAAGGAAATAATTTATACTTTTTGAACTTATTAGACATTTCTTGCTTCTTGTACCATTAAGAAATTATCGCTTTTTTTTCATACCAAGGTAAGCAGATACAAGCTTATGTCCTTAATTTAAGTCTTTTGTTACTACAGTAGGAATATTTAAATAATTCAAATATAATTATTACACCGAGTGAGGATAGAACCCACAAACATTGCATTTACAATCAGACGCAGTCCCACTGCACCACAAAAAATTCAAAATTCATACATATTTATCTATATATAATATAAATTTTCTTTTACAACAAATCGCAGTTTCATAACCTAATTTCCTTAGAGTAAAGCTTACTTCCTATTCATGAACCGTGTCCAATAAATTCGAGGCAGTCTGTTTACAGTCGCTTTGTACTAACAATCTACCTTGAGTAATAAATGTACTTACCGTTATTTTTTATAACTTTTATGCACACGTGTATTTATTTGGAAAATATTTTTTTACTGAATTTCAGTATTATATATAACTTTTTTAAAACATTTACTTAAATATGTTTTAAATACTATATAAAAAAATATCATTTGCAGTGTCTAAATTATGGAAAAATCTACTCTTTAATCATTTAGTTATTTTGTATTAAAATAAAATCCCCCATGCACTGAGAGGAACATGTTGCGCATATATACCAGACTTAAAAGACAGTTGCGTCCCTGAGGGCCATTTATTGTTCAAAGCGAGTAAAAAGAAACGGGGCAAATATAAAGAGACAGTAGTAACGTCCCTTCAACGTCCCGCCACACGATTTTCTGCCCTAAATCCATGACGCAAGTGCTGCATTCGATTATGTAAACAAATATATCGTAATATATTTCGCATAGCCGGTTATACACACAGTAGCAGTAAATTCTGAATGTTCAAACTTAAATGTGACATAGATAATTAAATCACTATTTCATCATTTTACTACTTATCATGTTTTTTTCTTCTAACTATATTATGTAACAGTTCGCTAGCTATGCTAGCTTGTATAATTTATTCATAGCTCTTTCAGTCACCGGTAGAGTTAAATTGATTCAATTATATCTTGTATTTTCTAGAACTGGATATCAATTTCTATATAGAATCCGAGTGATGAAAATGCAATAACGTTGTCTATCGATTGAGTTAAGCAAACCTCTTATAACTCATGTTTTAGGGTCACAATATCGATTTTGATATCCCCGCCTGCATAATTATAAAACGTCAATCAGTATCGCAATATCGCGGTAATAGTTTGCTCATAACAAACAATCAATACACATTATACATACCTAGCTATTAACACAGCTGCAGACAACGCCATTTTGAAGTGCTTATTTCCATTATAACATTGTACTAACTACACTGAAATGTTCTACAAAAGTTCGCGTTTTGCTTCGTAAAGTCCAGAACTTTTAACTTAGCGAAGTATACTAACTCCCCAATTGGAATTACGCGAAAACAACATTTATTACAAGGGAGCACAGATTGAATTAGTTCGCGGTAGAATTGCGCTTACAACTTTGCGCAAATAGACCAAGTTCAAGTTATCTGAAAAGTTATTTAACAAAGTTTCATAGCTTTCTTGACTGTTATGCGAGTTTATACTTTGAGTAGTGGGGATTGAGTTAATTATTGTTTGTGGGACAAAGTTTACATAGGACCTTTGACGGGCGAGGCTCGTCTGCGTTATCCCATCGAGAACCGTGACTGTAGAAAGATTTTCCTTCTCTACAATAGACTGAGACTGGGGCCGGTTACTGAAATGACTTTGTAATGGCGTCCTCAATAAAACGATGTTCAATATCGTGGGCATTTTATTTATGATCAAAAGAAGTTTTTTTGGGCCAAACATTATGTATTCAAAGTAGCACCCTTGTCTATTTATTACGTTATTATAATTTATTTCAATTGTTATATAACTTTATTAACTTTAGATATTTTATGCAATTGCCATTAAATAAAAGTCTTATTTACTTTTATTTTTGACTATAATTTAAATCATTAACTTTAAAATAGAAAGTTTTCCTCACAAATGTTCTAATTAACATAGTATTTGAAACAAAGGATACTTAAGTCGAGAGACTATGAGATAAAGATAATTATATAAGAAAAGATATTGATTTCACGGTACGCTAAGACAAGGTCACATCTTTATGATATCAAAACTCTTCGTCTTCATTCTTGGATTAATTACTTATAAGTTAAGGCTCTTAGTTTTCAGTACTTGCTTACTCTTGGCAATGATGTTAAAATTACGCTTTATTTATTTTATATTATTTTAGAAAACTTTTGTGAATTGTAAACATACACTTTATTCCGGGTATATATTTCTTCAATCTCATACTTACAAGTAAACAAACAAACGACACAGCACAGACGGCACTTTTATAAATGAAAATTAAGTAAAATTGGCTTTAATTCTTCATTTGTTCAATTGAAACCTTTTGTTTGTTTCCTTAAAGAAGTTTGTTTAACTGTCATTACAAGTTTTCAGAACCGCGCAAGTATGTGATCGTATTATTTTCAACTCAAACTTTTAGTTTTCAAAACTTTTTAACTATGGAAAAACTACTAAAAGTAAGTTAAGTTGTTATCACCTGTCACTTATCTGTACATTCGGTCCATAAGCAAGGTCAAGCAGTGATATTAGCGTCCTCCTCACGCTGAAGTAAACACAAATCACAAGAGCATCATCCGGGAAACGTCACTCGTGAACCACTTCAAAAAAACATCTAAAATCTTCGAAAACACTCACAAATCCCACAAACACTGTGAAAAATATGTAAAAACACCGGATTTCAGTCAGAGTAGTGTACATCGACTCACAGCATAACCTCAAAACATCTTACTGACACTCCGCGGCCCACAGGAATTAATAAAAAGTTTCTTTATAAAACAAGTGGGTTGTGAGCATGTTCCAAAATGGCGGAACTTTGCGTTAACTTCGGAACGTATAGCGACGTGAAGTTGTAGGGTGCGCGTCTCGTGCCGCCCGCGGTACGATTGCGCAGTCACTACTAACTTTTCTCATAACAATTTCACGAAAAAACTTGCCAACACTTAGTTTTTACTGTAAAACTTTTTGATCGGCTTCCAAAACTGAATTGTGACTATTGTTCATTTACAAAAGTAGTTTTAAGTGTTACAAGTGTGGATACAAGCCTTGTAATATGCTAGTCGCGTACAATTATCAAATCGGCCCGCGAGCCGCGAACTCGACGGGGGTTCGGTCGGGGAAAATCAATAACTTACGGCCGACTCTCTCCGCCGCTCTCCACGTCTAATCATACACTTTGTGAGCAAAACATTAAAACTTGTCCGTTTGTTTGGAGAAGGGAGGCAATAGTCGATCGCGGGGTGGGCGGCGCGGGCGGCGGCAGGGCGGAGTGGCCAGCGGAGCGGTGAGCAGAGCGGGCGGAGTGTCACACGCGGGAGACAGCTTGTTTGCCACTTTCGCGAGTTTACTTAGAATAAAGTTTTGCGAGGTGTTCTTACTGAGAAGTACGAATTTGTACTGCAATGTGAGAAAGATTGGCGGCGACCGCGCCCCCTCCGCCTAACTTAACTTTGCTGCATTGTTATCGGCCGCCGCAAGATCAAATTAAAAGTTTGCTTAATAACTTGTAAGGCTGTTTATTAAGTTCTTGTCCTAGTTTAAAATTTCTCACGATTAACTGCAAAGTTATAATTAAATACAGTGATTTTACAGTAACTATATTATTTTAATTACTGATTTTTATTTAAATAACTTCTGTATACTCTATATAATTTAAGTAATAAATTGTGTGTTATTTGATAGATAATAATTGATTCTGAAGTCTATTTAATCGTTTTGGAAAAATAAATTTCCATTTAAAGTCATAATAGTGATAATTAAATTCATTCCTTTAATTAACTACAATGTGAAAACAAAGATAATTTGCCATACAGTTATAATTCTATCTTCTATTCTTGAACTGTTTTAGGTTTGTACTATTATTTGTTCGACCCAAAAGTCACCACAAGACAGAAAATATCAACTAAAGTGATTTAATTCTTTAAGTAGTGTAAACAAGTTTTGTCTATAAATGTTCATCTCCACGCACCCCAACTTCCCCTCTCAGTCGGCGACTATCGCCAAACAAATCTGTAAACCAGTTTGCAAAATATATCAACTGCAAAACTCCAGTGTGTTATGGAACTTTACAAATATGACAAGTCTGTGCAAATAAATATTCAAAGAAAGGTCTAACAAAGTTGGTGTTTTATAAAATCGCTGAACTGATCGGGCAACTACCCAAGTTCACCGGAGTCGGGGAAGCCAGACTCCTACCACCCCCGCGGGTTGAGTATTAACAAGTACTTTACGAGATAAATAAAGTTAGCTTATAAGAGACTGTTGACGTTTGTACGGATTTTTGTGTAAGTTGGAGAGGCTATTACTCAATTATACTTTGTATTATTCCAATAAATTAGTAATCTGTTTTTTTTTGTTATTATAAAAAGTATTTTAGTTTTAATTGTTCGCTATGGTCCTTAAAGCGGCCATAAGTGGAGAGCGGAGTATCACTAGATAGTAACACTAGATTTCTGTCTATGACGGCTGAAGATAAAAATCACATTATAGATTAGTATTTATCAAACAAAACAGAGTTTATATGTATAAAAATTATATAGGCATCATTTGGTATGTCTGCAAGCGTTCCACATAAGTTGTTGACTTATATTATAAGAAATTTCAAAGTATACATTTGCATTTTAAACATCAGATACACATTTGCCGAAACAGAAAACGTACTGAAATATGAAAATACGTTTGAGTAAAGCAAACTTCATGCGCATAGAGTTTATTCAGAGAGCAAGTTTCTAGGTCTCCACTATTTCCATATTAGTCTTAGTATTTGAATGTGAGCGTAAGTGTTCTAGGATAGTTGTGTTAATAACTTTGGCTTGGTGAATTTCAGTAACATAATATATCATATTCAACAGAAATTATTGCTATTATACTTACTAATACATACGACGTAGATATTGATTTTAGATAATCCCTTTGACGATTTTCCATATGATGCACTAGTTTACATAGTTTATCTATATTTTGTTTGGTTTGCCAATTCAACACAAGTTTCGATTCAAAATAGAATTGGGTTAACGCAAAATCTATTACTAAGCCTTTTCCCTTCAAAAATAACTACTAAAATTACTATTTATCTATGGCATGAGTAAGTTAGAGCATTTATACCAGCTAATCAAAATTTTACTAAGCTTACTGCTCATTTATTTATACTAGCCATGCCAGCGACTTAGTCCGCGTGGAATTTTAAAACAAAAGTATGTACTGTGTGTACATATATATATATATATATATATATGCCTTTAGTTATTTTAATATTATTATCATGAAACTCCAATTTTATTTATTTGTATAGATTATTTGCATTTCACTCATAACACCTACAGAAAGTGTGTATTTACAGTTTTAATAATATTTGACATATAATTTTCCAATACGCAACTAACCTACACTATTTACCCTTCTCTTGGAAACTACGAGTAGTTAATTCGATGTCAGCTCCAACTATTTCCGCATCTACAAATTGTATCTAAACGAAAATTTCTGTTATTCTATTCGAACGTAACCTTAAAGGTTTAATAGAACATCTTTTAAATTATACTTTATAGAATTTATAGTTGTTTAATGTTATTATTGGTTATCGATTTTTTATGATGACTTCCTAAAAATATTCCATACATAGTTGTATAGTTGATGCCCGCAACTCCGTATGCTTGGACTTTATGATGACTTCCGTTTACCACCTGTTGAGATGATGAAACTTGGACCCAAAATTATAATCCTTTCCTTCATGGTAGTAATGTTGTTGTCTCTAAGACTTACACATTAGATATTCCATATGATTTTTTTATTTTTTCAGCTTCACGCTTTCCTCTGTCTTTGCAATTTAACGACACTATACTGAACAATTTTTCTATTAAGGTTTTTATCAGATTTTACAGATTTTCAATTGTTACATTGAATTTAAATGCCTATCACGTAGAGCTAATTTTGATAAAGGGGCATTTACTTTTTCCTTAAACTTTTATAGCTGGATTATTTAGTTTTTCATCGGATGTGCCGAAAAATGTTTTTATAGCAGCCAAATTTAGTTATAGCCTTTTCTTATTACTTAGAGTTTGAAATATATATGTTTCGCTCTTTGAAATCAATTATACTCCAAGTCTTGCCCAAGACTAAAACCCCAACAAAAAAAGTGTCATTAAAATCCACACAGTAACCATAAAGATGTGCACTAGTTTTACTGTTTTGTTATAGTATAAATGTAAACCTAGTAACAATCCTAACACCAAAGTGATACGCTTCATTGCTGTCTATATAAGTAGTTTTCTTAATTAAGGAAAACCGAGCGCAGCGTTGGGCTTCATCTTTTTTCAATATAAATATACAAAGGCTCTCTAAATAGACAAGAAATGAAAAATAATTCAAATCATCTTTTTCCAGCTCAGAAAACTTTATTATCAATAATAAAGTATAATTAAAACAATCTTATTTCATCAAGTGGAGCGAATGTGAGCTGAAGTAATTGAGCAGAATAAAGTTAATCGACGAGCAAAGAGAAAATATTTTAGAAACTCGATCATGAAATTATATGGATTCAAAAGGAAGCACTCGTAATACAAACCCCTACTAATAGAACTTTTATTTTATCTTCAAGCATTTATTACATGTTATATAGTAAGCGGAGAAAAACTAGTCAATCTATTCTGCATTTTTTTTCTAATTAAAATATATGAATACAGAATACAGCCGTAGCATCATGAATATTTTTGACTTTCAAAGTTAACAGTACAAATCAAAAAATGCTGAAAATCATTATCATCGCCTTAATAATATTTGCTTATATCAAAAATACAAAATGGCTACGGTATACCATATGTAATCATATATGGAATTAATTTAATGAATCCAAAATAAAGGTAAAGATAAATAAAAAAAGATTTTCTATCATCGAATATTTTATTACAATATCTTGTAAGGAATTTCTATTATAGTTGTGCCCCAATTGTTAGGATAATTATAGAAACACACAGTCAGATAGATGAATAGTGAACAAAATTGTGATTAAACTATTTCTTCTTATAAATTATATATACTCTCGCTCAAATCCAACCTTTCCATAGTAAGGGCGCAGTCATAAATTGAACAAAGGCACGAATATCGCTTTTCAAAAGTACTTTGAAAACAACAAAATGTTTCTGTCTCGATTTTCATATATATATATATATATATATATATATATATATATATATATATAATAAAATTTTAATTATTCGCTGTCTGTACATGGAAGATATATGAAAAAAAACATTAAAAGGGGCATTTATCAATGTAATAGAACACGAAAAATATATTTTTTTATTTTTTTTCCTCTTTGTCTGTGTGTCTGTTTGTTTATGCATTTATGCATATAGCATGGTGGACGCCGTATACACCGGCCGTGCAGGTTTTTTTTGGGAAAACGTCGACGAGTGCCGAAAAAATTTCTGCATTTAAATTGCATTCGGAAATTAAATTTTGACTAAGGAAAACAGCTTAGAGTATGCAATATTAAAAGACCTAGCATAAGTAAAATTCGGTCTCATAAACTTACGAAATATAAAAACTTATGCATTCATAGTTGCATAGTTTGTGCGGTCATTTGACCTCTAAATGAATATTTATTATTATCTTTATTATCCTTCTAAGAAAATTTCTGAACTCACTGTAAATAATACCTGCAAACATTTGCAACAATTGGAGAAAATACACAGTTAAATCAGGATAATTTTTATATAGAATTATAATTTTTGGCTTCTGTTAATTTTTATTGAATTTTGACACATTATTAAATTCTGAGGCTGTACAGAGTTCGCCGGGTAAGCTAGTCTGTAATATATCTATAGTATCAATTTACCCAACTTAATTTGTTAGTAACTGTTTCTTAGTAAAAGTATGCCCGCCACATTAAACAATATTTACTAACCCGGCATTTGCGGTTTAGCTGGTGTATCGTAGTTCTTCATTAGCTGTTATGCATCTTCAATTCTCATGTCAACGGTAAATGCGCATTACACTGATCAATTTTAGCTAATGTTCTAGATATTTGAGAAAATTAACCTCTATTATGTATTTTTCATTTTTCAACACTTTATCCTAGCACTTTTTCCCACATAGCAGGGTCGTTAGAGAGAACCTAGTGTCCAGACACTTCGTTGTCCACTTTCCGACCCGAAACCGACCAGAGCGACGAAACAAAAATAATTGAAATGTAACCATTCCCTCAAATGGGAATAGAATCCACAACCAATCGCGTTTACAGTAAGACGATGGCCTACATGAGTTTATGTGTGTATTCTAATTAGATTTTTAATTAAGTCCTGAAATAGTCGTAGAAATGTAAAATTTCCAATAATTTAATAACACAATTCCAAAAAGCAGCTACATTCAAATATACTGTAAATAATATATATCGGTTGAATTATATCTAATTATTTATTTATCATATGACACGTATTCGCTCTCGCCCCACTTATATGTACAACCGGACAACTGACATTCTTAACCCTTTTGAATGTATAAATTGGATGATTAAAAATAAAATATTTGAATGAGCTCATGCTTTTGCGTTTCATTCACTTTCCTATAAACTAGAAATATATATGGTTATTAAAAACGTGTTTATACTTTGGAGAGAAATATATATTTAGAAAATGTATAAAAATTTAAACGCATCAGGATATTTATACGTTTTCTAAATATATGTTTTGGAATTTCCTAAGTGTGTGAATAACACTTATTAAATAAAAAAATGTTAAAAATACTTAGAGTATTTTTGCAGCTTTATGCTTTTTCCTGTATAGTCAGGGTAGTCAGAGAGAACCTAGTTGCCTAAATCGATATATTGCGTGTTCAGTGGTGGAAATCACCGTCGCGCTTTGTTTTATATACCGGAACGGAGACATAAAAATATTTTAAATATAATCATTTCCCAAAGTGGGAATCAAATCCACAACTAATCGCGTTTACAGTCAGACGAAGTCCCACTGCACCACGAGGGTCAAGCTCAAGCTTAGCTTTAAATAAATAAAAATATTTTTATTTTATTATTTACACAACCATTAATTAAATAAATAAATAATTGTTAACAACAAATAATGACAAAACGTGCAGACTCAAAACCTACCTCGTTTTAGTTTTTATACTTTTTTTATATCAATTTTATCCTAATCATGTTAATATCATTTTAAAAAATATACATTTTAAAAATCACTAAATTAAAAAATATTTCTTGTATTTAACATTTTTTAATATTTACTCTCACACTTAGGATATATTGTTATACGTTTTCTTCAAATTTACACATTTCTTTTTACTAAGAAACTAATAACAATTTAAACTATAATGTAAAACTGGAAATTTGCATTTCCAATACGTAACGTTACTATCGAAGGTATATTCAATAATCCCTTCTTAGCGCGTTTTCGCACAAAGTATATAATTTTACACCCGTTTTTTCCTTTAACTTCACATTTTTTCCTGCATGTCAGGGTAGTCGGAGAGGGCCCAGCCTAAAAACACTTACAAACATTGCTTGTACCGGAGCGTTGAAATGAATAATTAAAATATAATTATTTCGCCGAATGTGGGTTGAACCCACAATCAATCTCGATTACAGGAGCCACCACGGTGACCTCTATGTATTGTTAAATTTATTTAAATTATATTTTGAATTTGTTATAATTTATTAAGTTGTTCTAAAATATCGAATACGTTTTGAATGCATATATGTATAATATTTATGTATATTTTGTTTTGTAACCGAAGTGAACTTAATAGATCACTCTTTTATTTAGTGAACTTATATTCAATATAAACTTGCCTTTAAATAGAATTTGGACCAACATCCTGCAAAACGTAGAGCTTTGCTACGGCTACACTGCCGTAGCCCAGTCACCCAATTTTTTTATTATAGAAGTTAAACTTTTAAAATGAGTATAACATTTTTGAAGTAACTTTTTTTACTATGTAATAGTTTGTATTTTGTTTTGTGTTATACTGAGCACTGTATGACCACTGTATACTGGACAAATGAAACTGAAATATTTGAAATTCATTAACTTATAGCAATAGAACAGTATATTACTATTTATTATTTTAATATACTAGTGCCTATTTTTAGTTTATATAAAGGACACTGACTTTTTACATAAGCCAAAAATAAGCATTATTATAAATAGAATTGATTACAAATAGAACTTGCATATTAAGGTATTTTTAATTGTTTCACATTTTGCTGGTCCACTACAAATGGAACTACAAGTCTTCTCCGTAGTAGTTCCCGTGATCTCGGATAGTGGCGGACGAAGAGGTGCTCCTCTGTGTCAATAAGGTTATAGTTCGTAGACCACTGTCCTGTCCTAGCCGGCTTAGAGACTATCTAGAAAATGGTTTCATCACGTTTGGCATGGCTTTTTGAACTAACGAAATACAATGGCCACAACTGTACACCGAGTTACGTTTCAATAACAGCGCATAAATATATATTAAAAATGTATACGTAATCTTAATAAACATATCAATTTATAATAATCTACATTGACACTATCCGCTTTGTAAATGTATGTCTAAGCTTGTGCCTCGTAGGTACGACGCGCCGTCCGTCGGAATCTATTAAGAGGATTATGGTGCAGCTTCAAGACGAGGGTCGTCATGAGACGTATCTCATACGAATTTTGTATGACTATTACACCGTGGTGGTGTTCAAAATTGGGCTTATAATATATTATAATAAAATCACATATTTTTCCATTAGTAACTATAAATTTTACATTTATAGTTAATAATGGAAAGAAAGCAAATATCTTCACAAAATTTCTTTGCGATTTTTCTAGAACTACAAAGTGAGTTAAAATTAAAACATGAATATATACATATTCCCTTAAAATGTGACCTCATAATTTTAAAACATTATATCTTACTATTATAAATTTACTCAGTCTGTCAGTCTGTGATGGCATCACGGCCAAACCGTTGATGATGCAATTGGTTAAATTTTATATAGAGATGCTTGAGGGTCTTGGGATGAACTATATACTTTGATTTTTTTCTCCTATTTTTTTAGTTTTCCCAGGTATTTCATTGTTTTACTATATAGTACACGCGGGCGAAGCCGCGAGCGGGTCGCTAGTATTGAAATATACTTGTATTATAAACATTATATTTTCTAATATGTGACAAACTTCAGTATTGTTTATTGAAAAAGAAGCCTTGGGTGCTTCAAATATTTTCAATTACATCAAATAATGAACACCAAAAACACAAAATACAACATCGAGAACGGTGTGAATACTAATACTGTTAATCCACGTCAGCTAAATTATTTATGCATTTAAAAGGATTTACTCTTAATATGAGGTGTAGCGGCGCGGTCACGACTTCCCGACTCCTCGTTGCCGTTGAAAAGTTAATTAGGTTTACTGTAATTAATATTTATTTAAAAGTTTTACGTAGAAAATATTGCTTATGCATTACATTTTTGAAGTTAAAATCTACAGATTTTAATACATGTTAGTAAGTCATTTTGTTCTAAAACAAAATGTATATGTTGTTACTAACAGTAGACACAATGTTATTAAGGTAGTAAATAAATAGTTATTAAAATGCTGCATTAGGCAGAGTAGATTATTAATAAAGAAAATATTTTTTAAAAGTCATATTAAAAGAGACATTTCAATTTATATTACCTTACCGTAACTTTTAATCGAGAGAAGACATTATTAATAAACAATATTTTTTCTAAAATTGCATTACACACACGTAAATTTAAAAAAAAATGTTACACATACTACCATGTGTTCAAAATACACTTTTATACCAAGTGACATCAGTACACGTTGATAGGCACAACGCAAAGTGTGCGTCCTCGGGATCTTAGATTATTTTTTTACTAACACGCAAGAGCACGTTGCTAAGTTACCGCATATATTAGGTACGCTTCAACAGGACCAAAAGTTTATTTTTAATTAATTAAATTTTAAGTAAAACATAATATATATACACAGCTACATATAATATACATACATAGGTACGTCCCAAATAAGTTATAACTTCCCGTAGCTTTAATGCAATTGCTATATGTAAGTTAACGATATGAAGTTTTGTTACTGTAAAAATTTATTATGATATGAAATCTGCGATCAACTATTCATGGATACTTGATCTAAGTATGAGATACATATTTTAATATCGATATTTTAATTCGCAATCACAATCGATTTTATCCTTTATTCGTATATTTTGACATGAGCAATCGTCTAAATCAAAAGACAAGTCAATAGAAAAATAATGTATCATATATTGGCTAAGTCAATAGCCTAATGGCCATAAAATGAATAAATAACACACAAACCATTCGTTTTGGACGAAAATGTATCACATATTGAAATATGTCGAAGCATATCTTCGCGTGACACTTTGATTTTCCCTCAAATTTACCTTAAACGCTAGTGCTATTAGGCAAATTCGGCAAGTCATTCATGTCGATTACTTAGACAATAAGATTAGGGTATTATGCAAACTTTTATATCGCATTTTATATTGACAAGGCCGCTTTAAGACAAGGTCAATGCAGTAGAGCTAAGTTATGATTTATGAATTACAATTAAACGATTAACTGATGTTTGATGAAAATGACAAGGTGTGATAGGATCTGATTGTATACGCGATGGTTGTGGGTTTTATTTCGACTCGGGGGAATTATTATATTTAAATTCTTTTCATTTCTCCGCTCTGGTGACAAAACAAAGCGCGGCACTGAGTTCTGCCACCTAAACGCATCTTGCATTCGGGCTGAAAGTGGAGAACGGAGGCCACACTAGATTGTATCTGAATATCCTGATATGCGGGAAAAAGTGTATAGCTAAAAAAAAGTAATGTTTAGAAATGTATCAACTTAAGGATTTTTTTAGATCATTAATATCCCATTTTTCTTCTTTTGTACTTTGCATAAACATTAAAATAACAGCAGCGATACAGTACGATTTTTTTCGATAGAGTTCGCAATTTATAAAACTAAGGCTCTTTTGGCTGCAACGTTAATGTGTGAAAATGAAATCACAAGCTTAGAATTTTAAAGTGACATATAGAATAAACAAAAACTCGTAGCTAATATAAAGTAAATACTTTCAAAACTTGAATCTAGAAAAGTCGTAGCTTATTTGGACTAGATACTTTCAAAGCTTGAAACAATATATTTAAAATGCATATTCCTCTCTATAATTTAAGAGTTATGCTACATCAATATAGTTTCTTTATCACTATAAACTTTGATGTTTCTACAGTTCGAGAAGAACGTGAACACGTTAGAAGTTCACCAATTTCCCACTTTAAAGCTCTAATTCTATTCTATTTCTGTCATTTTGCTCTACTACTTTGCAAATATTTATTTTTTCAAACATTCGCTTTCCTATTTCATACACAAAAAAGCGTACCCCCAATGAGAAGTTACGTCAAAGTAGTACGGATTTAGGGCCCATCTTTGTCACTTGTCTGTGTCATGACCTTTAATAAGGGATAATATCTAAGCTATTGCAAATAGATTTATATTTCTATACGCGACTTATATAATTTGTTCTAAATTTATATCGATAATAATATTATCAATGTAGAAATAAGTTTTTAAATGTTATACGTTCTGACTTCTAACTGTAAGCGCGTAGCGTTGAGTTCCGCCTCGCGATGTCTTGAGTTCAGGTTAAGCTGCTTTTTGCAAATATAAAATTCTTGAACTCATTACTATGACCTCTACATTGTAAAGCAAAATCAAACAAAATTTTTGGTACTAAAACGTGTTATTGTTTTAACTTATGTGCATAGTTTACATTTAGATCAATTGGTAATCAAGTTGGAGATTTTCATTTGTAATACTTTAATGTATGCAATATTCTCGCTCTTAAGGGCTTGGGATTTTATTTTCTGAAAAGTATAATTTTATTTTTAGGCAGAGAGTATCTAATGTCAGCATACTCCGTTCTCCAATAAGAGAATGAAAATAATAATTTTCCCTAGTGAGAATGTGGGAATCGAACAGACAACCATCGCGTATAAAGTCAGACGCTGTCACACTGTTTTACATTATTTTTAATAATGGTTGTAAATTCAAAAATTGTACATTTATAGTTTTAGGTATCATCGTATACATATTAAATTCATTATTGAAATTAAATATTATGCAAATGCTTAATGATCACAAAAAAATAGACGGTCATATAAGTTAAAGCAAACCTCAATATTTACAGCTAAACTACTTCAAACTACGAACAATGAAGGAACTCAAATTGAATAAAAAGAACGGTGCTTTATAAAACTAATAAGCAATAATGCAATTTGTTTGAATTTATTTTTGTTTTTGATATATTGTAATCAATTTATTCTGTAATTTTTGTTTTGATAGTGACATAAATGGTGGATGACAACAAGTTACGAATATACCTTAATTATATAAATATAAACATTTCTAAGAGTATATTTCTTTAGAACTTGTGTATATATGTTTTAATAGCAGTAGCGGTATTATTATTTTTTGTTTATCAGTAATATTATTATTGTAGGTATCAGGCATCCTGTCATCATCTATAACTGCAACTGCACTCTGTATTAAATTTTAAACTTTTGTCTTTTTATTTTGTTACTATTGACTTTGTTGGTAAATCAAAAAATAATGCTACTATACTAATTATCAATATGAATCAACTATTGTAATAAGTAACTAAGCGTACAACCCTAGTTGAATATAACAACAAAACCTCTTATACAGACATATTCTTGTTCATATCTAATCAAGAAGATAATCTAATGAAGCAGTAATAAACATAACAAAATAGCACTCACTCAAGAAATAATGAGGCGTAAGATTAGATAAAACGTTCGTAGAGCGGATTCAGTGGGACACGAGCAATAAATCTCTCAGCGCCAATTACTAACTATATGATTGTCGAATATCCAAGAATTGTAGTAGTCCGAAACAATGGGCCTTTTGGGAAATACACGTGACAATTGGGGTCGTTGTGAACGAAACTATGTATGGATTCATATAGAGTTCTGTGCAATGAATGGTAATGGCATATTAGATTGTATGCAAAATTGTATTCAAGCCACTTTTGTACTTGTATATTATATAGATATAATATGTGTAATGCAAAAATTTGTAACTAGCTTAGTAACTAGTTGGGGAGCGGAGTGCTTTAATACCTTAGATCTAATTTCCAAAACTAACACATTCTACAAGAATCTTGAACAACACGTAATGCAACTAAGAAACTGACGGTGGTATTTTGATATAATAGTTGTATAAAATGATAGATGAATGCCTCAGTATATCTGTACAATATACTGAGGCATTCATCTTAATATTTTAAAATATTCGTAACATTAGATTCAAAAACGGTTGTCATATACCTAAACATAGTTTCATTTTAAATGCATACAAAAGTAAATAACAAAATTTTATAACAACAGTTATGTATCACAATTAGTTTTTTTTTGTGTGAATACGCAAAATTTGCAAGGCTCATTTGGAAAGTTTAAGGTTTTTCAAGAAAACCTGGGCCCCTGGAGCTAAAACTTTTGTAGATGCGATCGTATCGCATAGATACTAAAGAAAAATCTTAATCTAATGGACAATTAACTAGGTATTAGTGTGATTTTGTTTGTACCTTATTGTTTATTATATAAATCATTGATATGGATTCAATTATCACTCTGGGGAATGGTTATATCGGGGTCGTCATGGCTTAGGGGGACAGCGTCTGACTGTGAACGCGATTGGTTATGGGTTCGATTCCCACGCGGCGAATGTTAAATTTTTAAATCATTGGCATTTCTCTACTCTAGTACCTAAGACAAAGCGCGGAGTTGAGTTTCTCCATTCAAACATACAATGTTTCCATTTCGGGTGGATTGTGGAGCACCAAGTGCCAAGACACCCCGTCTTGGCACTTGGTAATCTCTGATTACTTTGGTATGAGAGATAAAGTGTGAAGCTAATAAAAAAATTGTTAATATTAAGTATTAAAAATATTTCAGTTTCCATAGTATCGGTAATTCAATCACTTACAACGCAGAAAGTTCTCTATGTCTACCAAACTAATAAAAAATTAAATCCAGTTCTTCAAACAACACATACTATATAATATTCAATTGCATTTATATAATAGTAGCATTTCAACGAGATTACCAGGCACTCCATTGGATTATTATTGTATCCACTTAATCCTAGCTCAACCTTATTATCTAGAGAAGACAAAGTATGTGTAACAATATACGCGCCTAGCTAAATGTTGCGTCCTTCACCTTGATTATTTGAAAACAACAATTTAAATGTTATTGCCGTAAATCAACTAAATCATTAACACAAGATTTTTTTAATTTATACCATTTACTACGAATATATATATGGGAGATCATTCCTCCGAGTAAGAATCGAACCTACAACCATCGCGTATTCAGTCATACGTTGTCTCACTGCGCCTGAACGACCTTTACTAAATAAATAAAAATAATACTTATTTAAATATCTTATATTGTTTAAATCAGTAGAATTTGAACAGCACTAATTTGATGACCAAACAAACGCTCTACTTAAGTAAATGAACCACATTACAATGAAAAAAACATATTTAGAAAACGTATAAAAATTTGAACGTAGCGGGATTTGAACCCGCGCCTCTTGAAAACCGTTCAAGCGCTGTGACCGCTGCGTTGAACTTTTTATACGATTTCTAAATATGTCTTTTTCAATTTCCTAAGTGAGCGTATAACACTATAAAAAAAATGTTTAAAACACATTACAGTGGATAAATGTTTAGTAGAAATTTTGTTCAAGGTTTTGTACAAGCCTTTGCTACTCAATAACTAAAAAGAACGATATTCTGGCGAGATAATATTATATTTATGCTAGTATTTTGTTTCATTTTAAGTAATAATAATTGACGTGATTTTTAAATTTGTAACTAATAATGAGGTTCACGCTATATCATGCATAAAAAGGTAGTCAAAGAGAATCTAATGTGAAAACACTCCGTTCTTTACAAATCCTATGTACCTTTTTTTAAAAAAAACAAAACAGATTTTTTAAATAAAGATTTTTCATCTTCGTTTTTGAAACTGGCCTGGATGGAAATAATATACACGGCCCCAATCACAACTTATTTCAATTTTAGATTTCTTCTCTTGCAATTATAATAAAAATAATTTAAAGTAACATAAAAATAAATTAAAGTATGTGACTGTAAACATATTACAAAATTATAAACGACGATATTTTTATTCTCAGTACGTACGAACTAATATTAACAATTACGGAATCAAATTATTTACGCCAATTACGTTCCAATTTACGTAAAAATGTCTCATTAAAATTTGTGACGACAAGTTGGCATGACATCGTTACAATGAATCCGTATTATATTGTCAGAGGCCTTTACAAACCGCGTCAATCAATGACAACTTTGGGACGCCAACACCAACGTAAGGCAATTTGCGATTCATTTGAAAGGTGTTCCAAGTTATAATTGGTGTCGTGTCGATTCAGTTATTAGCACTGGAACAATACCTGGCGGGAAGTGGGAAATGAACAATGGGCTTGAAAACGTTCTGGACAGAGTTTTTTACATATGGCGGAATGGAGTTCCATTTTGCAAAGTTTGTTGTGAAACAGTTTTGGTGCTGTGCGAATCTATTTGTATACTAAGCGAAATCAAATAATAGTAAGGCTACAAAGGATTGCTTTATTATAATCATATTTTATAATAGTAGTATTTGAATAGAAATCTACAGGAAGCTATTTAATATTTTTCAAGCGAATAAAAATTTGGACGATGCAAGATTTGAACCCGCGTCTCTTGGAAACCGTCTGAGCGCTTTGATCTAACATTTTCATACATTTTCTAAAAATCTTATTTACCAATAAAAAATATAACTAGGTCAGGTCGTATATTAATTAAAACTTTTACATAACACTAGTTGGATTACGAAACGATCTTTGAATATGCCGTAGCACGAATCTCGTAACCATTACTATATATAAAACAAATATATATAAGTGCAAATATATTTTATTATAGAACTATGGTTATTTAATATGGTTATTTAATAAGTAGTAAGCATTATTAGTAGAATATATATCTTTTATTTCTTTGGAGGAAAAACTATTTTTTACAAACGAACATGATTTACTTATAACCGAACTGCTACGACGTAGCGAAATACATATTATGTATGTAATAAATAACGTCTATACCGAATGGTGGATATAATCATAGTCAATAGACATGTTTTCAAGAGGCGCGGGTACGAATCCCGCAACGTTAAAATTTTTATACATTTTCTAAAAATGTTTTTCATATAATTAATGTGACAATAAGATTTTAAAAATGTTAAATTAAGAAACACACTATTTATAAACACTTCATAAAAACTGATTTTAAAGTTACAAATTTCCCAATTTGGCAGCTTTTATTTACTTAAAAACGAGATGAGAAAATATTAATACTCCATAACGCTATGTTCAGCGACCACGAAGTAATGTACGATTCAAGAATAATTTAAAAATGAACGGCGACTACAGTCCGCATTCACCTGTAATCGATTTCATGGTAAATAACTTGAATCAAGTTGATGATTTGTGCGAGAAAGTTATGAAGGAACGAATAAATAAGCCTATAATAAATCCACCCCGAGTTAATGAACTTTGAAAATGAAGGGAAAAATGTTTTTTTTGCACAATAAAAACAACTTCTCTGTTCGTAAAAAATCTCATTTCGCTTTATTGCAGTGGGCCTAATTTGAATGGAGTGCTATGCAGTTATGGTTCAAGAGAGTGGATAATTTTAAGTATCAGACTGCCAAAAAGAAAACAAGGGTAAGTGCTGATTATGTTCGGAAACTTTTAGATTACATATTAGCACACGCAGCCGGATGAATCCCACCTAATGTTTTTTTTTCGTAGTTACATAAGGGTTACTGGGTAGATATAAGTGCGTATTGACCATGTATATTGGTTTATTTACTTTTTTTCTTTAACAATATAAAGGTGACGTATAATTGCACAATTGGACATGTATACAATGGTTGTGAATTCATTTCCCATGTAGAGAATATGTGTACAAATCACTTCATATATATATATATATATATGAAGTGATTTGTCACTGCAGCCTACTGTCTAATTTTCTTTGTCTACTCCACAATATATGATGAATATAAAAAAAAAAGTTAATTGACCATTTCGAAAGCTTTTTCAAATAATATGTGATAAAATGTGACTGCCCCACACAGGCAGTGTGCCGGCAATGGCATATGCTTCTAAGACATAGTTATTGTGTTAATATTGCACAATGACGAAGATATGATATTTTTGTGATAAGGTTTCTTAATTTTATATTTTTGTACTTATATATATAGGTACATTTATTTATTTTACATATTCAATGTGGGTATGTAGTATATACGTATTATTTGTCCATCATGGCGCATTTAAGTCTGTAACTGTTATTTCGGTAGTTGTGAGTTCTATTCACATGCGATAATGTTAGTAATCACAACTTTTTCTTATTGATCATAAATATTTTCTATAGTCTTTTATTTCGCCATGGCGTAAAAACATGGCGTAACAAGATTAAAACAGAATTATCTTTCATTACAAGAAAAAAAGTATAAAATAATAAATACTATAGGTTTCACTATTTTATTGACCATTATATTAATGTAGATGACGAAGAAGCACAAAATTTTACTTAGTTAAAGTGTATGTGGATGAGAAGCGCAGAAAGTCAATATTGTTTTAAATAATGTATTAGAAATATATTAAATAAACAAAATAATTATGACCCACACTGTAAAGTGTTTCACATATATTGGCTTTTATATAAAGTGACATACGAGTACTCGTTGCCAAGGTAACCGTATTTTATCCGTTAACGAGTTTACTAGCTTAATAAATCGCTATAGCAGCTTTTCTTTAACATATACCATTTTTTTATATATAGATGCTAACAAACATAATAAATATTAAATTTTAATAACCACCATTACTTAAAACGAAATTACTCTAAACAATGTTAATGAAAGTTACAGCTACAGTCAAACAATACAAAGAAAGAATTAGAAACAATTCCTCATTGGACTTCTGAAACTCGGGAACGAATCTTAAATAAAAACTGCTAAACGGTGAAAGTTGGTACAGTGTTTCGTGAATTTAATTAACATTCCGGGGACAAGCGGGCAGTGTTAATCGTGGCTGTCAATGCCAGCGGGTCACCCAAAGGGCGTCACCCAAGAGATGTCAGAACAACTTTGCTCTGACTATATCGACTTTTTAATTGCAATATAACCTATCTTTTTATAATTAAAAATGCTTCAAGCTCGCAGAAAGGTAGTGCCTTTTTGACTCTTATATTTTAAGATTAATGTTATTTTTAATCATACGAATTCTTGCTCCAGCCAAATATATGCATTATATTAATAAAATAATTTATATTCCACCAATATTTTACGTAGACTTTTTCTATTACATATTATTTTTGAAGCTATAGTGGCGAGTGGGACAGCATCTGACAGTAAACGCGGTTAATTGTGGGTTTGGGGTATGGTGTGGTTCCCACTTGGAAGAATAATCACCACTTAATTGTGTTCATTATGCATGCTATGGCGAACACGACAACGCAATATGTCGAATTCGGGCGGATAGTGGTGAAGAGAAAAGAAGAAGAGTGTCTATACACTTGGTTCTTTCCGCCTGCTCTCTCTACTATGCGGAAAAGTGAGAAGCTAGTAAAAACATACACCGTCGCGATGGTTACCATAATATAATTATGTTTAATATAATTACGATATTCCATTTAATTTATAATGGTAAATATAATTTAATGGTTAACGTTCTATAAAATATAAATATACTTACTAAAAGTCTTAATTAAGACTGTTATTTTTAAAATATAGTCTACTGTATTAATGAATGTAGCATATTTTTCCTTTGTATTTAATAAGTCTGGTGAACCATGTAAAATATATTATGCGAACAAAATAATATTGGAGTGGATCGTAAAATTGAAGATGCTTTTAAAAAGTAGTAAAGAGTACGGCATAAATCCGGTAACAGTTTGCAGGTGAGACTTGATAGACGATCTTTGTTTTGGAATGTTTTAATTTAATATACTTTAAGAGGATTTTAATGAAAGAAGAAAACTATAATTAAATTATATTGTTTTAAATGAAATAACTTTAGCTGGAGTAATCACGTATATTACGGCGCTTGAAAATACTTTTTAGTTATCCCAACGTCTTGGACACTTTACAGTGACCGTTACAGGTATAGTTATGGTTCAAATATCAAAATATATACGATTTAAATAGTCTTAACATTTCAAAGTGCTAATCGCACACTTAGTAAATTGGAAAACATATTTAGAAAACGTAAACGTAAATTTTTATACATTTTCTAAATATATTTTACGATTGAAATAGATTAAATTTTAAAACTATATCTTATGCTTTTGAGTTCCATTGAGCATTACTTACATTTCTTGTGTTTCACTTCTCGCTTCATTCAGCAGCATAGCAGGATAGGCAGAGAGCAGACAACAGAATTGAAAACAGTTTCAATATAATCATTCCTCCAAGTAGGAATTGATCCAACAACTATTATGAATAAAGTAAGACAATGTCTCACTTCGCCACGGTGCCCTCTTATAAACATAATTTTTCCATATTAAAAAAAAATTAAAGCAATAATTGAGTTTCGTTATCACGTAATATAAGACATAACTTCTAATTATTATAATTTATCACTATTCACACACTCCGCTCATTTATCTGTCCAGGCTTATGGAATCATAATAATTAATTATTCAAACATAAATTAATTCCCTTTTGAAATTTGAAGAACAGCATTTACGTACAATTAGACACTACTAATTTAATTTCCCCGATCTATTAAAGCGGCGTTTGGTTTAGCCACTCAATAAAGTTATAAATTATACATAAATAAAGTTGAAACTTTCTTGTTATTTAATATTTTTCTACGTTATTATATATACTCGTAAGTACCCGTCGTTTTTCTTGATATCATTGTAGGTTCTAATTGTTTCTGCCTTTACTACAAAAAAACGTAAAAGAAATATGTTCGTACAGCAAGCTCTAATAATCTGGACAGATGTGTTTCCTGTGTAAATCGTAAAAATTATCTTATCTACCCACAAACGAAGGTTTATTAAAAAGTCGTAAACGCAAACTGCAGGGGAGATACGATGCAACCTATAATGAGAGTCATAACCCCTGTCCATAAAGTCGCTTTGTTTTTAATAGCACTTGCATAAAATATTTTTCATCTGCTTTTTTTTGGTATTTTTTGTCGTTAAGCAAGCCTTTTGATATATCTACGTAATTTCTTTATTATGTATACATTTATATATGTTGAAAATAATAAATATATTTATAAAGTTTTTGAAAATAAATCAAGATATGTGCTTTAACTTATTTTTAAAACTTTTATTTTAAAAAATAAAAGAATCTCAAGAATCAAAATGAAAGAAATAAGTGAATACAAAGACGCAGGCATGAAAAAGTCACATCTTGATATTTATAAATCATGACTCGTGCGGCATGAACCTTGATTTTTTTGTTTTTGTATGCTTATATTCAGTTTTTAACGAATGTAGCAAATTTTACTAAGTTACATAAAGTAAAAGGAGTAAAAATTCATCACTCAGTATGTAGACAGACATAGAAATTTTGAAAATAACATGAAAAATTTAAAAATTAAAGCCGTAAAAGGGTCTTTTCCAAATAACGGTGGAAAGTTTTACGGTACAAAGTTCGACGATACGCCCACAGTTCACGGAAATGTATAATTATAAGCTGCTTACTTATGCGCGGTCTCGAAATATTAATATACCTCTCCATAGTTCATACTGTATTATACAGAGCTACATTAAACTTGAGCTTAGTTATTTTCACAGACATTTTTCAGCTTGACCATCATCTGACATAGAATTTTAAATTTTTGTATTTATGATTGTTTGTAAGCTTGTAACATTGTATGGTTTTCATTTAACTCCTAATAAACATAGTCGCAGTGACAACTCACTCTTCACACTTTGTTAAAAAAATATACAAAAATCATTTTTATGTTTTTTTTAAATATTCCTAACTTATTATTCATCACACAGACATGAGCTATGACCTATTTCAAAGTTAAGATGCGAAATATCACATTTTTTCTATTATTCAAATACTTAACAGACTAAAGTAAACGCCTACATAATTATTCCGTGTTTTATATCTATACAATAGTTATTAGCTGCCCGCAACTCCGTTTGCGCGGAGTTAATGACCCACCACAATAAACATCACGCTGAACAAATTTTATAAAGGCGCAATTTCCTTATATCTTATAATTATTATGTTTCTAGTTAGGTAATTCACTCTTCAACATGAATTATAAATTTAAATTCTGCCAAAGCTTAAGAGCTAGCTGAAGCTAAATATACAACAAAAAAGGTTTTATTCAAACACAACAAAAATATATACTGCTTTATTATAATGATAGATTTATAAAGTATTATAGATTATATATTTATATAATTATTATTACTTTAAAATAAAGCCTAAAATATTGATGTAATATATCACTATGCTGTAACATAAATAAATAAGGCTCATAATATGTCTATGGATCATTCAAAATAACCATTCAATTTATTTCACTGGTTCACGCTTTTTCTAGCATAGCAGGACAGCATAGTAGAGTGAAGTTAGTGTCAAGACACTCTTTTCTCCAGTGTCCGCCCGAATTTAAGACATTGCGTGTTAAGTGGCAAAGCTTAACACTGCGCTAAGCGGAGAAATGAAAATAAATTAATTCATTATAATTTCACCAAGTGGGAATCGAACCCACAACCAATCTCTATCGCTGTCTCGCTGCTCCATGATGGCCTCATCATATTCATACCAAAATTATAAATATTTTTTCATATATTATATAATACTATAAACTTCGCAATCCCAGAACATTAATAGCTAAGTTATTTATTACTCCATTTTGAAATACAAGCGATATATCCAAACTTATTCACTGAAGCAAACTTCAAATTTATCCAGTAAACGTATATTTTATGTCCCGGGACTGTAATTATCGACAACAGTTCACTCCTTAATAATTATTCCGGTTTCCTGGCGAACGCGACCTTTATACAGTAGCAATAAGAGTTCAATAATATTCTAATTAAAAGTCGCGTGGGAAATGACCGAAAACTATTTAACCCCATCAAATATACATAAGTAAATTTCTCGATGATTATCGGGTAGAAGCTGTGATTTGGAAACTCCCTTGTGAATAATGCACGAATGTAGGATGCGTCACGTATCAAATGTTTCATAGAGCTATGTATAAATGAAAACATAATTTTAATTTGAGTTAATTTCTAAAATATATATTTTTTTAACTAAGTACAATTTAAATTTATACTTTCATAAGATGATTAAAAATCTAATTTTAATATTTTTCTATTATGTATGCGAAAGCCTATTACACTGTCATGGACCAGTAAAAAGTATTTTAATTCGGACTTAGCACCTCACATCTCAATTTTTTATTCTATAAACAGGTGGAAAGTAAATTCTTGCCATACATTTTCTATATACATATTACACTAGTAGCTGCCCGTAGCTTGGTTTGCATGAACTTATTAAAGACTCTTCTTAACAAAAAACCCATTGCGCTGTACAACTTTTGTGAAGGCGCAATTTCCTTATATGTTATAGTCAGTATAACTGGTCTATATCAGGTGTTCCACGCTTCAAAATCAATCATCGCATAATTCCTGCCTAAGCTTAAAAGCTATACAATAAAAAAGATTCATTCAATACCTTCTAGTTCCGAAAATGTTTTTACTGTTTCATTATAGTATGGTTAGATAGATAATATAGATTTTGTTAACATTTTTTAAAGTGTTATTCCCACACTAAGGAAATTGAAAAAGACATATTTAGAAAACGTATAAAAATTTGAACGCAGCGGAATTTGAACCCGCGCCTCTTGAAAACCGTTCAAGCGCTCTGACCGCTAAGCCATGCGTCCATGCATGTCCCGCTGCGTTCAAATTTTTATACGTTTTCTAAATATGTCTTTTTTTAGATAATATAGTTTCAACAGTAAATATATGGAAACAATATTTAAATAGCATATGAAATTAAAAAAATCAAATATAACGAAAAGTAACGTGCTAAAAACTATTAGCTCGTTATGCCGGTTGTAGACTTGTGTTGTAGACAAAATAGCGTTTCAAGATTAACTAAAGCTAACACAAGCCTGTTAAAAATAAGAACTAGCCAATAATTCATGTATTATCTAGTAAATTCATAATGTACATAGAAATCTTGAACCCTTTACAACGAATATCGTAAGACGACATTACTCACAGCCCACAAATTGTTAGCGAAGGTGGATGCGACCGCAACCGCACGAGCCAACTTCCCTGCCTTGGTCCCGACAGTTATTATGTACAATTAGGACTTAGACCACGCGGCTCTAATCTTGCTCTAACTTCTACGTAGGATATGCATAAAATAGTTCACGCCTAATTGTTGCGGTAACGACACCATCAGAGACATGTGTGTCTTTTATAGGTATGATGTTTAATAGATATATTTGTTTGTTGTGATATAATTATAGGATTTTACTTTGTTTTTGATAATAGAATACACTGAAATGAGTTTATTAGGCATTACAAACATAATATATAGCTATTAGTTATCAGTATAATCATGAATATGTGCGTCGTTATAGCGCACTTAGTAATTCATCTATTAGAGAAAAACATTCAATTTAATTTTTTGTCTAATAATTTTATTCAAAATAAAAAGATACAAGCTTCATTTTTTGAACGTCCAATAATTTACCACCGGTTCACTTAAGTTAATGCGCTTAAGTCAGCGCTGAGAAGAACCGGCGTATGAAACTCAGCGGGACTCAATTCAATTATTTATATATCTATTAGTGACAATGATACCTTTGAAATAAGCTGGAGCGAGTATTTCATTCTCAACGCGTGTTATCATTTATAAAATCGTTAATTATGTAAACCTTTAACACACAAACGTCTCTTCATTACTTTTTAAAATTGTGATATAGAACATTCTTTGTCGTTTCCTGGGATCCTATTGTAAAAGCGTACACATTGTCCCATAGAAGAATCACGGATTCGATGCAGTCGAGTTACATGAACGGTAAGTTGACAACTATATCTAGTAGGTATTTATATTATATACGTCACCGATTTCAGTACAATCATTAATTTCTTTATATTAAAATAATTTTCAAATATGTATTGAGACGCTAATGTCAATATATTTATTTCTTATATTTAATTCCTTATAAATTAATCTTTAGGGCATAAGTTATAGATTGCACGAATAGCTCGCTTCTGCAAGGCAAAAGTAGAATTAATAGCGGCTGCATTGCCCCAAAGTATAATTAGGTATATGTAAATATCTTGACCTTAAGTTAGTTTTTAATTGTTCACATACTAATATATTTTAAAACACATTGTACAAACAAGTAAGAGGCGATAGAGTCAAGCCCAGCCGTTATATAGGTAACCGCTCCAATATTAAAAATTACTTTGTCACTTCATCGTATCGCAAAAAACACTAAATAATGCAAAAAACCTAAGAAAATCTAAACTATAATAAAACAGTAAAAAAATTTTGTAAATTGATAATATTTACGAAACAATAATTTAGGCGAAAAAAAAACAGTAATAGAATACGAGTGGACAACAGTAATATGACTTTTTAAAATTCTGTGTGTCATTTTATGTTTGTTCGCATACATCTTAGGAACTACAGGCCAGATTTAATTATTTTTTTTATAGCCATAGCTTAAGATATAATTTATTTCAAAGAGAGGAACACCTGCTATAGAGATATAATAGCACAGCTAAACTATAAGAAATAAGTTAAAGCCGAATTATGCTAATCATAAGGAACCATGTAATATTAGAAGCCGTAGTAATGAAGTCACTAATTGTTTAGCTAAAGATAGTATTAACAAATGCCTGTACTTCAGTTCTTAACCAACTTCTGTAACGAGAAGTCGTCTAAAATAAACTTTTTAAAAACACCTTGGCCCGGACCCGAGACATAAAAGATGTCCAGTATGGTGGGCAGTTTTCGTTAACCATTAAGTCTTTGTCTATTGAACTTTGTGGCCATCGTGGCGCATTGAGATATGACTTACGATAGTAAACGCGATGGTTGTGGGTTCAATTCCTGCTTGGGGGAATAGTTATATTTGTATTGTTTTTCTCTCCTGTAAGACAAATATGGATGTTAAGTACCACCTGAGAGGAAATTATTATAATTTTGGGTCCAAGTTTCAATGTCACCAGATACCGGTCCACGCAAACGGAGTTACGGGCGTCAACTAGTATATAATATATTTAATATTTTCCAAAAGTACTTGTACTGAAGTAATAGGCAAGTAGGGAGAGCCCTCGGACTTTTAAAAAATATCGATTGATATAAGAGAGGGTCGTGAGTGGAACTCAAACTGGTACCTGTGGAGTGCAATAGTAAATACGCATTAGATAGCATCTTCGGATTTTTAATCTATTTAAAAAATCTTTATAAGTGATATGATTAGGTGACATACTTACTTAGACTAATTAAAATTATAAAAAAAACAGTCAAAGGAATAAACTTTGCAAATACTTCAATTTCTTATATCATTACTTCACTATACGTATCTGTTTGTTAATATCGATAAGTCTTAAAATTATATTTCTCTAAAAAAAAATTAAATATTTTATCTGCTTATATATAAATACATTTATGAGAAATATTTTATTTAATATTACAGTCAATATATTGACGGTTGAAAATAATGGATAAGCCTATAACCATGATTAAAAATAGGTTTTGATTTTCAAATTTATCTTTTTGAATATATTAAAAGAATGGAGTATGATGTTTAAAATTTAAAAATGTAAATTTAAGAACAATGTATTTAAAATTAAAAAAATATCTGCCTCACACTTTTTGCCGCATAACAACCCTGCTAGTCAGAGAGTACCTAATGTTAAATCACTCAATTCTCCACTTCCGGCCTAGAACTGAGACAATGCGTGTTAAGTGGCTGAACTTTGCGCAGCGCTTTGGTTAAACTAACTAACCAGAGGAAGGAATCGAACCAACCAACCACCGATCATGTTTAACCCTCGGCAAACAACGTGGGGTATTTTTAACCCCAGCTTGAAAAAAATACTTCCGATTTATGGGTAATAATCGAGCAATAATATTGAAATTCCTAGTAGCTGGGCTTTAAGCGTTGCCGCGTCGACTCTTGACCTTGGATCAGTGCTGCGCGGACTGCGCTCGAGTGTGCACATGCGTAAAGCGGGTCCCGGTAGTTTTTAACCCCACGATTTATGGGACGGTGCCGAAAAGGTATGTATGCACTTTTATGTTTTGGTTACTTAATTGTTAATTTTTATTATATTTATGTAGTTTATATTCTGTTACAGATAAAGTTTAATTGAGATGGCTAATAGATTGCGTGATGCTGATATTGCGGCGGCTTTACTGGAAGAAAATGTGTCCGAAGACGAAGAGAACCACTCCTCTGCTAGTGACGATAATTTTGATCACATCAGCGAGGCGTCTGAATCCCATAGTGACACGGACATAGAACATCTTGAACCTGTAGAAGAAACACCGCCAACGATACCATTCTATACTGGCAAAGATGGCAAAACCAAGTGGTACAAAACGCCACCACGGACCAATGTTCGAATAATTTTTTTATGAGCCTTGAAACTGCTGAAAATTTACTCTAAAACCATAAATTAACTGCTGTTGGTACTCTAAGGTCAAACAAAGCGTATCTTCCTCCCCAATTCAAAGCTAGACGTGAACAAAAATCTTCTATATTTGGTTTTCAAAAAGACATAACCTTGTGTCTTATATACCTAAATCACGAAAGTGTGTACATATGATGTCCTCATTGCACCATGATGCTGAAATAGATCCAGAGAGTGGGACCCAAAGAAAACCATCTATTATAACGTTATACAACATAACAAAAAGCGGAATCGATGTAGTTGACAAACTTTCAAGAACGTACGATGTTTTGAGAAACAGTAAACGCTGGCTACTTACGCTGTTCTTCTCGTTGCTGAATCATGCCAATATAAATTCTTTTATAGTACACATGTTCAACAACCAGATTGAAAGAAAGAAAAGCAATATAAGGAGGAACTTTATCAAGCAATTGGGGCTTTCGTTGCTGAAGAGCATATGAGAAAAAGAAAAGACAATCCTCATGTTCAGAAAACGGGTGCATCAAATTTTGAATGAAGCGGTTCCAGGTCCGCCACAGAAGCAACCAAGGAAGTCGCAAAGATGTTATTTTTGTCCAAGAAATAAAGATAGGAAGACGTTGAACGGTTGTTTCAAATGCAATGTAGCAATATGTAAGGAACATGCAAATCTGATGTGCCAAAATTGTACTGATTTAGATAACGAATGATCTCGCTAGAATTGACAAACTTACCTACTTATTTCTATATTTTTTTAAATGTAACTAATGTTTCTAATTTTATAATAATGGCTTAGATCAAAAATTACTATAAATAAATAAAAGTATTACATGTTTTTTTAGATTTTAAAAAAATTCTTTAAATTTTAAGAGTACTTTTGAATTTTGTGTTTTTTTTTTCGATTAAAGTTTATTTTCTTATTTATATTGGGTTTTAATTATTACTTTATGACTTTTAAATACAAAACCCCTTTATCTAAATTGTATTATTTAAATAATACCTTTATAAGATTCACATTTACTTAGAAGCTTATTTTAACCCCACATTGTCCGGGTAAGGATTTTTTTTCACCTTGTATGCCGAAGGTTAAAGTCCGACGATCTCACACTGCATCACTATAGAGTTTTTGAAATTCAAAAAGAATCAATGCATAATTGAATAAAATTTTGAAGTTACAAACCTATAATTATATCACTTAGATAGTTATTTTATGAACATTATACAAAGAATTCAATTTCTGTACTGGCCAGTTATATTTTTATAGCAAAACTACATAGGTTATAGCCAGTACAGATCATTGTTTTAGTCAACACAAATAAAAAATAGAAAACTACGTTATCCTGATCGTCCAGGCAAAGACATCAGGTGTCAAACCAGCATTGCAAACTATGCTTTAAGACTCAAATATAATCCAGTTATTAAATAGACGTACTACAGTAAATTATACATACATTATTTCTTTATTTATAATTGTCTTTTCTTATTCTAAATTTTCTCAATAATTTTGTCTTATTCTAAATTTTCTCAATAATTTTGTCAAACACATGCTATGTGTATAATTATTTTATTAATTTAATGTATTTCTAATGAATGATTATTTAAAAAAATTAGCTTTCTTCACGTCCATATAACCTTTACCTATGTCAATCTTCACAATACTCGAAACTTATTATTTAAAAAAAATAGTATCTAAAGCTTTTCCTTCAAGTAATAATATAATAATAATATAAGGGCGAATCATAATAAAACACACAATAATTTTAAATTTACTTTAATATCCATACATAAATGGACACAGAACGATACTTCAGCAATGTCTTCATAAGTTAATTAGTATAAAAACATTGGTAAAGTTACTTAAAATATCAAATAGAAAAATTATATAAGGACCCTAGAGGAATTACGATATAATACTAAATCTTACATTAGACGGTTACAGTACGCAAACACTACGCGTGTATTTTTACTTGTGCATGTACTAAGATACATAATTTAAGGATAGAACACATTACATATTAAGATGGGTCTACACTAGTCTTACAATTTCAAAGTTAATATTTAACTGAAAAATGACGTCATTAAATTAGATGTTAATTTACGCGAAAGAACTGCCATTTTACAGTCAAAACTAAACAGTTAAGTCCGTTAGTGTACACACATCATAACATTTGTCTATGGTGACTACAGATTCCATTAAAAATGGTCGATTATTCATACAATAAAAGTCGGTACTGTTAACATATTACTTCTATTCCATTTAAGTTGCTATCATCTAATGAGAAACCAGAGTTTCAAATACATCCTTATAATTAAAACATGTTAAATTTTTAAATATATTTTCCAATTGCTAATTCCGATTCATACAGTCATATATGTTGAATGTTTCATTTACACTTGAACACTACAAGCTTATACTTTCAACTACAAAATTTATTTAAGAGTTGAAAAGTTATCATATGATTCAAATGTTATAAATGTAACTGTGATTCATTTAGGTGTCATATGAATCGATTACATAAATCAGTTATACCATGTGCCCAAGTGTAAACATTTAATGATTTAGATAAAAACAAAATGGCAGTCAAGCGTATAAAATACAACCCTTACACAATCAAACAGTCTTATGCGTTATTAAATAAAAATGTCATTCAGCCGATAATGTAAAGTCACACTACAAACGTAAATGCACATATTAGACAAATCAAATTACTTAAAACACTAAAATATTTATTTTATTTAGAAAATGCAAACCAAACTGTACTCTGATGTATTTTTATTAAATTGTATTCATTAAGTTAAAATGATTTTCTCAAAAATTCACAAAGATTCAAAGTATGTTCATATCAACATACTTATATAGAAAAACAAAAATCAATTATTACATGTTTATATACTTGATTTTAAGGAAATTTAAAGAAGTAAGTACGTACATGTTGTTATATAGCAGCGATAATTTTCATTCAAAAAGCACAAAAGTATTAGTAAGCATTTTCTAAATAGAATATTAGATTATTATTTTAAAGCCTATTCGTACTTAGTGTATAGTATACCCTATGATCCGATTACGCATTTCATACGTTCGCGTACAAAGCGATATAATCAATGCAGGGCGAAGATTATTATCTCGATTTTTGTGTAGTTTTAAAACATAGCACCGCTAAATTTTTGTATGTGTAAAATAAAATATCTAGAAGCCCTTGATATATGTTCAAATAGCGGTATATCACAGAGTTGAATTTGTTCCGTTTCACAAAGAAACCCACTTTATATGGCAATTTTAAAAAATTATAAAATCTAATATGTAACTAAATATTTTGTGTGATAAGAAAACTTATTGTTTCTAGTAGGCATACTATGTTTCAGTATAGGACATACTTTGATGTTACATAAAGCAGCTTCAGCGCTTTTTCTTAGGTACCAGAGCAGATATATGGAAATAGTTTACATATAACCATTCCCCCCCGAGTGAGAATGGAAGCCACAAATAATCGCGTTTTCAGTCGGACGCTGGCACAATGTTGCCACGATGGTCCTATTGAGGTTACACATGTACATAAAACAATAAAAATTGCAAAAACTAACTAAAATATATTGATTCACATGTCTGTCTATTCGTGATTAAGTTAAAATAAAAAACGATATTAATTCACAAATAGAGTGATTTAAAAAAAAATCAAATTCACAATAGTTTTGGGCTATCAACTAAGTTACTCATTTGAAAGTAACTGAGTAATAATCCAATAGTTCCACATCAATATTTGAATTAAAAAGTTGAATTAAAAAAAGTAAGTTTGCATAGTAAATATAACAATACATAAAATAAAATTACAATCCTATTTTCACCATCGAAGCATGTCCCTAACCTACATTTTGCTGTAATTTCTTTAAAAAAAATAAACATTTTAAATTTAAATTTTGCAATTGTCATTTCAATTATAGAAAACGTGTTTTAAATTTGGAAAAGGATAACATGCGAAATTTAAATTAAGGAAAACGTGTTGTACATTAATTTGAATTCAGAAAACCTGGAATATATTTTTCTTATACTTAAATAAATAAAGAAAGAAACATTCCAAATTTAAACTTAGCAGTTAATGATTTGAACAGAACATGTTCCAAATTTGAATTATCCACTTTACAGGTCAGTGTCGTACCAGGCTGCTACGTTGTTGTTATCGTGCGGTGGTTCCGGGAAGGCGAGGTCGGAGGGGGCGCTGGCGGGCTCCGCCTCCATGTCCATGTCCATACCGAACCCGCTACCTATCTCGAGGCCCTGCATTGAATCTATCGGTATTTGATCGTAGCCTGCAATGAGATGTATAATTAAGAAATTAGTTTACTTATTATGTGAATAAATAAATTGCTAATTTCAATTTTGTTAGATTATTTATATATCTACATAGATACCCAATTGAAATTTCATGTTTGTTATACATATTTCAATTCGAAATTATTATCGAAATAATATCTAACAGAGCTCAAGAATAATAAGGCATATAAGTTGTTATTTCAATACAATAAGATATTATGAAATATGTGTGTGTGTAACATAGACTTTCGTATTTAAATATATATAAGAAAATTAATTAGCTTATTCACATTTAATTAATATTTAAGCTTTTCATAAATGTTATGCAAATTTGTTAATTAATGAATAATTTTAAAGATTTATATGTTTTTTGGACGTTAACATATAATTACAATTCCATCTTTCATTTCAAACATACACGTAAATGTAAAAAATATAAAATAAAAATATTCTTAAATTAATTGAGTATAAATATAGCCACTAAAAAATAACAGGCTCAATGTCAAATTGTTCTCTTGCTCTTCATTTTAGAAAAAAAATATAAATATATAAAATCTACCCCTCATAACCATATCTCACTCGTCATTACTTTGAATATACTTTATTAAGTGTGTACATGTAAAATTGCAATTCAACAATAAAAGCAAAGAACACTCAAAACTCACACACACACAAAAAAAAACAGTGTCAAACACATAAATACATATGTACATAAATAAATAAAAACACACAAACATAAATATTCAAAACACAAACAAAATAATAAATAATATTCCCATCACCTGTTTAGTGATAAATAGGTCCCGGATTAAGCTGCATGTAAAGAAGAGAGAGAACATATTTATACAGAGTTCCATAAACAACATGAGTGCTTACATAACATTGACATGTTAGCTACTTTACGATATATGTAACAGTTTTTATTTAATAAAAATATTAATTTTCTTTATTTTGTTTCATTACGGACATTATATATTATGCTAATTTCAAAAATCTTCTTTTTATATTACTCAGTTAATAAATTGGTAACTAAATAAAGATAAAGGGTATGAAATATATAGTAAAGACAAGGATTTTAGTAGAAACTTTATATATACAATATGTAAACGAAATAGCATTCACTTAATTATAAAAAACCGAATCTATTATTTTACAATAAAAGAAATATAAACAAATCATAGGAGCTGTGTTATTTTTCAAATACATTTAATTTAAATATTTTTAATCTACCACACTATCGCTATATATAATCTGTTACATATACCATATAGATCTACTGTATATTTGGGTTAGTATCAAACTGTGTTCTATATTCAAATGCTCACCTTGTTGATGGAAGGAAGGTCGCGTCCCATACAAGCCTTCATACCCTTGCTCTGGCCCGAGCATGTCCTAGTAACGTTCATAGTATCATTAACGAAAAGAAAAAGCAAAATCATTATAAATTGAAAAGACTTGTTTTATTTGTAGGTAAATAAATTAAAATTTAAATAATACATTCAATGAATGCAATGTACAAAAGTGAATGATAGGTAATATGTCAGAGGTAAGAGATTTTTGAAAAAAAATTAATATAGGCTATTTTGAAACGAAACTATTTTTAACCGGATTAATCGCGTATAATATTGGTATTCGAAAAAACAAATTTAGATATCGACGATTCGAACACTTTAAAGTAGTCCGTGGTCACAGGTAGACTGAGGTGCCATTAGTCTGTCAGTTGATACAATTATTATATCAAACTACCGCCAACGATTTCTTAGTTGCCTCGCGTACTGCCCTGGATAGTTTTATTTCCAAATGTGTAATAATCGTATATATAATTTTACATTTTTAACTTGTTAATATGATTAAAAGATATATTACTAACAGGATATGCATTTTTATAACCATATATTATTTCAACGTAATTTTAAATGCATAATACCACAAATTTGTAATAATCTTTACATTGACAGTAAATCACCAAATATCATATCCACGTCACATGCAGTTAGATAAAAAAAAAAAACTGAAATTTCAAAAATGATCAAAAATTAAATTGTAAACAAAAAAGGAAGACTTGAAATAACACATATGATACAATAGGCACAAATAAACAATAAAAACAAGACGAATAATATTTGAAAATAGTTTTTTTATAAATATACAAACGAGTAAAGATATTATCTGTTTTTTTTTAGAAATCATTCATTCACAAAGCAAACCTAAATAAATATTTTCTTTATACATATTAAAAATTAAATTGATTACATTGTTTAATTTTCAAATGCATTCACTTATCAAAGACAAATCTTAAGGCATTAAAGTAAAAAAATATTCTTTTTTTGTATTGTGTAGGGGTCAACGAGAAAAACTCACTTGTAAATCAGGCTGCATGCCCAGATCGTTAGGCCACATCTGCTGGTCGTCGCGGAACAGCGAGTTGGTCAACTCCATGGAGAGTCTCTTCTTGTAGTCGTGCGGCTTGTCCTCGGACATGCGGAACAGCACCGCGGCGGCGTACGTCGCTACACCTGTCAATTTTATACCATTACTTATTTAAAAAAATGTTTTTACACATGCAACTAACTACTTAAATTACTAATGGGAGTGCAAAATATAGTTGTCGTTTCATTATTTTTTAAAAGCTTGCTAGGATATATTTTTTCTTTTTGATTCTGCCGCCACCCAACATCAAATCTTTTTCAACGGAGAAGAATCGAAGAACACTAATATATCATTTAAATTCTCCAAGATTTTATGTCATAAATAATTAACTAACAAAATATATTTAATACATACTTTAAATAGAAAACTATAAGGAATAAAATTATTTTTAAAGGAAAGGTTTTAAAATTATTTTATCGTTACACTGGTAATGCAAGTGCTACGAAAATGTTGTATTGTCATCGGATTCGGACACGTGTGCATGTTTTTAAGCAAATTTGCACGACAAAAAGGCCACTTTGCAATAATTTCTTACACAAACAATTTCTTTTAATAAAATGAAAGCAATCTCTTTAAGAAAAATGTACTTATAACTTAAATGGGAAGTAGTTGAAATTACAATTGTTTTAATATGTTTAATGTGTTATTATTAACTTAGGATATGATTAAACATATATAAATTGAAACATAGCAAGCGATCGACCAAGTTGGAAAGTGGACTTCTTTTTTTCATTTATTGCTTTTTATAATGAAGCATGTTTACTAAATATTACCTTCATTACGCGAATGCAGCAGTTCAGTGAGCGGAGCCGTAGCCCCTTCTGCTTCTATCATTTCGGCACCTTCTTTGTCAGCAGCTAGCTCACAGAGCACGCCGGCCGCCACGCGCTGTTCAATAAATAATATTACTTTACTAATATCACCTATGAATTATAACTAGACGTCTCATTGACGTGTAAAATAAATTTCAAACCCCCCAGACTGCATGTGTGTCAAATGAGGTCTAAAGTGATTCCTTATCATATTAATACAAAATAATTTATTTTTATTTGTCTATTAAGAAATTTATACATCTAATTAATTTGAAGAATTGTATTGTATAGTATATTATACAACAGAATTTTCAATTGAAAGAAATTCAATTGCCTTACCCCAGATATATAAAAAGTGGTAAAGTGATAAAATCGATTTTATTAACACAATACTAAAAGTGTATTGCTTAATGTTCTATTGGTTTTTTCTTACGAGTCATATTTTTTTTCCCCTTGAAGAAATGTAATTGGGTCAATTCCAAGGTTTTGTTTATATAAGAACAACTCATGAACACACCTGTATATTCTCAATCTCATTAAACAGCAGCTGTACAAATATGGGGATGACATTCTGCTGGCGAATGAGGGTGCGGTTGAGGCCCTCCCTGGCGAGGATGTGCAGCGCGCCGACCGCGCCCTCCACGATCTCCTCCATGCGCACGCCGTCCGCGTACGTGCTGGCGCCGCCGGTCGACACTGATGTGCGTTGCTGAAAGTTTGTATGGTTCGTTTGTACACTTCGTGTATATTATATCAGAATCGCCAGTGACATAAAGTTATGTAGTTAAGTGTAGTTAGATTACACTGGGTAACAATCATTCAGTCAATATATATTAATTTATATGGCAAAAGTAACAATATACCAAGGAAAATTCTAAATTTTATGCATATATTAGATTTCATGACACTATTATAATTATAATAATAGTTTAATTATTTTAAGGAATTTTAATAAAGATTTAAAACTTAAAGACAAAATACAAGAATATTTATTCAGTACTTCAACACTACATCATAAAGATTTAAAGATTCATACGATATCTTACCCGATTTAAATATAAAAGCAAGTATTCATATCTATATTGTAACATAGCATTTTTAATTCATACTCATTATAGTGATGTTACCCGGTGGCATAATTATCGGAGAAAAACCGGTTATTTAACTAGCCGATAATCACCGGCTAAATATTTCAATTATATTTATTGAATAATTGTTGTCTATAGTTGATAACTTCCCGCTATTAAAATCCAACCTAATTATTGTATATTTATTAGTATTACGGCTCACACGCGTTTAGTACTTCAATATGTAAGGACATTCGCAAATAAATCATTAATTGTTTTTTGAATTAAGGTGAAATATAAAATAACATAAATATATATATATATATATATATAGAGGATAACAAGTAAGTATTACAAAATCTTTTGCGTTACATTTATTTTATGATAAAAGCAATACCGTCTCTGTACGTCGTGGGTAATCAAATCAGAAGATGCTTAATGCGATTCTAATTCTTTTTTTTTATTAGAATGCCTAAGGTCAAATCTAAAACGAGGGGCATTTTGATAAAATTAAATGAAAAAGTTTTAACTTATGGTCTAACGTCTAACACACCTAAACAGAACACTTCCTAACAATAATGATTGCTAGGGATTTTCAATCTCTATAGTATAGTAACGACAAGGGTTTTAAAGAATTTGTGCATTTGTGACCTATTAAATCCTAATTATAATTTACCAAATAGGCAAAAAATACGATACGATATCTTACCCGATTTAAATATAAAAGCAAGTATTTAATTTAAAAAAAAATCAGAAAATTTAAAAATTTTCATTAACTACAGAACCATCAAAGCTACTTGACATTCTTAAGCAAAGGAAGGAAGAATTTCAAAGTTCTGTAAACTATACTGCTTCATCAATTTTGGAGTGCAAACCATCATTTGAAACTAAGTGTTTAATAAAAAAGCACAGAAGTATTTGTCAGTTCCTGCAACGTCTTTTCCGTCAGAAAGGATGTCCTCCTTAATGGGATACATATTAAATGAACGCCAGAACAAATTACAACCAGAGGCTGTCGAGATGATTTGTTATTTAAATAAAATAAATGTCATCCATTAAAATTAATATATATTTTACATTATTGAATTTCATTTAGGTCCTCAGTGTATGATCGATTGTAACAGGTTTTAACTAGTGAAAAAGCGGTTATTATTCCTTACCCGTTGTGTATCGTTAAAGGCACGCAGCAGCAGCCGCACTAGATGGTGCACCGCGCCGTGCTCGCGCAGCGGCGCGTGGTTGGCGGGGCACAGCGCCAGGTTGCGGACGAGTCCCACCACCGCCTTCACTAGAGGCCAACGAGACGGCGGCTGTAGGAGTTTCACGATCACCTGGAATGGAAGAGTCATTATTATACACACGAATGTGCCATAATAAAGATTTACCAATCTTTATTCCACACCCAACTTCATTGCGAAAATATCAAATGATTATATACTAGCAGCCTTTAAAAGTAGCTAACTAATATATTAATGTATTATATTAATACCTATGTAAAAACATAATAATGGTAAAAAACTGTTGAATTTAAGACAAATTTAACAAAACAAAAATATATATTTCCTTAAATTTCACTAATATATAACCTTCCTGTAAACCGAAAGCAAGTTATTTTATACAAGAGAAAAAATGCCTAGATATATACATGATTCATTCACAAGATATTATCTTTTACTACGCTGCTATCGTTTGTAAATAAAAAAATACCCCGACTAGGGATCGAACCCGCAACCAAAACTCACCGGCAATCCATAATGCAGTCTAACGGCATTCTGAGCCATCTCACTCTCCACATGCCTCGACGTGAGGTGGCGGAGAGCGCACACGGCGGGTTCGGTGATCTCCTCGCGGTCGCCGGCGGACACCACAGTGCGCACGAGCGCGTCCACACCGCCGGCTTGGCATACGGTTACCTGGAAAGTCATTTTATTATTTCATATTACTTTCTACTTATTTAGAATTATACTAGTGGCTATATTTACACGTAAAATACGCGTTGCCTTAGCAAAGTGGATGTGGCTGTGTACAAGTGTATATGAGGCACTTAATAGTCTGTGAAATTTTAATGTTATATTATTATGATTAATATTCGTTTTAAGCACTCATTCTGCGTTAACTAGTGGAGTTCGTCACAAAATATCCCACTTGATGTTTTTATCATAAATATGATTGAAATATATTTAATGCCACTCTGACCTTATCTAAAGAAAAAATATTTTTTAATTATATTTTTATACTAACAAACCACGATTATTAACCAGTATTATTCTTGTCTAATCCGCATTTTCATATTAAAATGTTCTTCGAATTTGATTCATATTTTTGTTGCCAGAAAAAAGTCATGTTCCATTTTATTTTAATTAACCAAAGATAAAAATTTACTACTTCCCCTATCATAATGTTTAAATGTTTATGTATTTTAACACCAATTTTTAAATTTGAACGTAAAACTTTTCAACTAGAATGACCCGAAATTCAAAATTTGCAACGTGTCACCTTGCTCCGCTTGCATGTTTTTAATAGATAAGTAATATCCGTTGTTTTTACGAATTATGGCTCGTTACACTAAAATTCAACTGATTTAAAATACACAAAATTTATATAATATAACAATAGTTAAATTAATATAGAAAAAACAAACCTTATTGCGTTGGTTGTTACAAGTCAAGTTGGACAAAATGCCAGCAGCACAAGTCACAATATTGACATCAGTGGAAGCAAGCACTTGTACCAAGCTTTGAAGAAGAGCCTCCAGGCCTTCCACCTGTATTAACAAAATGGAGAAATAAAATTAAACTGTATTATATTCAAAGAAAAAGAAAAAAGTGCTTTTTCTTAAATGTCACTCGCATTAATATAAATTAAATATATCTGTTTGACGCATGTACATTTGTCCAAAACAAAAATATATTAATAAATGTGCCCACTATTATTTTATTTAAAATATAATTTTGCTAGCACTATTGAACCTACAAATAAATATAAAATATCTTAAATGGCAGTACTGCTGAAAAGAGTTTCTTACCACAATAAACAAAATAGTTGTTCATCTTTAAATATTCTTGGAGAGAGCAAAAAGCTCTCTTATTAAAAGCAAATCAAAATATGTAACAATCGCGATAACCAATCATATTGTAATATTAATTCAATATATGTACCTTAGTAGCAGCATCGGACAAGTTGCGTAAAGTCCACAGGCAATTTTGCACTAGACGGCCACTGGGGTTCCCCAGATGCATGGCGAGAGCTTGCATGCCACCGGCTTCAACTATAGCCGGCTTGTTGCTGGAGCACACTGACAGTACCTAAAAGAACGATATATGGTTTAAATAATAATTAGCTACCTATTATTTTATACAGATTTGAAGGTTCTGCACCACAAAAAAAGTCTAAGAAAGCAAAATTTGTTATAGAAATAATGATTTTATGAAGCAATTATTAGAATATTATTGAAAAAAAAAACCAAATAGTACAATTTTAAAAACTCTTATAACATGTATATATTAAAGTCCACGCTAACCAAGTGAGATGATTAACAAATGATTAAGTTAATAAAATAAATAGCCAACCTTTAAAACTCTGGAAGTAGTCCACAGTAACTTTTCATAGTCATAAGAGCGCATGATGCGGACCAGTTCAATAGGTCCCTGAGAGGCAAGAATTATCAGTTTTGACTCTTGATTACCATAGGCCAAAATCTGCAGACAATCCGTAACAATTGCCAGGAACTTCACATTGTTCCTTTGAAGGAGCGCAACCATTTTCTGTAGGCCACCAGCTAAACGAACTGCCATTTTGGAACCATCTTGATGCAATAAAAGATTGTGTAGAGTTGTGATGGCATAGAAAAGAACAGACTCAACAGGAGAACTTAGTAATTTCACCAGAGCTGGTATACCACCGCTTTTGAAGATGGCAAGCAAACCTTGCCTATGGTGTGACAAGTTATGTAAAGTTCCAACTGCTCCTTTAGTAGTTTCAAGATCATTGCTATTTGATATAGCTCTCACTAAAGCAGCAACCATTTGAGGTGAGTTCATGATTGCATGACGAGATGCCTCCTTTTTGGACAACTGGTGTACCATCATAGCAGCTTGGGACACAACTACTTGGTCTTCATCATTTAATAGCTTTATCAAATCAGGTATAGCCCTGGAAATTAAACATTATTATATAAACATTACAATTAATATAACATATCTCAATTGTTATGAATATTTGAACCTATATACCGGACTAAAAAATTTGTTGTTTTAATAATTATTTTAATCCAAAAGTAAAGTAACAACAATAAAAATAAAAAAAATACTTAGTGTATATTATTTGAACATATATTTTACACAATTAATTTAAAACCTATACAAAAAAGTTACCTAGTGGCTAAGTCAGCATCATCTTGATAGTTGATGAGATTAACAACAGCATGTTTCAACATCTGAGAAGGCTCTGAGAGTCTCTGAACAGCTGTTGGTTGAGCAGGGTCCAACTGTGTTGACGGGATCTCTATACCCTCTTCAAGGGTCTCAGGGAACATAGCAGCGCGGACACGCTGGGAACGAGTCTGTGACAGCTGCTGATTCATATCTAAAATAGAAATTTGCTAAATTATTATATAAAAACTAAAAAATACATTAAGTGCAAATATTGTAAACTAACACCTGTTTGTTAATTTTTTATGGTGAAAAGAGATAATCATAGTGAGACAAGTATAAATATTTAAATAATAAATAAGAAAGTAGATCTTAATCAGATTAATTTGTATGATCTAATGTAATGTTGCTCACTGGTCGGGATTGTTTAGGTGTTACTAGAATCACAAACAATATAAAAAAAAGTCTTTTACAATGTTTCTGTTTTATTTGCACATTTAACATTAAAATATACAAGAAATCTCTATAAAACATTGGCTTTGTTTGTAGTAGTAGTTTGTACTTGTCAAAAGAAAACTTTATGAATGTATAACATTATAATCATAGTTAATTTAAATCCACAAATTTTGGACACAATGGTTTAATTCTTTGCATTAAAGTGATTTAATATGTTAAATAAAATGTTCAATTCAATTACTAAGAAATCATAATTAGCTGAAGGAGTATAACTTACCATCCACTTGCTCTTGTGTAAAACCCTGAGCAAATCCTTGGTCCAGATCAAACATAAGTTGATCTCCTTCCATTTCATCATCTTCCTTGCCTGTGAGTGATGGCACCTAAAATAAAAAAAACAGCTTTAAATTTTTTTACTCATAAGTAAAAAGGCATTAAAAACTTAATAAATTCGCAGAAAATAATTTGATTCAAAATAAGAATATTTTTTTTAACACCAAATGATTTACCACCGGGTCACAAGAGTTGTCAGTTCATTAAAGTCAGACTATTGAGATACTCATACGTTTTCTGTATAAATTTGAGACATTGTGTGTTGGGTCACAGAATTCAGTACTGTGCATCATCTGAATATGAAGATAATCGAAATATTCATCGAGTTAGGATAAACCCACAACTATTAAATATAACAACCATTTTCTATCCCACTTCAACACAGTGGTGACAATGAGAAGAAACTCTGTATTATATTTGTATATTACTTATTAAGGTCATCAAATATTTGCTTACAATTTAAAAAATGTAGACATTTCACTTGGAACCAACTGAGTAATTATTTTTTATATATTTTTTTCTTAATAAAACATAGTTTCTAGCACTTAATTTTAAAAAAATTGTTAAAATCATTTGAGTTGTTTAGCCTTCAATGACTGAAGTAAGTTAAGAGTCACTTTCACATTTACAAAACTTGTGTCTAAATAAAAATATGTCATGATGGAAAAAGAATGTGCAAGATTTATAATTACATATAAGAACATACTCAATATATTAAAGTGTAGCATAATATATAGACTGTTTTATTACAATTTTGAATTGGCTGGTAGTTATAAATGACAATATTAAATATATATTTTTTTCCAAATATTTATTAAATAAATATTAAATAACATTTCATTTACCTGAGTAGCAGCTCCAGAATTGATACCTGAGTCCACCAAGTAGGAGTTTTGCTGCCACATAAGGGTTTGCTGTTCCTTGCTTGGTGCCATTGGTACATCAGACCCACCATAATTACTGTGAGACACTGGAATTTTTTATATAAATCATTTATTTATATTAACCATTTCATAATAGAGATAAAATAATACTAATATAGTGTATGATGTATGCTTCAAATGTCAACACAGAAGTCAATAAGCTCAAAACAATTGAATGTAATATACATTCGTAACGTAACAGCAATATCTATTGAATGAGTCACTACTATAATCATGTTTTTTAATTAAAATTAACCATTATTATTTGAAGCTATAGAAAATACTTACTTGTGCGACTCTGGGATGTTGGTATCTGATAGCTCATGGTTCAGCGGATGCAGCGATGCACCCTGCGCCTATAAAAAATAAATTATGAAAGCTAGTACACGACGCAATCGCAGCTATTGATTTATAAACAATCTATTAAAACATGAAAAAGGAAGTCTTTAAGAATACTTTGAACTTCAATCTTCGAATCAATTTGTGAATTGACGGATATCTTGTGCCATAAAGAAAATAAACAAAGTATGTAGCAAATCAGATGAACTAAATACCACACCCGACAATTATTAGAAATTGATTTTTAGATTGTATTAGGATTTAGACACAGTAATACTAAAAATACGGTGTCCAATACGTACCTTAAAGTTTTAAGCCGCACGCAGTTATTAATACACGATTTATAGAAAAAAATTGTAAATAAGTTAGCAAGTGCTTTCTCCACCTTCACCTAACCTGACATGACAATATGGCGTCGTAGTCGGCGAACTTCGCTAATACTCGGTATTGACTAGACGCTAACACGGTATCTCTTTCTAGCAAGAATTATTTGGCTATTTGTCTCTCTTTCCCGTTCCCTTTAAGTTCTGAGTAAATTGATTTCTTAGGATAACGCTCCTTTTTACACATTTTATTATACCATTATACTAAGTATTATAAATATAAAGTAAAGATAATAAACCAAAAATTGTTATTTATTTTTATTATAATTTATTTTAATACATATTTTAAAACTTTATCTTTTAAAAAATATAAAAAAATGATTCAAATTTTTTTACTATTTCATTGTAATGAAAACGATACTTCTTAATGATTTCTGGCATTTATTACTTCATCATTAAAAAAAATTTATTATTACGTTATATTTGATTACTTTAGAAATATATAATGACATGAAAAAATGGCTTCTAGCCTTTTTAATATTTCAACGTATAGTCGTTTTAATTTATCAGAAAGTCAATCTGATATTCAAGTATTCTTAAAAGAATTTGGTTATCGAATAAAAAAGCAACTAGCAAGGGAAGAAGAGAACGAGACTTCTGGTTTTGTTTCCTTCGCAGAGAAAAGTTTAAGTTTTAATGACCTTCAATGGGTTCATGACAATCAAATAAGATTTCTAAGTGATACTCCAAATGAAAAAGTATCTGGCTTGAGCTATTTGTCGGAAATAGGATATATTACTTCAATGATTTATACACCAAATGGTGAATTTCTAGTTGTTGGCCATTCTACAGGTTTAATTCAGGTAAATTTTAAACACCTTAAGAATTATTGTAAAGAAATCAAGGCAATTAACTACGACAGCAGCAAAACGCGTTAACGTTAGGTATCTCTTATCGTTAATATTTCTATCCTGAGTGATTTGACCGTTTTGATATCAAAACCGTAGATCGATCGAAAACCTATTTCAATATTGTGAATACAAGGTTCAGTTACTTACACAGAAATCACAGTGATTTTTATTAACATACCTGCAGTTTATTTGTTTGAAAAATAGCGGCAAATGTTACAATAATGTTTTTTATAAATACTCAAATATAAAACTTAAATTGGTATATTTTCACAATTCCAATAATAACTTATTTATCTCATTTTATTTGACGGTGCTAGTCTGCCCAAATTTTCGCTAATCTTTTTAAATCTTTTTAAATCAAATATACGATACATTTGTTTAGACGTAGAGTTTTCATGAAAAGTATTTTTTGTTAGTATGACATTTTTAAGAAGTCAATATTATTATTACTTAAAACATAGACTTAGCATAATAATCTATTACGCCATGAATAAAATATGGAGGAGCAAAACGAAATACTATCGGAATATGTCAACAACATTTTATCTTATTATAAAAATGAAACATATCCGAATTTTTGGTACCCCTTATTCTATCAAGGCCCTACGGAAACGAGTAATCGGTTTGCATGGATAAAAGAAAACGAAAAGAATTTCTTGAACAATACAAGAAATAAGATATTGTTCAATCGATGGTATTGTTCTGAACTGGGTGCCATAACGGCTTTGACCTACTCTCCTAACGGGGCCCATATTATTGTTGGCCATGCGTCAGGAGTGGTACAGGTAGAATTTGCTGTTTACTTAGCTTTTTTTACTAACACCAACGGGCACGTAGGTATACGTCAATAGAATAATGAATGTGTTAAATAAACACACAAATATTACAACTTTATTATATTTATTGCTCACAAAACAATCTTTTAATTTGTTTAAAAAGTGATTTATAATTACATTTTTTAACTTCATAATGTATTATGTCAAATTTTAGATGCGCCATGGCAGTACGGGTGTCGTTCTTTGCACATTGCGTAACATTCAATTCCCACCAAAACCAGTGTATGCTTTGAAATATAGTCGTATTGAAGAAAGAGTTTGTTATGCATCTTGCGCTGACGGAGCAGTATATCGTATCGAAATACCTAATGTTAGTGTTTTAAGATTGTTAACTTGTTTCTATTTAAACTATGCCTTAAAAATAATAAAGATGTTTACTTAACATCATCGTGACGTCATTAGGATAAGTATGACGCATTTCTTGTAGGTTAATCGCTCTTTGTAGATTTTCATTTAGATGCAGTAAAAGTTAGTAAAAGCACCTATAAAAATACGAGAAGTGAAGAAAGGCCGTAGGTTCCTCAACTCTAACGCGGGATATACGTGAACGAAGTACTTTTGGGTATTTCATTACTATTTTACAAATTTTAAAGCATTATTAGAGACCATCGTGGCGCAGTAGGACATTTTCTGACTGTAAATGCGATGGTTGTGGGTTCGATTTCTACTCAAGGGGATGATTATATATTATTTTCATGTCTCTGCTCTAGTATCTAAGACAAAGCGCGGCTATGAGTTCCGCCAATTACCTAGCAATGTCTCGCAAAACTCGCAAAACTAGCAATGTCTAACTCAAAATTTCGGGCGGAAAGGAGAATGGAGTACCATGTCACTACGATCTCTCTGAACGCGGGAAAAAGGTGCCTTTTTTTAAGCTTTTATTATTAGCTAATGATTACTCTTTGTAATAGTTAGCATTGCATAAATTAAAGTAAAATTAAGGTGTTATATTATTTTTTAAAATTAACGTTCCTTCAAGTGCCATTTACTGTATTAACTTTAATCTAAGCTACAATAAATAATATATGAATCGTATTTTTATAGCTATGCCCTTCATCAGACGACCCTCCGGGGTATTGCATACGTGCAGATCCCGCGCTAGAATGCCTTAACACACAGTTTTACGGGACTCCTGGTATTTCTTCCTCGTCTACACCGTTTATCACTCGTATGTATATTGATTACACTTTGTTGTATTAAAATATATTTAACATTTTTTTTAGCTTTACACATTTTCCCGCGTAGAAAGTCAGCAGAGAGAACCTAGTGCCAATCTCTCGTTATCCGCAATGGCGGAATTCAACACCGCACTTTCTGTTATCAGAGCAAGGAAATTAAAATAAATGAAAGTCCATAAAAATCTTGTCGGACCTTAGACACTTCCATTGTTCAACAACCGTCTCTAAATTATTACTAAATAAATTATTAAAAATATATTTTCAAGACCCATTTAACGCATAAGTGAATATATATATAGTTTATACTGAGAACATGTATTTAACCCTAAAAGTACGACTGTAAAATTTACATAATAAGTCGAAAGTTAGGCAAATATATTAAAGTAAGTTTTACTGCAGACTAAGAATTATAGAGGTTTTTCGAATTTCATTACCCAATACCAAAAATATAGTTTTAGTAGCAATGCTATTTTTATATTATGTTTTGTTCAATATATATATATATATATATATAATTTACTTTAGAAAGATCCCCCGCCCTCTCTTTGGATACAACAGCTGATCAGTCTAAAATCATCGTTGGTTACGCAGACACGTCCATAAAAGTCTACGATATGGAAACTCAAGAGGTTAATAAGTATCCTTATAAAATAAAGTAAAGATGTTTGAAGTGTTTCGTGACAAAGTACATTTATTGGGCCCATTATTATTAGTTCAATAGCATTCTCGTTTATATCACCGCTTGTAGTATTAGAGTTTTAGTAGTTATGGTAAAAAAATATATATTTAAATTTGCTTAGTTAGTATGTTCATACTTGAGCAACATTTAAACTAACTTGTTAATTAATTTAAATTTTTCATAGGTATTTAAATGGCGATATACTATGCGTACCAGCGTATTGATTATTTAAATATTTTCTTATAATAACTGTATCTATATTACTAAAATAATATAACTAGATAAATAAAAAACCCCACCACAATCGTCGGTTCGAACTCCCCTTAATAATATGAAACGTAGCTAAATTGTAAAATCAGTGGTTAAATTTTTTACTACATACAGTAAAAAACAGATATCAGGCAGGAAGTAAAAGGTGGCAACTAGTTAGCACAATATATTGGTACACTTTTTGAAATGAAACTATGTTTAACATTCGATTCGATTCGATTCGATTCGAAAATACATTTTAGAACCCGATGTTTCGACCACTTTACTGTAGTCCGTGTCCGTCACAGGTAGACCGAGGTGGCTTCGGTTAAAAATAGTTTTATTTCAAAATGTGTAATAATTGTAAAAATCAAAGAACTTATTATATTGTTACACTTTTTATATACACTAATATAATAACACTGTACTCTTAAGCACTTACTCACATATACGTCTTTTCACTCTTAACACCCATGTATACTTATGCATTTATACACTTTTGGCGTATAGTAACTCTGGTTTTCACATTTAAATACGATGCCTACGTGAGTTACGTCTTAATCTTCAACCCGTTCATGCTGTCACTCGCACAACCTGGGAGGGGAGACGGCTTCAGGGCTTTTTCCCGTGGTCTCAGTCGCCGGCTACGAATATGGCTGGGTCAATGTGATTGGCTTTTTTTAGCCTCTGGTTTTTTCTCCTTTTTATCCCTGAACAAGGGATAATGAGGGGGAAGGGGATGAGGAGGGAGATAGGCGGATGTCACCTGGGAGGTCAGCCAGGCCAGTTGAGACCCTTATTATTCAGGGGAGGCCTGGCTTAGGCGACTAACGACCACGATGGCTGCTCTGGAGTCAGGATGGGGTAGGGCATCTCTCGGGAATCTTCTTCGATCTCGGGGCTGGAGTGGTAAGGAGCGATGTCCGGATGTGCAGATGGACTGAGACATCAGCTCTGTTGTATAATCTGATCGTTATGTCTTGGGTGTGGGACGTGATGCTCTCGATTCGGAGGTCTCGCTGTATAGTGGCAATACTCACGTATGCCATGAGGAGCTATGGCGACGCGCCTGAGTGCGGTGTTCTGCACCACCTGCAGTAGACTTCGTTGGCGTTCACCAGTCATTTCTTACCAGGCCGGCGCTGCAAAAGTCAGGTGGATCCTGATGTAGGATCCACCTGACTTTTAGCTTCGTAGCTTCTCCGGTTCATTTGGTTGACTGTTGGTTTAGGGTCAATTCCGTAGATTATATTCTAGGTTGAGGGGCTGGTGTTCGAAAACGACCGCCTGGGTCTTCTCTATGTTTAGGGTCAATCTCACGTCTGCCAGCCAGTCCGGAAGCAGATCTAGGGTTCGCTGGAGTTTCTTTGCCGCATGCGTCGTATTCAGGGACTTCGCCAGCAGCACGATGTTATCGGCGTATAGCGCCAATTGCACTCTTGTGTCCACTGGGATGTTATCTGTGTGACGTGACGTATAGGATGGAAAATAGGATGCTTCCCTGGGAAACCCCTGCCTCAATTAGGTAGCTGGTCGAAATAGCGTCCTCTAGCCGTACTGCAAAGGTGTCCTGTCGCGTGTCCTGTCGCGGAGGAAGGCGGATTACCCTGATGATAACGATTGCCTTACAATACATATAATAGATTATGCCAACTTAGTTCTTAGGAATAGAACCCGGCCTTAACTCTGTTCATCGCGTTACGTCGTAATAATTATGTGTTTATAATTATTACGACGAATGTATTAATAAAATAAAATTCAATGAAAATACATTTAATATACCTACCTATATATATTTAAAAAATCTAAGAACTTGCTTTCTTTTTTATTTACAAAATACTTCGTTGGAAAGTATACTCGTATTTTACCAATATAAATAAAATACAGCCGTAAAGAAGTACCAATGAAATACGTCAGGTGTTAAATTTATTGTTATTAGCTCACTAACATTTACATTTTCTAGTTACCGTTCACTGAATATGCATTAGACTTTGCGTTTATTACTGAACAAGAGAATACAGAATATAATAATATAATTTCATTAGAAAATAATAAATATAGCACATAATAATGGAAATTAAATGTGGTTTTCGACCAGTGGAGTTGCTATTTAATATTATGGAGTTAATCATTATATTAAATCATTATGTTTGTATAGTAGGTAATTAATGGTCGCTTTGGGTGGTATTTACTGTGTAGATTGGTTTTTAGTCAGTCTAGGCTTACACTGTTTCTGGAAACTGGAAAAGAACCTAGTATCCAGACACTTCATCCTTCAAATGGATATATTGTATGTGTAAGTGTAGTGGAACTCAACGTTGCACTTTGTCTTACCAGAGCGGAACTGAAAATAATTTAAATATAATTTTCCTTCATGAGAATCGAACCCACAACCGATCAAGAATACAGTTGAACACTGATAGACAATTTAAATTTATTATGTAAAAAATATTGTATAGAAATGATTTGTACTAAATTTTGAGCGCTCTATTAATTTTTAATATATGTCTTATAAAAAGGCCATCGTGGCGCAATGTGACGGTGCTTAGTTGTACACGCGATGGTTGTGAGTTCGATCTCCGTTGAGGGCAATTATTATGTTTTCTAATAATTTCGATTGTAAGATAAAGCGTTTGGCCATGCAATGTCACGCAGTAGTTTCCGTAATGAGTACTGTTACATGTGGGTAGTCAGGGAGATCCTATTAAGATCTATGAAATATCAATGTTTACACTTTGTTTTTTTTTGTAACCATGTATTTTATTTGAATTTTTATAGGAATACGTATTTCATTTAACTCGATTACAATAAACTTTTTACAGATTAGCAACATAATCTCGATGTATTGGCTATATGAGATAGGTTTTACGAGTTATTCGATAGTCCTTAAACCTCGAAACTGGGTCGCTGGTCAAGGATTCCTTTATCATGTTACAGTTCGTCCAGATGACGGTGTCATAATAACAAAATTGATGTTTCTTGATTTTGTATTAAATTAATGACTTGTTAATATCACACATAAGATTGTGATAGTAAGAGATCATTATAATTTTAGCTTATGTTGAGCAGATTTTTCTATAATAAGCTAGTACCTTCACGCTTTTTCCCACATAGCCTATAGGCAGAGAGAATCTTGTGTCAAGAAACTCCGTTCTTCAGTTTTAAGCCGGATCCGAGATATTGCGTGTTGAGTGGCGGAATTTAACGCTGCGCTTTGTCTTGACACCAGAAGGAGAAATAAAAATAATATAAGTATAACCATTCCCCCGAATTGGAATCGAACGCGCAACCAATCGCGTTAACAGTCAGATGCTGTCACATTGCGCCATGCCATCTTATTATAAGAAAAGGATCAAGAAAAAAGTATTAATAAAATACAACTTCATTATATTACTCTCTCTCACTCGGCAGAATTATATTTGAAATATTTTCATTTCTCTGCTCTTAACAGAGCAGACCAGCAGAGAGAGATTCCGCCAATCAACACGAAATATCTCAACGGAGAAAGTGCAGTCTTGGCATTACGTTCTCTGTAATTACCCTGTTATGCAGGAAAATGCGTAAAGCTGAAAAAAATATATTTCTTGATTTGATTTGAAAAATAGATTCTTTTGTAATTGTTTTATATATCATCGTATTTAGCAATTCAATCAATTATTCTCGCCATATTTAGCATGTGATCATACATTTGGCAAAAGTTATAAGCTTTCCTCTTTGCAAATAACTAGTGAAACTTGTTCAATGTTCTTTCAGACGGACTTGACGTACAAAGTGCACAAGTTGCGCCTGCAGTTCATTCCGAAGAAGCTTCAAAGAATACACTTTGGACAGGTGTGCGCATTGCGATGTCACGATCAGAGGCCGTTCACGTTTGCAAGTGGTGCATGGGATAATACTTTGAGAGTAGGCATACTTCAATTTAACTACAAACTTACATATAGATTATGACAAATTAGTCGTTAGTATACGAAGTTACTGCTTAGTAGCGAATTTAGACAGTAGGTATAGATTTTTGGCGGAAAGTGGAGAAGGAAGTGTCTTGTCGCTATAGTTTGAATAAAGTACATTGAAAGGATGTTAATACCAATAGAAAAGTACGATTACACAATATATTTGATTATTGTAGTGGTTTTTGCATTGAGTATAATATTTATTTGTACCTATATCTGTAGATAAAATAAAAATTATCTCTTTTTTTAATAACTCCCTTATATTTACACAGTTTTATGTATTTTTTTAGGGTAGTATATAATGTAACGTGTGAAACAATTAACACACACCATTCTAATTTTATTACAACTTACAGACCCTAACCGGTCACCGTCCCCGAGGCAGGTGCTTAGAATAATCATAATATTTAACTATAAGGTGCTAATAATATTATTCAATCAGCTACACGCATAGCAGGGTAGGCAAAGATAACTTAGTGTCACGACACTCAATTCTCTATTTTTCGCCAGAATTCGAGATTTTGCATGTCAAATGCGGAGCTCGACGCTGCGTTTTGTCTACAAGAGCGGAGAAATGAATTTAAATTATGTATTTATGATTGCTCTAGGTGGACATCAGACACAGCTACTTTTTATTTGTTAAAACATAAAACTAATCAATTTACATTATTGTATTATTATTTATATTCTATCTCTATACGATAAACATTAACATGCTTATTTGCCGTAATTTTGGCCCACCTAAAACATTATTCATAACATTTCTATATTATTATTAATTAATAGTTTTTGCCATAAATTATAAAAATTAAAGATTTTTTTTAAGTTAATGTACTAAATGTACATATCTACTTTATTTTGTCAACAAAAGTTATCTTAAGTTGGAGCTAATGATATTACAACTTCATTCCTTTAATTATTTTAAATAAAGGCATAAATTCGTAATCGTACAAAAGAATTTCCAGCATGTAATATATTCCCCCTTGAAAGAGACAATTCTAAAAACACAATACAATAAAAACATAGCAAAAAAGTCTGTTTGACACAGGTCTGTGGTGGACATGACGATTAAATTAACCGAACCTTTATTTCTAATGGCTCGCTTACACCCTTCCAGTAGCTAAGCGAGTAGCCATGCTTAAATAATTTAATAATTCTAAAAGTCTACAACTTTCTGTACTTTCTGGCTGTTTAGTAGTTACTAACTCAACTGTCGGCAACACGTCTAAACGCAGCTTGAATAAAACATGGCGGACAATGACCGCGAACTCGTCTCTCAAAGCGTCTCTGTTGAAATTAAATATTTTGTTTAACAGTTAACTGTTTAAATTATTTATCAAACACTACTTTCAACATTTAGATCTAACAATGTAATGTGCATTCATTATTTTTAAAGTGACATTTCTACTGCTTTTATTCGTTAAAATTTTAATAGTGTACATAATAAAGGACGACGTTGTCCTTTAGTTTTCTAAACAAAGTTTGATGCTTAAAATGTCAACATAATGTTTAAAATTATCGAACTTTATAAATTTATTAATGTTCGAAAGTTAACAAGTTTCATATTCATTCGGGGGCAAGTTTATATATATATTTTTTTCATATTGCGGCGTTGAGCTTACCGCCACCCAATAAACTATATCTCAGATTCGGGTGGAAAGTGGAGAACGGTGTGTTTTGAGATATGGATTTCTCTGCCTACCCTCCGTAAAGCTGAAAATAAAACTATATTTTTTTTTTGTAGGTTTGGGATATTAGATGTCAAGTTGGCTGTGTAATGACTTTCGAAGGCGTCAACATATGCAGCGATAGCATCGATCTCAATGTAAGTATCTATAAAATTTTTATACTTCAAAAAGTTTAATTTCGAAATAGGCGTAAGATAAGACTATTGGGACTTTGGAGAAATTGAAGTAATATAATTTTATCTACAGTTTACGGCACGTATAAATTTTATAAGATGTTATGTAAAATTTCTCTAAGTTATTTTGAGAAATATCGATTATATGGTTTGAAATAATAAACTTACTGACCGAAATCAAGACATTGCGTGTAGAGTGGCGGAACTCAACGCCGCATTTGTTTGATCTATTCAAACACAATTTTTAATCCTTAATTGATGACTATTTCCTTAACAAAAGACACACATAAAATAAAATTCATAATAATAATTCATTTATGCTTATTAATTATATTTTTGTTCTATTTTATTTTTAAGCTAAATAATAACTTTAATAGTAATTATTAAAAGCTGTCTTTAATGTTTGCAACTTAGGCAACAATTACTTGTTAATATATTTCACCCAAATACAAATATCACATTGCTCGTTTGATTGACCAACTACACATATTTTAAAGTAGCAACCCGCTCGCGGCTTCGCCCGCGTGAACTATAGCTGTTTCGTATTTTCAGCGACCTTTTTGTAAAACAATGAAATTCCTGGAAAATCTAAAACAAAAGGGGAGAATATTTTATCGACTGAGTATTTTTATTTTGCGATATCTTCTTAGATATTTGTTTAAACTATTTAGAGTTATGGGCTCAAATATTTTATATTGAATTGTCGTTCTAACAAACACATTTATTTATATATAGATTAAAGCATGTGTTAAATTAGCCTGTTTTATAGTTGTTAATTGAGTTAGATTATTAAAGTTTTTGTAGGTAACTCTTATTATTTCCGGAAATAAACATAGCCTATGTTACTATATGAAAATGTAGCTTTCTAACGGTAAAAGGTATTTATTGAGTTAAATCCAAGCAAAGAAACAAATCTTGCTTAATTTAGGTATATTAGACCACATTTACAGTATACAGTCAGATTCATTTCCACTTCGCCACATTAACTACTTACATACTTATATTAAAATACATTAAACGATAAAAAGAACAAATTAACCAAAAAATATTTTTTTGGTTCATTTGTTCTTTTTTGGTTCATTTCTATTATGATAAAACTTTTCTGTGACTTTTTATCACTAGTAGACGATATTTACATTTCATTGCCTGAAGCATAACAATTTACTTTATTGCGTCTATATTACAATCAGATTTCGTGTCAAAAAGTTCTCTTAATGCTTGATTTTTAGGTCACCTTCAAGAATTTTCTTTTTTACGCAAAATTTTATATAAGGTACAGCCTTATTCATTCGATTGTCTGATATAATTTTGATTATGTAAGTAGACACTTGTCTAGATTGCAGAAACTTTTATATAATTATTATAATACATATATATATATAATATATTTTTGTTTATGTAATATAATGTTGTGCGTTTGAAAATAAAATATATACTTTCTTTCTTAAGATAGTTTTTTTTTTTGATTTAATATATACTATAATTAAACAGTAAAAAATCGTGCCTGTACTTCAAATATATTTACGAAAAATTCATTTACATAACCGAAAAAACAGTAATAGAATATAAATCAATAATAATGTATAATTTTTTTAATTTTTGTATGTTTGTCAGTGTATCTTTTTGTGTATTTGTATTACACACATAACTTCGTATTTACTGGACGGATTTCGAAATGAAACTTTTCTTGTTGTATAACTTTTAATCCTGACCAGGACATTGGACCACAATAACTAACAGCCGTTTTAACAGAATTTGTCTAGCGTGATGCCCATATTTCGTTTACATATAATAATTGGATATTCGGAACAACTGATTACGAAGGAATAACTAAATGCCTTAAAAAAAATTGTTAAACGTAATAAGCATTTTTCATTCACCAACATAACAATTGAAAATCTAGAAAATTCCATTAAGAACCTTATGCTATGATAGACTAAATAAGTAAATAGTTCATTAGTAAAAGTTGTTCAGTATGGGTTTTGTTAATAAATAAAAATAATAAAAAAATTGCGGTAATCATGGCTTAGATACATTTGACTGTAAACGTATATTTATCTTACTTAAATTTTTCCTCTTCGGTAAGACAAAGATGGACGGTAAACATTCAATACACGTATTTAATTGTGACTAAGTATTTGCCGAGAGAAAAAAAAAACGTAAAGCTGAAAAAAAAATACAATCGTGTTGGAAGTGGAAGATTTAGAGACAAGGGAATTGCCGCTCTAAAGGAAATCATTATAATTTTGTGTCAGCTTCAATGTAAATGTGTGCGGTAAATGTTAGTAGTACCGAATAAAGTTAGTTAGTGAACCGAGTTGCGGAGCATCAACTAGTGTTGAATAATACTAATACGTAATGGTAAGTACGATTGACTATTTAGTTTCTACTGTCATATGTCACATATATATATATATATATATATATATATATATATATATATATATATTTTGTTTAAATAATTTCAATTATGTTCGACCCGTACTTTGGCATTATCAAGGATTAACATGTTTTAGGGAAATACCGATGGCACTTGTACTTAAAATTAATACTCATATGTAAAAGGAAGACTGACGTTCAGACTATTTATATTAATGAAAAAAATAATATCATAATTCGTGTAAAGTAAACGTACACAGTATTATAATAATAACAATATGATGGATCTCGGCTGAGCGTCACAATTAAAACATTTTTCTTTTCTCTAAGGGATCTCTACATATTGAACCTGTGTCCCCACGTAAGCCTTCCAAACGTTTCTTTGTAAGAATTTTAAAAAAGAAACGTAATATCTATATACATTGTAAAGCAGTAATTCGTCACTAGATTATGTTCTCATTAAATAAAGCAGTGGCCATTTGCTTTACTTTCTACGATATTTTGGTTCAGACATAGGCACGTAATTACGACAAAAACAAGATATGTTATGTGTCTGATTTTACCATGTTTTTCTTTCTGTTAGCGCTACTTTACTGTCGACATCGTCAAGAACTAATTTAATGCTTGCCACTGTACTGTTGCTAGTCCAGTATATTTTGCTGACTTTAGACAACTTTTAAGAAAGGCGTACATGTTCAAACTGTTATATAAATATTCTTAGATTGACATATTTTTCAATCTTCTTATTTCTTCAGTCTATTCTATTTAAGTATTAATATTAGCGTTTTATTTAGTTGAGCTTTCATAATACTTTGAACGTAATACGTAAATAGGTAGGCTTTATTTCAAAAAGGCCATAAAGACAAACCATTCAGACTCGTTTCAGTCTCAATGTAATAAGATGCCGAGTCAATTATAAATGTAAAAGACTGTATATATATATATATGTATGTAAAATCTTAACTTGATTGTGTCTACACTTCCTTTACATGTTTCCTAAGATTAATTAACGTATACATAAAGAGACAGCGTAGCGAGGGCTTTTCCGTTGTATACATTTTCGTAATGATAAAGCCGTTTTCGTATATTTAACACATTACGCAGATTTTGTAAGATTAATCGAAAAATACGGGTTATACGTGGACTGTGAAGGCAAGTGATAAATGAAGGCTGTTATGAAATTACGAGCGCGGTATTCACACCGTGTGCTAAATTCATAGATAGGCATTTTGGCTGATATGTTTAGAGCGTCTTTTACTTTGTATACAATTTATATGTACATATTTTACGAGTTTGCGAACAAATTGTACGGGTAAAAATAATCTATATGGCTCGTATAAAGGAAATTTGTACAGCAAAAACTTTTTATGTATGCTGAACATGGAACTACTTTCATATATATGTATTTATTTAGTGATATCAACTTTGATTACTATTTCTTTTGTTGTGTCTTTTTTGTGAATGAATATATTTTATTTTTCTTAATGTAGAGAACATATGGTGCCTTGTGGTGCAGTGTATACATTGGCCTACCTATGTAAGCATAGTTACGAAATCCCATTCAACAAATGTATATACTTAGAACTATTATGTTATGTTAATCTCGCTAGAAAATTCTAAGCCGTGGTTTCTATGACTGGAGCAACGAATCGAACATACTGAGGAATCAATCTAAATTTATTTATAGTATAATTTTGACTTGAGTATAAACTGTCGCAGTGCCCTTGACAAGTCCGCGGAAAAATTTGGTTCGTGACAAACAATAAAACCCCCAATTTGAATCTTGGGCTGGACCACTTGCTACAGTTGGTAGCACTTGATGTTTATAGAGCTAAGACAAGGTAGTTTTAATTAAAAACTCCGCCTTCGTCGAGAACTTCGTCTCATCCAGTTCTGTCCCTCGTTATCAACTTTGACGTTCCCTCATAGTTTGTTCAGAGCCTTTGAGGTACATTATTTTTAATACTTTTCATTAGTGTGTGCTCATGAAGAAGTTAACCGTCTCGGTATTTTGTATTTATAAGATCATTCTGAAGAGATTATAAAACATTTCGTGTTGTAAAATTTAATTTTGTAAGAAAGGTCACTGGGATGGAGCTCCTTTATTTAGTAGACTAAAACTAATTATATCTCAGTGCCTTATATAAGTACCTATAGGCTCTTTCTACGATCTCGACCCTGAGGCCTCTTCACCTGATAAAACCTGAGTTTTATTGTGGTAATATAACATTTTATTTGAATACTATAAATTTTAGGAAATATTTTATTGCCTTTACATTAAATTGTTTATATTGGATAAAGCATTGTTAAGTACTTGTTTTTCTTTCATTATAATATGAGTACCTATAAAAAATATATATATTTAGAACTTTAATAACAATATTAACGATGTTTTATTAGATATGACGAGTTACCACATTTTGAGTTTTATTTTATATAAAAATATTAAAAAAGCAAATCTATAGCAGCTTAACGCGTTTCCCCACATGGGGTAGCCAGTGACAAAATAGTAAAAAGACACTAAGTTCTTTACTTTCCGCTCGAATCCGAGACATTCCGTGTAGTGGCGAAACTATATGCCACGCTTTGTCACTTTTCTTACTAGAGCGAGGAAATTAAAATAATATAAATATATCATATATTTAGATGGATAGATGGATTGATGGATGGATGGATGGACTTCCACTGTGTTAAAATTTTGATACGTTTTCTAAATATATGTTTTTCAATTTTTTAAGTGTGTGTATAACACTAAAAAAATGTTAAATATAATCGTCCCTCTCGAGAGGGGATATAATCGCACTCACATATAGTAATAAAGGCATTTACGTTTATTCTACTACTATTTTGAATAGGATTCGAACCCACGGTCGTAAGTAAGCGCACATTGAGTTATATGTAAAAAAAGTCAAACTCTTCTAGCGCGATCATTGCATTGTGGGCAGCTGGCAGCCAACTGAGGCCCTCACTGTATGGGATTTAGTTGCCAAGAAGCGAATGCACGTTGTACGAGTGCAGAATAGGCGTCCTGATATTGACGGTGAATATATATACGCGTGTCGATATTGGAGATCTAAACAGGTAAATATATAACTTCCTTGTAAACTTTGTATTACAGGTGTTTTTTATTCAAGTTAGCGATGTGGGCAGATGGTACGTTACAATATGGCTAATGCGTTTTCTTTCTACGCTTGGAAATGCGTTTATGTATACCACCCGCAGGTTGTTTTCAAACTTTATATAAACAGGGGATTCTACGGAATTCATAATTTGACGCCATTGGATTGCGCCATACGAAACAATTGTAGTTAATATAATTATATTTTTCCTGCAAATGTTAGATACATTAGGACATTGGAGTTACCCGTATTTTCTTTTTGGCACTGAAAAGTGCATTGCCTGCGACGTTACTGCCTTGACATTGGTCTCACCGGTAATTTAATCCAATTTCCTACCCTCAAAAACCTCAAAAACCTAGTGGATACCTACTAACATCTGAAGTCTACAGGATTACTTTTATGACGTCTTGGTGAGGGGACTGGAAACCTTAAACTTGTGTGTAATTTAAAAAAAATAGAGTATTATATTCTTATTTCATTAAAAACGAATTAGCCTCTCTACATTCACACCAAGAGTGCCATACACGACAGCGTATCACATGCTGTCGTCGCATCACTAGGCACACTGACGAATGTATGTACTACACCGATGCCGAGGAAGACGCAATCGGCAGAGTCATACAACAGGCAAACGAAACTCTTACATACAATATAGTCGAATATAACCTGAAAATAGCCATCCAAGCCAATCGCCAGACGAAGAGGCGACAACCAAACTGGTGGAAGATAATGGACCACCGGATATGACTTTTGGTGGAACTTCTCCAGTCCTTCTTACATATGTACATATGGATATCAAATGAAATGTAAGAACCTCAGTTCAGTGATACTGCAACTGCAGCTTTGCTGCGACTTTAAGCAGTTAAAAAATAAAAAAGAAATAAAAAAATACGTCCGTGGTTAGTATACAGACACAGGAATAAAAAAAATACTGTCTAGATAAATACAATGTAATACCTTACGAAAATTCTCAGTTCTCCTTTAAAAACAAAATATATTATATTGTAATTTTAATTTTCATACTCCTGCAAGATGAGTTTGGGTTGGTTGTTTTGCTTTAATTCCGAGAATATTACTAAGTACGTTGTAAGCTTAAGTTTACGCCGACTTGTAAGGTCGACTGCGGTCTTGTTTATATATTATATAGATAGTTCAATTTAAGTTTTAAATGGGAAAATATCAGTCACCTCATGTAGAAATACACCATTTGATTGTCCTTCATTTGATTGTGGCTTTATATTTTTTCAGCTTCACGCTTTTTTCAGAATTGCAGGGTAGTTCGAGAGTGATGGAACTCAACGCTTTATTTTAGGTAGAGTGGAGGAATTAGAATAATATAAATATAACCATTTTTCCAATAATCCACAACCAATCGCGTTGACAGTCAGTTGTTCAGTTCGTGACGATGGCCTCACTACCCACTATGGACTGTATATGTATACTGAGTGTTGCCATAAATATTGTTACAAAGAAAAACATTTTTTAAACATTTATTACTATTACAGTGTGTTAGTTTAATACATTAATATCCATGTTATACTCTGTTGAATAATTGGGAAGCTTCTATAAGGCTTTCAGCATAAACTTGATAATTTTTTTTGTTAAAATATTGCCCAATAGTAAAAAATGTCCTATCCGTATACAAAAAAATTCTGTGACCTCCCTTTCGTACTGTGTATATAGTTATTTTAATTTAAGCACCCTATTATTTTTAAATATTTTTGTATTAATAGTGTGCTATATTAATAAATCATTTACGCAATAGGAAATTTAAACCTTAATTTTATTATTTTTAAATTTAATTAGTTTGTTTTCAAAATATTTGTATTACAACTTACATTTTTTTCTTTCAGTTCAATCGCAAGGGTAAATATGTAATCATTGGTGGCAGTGGTACCAACTGCGTTGAAGTGATCAACCTTCACAATCGTTACATTGCGTGTTCTTACGAAGCCCCAGGTTCGATTCTAGCTGTTACGAGTCACGAAGAAAAAATTGCATTTGGCGGAACTGCTCCTTTACTAAATATAGTCACTTTCCATGACCCTAAACATGAGAAGTACAAATCTGAACAGCAGTCTGAATATGATTTTAATTTGAAAGATTGGTACAGTGAATTCGAAGACAGCGCTTAATTCTGAATTATTTGGTAAATCTGTTTTGGTAACTCAAAAAAAAAAAAATATATATATATATATATTTAGGCAATGCTTCTTTGTTTACGTGGCCCTTACCCTTGCCATACTATTACTATTCTTCCATAGATATTTCTCTTCTTTCAAGTACTCTGTTAGTATTTCTTGAAATATCTGTGAGAACCTATTTATATGTAATGCTATCAAAATTATAAATTATACAAAAAATTATAATTTGATAAAATACGTTTGAAGCGCAAAGAACTTTAGGTTTATTTTGTCGAATTTTCAAAGTTCGTGCTAAATGGAACTAAATGTGACTCTAACTGTCATTCAAATAACCTTCTCTGTGACTGGCAACTACTTAAATTCAAATGATGCATTTATACTTCTAGTGACAGCAAAGTTATTTAAAAGAATTTAAAATACTTGAACTAAATTTAATAAAAACTTAAAACCTTTCGTCTAATACGCTTAAAAATCAATAATAGTTCTGGGATCCGATTTACAGTACTATAATTTTCCACGTCTGGTCGAAGCGAATTGTTGTGAATTGTCTACGCTTTATGGACATAAAGATAGACTGAAAGTACGTTGTTAAGATCTTTGGGAAGTTAAACATTTTTTCCCCAAAATATATAATATCCTAAATTATAAAATAAAAATAAATTCTTGAACATAAGATATGGATTCGAGCATGTCGTGAAATCTTTACAAACGATTCAGGTACACACTTTTTCCTGCATACCAGGGTAGTCAGAGAGAACCTAGAGAAACTGTTACTCAGTTTGTAGAGACACTCCGTTCTGCACTTTCCACCCGAAACCGAGACATTGCGCTGTGAGTGACGGAACTCAATGCCGCTTTTTGCCTTGCCAGGGCAAAGTAATTTAAATATAATCATTCCCCGGAGTGGTGATCGAATCCACAATTTTTTTCGGTATTTAACAAACTTTACTTAATATCAAAATTACTTTACCGAATGACGCATGATGTAGCAAAAAATAGCGCCATTCCCAGTGATTCACACACGCAAATCACCCATCACGGTGGAGGTAATCTGTTTTAATTTAGCCAAAGAGTATCTTATATTTTCGGTACCCGCATACAGTCAAAATTTATTTCCATCCGAGTTTATATTCAGTCGTGTTAATCGAATTGGATCAGGTCGCGGACAATAAAGCTATTTTTATTCAAATATGCCTTTTAATGCTTATTGGTTTATATTGGAAAGTGTGTACCTATATAATACATGTATTATAGTACCTAGATATATAGTACGTACATTGTTTTTGAAAGAATAATTATAATATTAATAAAAATGTGATTGAAATTGACATTTTTATTTTATAATCTTAATTAAAATATGACGGTTTTCGTAAATTTTAAGAATTTTCTACAATTTTAGTCACACAAAATTCTCTACAAAAGCTACTATAAGAGATTAGTGTGTGTCGACACTGTAGGCACACTCGGTTGAAACTACAACGGCAAATAAGTTGAAATTGAAATAAAGAAAGCGTTTTTCGAACGGGAATTCGCTGGCCGCGGGATTCCACCTCTACCTGCCAGCCGCCCCGAGGGGAGGGGGCGCTTTCCGTACTTGGAGCGAATATTTACAGCGCAACCTACATATAGCGTGCCGCTGCTCAGCTGGCACGGGTAGAGTGGGGATAGGCGGGTAAACATACCCATACACTGTCTAACAGAAGGCCATTCGGCCGTCGGCTTCGTAGATGGACGGACGCCGCTTGTTTAATGCAGACCCACCGCGGCCGTGACCGCCTCAAGTGTGAGGTGGACGCTCGCGGTTGCTATAAAAGCATTCTCAAGGTTACGATACAAGATTGCATGCTCTCAGGGGTTGTATTATTTACGATAAAGATTTAACAATCTAACAATGTTTATGATTATACCTTATTGGATAATATTATTCTACGTCGATGCTGTGTATGGTTCAAAGGAAATACTTTTAAATCAATTGCATTCTATTTCACACATGCTTTAGCATGACCCAATAAAACTTCAAAAGCCATGTTTTGCGTACGTAATACCAACAGAGCGCTTTGAATTTCGTAGTCGGCATGCTGGCATATTACGTATTTTTGACATACAATAAATATTCTATCGCTTGTGTCCGGTATTTTAGATATTCTTATGTTACACACACAAAGTTGCTTCTATTTTATTTATAATTTGCATAATTTTAATAATTTAATAATGCATTTGCTTTTTACATTACATCGCACTCAGCTTGAAATAAAATGACAAAAGCACAATTAACTTTTATCTAAAGCAGCTTTTAAAACTACTACGGAAACAGTTTTTATACATTGAAAGTATTACCTTTGCCAACTATGATGTAAAGAGCACTTATTTTTAATGTTTATATTATAACGAATTCAGTATAAAGTTAACACAGAACTGAATACCTTTTAAACAAAGCAAATGTAACTTTGTTTGTTAAAATTTTACGGATTTCAGATGTTTCGTATTTTTTTTTTATTTTGTTTTTATATTTTTGTATCCTTACTTTATTTCTCGCTTGTAAAAATATTAATATTTCAATATTTCACCATACTTTTCGGTTTATTTACGTACTAAAATATGTGTCTAGTTTTTAAAACAGTTTGTTGATGATTAAACATAAGGTGCGCATGTTTCATGTTTTGAACATTAAAAAAAACACATAAAGCTATTTTTATTTGTTGCATTTGAAAAGGTGGTTCGATTCCTATACGTAGGAATGATTTTTTTTAAGATATTTTCATTATTTAAGATATTTTAAGACAAGACAAAAGATAGTTTTGAGTTCCGCCGCCCATCACGCTATATCTAGATTTCGGTCGGAAATGGAGCGGTATTTTGTTCTCTCTGACTACTCACCTACGCGAGAAAAACGTGTACCTGCATAAAGAAAGCTTAAGCAACTGTGATGTAAAACTTGTATTCTATTGTATTTGAAACTAAAATCGAATATTCAAATAATCCTATGGAAAGATAGAAACGAGACTTAAAGTTGTTTGAGATATTTATACCTGCCAAACCGTGACGAGGTACGTGATGGATTACCTCAGTAACGTTAGGCTTTATTTTAGAGCTAGCTGTGAGTGATATAATTAAATTCAGGCAATTTATAGTTTTATATACAGCATTAAGGAACAATGAGAGTTGATATTTTTTTCTTTCCTTTATATGAGATACTGACACACTAAAATTAGTATGTAATAGGTATAAAATTAAATGTTTTTTTGAAAAAAGGTTAATAAGATTCCACAACCTATATTATTTACCAGTAAAACAATTTTTTCATTATTATAAAAGCAATGTACTATTCATTTTGAAGTCTTTATTTATATTTATATAAATTACCTTTATATATTTTCCGTAATTTGTGGGGAAGGCAAAGAAAGCATAATCATAACTCACGCCGCTCTTTGCTTTTTTTTAATTTAGAAATTCGATGCCAGATAAATAATATGATTTCTAATAACATAATACCATTTTTATATTCATAATATCATAATAGTCATTGAAACAAATGTATATAAATATATATAATTGTCATTTTAGGTTTACTATGCACATAGTACAATATGTATTTTAGATCATCTATTTTTTTGGTCTATACCATAGTCCATATAAATATTTCAGCCAAACATTACAGTTTTGTTAAGTACTAACTGAAAAGTAATGTAGACTCCATATATTGTTGCAATATGTGATATCTATATTTGTGCTAGTTTGTTTCCGAAGCGGGCAGAACTACGCGTAAAATAAGTGATTTAGAAATAAATATCAAGCATAATGGGTGAATAGTTACAGTTTTTAATATAAAGCTTATTTATTTAAAATAAATCTAAGTAACCGACAGAAAGTGGAGAACGGAGTGTCTTGATATTAGGTTCTCCCTGATTACCCTGTTATGCGGGAAAAGCGTGAACAACAATGAATAAAACACTTAAATTATATATCTAAAGGCATCTGCTTAAGTTAATTTTCAAAGTTGCTAGGCATTTAATGACAGATTTCAATGGTTTATTATCAACTAGAGCAGGAAAATGATTTATTTTTGCCCCAGGCGGGAATCGAACCCACAGCCATCGGCAGTTATTAACAACACCACAATGGAATCAAAGTTTATATAAGTAGTTCATTAGTAAAAAAAATAAACACCATATCTAAATATAAGCGTGTATTATTTATATCGGAAAGAAACGGTAGTTACGTAGCGGGCGTAGCGGCGTAGAGGGGGTACTGTACTGGCTTAGCTGCATCGATCGCGGGCCGTGACCTTGACCTGGCCGCGTTCCCGGATGTGCCCCTCGCCTAGTTGCGCCATTGTCGCTCATAGCCCCGGATTTTATTTAGCTCACTTTGAATCTAAGCTCGATTGTAAAAATAAAACATTGTTTACGTGTGGATTATTGTGTCAATTGTCGCGATTATTATTAGAAATAAATTTGGGGTTGCAGAAATTAGGAGAAGTTATTTAAATTATTAATTTGCAAGAAACAAATTTTATACAAGCAATGTTTTATATAATATGACAAGGTGTTTTTGTTCTTGTGGGCAGATGTTATAAGTTATGTGCATTTCAAGTTTAATAGATGAGTAAAGAGTGAGAACTAAGTTTTGTTCTACTTCTGTGTTAGAGGCTATCATTATAATGGTCCCACGATAAGAAAGAAACCTTATTCATATGTGATCTACCTCTTAACTTGTTCGAAAATTCTTGAAAAACATCACGCATAATTTTTATTCAGTATAGTAATGTAATAACCATAATATTAGTTCACTATAAGTGATAAATATATAAAAAATTCTATGTTCATATATTGAAAGCACTCTACTTTAGAAAATATATATTTTGAATTCACGTAATAATTTTACCGTAAGCTATGTTTAAATTTTCATTACTAGGTAGAAAATGAAACCCTCTTAATTTTATTACATTAAGGAAACATTCATAAGCGGGAACATTAAAAGAATTAACGGCCCTTTGAGAATTGTATATGTAAATTGAAATTTTATCTTATTATGCCAATATTTGCTAATCTAGTTATTTCAATCATACAAACAAATTTCAAATTTTACAAGGCATTTTTCATGATATCTTTGCAGAAGAGGCAAAGCTAACCTATAATCAATCCTTTGCCACTTTCGTCCATTGAGTGACATTGAGTGGGTGATATAACCGAACTATGAACCCACAGCCACATGTTAGTCACACCAAAACTACGTTACAACGCAATCTGTGATAAAATTCAAATATTCTATTAGTAGCTGAAGATTGAATTCAGTCGTAGGGTATTCTACAGCACTATGCCCAGTTGTTCACGGCAGGTGATAATAATGATGAAGTAATATGTATTATATTAGTTAAATAAATAGTTTTTACATTAATTAGCTCAATATTTATTAAATGTCCTGTTACATTTAATTAATTCAAAATATTCTTGAATATAAATATAATTAAACTCATTTATTAAGATAAAAAATTAAAAGAATAACTTAACAACTCAGTTTCACTTATTTCATGATATTTCTTTACATAATTAGGAGCATTAAGTGTATAATATAACCTTAATTGCCAGCATACAAAATATATATAAATGAATTACAACGCAATAGGCAAAAGTTCTTCGCTCTCAGGCAATAAATTAAGCTACTCATAAAATATACTAACAAGTAACAACAACAGTTTCGTTGTAACGTCTAGAGATTTGTTGGCTAAATGTTCACTTATCATTCAGATCGAGACAAAATCTAAATTATTACAATACAAGTATATTTTTAGTAGTATAGAATATTAAAATACATATTAATATAAAACTTTTCAAATGATAAAATCTAACGCAAACATTCTTAAGGTCCTGAATGCTGTTTGAGCGTTTATTTATTTTTTATTTATTTTTTAATTACATAAAAATATTTTTAAAGTGTTAATCATTTCGATAAAAATAGTAAAGGAGCGGGGTTTTTAAAAATGTTAATGTTGTTAATGTTACCGAACATTTTAAAACTGTTAAACATATTTAATAATATATCATTCTCTCTTGCCTTGACTTAAGCAAAATGTAATTAATTTAAAAAATATATTTTATTTCGCTTGGCACACTTTTCAGTTAACGCAGAAGGCCGAGAGAATGTAGTGACAAAATACTCCGTCTTTCAATTTGCCCACGTTTTGGTATCGAAAGCATGATAAGAATATTTAAAAAATGAATACTTATATAACTTTTCTGTTCATCTGGTTTTAAACAACGCGTACGTCGCGTCGCGTCTAATATAACATGGTGTCTTAAGGTAATTTATGCAAATGTATGCTATTTGGCCGCGGGCGATCTGATAGCAATATGCTAATCCAGTTGCGCATGATTCACGTATATATTCACGTATTTGTTACTTCTAAAAGATATATTTAGGCTCTTGCGCCTCTTGAATACCGTTCAAGCGCTCTGACCGCTAAGCCATGCGTCAAAATAATTCCACTGCGTTCAAATTTTTATACGTTTTCTACATATGTTCATTTCAATTTCCTTAGTGTGGGAATAACACTTTAAAAAAATGTTAACAAAATATTGTTACTTCTCCTAAATTACGAATATTTATACATAATATATATATATATATATATTGTTTCATAATGTATACATTGTTGTACAAATAATCATTGAGCTGAACGAAGCGAAGGTCTTTATTGGTCAACTCAATGAAACTTTGAGCGCTATCTCCTTCTAGACTACTCATAGTCTAGTAGGCATTTATTTTTAGGTCAAACAATTCAGTTATGAGAAAAATAGCTTAGTCTAAAGTCACCTGTTAGGGAACATTACGATTCAAACCGGTCTTGTTATCCATAATATATATATCCTAAGTATGTACGAAGTAATATAAGTAAAATATTTTTTACCGGACTGAAGAAGAAAAGAAAGCAGAATTATTACATGATTACTAAAAAAGAGTATTGAGTTAAAGGATTTGTACCTTTGTCGTTTACTATGTCGCCTACAATGTATTTTACATAACCATATTGGGTGATTCGCCAACTTGGGTGCTGTAGGACGTCACACAGCTAACCATGCATTGCAATCGAACCCAAACGTGTATGTAAAATTTTTGTTGAGTCAGTGACGGGGGGAGGATGCTCCAAAATTGAATTGCAAAATTCCACCTGAACAAACATACATACATTGCAATTTAATAAAAACCATGTAACTATAGAAAATATAATGAAAACTTAATTATTTGACAATTACTTATTAATACTTAAATAAAGTATAAACAAAATAATACAAGGCATTGTAAGCAGGAAAGTCTAAGCTGAGGGAAGATCAAGATAAACAAAACCTTACCTTATTTGTAACACAAAGCGTTGTATAATTGTGTCGACCAGATAACATTAAAGGTGTCTAAAAGGGGTTTCTCTTCCACGTCATTAGCTGTAGGTAAATATAACAAGTTAATCAAAATAATTTGAAAATATGATTTAAAATAGTTTTTAACATTTGTTTTTTTTTAAATATTTAATTAATAACATTCTTTCTTACGATTGCTCGTAGAATAATCTTCGGGAAGCAGTAGAGAGATCTCTACAATTTCTGTACTATAAGTTGTAATAACTAACTAACAAATATAACTAATAACAAATATAAGTTGTAATAAGGCGTATAAGGTTTAACAAAGTCTTTATACAAGTCGGATAGAGCTTAAATTCTGTTGTTCAGATTTATAAGTACATTTTCGGTATATACTGAGTCGTTTTCAGTTTGGTGTTAGACGGTTAGCCGAGGAAATTACTTTTGTTCCATACTTCTGGTACGAGGCCTTAGTCGTAGCCGGCTTGCCTAATGTATTTTAAATGAATGAATCAATTATGTATAAACAAGTGTACATGTGAAAATTAAATGGGTTAGGTTAATTTTTTATCGCCAGTCAAAAAATGTACGTGCTACTACATTGTTAATTTGTGTAACATTTTGTGCCCTTTTTTTATATTTATGTTATGCTTGAATTTGAGCTTTTAATAACTAAACGAGTGGGATGAGTTTTTCTGAATATGATGTATTAAAATTACTTCTATTTAAAATTACTTCTATTTAAAATTACTTTCTAAAAATGCTTTTCGTCCTTTTTTTAACAAACAATTTAACAAATAGATTTATTCTTTTAAGGAAAAAAAGAAAAACAGATGTAGTAAAAATATTTGTACCTATATTCTAGTCCCTAAAACAATTATTACAAAAAGGTTAGGAAATTTAAGGTCTTAATTTAGTTTAGGAATACGATGAAAGGTTAAGATATTTAGGAAACGTATAAAAATTTGAAAGCAGCGGAACCCGAAAACCGTTCAAGCGTTCTGACCGCTAAGCCATGCGCTGCCCATCTTATACGCTGATTACAACTTATATTTGTTGTTATCATCTCTGTAGAGAGATTTTTACAAATTTCTGCTACTCAAAGATATATTCTACGAACAATCGTTTGGCAAGAGAGAATGCTATTTATTAATTATTTTTTTTAACTTTGTTTTCAAAGTATTATTCACACACTTAGGAAATTTAGGTTAATTTGAAGGTTAGGTTAATTTAGTAATTAAGTGTAATATAAAAATATATTTTTAACTTTAAATTATTATTTACATTTCTATTCGCATAATACATTTACATTTTACCTTATTACATTTTGTTATGCTATATTAATACGAATGATGGCATTAATATGTGGAAGTCTAAAATCATTATTGGATTTACATAAAGATATCGCGTGGGCTGAAGAAGTACCGTTTTCATTTTCCTTCAACGTATTGTAGTGACATACATATTTAATCAAAAGCAATTTCTAAAGTAATATTCTATATATAAAAGTTGTGAGATTACGTTAACCTTATATATAATATATAGAGTTTCTTACACAATATATACATAAACTGTTATTTTTAGCTGTGTGAGTGAGACTAAAGTAGATAAAATGTCCGCAAATTACTCCTGGGTCCTTCAAAATATAATAACAGCATATTACGTTTCGTCCCTAATCAGTTAGTTTTTATTGTTTTGTTATAATTTAAATGAAAATATCAAAAATTGCTGTTTTCATCGTATTTGTATGCGATTATTGTGGTTTTAAAACTATTGTAGGGTACAACTACAATTTATAATATGTTTAATTGGTATATATTAATAAGTAGATAAAAGATAAAAATGTGTGGGCAGGCAGCTACCATTGTATTAAATGTTAAAATTGGAACTTTTGTATTTGAAAAGATCAACTGTTGAGTTTCTCGCCAGCACTATTTAATTCTGTCAGACTACGTTATTAATTCTAGGATAAGCGTAAAAAAATATACTTTGTTTTCTTCGATGAAACCGTTTTTCTCCATTTTCATTAAAGTAGCCCTCTTGTCTATATGGACTTGCCACACATTCTTGTCCCATCTGCTAAGGCTGCTAATAAAATAAAAAACGCTGCTACTATGTACGACTAAGTTTAACAATTAAGACCAAACGCCTTACAAACCTTCCGAAACACCAACAAGCTTATTAGCAATGTAAGCTACTATCAATCTGCGAAGGACGAGGACATTGCTTTACTGAACTAATTCACTTCATAATAATTTTAGTTTTAATCACCTCGAGGCCACCGTGGCGCAGTGTGACTGTTCGACGCGATTGGTTGTGTATTCCACTCGAGGGACTATTTTAAATATATATATATCAGGGGAGAAATATATATATATATATATATATATATATTTCTCCCTGAGGTGCCTAAGACAAAGCGCGGCATCGAGTTCTGCCACTCAACACGTCTCGAAATCGAGTGGGAAATGGAGAATTGAAAGAATAAAGAAAGAAAGATTGTCTTGACACTAGGTCCTGTTTAACTACCCTACTATGCGGGAAAAAGTGTGCAGCTGTATCACTTTAAACATTTCATTTATAATATATTTGTATTTTTTTTTAACAATTATAGTTATAAAAAGATTCCATAAAATATACAATTATAATAAATTTAATCTACATTTGAAAGCACGAGATTCTAACAAAAACTCAATAACACTGTAATTGAAAAGCTCTTTCCCTTTTCTACTATTTTCCTTGTTCCTTTTATAACATTAGCCTTATTGTCAATGAATATTTGAAAGGTATTTCGACTATTCGCTGGAGGGATATATTTTTCAATAAGCTTATATACCTATAACAATAGTAAATACACATTTTAGGAATTGTGTAAATATTCATATAGCCAACATACTCGTGAAAAGGCTTTATTTAAAATGATTTATTTTTATTTTCTCTGATTTTTTACATGGAAAGAAGAAATGAATCTTGTGATTTATTTCTTCGTTCTAGTACTTTGCACATTGCAGGCAATGTCTACAATACGACATTCGTAGAATTCCCAGAGTCGCACTTTGTCTAAACATAGTGGTAACAAATTCTCTTTATTTATTAAGGAAGTATGTTTCTAAATAAAATGTATAGCTGTTTTCTTACCAATTTAATCTCTTAATATAAGTTAGGTATATAGAAACCAACACAAATATATCTTTTCATTTCTATTATGCGTATGATCTTTTTTTGTTCGGAAACAAAGTAAATTTTCGCAGAATTTTAGTTATTTTCACCTTCTCGCTGTGGTCTGCCAACACACACGCAATGTCTCGAATTCAAAGAGAATAATGTTCTAGACACTAGGTGCCCTCTTCCTTGCTTTATGAAATAAAGTGTAAAGTTAAAAAATATATATATATTTATTTGATATAAAGGATAAAGTCAAATGTGGATTTCCATTTAAGTTTATATTTATTTAGTGCACTGTGCATAATGGTAAACAACATTTTAGATGGAACAGGAGCAGACAAGAAATGATCGCCTCTGGCGCACAATCTGCATTTGAAAGCTTTACTATTAAATGAAATACAATTTAGTATTTGAGTGCACTGACCACATGACTACTTTTTAAGTACTTTCATATAAATATGACATTTTAATTAGTTTTACAATTATTAATAACAAAATATATACTTTTTAGTTATTACTATATCCGCAACAATGCTCAACGCATTTTGTTGTAGGTTCGCACTCGGAGGAATCATTATATAAAAAAAATTCCATACTGGTAAATAAAACGTGTTCAAACCTCATAATTTCTGGGAGAAAGTGAAAAACGGAGTGTCTAGACACTAGGTTATACTAAGAGACGTAAAAATCGTAAGCGATACATATAAATGAATGTTATTCGTTTTATCTTTTCTCATCTTCCACGTTTTCTCCTAGTGATAAATTACTCTATTCTCCAGTCTTCAAAAGACCGACACTATGTATAAGCAGTTTAGGAATGCAGCTGTCAATGAATTAATTATCACATTCAATTAGGCTCTAAAGTGCCTGCTTACATGAGTTTTAATTAATATATTTACTATTGGTATGCCGAGGGGTTCGCCACTGGTGTCCATGTATTTAAAACATATTTCATAGTTTCGTTTCCTTTAATATTTACATTATCATTAAAATGAACACAACAACAATTATATTAAATGAACACTTTCTAAAAATGATAATACCACGTTGACAAATTTACTGAGCAGTAAGGGTTTCTGTCGGAACATTTGGAGCCGCGCCAACTATTTTATTTTACAGAACAATTCGTGTGCTTAATTCCCATCCAGAAGATGAATTTACATGACTATTCTCAGTTTTATTGTCAGTACAAGAAACGAGTGCGTAACCTGGTTTAGTTTCAATGTAATTGTACTTTTTATTAATTCGATCAATATATTCAAAATAACGTTACAAGCATAAGTAAGGTTATAGGTTAGATTCTAAATTGTTAACTTAAGACAGGTGCATTACATGTAAAAAGTATCAAATTAAGTATTCTTTATTAGTTTTTAATTAAATAAAGAAAATACTATTTTATGATTTAGATCATGAGGTCAGACTAAATATATCAATTCTTATAAACAAAATATTTCGATATCTTATAGAAATAGATTATATTTCTAACAACTTAGAAATAAATATATTTAATTCAAATATAGGCCATTGTGGCGCAGTGATACAGCGTCTGGTTGTAAACGCGATTGGTTATGTGTTCGATTCCCACTTTGAGAAATGAATATATTTAAATCATTAACCTAAAACAGAACAAAACCTAACCTAAAAAAGAGCTCTGCCATTTAACACGCATAGTATCGTTATCGATTTTGGATGTACAGTGGAGAACGGAGTGTCTTGACACTAAGCTTTCTCTCGCTATCTGCTATGCGGAAAGAGTGTGAAACTGTTAAAATATATGGAATATTGTTATTAAATTAGAGCCTTAAGCTACCACTAGGCTGTTGTGCTTGGTGTTATTGATGCTTTGCTTTATGTTACAATTTCTATGTTATTTTTTTATTATATATGTTAAATATTCATGTGTGAACCTAGCAAAATTACACATATTTTTAAGTTTCCATTTTTTATAACAAGTCAAGTTTGCTTCACGCTTTTTCCCGCATATCAAGGTCAGACACTCTCTAGTGTTAAAATTCCTTTCTCCATTTTCCGCCCGAATCCCAGACATTGCATGTTGAGTACATACGTAGTTATAATTACTAAGAACAAACTTTAGCACTAAAGCTGTTTTTCGGCTGTCACGCGCTCAGTACAATAGGGGATTTTTCTTAACGGCCCCGCTGTGCGATGTGAGTCCAATCGATTTGCCTACACAGATACATTTGGAGCCACGCCAAGTGTTATTGCATCGAACCCTACTCGGATATGCCATGTTGATTGCAGACGTATGAAAGTATAGACAGAAGGGACCGCAACAACTGCGGTTATAGTTTTTAAATAGATATTATGGAAAATATTGGAAATAATGGAAAAGAGTGATGCCATGATGCCATTAAATGTGCTGTTAGTCTATACATGCCATAGTTCTGGGTGCGTTTAAAACTGTATATGTATAAAAATAAGTATGTAAAATATTTTGATTATGACGGTCTACATAGAGGGCGACATTGGATTCTTTTTCTTTTTATACTATAATTTTCACACATTTGGTTTATCGCTATGTATTATTAAACAAGTATTTCTTTTTTTCTTAATAATAATTATTGATAATGTAAAACATTTTTTTCAATGTTCTTTTGAGCGAAGGTTTTAGGGGTTCTGCAGCAGAAAATATAGTAAATCATCTGGATTGTTATGAAATTTTATTATTATATCTATACAAATAATAAAAATGTACCTGAGCGCTGTCTGTATATAGAAGAAAATATATTATTATATGTCTGGACGTTGGTATTCGCTTATCTCAGAAATGATTGAAATTTTGACTATTGTATTTTTGTAAACTTTCGTTAACATTTTGTTTATTTTATTTCAATCAGTTCATAAATAAAACAGTTAATAAAACACTTTTAGTTATAAATTTAGATAAAGTTTGAGATTTAAGTGCGAATGTGGACAGATGAAAAAACAAAATAGTTCGTGTATCGTGTAGACAAAGCCGCGAGCAGGTCGCTAGTTATAAATATTTTTTAATTTCTTACTTTCCAAATATTCTGACGTCAATGTCCACGATATTTTTAGAGCACTTTTTATCTAAACATCCAATGATGCGGAAAAAGGGACGACAAATATTAATAGCTAAGGCGGGCAAATAAAACGGACAGACCTACTTACAGTCGATTGTTGTTAAGCTTTTATACTTTATTGCTCGTGATTTGTTAGAAAATAGACCTTTATGAGTGACTTATGTTGAACAAGTTACATTATATTGTGACAATAACAATAGAAAAACAAAATGTCTTACAATATTTTTATCGATCGAGGCACTATAATTGAAAATAATATTTTTTATCCGGACACATTTCACATTTTGTAGTAAGTATAAAAATAAAGTAAATCAAAATATTCCTTCAATAAGCGAAAGATACTTCAGTTCTTTACCTAAAAACCTAAACCTTTTACCTAAAAAGAGCCCAGGGAAATTATATTAAAGTGTAAGATTTGAAAAAGCAGTAGAAATTAGGACCTAAATTGTTGGTTGAAGATGATACAAACAGTAAATAGAATTTTAAAAGTTTCACATATTACATATAATTACCCAAATAATTTCATAGCTACGAGTATGCGAGAATCTATCTGTAATTCATATTTACACAACAAGCTCCTTGCAATATCAGGTGATTGCCTCAATTTGTGCGAAGCGGGCGCCAGCAGCCGTTAGTGTCAGATGACAAGTACCACAATACAGCATTAATTCCCTATGGGAATGTTTGTTAAGTTGCCAACTTAACAAAACTCATCACATCGCCTGCGAAAATATGTCAGTTATTCGCCTGCTTACAACTTGTAATTGCTTTTCTCATACTACATCTATGTATATGAATATTAAAGGTTTATGTAAATGTAAGGCAATTCACTCATTTTCCATATTATTATTAAAAAAATAAAGGTCGTTACTTTTTAGATTTATGTCAAAATTAAGAAGTGGCCCATTATTTCACATTAAATTAAATTAAAAAAAAATTATAATGGCTTTTTTTAGAACTAACTATTTAAGCTCAATTTACTTAAATTTCTTATGAAGAAATGAATGCTAATAGAGGACACAGGGAAAGTTTTGTTCCCGGAAATTATTTAGTTTCCCCAAATAGGCTAAAATTAGACTGTATGGCGTGGGTTGTCATTGAAATTACCGAAGTTATAACTTATTCACTACGTATAGTTTTGTAGAAAGACTTTCTTTCAATTTATTAATTTATTTGTGTAATTATATAAATAAGTATGTATGATTAAATTGTAAAATATTAATTTTATAATGATAATAAATTTTTAGGTCATTAAAAATTATTGGATAATTATTATACAAAATATTAATTTATTTTCCAGCGTCACGCTTTTGCCCGCATAGCAGGGTAGGCAGAGAGAACTTGGTGTCAAGACACTCCGTTTTCCAATTTCCGCCCGAATTCGAGACAATGCGGTGTAAGTAGAACTTACCGTCACGCTTTGTCTTTCCAGAACGAAGAAATGTAAATAATTTAAATATGTTAATTACCCCGAATGGGAATTGAACCTGTCGAATTATTGAACGTCTGATTAATATTCTCACTTAGTGTATAATAAACTATTTCTTAATTGTTAATTCTCCATATTATATTCTTAATTATTGAGAATATTACGGAATAAAACGATTTATTTGCCACATATTAAATATCTTCATAACATAAAGAAGTTGAACGAATAAAATATTTCAAACCTATATTATACAGACGTATACGAGGAAAAAGCTGTGTGCTTTATGGTTCTTGCATAGTTCATAAAGGAAAGAACGGCTATATTTTACTTAGAACGTTGTAAGCGTAGTCCCGCTAGAAGCTAATGACCTGTAATCTTATTGCTTAAAGTGTATGAAGTTTCTTATATTTACTAACGTTTTAATACAACTAAGTAGTATTTTATAAAGCTTTGAATTTTTTCTATTTGTTGTCAAAGCAAAGATGTGATATGAAAGTAAATATTTTTATATATTTATTAGACAATAGAACCTAAAAAGCAATTTTAAAGTTAAATTCTGACAGCATTTTGGTTGATAGAACCAACAGTGTAATATCAGTGAAATATTATACGTATTTACATTATATACTTTCATTTATATAATATAATTTTTGTGTTTTATCTGTTTACAATAATATGTAAACAGTATTGTATTATTTATTTAATCACTTAGAACGAACTTCATATCGCCTCAGAACTACATAATGTGTCAAAATTCAGTCAAAAATAACAGAAACCCAAAAATAAAACAGACGCAAGGATTCTCTACGAAAAATACATGAACATATAATTTTCAAGGTTGAAGGTTGGGACAGAACAGGGTAACTTGATTTGCTTATTGTCATCGCAAATGCAGCGGAAATTGTAGACGCTTAAAAGCAAATAGTGTGGCTTGGCTGTAATTATGAAGAAGAAGGAGAAGAAAGTTGATTATGAAAGTTGAGAATCCTTCTGAATTAAAAAATGGGATATGGTAAAGCTGACTGCACCATCATGGTTTTTAACTATTTTAACTGTTAATAAAAAGAACTATCCCGGGACCCCGTGTCATTTCTCAAATCATTGCAGATTTGTCAAAAATGAATGACATATTTCTTGTCAAATATTTATAGCTCGTTCGGAAACTTTCTTTAAAAAAAAATATTATTCTTAAGTTCGGCCGGTGGATAAGACTGGCCAAGCTATTGACTATAAATATGATTTATCGTTAAATCATGCATCTGAATTTTACTTATGCTAGGTCTTTTATTATTCCATAGTCTAAGCTATTTTCCTTGCTTAATATTTAATTACCGAACGCACCCTGTTTGACAGTTACGCAAAGCTGGTATATAAAAATAAAATTGTTTTTCTTCCTATTTTCCGTGCAATTTCTTTATGTTTTCTGACAAAAATCCAAATCGACCCAGCAGTTATTGAGTTTTAGCGAGACATTTTACTGACAAACGATATTTCATTTTTAAATATATAGATTTTTGAAAGTAGACATAAGATATGTTTTATAAAAAATATGACCGGGTTGGATAACTTTTTAAGCTATTAACACTTCGATTACACAATAGGCTGGCGACCAACCAAAAAGTGAACAATGAAAGTGGAAGAAAGTATCAGTGTCAATTTATACGAACTCAAAATAGATCTTGATTACCAAATTAACATCTAAAATATACCTACCTACATACATAGTAACCTTGTTTTCCGCATAGCACCCTGCTATGTTAGAGAGATCCTAGTGTCAAAACACTCTGCTCCACTTCGCTCCACATGATAATGGGGATCATACTCACAATCTTTCGCGTTTACTGATATTTAGAATAGTATATAATATTTGGAATGTCAATATCAAAAATTCGGCTCTGTTTGAAATTACAATGCATTATCTATCTATTTATGTTTGGAACTCTAAATATATTTATCCCTATTCAATACATATCTTTCCTTTAAACATATGAATTTTATAATCAAAACATTAAATTTGAACTTTGAAATAATGAGTGTACACTTAAAGTTCGTTTGTCATGGAATGACTGATAACGCACAGTCTAATCTACTGGACATAGAAAGTTGGTAACTTACACAAACTTACCTTGAGGAACTTCCGAAAATTTACTAACTTAGATTTGATGTCTGAAATTCGAAATTATTGAACACTAGCTGTGCCCGCGACTTTGTCCGCTTGGAGATCTTACATCAGCTATTAGCCAGTCCCCGTCAAAATCGGTGTAGCCGTTCTAGAGATTAGCCGGAACAAACAGACTGACTGACACAAAAATAGCAAAAAATAATATTCTGGTATATGTAGCGTGTATACATATGCATTTAGCATATATATACCATAATATTAATTTATTGACTTGACATTGACAATGGTTCACTCTATGGCTTTAATGGCTTGAACATAAGATACTTACTTGATATTTTGGTCAAATCACACAATGTCTTTATAACTTGTAGCCTATGTGATATTCTGATGTATAAGCTATATTATTGTAAAGTTTCATTAAAATCCATACAGTATAAAAACTACTGAAACTACGAAAGAGTAACAAACATCCTTACAAACTTTCACGTTTATAATATTAGTAGGATAGAATAGCAAGGTATAAAGTCTTCACAAACGAGGTCGCAGGCATCAACAAGTCAGTGATATTATTAAAATATAAGGAAATTAAGTTAAGTATACATATGTATGTTCCCACTGTCTCCAATTTATTTTACATACAAATCGAAAATTAGAATTCCGTATATTGGTCCATAATTACACAATCATAAAGGGTAGATGTGAAGCCCGTTTTATTCTAACAAAGGTCCTCGAATAATGAAAATCGTTACACGAATATTGGATGAGGTCTAAATTAAAATTGAAATTAGGTCATTGGATATGGTATCCCAATTTCCGAGTGCGTGGAACGAGACGTAATATACCCTGCAATATCAGAAAATTAAATAATACTGACTTGTTTATATATGTTAAAGTCATTTCTTTACCTTTAAAGAAAAAAAACGATTTTTATTATTTTTTATTAAAATGTATAGAAATATATAACTATGAGATCTAAGGTTTATCTATATTGTAAGTACGAAAAATACATACAGCAAACATACCGAGTTAATTAAATCACATACATCTAGTCATCTCATAAACCTGACCACACTAAACACTGTAAGAACGTTTATAGCAATTTTTATAACCATAGCTCCAGTCCAACAATAAAAATGTAACTAATTGTTGCCTTTTGTTATCGTTGTTAAGTTGTTGATCGTTGAAGATATATGGATAAAAATATTGTTTTGGGGTTTTTTATCCATCATTTGGGTTCTATTTCATTTATCAATAAAACAGAACCCAAAAACAATGGTTTTTCTGTCGTCTGGATTGTTCAGTGTGCGTTCGTGCACGCTAATCTCAGAAACGGATTAACTGATTTAAATGCTGTTTTAGCTATTGCAATTATGTTTGCATTGGAGTAAATATTTAATGTGAATAATATCTATATACTCGTGACCCAGTAGATATTTTTTTAACAACATACATAGTTAGGTAATACATACAAATTTAGCATAGTTATATTAAATTACTTTAGATATTTAAAGACAAACAATTCACCTCAGGGCAAAAGGTATCGTATCTAAAAATAAAAAAAATCATAAGTAGATTTATATAATGTATTTACGTTAAAAATCCAAAAGCCTTGAAAAATATTACCATTTTCCAGCGCTCTGTCATTTCAGTGAATGTAACGTTAACGAAATGGTAGGAAACTTTGTTAATTTTCATCTAAATAAAAAAAGAAAAGAGGACAACGGCTCATTACAGGAAGCCTCGCCGTGAAGTTATCGTCCCGAAAAAGTTTAATCGACCCTAAAGTATTATCTTTTGTTTGAGAGAAAACTTGCGCAGCATTTCTTAAGCCCACAACAAGGCGTTTGAATCCCGTAACAGTTTTGCTGGTCCAAATTTTTCATTATTTTAATTAATATGTCTTATTAAGGTTTATTTTTACCAGTTGCTGGAAAATATATATCGTGTAATGGCGTTTTCTTAGCTTTCTTTACTTAAATGGATGGCCTTTAAGATAAACTTAGTAGCTTCAGATGTTTACCCGTATAGCCGAAGAGAATCTAGTGTCGAGTCACTCCGTTTTCCACTTTCCGCTCGAATTCGTATCATTTTTCTCTTACTAAGCCATATATATATATAATTCAATGAATTTTAAGTCTTTAATAATAAACATCTATTTTTTCATTACTTTGCTAAGAATCAAATAAAGCTGCTTCACGTTATTCACATTGTGGGGTAGGTAGAGCGAGAAATTAGTACCATGACACTTTCTTTTTCACCTCCCACCCGAATTTGAAGCATTAAGTGTCGAGTGTTCAAAATCACAGCTGCGCTTAATATTTTATAAATTGAAAATAGTTTAAATACACAAATCCCGCGAGTGGGAACCAAACCCACTACTATCGCGTTTAAAGTCAGACACTGTTCCAATGCACCACGACAATATTGCTGCTTACGAAAATAAAAAGATTTTTGTTTTGTACTCTAAAAGGAATTATTAGGGAAAAACAGACCACTTCCTGTGAATGTCTAATTTATATTTCCCTTTGTTCCATTATCGCTCGAGGAAGCTTTTATATCCTATAATACCGGCCCACCTCTTGGTGTAATATAATCACTAGGTAAGAAAATGTATCTTCCCATACTTAAGGAGATTGCAAAATCATAATTTAACTATGAATTATAATAAAAATAATAATATAAAAATGAGCAATGCGCAATGAGACTGCGTCCATTTTTATGCTCTTGTAAGATAAAATGAGGCGATGAGTTTCGCCACTCGACACGCGATGTTTCGAATTTGGCCATGGATAGGCAATTGAAGGAGAACACAGTATTTTGATAGCAGAATCTGCTACTCAACAAAAACGTGAACCTGAAAAAAAAAGAAAAAAACAATAAATATTGCTTTTAATGATTCTTTTCAAAAAAATATTACAAAATTTTGTTGATAAATATTTGAAAAGCCATTGTAAAATGTTTTACCTACTTTGTATAATTATAATAATTATTATATATATATTATATAATGCTATTGCATTATATATTATATAATGCTATAGCATTATATGTCAAAATTAAACCTGTCACTACTAATGCTTTAATACGTCTAAATTTCTTAGTGCTGTGTTTGTTATCAAAATTAGTTTATACTAATAGAAGAAGTGTACTGATTCATTATTTTTATTCAAGCAACTTCTCGTACTTCGAGAGAGCCTAGTGTCAAGACACTCCGTTCCTTGTTCTTTTCTCTTTATATATGTATAGTACACGAAGTACCGATACTATATGAATATTGTATTTGATTCACGGAGATTTAAATAAGTATTTTTATATTTTATAATCAAATAAAAAATATTTTGACCAATATAACATTGGATATGTTTAGAGAAATGATATATTTGTAAAGCTCTGACAATTATGGTTACATACATAATTTGTTGTATCACATTATGAGTACCAACGGTATCGGAAATTTTCTTAATGAAATATATTATATTCTCATCATAAAGATAAATGAGTATATAACAATATTAAAACAGTATTGCAGTACAATATTCGCATTATAAAACGTGCTTTACATGAATTTTAACTTATGGTGGAAAGGTGGAACTGACAGCCAAGTTCAATATTATGAATATGTATGTATAATCAGTTCTTTGATTTTCACAATTATGACACATTTTGAAATGAAACTATTTTTAACCGGATTAATAGCGTATAATATTGGTATTTGAAAATACATTTTAGAACTCGACGTTTCGAACACTATACCGTAGTCCGTGGTCACAGATAGACTGAAGTGGCATTTGTCTTCTATCTTTTATCTAAGAAAAGAACAAAACTGCCTTCTAAAACTATATACAAATGTTAAGAAAGTTTTAAATCTTCGCTTAAGAATTACTATTTAAACATTTGAGTTTAGCCTTTATTTTCATTTTTTTAGTTTTTAATTATCTTATAATTGTGTATATTACATATTTGGTTTGTCATACGTATGTGTATTGTGTATATATGTGTATATATGTATTTGTGCTAATAAATTATTAATAGTAATTATTTTTATATTATGTATTAATATAATATATATGTAAATGTCCTATTGTGCAGCGCCTACCGTCACTTTATACAACTCCAATATCCAAAGGTTGCCTGGAAGAGATCGCTTTAAGCGATAAGGCCGGCTTATTGTACATTTTATTTGATTTCTTTCTTGATAATATTATATGTTTGTACTATAAAATATATACTGATATTTGTCTTATTTGACGATTCGAAAGTACTTGTAATGGCCTATTTAAATAAAAAAATATTTTGATATTTAATTTTCTAAATGTCATTTGGATACCGTTATTAATCGTTAAAATTTATAAATAATTAAATAAATTGAAAAATTTCTGACATACCTCTTAAAGCTAAGTGGCCAACTTACAAGGGGACATCTAAACTGTAATTCACTTAAATGATACTTTATCGTCATTCAATTAACAAAGACAAAAATAATTAAATAATTTCCAATACTTAAGGGCGATTTATTTGTTTACGCCTCTGCGACTTTCCGAAGGAACTAGCACAAACTATATTCCTAAGTAGAGAGTATTTCCTAAGAATATCCAATTAGAGCGAGGGACACAAGTATTAATGAGGTTCGTAGTTTTGCTTCGTTTGTGCTTCGATGCTCATACCAATACGAGCTTGTTTTTAATATCAAATTACACGCGTGATATATCCCACTTGTTAGGTAACTACTAACTTTTGTTATTTTAAACTGAGGATTTTATTTACGTAACTTTAGTCAGTACTTTCGAATAAAACAATTAGGACATCCTCTTGACTTTAGGGGCTTGATAAATTCTTTGAAAATAGTTTTGAACCGCACCTCTTGATTTGATTGATATACGCTTAATAATATTTACGCAAAATATTTGTTTTTTTAAAGCATATACGTAATAACTTATTTCGTTCAACACATTACTCATTTGAGTCAGGCCTCAGCTTGCTTCCACTTTTATTTCTTTGTTTCTCTTAGTAACGTAAATAAAAAATAATACGAATATTGTATATTATACTATGAGTTGTGAGTTCGATTCCTATTTAGGAAAGTGATTATATTTCAACTATTTTCGTTTTTCCGCTCTAGCGACAAGACAAAGCGCGGCATTGAGTTTTGCAAGTAAACAATGTTTTGGATTTGGGTGGAAAGTGGAGAACGGGGTGTCTTGACACTAGGTTCACTTACTGCTGTGCGCATTATAATAATACACACATAAAACAAAACATTTATTAAATAATTTAATTTTTAAAATCTGATAACATCAATAGGTACGAAATATTTTAATTTGGCTTGAATTTTATTGCTTGGCGTTAATTTATCTTTATAGATTTTCCTAAATGATAACAAAAAAAAAATGCTATCATAATTAAGTTTATTTCTTAAAAAACATCTTCTCCATTTTTAATATCTAAGAAACCATTCATCGGGATTAAATGCAGTTTTCACTATTGTACTTTGGTAAACTTCGGTTAACATTTGGTGTTTATATTATTTCAATCGGTGCATAAATAAAAAAGTGACCACAATTTAAATTATAAATTTAGGTAAAGTTTGTGATTTGAGTGATAACGAGGGTGGGTGGAAAATGAAAATAGTTATAGTCGCGTAGTTTACACAGGCGAAGCTGCGAGCAGGTCGCTGGTTACTAATAAATCTGAATATCATGTTATATGCCATAAGACCTTTCAAATCTAGAATTAAATTTCAATTTTATTACTGGATTACTAAAGTAACAAAAATTAAATTATCAGATCGTTTCATTTTCAAAAAAGCGATCATACACTTTGTATGTAATATTCTCAAAATATAAATTTTACCAATTTTTAATCTAGGTAATGTTATATTGCACGAATATATTGAATATTCGACAAACATCAGAATTCAACGCTAAACTATTAATCTTCATTAGTAATTATACATACATCTGTCAGTTATTAAAGCGTAGAAATTAGAATTTCGGTGTCAAAACTACTACGAGTATATGATGTGTTTAAAACAGTTTAGATTTGCTTTTAGGTGTGAAGGTATTTATTTCTTCAAGCATATCCCTCACTATGAGAAACCCGACGACTAAAAGTAATAGACTTCATTTATTTTTCCACCATTCACACATTTCATAGGTATTGTACGTTAGCTTCCGAACCCATCGAGATGACCTTAATCTCTAAACCCAATAAAAGCCTTTATTATTAAATATTTTTTTATAAATATATACACTTACAGTCAGCTTCTTCCCAACTACGCTATGATTGCGTCAAAAAATTCAATATAAATATTACATAGTGAATATCGATATTATAAAGTCGATACTTTAATAAAATCAATTATGGAAAATAAAAACATAATAACATAATAACAATAATAACTGTATAATAATAAATTTAAACTTTCATGACATTTGAAACCCTCATTGGAGAGCCCAAAGGTAAATGAAGTGTGCGATGACCTTCGTGAGAACCATTTTAACCTGTTACCTTTATGACTGGATGACCTTTCACAAGTCCCGGCCGTTTGTATTGATTTGCGGATGTATCTTGATATGGCCTGCAGTAATTACAATTATATTTTATAGCTCTGACCCATATCGTTTGGTGAAATTAAAATTTAAACTATTTTTTAGGAAGTAATAATTTTGTCTTCACGTAACTCGTGCATTTCATGAGGTACGCAGAGTGATTCTAATGATTATGTAATCGATTTAGACAATATTTGAGCATTGCGTGTTGGGTACATAATAGTAGTAGTTTTGGGATATAAAAACGTATAAAAATGTTTACATAGCGAGGCGAACCCGCGCCTTTTGAAAACCGTCCAAGCGCTCTGACGGCTAAGCCATTCGTTATATATCCAGCTACATCGAAATTCTTATAAGGTTGTTTGTTTTTTATATCAATGTCTAAAACACTTTATGTTTAAGCAAAAAACCAAGGATTCTTGTCCCTCCAAGAAAGAGAATTGTTCCTAATTAAATATTAATACAAACTCTTTCGTTATACAAACTACAGAAAGTAATTACTTTAAGAATTTTTATTATATTAAATAATATTTAAATCATTTGTACGTACACCATTCTTATTCTTCAATGCGTACTCTGATCTCATTTATTTAATGGTAAAGCGTTGCCGCATTTACTAGAAAATTGTACTCCCTTTTTTATGTTTATAATTAATTGTATTTGGTGTAATAAAGTATGAAATAAATAAAATAAATAAAAATTGAACCATTTTAAAAAAGATTATCGTTCGTAAAGAAAGTAACAGCAGGTGGAAACACAACAGTGGCAAAAATTTTTCGTAATGTGAAAAATAAAAGATGGTGTAATTGGAACGGCAAGCAAGTCGCTACAATTAAAGCGCGGCAGGTTACCTAATTTCCTGCATTGCCAAAGCTGCACAAAATAATAAAATCAATTCAACCCAAAATATTTATCTTAAAGACACATAAGAAGTTCATGCTATTTTCCCGACCTAACTGTTGACAGTTCGCCGTTTCCTTTGTTGTCAAAATCGAGTAGGCGTAACAAAGAAGTTTAGTTCACTGGGGCGTTTTTACCAAAAAATAAAAGTAATACACATATTTCGACATGTTCTTGTTCATAAATACAACATTTTCAGAAGGCGGAGTATTACTATAATATTTACTATAATATTTACTATAATATTATTATACATGTTAGGCGGATAGAGCCTAGTGTCATAGTATTTCGATCCACTCGATACACACGAGAAGTAACCACTGGATTCGATAAACCGAGAAGATGTAGATGTAATAGAGAAGAAAAAAAGTTTAAAATATGCATGTTTCAGTAATGCCACAATTCTAATACAAATTAGTTAGATTTGGAATCGATTATTTGAGCCAGGAATTGATTGTTATGCAGATGATGTTTCCCATGCTCCTTAACGACAGTCGTTACGGATGACCAGAAGCCTATATAATTCTGTTTACAGGAAGTTCTACTATGGGGTCCTTTGGTTGATAGTGGTCTTTGAACTACTAACAACAAACTTTAGTTACTCAAGCTTCATCTAATCCTAAAATAAATACTTTAAGACGTAAAATTAAACGTATAAAATATAAAAAAAATAGTCTTATTAATACTACTTACAAGTAATATATATACGTTCAAGTACACATAACAATGCTTATTTTTTAAAATAAGATTTCTTTGAAGTTTCTTAAGGACCAAAAATAGATACGAAGTGCTTGAGAAATCACATCATCAAATAACAAATTGGTCCTTTCTGTGTACACTGAAGGATGCGAGAAGTGAGTGAACGTGAAAAGACGTCTGACCCTTTTTTACTTTAAGCTAAATAAAGTTTTCTATACTTATCTTAATTGGCTATCCTCTTCAATAAAACTTAAACTTTTGTAATTCGTTTATTACTTCTTTTTAAAGCCATTGATTTATTTTATCGTATTTAAGATTTTATATGTAGTAATAAACTCGTTTGATTAACCTTTGTTTTTTTGAATTTTTTATCTTTTATAATAACAAATGGCGGTGCTCAGCGCCGCGATTTGCTTTAATGGAGCGGGGAAACGTAAACAATTGAAATAGAATCATTTCTCCGGCACTGAATTAAACCCACAAACAACCACGTTTACAGATGGACGCTGTCCCATTTCCCCACGGTGGCCTTATAAACGTTATGAGTACCTAAATTTATTTTTTATTAATCTATATATAGACTTAAAATTTAAAAAATACTAATTGAATACTTTTCGTATTATTTAAATTGGTCTAATGAATTTGGCCTACGGCGCGCAATATACGTAGATTTAATTTAATTACACATGAATTATATCGCCTTTATTTGATAATAAAATATCAAAAAATTGAGTTAAAATATTTCTTTATACTTACTCAATACTATTAAGATTTCAAAAATATGTTCGAGTGTCTTATTAGTACAAATAAATTAAAAGCATTTCGAAAAAAAAAAGCAGCTTCATGCCTTTTCCTGCATAGCAGGTTAGTCAGAGCAAATCTAGTGTAAGACAGTACATTTTCCACTTTCCGCCCGAAATCAATACATTGCGTGTTGGTTGGCGGAACCCAACCCCGCGCTTTGTCTTAGGCACCAGAGAGGAAAAATGAAAATATTTCAAATATGGTCAATCCCTCGAGTGGGAATTGAATTCACGAAAATCGCTTTTACAATCAGACGCTGTCCCACTACGCCACTGTAGTCTTATAATAAATGAAAAGCTGCGTTAAAAAGCTAGTTAAAAATATAAAGCACAAACAGAAAGTGGTTTGCTCCAGATGTGATGACTAATGGCGAAATACTTCGACAAGGTCATATATACAATGGGCTTGCAAATAAATAAGCACGACTGCTCGTCCATTAGGCAAAATTTATCGTCCAATTGGGCAGTTGTTAGATGAATTTGGAGCCTAGAAAAGATTTATTGTTGATAGATAAGCTTTTTCCGATCATCATGATAAATAGGTATTTATTGTAAATCTCCTTTTTAATTTATACTAGTGACCCGCTCGCGGCTTCACCTGCGTAAACTATATGACTAAACTATTTAGTTTTTTTAGCCCGCACGCGTTCTCACACAAACTTTAAAATTACAATTTAAATAGTTTTAACTTGTTTGTTTATGAAGCAATTGAAATGAAATAAGATCTAAATGTAAAGGGAAGCTTACCATAATACAATAGTCAAAATGGCATTTAAATCGGTTAAGCCGTTTCTTAGGTTAGCGTCCAGAAACAAACAAACAGAAAAAAAAATTAAAAATAATTATTTTGGGTTCTATTATATTGATAGATGCCCCGAATAATACTTTTTTGATATATCTTCCATGTACAGTCGGAGATCAGTTACATTTTTATTATAATGTATAGATTACCAGAAACGATTAAAGTATCTAACTACCATATTAATTAATTGACTACAATGGTTCACTATTTTGGCTTTAATGGCTTGAACATTACTTACTTGATATTTTGGTCAATTCACACAATGTCTTTATAACTTGTAGACTATATGTTATTCTGATGTATAAGCTATATTATTGTAAAGTTTCATTAAAATCCATTCAGTAGTTTTTACGTGAAAGAGTAACAAACATCCTCACAAACTTTCACGTTTATAATATTAGTAGCATATAACAATTATTTTTTTGTTGTATTTTATCTGTGCAAAATAAATACTTATAAAATACACTTGAGAGATTTCTTAATAAAATTGCATGCTATATTATAGTCAGCGTTTTAATCGATATCAATTATTATTTAATCTGGCAAAATTGAGTTAGCATGATTTAATACCGCTGTGCCTAAATAGTAATTGATTATTGATACGTAAAAGCGATTAAATCAGATTTTAATTGAATCGTATTATATTGGCAATTGGCATTTCAGTAAGATTGAGACGTCCTAGTTAGTTAATATTTGACATGCCTTGACTTGAGGTTCCCTTTTATCTGGGATATAGAGTGAAGCAGTAAAAAAAGTTTTTGTTTATGAAGATCTGTCGCATTGGGTAAACTTAATATCATGCCTAAATAATACAAATACAAAAAATACAATACAAAGATATAAAATAACTATGTATTTATAAATTAAGCCTAGTTTCTAAATATTTTACTTACTTGAAGACCACAATGGCATAGTGGTATAGCATTTGTCTGTAAACACAATGGTTGTGGATTAAATTTCAACTCGGGGGGAATGTTTATAGTATTTAACTTATTTTCATTACCCTGCTCTAGTAACACAAAGTCCGACGTTGAGTTCCGCCACTCAACACGCAATGTCTCGAATTCAGATAGAATGCAGATAATGGAGTGCTTAGATACTAGGCTCTCTCTAAAAAACTGTATTATGCTTAGTGGTATAAACGTACTCTATACTTTAAATAGGCGTACCCGATAAAGCATCGACCAAAGCTTCAACAATGAAAGAGCTTATTCGTACTACATACGTTCGTTGGGCACTCAAAACGGTTAGTTCAATTCAAGCTCGAGATACTTCTGTATACCGAGCTATTGGTTCTGTAGTTGTAAGAGGATTATTTCAGACTTACGCATATACTAATGGTAAATTAAGTTATTTTACCTTTTATTATATTAGATTAAGTAATATTAGACGTCACGGTTGCGCATTATGGTGTCTATATATTATCTAACATCATAAACACACGCGATGATTGTGGATTCAATTCTTACTTAGGGGAGTGTTTATGTTTATTTACTTCTTCAGAATGGTATGACAAAGCGCGACGTTAGGGTTAGTTACTCATCAAGCAATGTACACTTTTGTGTAAATTGGGTAATGTACATTACATATTGTACACAATGGAGTGTCAAAAATACCATTAAGCTAAACAAAAAAAAACTGTTAGATGACGTACCTGCTTATGTTTTTAATATGATGTATTGAATTGATTGAGTTTTTGGAAATGTATTATAAATAATATTTGTCTATGACAGAATTACCGTTATTACTAAATATGTTATTGTTTTATATGTTATATAAATACCATGTAACTTTGTTATTCAAATTAATAATTAATTATATATGGAATAATATATTTATGGAATTATGTATATATGGAATTATATAAATATATGGAATTATATATGGATCAATATAATAAATATAATGAGTTAGCTATCTCGTAGCCTGTTTCAGTATTAGGCATTCGCGGAATCGATCGTAACCCCTGGCATCAACGGAGCGACAGCGTTCACGGTGAAAGCCGCTTTGGACACCCGAAACAATTTTTATTAAAATTTAAAATTTTTGTATCATTTTTATTTCCTTTGTATTGTTAATTAAAATGTTTGTGAAATTTTTTAGAACTATTTATTAATTATTTTGAAATGAACCTATTTTAGCATATGCATGGTTCAGTGCTAAGTCTCTCCCTCAAAGTCCTCCATGTATATGTATCAATACTACTGGAGGCATGTGAAATCTATAGTGCAATCATTTGTAAATAGTACATTTGATTGAACACTAGATATCCAGAAGTTCAGTGCTCTAAAAGTTCAAGATATTCTACAGTTAGATATAACATTTGTATCAACTGACAGACGGATGCCACCTCAGTCTACCTGTTATCACGGACCACTGTAAAGTGTTCAAAACATCGGGTTTTCTGAAATTTGTTTTCGGGAATACCAATAAAATACGTGATTAACCTGGTTAAAATAGTTTCATTTCAAAGTGTGTAAAAATAGCAAAAATCAAAGATCTTATACTTATCAATTACTTCAGAATATTCATTGTAATCTTTGTGCAGCAGTATATATATATATATATAAACTTATATTAAATCTAGGAAAATATGTCTCAGTTATCTATTTTGCTAAAACGTGTCCCTAGTTACATCGCTTATTGAAAAATTATTATATGTTTTATATATTTGTGTGCTTCGATGTAGGAAATAAAATACTATTAACGTATAATATTTTTTCTAATAGAATTCGAACTTACAAGCATCTAGTTTACAATATGATTACGCTACGTAAGCCTCTTGATTTACTCAACCTAATAAATTCATGAGTTATTATAAAAAAACCTAGACTAAAATAATACTAGAATACAAAGTTACAAGAGCACTACAGCAATAGAAATTACCAAAATAGCCTAGTTCCATACAAACCAGCTGACTATGGCAATGTTACTGTATTTTATGGGGAAGACTCGCTAAAGTAGGTCACACACACTGTTGCAAAGCACACACACTCATCTATAAAAAGTTGTTATACGCAGACGCGTAGTCTAGCCTTACCTGGCTGGTTTAGGATGGGCGTGAAATTGTACTCGAGTAATAGAGAAATTGTTATATTTGATATCGTAGATTAATATTACCTTTTGTTAGATGTTAAGTTTAGATGATAACTACTTAATGCTCGATAGCGTTTACGTTTGTATTACGTAATGAAATAGTTAATTATTGTAAGAGCATATTAATAATGAATGCATATCGTTTTTTAGTATTTTTGTATCGATTTTATTATTCAATATTGTTATTAATAATGTAGAGAAATAGAAGCAAGTTAAATTATGAAAATTAAAGTATCGTCTAATAATCGAAACTTATAATAAAACATTCGAAGATAACAAATATTTTTTTTTTTTAAAGCTGTTAATTTAAATAATATACTACAATTTCCACAAACATTACAAACTATTGATTTATTAATTTATTGTTTTCCTCCATATCTATTGAATTAAATAAAGTGGATTCACAAAAAAAATTTAAAAACGTAAAGTAATCATGCATACAGCCTTATATTTGTTGTTAGCATATGTAAATAAGTTGTAATAAGCGTATAAGAATTTCAACGTAGCTGGAGGTGGGACGCATGGCTTAGCGGTCAGAGCGCTTGAACGGTTTTCAAGAGGCGCTGGTTCAAATCCCGCTGCGTTCAAATTTTTATGCGTTTTCTAAATATGTCTTTTTCAATTTCCTAAGTGTGGGAATAACACTTTAAAAAAAAATGTTAACAAAATATATTTCGCTCGTATATTTATCCTATATCCAGCTTTAGACCTTATTATCACACTTACGTGATAATAAGACTATTTCCGAAATATATGTCAGAAAACCCGATATTTTGAACACTTTACAGTAGCTAGTCCGTAGTCACAGGCATTATCGACTTATGGAGGTCTAGGCTGTATAGTTTTATTAAGTAATTAAATTCAACACGAACTTTGATTAGATCAAGTAAATTTCAGGATAACCTTATTGCTCTTGAATCCATAGTAATATTATAAATGCGAAAGTAACTCTGTCGGTCTGTCTGTGACGTCATCATTGCCAAACCGCAGAACCGATTGTGATATAATTTTATATAGAGATACTTGAAGGTCTTGAGATAACACAAGACACTCATGTATCTCTAAATAAAATTTAAATATGTTTATACATATGCTACATTTTTCTTTCAATTTTTCCTGTTTTACACAACGGCCGCAAAAATACGAAACTGCAATAGTTCACGCGGACGAAGGCAGTCTGGAATATAAAGTAATATTTATGGAAGCCATAATTTTTTATATATTCATACATATGTCAAATAAGGTTGTTATTCTGTTCGTGAATAAATTCGTCAGGATACCAGACTACTTATTTATGTATGTATTACTTTCTTGAAGGACGACAAAATATCATTGTGAGTGATGTGGCAGAATAATCAGAACATCATACAGGAGATACAGGGATGCACATTAAATATTTATTTCGAATACTAGGCTTATTACAGCGTCAAGGGTGTCTTGCAAGAAGTTTTAGTATTAAGTGGTACGTCACTGGTCTCGTGTTCAAATCAATTAATTATTTGTCGATTGTCTTATGATGCATTTCATTTCACAATGTTTCAGAAACTCAATTTTCAATACCCAAATTTTCAATATAAAATAATAATGTTTAGCATATGTGTATGTGTATAAACATATGCACATACATATAATATAAAAGTAGAATTATATTTTTTTTGCATATAGGCAGAGATAATCTAGGGCCAAGATACTCCGTTCTCTACTTTTCGCCCGAATCCCAGACTTGTTGAATGGCGGAACTCAATGCCGCGCTCGGTGTTGTTACCAGATATAATTGAAAATAAATTAAATATAATCATATTTCCGAGAGGTTGAGTGCGTCGCAGCCACTGCGCCACGATAGCCTCAGTAAGGATATGCAAAATTGGATTTAAAATATACTAGACATTTTAAAAATTAAATGGAAATGACGTGTTTGTAATGCGTTTTACATTCCATTTAAAGGCAAAGGAATACAAGATTCAAGGTAGATTGAAAGGGAAATAAATAGAAGGCAATCAAACCTCACTTCGACTTCCGAGAGCTCCTCGCTAACCGAATTCCTTAATATCTCACCTTTTGAGTTCTCAAACCAATAAAACACTACTAAATTTTAAGTCGTAATAGTGTGTTATGTGGAAATTGTATGTAATGATTTGATTTAATACTACAAAAAAAATTGATTTCTCTTAAAATAATCATAATTTTTTTGTATAATTTCTGTTATGCGTTTTCTAATTTTCATTTTAAATGTTTATACATACTTACATAAAAAAACACGTTATTATTTCAACTGAAATGTAGATTTTGTTAAGTATTAAATACATATAAATATAGAAGTACGAATTGAAAACTGTTCAATACAATTCCTTTGCCTTATCATGAGACAAAACTAGTTTGTTTTGAAACGCAAACAATACATAGCCGAATTCAAACGACAAACTACGCGCACTATCTTGACATGTCTATCTGGAAACGCTACCGCGTTGTACCCAGAATATTCTAGAAAGCACTTATTACACAAATATATGATACACGACACACATGTTTCTAGAGGGTTTCAAAATCTTTTGTGTATTTTGACGTGCTTTGTTTAGAGCCCCTGCCCCAATTTCATGACACCGTTTTAAATGCACCTGCATATAATGCGATCTAAAGTGGCGTTAAGTCTTTTAACTCGTTTCAAAGTTATGCAGGTTGTCAAGATTAGAACACCCAGCTATGTTAGTTAGAGGACGGAAATGCTATATGGCACAGTTTCTAAAGTAACGACTTGTTTCTTACTTTCATAATCTTTTACAAGAAATGCCACTTGAAAATTACTTATAAATTAGTAAGCTATTATACTTAATTCTTTAATTAAAAAATGATTTTTTTATCAAAATGTACTATAGCTTTAAGAATCATATGTAAATATAAGAAGTATATTTATTATTTTATTCTATTGACATAGGCCCAGTGAACAAAAATAAAATATACAAAGTTAAAACATCGCGTTTGGTACTTTTTTATTATAAAGAACATGTAAAAAAAGTACTCGAACAACGAAACAGCGGGCGTAAAAATGGGTGTGGGGTACAGGGTGTTAGCAAAGTGCAAAGGTGCAATCAATGTTTCTATTTATAGCGAGCCCGGGCAAGTTTCTACTAGTGATTGTCGATTTGTAGTCGTGTGTGTTTAACCGTTGACTATATTAATTTATTTAATTAAATACACTTTTATTAGCTCTACCTGTGTCTATCGCCCACTGGGGGGAATAATTATATTTTAAAATATTGTCATTTTTCCACTCTGGTACTTAAGACAAAGCTTCCGCCACTTAAAGCTGTCATATCTTAATTTTGGGCGTAACCTGGAGAACGGAGTGTCTTGACACTAGGTTCTCTCTGACCACCATGCGGGAAAAACGCGTGAAGCTGCTTTTGGTTTAATTTATCCCCATCCATCTATTTACATATATATCAATAAGAACATCTTGCAATGCTATCTTCTATCACTTCTTGCTACCTGATTTGCATGAAAATTTGCACACGAGTGAATCCGATGGCAATATAATATTATTTATTCAATATTATTATTTACTCTGGTGTTCTTGCTAGGACGATCAGAATAACAACATATATTTTATGCGTATTTTGATTGTTTCTTTTTTCAAATAATTTGTTATTTAGGTCGATTTTAATTATGCCATTATATTACTATCTTATTATTGGTAGGCACATAGGGACAAATAGGTGGATTAATATTATATCCTTTCGTTATTAGATAAGATATTTAGTAGAAACCTGTTAGAGGAAGTAATATGAACGCTACGTAATCATCGTGGAAATCAATAGATGTATATTTTATATATAAAAGTTTTATCTCTCCCACGGTACTTAACAAGCATCAATTACGGTATTCACTGGTGGTTAGAAATGTTCGATATATGATGAAGCCATATATTTTTTCAATATAATTTTTTTGTTAGTCTAACGATTTGTAACAAAAGTTTTATATTATTTTTAATCCATACTAATATTATATATGAGAAATTAAATATGTCTGTCTGTGACGTCATCGCAGGCAAACTGCTTAATCGATTGTGATGACATTTTATATAGAGATACTTCAAGGTCTTATGATGAACATAGGCCACTTTTTTCTCCTATATTATTTAAGTTTTTCCAGAAATTTAATTGTTTTAAGAAAAGCCGCCGCCGAAAATATAACACAGCTATCACGTGGGCGAAGCCAATATAAATGTAATTTTAAACAATAGTTTTTTTTTCTAAAAGTATAACTGTAGCTTTTTATCTATAGTTTCCTTTATTTAAGGAAAAAGAGCAGGTCTAATAGATATTCTACAATTGGAAATACATATACTATAATATACCAATCCGTGACATTACATTAACACATAACTTTTTCATACTATCCTATATAATTACTCTTTCATTACTCGCCTACATTTTACACACAATGAATCTCGATAATTCGACACGATTTTAAAGCCCTCTAAATGTCAGAGTGCCTCCCCAGCTAGGAACCAATTTGCAAGCGAACAACTACGTCATATCCTGAACTATCCGTCCTGCTCTACGATCCCTGGGAAACCTAGAAATTCTAGGACAAAAGACCTGCAATATTGAACTTTAATGTAAAGTAAATAAAACCTATGGCTTAAGCTGCCCGTCGTATGACCTGTTGCATCGACGTCATCATATGGATAAATAATCAATACAAAGTGTTTGTAGGAAGTTGAATTTTAGTATGTGAGTAACGTTATATTAATGTTATCTAGATTTTATGTAAGATTTAAATGATAATATCCGTACCAGGCGTAAAAATGTTCATTTATAGAAAATAAATACATTTCTGAGCAGGCATTTTACATTTTTATTCGTAAGTTCTGTTTTATGTTATTTAAATCAGTAAAATTGTTTGATTTAGTCACTTATTCACCCTATAAATAAAACGAATCCTGATGCTTATATTGAAAACACTGTATATTACAATATGCGGCGGCGTTGATTTCCGCTAATCAACATACAATGTTTACAATTCAGGTTGTCTCTAACTACCATGCTATGCGTGTAAAGAAATTCAGAAAGTTAAGAAAGAAATGGAAATTAAATATTTAACCTATTAACGGCTGGTACGGATATATTATCGAATAAAAATATTTACTTATAAATTACTTGTGCTTAATATGTTAAACTAAAAGGTGGTTCTAATAAAAGTCTAATGTCCCAAAATTCAGTAGTATATACATATAGTATATACTATACATAACCCTATAGGGTTATGTATGGAATAGCATATTGGGTAAATGGCCTCCACAACTTTGCTGCCACATAGGCATTTTTTTTTTTAATTTTTTCATGACTGTTTTGCATAAATGTGGCTGAGCTTCGTGGATACAGCGCTCAATTTCCTCCTTCAAGGCGTGGGTGGGTGTGGGCTTGTTGACATAAGCCTTAGACTTCAAAAAACCCCAAAGAAAAAATCCAACGGTGTTAAATCACATGATCTGGGCGGCCAATTCTGAACACCAAAACGGGAAATTACACGACCAGGAAATGACTCATGTAGTAATTGAATTGTTTCTCGGGCTGTATGGCATTTGGCACCGTCTTGTTGAAATCACATACCGACGCGCATTTGAAGACGCAGATATGAAGTAAATAAGTAAAGAACAAATAAAACACTATGTTTACATAAAGTTTTCATCAATATTAATTTAATTTTTATTTAAGTTGTACTATATAAATAAAAAGCGAAATACGTATTAATAAATATATATCATAATTTAAAGCCTACTACAAACTACACCTTGAGCAAACAATTTAATAATTTACTCGACTAGCTTGTTTGACTTTAACTAAGGAAAATAAACAATGACTTAAAACTGGTCTATAAAATATATTCATACACGCATATAAGAGAGATAACTTTTAGAATTCTCTGGATTATGTCTAAGAGAAAAATCTATGCAAAAAAAAGTAAATAGATATAGGAAAGAGTCTGAAAAGCAATAAATACTTGAAATATAACTTAAAAAAGCCATCGTGGCGCGATCTGAAGTCTGACTGTAAATGCGATAGTTGTGGGTTCGAGCCCTACTCTGGGGAATGATTATATTTATTTTATTTCCATTTCCCCAGTATAGTAAAGCAAAGAGCGGTGTTGAGTTCCAAGAATGGATAGAGATCTAGATCATGACACTAAGTTCTCTCTGCCATCCTGCTGTGCAGGATACAGTGTTAAGCTAAAAAAAACTTTTATTGAAATTGAACAGGAAGACTTCTTTTGAAATAATGTATATAATTTTAAATATTTTAGTACTTATTACAATGTAACGTGGAAGTACTCCCCATTGGATAATATATTACGCTAGTCGTTAAATTCCTTTTCAAAGCTATGCCATGGACACAAGTGTGAATTATGAAACCAGATTTTATGTACAGTGCACAAAGTATGTTTTTACTTAAAGATTTCTATCTTATTAATAACAAAGTCTATACTTTATAGTACCACGTGTATGACAACTTGTGGTGCCCAGTGTGCATTCTCTCTACGGCGAGCAATAAATAACATCTGCGGGTTTAGCAAAACTTTGGCAATCCTGAACGAGCCCCGTTGCCCCAAATTCGTTGATTGATCGATACTAAAACGCAGTATAAATGACGTACGTGCTACCGTATATTATAATCTTATTCATATGCTATAAAAGAAAGAGCTTTGTTTTCCACTGTTCGGCCAAATTCGTTACATTGCGTGGTAATATAATAATTCTTCGAGTGGGGATCGAACCCACAACCATTGTGTTTGCACAGTTAGACATTATTCCACTCAACCACGATGACCTCTACGAACATAGGTGTTTTTGTATTTCATTAAGTGAGCAAAAATAACTTAATGATATACTATTCCGTTTTCAATGTCCATCTAAAGTGAAAATAAGTTCAATAACTGACCCCAAGAAGACACTTTGTCATAGTTAACTTTTGTATTTTTTTTCTGAAATCACGTACCGTTTTTATTCAATATTAGTAAACGAAATTGTCGCGTTATTTTTTAACTTTACTTTTATAGTTACGCAATATTCGTGGCAAAATATTTGGGGCATGTTAAAGTTGACTTTGCTGCCCGCGGAACTTTTTGTGGTACCAAAGTTATACTTTAGTTGACAGTTTATATACGGACATGCATGCATATGTTCGTATCTACACCATGTTCTTCCCAGTAACTTCTAAGCGTTATCTAAACAAGTATTTGCATAAAAAGCAACTAATATGAATTTAACTACAGTACTATTAGTGGCATTTTATTTGACGTAGGAAGGACGTGAATTCAAATCACATCTCATATTATTTTTTGTATTCAACATACAATGATTTGTGTATGCAAATTTAACATATAATAACAATACTGAAGATTTAGTTTTTTTGTCATCAATTCAATATTTGAAAAATGCACAATTGATTGACCTTGAGCCAAATCGTTTTTATTATGATAATGACATACTGATAAATAAGTTTCTCAATTATACATTTCTTAAAAGTCGTATATGGACAATTCGACACCTAACCGAAACTAGATATTTGGTCAACACTTTGGTAAATGTTTATTTTGTGCCGATCTAATAACCAGTAGGCCATTAAAGTAGTCAAGCTCGATATTATTTATAATAATAACTAATTAATATTACAATACGGGCTAAATTTTTTTAATGCAAGCATTAATATTTTGCTTGCTATGAAATTTTTTCATCTTTAACTTGAAATTTCATTTGAATTGCAAATGATAGTCTTACAGATTATTCTGATAGGCTTACTTTTGCCATTACTGCCGTGCCCTTGGCGATAGGCAAAAAGTGTTTTAAATATCCTTCAATTTATTTCCTTCCTTCCTTTCAACAGCTTAAGTAAATATTCTAAAAAAAAGACATATTTAGAAAACGTATAAAAAATTGAACGCATCGGGATTTGAACCCGCGCCTCTTGAAAACCGTTCAAGTTCCCGTTTAAGGGTTTCTTTTCTAGTTTTACGGTTTTTCCGCATACCGCCTAACCGCCTACAACCTAGTAGTAAAGCATTCAGTTCTCCACTTTCCGTCCGAGATCGAAACATTACGGATTGATAAGCGAAAGTTATCGCCGCGCTTTATCTTAACAGAGCATTGAAATTAAAATTAAAATAACTTAAATATAATAATTACCTAAGCAGTGAACCCACGACCAGTCGCGTTTGCAGTCAGACACTGTCCCTTTGACGACACATTTGAATTTGAAATGTAGTATTTGCTTACAACTAACTATATCATGTGAGTTTTTAAAATAAATAATATGTGAAGAAAATAGTTCTCATTGATCCATGAGTTCTTTAGTAGTCATTAATAAACTAATCATAGCCCCCGTGCTTAACATAAGATGAATTCAGGTCAAGGTTTGCAAACGGGGTAAAAATTTTATATATTCCAATTTTCACCCTTCAGCAATAAATTCTTTTAGCAATTACCAAACGGTTCCTCTTGTGTTATAAATTATACATTTAAAATTCAATTGCAAGGCAATTTTAAAACATACAGCAGAATTATTGGAATTATAGTACAGTGGTAGGTAAAATAATATTTTAACAGCTTGATTTACACATAAGATTAGCCTTTATTTTTAAAAAACTTTGTGATTTTTTTTTTAAATATTTACAATATATTATATTTAAAAATAATAAACAAATTATTATTTTTTATATTTTATAAAAAAAGTTAGGGTAAAGCTTACTTTACCTTTAAAGCCTTAGCTTTCATTTAGTCATATAAAAACGATATCACATCCTATTGACGGTCACCGTAAAAGCTAGCGTGAATTTATGTTAACAAACCTTTTAATTTTCATCTTATTTTAAAACAAAGTCACGGGAATAAGTTGATAAGAAAATAAGCTAGGTCATACCCATGTCAGATTAATCGAACATAGATCTTCCTTGTAAGTATAATTACGCCTAAAGCTTTAAGAAGTATTTCATACTAGTGACTCTTATTACATTCACTTAAGAGCTAGTATGGTATAAATAAAATAATAATGTTTGAAGCCATAGAACAGACTATAAAAATGAAACTATTTCTTAAGTCACTTTAATTTTTGTAGTCGGTAAAAAATATTTTTACTGCAAATATAGGGGAATTTCTTGCCATTTTACCAAAAATTATCCATCATTTTCAAATAATGGATGAGATTTGTGGATAAATGGTTGATTCGGAATATTACTATAACAAATTGAAAAAAACTACTTTAATACAAAGTTTTTCTACTGTCAGATAGATATAAATAGCTTCACACTTTTTCCCGCAAAGCAGTGTAAGCAAAGAATTTTGCTAAGACCCTCGATTTCCCGAATTCAACATATCGTGTTGAGTGGCGAAACTCAACGCCACGCTCTTACCACAGAATATAATATATACTTATCAAAATACAGTAAAGTATGTGGGATAGCATCTGGACTGTAAGCGCTACTAATGATGGGTTCGATTCGTCCTCGAGGGAATAAATATATTTAAATTGTTTTCTCCGCTTTGGTAAGTTAGTCTTTTGCCACTCAACCCGTAATGTTTCGATTTCAGACGAAGAATTAAGAACTGAGTGTCTTCATTAAACTAGGGACACTGGTGTGAAGCTTGAAAAAAAGATGTAATGGCTGCCTAGAATACACCATTTCTTACATTACATTCTATTAAACACATTATTAAAAACAAATGATAAGAAACCTTATATGATAAAAGTGAAGTAAATTATACATTTTTATAACTTAAGTACATATTTTTGTTATCTTTATATATTATATATTTTAGTATAATATATTTTTATAAAATTATAAAATGTTCTAGAAAAAAGTAACTTTTGTAATAACATCAAACATTAAACGTTTGCCGGTACGCTCAAACTTTCCCTAAGTTACCCCATCGTCTATTTTCATATTGTAATTATTTGAAATTAGGTTTAGTTTTTACAAAAGAAACATTTGTTATATATTTTTTTAATATTTCTTTTAATATATTGTATTTTAGTTTGCGTAGGATAAGGGTCGCCTGTTATTCTTCACATATTCAGCATATTATCCACCTTCTTCATTCAGAAAATCACGTACTAATATAGAATCTATTCCACACCCATCACGTCTACAATTTAACACTTTCTACGCCACCATGAAATATAAGAAAATCTTTGTACCACTTTTCATAAAAACACTAAAAAGGCAATGAAATATGAAACTTGACACACATATATATTTTATTTATAAGGGAGTGTGTAATGTGTTATACCAATGTATTAGAAACATATTAAATTAATAAAATTGAAGACACCGTGGTACAGTGGGGTAGCCTCTGACTAGCAACACGATTGTTGTGAGCTCGATTCCGACTCGGGGGAATGACTATATTAAACTTTTTCAATATGTTTGGTTCTGGTGATGAGCTAAACGTGACGTTGAATTCCGCCTCTCAACACACAATGTTTCGATTTTGGGCGGAACGTTGAAAACGGAGTGTCGTGACATTAGGTTCTCTCTGACTACCCTGCTATGCTGAAATACACTTGAAGATGTAAAAATAAATTATTGCACACACTGCATGCTTGAAACTAAAATATATTATAATATACAGTTTTATAAACAATAACCCAAAACAGTGATATCTAATTTTCTTTTCTGTTTGTCTATGTATCTGATTGTTTGTTTGTTTCTCCACGCTCATCGCATCTCAGAAATGGTTCAACCGATTGAAAAGCAATTTTGACTATTTTGTTGTGGGAATTTTATTTATCTTATGATGATATGATGATGATGATAAAAACACTAATGTTTATTTAATTTCAATGGGTTCATAAACTACAAGTTATCCATTTAAAGTTTGTAACTTAAGCGAGAACGCGGGCGAGTGAAAAGTCGAAATAGTTTAGTCACGAGCGGTCGCTAGTTCATATATATCTAAAGTTAACATTATATATAAAAGTGAAAATATTACTTCCACAAAAGTCTAAGATTTACAAAAGTTGTTTCATTTTTATTTGTGTTACAAAAAGTTATTATATCCGACTAAAGAATACAGACTAAGCAAATAATCTGATAATCTTTTTGTGGATAACCCCGTAACCCCAAGAGCTACGCGCTCACGTTTAATAAAAGCCACTACGTACTGAATACTGATGTCTTTTAAAGAAATTTACTTCTATATTACTTTAACTAGCTGTGCACGCGACTTTGTCCGCGTGGAATCCTAAAAGTAGCCTAAGTTACTTCTTATTACATCAGCTATCTGCCAGTGAAAGTCCCGAAAAAATCGGCTAATACTAATACCGGCTAATGATGGAACAAACAGACAGACAGACAAAAATTGTAAAATAATTATTTTGGTATGTTATTTTATAATTTTTGTACATTTACCTGTGTGTGTACCTAACACACATATGAATTTAGTAAAAAGCTGTTATTTTAATATTACAACCTGACTCTCCAATTTTATTTATTTGTAAGAAAGCAAAGAATAAATATATGCTTAATGTCAAAGATTATGATTATTAAAAAAATGTTAAAGAATATATATTTAATAAATAGCATTTTCTCTTGCCAAACTGTTCTGTTCGTAGAATAATCTTTGGGTAGCAGGAATTTGTAAAAATCGCTCTACAGAGATGCTAAAAACAAATATAAGTTGTAATAAGCGTAAAAGAATTTCAACGTAGCTGGATGTAGAATGCATCGCTTAGCGGTCAGAGCGCTTGAACGGTTTTAAGTGGCGCGGGTTCTAATACCGCTGCGTTAAAATTTTTATACGTTTTCTAAATTAAAGTAAAGTTAAAGTAGTAAATTTTTTAAAATTTAAGTTTTTGAATACTGGGAGGACCCAGTGGGAGGACCCAGTGGAGTCGAACTCACAACCAATTGCTGTTCCTTGTTCCACTTAGCCACAATGGCCTTGAATAGAACAAAATTTAAATATTACCTAAATGCTGTACTAACACACATTTTGGTACATTTTGATTAATGCGTCTGAAAAGTTTACGATATAACGCCTCGAAGTTTCAATTTGGGACGTCGAAATTACTAGAGTACCTATGTAAATTACACCGTAACGATTAATTTGAGATAATATAACAACATTTAAATAGAAAATATATAGCTTTAATTTATAAAAATCAATCATCTTCCGCATTTCTTTACATTTTTTGTAATACTTTGAATAATCTTCTTTCTATCTACACTATAATAAAATAGTAAAAAGTTTTCATTGATAATTAAAAATTATAGAACATTGAGGCCATTGTGGTGCAGTGTGACAGCGTCTGTCTGTAAACACAATGGTGGGTGTGGATTCGACTCCCACTGGATGAAATGGTATTAATTTTTTTTTCTCCGGTAAAACAAAGCAGGGTGTTGGGTTCGTTATTCGATACGCAATGCTTCGAATTTATTCGGTCCGTTTATTCTGCCGAGAGAGGAAAATGTTAAATTGAAAAAAAAACCATTCGTTCAGAACATCTGATGTGGAAGTCTTAGAGATAAAATAATTACCACATTAAAGGAACTCATTATAATTTTGGGTCCAAGTTTCAATGTGAACAGGTACAATATGTTAACGTATTGTCATAAAGTCCAGCAAAACGGGATTGCGTGCATCAACTAGTATTTAATAAAACATTTGAGTATAATGCCATATTTCATTATACGTATAAAAGATTTTATAAATATATTCAAAATAACTACTTTCTGTTGCAATATAGAAGTTATAAAATGTGTCACTTACATAAACGAACTACAAATATAAGTCGTAATAAGCGTATAAGAATTTCGACGTAGCCGGATGTAGAACACATGGTTTAACGGTCAGAGCGCTTAGACGATTTCCGAGAGGTGCGAGTTTGAATTCCGCTGCGTTTAAAAATACTAAAATACCCTAATATCTACGTATGTCAACAATAATCTATATTGCTTTGATAACTATAAGTCGAGGAATGATATATTTTTTTCATTTCTCTACTAAGGTAAAACAAAGCGCGATGTTGAGCTCTGTGACTCAAATACAATGTCAAACGGAGTGTCTTGACACCAGGTTCTCTACCTACCGTATATTACTGTAAAGTAATTGTGTCGCAGTGGGACAGCGCCTGACCGTAAACGCTGTGGTAGTGGGTTCGTTCCCCAGTCGAGGAATGATTATATTTATTTGTTTTAATTTACCCTCTTATCAAACAAATCGCGATTACTTCTATTTTCTTTATTATCTGATATTTACTAAAAGTAAATTATAACATGGCATTATTGGTAGACATTTATTACACATTTTGTTAAACCACATGCCGATGATGTATTATTTCTTGGCTTATTTCTTGGCTTTAGAACACATAAGATGTTAAACAAATGTCACAAAAATGTTAAACAAATATTTATTCTACTAGTAATACTTAACAAAAAAAACAATACGTTTTATTATTTAAAGATACATAAAATCTCGTTGAGAAAGTATCTTCATTTAAATAATACACATAATAAGACGAGCCAGGTGGCGCCGCAGCGTGCGCAGAAATAAAGAGGAACTCAACTTCGCTTAATAGCTGTAAATTTGTCCGAATAATTCGAAGTGGGTACGATATTTCACAAAGTCCGGAATTTTATTAAACACCTGCGGCAGAAAATTCACGACGAGGAAGCATTTGTAATCTATCTATCAAAATATTGTACTAAATCCTTAATATTTCTATAGCTTTACCATTTCTTTTTTGTCGATTCGCCTATTTTGCGGTGCAACTAAAGTGAATTAAACATGAGATTTTTTTATTTCTCCTTATTTTAGAAACATTGTTTATTGGGTGGTGACCTCTCAAGCCGAACGAAGTTTAACTTAAATATTTTTTATTTATTGCACATCCACGCGATGACGTACATTACATTAAAAATAAAAATATAAGTTCAAAGCTGTTACAAAGATAGACACAGTAGGTATATAAATGTCAAAGTTTTAAGAAAAAATACTTTTTTACTAACACTCTGTTCCTATTGACAACAAAGAAATAAAGATAAAAAATCCTCCTACAATATAAAATGTAGATCCTCATTAACAATTCCGCTTCTAATTCTTTTTTTAAACATAAAAATTAATGTTTTCTTTGTGTCCACTCAAAAAAGTCTACTGAGATTATTAAAAAAATTCTTTCCTTTACTTTCACATCGTTATTGAAAAGAAGCCGTAAAGACTCAATCTCGTTTTACGACCGCGGATTTCTTTTATTATCCGTCCCTGTCCTCAGAGATAAAAAAAATGTCGCATAAAGTGCTGAGCTTTAGGTGTTGAAAATAACCCGGCCGTGTGTGGTAGTCGTTTGAATAAAGCGGCGGATTTTTAGGGTTGTGACCTATTTGTAGCTGCAGGGTGCTCCCCGGGCCGAGCTGGCGTTCTATTGACCCATATGTACGCAGGCTTTGACGTCAGCGCGCGGACTGACGTCACACAGCTACAGGCTGCTCTTTGTCCCTGCCCATTGTTTACAATAGAGATTTTCACAATAACTTATAATATAATTGCGTGGCGAGGGCCACTGTTTACTTAGAAGACAATTGGATCGACTATAGTTTACGCATGAAACAATTTAAATTTTACTACTATATTGTCGATTTGATCGATGTTGTCTCCATCTTAAGCCTTGGAAATTTATATTTTATTGCTCATCTGAATAAACCTATAAATTTTACAGATAAATGCTATATTATTTTATATTAAAGGGTCCAAACGACAATCCTGTATCAAGGGGACCGCGGGCAGATCGGTACTGTTACACGGAAATTTGAAGCGACTCGACGCAACCAATATTAGATAATGCAATTTAATCCCGTTCTTTGTCATTGTATCATCCTTAGGGAAGTCGTTATCTAAGCGCTTCGAACATAATTTTAAGGCACAGATATCCAATCTGAAGAAGACCGATATCTGGAGATATAAAATATCTGAACTCGACTCTTAAATTGACTATGAAACAGTTTCGGAGTTTTTGAGAAAAATGAATAGTTTAAAAGAATATGCAATTATTTTTGAATAGAAAATTGCTGGAGGCACGAACAGAAATAGCTGACGCTTTGAACCACATTGAACGTGAGTTTGAAACGTATTAAACATACCGTATAAAAGCATAGCATGCATCGCAGCTAAATACTTTTCTCTGAATATTCCAGTTTCAAATTATTCGAATACAAAAATTTTCATACACGACAAAAGAAATTCCTTTAGACTTTAGAATCTCTTTTAATTAAATATGTATTTTTAGCTTTGGCTACAACCAAAAGGATAAGGTATTTACAAAGTATTGTAATATATTTAATGGAAAGTAAAATATATGTACTTCAATGAATGTATCAATGCAGTCGACGACAACGAGAACAAATAAAGCTTCAGCGGTCTGTAATTATACAGATATAAGCAATGATAGCATGTATGTTTTGAATAATTACTCTAGTACATTAAAAGTATTATATTAATTTTAACATTTTTGATGCATTATTTTGCACTTTATAGGATGAAACACGCTGGCGGTAATTAACTATCTTTATTCTTTCTTTCTTTGAGAGACAAAGTGTTATATTTACAATGATATTAGAAAAAAAATTGGGTTGGGCTTAGACTTAAAATCATCTCGAACAACTAAATACAGTTATTTGTTCGAGTGGGTCCGAGTGCTCGAGTGGTGGGTCCGAGTGCCCGGTGGTATAGGAAATAATATATGTTAATTATGTCTAAATGTATGTTATATATGTTAATTATGTCTAAATGTCCATTGTAGTCATATTTTTTTTACAGGGTGGGCTGATGTTACTGATCGCCGACAAAAAAGGTACTGACGTTAGCATAAGGACTGTGAAAAATTCAGCTAAAGGGAAATCAAAGCAAGTTGCAAGGGCCTTGTGAACTGAGGCATTTTTACTTATTAAATAAAAAACTTAAAACTATAACAAAATTGTAGAAACAATTTCAAAAAGGAATAGTCTTGTTTCATTTATTACTAGTAAGATTAAAACTTCCATGCACCGTACCGTATTTTAACAATATCTTGTTTAGGAATGTAATTGAAAGTATCCTTTATATTTCGTTTCGAACGTTGTTATAAAGCATCGTTGGAAATAAAAATAAATTAAACATTACGAGTGCAACAAATCAGAAAAAAACAGATTAAATTCTTTCATTCTTCATAAAGAGAAATTATTTGCAACATCGGGCAAGTTTTTATTTTCACTTGTTTCGTTGAAAATCCATTAGTTGTCGATGCAAAAAAAGAATCATAGTTTTCAGCTCATCGGAGCTTTTACTACTAGAGTCGCCCTTCGCTTACGAACTATAGACTAATGAGCAAAATGTAAACGACAGTATTTCTTTGTTTAAAGCTATATTATTCATTACAAAGGAAAATTATGAATAAAATCTTTTATTTTTAATATAAAATAATTATTTTCTACTAAAGAATTTAAATTGAAACGTTCTTTACGAATTAATTTTATCATCCCAATAAATTATTTATAGTCAGAGAGAACCAAGCGTCCATTCTCCACTTTTCGCCCGAATTCGAAATATTGTGAGTTGAGTGGCGGAACTCAATGCCGCGCTTTGTCTTGGTAACCAAAATGGTAAAATGAAAATTCAATCATTTTCAATCAGAATTCAAATTCAATCAATATAATCATTCCTCTGAGTGGGAATAGAGCCGACAACCAGTCATGGTTACAATCAGACGATGCCCCACTGAGTCACGATGGTCTAATTTTATAATACTTTTAGTTAATGAAATATTGTCTTTTATTTTGTTTTTCATTTTTCAGTTTCTTGTCATGTTGGCTTTAGGATTTTATATTTTAAGGTTAATTTAAAGCGTGGTGTTGAGTTCCGCCACTCAACAAGCAAAGTCTAGGATTCTGATAAAGACTCTAGGTTCTGTCTGCCTAACCTGCAATGTGGAAAATGTATTGAAAAAAAATGCATTATCAGTATTATTCTTTTAATATTAAACATTGTATATATCAGTGTTTATGATTCTTTTCTTTCCATAACATTACAATCGCCATGTAATGTTAAAAATGCGATATTAATGAAATTAATTCAAATACCATTGGTATTTCTGTTTTATTTTACTCTATACTATACTTGTCCAGTGGACATGGTTGACTTGTATTAGGGATAAGTGCTAAGAAGACATCGCGTCGCCTCACATAAACCGCTATGGATTACTGTTTTGGCTTAAGCTACTTTATACTATCTGATCTTTTTATATCTTTCTTTTCAGAATTTTATGGCGTGCAGTAACTTCTAGGTTAATTGAATTACTTTTTTCTTAGAAAATGAAAGAAATACATAAATGTAATTTTAAGTTTCATAAAGCAGTTTAAATATACGATATATAGAGAGCTAAAATAAGAGAAACTAACGCCATATCGTATAATGGGCACTTACAAAACATTTTTATAACTACGGCGCTACCTGCTGCGCTTTAGAAAAATAGTTCTCTGTTAAAGTAGCGTTTAACAACTTACCACAGCTTACTGTTTACTAAGAGCAACCTCTCGCTTACAAATTGTATAAAAAGCTACTCTGCCTACACTTTTACCTGTTTTAAGATTAGTTAAAGAAACTTAATGAGGAACTTACTTAAAAATTTTTTTGTGTTATTTGCACAGGTATATATAATATATAATAATAGGATAGCGGAAACCGTTCATCGCATATGGACGGTTTTATTTGTCTACCTAGATCTGAAAAAACAGGTGAAATTCGAGAACACTGACATTGACATAACAGTGACATTGATCACTCAATTCGACATATCCCAATTCAAGATGAAATTAAGAGCATAATTTATAATAAAAAAATCTATACATATAATAAAAATGTAACTGATCGTTGTCTGTACATAGAAGAAAAATGAAAAAATATATTATTAGGGGCGTTTATCGATAACACTAAAACAATAGCACTCAAAACAATCATTTTTAATTTTCTTTTCTGTTTGTTTGTGCGCGCTAATCTTAGAAATGGCTCAAGCTTTAAGTGATTACATACAATTATATAATATAGTTTTTACTATTGTATTGTGGTCAACTTCCGTCAACATTTCGTGTTTATTTCATTTCAATCGGTTCACAAACAAAAAAGTGACAACCATTTAAATTATAAATTTAAGTAAAGTTTTTAATTTAAATGAGAACGCGGGCGGGCGAAATAGTAAAATAGTTTAGTCATGTAGTTTACGCCGGCGAAGCCGCGAATGTGTCACTAGTATTATATAAAACAAAGATAAAAGATTTTGAATCCTTGTTCATTCATCTTTTTCGAGCAGGAGGAAATGTAACGAACTCAACTGGGAATACTATATCAAAGCCAAGGATGTCACGGTATCTTTATTTTCTGCTATTTTTTAATTGAAAAAGTTGTATCTGTGTATTTACAGTTCTTCTGAGGTAGGGACAAAAGCCAACTACATCAAGTACACACTTCTTAATACTAACATTCTTAGTCAATACTGTTTTTTCTAGAAGGGCTTCTACTTTTAACTGTTGAATTCAGATATTTTCAACAATATAAATGGATATTTTTTTATACTTAAATGGTAAAAGAAAATAAAAATCATATTTTCCTTGGTAATGCCAGCAATAGACAGGGCGCTATCTATTGGCATTCTCTATAATCACCGTGTTTTACAATGAGTGATGCAATCTAAATAAAGCAAATTAAATCTAGGTGAGTATTACAAGTATATTTTTGAAAATATTATTGAATTCTTGCTATTATGCTATAAAGTATATTCTTTAAAAAATAATTTTATTATAACTTAATATAAGTACAAATCCCTCACCAAATTATTCCCGTATAGTTCCAATAAAGGTTTATTTATTATTATTTTTTTATTTACTCAAAGTAACGTAGGCCCTAGAGATGTAGCTAGTCAAACATTCCATATCAAAAAAGAAAGTATGATGATTTCCCAAATTCGGAATCCCGCATATAACTATCGTGTAAGAGAACATTATTAAAATTTAAAAAAAAAACTACTTTATTTATTTCTAACAATCTAAAGTCTTGATCACACGTTTAGGAAATAGACAAAGATATATTTAGAAAACGTTTGAGCGCCTCTTGAACAGTTTTCAAGAATTATCTCTAAGAATTGTTTAAAGAGAAGAGAGAAATCATTATTGGGTCACATATATTTGAAAATACACTTTGTTGTGTCAATTTTTTACAATTTAATATATAATAAACACCTATTTATTTATTTATTTATTGTATATTAAATTGTATTTATTTATTTTTATTCCTGTCATATTTCATTGAAATTGAAAATATAAATACTAAGCAGTCTTTTAAAGAGCAATTATTCGCTTATTTGCAACGTTATGAGCTATGTCGCAATAAAACCTTATATAACAATCTTATCACGCAATGTAAACGTTAAACATGGTCACGTGGAAAATGTTTAGGTTACATACACTGCTTTGATTGAAAATTGGTTTAATCAATTTTAATATTTGATGGAATTACTTCTATAAATAATTATAAAATAAATTTTATCAATATGTGACATGTGTTTTATTTAAATAATGTTTTAACTGGTAATATCCAGTAACTTATTACAAGCTTTTTATTAACTTGCAATGTATGTATGTATGCTCGGGTAGAATCTTGCAATTAAATTTCGTAGCATATATCCTTAGCCTATTGAGCTGTTATATATACGTTTAATTTGGATGTCAATGCATGGTTACCTTTGTGACGTCATTCAAAATCCAACATGACGGAACACTCAAGATGGCGGACTAGTTATTTGAATGCATAATGAAAAAAATATTTTTTTATATTGTTTATTTTTTATTGATTTTTTATCACACAACAATTTTTTGGTTGAAATATAATTTCATAAACCTAATATATATTATCACTTAGATACTGATACAATAATGCTACAGTAATATGACAATCGTGAAACAAGGCTCGAGAAAGAAGGCTTTTGAACAAGCGTGTTTTAGAGGTGCTTTACTTCAGAAATCCAAGTTGATTTGTCTCAATCCCACTGGATATCTTTTTAAAGATATTTCATGTTGCTTATGACGTGTATACGCGTTGCGCTAAACTAAAGACCTTGTGTAAATAAAATGTTCATAAGTTTAAGTCACTTGTGCTCATACAAATATTCTATAAAGACTTGGCTGTATTTGTTATATTTGTTGAAGGTATGCCAATGATGACGCTATCAGGACTTAGTTGAGACGTAGCTACCTAAATTCAATTCAGGGTTCTATATATGTAAAATGATTCCGTTACAAACAGAATGAGTGACTGACAGACAACGCACAGACGTACTACTGCGCTTAGAAAACTGAAATTTGTAATGTAGGTTTCTCGGGGAGAGTAGAGAGCACTAACAGTGGATTTCACGAAATTTATTTTACGAAAGGTATATACTATAGCTGTTAGGTCTAGTTAAAGTTGAAGTTACATCGGCCTTTATATTAAGCAATCAAGTCTATACCAGTTGTATGTCTACCTTAAGATCAAAAACGTACATGTATACATCCTGAAAATATTTGAATATTGAACCCATGGGACATAAATTAAAATTTAAATGCGAAATAACACAATTTTTATTCTTATTCGTGATAGAGAATTTAAATTGTTTTATTAGTAATAAGTTGTACTTTAATAGAAGAAAATGTGAAAATATTCGACGTATATTTGAAAAATTACATGTGTTTAAAGGGAATTACTCATCAATGTATCAAATATAAAATAATTAAATTTAGAGTAAAAATTTTTATGGTAGTATAGTAATAAATAAATAAAAAACTACATACATCTGAAGTGCAATAAAAAATTACAGCCCCAGACAAAGAAACAAAACGAATGCAACACCAATGCTTGTTTTTTTCTTCACATATTGGACCGAGTCTCGTATTCCAATTTTGTGAACAAATAAAACTGCTGATTTCATTCGATACCAACGCAATAAAATGTAACTGGATGGATACATACATATGAAAGTTATTCAACTGCTTATAAAAAAATGTTGCCATTTTATAATAATAAATAGATAGATAAAATTATATGTGTGCAAATGTGCAATACACACTATAAAATACAAAACAAACAGGATGAGGAAAATCAGAAATAAAATAAATAAAACATGCAAAGGAGACCAGATCACTATTATTGATCTCTTTCAGGTAACCTTTAACTTCATAGCTATGGGTGTAAAAAAATCTATAATAACAATAAGGCAAAATAAATAATAATAAATTACGATTACAATTTAAAGAAGGTGGCAGGCAGCGGATGGATGCAAGCTGCTCAGGACCGAGATGATTGGCGCTCTATGAGGCCTACGTTCAGCAGTGGACGGCAACAGGCAGACACGAATAAATTTTACATTGAATGAATGATACATATTATGTAGTATAAAGTAATTGTTTTATTTTTCTTTTAAAAGGTAAAATTGAATTAAAGTATATGGTACAAAAATATAATAATATACACGTATGGTACAAAAATCTTAAGAGAACAATAGAAAGTTGTATTATTTATATACTAATAATAACCCAGACGGTTTTTTTTAGTACAGTATTTTTTTCTTTAAATTTCAAACTGCCTAGGAAAAGTTGTTCTTAATCAAATTTAGGTAACTGGCAAGAATTATTTTTAAATGAGACGATAGCCGACGAGCCCAGTATTATTTGTTTTGATGTTCTCTTTACATCCTATAAAATACAAAAAAAGCATGATCATACTTGTCTTTCATCACGGGCAAACCGCTAAACCAATTCGGATAAATGTATATAGAAATACTAAGGGTCTTGAAATGAACATAACCTAATTTTCTAACTTTTTTAAATTTTTCCAGGGATTTAATTGTTCACGTGCGTTCGCTGCTAAAATGAAAACAAACTACTCGCAGTAGTTAGTACAATTTACTACCCAAAAGTACGACAAACGGTGCAAAAAAATTACAAAAATATAGCCGAAACTGCTAGAAACGTAGAAATAACTGTATAACTCCGATACAAAAGGTGTGGTATTTTAGTAATTTGCTAATTAGCAATAAAAATGAAATCTTGTGTATTTCCTGAACACCACACGCCAACCGTTTCGTGCGGAATGCAGTAAGCGAGTAATTTTTATGCGTAACTGTGGTATGACATTGAACTTGTGAGCACTTTAAAACATTGATTTTATTTACTCACATGTTTTTACTATCTTTATATTAAACATATTATGTTTAATTTATTATTAAATATAAAAATATATATAAATTAAATAAACGTATTATATTTCAATTCTTTTCATTTCTCCACTCTGGTGACAAGACAATGCGTGGCGTTGAGTTCTATCACTCAATATGCTATATCTCGAATTCAGGTGGAAAGTGGAGGATAGGAGTATACACAGAGATACTAGGACCCTACTAATAGGGGAAAAACGTAAAGCTGAAAAAAACAGACTAACTAACTATACTTAACTAACTTACATACTAAAACTACTGTGCTTATTCATAAATTCCAAACTAGCTAGCAGTTTTGCCTGCGTAAACTACACGACTGCGAATAGTTTATTTCGTATTTTCGCCCACCCTCCTTTTCACTTAAATCAGAAACTTTGCTTAAATTTATAGTTAAAAAAGTTGTGACTTTTATGTTTATGAACTGACTGAAATGAAAGAAACACTGAATGTTTAGGGAAGCTAACTACAATACAATAGTGGAAACTGCATTTAAATCGGCTAAGCCGTTTCTGAGATTCGTGTGCTAAAACAAACAGATAAAAAGAAAACAAATTTAAAAATCATTTTGATATTTTTTTTCATATAATTTCTATTTACAAACAGCGATCAGTTACACTTTTATTATTTATATGTATATATTATTCTTATTTTGCTTTCGATATGATAAGATTTATATTTCACTTCCTGTTAGAACTTAGAAACACGGCATTTATTTCTTTTAATCTAATCCACCAACACCTAAACAATCATTAATTTACGTACATTACTTTGAATTATTTGCGAATCGCTAGCGTTTCAAAATAACGTTATACCTCTTGAAGAGCTAACGTATTAATATTTAAGCAAAGTAATCTTCCCTTTCTATGTTATAAATGTTTTCTTGCAGAAATAAACATTTCGAATATACCGTCTGGGCTGCAAACTATCTCAAGCCTTATTTGGACTGAAGATGCAGCTATAATATTTTATATGAGTAATACGCTCAAATTCGAAAAAGTGCTTAAATAATTTACATAACTTTTTAAAAAAAAATTGAGTACGAATTAAGCCCACATTACGACCGGACATTTTCCTTTCATTAAAAGACATGTTTTGCCATATGGCATTGCTTTGAAGAATTCAACCGGTAAAACAATATTGTTTTTACTATAAGATTTCCTTTGAATAGGATTGAATCTATTACTGTCGTATTTTGAGATATGGGACATATCTCGACTACACTTCTATGGCTTTTTAATATTTCTGTCTGAACTTATTAAATATTACGAAAAACGACGCGAATAACCACATACGATATGTAATTTTCAATAACTAGTTTATTCCGGCAAATGCTACGTTAGTTAGTTACCATTCGACAATATAGAAATATAGAACTGAATTCCCTTATACTTTATCGGTCCGTAGAAATATCTATCTATTATCCCATTTGGAATTTAAACTCCATATTATCTTAAATAGCCTATCACGCCTTAACTGCGCCTAGGTAATGACTTTTTTATTTTAATTATTAAATACTAACTAATATATAAACAGTTAATTTGTAATATCTAAGCTTTTCTTTAATTTATGTATGTGAAAAAAACAAATGTGTGCTTGTAATAAATACTCTTCATCGTTGCATGTCGCCTTAAAAGGCAACTATGAGGAGTAAAATCTACTATTGTATAATTTCATTGAATGTGATTGACATTGGTGAATCTTGTAAATAAATAAACAAAGTTATAAAAGTCAGTATTTATTTAAGTGAGGCCATCGTGTTGAAGTGTGACTGTCAACGCGATTGGTTGTGGGTTCAATTCCCACTCGAAGGAAAAATTATATTTAAAATAAAAATATTTCTTCGCTCTGGTGCCCGAGATAAACCACACAATGTCAAGGATTCGGACAGAAAGTGGATAACAGTGGGTCTTGACACTAATTTCTCTGTGACTACTCTGCCAATAGTTAAAAAGCAAGAAACTATAAAAAAAACCTATTTAAGTTATATATATCCATAGCTCTGGAAAGCACATAATAATTACAAAACGAATGTGCTCTGAAAATTAACCAGAATAAAACGAAATTGGTAGTAAAATTTTAATCAAATATTGTTTATTTATTATTAAGTTCAAGCTATTTATTATACATTCACCCGTCTAGCCGTCATTGTTCCAACTCAATATTTTCTATGCAAATGTTTTTACGAACGATCCGATATTTTGTGAAAGATTCCATTTCTGTATAGCTTTTCATTCAAAGTGAGCACAAGATAATTTTGAAGCTATTATTTTTATGATAATAATAAACTTATATAAACAAGTCACTTACGTAATTTTTTTAAAGTTTAATTTGGACGTAATATTATTTATTCGATAAGCTTTTTTCATATTTAATATATTTTTCATTCATTCATATCATTTTCAAATTGGTTTTACAACGTATATAATTTCCAAGTATAATATCAAAGTTTGTTGTTTTGGCATAAAATTTCGAATACATTTAAATAACCTTCAAAGCGATTTAAGTTTCGTGAGGAGGAAATGCCAATTGAAGCATATTGTCGTGCACCGTCACACGCAACCCCACCACTGCTAACTATTCTTCGATTTACGATAAAATAAGTATTCAGATAGAACTACAGTAGTTGCAATAACATTTAATGCAGCAAAAGTATAATTTGAATGAAGTGAAAATTACTTTTGTTATCCCAAAGTAAATAAAACGAGAAATTTGTGTATTTAGACTTATTTTTGTTTTTACATATGTTTTAAAATAAACATTCAGTTATTACCAGTTAGGATATGTAGAGTTTTTTTTTTACATTTTTTTAAAGGGTTAAGACACACACTTAGGAAATTGAAATATATATTATTAGAAAACCTATAAAAAATTGTACGCAGCTGGTTCGAACCTGCACCTCTTAGAAACCGTCCAATGAACGCATGGCTTAGTGATCAGAGCGCTTAATATGTTTTATATGTCGAGTGATTTGTCTGAACTCTGTCTGCCTAGGGCCAGCACAATAACTTGCACAAATACACAAGTGTTTTTATTATTATTAAATAGAAAATATTTTTTAAGTAGATGAGAGCTAATTTTGGAGGAGATTAAAAGTATTATTAAAATTTAATAAATTAAATGTCAATAAGTGTTTGATGAAAAAATTATGTAATTATTTGAAATTTGGTTAGGTAGAGAGAGGAGCTCGGACAGTGAATGCTAACGTTAATGCGCATTTTAAAGGGACGCCTTATGCCTACAGTAGGTTTGCAAGTCACAGGCTCTGCCTCGAGCCCCAATTTTCTTCTTTTCTTCTCTTTTCTTTTTAGCTTCAGGCTTTATTCCACATATCAGGGTATTCGCAGAGAACATAGTGTTGTATGAATTTCTCACATAATTTAGATGCCTGTTAAATATTTAAATGTATCTTTAACAAATTCGTTTCGAAAAGAAACATAAATGAACATACAATAAATCTACTTTATCTTTATCCTGGTGGTGGTAAGAATGTGAATCTGGTAATATGAAATAATTGTAGTCATCGGATCTGGGTAAGTGTATAAAATGGCATTGCTAGATTTTCTTGCATTAAATAAAAAATAGATACAGGTGAAGATAATAAAAACGTGTTATTCAAAACATTTCAAGAAAATTTATAACTTTAAGAGAAAATAACTTCTCTTTCCACCATTAAAACGAAAACTGTAGCGTCACATAAAATTTTAAATTATAATTTTCTATTTAGAAAAGCATTTTTAAATTAACATACGTTTATTTTATTTGCAATTCGTTCTATGTCCCGATATTACCGAATGCGATGCGACATCAGCGATGATAAAAATTTGTAACGTTGAAGAACGTGCCTTAGAATATCATACATGTAAACTTTAAAGGTCCAATCACCTGAGAGCTAATAAAATTTTACACCAACATTTTTATATAAAAATAGCTAATCTTGGTGTATATTTTACAATAATGCAAATTGTGAAACTTTAAGACAGGATTTGATGGTGTCATTAACTGTTTCAAGACCAATTAAAGGCTGAGAATTGAAGGTATTTACTGGACAGAATCTGTTTTACGTTATTTACGATCGCCTAAATTACACGAAGTTGCTTTGAATGCACATAAAAGTTTTCTGTTTTCTTCATTTGCCTTTCTGCTTTTAAAATTAGGATGTATAACATTTGAAAACGTATATTTTATTAGTATTTCAGACAAGTTTAATTATTTTTCACATTATAATATCAAGAAACTTATTGTACCCAACAACTTTACCTTGGTAAAATATTTCGTAGCATGCTCAAAGGATCATCTCAAAGTTCTGAAGTAATTATCACATCAAAGTTATATACTATCACAGTCATAATCTTGTATAAATACTTTTAGTTCACTGACTTTATGCATTGGACAAAGGCAACCCACTTACTTTCCTGCGGGCTCCAACGAAGTTTGCATCAACGGGACAACTCGCGAAAACTTTACTTTGAGTCAGTTGCTGATTTTCCTAGAAGCCAACTCAAACAAAAGTATGTATTTACCTCCTCATTCCTTTATATCAGAGTCATCGATATATATATTTATATATATGTATATATATTTATATATATATATATATATGAATAGTCAATATAATTATAATACAGTTCCAGTACATATAGTAGTAATCGTTAGCAAACAAACCAAATGCTCGAATAATCAGAGACTAGTTACCAAGTCTGGTACGCCCCGTAATAACGCAAATAGAAGGTACAGCATAACTACAAAGCGTTCGTCACATGTTGACAATACAATTTGAAACGTTAATGATTTGTTTATAAACTAAAAAAAAATGTGGCCTATGGTATTTTCGTTGACTATGAGACTATTTTGTATAAAACCATTTCTATAATAGTAATTTTACTAAGAACTTGGCACAAGTAAATAAAATAATATTTATTTAAATTTATTTAAAGAACCGCATTTTAGTACGCAAAATCGTGTTTTATTATGGAAAAAAATAATAATTGAACCTTTTCATATGAAAACTTATAGATAAACTGCTTACTTTCAATATAATTCAATTTGCAATAGAGCTATTATTAAAGTTTAGATAAATCTGTATTGTAAATTGTTATTTTAATTATAATATATTATGAATACTTAAATGTCAATTAATTATAAATATATTTATATACCAATTAATATTTATGGTATTACCTAATATGATAAAAATCATATAACCTAACCATGATTTGCATCTCTATAAAACATTGCAAAAGTCATGTTACTTTGTAACCTAGAAAGTGATATGTATGTAAATACTAAACAAGGAAAAATATCGTGTAAGAATTATAATTCGCTAAATAAACAGGAAATATAACAATCTCCTGTTTCGTTTTTTTCTAAACTAAAAATATTATATTAACATCTTTTCTAAAAAGGTTTTATTAAAAATATGTTGTACAATGCTCTTTTAATATACACTTTACAGTCAGGCTTAAAATGATTAATACCATGTCCATATGGAAATATCCAGCAATTTATTCTTGTTCCAAAGTCACTCATTAAAATAACGACGACATACCCATACAGACGGACTGTCTATTTTTCAAGTAACATCTGTAATAGATTTGCATGTAAGTAAATAAATTGTATGACCATATTGTAGTGAATAAATATCGTAATATATATATATATATATATATATCACATATTATTCTATCCATTTAACAACGACGATACCTACTAAAAGATATAAAAAAAGCAATATAGATTGCAATACGAAAGTTAGAAAAGAAAGTTAGCGATCCTTCGGAATGAGGGTATGAATTTTAAAGGCATGAAATTGAAACAGAGGTTGTATGTTCGTAGATACTCAATAGTACTCGTACAATACTATGAATGAATGAATCTGTTTTCGCATATTTAAGCGGCATAATGAAGCATTCGACTTCACTTGAATTTTGCTACACAAGATACGTTACTAATGATTGTAACATACACGAATATATATCTATAATTTGATGAAATTTACGTTATTGTTGTACGGCGTTTAAATATGGCAACGTTTAATAGTTAGTAAAAAGATTTTTAATATCATGTATGCCATTTTATCGTAAATGTTAAATAAATAGTTTTTTTTGTCACTGTAATGCTATATATATATTTATAATATAATACAACAGTAAAAACAGAATGTTTGTACTCGCACATCTTCGGAACTACTGGACGGATTTGAATGAAACCGTTTTTGTTATATAGATTTTATAATTGATTTTGAAGACTGGATTACTTGATGAAGAACCATAATAGGCCAGCCAAATTGTAAGAAATAAAGCAAAGATACCTTAACAAAACTTTAAGCGTGATTTGAAGCGAGTTTCTATTGATATATAAGAATGAAATATCTAGAAAACCTGATTAATAAACGAATAATATTCCAGCTAAAGTATAAGAAGTAAAGAAATGTCGTCGTAGCAAAAGTTATTTAAGTGTTGGTAGGATCGTTACCTCCATGTAAAGAAAATTACGGGCACATACTAGTATAATATAAGTGTCGTGTAGTGTAGTGTAGTGTAGTGTATTGTATTTTAGTCTAGTTTAGTGTAGTATTGTACAAATTTTGAAAAGAGTTTTCATCCTAAATATTTACTCATCTCATACACAGTAGGTATGGATTTTTTTAATAAAGAAAAACTGAGTTCTCTAAATCTTTAATTAAAATGGTAACTGTATGTATAGCAGCTTGTTTCTGTATTAAGTGTATGTTTATGTTAGCATCCAGATAGTATAGTATAGTATTGTGTATAATATAGTATACCAGTATTATTGTTGCATATCAAATGCAAAATTTTCAGTAAGGCTAAAATTTATTTTTACACATATAGCCGTTCGCGTCTTCGCCTGCGTAAACTATACAACTAAACTATGTAGTATGTTTATTTGCCAATTTATAATTTTAAATGGTGGTAACTTTTTTATTTATGAACCGATTGTTAAGCGGTACTAAATGTTAAGTGAAATTTACTACAATACAATAATCAAGTGATTTAAATCTATTAAGCGGTTCCTGAGATTAGCGTGCACACACAGACACAGACACGCACAGACAAACAGAGAAGAAAAATAAAAACAATTGTTTTAGTTCTATTACACGGATGAATTCCTCAAAAAGAAATTTCTTATATATCTTCCATGTACCGATAGCGATCAGTGACATTTTTATTATAAGTGAAGTTTTTTTTAAATCATATTGATATTAATATGCTTATAACTGTTATCACAAATGTTTATTGATACATATGTATATATGTGGTATTTTAAGGTTAAAAATTAGTATTAAAAAAATAACATACTTACCTACTACAAAAAAATGTAATTAAAAACTCAATAAAAGTAACAATTGTAATATATTTATTAAACACTATTAACAATACCTTTTTTAAGAAACTTTCAATCTAGATATATACCAAAAGTTGTGATTTGTATGAAAGCTGTATTAACTTCTCTTTCAGAATCCACATACTCATCTCTCTCGTGATCCCATAGGAAGGATATGGCGTTATTGTAACACTGTGCTCGTCTTTGGCCGATGGTAACAACAGTGATAACTCGGTAACGGTTGAACTGCATTGCTTTGATTTTACGCATCAGTTCACCAGCGAGACGGAGAGCAAGTGCAGGAGAGTCCTAGTATAAATATTTAAATTAGGAAACGAAAACTATATTAACAAAATATGTCACTTAAAATACGAGTAACCTTAGCAATGTCTATTTCACTTTATAGAATAGTATATATCAAAAACATGTTAATGTGTGTAATTATCATTTTAATCATTTAATGTATTTCCCATGCATTATTATGAAAAGTTTGGCCCTGGCCCCCATATAAACATTTTGGTCAGCATATTTTTTTTCAAAGGGGGCTTTCCTTTCATTCTAAGTTTTTTCCTTTACATATATTAATATACAGATTTTTATTGTACAAACTATCCTGTTGCATAATTTTAACCTTGTATATAAATATGCATAGAGCACCTTCACGCTTTTTCCCTCATATCAGGTCAATTAGAGAAAACCTAGTGTCAAGACACTCCGTTCTCCACTTACGTCCCGAAATCGAGACTTTGTGTGTTGAGTGGCGATATTAAAGTTAGGTACCAGAAAGAAAAATAATTTCAATAGAATCATTTACCGACTGGGAATCGAACCTGTAACCAATCGCGTTTACATTCAGATGCTGTGCCACAGCGCACGATGGCCTTAATATGAATATTCTATCAAAAATAAGAACTGATCATAACATACAGACAGTCAGTTTTCATTTTAAAAAAATATGGCAGAAACTAGAGTCAAGTTACTTCATTGTCCACTTTCTACCAGAATTTGATACATTATGGGTTTAGTATCGGAACTCAACGCCACGTAAGTCATGATGGCCTCAAAGGGACTATAAATTATGAAGCATATAACAAACCTGTACATTATACTTGTGACCGGTGAAATTGTCATCTAATAATTGTTCAATCATTTTCTTAACTGAAGGAACATGAAATCTGTATGACGGCTCCAGTTGGTATGTGGGTAAATGCGTCAATGGCGGGCGTTTGAATTCAATCGCTAACTGCAAAATTATATAGAGTGTATGCACAAAGAAATTAGATACTACTTGTTGCTTGCAACGTCGTCTGCGTGTACTTATACAGAACCCTTGGCATATTTTTTTTTTCAGCTTCGCGCTTTTTTCCACGTACCAGGGTAGTCAGAACCTAGTATCAAAACACTCCGTTGTCCACTTTCCACCCGAATTCGATACATTGCTTGTTGAGTGGCGGAGTGAACGCCGCGCTTTGTCTTTGGTAGCAGAGCAGAGAAATGAAAATAATAAGATCTTTAATTTAGGCGATTACTACACATTTTGAAATGAAACTTTTTGAATGAATTGAAAATTAAAATGAATATTTTTAACCGGATTAAACGCGCATATTTGACGGGTCCGTGGTCACAGATAGACTCCTGAGTACGATAAATGCGGTTAATTTTTTTTTTATTTTAAAATATTTTAAATATACACATTTCCCAGAGTGGGAATCTAACCCTCGACCAATCGTGTTTACAGTCAGACGTTGTCTCACTGCGCCACGATGGTTATATGTATTAGCATGATTATAAAACGTAGTCCCGTACAAATCCCGTTTCTCCCGATCCCGGGGGAATTTGGTTAAAATAAAGGTATCTTGGTGCTCTCCTGTCTGTCACTCATTGAGTAACGGAAAAGATTTGTATGCACATATTATGTTTGCATTTATTAAAATTTTGTATTTGCCTTACATTGTTCTTTAAATAATACCTAACTACTTATATTCTAATATTATAATAAATATCATATATTAATACCTTAGATTATAATATTGTATTGACAATATTGAGAATAAACAGTAGGGGAATACTGTACTCTACACAATTATGCATATAAAGCTAGCTTAGGATTTGTACGTTTCCTATATAATACAAAACGCTTTTGAAATGCTTATTGTATTCTAATATATTTTGTTATTTGAACGATATACGTACAAAAACCATATATTTAATTATTATTATAAATGATATAAATAGCCATCGTGTCACAGTGTACAAGCGTCCGACTGTATACACGACGGTTGTCGGTTCAAATCCTACTCGGGGTATCTTATTTCTCCGCTTTAATTTACGTGGCGTTGATTTTCACTATTCAACAGGTAAATGCAGGAGTACAGTTGAGAACAAAGTGTCTCGACCAGAAGTTATCTATGGCTACCTTTTATATGCAGGAAAACGCATAAAGCGGAAAAATGAATAGGCTTGTACCAACCTGAGATGTTCGTTCCACTGGCCTTATGCCTGGAACTCCAGTGAAACCATAAGAGGGTCTTCGAAGTTTCAATCTGCTTAAAGACTTGTTTTCCAAAGTCATTTGTGACCTGGTGCCAGATTGGCTCTTGAGGCGCATCATCGACACTTTATTTTTCTTACCTTCCACATCTCCCATCCTTGTTAATATTACACGTACAGTATAAACTAAAACAAAATCGATTCTTGTTTAAAGATAAATATACATAGATATACGATATATCAAGTAAGTAATAATATTTTTTAACAGTTTGTCTACAAATAGCATTGACGTCTATAAAATATATTTCTTTTTTAGTTCTTCTTATATTTAACATTGGCATAGGCTATAAATTATATATAAAACCTGAAAATAGATCAACCGACCTTTTCTATTTAAATATAAATTTGCTATCTAAATAAGATAGCAAGTCATCAATAACCGCAAATAAATAACATTTTTATAGCTTGCGATATATATTTATTCTTAAACACGCGGAATAATAAGTATTTTGATTTTGAGTATAGAATAAATAGATTATAGTCCACGTTATGTTTGTAACTGTATATTTATTTTAGTTTTTTCTTTCAAAATCATTTACAGTAATAATACTTAAAATATTTTATATTATATTGTACGTTTTCCTGATCCAAGACCACTTTTCTCATTTCACTTTAGGTACTTATTTAAAGAAATTGTGATTTTAACACCGAAATCTATCATCACACTATTTCTCACAACGCTGGGGAAACACCCAAGTATATTTTAAATTGTATATTCCTTAGCCAGATTTGAGCCCTTTTATCACTTAATTCTCATTCATTTTTCAACATTCAGATTGCACCATAATATAAAAACTATTCATTAATTGTAAGAAGAAAATATTTATATATTAAGCATAAATCAATGTATATAAATATGTGTTCACCAAGCAAACGGGTATCATGCTCAGATTCAAGATATTTAAAATGGAACGTAATTCCATTAACGTAAAATATTTCCTACTTCCTTTGTTAGATCTAAAAGCAGGATTATAAAATGTATGTAATATCACACATACGTTCAGCTCAGGAGATGAACATCGGACTGAGTTATTAATGATTCAAAAGAATTCAATGCTGTTTCGCAACAGAGAAAATGTTCGTTCAGTTAGAGATCCGTGAAAAATTTCATTTGCAGGCTGACAAAGGATTTTTTGGGTAAAAGCCCTAGCAACTACATCTTTTGAAATATACGGTCGGTAGAACACGCGCATTTTTTGTTGAATACATAGCGTTTATTTGTTACCTGAAATGGATTTGACGGGGTTTTTTTTATACTCAGCATGTATTTTAAGAGGGTTTCGCTGGAAGTAGGTTAACCGTAAAATATATCACTCATATGCTTATTTTATCCCACTACATTATTTTTTTAAAACAATAAAACGATTTGGAGTCTTAAGAAATCTTATCTATATAAATAGAATCTTAAGACAGCAACGTCAAAAATAATTTCAAAAGTCCTATGCAATAACTAAAAATTAATATTTATTATCAAAATCGCAAGAAGAAATTTTGTTTGCTCATTTTACTCGTTTTGGGTCTACAGTACAATTTTTACAGTATAGACACTAGTTTACAGTGCAAATTTACAATGAAAGGATTCTAAAAGCGCAAGTTGCCATAAATTCTCGAAATCACTTTCATTTAATGAAGCCATCGTGGTGACTGAGTTGAGTGTTTAGTTTCCACTCGTGTCTATGATTAAATTTCAATTATTTTTTATTACTTCGCTATGGTAAATCAAATCGCAGCGTTCCATTCACTGCACACAATGTTCTGAATTCGAACGGAAAATGAAAGGTGGAGTATCAAGACACTAGGTTCTCTCTATCTACACTGCAATACTGCTACTTTGATTTAAATAATTTTACAGCGGTAAAACGTTTAAATAATAGCTATAAGTTTTCAACTAAGATTTGAGACTACAATCGTAACTAACATCTGCAATATTTACAAAAAAATATATTACTGTAGATGCCAGTTACAAATGTATATATGTACGTTGAAAAGATTAATGAATACTAAAACATGCGACTCCATTTATTTACTTTGCCTGTATTCAATGTATGTAATGTTAGGTATATATATTTTGTATTTAATGTTAAGTACATATATTTCTTGATACTTTTAGTTATATTATAATACTATATAGAAAAAAGTCCAGTACCAGAAAATATATCATATTATAGAATATATGATATAAATTGTAGTAAACAAAAAGCAATATAATTAAAATAAAATTAGAGCTTAACTTGTCATGGAAATGCATATATTAGTGATAGCAGTCATGTCAAACGTGCTTGTAGTAAGGGTGTATTCACCTCGCGTGGTACGGGATGGAACGCAGATGTGACCGATAAGTCAATGTTACTTTTAGCTTGCAGCTTACCTAAAACAAAGTACTAACAATGCGACCTAAACTACTATAATATCGCAAATGACGCGGCTATAGCCCAGAGGAAACACGGCATAATTTTTTTTAATTTTTGCTATTTCTGATATCACTGGGAAATAGATGTTTTAAGGTCAGCTAAATTATAATATTACTGAGTTCTTGAAGAAAACTTAAGTGTGGAAAATAGTTATATTTTAAATAATCTTTTTTTTAGGTTTTAGAAAAATATGGATATATTCGTCACAGTAATGGTGATAAAGAACTTGTTATAAAAATATATGTCATATACATTGTCTGAAAACTGTGTCTTTATTTCGGCGCATTAATCTTCATATTATTAAGAGATTTAAGATAATCTATACATAAGTATCACAATACTTTAATAATATAAGTTTAAAATCCAGACTTAATACCAATAAATAAATAATCCACCAACAAGTTTTATGAACAAATCTCATTTGCGTTTCATCCGTAGAATGTAAACCGTAAAATGTGAATTAAGTTTAAACGAATTATATTATAATTCGTTTAAACTTAAAACTACGTACAATAAGCGTTAAGAGATGTTGGATGTAGAAATGTCGCTGACTTTATACTTGATGGGAAAAAATTACAAAATCAATTTTAAGTACTTTTTATTTTTAGAAAGTTAGTAGCCGGTATATTTTTTAATGTAAGGGGACTCGAACCTCTGCTTCTTGGAAACCGTCCAATAAGCCAAGAAGCGTGAAACTCACTTTTTCCCACATAGCTATGTAAGTCTCGGAGAACCCAGTGTCAAAAGACGTTTTCCAGTGTCCACCAAAAATCGCAATATTGTATGTTTAGTGGCGGTACTGAACACCGCATTTTATTTGACCTGAGAAGAAATATGTAAAATGTAAATATAAATCAATAGCTGAAATATAATCATTCCTACGCGTGGGATTGAACCCACAACCAATCGCAGTTTACAGTTAGACGTTGTCCCACTGCGCCACGACGGCCTTTAATAAGAAAATTAAATCTACTTATGTTTATATAACCCAACAAAATTTTAATCTAAACGGTTTTATATTCTCGCATCAATAATGCGCATAACATATTGCAACGAGCTGCAATTGCAAAATTTTTGTATATATTTTTACATTTACAGTAAAATGTAAATTGTAATAAGAAATAAAGTGTTTGAATGTTTTGCTACAACAGTCTGTGACATGATGTAACCGTACTCTCAGGGCTCCGACCGAAGGTTCATTGAACACAGTATTACGTAGTATTATGAAATGTAAATAATAAAAGCTAAATTGTATCTACTGTAGTAGTTTAATTTGTAGATTATTTTATATTCTCTCAGCGCTTTGTCATCTTCACCAGAGTGGAGAAATGAAAATATATTGTGATAATTCAACTGAATGGGAATCGCACCCATAATCAATCGCGATTATAGTCAGACCACAATGACCTCGTGCTGTGTTTATGTTAGAAAATGTTCCACTCAACTATAAATTTCAATATAGATATAAATGGCACCTGTGGCTTGTTTGATTGCTAATTTTTCACTGACAACAATTCCTAGAGAGTCCGGGGTAGACTTAAATGGTATATCAGAAAAGTTTCTTCGCTCTGACTAGGTATATGAGCTACAGAAAACGCGACCGATAGAAGATGTGCCACAAGTTTATTTTTAAATTATATACTATTTCAGTGATTTTAATATAAAAATTAAATATTATTTGTGAATAGTTTTACTCTTTTAATGTAATCAAGCATAAAAGCTCTTATATTCATCATATTATTAAGTTAAGTACACATGAAGAGAGTATATACTAGAGTTTTCCAACTTCAGCTTGACGTAAGCGGTTCAGGGTCAATGGCCCAGCCCAGTGCAAGTGCAATGGAGTGCATTCAACTACGGCTATAGTGACGTGCTCGTAGATGCTAGTTTGATCTCACGGAACAAAAATTTATGAAATTATGATGTAAATTGTAAAGCGCATATGTTTAACAGTGAAGTGATATATTACTTATTATTTTGTTATAACTGTATTAAAAGAGTGTTTAAATATCTCTTATATATTTTGCTTTACCTCAGACACCGGAGCGCAAAACGAGATAATTTGATAAAAAATATTCCTCCGAGTGGGAAATGAACCCACAACCAATCGTGTAAATAGTTAAAAGCTATCTCACTGGTCCACAATGGCTCTCTGTTCTTAAAAAAAACAATGAAAACCTTGTATATTACATATTCTAGACTATGGAAAATATAAAGTTCCAAAATCGTGTACCTAAACATTTAGAACATTGTATTGATTCAAACGACGTTATTTTCTTTATAATTTTTTGAAGAATAAAAATATTATCCCAAAAGCACTAAAGAATTCAATAAAAAATATTAAATAATGTATTTAACAATAAATCTATTGAAAAGACATTAATACATATATTCGTCTGATACCGCATTAGACAACAGTGATGGGTTTCTGCTGATAACGTAATGTAACTATTGGAACTCCGGTAATAGCACTTTGATTAGTTGATTTAATCATTGACTGCTGTACTTTGACTTTGAATAAATGATTTTTTGCTAAGACTGCAATAATTAAATGTTTTAAAAATTAAATTATTATTTTCTGTTCATTATTTTAAATATTGAACTTATTGTAAATAAAATGTTATAATAAAACGTATAAAAATTTTAGTGTAGCGGAAATCGAACCTGCGCCTTTTGGAAACCGTCCCAACCGCGCTCTGACCGTTATGCCACACACATTCTATATCCAGCTACGTCGCATTTGTTACAACTTATTTTATTGTTAGCCTTTCTGTAGAGAGATTTATACAAATATCTGCCACCCAAAGATAATTTTAAAGAATAAGTGAATGCGGTAAAGAAATACGGTATTTAAAAAACAGCGTTTTTTAAATACCGTCCGAGTAGTAGAGTAGTAAAGTATACGAGTAGTAGAAATTTGTAAAAATCTCTTTGAGCACTGAGCGTATATGAATTGTGACTCAGCTAGATATAGATAGCTTACCGGTTAGACCACTTGGACGGTTTCCAAAAGGTGCGGGTTTGAATCTTGCTACGCTAAACTTTTTTATAAAAAAATCAAAATGTTCTAAAAAGGTTTGTGGACACTCAAAAAATGTTAAAATTTTTGTAAAACTTCAACAATTTCCAATATGTATGTAGATAAAACTTAAGAGATCAACTCCAATGATATTTACGTTCTCCGACTGTAACATGTCGACGATCGAATCCTAAAACTTTCTTTATAAAATAGCATCATGTCCAAACGTTGTTACTAAAACAAACTTGTTGTCGAAAGACGTACCAGTATTTTATTAAGTTTCCACAGTATGTTGTTATTTACAAATGTCTGTCCGGTAAGTTAACTTTCTATTACTTGAAATAAATTACAAAATCATATGTTCGTTTTATTATTTTCCATCTTAGTTTTTTTTTGTATTGTGTTTAAAATCGTTTAAGGCTAGTAATTTATTATTACTATTTTTTATCATGAATTACTAATTACTATTTTTATCACTTAATACTTAAATCATGTATACAGACAACGATAAAGTGTGATTAACGATTTTTATAAAATAATACTAATAATATTGAAAAGGCTTAGGCAGTTTTCTTATAAAAATATAACAAAACAATTATCAAAGCCGGAAACTGGCATAAATATAGTACAGAGTTAGTTTTCACTTCGAAGCTTATAACGTGTGAAGGCTGTCAAGATGCTAGACCAAGTGTGTTCCACAAAGGTCACTGGACACAAAAGCGAATTTATTTTCGGACTAATGAACATTCATACCTGAGGAAAGATTGAATAATATATAACTTTCGGAGTAGATTTTATCCCAGCGGGGCTGTAACTCAGCGCAATGCCCTGGGTTTAGACAGGAAACGTGAAATAATAATAACCCCTGGATTTGAGCCGTGTTTTGTAAATGTCTGTCATTATGAACAATCTAAATGATAATTGTTTGTTTTTCAACTAAGGATAACGCTAGTCCAATGTTATTGCCTTAATTTATTTAATACTCTACACAATTCTCCCTAATTTTACGTGTTGTGACGTAAAGTTAATTTATTTGGGAAATCTTGTTTGTTGAAAAATGTTCTGTAATGATGTAGATGTAAAAAGTTAGATAAAAATGTCTCAGAGAGCTATGGATAGAGCTACGTCAGGCTATGAGCGAAATATCGATCAATCTAAATTATTGATATAATATGTAATGCAAAGGATTAAGCAAGCGAGCGAGCTAAGCGACGATGATATGGTATTGTCTGTCAGTGAAATTGACTATAATTCAAATGTAAATGTTCTGGAGAGGACGTCAAGCTTGGGCCAATATATTTCACCCCAAACGGATGGTGAAGAACAAGCACAGTGTCGTGCTAATGAAAATAATTATATTTTGCTGTGATTTAAATGCCGAGGAAGATAATGATGATGGTGCTTTATATGGCTTCCATAGCTCAGTAATATAGTCTTTGGCTAAAGCGAATTTTATCATTTCATTATAGTCTTTAGGTATTATAAATAAATAATTGTTTGAGGGAAAAAAGGCGGCAATTTAATTAAAAATTAAAACTACGGTTCGGTCTATTGGAATTATAATATTATACAGTGTTTTATTAAACAAAGGTAATACAGGACAGAATATTTACAAAAAATAATTTTCGGTTACGCAATGTGTGTTTATTTGTTCATACAAAAATTGGAAATCATTAAATTACTTATATAAACTGTTTCTTCTTTTATTTCTTAGTCGTGCTCTCTTGTCGGAGTAGTCGTGGCCATGAAATGTATTTCGTGTTTAATTATTAAGTATTTGATCAATAAAAAAATCTATACTGGGCTTTGTCATATGTTCTCAAAACAAATTCTTTAGGGCCAAATTTGTCTAAAATCTTACATGAATATGTTAAAATAATTTATTCAGGAGTAAATTTTTTTACGTAGGAAATTTATCCTTTTCACTTTTAATTTCATACATTTAAATTTCAAAGGTGGAAATTGAAGTTCAAAATATAAATATATGTATTTTGCAAAGAAATCATAATTTAATGCATCACGCCGTATTGAAAGTAGTTTACAGTCAAGTGAACATTGCATGCGCTATCTTTCTATAACGTCTCGCATATTCGATTAGACATTTAATGAAATACAAATGTATACATATCTCCTAATGTATTTCAACGTTAATTAAAAAAAAAGCGTAATGTCTTAACATTTTTAAAGAGTTTTTTACACTCTTAGGAAATTTATATACATTTTTAAGAAAACGTATTAAAATTTGAACGCAGCGGGATTCGAACCCGCGCCTGTTGGACGGTTACCAAGCTCTCTGACCGCTAAGCCTGCTTATATATATATGACGCAAGGCTATATAGGCAAGTGTGTATTATTCCAATGAAAATTTGTATAATACTACAAAAAAAGAACTCAGATCGAGGTTGACTAAATCGCCACCGGACAGCTGGATAAGCAGAGAACCTAGTGTCAAAATACTCTTACCTCTCGAATTCGATACATTGCGTTTTGAGTGGCGGAACTTAACTCCGTTCTGTATTACTTGACCGATGTTATAAAAATATAATCATTCCGGCGACTTGACAAATTATATTATATTAATTAAATAATGAAACTACTCTCGATGGGTTTTAGGTATATAGGTATATATAGCCACATACATCTCTGTGCCACAGCATTTATCTTTGGATACTCTCTGCTCCATTAGAATTTATGAGTGAATATATAAAAAACAATACGCCACTTTAAATAAAAAAATACATTTGTTCACTTGAATGCACTTGAAAAGATTGCTTATATAGAATTTGAATTTCATATATAGCTCTTACTAACAAATTATACCTACCAATAAAATAGCTTCCCACTGCTTTATTCCTAGGATTTAATCATGACAAATCTTATGTTATTATATAGACAAAAACATTTCAATTTACGCAAACCGCTTTATAGCTATATATGTAGTATTTAGTTGAAAAGGCTTCATCAGCTATTTCTATTAAGTAAATTAGATTTAACATACAAATTATAATGTATATATTGTAGACTCACACATACCTACTAATATTCCTAACATCATTATTTCGTAATCATTTATTATGCCATTACTTTGAATTGTTTATTTTAATTAATTGTGTAAATTTTATGCGATACCATCTACATATGTATAGAGCAATTAAGTTTATCCTAATATCTTCAAAATTCAAGTATGATAATACACTTTGAATATTAAATCCTGCTAAAAATATTATCAAATATTTATCCAATATCAGTGCACCCTCTGATTTTTTATATGGTAGGATTCCATGGGAGATCACGTGATAAGGCCGCTTTTCACCAAAATTGTATTCCCTTTTTGGTATTTTATTATTGACTAACGACCCGCTCGCGACTTTACCCGTGTAAACTACACTACTAAACTATTTCATTATTTTAGGTTCAATTATGTTGATTGATGATTGAATAATATATTTTTTCATATATTTTCCATGTACAGAGAGCAATGTGTTTGTGTTGGTGTGATAAAACATTAAATATATAAATTATTGTTTAAATTATATTTACAAAATTTTCGTAAAAGTTAAGATTTTTTGTACATAAACTTTCATCGTAGAATAAGAGGCTAGCCCGGTAGCTGCGAAATTAGTTTTAAAACTCAGAATTTGAGGCGTTCGGAAAACATGCTCGTTTTTGGCCGAAGCCGCTTCCTTTAGTGAAATATAAAATTGATATTTTACAATTTGTTGTGAGGTAACCTAAATTTTGTTTGTAGAATTTTAAAACATGAACAAATATACTTTTATTTTGTAACACGCTTTTTTATCTATATATGTTGATAGGTAAATGTAAAATAATCTTACAGTTTTGATTGATTTCTTGCCGACCGATATAAATTCTTGAAAATTTGCATACATGTCCGGATATAATGAAAATATACTCATAGTATGAACCTGATGTTCTTAACAATATACGACCAGGATAATTAGACTATTATAGGATACCATATACCAGGATAATTTCTATTAGTTTCTTTTAAATTTTTGCGTTATAATGCTACATAATTAATATTTTAATAATAATATGTTCACATTCAAATTCAAAATATCCTTTATTCAAATAGACTATTGACTTTTGAAGTGTCGAATGAACATAAAGCTACCACAGGCTCGGAAGGCAGCTCTGCTGAGAAGAGCTAGAGAGAAACTCAACAGTTGCTCTTTTCAAATTTACAGTTTTATTATTTAATACAGTGGTAGCTAACCTGCACCAATCTGAAATCATATTACATCCATAATTTTTTATGTTATAAATATTCTTCTACAGAGTAATAATCTTTACTTATTAATATTATTTTTATTGTTCATCAATAACGATTATATAATATAAATAGACTATTATTAAGAACCTGCCATCCATCTCCGAGTGGGAATCGAACTCATAACTTCGATATACCATATACATTACACATACATGCACGTTTGTACACATACAATCAGGCAATAATTTGGACACGAAGAAATTTGTTTATATATGGAAAAATATATAAATATTAATTTATAAATTATTATTATGTAGCACAATTTAACTGTAAACGTGTTTTGTTAGTTCAATCCTCATCCAAGAGAACTAATAATGTTCAAACCCTTGCCCTGGCAAGCTCTAAGCAACATCTCAAATTCCGATGGAAAGTGAGAACGGAGCGTCATGACACTCAGTTATCTCTATCTACCCTACTATGTGGACAAACTTTGTACAGTATATATAGTATAATCGAAAAACATGACCAAACTCTTCATTAAAACTGAGCTTGTGACAGGTTATTCTCGTAATATCCGTCCATTTGCTGCAGTTCAATTAGTAACTAGGTGTCGTCTGTTAATTAAAGCCTGCACAATGTATGTTTATAATGGCTCGGGGTCAAAACATAACATCTCGTTATCTTCCACGGTCGATATATTGCATGTATTGCAGTATATATGGTAGCATATTGGTGTTTAAGTCTCAGGCTAGTAGTTTAGTAATTACGGTACGGTGATTAGCAGATTAAATTTCCTTGAACAAAGTATTCCTTGTATTAATAAGACAGTGACAGGCTATGTTCACCGTTTCCAAAACATAATGCTAAAAGTATAAGAATAACATTGGGTTTTCGTTTTTATAGTGTTATATTTTGATTTAAATTAAAAAAAGGCTAAAACTCTGAGCCAAAAATATTCTTCTTCTAAGCATAGCTAATTTTTAAGATTATCTTGAAGTTACCTAGTTTCTTAAGTGATTCTGTATAATCTTAGTCCATTATAAGTTTAAAACTGAAGTTTCATCTCTCATTTTCTTGCACTTCGAAGTTATCAATTGATAAATAAAAATATAAAGCTAGCGAACGGTGAAATCGAAGTTTATATATAATCAAAACTCCTTTGTTTACTTTAAGTATGACTTCATAATCTTAATTAAATTGCATTATTCCTATAAAGACTTTCAAATGTCTCAAATAACGTGAAAAATTAATTTTCGTTTCACAAAATTCGTTTTCTAATTTGACATTTCATTTTATTTAATAATATAATATCGACTTGATATAAATTATTGGAATTTGTGCGCGCTAGAGGGTTTAGCGACCTGAATATTTTAAGATACAGGCATCCCCTTTGCCTCAGTTCAATCGCCTATGACCTTGTTTCTCCAAATAAAAGAATTGCTACGCAGAATTGTTTATTTACTTAGCGAAAATACTTAGCGTTAACCTGCCGAGGTATATATCATTTGATAGTTACAAAGGGATGTCTAATATGAATCGAATAAATCATAAATGATCACAAGCGAAACGATAAATTATACGTAGAGGATGTATAACAAATATATTACATAAATTAATAATTTCTACAAATACCGGCAATATCGATAAGTAAACGAATAATACATGAACACAGGAAAATTGGATCATTAACAATAGTATAATAATAGGATTTTGGAAAATAGTCAATGTTATACATTAGATATTTATATAAATCTATACTTTTTTAGGATAAATCTTATAATCGAGTAAAAGCATTTCTGCTTTTCTACTCCTGCTGGTCAGAAACTTACAACTACTTATTAAATTAACAGAAGAAGACCAAAATGAACACATACAAAAATTGTACGACGCTACTAAATAAGCTAATAACACTCATTTTTTCACAGAAAATATTACAAAAGAAATTACATAACTTTTTTTCTTTTTTCACATTTTGTTACATTTTCCCCACTAACAGAGGCTGTGTAACGGTATCTAAACCCGTACTTTATTAATATATTAATACGTACGTCTTAATTTTTATTATAAGTCTTAATTTTTCAGATAGGATTCGTAGTAGATGGTCCCATATTAACAACGTAATAGTTGCTTGTAATATATTTTATCCTTTTAACACTAGCGGCAACATAACTATTAAAGTTACTATATATTATGTGGGAGGTAAAATCGTAGCTCAACGCTACACTGAGCAAATATAACGGTCAGGTAGCAATTTATGACATCGCCATAACTTCGCTACATCCGCGATATGTTCGATTTATGGCAGGCATTAGGTTTGCTTCCGTCCCGAGATTGTGGCAGAATCGGTCAAAATATCTAAGGAGTTTACCATATTTATAAGTTTACCACCGCTTATGGTTTTCGGATATATCTGCCGTAATACTTATAGTTGTATTTTCATAATATAGGTTAAAATCTTAGAGCAACATGTACACTTAGAGTAACTTCATATTGCTCTATGGTTGAAATAGACAAAATACGGCCTTAAGTCTCAATACGTAATATGCAATACCTTTATGCGTGGCTATAAATGAAAAGCATAATGTCGGCTTATAATATACGTGTACCAAAATGAATTATTAGAAAAAAAAAAATTGTGGAGGCCACCATGGCGGAGTATGGCAGCGTCTTGTGTATGCTATGGTTGTCGGTTCGTTCGATACGGAGGAATGATTATAGTTTAATTTCTTTGATTTCTCTGATCTGGTGACAAGAGAAAGTGCGGTGTTGAGTTCCGCCACTCAACACACAATGTCTCGGATTCGGGCGAAAAGTGACGTACAGAATGTCTGGACATTAGCTTTTCTCGGACTACCTGGTATGAGATAAACAGCGGTAAGTTGAAATAAAAATATAATAACAAAACATTCGTATATATATATATATATACTTAAAACGTAAAAATGTATATAAAAAATAAAGTATATTTCGGAAACTAAATATCTAAAAAAGTAAGTAGTAAGGAAGAATTGACATAAATCCTCTTGGTCGATTTACTTAAAGCTGAATGTAGCAAATTGAGTACATTTGGATTCTACGCTTTTCCATATTATCAAAGTAATAGGGCCAAAAATCTTAACAAAAATATAAATAAAATACGTAACTGTACGAATAAGAACATATCAAAATATTATTTTTTATTTAGAGATACGAATATTTTTTTCTAGAATAAAGAAAACGGTTTCAATCGTGAGAGAGCTCCGAATTGAGGGTAGTATATTATTAGCCTTGTGAATACCACTCGTACCTAGAAAGCAACATATCGAAAGCCCAAAGCTTTTGTTTGTAATACGAAGGAAGCAATCAGAATCGACACGCATGAATAAGAAATCACATGGTAGAGCTAAGATAGTTCTTTTTTTATTATACATATAGATCAAAAGTTCTCCTTCTCAGCTTCTTACTCTTTCATGGTAATGTAGTCAGAGAGAAACTAGTGGTCAAGTCGCTTAGTTCTCCACTTTCCGCCCCAATTCGAGACAATGTGTGTTGAGTGGCGGGTAAAGCGGAGAAATTAACAATTATCATTCCTCCGAGTGGGAATCGAGCCCACAACCAATTGTGATTACTGTCAGACGCTGTCCCTCAGAGCCATGATGGCCTTCATAATAAATATTTTTTTTATAAAATATCAAGATTACAAGATTTTAACAATGTTCTCGTAAATATGAAATATTACAAAATACTAATATTTTTGAATAGAATAATAGAATTGTATTTAAACGCCGGGAAATTTAATTTTTGTGAAAATCTTTATTACAAAAAACGTTCAAGCAGTTTTTTTATTTTCAATACCATTACATAATAATTAATTATAGCAGATTATTAATCCTATTCATTTATAATCCTTATATAGCCTCTCTCCATATTTGGTGTTATAATAGTTTATGTTAAAGACATATTAGAATTAGGAATTGCAATTGAAGGAAAATTTGCAAAAATCTCTCTACAAAAAATAGCTATATAGAACATATAAGTAAGATGACTTCGAGTCCCTTTCTTTTTTTACCCGCTTTCTTAAAATTTATTTCATCATAGTTTTAATTAACTCAAGTATATTTTATATATCTGAAATTCGGTTTAAGTGGTTAAGAATTCTGTAATTTATGCAAATTGTTGGCACTCAGGGAGAAAGACGAAGTAAAATGAAAAATAATTTTCCGTAATGCCCTTCAAAGAATTAAGTGACTCCTTGGTTCGATGAAATACGTAATTTTGTGAAGGAAATTAAAGGTTCGAGATTTACCGTCAACTTTTGCATTATGCTATGATTGTTAACTATATGAACTTGGCTTATTTTGTGTTTTACTTATTTTCTAATATTCAAACTAATATTATATTGTTTAAAGTGTTTCTCACACACTGAGGATATAAAAAAACAATAAAAAAATTTATCATAGCTGGATTTGAAACCGCTCCTCTTGGAAACCGTCCAAGCACTCTAAGATGCTTGCATGAGATGAGCACTCTGAGATGCATCTAAAATAACTTGTAATAATAAGAGTATTGACGTAGCCGGATAGAGGTCAGAAAGCCTTAATGGTTTCCTAGAGGCGCGACTTCGAATCCCGTTACTTTAATTTTTTTATGAATTTTCCAAGTGTTCATAAATTTAATATTTCTTAAATAATATGTTTAAAATTATATTATTTAATTTTATCTAAGTATATATTTACTAAAAAAATTCACATGATAACCACTTAACTTAACATACGTATGTGAATAAAAAATACTTGTCGCTGCTCCTTTGAATATGTGGGTCTGTAAATTCAATGAAATTCCTACTTTAGCAAATGCGAAAAAAATAATTTCTTCACATAAAGGTCCTCTTTAATAAGAACACGGAGTAAGATTATATAGCTATCCAAAATGCTCAAATTTACGATAGTTTTAAGGTTTTAGTTATTTTTTTTTTAATAAAATATTTCTATTATTTTTTGTGTAGAACTCTCTAAACTATAGTAAACTTAAAAATAGATATGATACGGAATATAACAATATGTCCGTACTTAAAATATAACAACCTTATTTAGACTTAGGACATATATTAAAATGGCAACAAATTACAGTATTATATAAATTACATCTAAATATATAAAAGCCAAAAATATTTAATGAAACCTATATTAAGCTTTACAGGGATCCTTGCACTGAAATTTTTATCATTCCACTACAGTCTGTCTATAGAACAAGTGGCAATTCATCAGTTCCTTCCATCTATCAGTGTCGCGGCGAGAAGCGCAGCGGCCTTGCGAACAACGATAAGCAACCCTAGTGGCCCAATGTACCAAGATTAATTGAACTTACTTCAATACGCCTCTAGGGATTCTTTACGCTGAACTACGAGTAGATGTTACAGTCTTTCAGTTTAGATAGTATATCTCTTACTGAACTTGATTGGTTTTTAGATTGTTTTAAATAATCTAAATATTTGCAATATTTGTCCGAACCTAGTCTGGAATTGCCGGATGAAATAGGATCCGTACAATAAACAACACCAATATACGCATACCAAGTTAAAATGAAATCCATCAACAAAATAAGTAACAATTTGTATATGTATGTTTTTTTTTATTATTCTACTTGAAGCCATCGTGGCGCAGGAAAACGGAGTCTTACAGTAAATTCAATTGCTTGTGGTTTCGATTCCTACTCGGAGAAATGGTTATATTTAAATTATTTTCGTTCCTCCGCTCTGGTACCTAAGGCAAAGCGCGGCGTTGACGTCTAAAACTCAACACGCAATGTCTCGAGTGTCAAGACACTCCGTTCTCAACTTTCCGCCTGAATTCGAGACATTGTTTATTAAGCAGCGGAGTTTACGTAGTGCTTTATCATGTTCACTAGAGCAGAGAAATAAAAACAATTAAATTATTATCACTCCACCGAGTGGGATCGAACCCACAATCAATCGAATTTGCAGTCCCACTGCGCCTATCTCTATTCTTTTATTTTAATAAAAAATATTTTAATACAATATACATTTAAATGTCTTATACAGAGACCAATATCTATATCTATTATTCTCAAGAATTACAATATTCTACCATGTTATTATGTTTCTGTCGACTACAGTACCTAAGGTACGACGATAAAGCTCATTAAACATGAAGTTGTTATGCCGACGCTGTGAGACGTGTACGGGAATAAGTGGAGATTCTTATAAAATTAACTATTCATTGCAAATTCTACTTAAGATTTAAGATTTATTTTGTTAAGGGCTTAATAACATAGTGTAAATACAAAGTAAAGGTCGATTTAGTGTTAATTAGCTTAACCTAAGTGGCTCAAGTGTAGTATACGTTATGTTTTGTTTTGTTCTTTATATTTATAATTCGTATTTCCCCTGCATATAATATTATAATTCGATAAAATCGTTTGAGTTTCTCTTCAGATACGACTCTGACTACCCTGCTATGAGGCAAATAGCATGTATAAATGAAAATATTTTTTTGTAGTTATTATGGCGAAAGTTATACTTATTTTGCGTAAAGCGCTTTCGCTGGTTATTTGACTAACCACGGTAATTAAAATTTTCATTTCTAGTTGACAAAATATTAATTTTAATTATATAGATGATTATTGCTACAGACAATTTGAACAAAATGCGCTGTTTTGCCAATCAACACTACATACCAATAAATAAGCTGTAAGTTGAGAATTAAGTAACTTACCTCAAGATTCTCTTGCCTTCTCTTCTTAAAAATGTGACTACCAAAATCGTCATTGCACGATCCTTAATAATTTCGTACTCTTGTACGATTATATATGTACTTTTCAAGGTATAAGTTATTAGATAAAAATAAATAAAAGGGCATAAATAACAATTGTATATCTAAGCATCACAATATTGGTCGTTTGGACTATCGTATAACCACATATTTGCGTTTAGTGCTGCAACCGTGGTCGAGCGCCAAATTATGTGTTAGAATAGAACAATTGAAAGTGATTTATTAGTGTCATTTGCTATGCACCGATATGAACCAATGGAATCGAATAAAGAGCTTGTAGTATTACTTTTTGTTACATAATCTTTTATTATATTAATAAGTATTTTATGTTGAATTTGTAATTCAATTGTTATATAAAAGTCATTAAAAAATGTTATCAAAACTCTCTATAAATATTTATATCACTTAAATAAGGAATAGAGAATACAGTATAAATTATTAAATTTGCGTTGATTTCGCGCCGCATGTTCCAAGTTGTGCCTCAATAGTGTGGAAGCAGTAAGTTTCTAATCGTCAATGGAGAGATTTTTTGATGCTCCTAGCAAAAGACGAATCGAGGAGATTTGAAAATCGCGTAAGTTGGAGTAGTGGAGTCTACATATAACCATAATGTGTTTACGCTGGCAAGCCAATTAGTGACACAATGTTTTTAAAAGCCTGCAAGTAAATAATATAGATATTGGAGAAAGAGAGTGTGTTTTGTATACTATGTTCTCACCGTACGTCGTAAAATATATTGTAAAAATTTATTTCAAATATAGTATATACGATATACATAATCCTTCACCACTGTTACTATTAAAATTATATATATATATATATATCTTGAAAAACATATTTCGAAAACGTATAAAAATTTGATTGCAGCTAGATTCGAGCCCACGCTTCTTGGTAACCGTTCAGTTTCCTAAGTGTGTGATTAATACTTTAAAATGTAAAAATATATGTATATCTAACGATAATTTATATCAACAAAAACTATTAAGTCAATAAAATAACGTTTAGAACTTTGCAAAGGTAGCAATCACGCTTAATATCCAAAGCTAACAATATCCGAAATGATCGCTCTAGTGATGCATACCACTTAGGCATAACGTTCATGAAGCGCTCATGCGGTAACGTGACCTAGCTAGGTTTTCGTTATTCGTATTTCATCTATCAAAACGTTGACTTAAAAATACATTTTTATTTATAAACCAAAATACAAAACAAATGATATCATATTTGATTAAACCTTGTTGTTGTAAGGTCTTTCTTCAATTTAATTGGGAAATGGGAAAATTTGGACCCTGTTTAGTAAAGCTCCCTGGAACGGTATGTGCCAAAACATACGAAAGGTGTTTAAAGAGTACGACTAATATGTACCTTCTAAAGAAAACAGCATTCAATAATGTACTCAGGAAGTCATAAAAATCTTGAATAAATTTTAATCACATAAAATTTAATCAAAGATTCTTTTTCTTTTCTGGTATTGATATTCGCCTATTTTATAGTTTGGTCAAAGAGCAAGTAGTATGGTGTCTTCGTATTATTTACACTGTTGGTAAAATGCTTAAATATAAGATTTTTAAAGTCGATAACTTTTTAGGTATTTAAAACGTGGGTTGGTCATGAAATTTTATAAATTTTTCACATGTCCTGCTAAGAAATAAAGTAAAATAATTAAAATGTATTATAATATTCAAATTGAAGAATTCTATTGTTATTTTAAATATGGCTTATAATAAATGCGCTAAAACTTCCACACGTCCCTAATTATATTAAATTCTTTTTCTATTTAATATTGTAAAATATTTTTAATAAAATAGGACCATAATAAAAGTGTCGTTATATTATCATATTATTGAATTTACTCTGAAACTGCAAAACTCGACACAGGTAAGATTGCTATCGATACAATTTGCTTCGATTGTTAATATTAAATGAGGTGAGATGTATAAATATTTACTCTACCGTCCTAATAGGGTCTGCAATGGAATTCTTCCATTAGGATTCTTAGGCCCCTTAATAAATCAACGGAGGTATAAAAAGTTCCTTGCCTTGTAGTTTTGTTTTTTGACAAAAAAACTTCATATAATGTAAGTCAATCATCGAATCAAGAATATTTATAATACTTTTTCATCGTCACGCGTCCTTAGAACTTAGTGTCAAATCACTGTTTCATTTTCCTTCATACAGATTGATACAGGAGACTACATGAGATCAGAAAAATAGAATATTTTCTCAGATTTGTATCTTCTTAAATCATTGTATACCGTTCGCCACGTTTATATTTCATATGCATTCATAATTTTCATATCGACGTTTATATAGTGATATAAAAGTTTTATTTAAATTAAATTCAATGCGTAAAAATATCATGCGTCCTAATTTACCTATTTCCTCCTCACGTCTTATATTTACCTTTATATACCTTCTTTGTATACCTTTATACCTTTCGATATACCTTTTAATTTAAATTCTATATACCTTTCGTTTATGTCTAGTAAACATTTTAATTAATCTGTTACTAAGTCTAGATCTTGTCCATAGAGAAAATTCTACAAACTTCTTGCCAATATTCTAAGTCCTAAACTAACAAACTAAAACCAGGAATCAGTGTACCAACAAGAAACTTTGCGCAAACTGGGACATTTGAGGACCACAAATCATTATTTATCACCAAACAAATCCGTGGTGTGGATAGCCAATTTAAATATCCTTTGCTAAGACCGCGCCTTTCAGCTTAACTAATAGTATTATTATAGGGCTTCGGATAACAATTATTGTTTTTATTATAATAAATTATGTAATGTTTGTTATGGAATGTAATTTTGTGATATAAATGTTAGTGTTACTTTCTGATATAAATGTTCACTTTAAGTTGAATTTTGAACTATTTGTAATAGTATCGACTTCTATATTAGTCTTATTAATATAGAACATGCCGTTCTTTTACATCATCCATTACATTATGGTATGGAAAATATCTTTAAAAAAAGGATATATGGAAAAAAATTTAAAAACGTAAAGTAAGGAAGATTTCAAATATTGTTGTAAAATAACCTTATGTAATGTGTTATGATTTAAATATTGACGAAATGTGAAATGATTTAAATATTATACGCAGTTCAAACATACACATGCTAGGTATATTCTTTAATTATTCTTCTTTTTTTTTGCGATTTTCAATTAGAAAACATCTATCTATACACAATAAAAATGTGTGTCTGTGTTGAATATGTTTACGAAAACATTGAATATGTTTACGAAAAAAATATTTAGGATGAAGAAAGAACTGTCTTTATAAAATAAAATAGAATATGAGTTTTTGTTTGTATGCGCACATCTTCATAGTTACTGGACGCATTTGAATGAAACTCTCTTGAAGTATTGCTTTTAGGCCTGAACGGCGGACCACCTAATGTAGTTCCATAAATAGACATATGAAACGAAATTGAGGGCGTCAACTAATTACTAATAAGCGTTGGATTTTTCAGGATAATAAAAACATTATGTACTAAAAGAATGGAATGTAAGAATTGAACTTAATGAAGTAACGTAACATGTAAATTTTATAAAAAACTACAAACATTTCTTTTCTGTCGCGTTTTACTAAATATTTATTGTTTTGAATTAATTGAATTGAATTTTTCAATATACGACTTTAAATAGTACTGTGGTAGGTGTGAAAAAATATCTCCCTATACTACAATAAAATAATAAAAAAGTGTGTCTTTACATTGAATATATTTATATAAAAAATTAGTAGGGTGAATAAACAGTAATAGAATATGAATCAATGATATTTGAATTTTTTGTCTGTACATCTGTTATGCTATTTTATTATATAGCGTTAAAACTTGGGCAGGGCTTAGCGTATCATTGATTTTAAAGAGTACACTCTTTGAGTTTGTACTTTATACACCTGATATACAATCATAATAGATCAGGTAAACTATAAGAAATAAGTAAAAGTTACCTTAACAAAATTTATTCATTATAACGAGCATTTTCCGATAAAAATTAAAGAACCAGACCAACTAATGAAGAACTATTACAGATCTTCTAGTAAGAACCGTAGAAAAACCCGTTCAGTAGATTTTGAGAAAATCGATTACAAACAGATTTACAGTTTTTGGGGACTTTGTTTTATAATATATATAGATAAGTGAATGCCACATTTTTTCATTCACAAATAAAAATCATTGGACTTTGCGGATGGTTGTGGGTTTGATTCCCAATTGAGTTATTTATATTAATTTCATTTTTTTCTCTCTGGTAATACAAAAACATTGGTTGAGTTTTGGCATTCAATATGCTCGAATTCGGGAGGAATGCGGAGAACGGAATTCACTTCATTCTCTTTGTCTGCTAAGAGAGAAGCGTTAAGCTGATATATTCAGCTTAAAAAAACTTAATAAATGGGTCTGAATTTAAGCAAGTATAATGTCATTTTTGAGAGATATAAGTAACATAGAATTTACTTAACATATTTTTAGAAAACGTATTAGAATTTGAACACAGCGGGATTCAAACGGTGTTTCTTAGAAACCTAAGTGTGTGATTAACCCTTTAAAATGTTAAAAATAATTTATTTAATCTTTGCGATAATTAAAACAGAAAGAAGGTGTAAATAATTTTAGTGAAAATGTATATTATTGGAATAATTTGGTTTACTACTACTGATTTAACTATCTAAAAATTGTTGTCCCAAACATCAGGGTAACCTATAGTTTCCGTACATTGAATTGAATTCGGGACATTGCGAATTGAGAGCCGGCGCGTAACTCAACGCCATGCTTTGTCTTAGTAACCAGAATGGAAATAATAAAATTTTTAAAAATATATATTCGTTCCCCGAGTGGGAATCGAACCCATAACCTATGGCGTATACAGTCAAACACTGTCCCATTATGCCACGATGGCCTCGAACTTCCTTCACTGATGTAAATATGGAAATATGTCTATTATAATATAAAAGTAATTCTAATTGAAGCTGAAACATATAGTTACTTATAAGACAAAGGCTAGTGAGATTTAGCGAGAGACCAGCCGGCAGGGTAACTAGAGAGAAGAAGTAGTGCCATGGAGCTCCTTTCTCAACTTTCAGCCCGAATTCATAGCATTGCTTGCCAAGTGGTGGAACTGAACGTCGCCTTTGTCTTAACACAGCATAGAGATTTGAAATATAATACACGACCAGAGTGTTTACCTACTGCACCACGATAACTAGTAGAGTATGAAAGCTTTCAATTTAAAATTTCTGAAAACTCTCATTGCAACATCGATAGTCAAGTTGAGCTCTATTATCTTATTTTTATCGATGAAAATTTTTTCAAGTCTTGCCCGTTCTACGTGATTTCGGTTAAGTTAACTTTTATCAACTGGCACGTTTAAAACTCGTTAACGAAAAATTTTGAAGTTACAAATATTAAACTTGGAAGTATATTGTTTTTCATTCATTATAACCTAACTAACATACATACGTTATACATATGCGTATACAAAATGTCTTTAATAGTCAGAAATTATATAATTGTTTAGAGAAAAGTTTTCCTAAAATTAAAATTATCTCTTAAAATTTTAAATTAGTATTAATTCATTCATTAAATTATTATTCTTTTCCACTGCACGTTTTCTTCCGCGTATCAGTGTAATCAGAGATAACCTAATTTCAAGTCACTCCATTCTCCACTTTCTGCCCGAATCCAAGTTACTGCGTGATTAGTGGCGGACATCAATGCCGTATCTTGTTTTGGTAAACAGAGTGGAGAAATGAAAATAATATAATTATGATCATTCCTTCGAGACTCCCTGCGTCCTGATGGCCCCTAGATAAAATTTAATATATAATTAAATTTTGAAATGAAACTATTTTAACCGGATTAATCGCGTATAATTGTGGTATTCAAAAATACATTTTAGAACCCGACGTTTCTAACACTTTACAGTAAAAAAAGACATATTTTAGAAAACGTATAAAAATTAGAAAGCATCGGGATTTGAACCCGCGCCTCTTGAACACCGTTCTTCAAGCGTTCTACATCCAGCTACGTTGAAATTCTTATACGCTTATTAAAACTTATATTTGTTGTTAGCACCTCGGTAGAGAGATTTTTACAAATTTCTGCTACCCAAAGATTATTCTACGAACAATCGTCTGGCAAGAGAGAATGCTATATATTAAATATATATTTTGTTAACATTTTTTAAAGTGTTATTCCCACACTAAGGAAATTGAAAAAGACATATTTTAGAAAACGTATAAAAATTTCCGCTGCGTTCAAATTACAAAATATACACTTTACAGTAGTCCGTGGTTACAGGTAGACTCCCAGTTGAATACCAAAATTATAGGCGATTAATCCGGTTAAAATAGTCTCATTTCAAAATGTGTAATAATCGTTAAAATCAAAGAACTTATTATATAATTAAATTACCATACCCTGATCTACAAAATTTAAGAGCATAGTGGTTTATAATAAAGTCCTTAGCAAAAAATATATTTTTTAATATAAATAATCCAACGAACTCAGTCGCCTGGAGAGCGTGGACACAGATCATCATTTAATCAAAAAAACAGCGCTTTGAACTCATCCTCTACAGAACAGCATAAATTAATTGGAAATGATTAATTAATTACGCCATTAATGAGAGGACAGGTAAACCATCCTCAGAAAACTAAGTTAAGCGACTGCCGTCGCTTGCGTAGCTCATTCATATTCATGGTTAATTAAAACGAATGACTACAGAAATTAATATCTAGACTGGTCAAAATGAAAGGCTCAGTGTAAACAGATTATCGACTTTATTTAATTACGACCGTCCCCCCGTGTCGCCAGTCTTTTAGATGTTTTCGCGCCTGTGTTTACATTGAAATAAATGAACTATGAATTTGCTACATAGTACCTAAAGGGACAAATAAACGTTGACAAAGCTAGATTTCATGTTGAATATTTTTTTATAGATTTTTACCATATTTGTTTACAAAAATTATATGAAATTATAACAAATTAAAGTAACTTAGATAATATCTGTGTTTGCCGAAAAAAGTGAAAGAACAAGGGGTCTTTGTATGCTTATCTTTCCCACAAAATGTGGAAGGTATGCGAAGCTAAACAAATAAAGATCTGCATTTGTAGATAAGAAGTTTGAAGCCAAAAAAAATAACCGCCAATTTTTTTATATCTATATAACTATGATAACTGAAGTCGAGCGTCTCCACGTTCTCCGGTTTCCTAAGCAGAAATTAGTGATGTTTTGTGTTACAAAAGAAAGTTGAGACAGCCGCGCGTCGTGGCGCCATGGAAAAAACGAAATCGAAAACATCTGACTTTAAATATGATTGTTGTTTTGATTCCTACTCGGAGAAAATGTAGTTTTTAATATATTTTTCATGTTAGAAAAACCGTGGCGTTCCAACATACAATCTTGACACTAAGCTATCGCTACTATACGAGAAAAACGTGAAAGTTTCAATATATAAAATGTAAACTGCAATTAAAGTACATAAATTGGGCTAAATAAAGTAAAGCTATTACTAAATGAAACTTTTTCAATTTCTAGGTACTAAACTACGATAACAATACCGGTTACATAAAAGGTCTTGATAACGTCGCTTTATTACACAACTTCTTGATAAAGCGTGCTAAGAAGCGTGTGTAAACAATTGCGTACTGGAACGAAAACTTTTGTTTGCTAAAATGTTCATTTCACTAAAATTAGGTAATTGTTTTGTTTTATGAACTTGAATATAAAAACTCTTGAAACTTAAGCTTTGGCTTATATTTTGTTTCTAAGAAGAATTATATGCAATATAATATGCAATTCTTTTTTTAGTTAATGAGAAAAAACTGTTAATTTCAACTAAATGTCTCATCATTATTTTCTATGGTTGTAAAAAAACAAACATAATTGTATACAGTATAGTATTAAACAATTTGTAAAAAACAGTAAACAATCGATTTTTCTATACAAGATGTTTTTATTTGAATGAATTTATTTATACTTTTTTTGTAGAATTTGTGTTAAGTAAAGGTTAATCTTAATAGAGCGAGAAGGAGTTTGTTATTGAGTTCTTTACAACCTTCGGAGCCCTTCATGTTTTTGTAAAAATCATTGGTTTTTTCTTTACGGAACCACTTTTAGGAAGAGGGAAATGCATCTCAAGTGACCTTTAAACGCATTCATTTCGTTACGCTTAGTTACTGTTACAGTTTATTTCGGAGTTGGTATTTTGCCCAAAGCATTATTGAAAAAATTGCAGCTTTTCGCTTTTACCAGCATACTCACATAGGATGGTAGTCAGAGAAAACTTATAGTCCAGACACTCCGTTCCCCACAAACCGCTCGAGATATTGCGTATTGAGTAGTGGAAACACTTTTTGTATGTTCCTTGCTTATTATAACAGTTGGTCTTTAGACTTATATTAAACATAAAAATGTTATTTATGAATAAAAGATATGCATGGATGGCAAAATTCTAATTTCGAGAAAACATTTCATAGTTTTTCTTCTTAGGATTCTAATGATGTAAAATTAAATGATTCGTACGTCTTGATATTGTATATTTTGTTATAGTTAATGTAATATTTCAAAAGAAACTTTGGATCAGAGTTATTTAGTTAACAAAATAGCAAAATTATATGAGTTTTAAGGTTTACAATTATTTATACATACTTTAAATCTTCATATGTGCATAGAATTGTAAATGTCCAAATATGCAAAATAGAAGCTTCATACGAGCTTATTAATGGAATAAACTAGGAATAATGTGCCCCCGACTTCCAGCTCAGCTATGTGCCAGTGAAAGTCCCGTCAAAATCGGTCCAGCCGTTCCAGAGATAAGCCGGAACAAACAGGCAGACAGACAGATAGACAAAAAATTAAAAAATGTTTTACAATATTGTACCGTGTATTATTCAATAAGAAGAAGTTATTTTAACATCACGTTTGTGATGTATGTTTATACGTCCAATTTTATTTATTTACATAAATAAATATTACACTAAGTATCGTTTGAACCAATATTCATCTGTTGCACGACAGACCCGATAGAGCACATTACAAACACTAATATATACGCAAACAAGTAAATTTCTACACGACCATAGCAAACAAATTATATACTATATACGCATGTTGGTATATAGAAACTTCATTTAGCGTCTAAATCGTGACTAAGTATTGAATTATTATGTATGTCGTCGAACAAATTACGTAATATGTAGCTATATTGTAGTACGAGGCCATTTTAATAATACAACAATAATCTAAATAGATATTACATATATCATAATATATTTATTAGGAATACGAAAACGAAAACGAGCGACAGTTTTTGTTTTTGTTGATCTAAATTTGAAATATTACGCTACTAGCGACCCGCGCCCGCGTGTGCTATAGCTTTTTTCTATTTTAGACTAAAACGTCAAAATAAAACAGTGAAATTCTGGTAAAAACTTAAAAAAAATGGAAAGACTTGTAGCATACGTTCATCTCAAGTCCCTCAAGTATGTCTATATAAATTTCATTACATACGTCAAAGACAAACACTGACAAACAGAGCTACAGACCGAGCTACTTTCGCAGTTATAATATTAATATTATAGTATGAATTTCTTAGTTAACGTATTACAATTTTTTTCTTGTCAAGAAAGATTTTATATCTCTGCTCCTATAGTTGAATACCGACATGACACAATATTAGCGTAAGGCCGGCAACATCCCTGTAGCTCCTCTGGTGTTACATGGGGTCGTGGGCGGCGTGGGTGGGCGGCCTTAGGTGACCCGAACGCTCGTTTGCCTTGTCTATAGAATAAAAAAAAATGTTTAATTTCAATTGATACAAGTATTTGAAATAGTAATTAATTATGAACGTACAATAAATAATATTGCAAATATTTGCAATATGATTTATAGTGTAATGTTATACGATTTAAAGTTAACAAACTTTAGCTAAGCGGTAATATTTTGACATCGTTAACGATGACGTCGAAAGAAAAAAAAAAAAAAAAAAAAAAAAAAAAAAAAAAAAAAAAAAAAAAAAAAAAAAAAAAAAAAAAACTTTTTGTATGTTCCTTGCTTATTATAACAGTTGGTCTTTAGACTTTTATTAAACATAAAAAATGTTATTTATGAATAAAACACATGCATGGATGGCAAAATTCATATTTCGCGAAAACATTTCATAATTTTTCTTCTTAGGATTCTAATTATGTTACATTAAATGATTCGTACGTCTTGATATTATATATTTTGTTATAGTTAATATAATATTTCAAAAGATTATTTAGTTAACAAAATAGTATAAATATATGAGTTTTAAGGTTTACAATTATGTATACATAGTTTAAATCTTCATTTGTGCATAGAATTGTAAAGTTCCAAAAATGTGAAATAGAAGCTTCATACGAGCTTATTAATGGAATAAACTAGGAATAATGTGCCCCCGACTTCCAGCTCAGTTATGTGCCAGTGAAAGTCCCGTCAAAATCGGTCCAGCCGTTCCAGAGAAAAAAAAAAAAAAAAAAAAAAAAAAAAAAAAAAAAAAAAAAAAAAAAAAAAAAAAAAAAAAAAAAAAAAAAAAAAAAAAAAAAAAAAAAAAAAAAAAAAGTCCAATTTTATTTATTTACATAAATAAATATTACACTAAGTATCGTTTGAACCAATATTCATCTGTTGCACGACAGACCCGATAGAGCACATTACAAACACTAATATATACGCAAACAAGTAAATTTCTACACGACCATAGCAAACAAATTATATACTATATACGCATGTTGGTATATAGAAACTTCATTTAGCGTCTAAATCGTGACTAAGTATTGAATTATTATGTATGTCGTCGAACAAATTACGTAATATGTAGCTATATTGTAGTACGAGGGCATTTTAATAATACAACAATAATCTAAATAGATATTACATATATCATAATATATTTATTAGGAATACGAAAACGAAAACGATCGACACTTTTTGTTTTTGTTGATCTAAATTTGAAATATTACGCTACTAACGACCCGCGCCCGCGTGTGCTATAGCTTTTTTCTATTTTAGACTAAAACGTCAAAATAAAACAGTGAAATTCTGGTAAAAACTTAAAAAAAATGGAAAGACTTGTAGCATACGTTCATCTCAAGTCCCTCAAGTATGTCTATATAAATTTCATTACATACGTCAAAGACAAACACTGACAAACAGAGCTACAGACCGAGCTACTTTCGCAGTTATAATATTAATATTATAGTATGAATTTCTTAGTTAACGTATTACAATTTTTTTCTTTTCAAGAAAGATTTTATATCTCTGCTCCTATAGTTGAATACCGACATGACACAATATTAGCGTAAGGCCGGCAACATCCCTGTAGCTCCTCTGGTGTTACATGGGGTCGTGGGCGGCGTGGGTGGGCGGCCTTAGGTGACCCGAACGCTCGTTTGCCTTGTCTATAGAATAAAAAAAAATGTTTAATTTCAATTGATACAAGTATTTGAAATATTAATTAATTATGAACGTACAATAAATAATATTGCAAATATTTGCAATATGATTTATAGTGTAATGTTATACGATTTAAAGTTAACAAACTTTAGCTAAGCGGTAATATTTTGACATCGTTAACGATGACGTCGAAAGTGAGACCTTGAGGTACATAACTCAAATGCTGTGTTTTTGAACAGAAATCTGATATTATTATATTTTTTTAAGGACTTATTTTAAAATAGATGAAAGATGTATTATTAAGTATGTTACTTGTATTATGCATTAATAAGTAAATTCAGCTTTATATATTAGGATATAAGTTTTTAAATTTTTAGTTAAAAGGATATATAATAATCGTCAATACTATAAACCTCATAAAGTGAAGCGGTAAAGTCGAAATCGTTTCACATTTTGACTTGTCGAATTACTGTATTATCATAAAATATGGCTCTACCTTGTTTTCTAATACCGCGTAAATATTTCAATGTCTTCCTATTTCCTCTAAAGAACAATGAATACACAAAGTGTAAATATTTATTAAACAAATTAGAATGTATATAATATATGATGTACTAAAAGTATTTAATTTTGGTATTATATTATTACAGTGGATACAAAGAAGACATGTAACAAAGATTTTGTTTTTAAATAAATGTATAGAGAGTTTTAATATAACAAGTCATATGCGGTAGCTGCCAATCGTATTATTATAATGGAAAAACGATTCAAATTATTATTTATAGTAATTATATAATTTTTTTTTATATAATAGAAATTGAAATTTTTCTGTTTTTTATAGCAAACAAAACTGAATGGGCGGTAATTAAAGCTACTTTCATCAGACATATCGCTAAAAGATTTTTTTCAGACATTTTCTGCTGAGATAAGAAGAATGATGAAATATTCAAAATGCCATATTGACAGTACCTGTATTTTAATATAAATTGAACATCACCTACTTGCTGCCATGCTTTAGTCTCATAGGTTAACTCAGTTGAAACATATCCAAAATGTTAATTTTCATATTTATTCATTTTGATCGAGGTCATCGTGGCGCAGTGGGACATCATCTGACAGTAATTGCGATTGGATGTGGGCTCGAATCCCTCTCGGGAGCGTGATTTTGTTTTATATGTTTTCATACGCAATGTCTCCAAAATTGAGAACGGAGTATCTTACTTGGACTAGGTTCTGTCTGACAACCCTGCTATACTGGAAAAAGCGTTACTGTATATTTATTTTGTTATTAATGTGTGATACCATAATTCAATATAAAATCGATGTTTAGAGCTCTAGTCCTAATTCTAGTAGTTCTCTAGAAAAACTTCTATGATTTTTTAAAATAAAGTATAATACAACCTAAATTTGTGCGTATTATCAAAGGGATTAAATAATCCATTAGCCTATTATGTAAATACCCTCAATGATATTGTATGAAATATGACCAACTAAATTATTCAATGACATTAATTTAAGCTAAAAGGTCAGTGCGATTAGATATAAGCATGGATATGTAATCCCTTAAGCTTATTGATCAACGAATATAATGGAAGTGAGATCTGTTTCAATGCGAATTATAAACAATTGAACGTTGCCCGTCTATATTCTCTTTATCGAAGTTCCGTTAACAATAAACTAAATTGTAGTTTATCGTCGTACTGACTATACTGACCTTTTGATATTAACTGGTGATTTATATATCTTAATGAAAGATTAAATATTGTTTTCTAAGTTGTTTCAGATCTTTGATTACTTTAAAGCTGTAATTTTTTATTATTTTTAAATAAGAAACCTAGCTGAAATAGCATAACATGTCTTACACGGAAAGAACGCCATAAAGGTGCAATAGAACGACGTCTGAATATACACACGATAGATTCGATTCCCTTTCAGTGAAGAAAAGGAAAAGTTTTCTTTTTCCCGCTTTAATAAGACAAAGCGCGGCGTTAGCTTCTACTACTTATATATAAAGGACTGCGATAGTACCTAGTGATGCATAATAAAATTTATACTCGAGATGCCGAAAATATTTATAAAAACACTAGCGTTCCGCTCGCAGCTTTGCCCGCGTGATCCATAGTTGGTTCGTATTTTCGGTGGCCTTTTTGTGAAACAATTAAATTCCTAGAAAAACTTAAAAAAAAGTGGGAGAAAAAGTAGCCTTTGTTCATCTTTCACACCCTCCAGTATCCCTATATCAAATTTCATCACAATCGGTTCAGCGGATTAGCCGAGATGACGTCACAGACAGGCAGACTGAGTTACTTTGGCATTTATAATATTAGTATGGATTCATGATAGCACTCTGAGAATGGCTAAATTGCTATTATTTATTATACGTATATTATTAAGCTTTATATATAAAGCCTAGGCAGAAGATAGATTACTTGACACTATTGTAAAGTTAATGCTTTGACCATAACAATGCATGGAAATGTCAATCAATGCTGTAATTATAAGATGTACCTATATAGTACGTACATCTGTATTTTCATTAAATACAGGATAATATTGCATATTAGCTGTGCACGCGGCTTCGTTCGCAAGAAATTTCAAAGTAAAAGTAAGTAAAGTTGCTCTATATTACATCACCTATCGTCCAGTGATAGTCCAATGAAAATTAGTACAGCTATTCCATAGATTATTGAAACAAACAGTCAGACAGAAAAATTGTAAAAAATGTTATTTTGGAATATGTACCGTGTATACATATGCGATTAAAATTTTGAATAAATGGTTATTTTAATATTATCAACAGATTATTTATTATTATTTTATTGTACACTAGGTTTTCCTGCTAGCCTAGCGCAAATTTGTTTTTTTTAAAAACATATGAAAATGTAAGATACGCCTCTAAAGACTTAAAAATATATAGATACGCTCGGATCGGACATCACGCTCGGATTTAGTCTCCGACTTCACAAACTCGGTAAAAACCAATAAATCATTGCTATTCAACTACGTTTTTTATAGAATAGCTGCCATATTTCTGGAAATTCAATAAAAAATGGGATTGATTCAAGCTACAACTCATTTCCGAATATAATGAAACGAATTCCCTTTGGAGGCCCTTTCTGCTATGCTATTTACATTTATATGAAACATAAATGGATTTAAGGTTTAATTCTAGTTCCTAAAAATTATATTTGCTGTTTTATTTTACTAGTATTGTTTCAAAAATATATTAAATTCTACAAAATATTATAATATTTATTGTATATTTTATGACATATCTTAATCAGTTATCAGTTTTATACTAAATCACATTCAATCTCTTCTTTCGAGAAAAAGGTACTTTAGAGAAAAAGGTACTACTAGAAAACTAAAACTAAAACACAGTTAGTTTCTTCTCTTCATTAATATTGCGGTGTATTGGATAAAGTGTAAAAAGCAACTTTTGCTTTGTTTACATGATCTATATATATCATTACAACACTTTCTAGCATTTAATCTATAATCTTAAGCATCAAGTTCTGTTTGAGAAAACGTTTCTAGGTCTTTTCTAAATTTTTGCCAAATCATCAATAATCATCATCAATCATAGATATGGAGGGTAGATTCTAACGCCCTGTCCTAAAGGATTTGTGGAAACAGAAAAAAAATACACAGGCATTTATTATACAAATAAAATAAAAAACTTAGTAGTACTCATTTCCAAGACATCTAGTGCTTACATAAGATGAATTTATAAATTAAACAAGATTTTAGATATAACTAGCCACCCGCTCGCGGCTTCGCCCGCGTAAACTACACGCCTGCAACTATTTAGTTTTCCACCCGCCCGCGTTTCCATTTAAATCAGAAACTTAACTTAAATTTATAATTAATATTGTTGTAACTTTTTATTTATGAACCGATTGTAATAAAATAAACACTAATATTAACGGAAGTTTACCTAACTACAATAGTCAAAACTACATCTAAACCGGTTTCGCCAATTCTGAGATTAGCTTACATGAACGCACAGACAAACAGATAAATAATTTTAAAAACATTATTTTGGGTTGTATTACATTGATAGATGCCTCCAATCATATTTTTTCTTATATATATTCCATGCACATACAGCAATTAGTTACATTTTTATTATATGCATAGAATAAAAAGATATATTCAAGTATGCTTTGTTTAATAACTTTACTATAGAGAACCAGTAGTGTAATTTGTAACATTAAAGGGCCAATTTTATGCTTGAGAAAAATAACTGTTTACGACGATGAAAAAACTGTTGTTTGTTTAACTAAGCGTGTCCAGCGCAATTTACTTCTTGTTCATGTTTTATGACATATTTTCTTCAATATATTGTATTCAAAACAATGTTCGAAGAGTCAGTTCAGTGAATGTAACATAAAATTGCTTCGAAAGTAACACAATATACAGTATACATAAATTGTCTATTAGAATCAGTTTATATAAGTATTTTTTTACAGCTTCACACTTTATCAAAAACACGCCGTTTCTCCATTTTTGGCCGGAAATCGAGACGGTCCGTTTCGAGTGGTGGAACTCAACGCGGTGCGTTATCCATTACCAGGCCTAAGAAAATGAAATTATAATGTAATATGAATATAATCATTGATCCGTGAGCCTATAGCCTTATAGCCTATTTAATAAATATATATTATTTAGTTACCTACTGCATTTGTCTTCGATATAATGTATAAATCATACGACAAAATAGATAATCCTTTTGAGTTCTTCCTTTTGAGTTCTGTAGCTAAGTTCTTGATTAAAAAAAACACATACATTAAGGAAATTGAAAAATACATATTTAGAAAACGTATAAAAATTTTCTACAGAGATGCTAACAACAAATATAAGATGTAATAAACGTATAAGAATTTCGACGTAGCCGGATTTAGAATGCATGGCTTAGCGGTCAAAGCGCTTGAACGGTTATCAGGGGGTGCGGGTTTAAATCCCGCTGCATAAAATTTTATATACGTTTTCTAAATATGTCTTTTTCAATTTCCCAAGTGTGCGAATAATACTTAAAAAAAATGTTAAGCATATATTTAGTAACGTTAAATGTATGGAAGGCAAAATTTAAAATATCCTTAAGTATCATCCATACTATATATCATTGTAAATATTTATTTTACTGTAACTGAATTCACTATGTATTTCATATTGTAATTTTGATCTTGACTTCTAAATTACTTATTAATATATTATACAACTGAAAAAAAAAATTACTCGCGTTATGCGACGCATATTAAGGGAAAAAATAAATTAGTCTAGGTAAAAATAGATTATACATAACGCAAAGCTCTATTAAGGTTTCTCGTAAAAAGGACGCCGGCTAAAAATCTATTATAATATGAAAGTCTTTGATGTGATCTCAACATATGCTATAATGTATACAGTAGTACATTTTCGTATTTTCATCAAGACAAGTTATTAAAAAATAATACGCAACAAGTATATTTACTTATTTCATTTGTTGATTGTCATTTCCTACGGTATATTTAAAACATTTTTACTTAAAGTGTTATTCACTGAGGTAAGAAATATATTAAGAAATTAAGGTTCGTTCCGCTGTGTAGAAATTTATATACGTTTCTAAATAGTTTTTTTTATAGGTATTTTTTTAATTCTCTTCTCTGGTAAGGCAAAACGCGTCGTTGAGTTGCGCAACTCAACGCGCAATATCTCGGATTTGGGCTAACCGTAGAAAACGGTGTCTTGAAACTAGGTTCTCTTTAACTATGCTCGTATGAAAAAAAAAACGTAAGCTGCAAATATTTTTATTATACGGAACCTTTGGCGTAAATATCACTTTGCACTTGACTAGTTTTAAAATCTATTTTAAATAGCTTTCAAAGGAAATAAAATTAAGGTACATCTTGTAACTGCTCAAGGTGTTCCCAAGCATGCACTGTGTGTAAAATAGAATACATGGCAGCCTTTTATGTAGTTAACATTTTCACGTCGAAACTTTTATGAAAATGCAAATGCGGTTTACACTTCAAAGTAAAGACGTTTTATAGAACTAAAAGAAAACAGGATTCCTGAGAATACGTGTTAGTTTTTCATACCTGGACCAGGACCTAGGGTATAATATAATAGATTTTGAAGAGTGAAAACCGGATTAAGGACCGTAATAGTTTAGTTAAACTATGAGAAATAAGTAAATGTCCCCTTTACAAAAATTGTTCACCTCGAGAGGCATTTTCCATTGACAAAAAACAATTGAAGATCTGAAAAATTTCATGAAAGATCATGATAGACCATATAAAGTATAAAAAATAAGTAATCGCAGTAGTAAAAGTTGTCAAATATGGTCAGTAGTTTTCGTTGACAAATGAAATTATAGATTAATGCGGTGATTGAAGCGCAATGTAACAGCGTCTGGGTTCAATTCTCATTCGGCAGAATAAATTATAATTATTTTTTTTCATTATCTGCTCTGGTGAACTAGACAAATAACAGTATTGAGCTCCGCCACTGTTTCAAATTTACCAGCTGGCTGGCAGCAGGCGAAAATAGAGTGTCTTGAAACAACCTTTAAATGGCCTCCATCCATTACATTAATAAAACAAATACTATAAAAACTATGATCTATTTGAACGACAAGGCGGCTGTATACATAGTGCGTCACTAGTGCAATTATTAAATTTGACAACGGTTTTAATTCTGATAAATTAATTACTTCATAATTATATGAGTTTCATATTTAATGTAGTATAACACTCTAGTTGCTGATTTCGATACAGTTCAATTCTTTTGGTTCATTGAAACGAGTCAAATTAATAATTAATTGCCACAACGACTCTCTTATTTAACTTATTTAACAAATTGTTTACCATTTTAATATTTATTATAATTTTCCCGTAAAAGTTTCTTTAAGGTAACTAATAAATATATGATTTATGGCGTAGCCAAGTGATATGTTGATTGCTTTTCAGTATGGTGAGTAGTGACTTTAATCGTTCAGCTAAGAGTTACAGATTCATCAAATTAAAAATGAAGAATATAATTATCACGTATCTTTTCAGAATCGGTCTATCGATTTACATTTTTGCAATTACTACGGTTAGGGAAAAATAACCCAGTGTCAAGACTCATAGAAGAAGTGTTCGCTCGAATATGTTTAGTGGTGAAATCAGCACCGCGCTTTTTCTTACCAGAGCGAGGAATAATTACAATAGTCTTAGTACTGCCTAGTTTTAAGCCAATTAGGGTCAAATTAAGCAAGCAATTTGGATGTATGGTTGTACACATTGTAACTACATCAGTTTTATATAAAGATATATATATATATATATATATACGCTTATTGCAATATTTAAATTCCGCTATTACTCAACTATTCAAATCTCCAGACTAGATTAATCTCATAATATCAAGTATTTGGTTTTCTCAATCTCTTATCGTGAAGATAAGGCTGGTGAAAAAGTAATTTTACACAAACTATTTATACATATTTTGACACAAGATAAGTTTCTATTACAACATATAATAGTTAATAACAGCAACATTTTAGCTAGCATTATTCTTATATTAGTATTTCATTAATTCTCATCGCCCTCGTGGCGCAGTGGGACAGCATTTGGCACTTGGCAAACTATGGTGTGTATATTCCACTATGGTGCAGTTCCATCATGATGTTCTTCTAAATATGTCTTTTTCAGTTTCCCAAGTGTGCGAATAACACTTTAAAAAATGTTAAAAAAATAAAAAAAGAAGTTTGTATATATTTCCTATCCCCTATCCAGATCCCTAAGCTGCTGCCTCGGGCGCTGGTCCACTTAGTTGGGCCTCCTTGAGTAATCAGGAGTCTCACCTGGCTGGGTGGAGCACCCAGGCAGCACAGAGCTCCTTCTTTCTATGACAACCATTTCTTTCTCGGGCTCGGTTCCGCCACTCCACCAGCAGGCCAATAAAGGGACCCAGGGACCCATCCATATTTTTGGGTGGCGTTGACCTCAACGATCTGAGGACCTCGCCCTGGTTCCCCTCTTCCCTGTTAGGTGCAGATAGAAGATCACACGTGACGGTAATGATATATTTTTAAATAATCACAAGGCTAGAAGTATTGCTTTAAAAAAATATATTTATTTTTCTATAGCAATATGCAATATATTACGGTAATTGAAAAGAAAAATTATAAATTTCGTTTAAAAGTTTTATTATAACAGTCGTATATGAAAATTGCTAAAGCAAATTGAATATAACATGTTTCCAGTTCATAATTTAGCGTTAAATCTAGCCTTTATTTTTCATCAGAACTTGGTATTTACGCGTCAAAAGAACATTGATACTTTTCTAGACAGTTTTGATCTTTTATAATAATATATACACTAATATTATAAACTAGCTGCACAAATCATACTCAACCGGAGATTGAACTTTCTAGTGGAAAACTTTTGAAATTGACAGGACACGTCTTCATGTCCATAATCCAAGCTAATCCTAATATTTCTAAAAACTTTTAAGAGCATATGACCAAATTTAGTAAATAAAGAAGTCAGTTGGGAGATTAGTTTCAATGCATGTTATATATGTTAGTTATATATTTTATAAAAGTACTTACGTACAGTTGGTCGCTAAGTAGTGACTTAAAATTAATATATTTTATAAAATAATAATTTAAAAAATATTAATGAAATAATAACGTCTTCCATAAAATATATAGATATATCTAGTTTTTTTTATTTAACATTTTTTAAAGTGTTATTCGCAAACTTAGGAAATTGAAAAACATATAAACAGTTGAACGCAGCGGGAGCCGAACCTGCGCTTCTTGAATCCTTCCAAGCGCTTCACTGATAACCCGTAAAAGTAAGTTTCTACATATGGAAGGCTTTATTAAGTTTTTTTCGTTTATTTTGATTTCAACGGTGAATTACAAAAAGTTACAACAATTTAAATTATAAATTTTACAAAGTTTGTGATTTATGACAACGCGGGCGGGTTTCCTGTAGTCTGTCGAGGCGAAGAAGAGCGGGTTCTAGTTCAATATATGTGCATAACATTCCAATAATAACAGAAAATTGTGCTAAACAATGACCACTAACCTCGCTCCATTCGTAACCAGGGGCAATTCCGGTAATTAGCATATGCCTTGTAATATTTGTATATACTGAACGACATTGTCTATGAAGAAAACCATTAAAATCTATTGTCGATGATAGTAAAGAGGCTATTGTGACACTAGGATGGCGTACGATTGTAAACGCAGTGGATGCAGATTCGATTCCCAGACGGAAGAGTGATTATGTTTAGGTAAGAGAAAAAGCTATATTGAGTTCCGCCAAATAGTTTCTATAATAGTAATAGTTAGCATTAGGGATAATGAAATTTCGTGTTTATCGGGGTATTCTCTACCCTATAATATATGTTAAAAAAATCACAGCTGCTGAAAATTCAAAACATGTTTTATATATACCCCATAAATTTATATGAATTGATAAGACTCTTTTTTAAACTATCTTTTATTTATTTTCAATTTAACTTATAGCTTACATTATTAACATAATATTTAAATTAAATGAACACTTTTTTTTTTAAACAAGAAATAATACATAAGCAGCAATAAAAACAATATTTACAAACATAATAAACAGAAGAACAAAATAATTTTTTTTAAGATTTATAAATTCACACTTATGTAGGTGAAGGCCTCGAAACAACTGAAACGTGCCTAAAATTTGAATCACTTTACTAGCATAGCCAGTGTTACTTGAGAATTCTAACTTTATATGCTCCAATGACATATGGCGTTTCAAATCAAACTACGCTATATGCTACGAGCGTAGCGACTAAATGCGCTCAATCTCTTACAGTAACGTCCTTAACTTGTCAAGGGGGTATTGGTACGGTAGAGTGGGCAAGTGCAGCCAGTCCCTCGTGACCTACATCGTACGACCGCGGAAGCTGCTAATTTCACCATCCACGTCACGGCGGGGCGTCGATGCCGCGCTGGCCAGTCCGCCGTCGCACACCGACTTGAAGTATCGCCGCTCGCCACACCATCCCGCGGACAAAACCTCTTTATGTCCAATCGAAAAACAATAAGTGCATAATGCGGCGTGCAGGATATATAAAATATTTTTTTATTTATTGGCAGTATCACATGGCGGAGGCTCGGGCGCACCAAGTTGACATGACGGCTCAGTTCGCCGCCGGCCGCCGAGTGGCAAGCATCGATTTTTTCCTCACTGTACGCGAGGTACGTAATGTCACGTGTCGTATTTATCGTGGCTATTTCCACGCGCCGTATTTTCGATCTGCTTAGCGTTCAAGGCCGCGTCTGTTTGCATTGTAGCTTACGCTTGTAACGTTTATATTGTGATCTAATAGTATTCGTGAACAATGCACTATCTAGTATCGCAATAGCGGCTGGAGAGGAAAACGAATCGCTTTCACAGCTCAAACACGACAATCACGCGCTAAGAAAATACGATAAAGCGATGTTACCAAGATTGCGTTGCGTTTACTTACTATAATGTGTTCTCGATGACGAGCCGATGAGAAAAATATATATTTTTAGTACGCTATGAAATAGTAATGTTCCTAACCAGATAGATACTAGTGTTCTATTAACTGCATTGCAACGATTCACTACGACGATAAGCATTACTGCCAACGCCGGATGGCATTCTATACAGGGAGAGTAAACACATAGTCTAATTAGTTTATACGTATGGGCTGTAAGAAGACGAAGGACATATATAAATATATATACACTTCACTTCTCATCTGCACATTTGAGATTTCATTAAACCGTAATACTTCAAAATGGGTCACCTACATTTTTATTGTAATTTTATATATAACTAGGAAAATAACTTCTTAGGAGTATATTTGACACTTAAAACCACCGGTGATACAGTAATAGATTAAAATGAGTACATATATAATATTTAATAATTGCTCTTTGCAGTGTCCCTAGTTTCAATTATATTGTCTGTTGGTAACAATGTCGAACAAATTACTTTTTACTTTTGTGATTAAACATAATTGCCGCTTAACTTTTTAAAGATTGTCACGTTTCCCTAATGGCTAACCATTACGTGTATGAAAGTGGACTGTGTAACTATAATTTAATGAACAATGAATGTTTTGAAATTCCTTTAGAATAATATTAATAATGGCGATTGCAAATGTTACGTCAATAAGCATATCTACATATAATAAAATTTATTTTTCTACTTTTACTTATATCCCACCACTTATTGCTTAAACACAATAACTAAACGACACGTCACTTCTTATGTTTTTTTTCTAGATGTAAAATTTGTAGTAGTTCTAGAATAAATCTAGTTGAATACTGGAGACATTGTGTCTAGGCTAACGTGATAAAGCTGTTAATTTATGATTTGGTTAATACAGACCGTACCTTTTCCTATTCATTCCATTTTTTTAATTAATTTTCCATTCCATTATTAAAAATGCCAATATTTTTTTTATTACTTTTTAGTGGAGTCTAAACACGTTCTGAATGTTTATTATTTCTCAATGATTGACTATAAATCAAAAATAGGTTAGTTTAAAATAGGTTCAGGTATCTTAGAAGTTTATTTGCCTGTATTCACAACACGTAGTGTACAACCAGTTCCTTTTTCAAAGCCATAAAGTATTTATTAGATTCTTATCGCACAAACGTATTTGTTTGAAGCCTAATCGCTCTTACAATTTGTACCTATAAAAGTTTTTATTGGTTTTTCGATAAACAACTCACGAATCGATAATACTTGGATTTAAAAACTAACTTTAGAAAGTATTGAGCTGCAAAAGCTTTTTTATATAATCAAAAATGGATAGCACATACACTAAAAGTTAACATGTGTAGCAATACTTTTATAATGATATCAAGTGCCAAGAATTTGCTCCAATTTACTTTTTTATTAAGTTAAATTGAAATACTTGCTCAGCATTTAGTTAGTGGTAAATATTAAAAATATATATATTAAAATACGTAAAATTTTTTTACCTTAAACGATTTTATTTACATTACATTACATTGAAAAATCAATTGTCATCCTATCAGACGCAAGTATCGAAATGAGAGACTGTGGCTCCCCTACTAAAAGACCGTAAGAATCGCTTTTGCGTATTTAAAACATAATTATAATATATTTTATTAATAATAAAAAACATTATTAATAATTTAAAAAATATGTATATTACACATTATAAAATATACTACAAGATAAGGGTGTTGAAAGAGCCCTAGCAGTAAGCAAGTTAACGGCAAAAGTGACGTCCTACTATTAATCAACGTAGGAAGCTTCGGTCATGGCCCGCGTCCAACAAATCCAGGTCAATAGGTTTAGTTTACAGGGTTTTGAATATAAGCTATCCATTACTGAAGTATATAGAACAATACCATTTTTAATATTAAAACTGTATCTGAGGCCACCGTAGCGCAATGTGAACTCTTTTGACAGTATTCGCAATGATTGTGGGTTCGATTCTCTCTTGGATAAAAGTTATATATATTTTTTACATTTTAAAGTGGTGACACACTTACAAAATTGAAAACCATATTTAGAAAATGTATAAAAATTTGAATGCAGCGGGATTCAAACCCGCGACTCTTGGAAACTATATTTTTATACGTTGTTAACTATATTTTTATATTTAATAATAAATAACGTTATCTCTTGCCAAACGATTGTTCGTAGAATAATCTTTGAGTAGCAGAAATTTTTTAAACAGAGATGCTATCAGCAAAATTAAGTTGTATTAAGCATATAAGAATCCGCATGTAGAACGCATAGCTTAGCGGTTAGAGCGCTTGTACGGTTTCCAAGAGGCACAGGTTCGAATACCGCTGCTTTAAATTTTTTTAACTTTTTCTAAATATGTTTTTCAAATGTTTATATTTAAATTATTTTAATTTCTCCCCTCTTGTGACAAGACAAAGCGCGGCGTTGAGCTCCGCCGTTCAACAACCCAGTGTCTCAGTTTTAGGCAGAAGGTGGAGAACAAAGTATTCTTATACTAGGTTCTTTCAGTCTACCTTGCTGTGCAAGAACTGTATCTATGTAACTAAATTTACCTATTTCATTTATAGGTACAGGTATGTAAAAACAATAAAGTAATCTATATTTGACCTGAGTAATTTGTAATGGATTCCGAACGGCGTCTAATCTTCAGTATAACAGATGTCCAATTGATCTAAAGTTCAAATTAAAATTTGAATCAATTATTTCTTTTTTGTAGAAAGACAATACGTTAATGAATACTTTTTGAGTATGATTTTTTTAAATCATGACAAATACCAATTCACCTTCTCTTTAAAACATGTAGAAATAATACAAATTGCTTACAATTACATAACAAATATGCAAACTCGCTGTGGTTAATAGACTACATTGTTACAGCCGAATGAAGGTTAAAATTGTTAGTCTTATCGTAACTGTTTATTTATGAAAATATAGGTACCCGATTGAAATTACTGTACGCCTTGACCATTTCATTCTCTACTCTCCGCCCATTGTAAAGTTTCTACACTATACGGCAAATTGATTATAAACGTGAAAATTGCGTCAAATGGGATTCGACCCTCAACACTCAGCAGTCAGCCGCGCTCTAGTTTTCAGTAGTTACTAACTGGATCTTGAATATACCTAACATTTTATCTTAATCATTCCTAGCTTCACGCTTTTTCTGGCATAGCAGGGTAGGCAGAAAGACTCTCGTTCTCCTCTTTCTGCCCAAATCCGAGACATTGCATGCTGAGTGGCTGAACTCAATGTCGCGTTTTGTCTTTTCATCAGAGCAGGTAAATGCAAATAATTTAAATATAATAATTTCCTCGAGTGAGAATCGAACCCACAACTATCGCGTTTACAGTCTGATAGTGTCACACTGTGCCACGATGAACTCTATATAACAGATATTCGGGCAAAATAGTTGATTATACCTCGAACACCGCACATATTTAATTCCCAGCGGCAAGTAATTTCTCAAACAGAAGCTCAATTATGGCATTGTCAAGTAAATTGAAGTGTCTTAAATGAGAAGTCCCCGTTTAGTGTAAATATTAGGAACAGCTACTACATAATTAATCGTTACTAGTAATGGGATGCTAAATATGTATTATATGTTTTAATACTAGACTTCTAAATCGGTCTAATCTACTGAATACTCTTAGGACTCAGGCTGAAGTTGTTTACTTTTATAGGTAATAACAAATATTTCAAGGCTTTTACTTATTACTTGCATAATCAATAACATTTATTGTTAAACAAACGTCTTTGTTGTAAGGCTGTCTTACGAACGATTACAGGTTGAAATCGTAATAGCGAAATGGCTGACATGTGTGGTTACTAATGCTAATATTATAAATGCGAAAGTAACTGTCTGTCTGTGATGTCATCACGGTTATTATGTAAAGATGCTTGTGAGTCTTGGGATGAACATAGGTGACTTTTTTCTCCCATTATGTTTAGGTTTTCTATGAATTACAGTGTTTTACGAAAATTTGTATTTACTTTATATATAAAGAACTAAAATAATTTGATAACCTTAAGTAATTACCCTTAAAATAGCAAACTGAGTATAACAATATGAATTCATTCTATTATATTCATGAATTCAGCTAATTTGAAAATATATGTTTGAAAGCTACGTATAGAAATTGATATTTTTATGTATAATTATACAATACGATTTTATATATCGGTAATGTATACTGATATATAAAATCAATTGCATAACCTTGTCCTTATTCATATTTCAATGTATGTACGTAAGCACATGACGGATGCGTTGCGAGGCCAAACTGCTCATTCAATATCCTTGTTGTCTCCATCTGGTTATATCCGACCAAAAATGATACATTCTAGTTTAGATCTAATCATATGTAAAGTTTGATGTTAGATACTTGACAAAAACGATGAATGGAGTGTCACGACACTAGCTTTTCTCTGCCTACACAGCTTTGTAAAAAAAATCCACTATGAACAAACTTTCTATTAATTACGTTAAACGTTATGACGTACATTAGTTGAATCGTTTTAAGTAAACAAACAATGTTTTCTTCGCATAATTTTCCTTATTTTGTGAAGTTAGTAGAGAAAGTGTCAAGGTAAAATCTAATTCCACACATAACGAGGCTAAGGAAATGTCAATCAACTACGTTTTTTTTTAAAATAAGAAGACATCACTTTTTATTAATCGTTTAAATCAAACCCACGGCCATCACTTTCAACCAGTCACATTCTAACTACACCACAATAGTCTTACTTCAATAAATATTTCTACAAACAGCAGATTTGTCTCTTTACTGTTTGCTTTGAACATTCTGAAAAAAATATTGTTATTTAGAAAATATCAGGGCACAAGAAAATATAAGTCTATTCCATATTATTCAAAGCCCCTACTTTGTGTTAATGATTTACGTCGTTATTCGGCTACTTGGTTTTTACAGCTAGAGATTGTTCAAAATGTATACTTATATTATTTTTTAATGTTTCATAAAATTCGATATGAACAGTCTTAAGAAAAAGACTTAGTATAAAGGTGAGCACTAAACCTATTTGAGTTAACAAGATTGACTACTAACGGAAACTATGTTCTCGCCTTAGGTAACCCATGCAGTTGTATACGAGTATAATATTGTAAAAGCTAATATAACAATAGGATGGTTAAGATGTTTTATATTTTATTCTACTAATTTATTATTTTTCCTTTCCCAGTTTCCAAGTCCTTCTTCTATCCTGTAAGAGATTTGAGTTATCGTACAATGACTTATAATTTCGTTTACTTAATGTAAATATTTTGAAACTTTGTAAAAGTATGGTTACATATAGATGGCGAATGGTACAGCATCGGACTGGCGATGGTTGTAAGTTTTGATCCCCACTCGGGGGAATGGTTATATTTAATTATTTTCATTTCCTTTTCTGTAATGCCTGTCGCAAAAGAGGCCCAATAAGTAAAACATATTGAACTGAAATTCCAATCCCTTGGTTTCTTAGATAATATTAAAAAATATATTTTATATTAGTATATTAGTACTCAACATCTTTTTATATGTCATATATATTTTTTTACTTTTATGAAAATAATCTTTTGCAACGATTACTGACTAGATAGACAATCCACTATTTAAGCCCGCCGCTCTGTATATTTTTATATTTATTCAATCATTTATAAAACCTGCCATATAAAAAAATATTATTCGATTTCCTCATTTTGGTCATTCATTAGTTAAGAACTTTCGTTTCGTTTATTTTGGGGAGTTAAAACTTTTAAACGTTCCGATTATTCTTGTATTACGAATTTACGTGTTTCTTGTAATATGTAGTCTTAACAGTTTTAGTAACATTTTAGCCGCTTTATTTTTTTTTTAAATTATAAATAACTATAATATATTAATAAAATAATATAATATAATAAATAATTATAATTATTTACCTACAGTACTAAACTAAACGCTTCACGTGTGTGAGTCAGTGCTATTGCCAATGACGTAAAAATGTTTATTTCGTACCATCTGTTTTCAGTCTACTGCTTAATTCTTAATTAAATAAACTTTTACATATCAAAAGCCGTGACAATATAATTTTCGTGTAGCTGCTATCAACAAATTACGTCATAGTGGCGTATTTAACACTATGGTTATGACTAATGAGCGAGTCAGTATTCGTTAAATTTTGCCATTTAATTTGTGTATATATATATATAACGCGTGCCTTACTGAGTGACTGATAAAGAACGCATAGCTAAAACTACTTGTCGTACAAATTTGGCATTTAGGTTCCTTATGGAGTGTAGGGCAACACTAAGAGGAAATTCCTCCAGAAAGAAAGAACTAGATTTTATGTTTTGTATTCGACGTTTTAATATAAATTAATTTAGTTTGACGCTGGTTTTAGTAGGTAGAGGGCTGAGTAACGTAAAAAACATCGTTCAAGTCAATATAGGAATAGAGGAATTAATGAAAAAAGTAATTTGTTTCTACACTTTGACTTTTATATTTTTATGACACATCAAACTTTAAAATTGCCATTAATAACATTTAAATTAGATATTACTCGTATTTACAAGTAAGTATTTTTCAATTAATAAAGTTTATTTTGATTCATACATTAATGAAAGGCGCTTAATATCAGAAATACTTGTGTGTAAACAATTTCATCGTTTTTAAATAATAATTAATTAATGATATACTATTAAGTGTTTCTATGCAAAGTATAAAAAAAAGCTTTAAGTGGATCAATTTATTATAATATTTAAATTAATAATTTTAGTAAATTTTCAAGGCAAATTACAAATTAATTAAAGCTCTTGTGCTCTTCTCGACAAATAGTATTTTGTACCTTTTTACATATCACCAAACTATTTGATATAAGTCACGTTTTATTATCATACAAATAAGTAAGCACGTGATGAAGTGTTTGCCAAACTGATAACTAGCGTCTACGTTCCAATGTTAATTTAATGAAGTGAGAGCATGTAACTTATATATATACATTTTACAGGTTAGTAGTATAAAATATTGGCAACCATTTACTAGTATAGCAGGTTTATATAATATATAGCTTATTTGTACCTATGTTACTATTTCGACTGTTAATTCATTTTTTATTCTAAATGATCTGAACGTCTTAATTTATGGACGGCTACGGCTCGTTTCGAGTTAAATAGGTTTAGTTATATAGGTGTACTTTTAAATAGAAACTGTACTGTAAATCAAAATATTTATTAAACATAAAATCATATATCTCCTTGTACAATTGGTTTATATTATAACTTTATTTTGCTTTACACTTATTCGGTCATAAGTCTCAAGGACAGCAAAAGCGCAGTTAGCTTGATGGTTGGAACACTAACAACAAGGGAAACGGAAAATTCTACTGAAATTTTGAATACTTGCCAGTTTAAATGGTAAAATAACATTCACATTTTTGGCATCAGAGATAGTAACGCCCTGAATAGTTCCCCGTTATCTCCTATACTGACGGAGATAAAGGGAATATATGAATCCTAATAGCCGTACAGGTACTCGTACCTTAGGTGATTCAAATGATCTGTGTATGGAAATAGTAAACTGTATAAAGCAAATTTTATATATTATAAATATATATAAAATGTAGATATTCGAAAACAATATTATTCTAAATTTGAACCAATAAATAATACAAAGTGCATGCCTAAAATACATATACGTAATTTTTCACTAATGTTTTCCCATATATTCGTAGATAGCCAAAGTAATACTTTTGTTGATTATTTCAACGCCGTATTAGTTGTGTACCTATATTTGTTAATTGTATGATTCTCAACGGTCATAAACATATATCCATATATTTATATATTAAATGGATAATATAGTTAATATATAAAACTACAATGAATGAAATTGAAATTACTTATATATCTGCATACACACATATATAAAGTAAACAAATCAACACTAATAAACGACTACTAAGTAGTTTTATATTGTGTCGTAAATAATGCTTTCATAATGAAAATAAAAGTAACCTAACCAAACCTTTATGAACTTCATGTTTTGCTAAAAGCCACCAATATCTTAAGATTTATGCTTAATTACAAAAAAAAATAAGTATTTTAGATTAAATCGCTCTCTCTAAAATTTTTGTAATGTAATAATCATCATTGCGGATCTACATTCCAGTTCGTCTAAATTCGTTCCGTCGTATTATTAAAAAAAATGCAAATATACTATTTAAATATTATTTTAGACATCTGTTTGATTAATTACAAACCCCGCGAATAACCGCCAAACCAAACCTATTTATCGATTGTTAAACTTTTATGATTTTCTTTAATGAATCGAGTATTCGAGAACTATAAAATTAATTAAATTTTCTTAATGAACGCTGAAAATTATTTAGAATTTAATCTCAGATTCTATTTCCAATGAGTAGTTGAGTTTATCTTGGCAATGGCTTTGGAACCACTTAGCCTTCTATTATATCAGAGTTGGCTCGTTTTTGTCTAAATATTAATTACTCATATATAAAGTGAACGGAAATGTAATAATCGTTGAGATGTATTCTTGTTAAATAATTAAAGAACTAGACATTGGGCAGCTGAAATTTGTAAAAATCTCTCTACAGATATGCTAACAACAAATATAAGTTGTAATAAGCGTATAAGATTTTCGACATAGCTGGATGTAGAACATATAGCTTAGCGGTCAGAGCGCTTGAACGGTTTTCAAGAGGCGCGGGTTCAAATCCCGCTGCGTTCAAATTTTTATACGTTTTCTAAATATTTCTTTTCCAATTTTCTTAATGTGGGAATAACACTTTAAAAAATGTTAACGAAATATGTAATTAAAGAACTGTTAGTCAGTGAAGAAAAGAATTTTTGGTCTCGCTGATAATAATTAAATGACAAAATTAATACTGACGAGTGACGTTACAAATCAGGGATGGTTGTGAGTTTCAGTTCCACTTATACCATGATGTTTAACCATACTAAAGAAAGTTCTTTGGTTTTCACTATTATTACACATTTTGAAATGAAACTATTACACACTACACTTTACAGTAACCCACGGACTACTGTAAAGTGTTCGAAACGTCGGGTTCGAAACGTGTATTTTCGAATACCAAAATGATACGCGATTAATCCGGTTAAAATAGTTTCATTTCAAAACATACTAAAGAAAGTTGAGAATATACATTTGGCCTATACACATAGTCGACAAATGCTGTATTTGAAAAAAAAACTGAGTAGGATTCGTATCAGCACTGCTTATCATATCCACTGACGTTATTATAATTCCACCGCACCTTACCCAAATATATACACTGAACAGTATATGCAAAAAATTTACATTTTTATTTTATTTTCGGTTACTATAATATTTTCTAAATTTATATAACATGTATGTTTAGATAATTAATATTGTAATTTCATTGAACAAATAGGTGTATCGCGTGTTTATCGCAGGATCTACGTTTTATTGTAACTACTGTGTAGTGATCACGATAGTTCTAATACACGTATTTTATTTAAGCATTTTTGTAGTTCACATAATTTATTCAAAAATAGCTAATTTGGTATTTTCATTCATCATTTTAAATTATCGTTTAGTTTGATCCATAAAATAAATAAAATTGGAGTGTCTGTTTGTAATATTAAAATAACCGGTTTTTGCTAAATGCATATGTATAACATAACATGGCTGGGCCGATTTTGACGGGACTTTCACTGAGATAGCAGTTGTTATAAGGAGTATCTTAGGCTACTTTTTATTTAGAATTCCACGCGGACAATTTTGCGGACACAGCTATTTTAACCTTTTTATTCTAATCGCCTCTATTATTAATTCTTTTTTTTTCTCTTTTACTTTATATTCACTAACTCGTACGAACTGTTGCGTTTACACGTGGTGTGAATTTATTTCCGGTAAATTTCAGCTATTATGTCGCACCTCTAAAGTACTATTTTAAGGATTTTTCTTTGCAGAATACTTTTGGAATAATTATGAAAGCCGTACACAAAAAATAAATTGAAAGAAATTGTAGAATTTTCATTTCACAATAGAGTCACAATTTTAATCAAGATTAATTAATACCGGTAACGACTTCGGGCTAAGTAGAAGAAACGCACAGTTATTAAGGAAAAATTACTCTTTCATAACAAAAATAAGTAAAAGGAAAGTCCTTGATTGCGTGAGGTAGGGGAGCAATGGGGTCAGAGTGGCCGAAACGTACGAGGCATTGATTAATAGTACTCGATTGAACTGTGGAAAGGTTTATTAGGGCTGGTTCCATTTTAATATAAATGACAGATAGATACAGCTTATAGACAAATCGTATGTTTATAAAATTAATTGTGTTATATACATATTACTACAACTTTGTATCCCTTTTTACGAAAATTACACGGAAACTGTGTAAAGCATATGCATAATATATTAAAATATATTAAATTAATGAGGTAAATTTAACACACACTACCATATGTTTAAACGCTCGTTGCTATGGCAACGCGTTTTTTACACATCAACGGGACATTTAGGAATATTAATTGTAGTAAATTGTAAGAAATATATAAATATAACAGTATTGTTATCATAAAATAAGCTTTATATGCACAATATGAACGTTTTATCGCTGCATGACTTTTAGATTAACTTGGTAAGTAAAGCTAATTATTTCAATGAAACCTCAACGCCGTGGACTTTATTTAGTATAGTCTATTTATTTTTCAAGAATTTCTACAATATCAATATGTTACGTTAATTTGGCAAAACATTTGTTTAAGTAGTTGGTAGTCTTGATTTATGCATATAAGCAAAAATACGATTACTAATATTATAAATGCCGACATAGTCTACTTTCCTTTTTTGATATAAAATTTTTAAATTTATTATCGTTATCTTACAATTTACAATTGAATTTTAATTCAATTTAAATCAATTAATATGTAAAGCGAAATTAATTCGGTAATACATATGTATTTAGTAAATAATTATAGGTATTATATTATATGATAAGCAAAAAAAGCCTTGAAATAAAAATTATCGACACCTATAACCTTTTTTTTATATTTGGGACCATAATAGACTTGATGAGGCGACAACCATGACGTTTTACGCCTTGACATCGATACGTGTTCTAATCATCTAATAACCTATGCCCATTGAATTTGAAATTCATAAAATATTCATAGATCTGATAAAAGATTACGATTATTTTTTTTTTTGTTTATTCTAGAATAATGTAGGTTATGTATTGATAGATTGAGGTTACAAAAGCTATTTTTATGTAATAAAATTTCTTCGTAATATTATATGTATACTTAGTAATCATCAGTTTCTATATGAAGTATAGGGCATATCTAATATGCAAAAAAAACTTTTTTATTGTTAATATTTTTTGTATTTCTACGCTACTTACATAGACCTAAATATATATACTTTAGCATATATATTTTTGTAAAAAAATAGAATTATCTCTCTCTGGGATCGGTCCTTCATGTCTGAAGGTTGTGGTCATGGTGGGATATGAGTCTGGAATGGACGAACTGTGGCCATTAATCAAATTATATTGTAGCATATTATTTTGTAGCATGTTGCATATGTGTTTGCAAGTAAAATTTTTCCCTAAGCTAAACTTAATTAGGTAACTAATAATTAGGGTACTAACTTCACTGCCACAATTAACGTTCTTTAAGACAATTAATTTAAATCTACCACCTATAAAGTGTTCAAACGTCGGGTTTCTAAAATGTATTTTCGAATACCAAAAATATACGCGACTAATCTGGATAAAAATAGTTTTATTTTAAAATGTGTAGTAATCGCGAAAATCTAAGATCTTATAATTTAAATCTTACAATTTCGTTAATTGTGTCAATTTAATTTGTTTTATTCCATTTAGACGTAATTAAACTAACTTAACTAAATTGTTTATATCATACTAATACTCTCATTGCTTATATTAAATATATAACAGTTAAAATATGTATTCGGTTGAGCTTTCTAAAACATAAAGTAAAATACTTATAAAGTTTTGTTATGAGACGGTAAGGTAAGGAAAGTAGGCTAAGCCCTGTTGGAGGACAATATCGAAACTGAAAATAATTACATAATATAAAAATACTGTCCTTCGTTGCTTTTTTCATTCAAAGATTTGCCTGTTTATTTATATAGCTAAAACGCTAAATAACGCTATACACATGTTTTAAAATGAAACTAATTCGATTACTACATGAAAATCGTTTTTTTAAATATGACTGAAAAGTACAATTTGAAATATAAGAATCAGTTGTATTTATTTAGAACCATAAACTGTAACCAACAATGTTAGTGAAACTAAACTCACTTCAGCTACGTGTTATTCAAGGAATTGACTAATAGTATCGATCTATAAACTCCAATAATATCCTCACCTTACAAACTGTTCCGTATTGCATCGTAGAATTAGTTATTAATGAAAGAAGAAGTTTTATTTACAATCTTAGTATGAAAATGTTTATATTATATTATTAGTAGCTCTAATTATATGTATATTGATATATGTATATATTCACTGTGTTATAATAAAATCTTTAACAAATGAAACACATAACAGTTTAACGCTAACTATAAAGACTTATGTGTAAATAGTTTAAAAATAGGTTAAAAGGTTAAAATAGCTCTATTTATATGAGAACTAGATGTCCCGTTGACTCGTAAACAACGCGTTGCCTTAGGAACGGGTAATGCCATTTTATATAAACGAGTATATCAAACATATTGTAGTGTGTGCCACATTTATTTTATACATTTAACATATTTTTTTAGGCAACTATAACTATGCCCAATTTCATACACCGCCGTCTGTGTAATTTACGTAAAAAAGGGTACAAAGTTTTTGTTACAAGTATTAATGTACAGATAATAGAAATGAAAAAATTTATTCTATATAAATAAATTGCCAGTATGTCAGCATCAGAGATCAGCCGAGCGTGCCAAGTTCTAAGCAAGGGAATTCAATTGACACTCGCTGTCCCGCTTTACGGGATTAGTATCGCGGGCTAGATAATGAATAGGGAACTTTGTAAACAAAGGAGATAATAAACATTTATTTATGACATTCAAGATTAGAATGGGATCTGATATTGTTTTAATACGGTAACGCTTATTAAACGTTTTGTATAAAAAGAGATGAGTTGTATATCGCAGTAATATATAGGAATCAATATTTAGATGTATTGAATGAAGTGGTCAAAATATTAAAATAATAAATTAATTAATTTTTCGATGTTTTTTTTAATATGATGATAATTTATTTAATAAATAATATTTTATGTTACAAGTAGTTAAAATACTCGTACCTTAGAACTGATTAAAACAAATTTTGCTTTTGTTTCCACACACTTAATCAAGGGACTGTATGAACGAAATCTCTTACTGATTGTCAGAAAAAAGACAGAATATTTGAAATATAATCATCATTATTTAATAAAACACGAGAAGTCACGAGACATCAATCGTAACATCACTGCCAACAGTGAATAGAGCCGTGACATTGACGTAGCGGCGTTGGCCTTGTCTCGTGATTATGCATTTTTTGTTTTTTTTTTCACACGAATCTTCTGTACTTACGGTTGTCAAGGTGCAAAAAATATGTTAAGTAAATATTAAGTGAACTAATGAGAGATACTTTTATGGGGTCTTGGTTTTTTAATATTAATAAAAAATAAAATTCGTCTATTGCTTCGTGGCGTGGCGTGACGGAATGATTATATTATTATTATTTCTCTGTTCTGGTGACTAGACTCAACTCGCAGTGTCTCATATTCGGGCGGAAGGTGGAGAACAAAGTGTCCTCTCACTAGGTTCTCTCTGCCTTCATGTGGAAATAAGCGTAAAGCTGAATCTATTAAAAAATAATTACGCTGGTGAAAATCTTAAAATAGTGAAAATGCTGTGGATCTAAATATAAAATTTAAAAAATGTCTATATTTAGACAGCCCTAGTTGTATGATCTAATACACACTATATTACGCGATTTATGTAAGTTTCATGCAGGTGTTTTAATTACACCGTTGATTCTAATCAGAGGCGACCTCAGGATGACCTCTGTTGAAAGGTCATATTTACGTACGTAGTTACGGTGATTTAATACAAATGTAAAACAAAAAGGAGTATAATTAATGAAAACGTTTATAAATTTTAAAATTTGCCAATGTGGATATTTATTTTAACTATTGATATTCGGAAAAGGTTTAGTTCTTAGAACAAAATATTATTGTGTATTTTAATGCATTGTTACAATTTGTATTGAAACAAATCTTATATATCATTAAAAAAATCGATATTCGATAACATATTCGATATGTAAAATGCAAAATCTCTTAGAGAGAAGAAAGTGATGGATCACATCACTGTGCTATTTCGGTCGACACGTATTTTTTAAGACCTTAAAGAAAATAAAATGTAATAATAAAATATCACACATTCTACTCGTGTCCGTGCTTTACGGCCTTGTGACGTCACAAGCTTGCGTGGCGTACCATCACTGTCAGATTGAAACTGTTTACAGAGTATACAACAGAAATAACTTAATATGTTTATAAGGTAAACTATATTACTTTATTGTAAGGCTTTAAAATTAATATATTTAGTAGAAATTGTGCAATATTATATTTTTTGTATACATATAATACAACATTGCGGCAAACTATATTTCAGAGGCATTCGAGGCAATTTTTCTGATTTTCTTTACGTATCCCTTGCATTTTGTAGTAACTAAAATAAAATACCATATTACACCGTCCGTCCCATCGGGAATATCATGAAATATAGAGAAACTGCTTCATTAATGGCGTAACTCAAAAAAACGTATTTCTTTAAATAAAAGAAAAACCTAAATATATGAACGTATAAACAATACCCCGAGTGGGATTTCAATTCACAATTTACACGTTCCGAACCGTGCAACAATAGGGTTCCTAAATTCTATTTTCATTTCATATAAAGTTTTAACTAACACAAAACTCTTCATAACGAATGGTTCGTTGGGCCTTTCCGTATAATTCCGAGCTGTGAGGATTAAACAGCGAACACGTCTGTGGCTTTGTCACAATCGACCGTGAATGTCACGGGCGGGACTGGTTAATGCGCCAATTGCTACCTGGGGCACGTTGTATTGCTATATATCGGAGATGCTTATCTTTTGAGATATGATCGGTTTAATAGCCGTCTCTAAGACGTGGCTCGCATTTATATTAGTTGGTGGAGATTGAGAAATATATATTTTTCTTCTATTTTTAGTTATCTCGTGAATTATTGTATTTTGCGATATATATTGTTAGTTGTTGGCTAGTTGTTTAGTTGATGGCTTTGGCAGTTTACAGATCACTTCGCCAAGGTAACGTTGTATGGCGAACACATGATGAAAATTATTTGGTTATAAATATAAATTGTTAGCAATTTGTATTATATTGTTAGCAATATTGGTAGGTAAATCTTAGAAATGAAAATTAAACGTCAAAATATCACAGATACAATTTTTGGTAGGGTATCAATGAAAAATATTTTATTATTTAGCATTTCACAAAGCAGTATAAAATATAGAACTAAGTATAAATTTAAACTACAAGCTTTCAAGCGTTTTAATGGCTTTGAAACATAATTAATAGACAATAGTTGGCGTATTAACACTGCTTGTTATTACCGCATTAACACAAAGATAATTTTAATTAGAGCATTTGCTTTGATTACACCACAAGTTAGTAACGAGTAGTTCAGATATAATTTAAATAAATTGTAATATAAGCAAAAACAATTAACGATTATGCTGGGAAATTTGACATGTACAGCGGATTGTTTTGGATTACATCTGCATGTTGAGAACTGACCCTCATAATCTAAGACACTTATTATTAGATAAAAATACGTATTTTTTCTCATTTTAAAGTGTTAATCACACACTTAGGACAAAAATAAGTTGTAATAAGCGTATAAGAATTACGACGCAGCTGGATGTGAAACGCATGGCTTGGCAGTCAAAGCGCTTGGACGGTTTCCAAGAGGCGCGGGTTCGAATCACGCTGCGTTCAAATTTTTATACGTTTTCTAATTATAAAAATATATTCCCTTAAAGAAATAGGTAAAAAAAAAATAGCAAATACTCAGTTAACAAGTCCATATCCCTTAACACATAGACTGTAATAACTTATATTTGTAGATCATATAAAATAAATATAAAGGAAATAACAATCGTTACTGATCTCATCCATCACTAGCATCCGCAAAACTTAGACGCGGAAATGAGGGTAAATATTACGGGGTGTCCTCGATCCTACATCAATCAAGTTTTTCTTGCCCCAGCGGTACATACGGTGTACGGTAAATGGGTAACATAAACCATTATCGATGGCCGTTACCCCACATCTTTAGAAACCTTTATACACTATGTGTTTTATATTATATAAAATGTCTCTCAAAAATTATAGATGTGACATTCGTCTGTCAAATATTATTAGTTTTCATCTGTTGTATAAGTTCTAAAATATACTCTCATATAAAAATGTAACACAAAAAATTGCATTTTATATTAATTATCCACTATTTTTAAATGGTAGTTACCATTTATTATCCTCATTTCTATTATAAACGTAAACATCGTCTATTGAGAACGAGAAACGTGGGAATTTCTTCAAAATCGCTCATTGTATAGCATATAATAATTTTAAGCATTGTATTTTAATTAATTATAATATTCGGAAATGCCTTGATCTTATCAGAAGTGCTACTTTTCCATATAAATATACTCACAATTTACGGCCCCCCTAATAATAAGAAACAAACCTTGATTGAAACGCTTGATTTAACTTTTCGCATTATTTCGCCATGATGGCGTTAACTATACTTTATCTGTTAAGTAAAATTCTTATATAACATTTAGATATGTATGTATAATATATTAAATATATTAGCCTATAATAGAATAAATAATTTGTAATAACCAAAATTAACATTAAAATGCAAACTTTTTACCATTAGAACTTTATAATCTACCTCGAATTAAATCTCGAAATCTGTCGTTTAGTACGACATATTCATTAATAAAGTTACCTAATAATTTATAAGAAGTGTGTTGTAACCAATTTATATAACTGTAATATTGATATTTATTATATTAAAACGAATGTAAAGTCAGCAAATATATCTATCTACAATATTTTATTAGTAGCCACTGTCACAACAAACAATCTTCATAATTAAATAAAACAGTTTATTCTTTGCGCGCTTACTGAGAAGATTTGGTAATTGCGACTACATAATACAAATATACAACAAAAAATGTAAATATTAGGTTTCTAGACAGGACTCATTTAATTTTACACTTTTGTGATTATCCTGCGACAGCATGGAATAATATTCGCTACGTCACGGGCAGAAGTGCTAATTCTAGATACGGCAACCCCCGGCCGACAGCCACTGCCTAATGCGAAAACTTTGACGTCACCGTCCCACATTACAAACTGGAGATACAAGGGCGGAGTCAAACGGCACGGTTTCATTGTATCTAACCCTGTGCGTGGCATTTGATTTATATGCTTTATATAATATTTAGTTAATCGCTTTGCATGTGCTTAATCTGTGAAGCGACCAATGGTTTTGTTTGATTTTTGTTTATTTTCACCCTTCTACCTACGTTTTTGTGAGATCAGCAATGCAAGCATAGTGTCGCGTCACTCCGTTTTCAACTTCTCACCCATTTTAGACATATTGCATACTAGGTGACGGTCTCTCTTTATACAGCATCTAGCTTTTTTCCGCATGGGTGGACAGAAAGAACCTAGTGCCGATACGTTGCGTATAGTGATGGGCGGAACTCTACATCACGCTTTGTTGTGCGAGCATCATAGCGTTAAAAATTAAATAAATATTTAAGTGGGAATCGAACCTAGACCAATCGGGATTACACTTAGATGATTTATCGTTCCACTTCGCAACGATAGCCCTCTGTCTTTACTATAATTACAATCACTTTATAATACTACATTCTTATAATTTTACAATATTAAATTTATGATCAGGCGACTATTTTTTAAGTTAATATTTAAGCTATATTAACATAATGTATTAAGCCACTCTAACAAACCAAAACCAAACCACTAAGTACCATGTGTTACGGATGTAGGTTTTTGATGAAAAATAAAACGAAATTTCCCCGTTCCATTCCCACACCAACTGCTACTACTTTATTTACTCGTACCCTAAAGGAGTCGCATTTAACTATAAAGTAACCAATCTCTTCTATCTGAATCTCTAATGTCGACTAGACTTGTTAAAAAGACCTTGTGTAAAATAAAACAAAACTACTCATTTAGCTGCATAGAATTTTGCTGAATTTTTCGAATAATTAGAGTATTTTTTTTTTGTATAGTACACGTAAATGATGATCAATGGTCTAGAGTCTAGATTCTAGACGTTACATTCATATGTAAATTATATTAAATCTCGTAAACTTATTAAGGTACTTCGAATAGCATAATCGTTAACAGCATAGCGGGGCAATTGGGACTTATGTATTTGACTAGACACGATGATTGTGGGTTCAAATGCAAATAATGAGAAGACTATATTAATATCTGAAATGAAACTAACGCTAAATATTATATCAGTATTCTAAATAAACCTGGACTAGCCTCAAGCAATTGTATTAGTTATACCAGTCTTCATTTTGAATAAATAATAGAATTATTGAACAACGAATAAATATGAAGCCTAAAATAATTGTTATATGAATATTGAAAATCTTTATTATATAATATATGCCTTAGATAGGTACTTCCCGGCTACTTACATCAATATAATCTTGCCTAATAATAGCGTGCATGTTGTGCCAGTTTATTGATTTTATATTGTCTTGGGTATATAATACTCTATTATAACCTTTCCATTGAACAAACTTAATTATTCCTCAAATTACTGTGAATCGTATGTTATTTTTATTTTCATATTTATAGTCCCTTAAAATACATCCATTACTAGCTAATTTAAAATTCAAATTTATCTAAAGTTGTATCAACAAATACAAAGTAATATTTCAATGGTTGAATACATTAAAGTACTTGCGATAATTCCTTTTTATATTTTAATAATTTAAATTGTAAAACGAAAATACATACATACATAAACCGGCAATATTTTTACTGAAGTACCTTAAATCTCAACATGCTGAAACATTTTCACGTATTGCAATATGTTTATTGACAACAGTGAACACAAATTGATAATTATTACACTAAGAATAATTTGTAAGCAAAAGCCATTCGTGAGAGTTTCGACCGACTTTAACTTTTATATTTAAAAAAATTATAATAAATTGCGAGTTCTTCGGTAATTTGTCAGACATTTATAAAAAGCGTTTATTTACACAAAGTGATGAAGTCGCTTATCTTATCCTCGAAAATGTATAGTCCATCAATCATAGTATCTTTCAGAGGACGCACTGGCTTTCTTATGGGCAATCTATCATTGTGTGACATAATTGATGTTTCGAGGCATGTGACTTATTAAGTTTTGTAAAAAAATTATGGGCGAAATCTTCTTCAGTAACTTTAAGAACTTTAAATATTGATCTAGTCTTATATAACAGACTTACAATTATCCTTCATTACACTTACATACAAGTGTAGGCAAAAATAACCTAATGTCATGACACTCAGTTCTACGCTTTTTGCTCTCATTTGAGACATTGCATTAAAAAACGGAACTCAACGCCGCGCTTTTATTTGAATTAAAACCATTTCCATATTGAGAAACAAAATGGCGTTCAAAAACATTTACCATTACTATCAAGCCAAATGATAGTTTTTTTTGGCTTTTAGTACAATTTGAATTTACAATTTAATTATAAGACACAATTTGTCAACGTATGATTTAATTTCTATCGTATTTCATAGCTATTAAAACTATTTATATCGCATCCTCGCTATTTTAAGGTCTTTACTGCTTTAGTGACACTAATTAACTTGTTTGTTTAGAGCAAGCAAGCTATATTTGCTTTTATAAACAATATATTATACTGTACATGTGGAAACATTTGCAAGGAAATTTTATGTATATTTTTTACAGCTTCACGCTTTTAGGTTTACGCAAATGGAATCTATTGTCAAAACACTCCGTCCTCCACTTCCCGCCTGAATTCATGACATTGCGTATTGAGTGATGGAAGTCATTGTCTTGAAGAAGTAATTTGTCGTACCACAGCAGAGAAATTTAAATATTTTAAATATAGTCATACTTCCGAGTACGAATCGTACCAACAACCAATCGCGTTTACAGTTAGACGTGTCTTATAAATTGTATATTATTTTGCTTGATTGTGAGAAAAGGTTTTCAGTGGCTGAATAAAGATAGAATATTTGCTAAAATTTTATTGTTTATTAGTAAAAAGAAAATATTAACCGTTATCTTCCATTTTAAGTTGAAAAAAAGATACATATCAAACTATATAAATATATTTTGGTTGAAAAATAACCGTGAGACATTGAAATTACCCTTGAACCAAGATAGCATCCTTTTTTAATCGTAAACAATTTGCGAAATTGTTAACTATTTATTTAACTATATTGGAAACTCAATAATTACTTTAAATAATAAGCGAACTTATTACAGTTCCATTCAATATTATGTAAATAATTTTTACTTTATGAAGTGATTATATTGATTAAACATTTGAAAAATCGCCTAACTGCTGTTTCCTAGCTCAAATAAATAGAGGCCATCGTTTCGTAGCGGGACAGCGTCTGACTATAAAACGCAATGGGTTGTGGGAAAATGATTATATAAAAAATATTTTAAATTATTAAATATATTAAATTTTCTTAAGCTATAAAAAAATCGTGGCGTTGGTGGCCGCCCCTCAACATGCAATGTCTCAATCTCCAGTAGAAACTGGAGAACGGAGTGTCTCGAACTCTTGACACTTTTGTTTGAAGTTCTTTCTGACTACACTGTAAGCTGTGAAAACTACCTTTAAATAGATATAACATTTATTTATTATTTATTATGTCATGCTCCGATCCTTTGAAGTTTAAAAATAAATGCTACAACGGCGTCCGTTCTCCCATTATAACATATCTAATACTGTATATATTAAGTGCTAATCCACAAACTATTATATTAAAATACAATTGAATATTATTTTGTAATTGTGATAAACAAGTATATGTAAGTAGAGAAATGTATATAATAAAGTTTTTCTAATATTTTTATCTTATATTTATATATATTTCATTTGAGAGAAATGAAACTTACATCTCTTGTATGATTTCGTGTGATAATCCACATTTACCACATGTACTTTGTTGACGCATGGAATTACCGAAAATGCTTAGTTTTAATAATTATTTTTAATACTACAGATTCGAAAACAGTATTCTTATCAAGTTTACAAGTTAAGGTATTTAAATGGGGCGAACACATTTACAACACAGAGATAACCCACATTGCTATCAGCGTTTCATCCAAAAACATGTGTGAAAGCGCGTGGTATTAAAATTTGCATAACGATAAAGCATCAGGGTATAGGTATGTAAAAACAAACGAAGTGAAGTAACAAATAGGTAAATATTCTGTACAATTACTTAAATATATAACTTACAAATGGGCCAAATATAATTAATATTATTTGTAACTCGATTATTTCATAATCGATATGAAATAAATATGATGTTAACATATTAAATATTTTCCTAAGTGAAATTTAAACCTGTGACCGTAGGTAGCATTTTGACAGGCAAGCGTCAAAATATTTTTTGAATTTCTCTTAAGAAATAAAAACAGTCGTTTCCAAAACAGTTACAATATACACAGCAAAACAGTAAATAGAGAAACGGAACATCCTATATTAAATTTTAATTAAAGATTCACTTTTCAAATATAGATACAGTAATGTACTGAAAACAACTGTATTTGGTTTTGTTAATGAAGTAACAGAGCCGTACCCGTATCATATCTTAATAGTGCTAAAATAACTCACGTGGGTTTACAAAGGGTTTATGTAATGTCGACCAGCGACAGTGAATGAACTCTTAACAGATGGCGATGCCCTATAAATTGGTACCTACAGGAAGATATTCGTGGCTGATTACACATAGATACCTCCGGGACAGCTTTCATGGCCATAAAACGGTTTGAACGATCATATTATATAGCAGGAAACAAAGCAATTTTGTTCCTTCGAGCCGGACGGCACCTCCATTACAGTAAAGCATATAAAAATACAAAGCTTATGCGACATTTTAAGTGTATTTACATTTTTAGATGTAAGTAAACATTCTCTATAATATTAATATGGATGTTGTGTTTTTAACATTTTTCTATTTTTACGTATATCTCGTATTTTATGGCGTTAAAATATAAATGTTAGATAAATAAATAAATCTCTCGCTTTTTTCTTTTCTTTGCAATACACATATAACTATCACGAAACTAGCAATTTCTTTTTTATAAACAAACTTCACAGCATGTCTTAATGATCACGCACCTTACGCTATATTATAAACCAATTATTACATAAAAAGACCAAAAATAAAAATATATTAAAAAAATAAAAAATAAATAAAAAAAAAAAAAAAAAAAAGTATAATTGTTGTCAACATAAATTATATACAAAACATACTGGAAATTCTACTTTTAAACATTTCTTGTGAAGTATATTTAAGATTGTAAATTAATGGCACATCACTTTTGAACGTAGCTCAATGACCAAATAAGAAAGGAACTGCCTTTAGACAACTGAATAAAAAATTTGGGTGGTCCGTTTTTATTTCTCGGAAGGAAAATATGTTTAAAAGCTTTCAAAGAGCGATAAAATGGGCGTCAGGAGATTTCAAACTCAATTCACGTCTTAGGGTTGGAAACAAGTAGGTATAATAAGCTTTATCTGCGAGGCATTGATTAAGTAAAGTACGAAAAAGTTTTTTATAAGTAGGTTACTCTTGTCGTAAGTACGACAAGAGTTTTAAGTAAAATATGTGCTGTGACGCCGTTTTATACATATGAGATCTACTGACTATACGAGATTATTATAAATTCTAATTTCAAAGGATAAATTAGGTTACAGTAAAAAAGACATATTTAGAAAAAATGTATAAAAATTTGAATGCAGCGGGATTTGAACCCGCACCTCTTGAAGACCGTTCAAGCGCCTGACCGCTATGCTAGCCGTTATACATCAGCTTCGTTGAAATTCTTATACGCTATTACAACATATCAATTTCCTTAGTGTGGGAATAACACTTTAAAAAATGGTAACAAAATATATAGGTTTCGGTATCAACATTTTCCGATCAATTTCTATTATAACTTTTATATATGTATATTTACTTATTAAATTTATATCTTTTCCATTGTTAAAATTTTCATGTATTTATTTAATAATACTGTGTATAAAATATACGCTATAATAGTCTACTAACGTCTAATATGGCGCACCTGCAAATCTCTATTAATTACAAAATTAGTAAGCAACCAAGATACATATCAGACCATTAGGTGAGGACTAGTGTAACGTAGATGAATGCAACCCATTCATACAATTCATGTCTTCAAGTATAAGCAGAAGCGGAACAACTATGATAGCATCTAAAAGTTTGCTAGTAGCAAATTTTCTTAAATTAATATATAATCTTTAAGTATTTATGTACTATTCGAATGAGTTGAAAATTCAAAGTCTTCTGATTATTTTCCATCGTTTGTAAAATATAATACAAGTCATAATATAGTTTTATAAGAATTGTAGTAAAATAGTTGTTTCCGCTCGATCTTCGGAATTTAAGTCATTACATTAAACTTCTAGCGTATGTAGTGGTATTTCTTCTTTTTTTTCTTTGCACTTCGTTTTATTTACTCTGTTACCGATAAAATACCGAGATAAAGTCGGACTTCTTTATATTTATTAGCTTTATGTCTTTAAAGTTTTTTTAAAGTCTTTATAAGCTTCAGGTTATGAGCTGTTAAATTTACAACAACGTGGCTGGAAAGTATAACTACAAACATTGTTAAGCTCAAGATTTTCAACAGGTTTTGCTTAATCATTCTTAATAGTCTTATAATAAGAAATATGTTTCATAACAAATACGGGATGGAAGAAGGTAATATTTTCCACAACTTAATATTAAAAAGGATTTTTCTTAACTTAAATATTGGATGTACATTTATGTATGCGAATAATATTATTCTGCAGATCAATTTCTCAACATCAACATATGGAAATTCTAAAGCGAAGCCAATGTGGTCTACCTATTGAAAAATATGTGACCTTTGCAAAATATATTAATAAAAATGTCGAAGATATTAAAAACCCGTATATATTACTTATAGATTTTTTATCCAAAAGTAATATAGTTAGAGTAAATTAAGAAGTGCATATGGTTAATTATGGTCAGAAATCAAATTCGTCCGTCCGTTTTAAATGGCAAGCAGCAGACAGGAAGTGATCATAGCAATATGAGCTTTGGTTTCATTGTTACAAGTGTTTTTATTGAGTGTGCTAAGTTAGGGGTTGTCGGGCAGTGGGGCGACGGGTCGATACTGGGTTACTGATATAAATAGGACAGAACTTAAAGGCCGTACGCCCCCAACGCTCGGTTTCATTCTCGTGAATCGATTACGAGATGAGTTGGAAGCTGTAAAACCGTCTGCGATGGCAGCACATCTTGCAAAAGTTTATAAGGAATATTTGAATCTCTAATACCCTTATCTTCTTTACGAACTATACCTACTTGATATTACTTTGTATTATGTGGATTATTATAGGACAAATTTATTCATAGAATATGCAATATTTGTAAATTTGAAGATATAGAACTCTTAGAAATAGATACCTATATTTGCTATTTCAATTTTATTATTATTTTGTGGTTTGTAATATCGTATTACTTAGTTATAAGTAGTACAATGAAATAGTTTTGTTTGATGAATCAATATGATGTGGATATAATCTTACAATTAGTGTAACATACAACTATTATTAGCTTTGCTCTACAATCTATTGTTAATAACTACTATTTTTAGCAAAAAAATTATCATAAATAGCAATTTATTATAAAACATTTTTCATAGATTTACAAATACAAACAGTTATTCATTAAGATAATATTTTTCTTTAATCAATAAATCATACTGGGGGTTATGGAGCATATTTGTTTGCAAAACCAACAGCGCTTTGCCTTAAACAAACCGGAACAAACCACTGTTTGGTAAATATAAACAGAAACGAAGATTCAATATAAATCAGCAAATCTTTTTTATATATAAATATTTTCTTATATAAATATTTCTGGGTCTTGAAGTTTCAGCTTATTTAGGGAAATTGCATATTAGATACCAATATCACACGGCTCCACACTTTGTTAAATACACTTCTGGTTGGAATTTCAGCCTGCAAGCGCTTGCAAAAATATTTCCTACGTACATTTTAACTAAAATTAAAGTTAAAGTTAAAATCAACGTATACACAACATATGAACCTACCTAAATGGATGTAGTATATCCAGTTATTATGTAAGTAACAGCCTTAGAATCTCATCATCTAATTATACATTCCAAGTGAATAGTTCCCGTCGTTTACCTACACCGTCACTTGCAAGGTCTTGTAAATTACAAGGCTTTCATATGATACAATTTAGTGAATTTAGATGAATTTAGAGTTTAGATAAATTTCTAATTAAAATTCTTAATTTTGTTTTTAAAAATATCTTTTTTTTTAATTTTATCTCCGGAATACAGTAGGCAAGGCAGATAGAACCTAGTATTATAACGTTCCCTTTTCCGGTCAATGTCAAGACATGGAGTGTCAAGTGGCGGAACCCAACACCGTACTTCGTCTTACTAAAGTGAAGAAATAATAATAATTTCCAATATTGAATTCACAACGATCGCATCTACAGGACAAACATCCCACTGCGCCGCAAAGACGTTGCTAAAATATAAAAAGTTATTAAAACTCATAATATTCGTTACAGTTTATGGGTATGGCTTGCTCATAGGTCTTAAATGATTTTTACGAATATTTATTATAAGTATGCAATATTGCAAGCCTAACAATAAATGCTCACTTTTAATACAAATGTTACAATGGAGCTTCAATACGTAACTCTACGTCTGCGTAGATATTAGAATTATGTTGAGATAAATAAAGTATCTAACACATTCAGAAATTCTAATAATTCCTTAAGCCTTTCCATTTATTCAAGATATAAAAGTTACAAACCAACCATTTTTTAAAATTTTACCTGAAACTATTTTAGTGCCTCATTTATATATTTAATATATTTAAGGCCATCTTAACGCAGTGGAACAACTTCTGTCTTTAAACGCAATAGTTTTGGACCTGATCGAGGTAATGATTGTATATGTCATTTTCATTTCCCTGCATTTTTAAAACAGTCTTAACATTAAGTTCTATATGCCTACCCTTATGGACTGCTGTGCGGGATAAAACGTAAAGCCTTATCCCGCAGAGCAGGGTAAGGCTTTTTAGGAGGTCTAGTTTCCATCATACATTTGTTATTTAATCATACATGTATTACATTCATATCATAACGTAAAATTTTAAAATAAATTAATAACATATATTTTTAAACGTGTTATTTACACACTTAGGAAATTAAAAAACAAGTATTTAGAAAACGTATAAAAAGTTATTGTTACAATATTAAATAGTTGTAGAACGCATGGCTTAGCGGTCAGAGCGCTTGAACGGTTTTCAAGAGGTGCGGGTTCAAATCCCACTGCGTTAAAATTTTTATACGTTTTCTAAATATATGTTGTTCAATAAAAGATATTTAAAAAAATGTTAATCGCTATATCTTATGACTTGGTAACTTGGTATTTATAGGTTAAGCCATGCCGAAACATACGATCGATGAAGCGCGAAGGTGGATATATTTAGGCTACGATTAATTACGTGCCCAATTTATTTGCTTCTAGTCTATTTTATTTCATAAATATCGAATTTGATGCTTGTCGTCAACAAGTTAAACTTGGCTTCAATATATACATAGAATATTTAAAAATACACGGACGCCGTCGTGCTCACCCAATTCAGAAGGGTCTAGATATAACTACACGATATTTTTCAGTGACTTGATTTATATTTAAAAGTAGCTGTGCCCGTGATTTAGTCCGTGTGGAATTCTAAAATAAAATTAGCCAAGTTACTCCTTATTACATAAGCTATCTGCCGGTGAAAGTTCCTGCAAAATCTGTCCAGCCGACTACTAATTACTTAATATTTGTATACATACGAAATATGACGGATACAAATTATTTATAAGAACTAACAATAAATAGCTTGCCTCTATAAAATTGGTTTTCAGTCGTAATTTTATTAGTTTAAAAGTATTTTATCGTACCTTATCGCAGTATGTGTTTTGTTCTTTATTTGAATTTAGTATTAAAAGAGTATGAACGTTTAAACGAAACTGAAGAAAGTGTCGATTTTTAGTTTCTAGAGGGCTACCTATTGCGTGTTTCTTATATTGCAACCCTTTACTATAATTTGTCTATTCTAACTAAAGTTAAATCTAAAATACTAACAGAGATTGGAATTTGTAACCATCGCATTCTCTCACATAGTTAATAACTGCACTAACCCGTCGTTCGTCTTAATTGAAATTTCAAGTTAACAGTAATATCTAAGTTACTTTTTAGAACATAAAAATTCTAAATTCTAGATTACAAAACAAATTTAAAAAAAACATGTATAATGCTGCATGTAGTCGTATAGCACAAGAGTGATAAGCCAGATAGCTAATATTTGTTTTCGTGCGAAACTCCGTGACGTCACGTAACCACGAACCGAACGTCGTATTTCACACGAAAATAACGAACGGTGGTACCTATTCCTGTTAAATTTATTGCCTCATCTAATTTATTTTCTTTACTGGCAATAAAACACTCTCTGATACTTGAATAGTCTCATTATAATGAAAAGTTATTTTATCTTTTCGCCGTTCTTTTTCTATTTTTTATATACGTCTACAGCTTTTTTGGGATAAGCAAATATGATCTAGTAACATATCATTCATTTAGTTACATATCATATAATTACAAGTTGAATTACACATACAGAACGCACTTTGACAAACCACTATAACAGAAATGCCTACAATTAATATTTTCGTATTGGAATTTTAATTTTTATAAACTATAATCAGTTGTAGAAAACAGGTCTCAAAGAAACAAAATAATATTTACCCGATAAACCTGTTTTTTATTCTAATTACATAACCTATTTAATAATCAGTTAATTAGCTTCACGGTAATAAACCATAGGAAATTATAAAAGCATTTTTAGAAAACGTATATAAATTTGAACGCAGCGGGATTCAAACCCGCGCTTCTTAAAACGCCGCTCTGACCGCTAAGCCATGCGTGTAGAACGGGCTATGTCGAAATTCTATACGCTTATTACAATTTATTTTTCTTGTTAACATTTATGTAGAGAAATCTTTACGAATTTCTGCTGCCCAAAGATTATTTTACGAACAATCGTTTGGCGAGAGAGAATATATTTATTAAATATTTTATCATTTTTGAAGTGTTATTCACACACTTAGGAAATTGAAAAACATTTTTTTAAAAACATACTTTTATACTTTTAAATAGTAGCGGAGAAATAATTTTTATTTTTTTAAATGTGATCATTCTCCCGAGTAGGATCGAACCCACAACCAATCTTGTTTACAGTCAGACTCAGTCAGACTCAAAATAAAATATGCATTTAATTATTGAAATACCCCCTATGTACCAGATAGCTTACATTAATTCCATTTAAAATGACAACAGGAACAGCCTAACATGTTAACGTCAAATCAATCAATGTCAATATAACATTGCGAACGCTTAATACGAAATAGCGTGAGATGTGACAGACGTATATAGAATTTCATATAATTTGATTTTTAATGAATATATTTAGAGGTAGGGTTCAGCCGATTGGGTCACAAGCACCGCGATCTTTCGTGTCGTGTCGTGTTGTTCACGCAGGCAAAGCCGCGAGCAGGTCGCTAGTGATAGATAAAGTCTGATAACTTCAAAGACTTACTTTAATCATAAATTTAAACCCTTCCACTTTGTACGCTTAAAAAGGCAGCCTGTAGGGTAACTTTTAATTAGCCTTAACATTTATTTATATAAGTTTTCTGTAAGTTGACTGTATCTTAACAAACTTACCTTCACAAGTAAGGTTCTTATACATTTTCCCTTTGCTCCCGACCACAGCACAAGTTGTTTTAACTTGAAAACCCAAAAGGATTTTAGACTGTTTTATTATAACTCATTAAGTCCTCTTCTGAAACATTTACGGTCAACCTAAAACAAAATGTATTTGTTAGGTTAGTGTCTGTAAGTGAAACTAACTAAGTATATATTAAACATGGGGATGGTATACTTTTTTATGGTTAAGTAAGAATAATGTTTAAGTAAAATAATATTTCGTCGCCGCAATTCTTATGTATTTGACAAAGTAGTTGTAGTAGTACTTGATAAATCCCTTCGCACTTTAGTCCATTTAAACCCATCGGTGGTTAAAGCCGTCAAACTATTTGCAAGTTTCAATCGGAAACCATCGTTTAAAGTGAAACAAATTTCTACTGCACTATGACTGTTCTATAAATTCACAGCTATACATTAAAAATAAGCTTCAACATAACGCATATACGTTCATATTATACCTATTTCAATGAAACCCAACCGAAAGCAATCATTCGTGTTCTGCAGTTGCTGAAGTTTAAAGCTAACTTCAAGGTATTTTCTAGTTGGTCGGTTCTATCAATGACTTCCTCTAACTGTCTACTCGCATACGTGTATTGTTATCATTTTCATATATTTTATATATTTTGAATTATAAAGCTATATATTTATAATTCTAAATATATGAAAATTCTAATTTTTTTCCAAGACAGCGATCGTTTTGAGTTCGATTTCCAGATTGGGATTTATATATATTTAAAAGACACAGTATTTCTATGTTTATGTGTTTTTTCTGTTGCCCAAAATGCAAAATTTTACGACTATTAAGCCATTTATAGTTAAGTTAAGATATTTATTTTAACATTATTATTTGTAGAAAATTAATAATTAAATAACATTATTTCTTGATATCGAAAGCAACGTCTGGCACAAAGGTAATTTAGAGTTGATAAAAAAAAATGTTTTCTAGACTTTTCGATACTCTAATTCTTATCATACGTATTCAATACATATGAATAGAATAAACAAAAAAGCACTGCTTGCAGCTTATGTAAATGACGCGCATACAATGTAAATTCAAACACTAGTGCATGGTATATTCTAATGGAGACTATATTTTCGAAAAACTGACATTTTCTTTTAATATTTAAAGTTAATAAAAAATAATAATAAAATAAATACTCATATATAAAGACTTTAACCACACTTTTATAAATGGCTTCACCTTGCAACGCTATTTGAATCTACTTTTTGCCGGCCAATTTGCTAAAAAAATGACTAACGAGTGCGGGCAATACAATGAGCAATATTTTCATTGCTGTAACCTCATGCCCATGATAGGATGACCAAGATAGCGAGAAAATAATTTTAAGCGCGTTTCTTTTAGTGTTTCATTTTTAAACTGTAATTTTGTTTATTTTATTAAATGAAAATAAATTGCTTTCATCATTTTCGCGGCGTTGAGTGCCACAAATCATTTAATGTTTTGAATTCGGATGGAAAGTGGAGAACGGAGTGTCTTGACATTAAATCTCTCTGACTACACTATGCTATGCTATGCGGGAAACAGCGTGAAATATAAAATAATCTTTCGCAATTAATTTGTCTTATTTTTAATTTTTATTAATCTTTTTTATTATGTAAATACCTTTAACGTTATTTTCTATTTATAATGATGTATCAAGTAAGCTTAGTCCCGCAGCTTTTGAAACGAGAAATGAATTGAGAAACCTATAACATGAATATTATATGTTAAATTATAAACAATCGACTAAATTCTCTGCGCTGAAATAATGAATAATAAATTTAAAGGAATTTTTAACATATTATAAAAGTTTTATGTGTAATCTTTTCAAGCGGAGCTGCTTCCCGCATTAGGTTTTTGACCTAACATAACTACGTCGGATAGCCTCTTGAGATGTTAGTCGAGGTTTATAATCATTTGAAAGTTATAAACTATACGACCATCGGTACAATGACAGCTTTATCAGCACTATCCATGGCATTCAATTCTTAGACCAGTTTTTTTTCTCTACATTAATGCATACTGAGTAAATTCTTTTAAAACATGTTTATTTTATTTTACTTTATTTGAAGAATTGTATCGTCTACTTTTATAGTTCTGGAAAGAAGGTTAAAATTGGTATTGCTGTACATGTAAAATACATGTTCTCTCAAGACAAGCTATTAGATGTTAGCAGGTCTAACAGTCACGTACAGACTAGATATTTCGATATTCATAGAAGATAAAAATTTTACATTGAACATACAATAGAATGATCAAATATTTGTTCACAGCAAAACGTCAATCGTTATATTACTTTTTTTACTGTAAATGTTTTATATATAAAAAAACAACCCGAACACAAATATCTAGGATATCAAAAAAAAAATACTTATACTTATATGGATAATATAATTTTCGCCAATGTGATACAATGGAACAGCGAAACATATTAAACGTTTACGATTGGTTGTGGGTTCCATCCCAGGCTGGAAAATATATACTCTGATAAAAAAAAATTTTCAATAGTAATATTAAATTCCTTTCCCATTAAGTTATATTATAGTAATTTTATTACTTTTTGACACTTTCATTTGCTCACACGCGCACACAGTACTTTGTGTTGTAAAAATGGTTTCCTAATAACTTATGTAATATCAAATGCTAGTCAAACACATATAAAGTTGATATCGATAAGCTTATTTAAAAAGCTTTCAACTTTAAAGCACACAGTTAATATTGTTAGAACGTCACATGACGTCCGCCGCAAAAACGCTTCACGTGGCCGGTCAGCACGTGATTTGCTCTACAAATGGCGTCCCCAGATTTTCACCGTGGCAATAGTTTTTATGATGGTTTTGAAAACTTAGATAGTGTGTGTGTAGTTATTTACAATGTATAGTTTTTCGTATTGAATAAACACGTGTTTGTGTCTACTAAAACAAGAAAAAATTGGAAATAATGTAAATTTTTGTGTATCATCATTAATAAAAAATATTAAATAAATCCATCAATTTTTTACATTTGTTTTTTTAAGTGTTATTCACACACTTAGGAATTTGAAAAACATATTTAGAAAATGTATAAAAATTTGAACGAAGCGGGATTTGAACCGGCGCCTCTTGAAAACCATCCATGAAAAATTTCATTCATGAAAAAAATCCATCAATTTTGTGTGTTTTTGTATTAATTAAGGTTTATTGTTTCTTTATAAATTGCCTAAACAAATACAGACTACTTCAGAATTATGATAAGGTTTACGATATTAAAATGACTATGCATATCAATATCTGTATTATATAATACACTTGTAATTAAATGCAAATGTGCGTATACATTAAAAGGAAAATTTTCAGAGTAGAAAAGAATGTCCTGAGAACTAGTAGCTTTTCAAAATATCCTCATGGTGTGAAATATTTATATCGCAAACAATTATCGTATGTAGTCGTATAGGTTAGTTAGTAGGTGTTAGTTTAAGCATTAATTGATATTTTCATATTAGTACATAATAATAATTTACACTCACGAAAGTTTTAATTATAATGTTATAATGAGACACGATTTACATGAAATTTTAAATGCTTTAAAATTTTTATATATCAAGAGAACATAATATGAATTATACTTTAAAGTTTAACCAATTTATAATATAATTCATATTATACAATAATATATTTTTTCGATTATTATCGAAAGTATCCTTACTCGCAACTTATTATGTGGTAAGAGGCACAGAGTATTCAGACTTTTTTTCATATTTGTTTATGTAATAATTAATAATGCGTACTATCTTTGGTTATAGCGATTTTATTTTGGTATTTGAAAATGAATTTTAGAAAACCCGACGTTTTGAACACTTAACAGTAGTCCATGGTGCACAGTAGTAGCAAGTCGTGATCACAGTTTTAATCAGCTTCGAATAGATTCATTTAAAATGTTTATCATATTTAACTAAATTATTTTTACATATTACCATTATATTATTATATGTCACTTATTTTTATAATAATACTTTAATATATATAAGTAGAAATTATTTTAAGTTGTTTTTAAATGATCGTTCCTAACTCTACGCGTCTATTCATAATAACAGTGGAAGGCCGAAGTTAATTCGGTACGGAAATAAAATTAGCCAATGCTCTGAGCAGACGGATTGGGAGCAACGACCGGCAGCAAAACAATACGTTTTATGCCTTATATTTTGTTAGATTTCAACGACATTTCTAGTTTATAATGTCGTAAAACCTTGCATGCTTTGCCTTTCGTGGGCAAAATTTCGCGAATCGTTAAACTTAGACACTTAAATATTTTAGTTACCATAATAAAGTAATAAGATAGCAATGGAAGTGTAAAATTGTTATATAATCATTGTGAAAATGTAACTTTCGAAATGTATATATGTGAACTCTAAGCTACTTACGAAAACAGGATTTGCGAAATATGTGTAGTTTTCCTTGCAAGGCTTTTGAAACGTGTGTAGCCATATATATGTTTAAAATTATTCGCACTTGAATTGTAAAGATGCGAGCTATGTCGTTCAGTCTAAGTAAAATGTGTTATCATCGAGATAGTAATATCGATCTTGTAGATAATACGTGATTTTGTGAGATGTTGTGAACATTTCATGAAGATCTACCAAAATTAGCGCTAGTTATTTTTATATTACTTGGGCTGAGGTATTAAAACAAGTTACCGATATTTTACAATTATAATATAATTGATTTCGAATGAACTATAATTTTAAACAAGGTTTTTTTTTTATTTACAGTGATATCCACAATGCATATTGAAGTTCAAGTAGCACTCAATTTCGTCATATCGTACCTATACAACAAGCTGCCAAGACGGCGAGTGAACATCTTTGGAGAAGAACTAGAAAAGGCATTAAAAGACAAGTTCATGGGTCATTGGTACCCAGACCGGCCGTGCAGAGGGTCAGCTTTCCGGTGTTTGAAAACCGGTGGCCCTTTAGATGCAGTCTTAGAGAGAGCAGCAAGAGAATCTGGAGTGCCAGTGCGCGATGTTCTTGAACACCTGCCACGAGAGCTTACTGTTTGGGTTGATCCAGGTAAATTTCTTAAATTTATATTATACGAGTATATAGTCCATTAACATACTTCCACCTGCTTTATTCCATTCAGTAATAGTTTCCAAATGAAAATAGTCTTAATACTCATTTATCGAGAGATTGCAGAAAATATAATGTTGTTTTTTTTCAATAATTATATTGAAAAAGTAAACAATAAAGAATATCAAAAATAACATTTTAAAGAAGTTTACGATGCTTATACTAACATTAGCACACAGTTGAAAAAGAGCATAACTCATAAGTCTCACGGCTGTCACAATCGGTCGGTTTCTAGTTTAGTTCTTGTCGGTGACATTGTCTAAATTAGCCTCTTCCTATCAAACCGACAATCACACGTTAAATACAAAGTCATTTTATATACCGGCATATTGTCGTTTTAACTGCCACATGACTGACATTCACGTTTAACACACAACTTTCATCATATTTACATCAGGAAATGGAATTTTTCGATGGAAATAAATGGTAAAAAGGAGTAAAAATTATTAGCCTTTTAAGCTCGTACAATGACAATGTACAAAGTAATAACAAAATTTACTTTTGCTGTAACCTAGCTGCCTATTTATGTTATATATAAAACTATAGCTCTCATTGTATTCCTTTCAGGTGAAGTGTCATACCGCATTGGTGAGAAGGGCGCAGTAAAGGTTCTCTTTAGCAGCGACGAACGCGCCGCCGACGAGAGGACCGATAGAGAGGTACTTGTCGTACACTGTATTTTTTATCACGTGTAGAAAACGTGCATTATCTTGAGCATCCACTTCGTTAATTGTCAAACCGTTTCATATTAACGTGCTAGCAAAATCGAAAATTGTTAGCCCATGATTATGAAAGTGAATCTCAAAGTTGCTGTTTTTCCTAGCATATAATTTATTAATAACTTTTTTGTTTTGGCAGGTAACACGTGCATTCAACCCCGAGGCTCAGTGTTTCCGGCCAGTGGAGCCAGTAGCGGCGCCATCACCGCCCGCGCCCGCGGCTTTCTCACCGGGGCCGCCTTTCCGCGCGCAACCGCTCACGTTCACGACGGCGACATTTGCGCAGACCAAATTCGGCAGCACCAAGCTGAAGACGAGCAGCAAGCGTGCCAACCGCATGTCGCCCACCGAGTTCAGCAACTACATCAAGCAGCGCGCGGTGCAGCAGCAGATGGCAGCGCGCGCCCTTTCGCCGGCGACGGACCCCGCGGCGTACTTTATGGCGCGGCGCGAGGCGGCGGCGCCGGCGCACCTGTTGCTTGCCAACTGAGCCGCCCGCCCAAAACACGCCGCCCGCCCCGCCTGCGCGAACCGCACATAGAGTCTTTACTTTTGTACGAGAGAGACGCGTGCCGCGATTTATTTTTTTATTTTCCGCGGGGGCGTCCCGCGCCGCCCGCCGCTTGTGATATCCGTACGATTTTCCATAACTTTTTGTATTCTCGTTCGTTACGTCGATGTGTAAATTAATCGATAAGAACGATATCGGCCGCGCGACTCGCCGGCTGTTTATTTTCATACTATTTAAAGCCGAGTCGAGTTTTAGATGTCTTCATTCGATATCGATATAATATTCGTAGTTTTTAAGGGAGCGAAGGGCCGAGAGGCCGCGTGCGCTTACGACGACGTACCTTCTAGAGCGAGCCTGTATACATACGTCCTCCGATCTAAATGAATACTGATATTTAAATATGTATACAAATGATATATATTCGTACGCGAATGTCTAATTTTTCACGTGGTAAGGTGGTACGAAAGGCCATTAGAGAAAGTACGAAAGGCCAATAGAGAAATTACGTATTTTTAATATTGAGAAATAAATAAAATTTCATACTTTCTAAGGAATATAGAGAACGTATATAAAGACATGTATCTATATCATACTTGTATGTAATAAACCTTTGCATATCCGGTCGGACGCGGTCGGACGGCGCGGCGGGCCGCCCGAAGGCGTCGGAGATCTCACCTAGTGTAATCAATCATCAGTTGTACGATTGTACCCTTATAATTATAATATACATAAATATTATAGGATTAGCTACGTTTCAATCTAACAGTATTTTTTTAAGAAGATATTAGTCCTCGTGTACATTGCCGGCCGCATGCAACGCGGCGGCCGGCCTTAGTCTGTATGGTAAATTTATATAATATTGTTATAAAAGACATGGATATGGATAAGTGATAGAAAAAAATTTCTCAATTCATAAACTAACGGGTGCATGCATGGATTTCATGGATTTCATGGATTTCATGGATTTCATGGATTTCATGGATATAAATACTATGTGTTACTTATGTTTTTTATATTTCACTTGGCAATTGAGCTCAGTGTTTCAATCGAGGTCGATGATAGCTATAGATAGGGAAAACTGTGCTAATGCGGGTAAGCAGCTTGTCGTTGTTTGCGACACTCGTCTTTCTCGTCTGCCGTCAGATGTGCCGACATCGCGCGCCACACGCACCGGCGCTAGCGTCGCCAGGTGTCCCGCTATACGAGGGACGCCCCGATTATGAGATCTACATTGTAATGATATTTTATAACGCTCGTGCTTCTCCTCTCTTGATACACATTGGAGGTAAAGCAGCACAAGTATAAATCTAATGCAATATTTTTTTAAGTCGCAACTTAGATGCTCATCTGCCGCTTTTTTGTACTTCCATCCAGAATCGGACCTGGCAACGCTACGCGTCACTTGTGGGTTCACACGGCGTGCAACTTTAGAGCTAGATAAACAATTCCGTACATTTAAAACATTTACTAAATGTAAGGATAACTACGTGCAAATATATTAGAATCTAAATGTTGTATAAAATTATTGATAAAACGCACCCCGTGTGGGCCCGCACCCCCTCGATGCACAACAATGACAAGTTGTATACAGAAATATGCAACTATTTTTTTACTATTTTTATATTTTGATTTAGATTAAGTCTAGCTGTATGATTTTGGTACCTTTAATATGTACTTTATTAATGCCCTATTATTATTAAATTACGTAATGTAATAATAGGAGCTCGATTGAAAAACTAGCCAAAACGCTACAGTATTTTGTAGATAAAATCTATAATGTAAGTCTAATGTAATACAATTTAGTGTAATGAGATTTTTTAAAAATAAAGATACTTTTTATTTTTCTTTCTTTTGTAAGATATATTCGATGGAAGTGTTAAAGATAGTATATTTGCATAATATACTTAAAGCGGTTCTCCTGTCCGCGAATATAAATTAGTCAATAATAATTTTTCATATTGTTGTACGACTTTTTAAGTTTATATTAAAATGTTTTGTGCAATCTACATGTTTGTCTGTTTTACAATCCCATAAAATAATCCTTCTTCCTCCAAAAAACGTTCTAGATAGGTAACTATAGAAATATACTACTTTCATCATACATGCAAACATGAAATATAGAGGCCTTCGTGACGCAGTGGTGCTGTAACCGCGATTGGTTGTGCATTCGATTCCTGCTCGGGGAAATGATATTATATATTTAAAATGTTTTCGTATCACCGCTCTAGTACCGAAGACAAAACTTGAGTTGAGTTCTGCCACTCGAAACCCAATGTCTCGCTTTCGGGCGGAAAGTACAGAACGGAGTGTTCTTAAGGCTAGACTTTCTCTAACTACCCTGCTATGCTGTAAAAATCAACAATAAATATGTAAATGGTGGTAAGACTTTTGCTGACATACCGTACACGCATAAAAACAGTAAAAAAATTGCCTACGTAAAACTAAAACTGCCCTATATAAGAAAATAACTTGAAATTAAGCAATTATCAAATGTAAACAAGCTTGCTTCATGATGAATGATGAATGGATTTCAATATTATGATTATTAGCAGTAAATATATGTAGCTACATATATTAACAACTAATAATAGTAACTACAACTAATTATATTAGCACATAATAGGATGATGAAACACCTAATATGAAAAAAAATTATACAACGTCACGTTGTCAATGTAAAAATATGTACTCATCTACAATATTTTTACAACATTTTAAAAGATATTTTTAAAGCCTAATAATTAGACTTCTCCTTCCGTAAGACTCCGTTCTTCACCTAAACCCGAAATAACTTTATTTTACAGCCACACAATTTTATATTGGCATTATACCCCAAAATATATACGACTTTAAAACTGAAAACTCTTCCATTACTCACTGAGTGACTGATAGACGCTAACTACAAGTCTGATCTTAGAAAGTTGTGGCATATACATTAAGTACACTAAGATACGATTGCCCGAAATTTAAGCAGGTATGGATTATATATAAGACGTAAAAAGTTTTACGCATAGTATGAATATGTATAAATATATATAAACCATAAGAAAATAGTATGGCTAAGGATCATAAAGTCTACGTAAATGAAATTGCGATCGACAATTAGTAGTAACATAAAAACTTAAATAACTAGGTCGCGAGCTATTTGCTTGATGGTAGACGTCATTACAGATGTCAATAATCATTAAAAAGTACCATTCCCTGATACTCTTTAACTTGTACACATATTTTATATCATTCATTTGTTATCCATTTTCTTGCGTACGACGATTGGATATTCAAATTTGACTTAAGGACTGTTTATTTTTAAAACCGCTGGTAAATTACCATGAAATATTATGTAAAAATGTAATGGCACGGTTAAAAGTTTGAAATGTAATAATTACATAGATATTTTTATATTAGTAACGCTGTTGACGCGTACAATAGCCGTTCTTCTACCTCCAGTATTATCGATACCCCACCCCTACCACTCTTAACACTCACCTTTGTTTAAATATAATATCTCTTGCCATAATTTCATCACTCATCGTCTCGAAGTGCTCAACCTTCTAAGCACGTTCTTCGTCATTCTTACGACCACATCCTGTCTTACCACTTACGCCTGTCACTCTGTGTACTCCTTTGTTGAATTCGACGATTGCGAATGCAAATTAAGCTGACTCCGCACATCCAACTAAGAGAAAGTGTATTTCTAAATAATACATTATTATGATTAATATGGGCTCTCTCAGCATATTTTCCATATAAACCATAAATATGCCTAATTTCCTACTGCTTTGTCCATATCATTTTCGTAAAAAAGGGTAAATGTTTTTAAAAATGATTTGATACGTATAATTTTATCTTTTACGACTTACATAAGATATATTATATTATAATCTATAATCAAATAGGGATATTATATACATTATAATATAATATATGAGGTATTATTTGATCTGGTTGGTTAAGATGTCAGAAGTGTATGTAGACATACAGAAATGTGTTAAAGTTATGGTGAAATGTACATTCTAAGGTTCTTTTTTGTCTACTATTTAATATAATAAAAATAATTTGTGTTAACTCTAAAATACCAAAGTGAGGCATAGAAATTAAGCTTTTGTGTTCCAGTCTTTTATGGAATAATATAACCCCTTTGCTGTAGGCATTGTGTTTGGAATTAAATCCACTTTCTCCATTCCAGCTAATCACACATTACTACCTTTGTAGAGGAAATACATTGTAGAGGAAAAGATAAATTATTTTATGCATATTAATAATAAATAAAACAGCATATATTATTAAGTCACTTTAATGAATCCACAAAGTTGACAAAAATAAACCTCATCTATGGCATAAAGTTTAATCCACAGGCAAAAAGAAACAATATTTAGCTTTCTTTTTTTTTCAAAATTTAAAAAAAACGTACAAAATAATGATTTTAATATTTCTTTATATTCGTTTGCTCTTCACAATTTAAATAAACAGGGCACTTTAAAAACATGTGCTTGGATTTATATACAAGTACATACATTAATTTAAAATATAACTATATGATAACATGTAGATATTATTTATGACAAAAAAGTTGTAATGGTGTTTAACAAATTCAATATTGTAAGAACTATTGAGATTTTCAACAATTTTATATGACAAGATTAACGGCTTGGTTTATATTACAAATGTTTTATTTAGACTTTCTATTGTAATGTAACAAGGCAGTTTGTACTGAGATGATAGTTATTTCATGACAAAAGTTATAGCATAATACATTTTAAATCAAATTTAACTATATAATCTATATATACTTTTTTAAAATTTCAATCAAGTAAAAAAGTTTAACTTGTTATTCCTTTTACTTTGATTTAAACTATTCATAAATATTTTCAGTATTGTCATGATATATAAATGCATTTTTTCGTAATTCCACATAATAATTTATTAAGCTAAATTAACCAAATATTTGGCACTATTACAATATGATTTTATATAATATAAATTTCCTTTGAAAATATGAACATAAGATATTAAAACAATGCAAATATTTAGGCCACTACAAAGACCATAGATGAGGAAATATGCCCTTAGTGGTAAATTTAGTTTGTATAAAATATACATTTGAAATTACTATAAAATAATCAGTACATTTTAATGAAACTCAATCAGACGCACGCTTCCTCAATAATCAAATTCCTAAATATTCGTTTAAGATATTTACACTCTAGAGTAAAAAGTAATTAAATTTAAAAATAAACAAAGTACCGACGCTTCACGCAAAGAATAAGTCATACTTACATATAAATAGTTACACCGCCGTCGCGGGTACTGACTATGATCAACATTTTGGCCCAATTCCGATAAACAAAATACGATTCTTCTTATTTGCCGACGCGAATATCAATTACAATCATAATACCTAAAACCTAATTGACACAATACCAACCAGCAAACACAAATTAAAACGCTGACATATCATTTAAAATGGATTTATAAAATAAATAACAAAAATGAGCAAGACTTAAAATAGCAAAAGAATGAAAATTCTACGCCGAGCGGCCGCCGAGGAATGATGAAATAAGTAAAATAAAAAAAAAACGTACCACCGCGCGAATGGCAATCGGAACAATTACCACACGTATTTACAATAGAACATGACACTCTCATATCACTCGGACCACTGAGTCCAATATTTTCCAGTCCCTAAATATCATTTGGTATGAAACTGTGCATCAGTGGGCCATCTCGATGTGTCTCTGTAAACTCTTCTTGTTTAAATAAAACCGGTCGCACATTGCGCACGGGAAGAACACTTTTTCGTTGTCCGAGTGCCTCGCTCGCGTGTGCGAGGACAGGTCCAGAGCCCTCGCAAAGTACACCTTGCATATGTTACAGAAGAACTTGGTGGGAGTCGCATGCATCGTGCGATGCGCTATGAGGTCGCGGGGGGTCGCCACGCCGTCCCCGCACTGGCCGCAGGTGAACTCGCCAGGGGGCGCCACGGCTCCGTCGTCTTCAGATTCTCCAGAATCTTCTCCGTGCTCCATCGCTCGGTGAGAGTTCAACGCTTTCGCGCTGTCAAATTGCGCGCCGCACACTTCACACGCATGCACGTCGTCGTCCATTTGTGTACCAGAACTGCCCTCTCCTCCCTCGTAATGTTTCTTCATATGTACAATTAAGGTGGATTTTCGCGTAAAAGACTTGTCACATACTGGACAGAACACGGAATTCGGTTGGTGAACCTCGTCCATGTGCCGTTGATATGCGGCTCGCTTGGTGAACTCCTTGTCACATATGTTGCAGTACCTGTCTTCTGGTCCACCGGATAAATTATTCTGATGGTCCATTTCTATAGAATCGTCAGATCGTAATTTCTTATTAGGGTTAACTACGGTAACTTCCACTTCGGGCGGCAACCGTCTCTTCGCTAGGCTGGCCGAGGTCGACGAACGAGTGGTTTGAGGAGCGTCTACCACTTCGTGTTTGCTGACTTTGCTAGTTACTTTATTCTGAGGCATCCAAAGTCCTGTGTTGTTTGCAGCGGCCTTGCCGTCCGGCGACCGCAAGTGCCAGCCGCGGTGGCTCTTCAAGGCAGCTATGGAAGTGTAACTCTTGTGACATATTTCACAGTCAAATGTTTGTGGTTGGCTTTGTATCTGATTGATGCACTGATGATTTTGCAAGGCTAAGAGCCCTACAAATTGTTTTCCGCAAGTGTCACAAGGGTATCGTGCTTGGTAGTCGATACTGGGGTCGACGGAATCCTGATCTCCATCGTATTCCACGTCCATTTCTTGGCTGACGTCTTGTGATTTACTCGAACTCTGGTTTGCGTTGTAGCCTAGTAGTTCCCGGGCGTGCGCCGCCTTTAGATGCTCATACAGTTCTAACGTAGAGTTTAGTGGTTTGCCACATATTTTGCACATTTGTACCGACGATTTGTGCACGTTCTTTCTATGACGGTAGTACGATTTTTTGTCTGTGAACGTTATTTTGCATATAGTGCAGCTAGATCTCGAGCCTTCGTTTGAAGGTTGAGTTTGAGTTTCAGAGCTACTTCCGGCACTCGCGTTAATTCCGTGCTTCGCACGTTTATGCTTCCAAAGACTTGTCCTTAGAGGGAATCGTTTATAGCATAGTTCACAAGAGTATGGTAAGGCATCTTGTGAGGTTTGTTGTATGTTGTTCGACAAATTAGTGAAATTAAAACTGTTAAATTGCGGAGTTGACAAAATAGCGCCATTTTCATCAATATTGTATTCATCTTCTTCTGTAGACGCCTGCATTGTATTCTCCTCGCTATCATTTCTGTCGGCAAGGAGATCGGCGTGTAGCACTTTTTTATGTTTCCATATATTTTTCTTGTGCATAAATCCTTTCCCACAAATATCACAGCAATAAGGAGCGTTTGGAACGTATGGACTGAAACCAGGTTGCATAGAAAACTGGCGTATCGGTTTCCCTATAATTTGTGGGGCAAAACCTTTGTTTTCACCTGGCTTCCTGTTAGTTGTAGGCACTTTGGCATGGATACGCATATGATTAGAATAAGCTTGGCGGCTTTTAAATGATCTTATACAAATGTCACAGAAGAATTCCGAATCGGCGGGTGTCTTTCCTGCTCCGGGATGAACTTGTTGTACGTGTTCGGATAATTTTTGAGGTGTACTGTAAGAATTCGAACAAATACTACAAGGATAGAATTTAACTCTCAAATGCGTGTTCTTATGTTCTGCAAGCTCAGAAGGACGTAAGAATTTCTTCTCACACTGATCACAGTGGTGAGCTACTTGATTGTGTTCAGCGACCTGGTGGTCAGTCCAGGCATCGACTGTTTCGAAAATAGAATTGCATTCTGTACACGAGTAGTGGTATTCTTCTGCTTCCTCCTTCACAAGTGTCATGTCAGGCTCGGAAGACTGCATGCCAAGCGTCCGATCAGAATGTTCCATATAGATGTGCTTGTTAAGATCGGCAGTTTGCTCGAATTTGGAATCGCAATGCTGACAGTGATGAGGCTTCTCCTCATTGTGTATACACTTCAAATGTTTTACCAAATTTGGGTAACTGGTGTTCTTCTTTCCACATATGGGACAGTCTGTGGGTCGGCCGTCCACGCACTTGCTTTGACTATCGGGATCAAAGCTACCCGCATGCACAGCTATGGCGTGGTCGTTGAAATCTTGTAAATTCAAAAACTTTTCAGAACATAAATCACACGAAATATACACGGTGCATTCTCCATTACGAATGTGTCTCTTTCCTATAGTCTTGTCTTTAAAACGCAAACCACAGTGCACACAAGAGTGAGAAACACGAGTTTGCCCATCCTCGTGAACATCGAGAACATGCTTCATAATAAACTGCTTTAACTGAAACTTGGCCGGGCACAACTTGCATGCATACGATCTAGCATTAAGAATGTCTTTGTACTGAACTTTCGAGTTTTTGGGTTCGTCTTCCAATACAATGTCGTCAGTTATCCCATTTTCATTATAAATAATTTTCCACAGATCCGTGCATGTGTTCGATCTCATGTGGCTCAGTAAAGCTCCGATATGACCGAATGTGACAACGCAATTATAGCACGTATGCTTAGGAACTTTATGACCATTCTTTTGCAAATGTTGAATTACGGCTTTCCTACGTGGATGTTCTTTGTTACAACATAAACATCGTTTAGTGTTGATTTGTTCAATAATATCTCTATATTTAAGTATAAAATCTCGTTGCGTCTTTGTCACATACACTTTATTGGGGTCAAGGTCTTTTATATCTTCACCTTCACCGTCACCTTCGCCTTCGCCTTCGCCGTCACCGTCAACGGTGTCGTTGGGGTCAACCGTTTCATCTAACTCCTCATTTCCATCACTATTATAGGAATTCGTTTGCATATCCTCATTAATCTCGACGACAGGCGCAATACTCATAGGAGGAAGATCATCGTCGTCGTCATTTTCATCATGGTTCATTGCCTCACTATCTTTTTCGTTATTTTCGTACTCATTTTCTTTGGCGTTATCATAATTAGTATTTCCATCTAAATTGTTTTCCGCGTCAACATCTCGGCTCTCTCCGTTGTCATCATGATGATCTTTTTCAGTGTCGTCATGATTTTCTTCCAAATTATTCTCATCTTGTGTGTTTTCATCTGCATCGATTTCTAGACAATTTTCCTCTCCTTCTGCATGCCTCTCATTCTCCTGCTGACGTGCAATTTCTATTTCATTCTCTGAATCCATATCAACAGTGTCATAGTTTTGTCCATGGTTATTTTCATCTTCGTCATCATCTGGATGTGTATTAATAAATGTATCTGGCTCCGACAGAATTGTTTCTACTTGAAAAGACGCAATTTCCGGTTCAGAAATCAAAGTTTCGGGACTCTCTGGACCCGAATTAATTATTTCAGGCTCCGACACTAATACCTCCGGCTTTGAGGTCAACAAAGTCTTCAAAATTTGGGGTTCTTTCTTCTTTATTTGTAAATCTTTTAGAGCTTTTATTCTAAGAGGGTATGGTAAATTATTTTGAGGTGTTTTTGCAGTTCGAATGGGAATCGGCTTTGGTTGTGCTACAACTTTGTGTGGTATCATTTTGTTTGGCATAGATTTGGGATGATATTGCATTTTATGGCTAATAGGATTTGGCATGAGGCGCGCTTTAGGGTTGAATGGGTTTGGTCTAAACTTAGGTTGCATATGAGCTCGAGACTTCAGATTTGTGACCTTATTTGTGTACCTATCAAAGCCATGAGCAGTGAGTTCATGTCTTCTCGCATTATGGGAATATCTGTACGATCTACCACAAACGAGACAGTCTTTAGACGCGAGTTGTTGTATACCCTGGCGAGCATGCAAAGTCTCTCCACTTGGACGCATTACGGTGATAGAAACTTCAGGCATATTCGGTACGTTTGTAAAAGAATGTGGCTCTAACAATTCATGGTCGTGTTCATCTTCCTCTTCATAATCTTCATCTTTCTCGCTTTCCATGCCCTGAAAATAGTAAATAATTAAAATTTTATCAACACATTTTTAAATATTGATAAAGAAAATTATAAATAGAATAAAAATATTTATATTAATTTATTTGTTAAAGGTAAAAAAAAATTTTTATATAGGTTGAATAAATACCTGAACTGATATTTATATCAGTTAAGAATAATTTAATTACATATTAAAATTTAGTCAATATCATAATAGATAACATAGCTTTAGAATTAAAATCCACATTCCACACAAAGTTAACAGTACTTGTTTCATACACGTTTGCCTGTCTTTATCATTAAGGAAAAATATGAATGATTTAGCCCGACTAGTTTAAAAAATGATAACACATTTGTTTAAAGTCTGGAGTTTTTAACTCCATTTTGGAACTGTTTCAAATTATTATATTATAATAAAACAATGTCAAATATTAATATTAATTATATTACAAAATAATTAAAATTAATTGGGTATACCCAATCAACCATATCTCTTGAATACTCTACATTCCATTGTAACACTAATAATTGTTTAAAAAAAACATTTTAAAAATACTATTTAACTACAATAAGTTAATTTGTTAATATTTTTTTATATTAAAATAACATTATTATAAGAACAAACTAAAATATATGTTTATAAAAAACCTTATTATTAAAAATGGAAATTTAAAATTGATATTTAATATGACACTCTAAAGCTAAAACAGTTGCTTCTGTTACTTAAATTATCAATGTTATTGATAGTTAAGGAGCTATACAAACAGTGCAAATAGACACAGTATGTTCTTTACAAATAAATGTGCCACATTTAAGACAATATTGTTTAGTTCTACGGTCAATTTTTTTTGATTGAAAACAGTATTTGCATCTACGTCGATTCTTATAGAATTGTGTAACATGCTCAAATGTGGAGAATTTTATTCGTTTTATATCAATATTACTAAAGGACGGCATTGGCTGTTCATTTTCCAACAAACTTGTTGCAAGTTCTCTTATAAATATGCGTCTTTGTACTACTGTGTTTGCATTTTGCGAACTCCAGACAACTTGTGCATTTACTGAGGCTATATTGAGAAGCATAAAAAATAATGAAAGTGTCCAATCATTAGTATGTTGCATAGTTGTGTAGTAATGCATTAAAACATCAATCACTTCAACTGCACTTTGATATTTCTTGTACAATGAGACTGCTGAAGTTTGGCTGCTATGTGACCTTTTGTAGTATTTAGGATCATTTGCTAGGATATTTACAACTTTAGAATTTTCATTCACACATGAAGTGACACAAGTATTGTCATTCAGAAAGCCATTTATAAATATCTTTTTACTTCTGCACCGGGTCAAAAACAATGGTGGTACCAAATCATTTGTGGGGCTAATGGCACCAATACTGTACAGTTTGTATTCAGTTTGAAGTCTCTGTATAAGTGAATTTGACATAAACCAACTATCCATTATAACAGTTCTGCCAGTTCCTGCCAAATGTTGTACTAATTTGGCAGCAATTTCATCACTCCCAAAATATGGGTCAGTTATGACATCTACATTTGTGACATAAAAATTAGATGGATCTATTAACATGACTAATTTAAGGCCACTCTTTATGTTTTTCCCTTCTATATTATAACGGAAAGGGCAAGGACCATGTACGGGCAGTATAACTTCATCAATAACAACTAAATTGCCTACTTCCAGTGACGTGCGACAATTCAAAGCAAATATTTCAAACACTTTCCTCATTCGCTTCATAACATCCAACTGCACAATACTGTCATCATCCTCATTATCAAAACAGATGTTTTGCAGAAGGAATTTAAATCTTTCCAATTGCATAGCTTTACGAACACACGGCGTACCATACTCATTATGCCAGAGGTCACTGAATTTCTGATGTGTAGGTCGTATTATGCCATGATAATACAGTATTCCAATTAATGTTCTAACTTCGCAAACATTAGTTTTATTTCCATTTTTCTTACTATATTTGCCTATTTTCTCATTTGTTGATGTAACTATTAAATCTAAAAGATCATCAGTAAAAAATAATTGCCATGCTGATTTTGGTTGCGGACAATGTTTATTTGCTACATGATTTCTTTTTCTCATGTGAACAATTTGTTTCACTTTTGCTATTTTGTGAACTGATGATATTTTAGGATTTTTTGACAATATTCTTTTATCCCTGCACATGTATCCATTTTTGCAATCAGAAAAGTCCTCAAGTGAGTCATTATTCAATTCCGTTTCTGATTCAGAGTCATGGTCTGACTGATGTATAACATCACACTCCTCCATAGACTGAAGGGAATCTATAACCTCATCTTCTTGGACCATGTCCAGAATTGCATGAACTCGGTGCCAGTCCATCCGAGGGTCTACATATTTCTGTGGATGAAATTAATTCAATTGAACTATTCTCACACATTTTCCTGATAAACTTTATAGAAATGAAGTTAAAGTGTCATATTAAACATCAATATTACATATCAGTAAGAGGCAAGTATTTCAATGATAAGGGCATAGGCACTTAATCTTTACCTTATCACTCCTCGGTGTGAGTCCCAATGAAGCTAATATTGGTGGACCTTCAGGTTGTATTTTATTTAATGGTTCAGCGTTCTGCAATAAACAAAAAATTATATTATCAATTTCTTATAAACATTATTATGCTTATGAAACTAAAAAATGTATATGAAAATCCATAATTTAAATAAACAGAAATAGTAACAAAGTGCAGTAATTACTACATGCTCAATGTTGAATGATGACATGGCATCTGTTATGCACATGTCCTTGACATGAAATCATAAGTCATTCCTATTGAAAAATATAATATTTTCATTTTTATTATTTTTATTAAAGGCAGAACACTAATATATAATAAAAAAATATATAAATATCATACCTCAATGTCAGGATATGATCCATCAATAACTACTCCATCATCATATGCTTCATCTGACATTGGTTCATTTTTAATTTTGACCTGAAATTCCAACAAAAAACAATTGATAATAAATATTTGACAACTGGCTATCAAGATGTTCACATATTTTATTAAAAGGTCCCACCTCTTCTAGTAGGTTGCTTTCCTTATTAATCAGAGACTGTAACTTATATTGTGTCCTTTCACATATTGTCTTGAAAATGTGCCAGTTCTTAACATTATCCATGCATTTCCTGCAGACATTAGTCGGCAGGTCGTCATTTTCGCTTATCTGAAAAAAATAATGCGCAACAATCACTTTACTGAAACAGAAAACACGCGCGTATCATTTCTACATATGAGACGAAACCGCGCCTCATGACCGTGATATGGCGCGAGGAGAAACTAAGTAGGTAGGCGTAGGTATAACGCGCTGCGGCGAGCGGCTGCTTCTCGACCGAATAAGTAGAAGCGAGTCGAGTGGCAACCAGTGAGCCCCTCGAGGGTTGCCGCTCGATATACACACACGCCTACAGCGCACTCACGCCACACCGACGCTTCGAGGGACGAGCTGTACTGGTCTGCTCGTCCGATAAATCAATACGACCGATGACCAACGCCATGCCTATCTAGCGATATGTAGACCCCTCCCGGCCAAAGTTCCGGGAATAATTCCAAACCCTATCCTCATGACGCGAGCCGTACCTCGCCGGCTGCACGAAACGCGACGCGACACGGCCACGACTCGAGCGATAGCCGGGGAACATTACAAAATGGTGGACGTTCTTACGACATCTTCACCTAGACTAGCGTTGCCTGTCATTATATGAGCCGGATGACGAGTTCTCACGTACACCAAGGGTCTACTTTCACTTAAATCTCCTTTCTGACACATATTAAACGTATTACATACCTGTACTGACACGCAATCTTTGATTTTCGAAGCGAGGACAGGAGGTTCAGAGTCATCCGAACTGGTGGTAGGAAATATCGGTAGTAATTCGCATCGAGATGACAAGCACAGTCTACAAACACGGTCATAATTCACATTCATTGTAAATAAACAATATTTTGAACTTATTAAAACAACATTTATAACACAGACGCCATGTCACCACGAGCACTTGAACACAAAGCACTGCATGTCGTTCTTGCTTGAACACGATAGCGGCTGATGATGAGCATGAGAAGTCGATGTTCGGTCGGAATAGCTGGGTCGAGTCGCCGACCACCTGTCGTTCTGCGCATGTGCGCGTAATATGGCGTCAGGCTTGCCAACCTTACGCAAACGAAAAGTAACCAATTCCAGAGTTCGTCAACCCAACTGTGAATTTTATAATTTAAAATAACTTAAAAAAAAAAAGAAATCAAACTAAAGACATGGTTCATACATTTATCTTTATTATTTTTTATTATATAGTAACCACTTAGATTATTATACAACTCTTTACAGCTTTATCATTCTTAAACGTATAAGTATTGTTATAAATATTTTATAAGTCATATTAGAAACCATTTTACTTTATATTTACTGAACATTAAAAAAGTACAATTATATAGTATGATATTGTCTACAAATTAAATGTCAAATATATTTTTAATAATATAATATATTTATTTAAAATTAGTTCTCATTTAAAATGGTTCATAGTTTAACAATTATTACAATGAAATAAAAGATAAGTAAAAATTTTTTTATTAAATTAACTCGAGACAACTTCTCGAAATATAATAAAATTTTATTGAAGTATAACAGTAAAAGTGTTTGTATCCCCTGAGTGCATTGTCCATCTCACTCTAGAAGAGTACGGCGCCATATTTAAACTTCGACAAACTTGTCACTGAATGTACTATGGCGCGATATTTAAAAAGTGTGTTAAATGAAACTGAAAACTTTTGTAAAAGTTAACTTACTCATAAGTACTCGAAAATAAAAATAATTAAAAATATGCATTTTGTAACATATAATGTACCTATTAATGTTCAAATGTAACAATTTTAAATCTTTATCAATAAAACCTTATCAAAATTGTGAAATCGATATTCCCTATAAAAATATTTTGACTTAATAAATTTTTTTTGTGGGAAAAAGGTTAATATCAAAATTACACTTTTTAAATGTTTGAATCAAATGTTTGAGTTAGTATGTGTTCTTCTTCCCTTGAGGTATATTGATACATAAAAAATAGTGTATAAATAAATTAAAAAAAAATCTTATATTTGGGATTTTACAGTTTAAATTTTATAAATTATATAATATATAATTTTTATATATATAACTAAACTAGAAATTATGTCAGACTAGAATTTTGTTCTGTACAATTTTTATTTCAGCTTTACCACAATGCTTATGCACTTGCTATAGCAAGCAAGGTAAGAAATGTTATGTTAAATAATTGGGTTAAATCACCATAAATCAAGGAACCAACCAAGTCTAAGAAATTTTGCTTTAAGTCATCCTGCTTTAGTAAAGATGACCTGCTATAATTTTTTTTGAATCTATTACAAAGTGACAAATACAGTATGTCACATTTGTTTCAAAATGGGCTATATGAAAGTTAAAAAAACCATTCTTTCTCTTTAAATTTTTATTTTTGCACAAGCAACACTTAATGCCACAACAAGAAGATACATGATAAGTTCACATTCATTTGCACATATCATAATAATACTTAAACTATATATTTTTTAAAAGCTAATACATATTCATTTAATATATTTTGTATTTGGGTCCATTATTAATTTTCTCCGTAGAACTTTTATTTGTTCTAAAGTTACCTATAATCAAACAATAAATTGTATTGTAGATAAGTTAGTTTCGTATGATATTTATTTTTGGTTAGAAACATAATTTTGTTTTAATTTTTTGTAGATATAAACCTAGTGTACTTACAAAGGGACTCTATTTGTTAATTAAGTTAGGATAGGTTCATAGGCTTGTCTAAAATATCACAGGAAAAGATTTTTATAAATTATCCTAATGTTAAATAGTATTTTATCCTACATAGTAAACAATACTTAGGTACTTGTTGTAATGTTATGTAATAATATATAAAACTAAAGAATTTTAAAAATAATATTGTACTCAAGAAATATATTTGTGCAATTTTTGCTATATTGATTTTATTATTATTTATAATGTAATTAAATCAAGTATTGTTGACAATATTTGTAATTTTTTTACCTAATAAGTTAATGCTAATAAATATATTATATGATTACTTCATAATTCATATCTAAACACACATCTTAATGTTGGTACCTAATATAATAATGTAATATGATGAAGCTGATATGATAGTTTTGCTGCAGGTTTAATATAAAATACAAGCTACCATTAATAGGTTAGATATAAACATTTAGATTTTTGTAGTAATATTATATTTTATCAACTATTATTACAATTTTTACACGTAATATTGGCGATTCTCATTGTTATTGACCGATTAGCCATTTTTTTGTCTTTATTGATTAGTTAAGTATCAGCGGATTTTTTAAATATTCATATATTATATTTTGCGATCTAAAATTCTCAGCACACGAACGTAACTTAAAATATGTAATTGTTATTATAAAAAATAAAAACAAATATTGTGCATTGCGAAAACATTCAGCCTTATTATAATATAAAATTGTGCCATTTACGCAATATTTTTTTTCTACTAAGTAGGTACAATACTTAACGATAATTGCCAACGCCAATCATTGAGTGTCAGGCTGAAATTGGTCCACATCGAAATTCAAAATTTGGCGCGAATTTACGAACATGGCGGACATGAAGAGCGTTGTTCTTGTGACGGTTGCGCGCGCACAGCCAATCTCGAGGGGTCGACGGGGTTAGCTTTCGCGACGAGAGCGCGCGCTACGTGAGCGAACGCGGCCTCCACGTTGAGGCCGGTTTTCGCTGACGTCTCCATGAATGCCACTTGGTACTCTCTCGCCAAACGCTGCCCCTCCTCCCGCCTCACTGCCCGCTCGAGGCCGCTGTCCGACTTGTTTCCTGGAACAGAATTTGTGCCGCTCCACTTACGATACTGGATAGGTTGGTGAGGGCTTGGGCTTTACGTCAGTTTATTTAAATGAAACTGTACATAATACGTAAAATCCTCTTTTGTATGTAAAAAATTATAAAGTTTTCAAGTTACATGTTTTTTGTAAAGAGTAAACAGTTAATATATTCCTCTTTGCTTTTTAACAATATTACCTAGTAACATGATGACCACGTCGTCTTGAGCATATTCTCGTATTTCCCCAAGCCAGGCACGAATGTTGTCAAAACTGGTTTTGTTGGTGACATCGTAAAGAAGTAGAAGGGCTGGTAACAAAAAGCAAAGTTGTTAGCAAATAGACGAAGCACATTTTGGTGGCCCTAATTGAATTTTATTCTGAACTGAATTTATATTACAAAATAACATAATATTGTTTTTTTCAGCTATAAACATTTATCTCGTACTTGACACACAGCTTTAAACTTTTTACTAGAATTCGAGACATTGCGTATTGAGTGGCGCAACTCGACGCCGCTATTAATCTTAACAGAGCGGGTAATGAGAACATTTTGAATATTATTGACCTTGAGTTAGGTGATAAGCCCATAATCATTGTGATTATAGAATCCGTTCCACTGCGCCATAAAGGCTTTATTATGTAAATTTGAACATTGAACTTGAAATTTCAAGAGACACGGGTTCAAATCCTGCCACGTTCAAATTTATATGGTAGATATATTATTTTTTATACTTCTTAAAGAACTAAACGAGCACGTGTCAACCCTATATCTTCTACTAAACATATCTCGTAAGTACCTATGTCTCCATTACATTACTCACTTACCTAGTAATATGAAACGCGACGGCCAACTGGACAAATTTGAAGAAACTAAATGCACTCGTAATTTGGTCATACTATTCTTATTTTTTGCCCTTTACTTATTGCACATTTCATTAATTTTTAAGCGTTCAATAAATCAGATCAAAATCCGATTCCTATTTTTATGCGGAAGTTTTACTAAATTTAGCAAAACGCTTACCATACTTTTCTTAACATATTTATTGTTGGTACTAAAATTTACATTAACAGAATTACAATTATTTAGTTACATTAAAAGAAATATAATTTAGTTTTTCTTATTATATTAAATAAAATGTTATATGACTTTTTAAAATTACGGATGAAATTTACTTATTCTATTTTATAATTATTATGGAATATCAATACTTGAAGAAATAGCTTTGGAGTATGAATTATTTTTTTCAATTTTGTTTTTGTGGATAGAGAAAGAGGTATAGTCAAAGTTTGCATGGAGAAATGGTAGAAACTAAATTCAATAAATACAATACATACATACGCTATAATGTGCTTGACATATAATTGTGCATAATGTGGCACAAATGTTGCCAAGGCAACGCGTATTGTTATGCGTCACTGTCTAGTGTCTACTAGTGATGATTGAGATGATTAATTGAAGTATGTAACATATTTAACTTAATAAAATATAAAGCACCTAAATCTTTAGTAGATTAATTTGCAATGTTTGTTTGTTAAGCAATTTCCTTATACGATCAAGCTAAAAAAAATTATACACGTTTAGTTTGGATTGGATATTTGACATTGATGTCGTGGTTAGGCTACTGACAATATTCTAAACCTAACATGGCGGAACACCCCAAGATGGCGGACTAATTATTTTTGATGTACTCTTACAAAATGGATATCAAATAAAAGAGCTTGCTGAGTAATATAAAAGAATAGGTTTGTTTTATTGATTTTACTTTTAATTTATTAAATATATAGTCATAATATTAGCTTAGTTTGGGTAGGTAGAGAGAACCAAGTGTTAAGACAGTCTTTCTCCACTTTCCCACAAACATTTGATGTTGAGTGGCAGAATTCAATATAATTGAGTGGTCAGACGCTGTCACACTGCGTCCCGATCACCACATCGATACTAATATAATAAAAGCAAGAATAACAATATAATAAGTCATCTAATTTATTATATATCAATCTTAATAGGTCAGTTTTGTCTAAGCAATTTGGTTTTGATCATAACCGACTAGTTTAGTGTAAGTATGAAATATTTTAGAAATAACTTTCTCGTACTTCCAAAAGATGGCGTTAGTGGTGTAAGATACGCACATAATGGACTTTTAATAAAATAGCAGCGTCCCTCATAATTCTATATATATGAAATATCTTTTAAATTAACACTCCAAATGTAAAGGAAATACTTACCGTGTGCATCTCTGTAGTACGCATGAGTGACACTACGAAAGCGCTCTTGACCTGCGGTATCCCAAATCTGAAGCTTCACCTTTATGCCATCCACCATTACTACTTTATTCTGCAACAGATGGCGCTAGTGGTCACATTCATAAGAAGTATAGTATATATGTGAAAATGTTATAGTTAGTTAAGTATTGTAATAAACTATTAAGAACTAGATATTGTAGTCAACGAGAAAAATGCCATTACTAAAGTAAATTTAAAGTAATTATACTACAAAGTTGTTTTCATATCACTATTTTGAAGCTTTAATTAATATTATTTATGCAACGTAATTCGTAAAATTTTTTAATTGACGGAGGCAGAAATCAAACAAAAAAAATTATCGTGGCAATAAATCACTCAGTGGAGAAGTCGATTCAATCACAGCTGTCATGGCTAAGGGGCGGGAACAGAAAAAGCGCACCAAACTTTAACACCAATAGCGTAGCGCGGACCGGCCGCGTATCCCCATGAGTGGCCCATTTGAATCGGGACTCTTGACGACTATTTAATTTTTTTTTTGTAATATAGCACGAGTAAAAATTAAAATTCCTTATATTGGTATTGATTTTTGTCTTTTATAGAATACAGAATGCTTTCATAACCTCATATAATAAAGCTATTTGTAATAAATTCGATTATTATTTGGTAATAGATTAAATTCAATAAGCCGATGTTTCGAATAGCTTGTGTTAGGGGTAGACGCAGTTTTAGACGAGTGAAGCGATTAAAAATAGCTTCGCTTAATATATTCAATAATCGCGGAAAATAAAGAACGGGTACAGTTAGGTATACGTTGTGGACATTGAATGTACCCGGAAGTCAATTCCAACGGTGGAAATGTAATTGCCGGCGAGGAAAGTCCCGTCCCGGAAGCGTACAAGCATGCACGTCTTCCCGACACCGCTATCTCCCAGCAGCATTATCTAGAAATTGATCATAATAATATATATTATATTAGAAACGATGCAATATATTTTACTTAAACAAATATAATGGATATAAAGTTTTGTAAAAGGCAAACGTTGTTCATTTAGTGTGCATTGTGTAGTGTTTAGTTAAATTTAAGTAAATTGAAGCAGCTACTCAGACTTGCCTTTCCAAAAACATCATATTTTTCATCTTGTTTGCCCTGCTGGTCCCACTGCCCTGTCGGTGATGGGGGATCACTGTGTGGCATTACACCTTCTTGTTCACTTTTGTCATCATCTTCCCTAGCTTCTGGAAGGTTCTTCGCCCACGTGGGCCGAACCCGCCCCACCACCACCCGCTTTTCCATTTGTCTGTTGTCTAAGTTTGGATTCCACATGGTGCGTTTATTTTTGTTTTACAATTAAATTTTGATTTTTTTATCTAGAGTTTTGCTAACACTACATATTCTACTAACTACATATTCAAAAGTTAAGTGAATGTTGTTTATCAAAATTATTTAAGAATTATCTCTGTACTGCTCACAAGTAGGCAAATTAATATTAATAATATTTTTGAATTTATAATAAAAAAGCATGGCGTACGGTCGATAGGTAAGTAAGCCAAGGTTCAAATACCAATTAGAGATACATTTTTGTTCATCCAGTACACATTCTTTATACAGGGCGAAAAAGGATCTCCCATTTCCGTGATGTATTTATTAGTAGGTTATAGATAAGATAAGAAAGTATTCATATTCATGGACTAGACACATTTTATTGTACCAGCAGCAGTAAAATGTCATCGGGTAGCTAGTTAACTTTAAAATATGTTACAGTTTTAAATTGCTTCCTAAATACTTATTTATATAGTCATAAAAAGCTATGAAGCCTTTACAACCAATAAAGAACATCGACATAATCGCTTTTAAAACTTTGTCCCTTCCTGAATGTTTTCTGTTAAGCTTTCAAATCTTTTAGTATTTATTTGCACTTACATATCTACAAGATACCGTAAACACTATCTTTATTAAATAAGTTTAAATTCATCTTCTCTTGAAAATATGATTAAAGTAAACCTATTATGAGACTTTGAATATAAGGATTTCTTTTAGAAAACGTATAAACTACTTAACATTTTAACGCAGGGGTACTCGAACCATCACCTCTTGTAAACCGTCCAAGTGCTCCTGGATATAGAACGTACAGCTTAGCGGTCGGAGCCGGTCGGAGCGCTTGGACGGTTTCCAAGTGGCGTGGGTTTGTATCCCGCCACGTTCAAAATTATATACGTTTTCTAAAAACATCTTCAATTCCTACATTTTAACTTTATTAAGCATTTTCAATTCAATTTTTTTTATCAATTAAATAAATTATCTAATGAATGCATTAAGCATTAAGTTCTAAAGGATTTATATATTCAATGGAACATATACATCCTTTAGAACTCATTATATAATTTGCAAGTTGTTAGAGCTATCATTTGAATATAAATTTTAATTTTGATATGTTTATATCCGTATACGCCACTTTTGCCGAGTAGACAAAGGTAATTTAGTGAATATAATAGAGAATGCAATATGCCCCGCTTTTCGCTTATTAGATCACTTTTGAGTGATACAGTCTAACGCCACGCTCCTTTTAACTAGGCCGGGGATTTTTTTTAAATATTATTATTATATTTATCGTCACTATTCGAAATCGCAGCTATTGCATTGATCAACCGTGTGACAATTTCCATTTCCGCCGTAGTCCGTATATAATATAACAATACGTAATTTGATTAATAGGCGAATGCACATTCCAATCATGATCGTGTAATTAGAAGCATTTGTGTAATTACTAGTAGTACAGTTGTAGATAGAAATTAAATGCGTAAGCACCTACAAACTAATTCGTAATTTTTTTGTTTTATCACGCTTTAGTATTTTTTTATGTATGCGAATTGAACCCGCAATCAACCGCCTTCAGTCACTCGTGTGATTGCTTCAAGAAATAAGTTCAGCAAGTTCAAAATTAAAATAATGGAATATTTTTTGTTTGTTATAATACAGTTCCCAAACTTGTCGTAGAAGATATCACCCCTTTTTACAGCTGTCGGACCCTTTTCAAACTAAATACAGGTGGAATAGAATCTAAGGTAAAGGATACCTTCAGCTATTAATTTAACTTTCTAATTTGATACCTTATCGGGACATGATTGAAATCTGTCTGCTGTCTCCTGCCGTTTCGCCAATTTAACGGAATTTTAGGTAAATGTAGCTTACATAGGTAGGTTATATAGGTACATACCTTGGTACCTACCAAGATTTATTATATTATATTATGAGTTCTAAAGGATGTATATATTCCATTTAATATATAAATCCTTTAGAACTTTATTTAATTTATTTAACAAGATAATTTATTTAATTGACAAAAAATATTGAATTGAAAATGGTTAATAAAGTTAAAATGTAGGAATTGTAGATGTATTTAGAAAACGTATAAAATTTTGAACTTAGCGGGATACGAACCCACGCTACTTAGAAACCAACTCTCTGACTGGCTCCGACCACTAAGCCGTACGTTCTATATCCAGGAGCACTTGAACGGCTTACAAGATGTGATGGTTCGAGTAATGTTAAATAGTTTATATGTTTTCTAAAAATGATCTTTATATTCAAAGTATTGTACCTACCTAGATAGGTGGGTAGGTATATGTATTAATATAGGTAGGGATAACTATAATAATACTGTGACAACTTACTACATAAAATAAGTGAAAATGCTAAAATTTAGGCGGAAAGTAAAGAATAGTCTTAACACCAGGTTAAGGCTAATCTGTCAAACGAGAGACGTGAAATTTAAGACAATAATATTTTTCTGCTAACTCGACATATCATCAAAATCGGTAAATTTTGAAATTTCATGATTAGAGATTTACTTTAATTTTAAATAAACAATATGGATTAATTAGCATTAAATAACGTTTTATTGTAAGCAACGTAGACTTTGTAATAAAAGAGTATTATTACTTTTATAGACTTTGATAGAGAGATAGGAGATTGTCAGGAAATTAAAAACAAACGAAGGCAGGCTTTATATTTAAGTTACTAAATCGTTTTCAGTACGAAGAGCTCTTAAAGAATTGCTCGTTAGCAACGTTTCAAAATGGTTTAGAGTATTGTTGTCACTTTTACAGTATATGTGGCATAAGAAATTATAACATAGGCATATTTAGAAAACGTATAAAAATTTGAACGCAGCGGGATTTGAACCCGCGCCTCTTCAAAACCGTTCAAGCGCTCTTATCGCTACGCATACATATAGTAGAACTCATGGCTTAGCGGTCAGTAAGCGAAATCAGTCGGTCAGTAATTCAAATTTTTATACGTTTTCTAAATATGCCTTTTTCAAATTCCTAAGTGTGCGATTAACACTTTAAAAAACGTTAAAAAAAAATACATTTTTTTTTATAATACCTTTCAGACAGGAAGGTTTGAAGAACAAGAGCGAGTGTCATTCTGTAGAATGACACTCGCTCTTGTTCTTCAAACCTTCCTGTTGTTCAAACAGAGATACTGCAAAAAAGCTAGCCTCTATATATAAGCAATTCGTCTTGACTCTTGCTGGACTAGATTAGTCTTTTATTTCTTTTCCACATCGAGACTCTGCGTGTGTATATTTTTTTAAATACTTACATAAGATCTTTTAAGAAATCGCTTTGCTTAAATAATCTTTATATTCACTTACTTTAGATTCATACGTTATTCGCTTATTTCATTAATAACCAAAGAAAACAGGTTAATTAAGCGCCTTTGTAAAATACAATACTTTGCCTACATTAAAAAGCTGAAGTAAAGTACCTAGCTACAACTTACTTCCACATAAAACCTCCTCCAGAAAAAAACTTAATATACAGCAACAATATGGAGACCAGACTTGAAAGCTTTACATTTTCCTTTGATACGCACGAAATACGTTTGAGGCAAAGTATAACAAAGCTATAAACAAACACCTTTACAATCGTAATAAGGTTACTAAAATATATGCTGTGTTCTACCCTAATTGCAACGAAATTTATATTTTGTACCTGCCCATAGAAAAATGGCACAATTTAGTTAAAAAAATGATTTGATTTTAGATTTATTTGTCTTTTTCGACATTGTTTATAACTGAACAAGTCAAAGCGCGGATGAGTTTAGGTTAACGTGCTACACACATACAGACAGAGAAAACTCTGCCTACCTTACAATGTGGGAAAAATTGAGATCAGCCGTAAAAAAATTACAAATTAGGTAGGTACACAATAAATAAAAAATAAACTTATTATGTAAAATATAGAAAAAATATTATGACTGGAAAGACCTTACGTAGGTACCTTATGTTGGTACCTTAAAAATGAAAAAAAGAGCTTAGCATTGGTCTATTTTGAATGTATGTGCGTAAATTTTCTTTTACATGATGAATATTATGTAGAGCAGCTAATAATAAAGTTTATATTAATTACTGAACAGTTGGCGAAGTATTTTTTTTTATAACTTTTAGTGTCTACATAACTTTTGAGACGGGTATAAAAAGTTGTGGTTATGATCGAAAAACTTTCCTCTCTTTATAATTATATTAGTATGAAATTCTTGAAATTAAAGTTCTTTATTAGTAACCTAGATAATTTTATAAGCTTTCATTTTGTTTTTATAATTAGATGTAAAAGCCAAATAGTCATAGCCTACAGCATATTATATTTTTATTATTAAAAAAAGGGGGCAAACGAGCAGGGGGCTACCTGATGGTAAACGATTACCTTCGCCAACGGACATCTACACCACCAGAGGATGCGATGCCATTGGGGTGAAGGTGTCTTTACATTCGACACTTGAATCATAGCGCTCATTGGAAGCCACAGGAGGAAGGTTATATAAGAGTACCTACAATTTTGTTTCTTAACATGTCAAATGAGAAAATTATTAAAAATAATTCTCTCATAGCAAGTGTGAATAATAATATAAAAGTCTGTACTAAGATACTGTTTAGCCAAAAGTTCATTCTTCTTTCTATCGAGCGCTGTTATAAAAGCTTCAGTGATAACCTAGTGCTGAAACACTCCGTTCTCCACTATCTGCCCGAAATCGAAACATTGCGAGTCGAGTAGCGTAACTCAACTGGGCGACATTAAATAAATTAGTTGTGTTGTATACTTATATATATATATATAAAAAATAAAATGCTATACCTACAAGCAAACTTAGCTTACAGTCCATTAAATAGTTTGATGAAAATCCCAGCAAAGTATAGTGAGTAGTTATGTCATTAGATACTCGTTTTAATGATGGCAGTGAATAAATCATAGAATAGAGGTAATTTAGAAGTTGTACATGGAGCTGTGCCTAATATAAATCTGATAATTCGTATATTTGAATATATTAACTTAGTTTTTTATTTGAAAAATATACTAGTACACGACCTAAATGATATATACAACCTATTACCGTAATTGTTTAAATTTAAACATAAAAATAGGTTTTTGGCATGTATCTATTGTGATTGAATTACTATACAAATATTTATGTTTATTGTTTCGATGTGAAATATGATTTACACATTCATAATTTCCTATAAAATCTGGAATGGATGAAAAAGATAATTTGAATGGAACAGTATGAATTTGATAGTAAAAAACTTGAGCATGTCGCGTAAAATTATGAAGTTTAATTTCAAAAAAGTAAATTTTATATGTGAGTAAAATAATAACTTTATAGTTCAAAATCCATATCTTCAGAACAATATGGTTATTATTCAACTAGATGCCTATTTTGTAATAATAACTATTATAAATTTACTTCATTCACGAAAATAATATGTTTAAACCTATAACCTAAATATCTCATGACACTTCTAAAATAATCTTGTTCTCACATTAGAACTTTGAACAGTTGCTAAATTGGTGGAAATTCGGCTTCAGTCTATGACTCGCTTGTTTGTTGTCGAGAAAGTTTTGTTTTCAATAACAGTTTTCGGATTATATGAAACAATAGATTATTGGGATATGAAATTACTTGTTTTAATTAGAAAATGTCGTGTTTTATGTTATTAGATAATTATATTTATAAATAGCAAAATTGAGAGCTGTAAAAACATGATTCCCTTTAGTTTGATTGTTAATTCCAAGAGAGCACTTTGTTGGAAGAAAAAAAATATGCTAAAAATAATATATTTATTTAAGTTTCACTTTTAGCTACATACGAAGGTAAGGGACCTGTTTAGTAACTTTACTGCATAATACTAGTACTTGTGCTAGGGGGCTTCGGGTGCTTAACATTTCATAAATTTGTAGATATAAATATTAATAATATCTCTAAATTATTAAAATAATTACATATGTTACATACTAGCCACCGGCTTCCAGCTTCACCCGCGTAGACTACTCGACGAAACTATTGCGTTGTATCGCCCGCCCGTGTTCATGTAACTTTTTTAAAATTGCATTAAAATTGGTTACACCGTTTCTGAGATTAGCATGCACAAGCTCACAGACAAACATAAATTAAATTTAATATTCATTGTTTTGTGTTTTATTATACTCATGTCTTAAAAAATATATATATTTTTCATATATCTTCCATGTACTTACAGACAGACAGTATGTATAGACAAATAGCACTAGAAACCAAAGAAATTAAACTAAACACTACATATACCTACATTCGTCATACATATTTTATAACTTTAACATTGCGCTTACTGTATTTCTGCACACTGTTTTAAAAATATAAAATACTTCTATACACGAAAGGGAGTTTACTGTCGAAGTTCAGAGTTTTGTATCTATGTGGCCTTCACTAAGCCTCAGATGCCAACCAATTTTATAATATGGTCTTAATGAAATATAGGCGGAAGTACCTATGTATGGATGCGTGAAGATATATAAAATAAAGTAAAACGGATTATGTGGTAGTTTAACACGTATGCAGGAAATTTTCAGTGTTCAAGCTTATTGGAACGTCGTTGAAAATTTTTTCATTAATTAATATCTGTTATAATAACATTAAGTTTAATAATATATTTTATTGAAAATAGATTGCTCAATACAATCGCATGATAAACCGTTTGAAGTTGAAACATACATAGCAGATGCTTTTTATTATTTTTCAGCTTTACGCTTTCTCCTGCATAGCAGTAGTCTAATGTCATAACACTTCGTTCATAACAAAAATAAATAAAATTATTTAAAAAAATTATCAACAAAACGTTAAAATCTAATGAAAACATTTGTTAGTCAAATTTGAATCGACTCTAAACATACGCAAGACATTTCAGTAAAATAGTTATATTTATATATCGATTATGAAATATCGATATATCGATGTACGAAATGTAGATAACATATAGTATATTCATACGAATGTGCATACATTTAATTTCACGGTAGAGTCATAATTGATTGCTGTCAGACGACATATTATATAAATTCTACTTATAGCGTTATGTTTCAATGAAATATGCTCTTTATTGGTGCTTTTGATCAATCATATCGGTTTCAGAACTATATTACATATGTTTATATAATTTTAATCAAAAATATGTTGTTAACAGTATGATAATATATATATTAGTACAAAATAGGTTTAATTAAATTTATTCGTAATTTGTTCTATGTTTTAAAATTATTATTTACTTTGCGTAATGGGTGCCGCCACCCAACACGGCAATTATGGTGACATACATCGCTTCGCCAAACTTTAAACTGGGTCACATCAAAATCTGTCACTACTAATTATAATATAGTAAAAAAGCTGTGTCTGCACATTGAATATATTTACGAAAAACCAATTGTAAAAACACTAATAAAATATGAATCTTTGGATTTTTAAGTTTTTCTCTGTCAGTGTTTGTTGTTTTTTTAGTTAAAGTAATTTCATTCCGGAAAGAATAAATTTCTGCATTCAAATCTCGAATTGAATCGTCTCGGAAAGAGAGAAAAGCCTTAAGCTGAAAAAAATATTACATCTGATGTTTAAGTTTAAGAGGCAAGAAAATTACCACCTTTGAGGAATTATTATTATTTTTAGCCTAAGTTTCAATTTTAACAGTAGTTTCATGTGTAAGTCGTTTTTTGTTGTATAGCTATTCATCCCGAGCAGAACTAAAGGTTTAGAAGGGTGGAACACCTGATGTAGAATCATAATAGACCAACTAAACTATAAGAAATAAGTAAAAGCCGCCCTAACACAATTTAAAGCTACCACAATTTGTTTAGCGTTATGCGTAGTCTCTGTCTATATATCATGGCCTACCTAAACTGTAAGAAATAACTAAACGCTTCATAAGTATAAGTTGTACAGTATGAAAAACGTTTTTAGAAAACCTAAAAACATTAGAACGCAGTGGGATTAGAACCCGCGCCTCTTGGAAACTGTCGAAATTCTTATACGCTTATTACAAATAATTTTTGTTGTTAGCATCTTTCAATTTCCTAAGTGTGTAAATCACATTTTAAAAATTTGAAAAACGTTTTTCAGTACGGTGTACAAATAAAAAATATTGAATTTTGCGGCCATCGTGGCACAGTGGGATACATCTGACAGTAAACGCGATGCTTGTGCATTCAATTGCCACTTCAGAGACTGGTTAAATTTGTACTGTTGTACTGTTTCTCTCCGGTATGACAAAAATGGGCCGTAAGGATGACGGCACAGACGATGCCTTTTATACTGACCGGGCTAACATCTCTCGCACTGTGGTGGAAGAACAGAAAATACAACTTGTGTATCACCTTAGAACAGGTCTCTGAAAGGGGTAAATTGTGACCTTGTCCAATTTATTGCCTAAATACCAAGTCATTTCTTTTGTATAATTTCAATATTTAGAAGGGCGACCCCATTCGTTTCGGGGTCATTTGAAGAGCAAAGCCAAATTTGATTAAAAAAACGGTGTACTAAACCGAGCGACGCGGTACTTCACATCAGGACATAGACTTTTACTTTATGAAGCTCAGCTCCCATTTATGTTGCAGATGTCCCACGGTGTTAACGTCTCCCACTCGAATTCATTCACCGGGCACTCCAAATTATGATCCCAAACGTACAGACGGCTTGGAATACTTAAGCATACGGAGGACGTTGGTTCTCTGTCGGTATTCTATATTCTTACTATACCACAAAGGTTAATGCTCGAAGGAACTATTCTATTTGGTGCCACCATCTTCAATTTACTATGGCACCTCCCACCACAGAACTGCATCTAACGTGCGTGCCTCGATGTTCTTTTCCCGTGCCACGCGCAGAATGTGGAAGGATCGTCCTCCTTCAACAGTACGATCTGGAGTTTTTCAAGCGTCGAGTGTACATATACCTTCACTCTCAAGGCCGGTAACGCATCCACAACTCCTCTGATGTTGCAGATATCCATGGGTGAAGCACTTATCATCTATATCAGATGGTCCTTCTGCTCTTTTGCCCCCATTTTAAGACAGAGACAGACAAAAAAAATACCACTATAAATAAATAAATTATAATTTTCAGTCAGTATCAATGCCAACATGTAGTAAATAAAAGTAATCCATACTAATATTATAAATGCGAAAGTAACTCAGTCTGTGACGTCATGGCTGCATGGCTAATAGCTTCTAGTATAGAATAAACAAATACAAATACTCTCCAGTTCGTGGAATAAAATTTCCATCACCATTATATGTCACTACATATATTTCATATTGTTATATAGTTAATACCACAGGTAATAAGCTTATTAAATTATATATATATGTACTTCAGAAATAACGACAAGAATATTCATTTTACCACATACAAGTATCAGAAAGCAAATTAATCTGATTACGTGACATTTTCGACGTTAAATTGATTTTATATTGACGCGCAAGTATGTATTAACAATATGAGGCTAGCTAAATTGTTTAGCTCGCTAAACCGCCTTTGAATGTCCTCCATAGCGGTAATTCGATTGGATACATGTGGCTATAGTGGGATGGCAAGTACCGTTAGCAGTTGCCTTTTATTTCTCGTAACTTTTTACGATTTATGTACACATAATGTCAAAATATACATAATGCCTTTTTAACTACTACTATGAAATACAAAATTAATTTATAACTGTTCTATTTTTATCAAAAATTAAGAACTGTTAAGAGGTTTTTTAAAGTTAATCAGTTAGCTAATAAAGTTGTATTAGTTAGACGCCATTGTGGCACCGTGGGATAATGTCTGACTGTAAGCGTTATTGGCTGTGGGCTCGATTCGCAGTTGAGGGAATAATGAATTTTAAATTATATCGATATACTCAATAAAGTGTCACGGAATGTCTTCACTGCTATGAGGGAAAAAGCGTGAACTGCTTCATATTAAATTAGTATGGAATGGCATTTTTTTATATATATATAATGAAATTAGTTATTATTATTAAATAGGATAATTTATTTACAAATATGATAAAAAGAAAAGAGATATTATTATATAATTTAAATAGTTCCCTCTATTAGTTTTGGTTCCCAAACAATAAACAGACAAAAAAAAATCTTTTGCTGACCTTACTCTACTTATGCTCGGACGCACAGTGGCTATGATTGTAAAGGCCACTGTATAGAGCTGAATATGACAGAATAGTTTCTGCCTGATGAATACCGACAACAAAAGGTATTGACAGACAGGTTTAAATATAGTACCAGAAATTCAACACGCTTGAAATATAATAAGAGTATAGAATATAAAATAAAAATAATGAAATCTTGATTATAGCTCCGAGTAGGAATCGAACCCACAACCAAACGCAATTTCAGTCAGACGGTGTACCACTGCTGGCGAAGTTGCGCGCGCGTTGACCTCTGTATTAATCACATTGGATTAATTATTAATTATATTCATAGCTTCATTCTTTCGTAGTTTTAGTAAGTGGTGGCAGCGATTCTGTTGTTAAGACACTTAATTTTCCACTTTCCTCCTATTTTTAGACATTTTGTGTTGACTGGCGGAACCTAACATTGCGCCTCGCTTTGTTTTACCACAGCACAGTTAGTTAAAATATATTAATTTTTTTTCTTTCTTCGAGCAAGGATTGATATATTTGACATTCCGAACTCGTAATTATTGCGTACAGAGCCAATGTGGCACTGCGTCAGGATACCTTATAAATAAGACTATTATAAATATTTTGACATTATACAATGTCTAATTTAGTATTTCTATTCAAAATTCACACAATTATATAATAACGTTGTTTTGGGGTCCTTTTGAACAGTCGTGTTAACGTAAACGAGACGCTGACAGAAGTGGTCAAGGGTAACTGAAAAGTGTGACATGGGACACTTGCGTCTGACAATCTGTAATTGAATGAATGATGTGGGACTGCAGTATTTTGGGACATGGTTTGTTTTTTTGTCAATATTTGGAATAGGTAATGCCTATTTACTTTTCATGTTAATTACTGAAATAAAGTAAATAATAATTAACAAAAAGATAATTTTACATTTTAATCCCTTAATTGCTTTTTTGTTCGTAGATATTGAGATGACGGTGTCCAACTTCAAATTGGTAGTAGTCTCATTTTTGACTTTCATAGAGACAACATGTAACTGATATGCTGATAAGATCGTTAATCTCAATACTACGCTTTTAATATTTTCATAGAATCCAGCAAGGATGTATTTTGAAAATAAGACTTGAAAAAAATATCGATAAGGTCTTGTGTAAGTCATATTACCTAATTTTTGATATTGTAGTACTGACTTCGATTCTCATTTACAGACTCAAACGTATTTTACACATTTATACAGAATATATATATTGTTATATCTAATTCAAAACAATAAAAATATTTTATTATAAATTTATCACTCCAGATTTCTTGAAATCTTTCTCAAACACCAAAGGACGTCTTAATTAGCTAAGTTAATTTTTGCTTGTATTTAATTTAATTATAAAGCGTTACTTTGTGAGTTAGTTAATTTCGTGACCTAAATTGTATTTTTTTACCAAAGTTGTTTTAGGCGTAATAGTATTAAATTTATTCTTTTAGAATTATATACTCTGAGAACTAAGTCACTTTATTGTTTCTTTTTTCTATAGTTCTAAATCTGGTTTCCCTTTTTATATTTAACTCATGCTTTAGCATTTAGAAGTAGTGTTCATTGGTAAGATTAAAAAATAGCAAGATTTAAAACATAAATTAAAACGAATATTAAATAAAATAAAATAAAAAGAAAATATTTTAGTACGAACAAAATTTTTACTTTAATTAAAAAAATAATTTCTTTCTGTTTAAGTTTAAGTTTTGACTTTGTTACCAACAGCTAATTTGCAAAGAAGCGCTCCTTATCGGTAATCGGTAAAGCGCCTCTATAGATATTTAAAGTAATTCTTTTATAATTAACTCACATACGATAGACGATTTCATGTAGGAGCCGTGTTTTTAGTTCATACAATGAACGTTAAACGTTATGATTGATCTAGTCAACTCACATCACGATCTGACCAATCGACAATTGAGTATTGAGTATTTCATGACCTGTGGCTTGTGTCATGATACTCTCGATGGTTTTATGTCATCGAATCGAAATCGAGACACCAGGTCCTTAATATGAAAATATGATATGACAGAAACGTGCGCAAATTTAAATTGGACGGCAACAAATGGGTACAAATTGCCAGATTGATTATTATAGTTTCAATTTAATTTATGGAAAGATAAGGGAACTAGAAGTCTATCGATTCACTTTTTATCTAGAGGTACCTTTTTCACTAGGAAATTTAAACTATCAGCTATTGCGGCGCAACAGGCAATCCGCGACCATAATATAAAATATTTTTCGTATAAAATATCACATTCTAGGTAAAAGTGTCACCATAACAATAAGGTTACGACGAGAAAATGTAAATAGAATGGACTTACCACTCAGGAGAATATACCTCTAAATGGCCTCATATACGCGTGGGGTCGGGTGCTCAACTCACTTTATTGCCACTAGAGCGAGCTTTATGCAGACATCAAATTGATATTGAAAGTATTGCAAGTTTCATGTACCTTTCAGTAGGGCTTTATGCTCGCGCATTTTTATTTAATAATCTATCACTGTACTTGTAAAGTTATTCAGGATATAAAATTGTTATTTTAAATTTTTCAAATACCTACAATAGTAGGTAGATACTACAGTTGATACAATTTGTTCTTATGGCTGATAAAAAAGTTAATAATTTTAAGCCTTTTTGCTTAATTTTTTTATAGCTATTAGTATAGTTTGGACGTGGTCTGCACGACGATTGTCGCTTTAAATATCCGCTTTTTGTTCTATCCTTCGAAAACCAACACGCAGCAAAACGAGGTAAAGTGAGTACAATACTTAGGTACTAGGCAAAACGTATTAAAATTTGAACCTAGCGGGACTTGAACCCGCGCCAATTGAAAAATGTCCAACGGATCTGACCGCTAAGCCATAGGTACGTTCTAAAGAACGTACCTATGGCTTAGCGGTCAGCTACGTCGAAATTATTATACGCTTGTTACAATTTTGAGCGCTCGGACGGTTTCTAAGAGGCGCAGGTTCGAGTCCTGCCATTTTCATATTTTGCCACTCTTTAAAATAAATCCTACGGACATTTTGAAAATGTTAAAATAAGTACTACGTGCGTAACTATTTATTTATAAGACGTAATATAAATCACTTTTATTAAGAACATTTAAAAACAAGTACAAATGTAAATAACAACTTTTAGAAATGACATTACATTATTAACTTATAAAATACATTTTATATTTTGTAGTAAACTCGTATTTACAATATCGTTTTATAATGAAAAAAAAAAAGAAAAAACGACATGCAGCAATTACACGGTATCGTGATTAAAGAGCGGTGTTCAGAGCAAATTAAGCTCACACGAATCGGGCCAGTGAGTTCAGTCGCTATATTTAGAAGAGCGAGGGTGAATGTGGTCACCATGAGAGAATGACGATCAACGTCACGTGCAAAGATAATATCTGTGAATAAGCACGGGGTGTTTATAATCTGTGCGCTTGGAATTATTGTATGGATTTTAAAATATCTAATCAGAAACAACACAAAATTATATATTCTTATGGTCAATAATTATATATCTATCTATCTATAGATAGATATAATAAAAATGTAAATGGCACGCAAAATGCATGTCTGTACATGGAAGATATATGAAAAACAAACATGATTGAAGGCATTTACCAATATGATAGAACTAGAATAGTGATTTTTAATTTTCTTTTCTAATTATCTCTTTGTCTGTGCGTTTGTATACGCTAATCTCAGAAACGGCTTAACCGAGTTTAATGCACATTAATGAATATTATATTGTGTTACATTTTCCTTATATTTAGTGTTTATTTTATTTTTAATCGGTTCATAAATTAAAAAGCAACTACCATTTAAATTATAAATTTAAAGAAAGTTTGCGATTGTGAGAAACCGGGTGGCCGTAAAAACTAAATAGTGTAGTCGTGTAGTTTACGCAGGCGAAGCCGCGAGCGGGTCGCTAGTAATGAATATAAGCTTAACATAAAATTGTCTCTTGATCTAAAATTCTATTTGTCTACTGAGCGATGTGGAAAAAGACATGAAGCTGCATTTATAGTTACAGCGAGGTAATAAAAATACTACACTAATTGTCGGGGGTTTTCGTATAGATAATAAAATATTTACATATTATAGAGTACAGTTACATATTTTCTTTTATTATATTAACGTAAATGATGAAATAGACAGAAAGACTAGACCCAGTTCGCTAGGTTCACCACTCGTCCAGATACTGACTAACTTGTGGTTTGTTGTCGCAATTATTTTGTGATTGTTCCCTCGTTAGCAAGTCAGTTGGCTTTCGGCAGAGTGGTTAAAATATCAATTATTTATTGATATTTTTGAAAGTACATTACATATGTACTTCCAATAGTTTTACTAATACTACTAAAATTTATTTATATAAAGATAATATTTCATCTTTCAATATTTTCCTTATCATGTGAGGTTGGCACAGAAAACCTAATGACTTATTTTAATCCTTGATTTATTTTAATCCTTGATTTATTTTCAGCTTATAAGTCATATTTCGTGTTATATGATAAAAAAGACCATGTCAGATTTTGCTTAAGCAAATGAAAGAAACAAGAATGTTCTGAATGCCCTGAAATATTACCCCGAAAGGGAATCAAACCCACAATCACTGCGTTTATTCATCATATTATTCATGAACAATTTTATTAGCTTTTATAAGAAAAGATTTGGCCTACATTTTACTACACGTAATAATGTCATCCCCAATGTAATATAAACGGAGCAAGTTACTTCCGAATCGTGAAATAAGGTAAATGTTATGAAATAAACATATTTTATTTGTATTGAGATTGAAGTAAACAAGGACACCCTATTAGAGAACATGCTCACCCCAGTATTCCATGTGTCCGTGCACGCACGACCAATATATATTATGTTTATAATACATTTTCGTAGCAATTGGATTATACAATTTTATAAAACTTCATATATATTTTATAACTATTAGTAGAAAAACAGTTATTGATTTTGCTGTAATATAAAAGAAAAAAATTAAAGTAGTCAGTATATGTGATCACTTCAATTTTCAGACGACTATAGAGCCTAAAAAGACACGGGTCCGTATATACATTAATAATAATTAATAATTATATACATTAATAATATAAATCATATATTCGTGTTAAATACATTGTCAACATACTGTGTCTGTATGAATGAAGTTTGAAAATACTTATTCAAGAAACGTATATTTTAAATAATTTTTATTTACCTTTCCTTAAAATTCACTCAAGCGTGCTTACCTGATTAAGTAAAAAAACATCAAGAGACATATTAAACGTCACGACTTCTTTTTAGCAGGGTAGTCAGAGAGAACCTAGTGTCATGACACTCCGTTCTCCACTTTCCGGCCGAATTCGAAATATTGTGTGTTTAATGGCGGTTATCGCTTTTCCTCAACGTATGCATATATTTAAGTAAAGAACTTTGTTATATTTTTCTTATCTCAAAATAAAGAAAAACCTACATCTAGAGGAGTACTTTTGCGGATAAAATAAAAATGATTAAGCTGAAGATGGCAGGCAAATTATTTGCAAATCATCCTTATTCTCTTTTAATCTTATTCTCATTACGTTTTATTATATATGTACATATGAAAATACAGAAAGAAGGATATTACAGATATCAAAGTAATATAAAAAAAACAAATATTCATTTAAATAGCAATTATGAACTGACAAGTATTATATATGAAAAAGACATATTTAGAAAACGTATAAACGTATAACCGTTCAAGATTTATGTTGAACGGTTGTCAAGAGGCGCGGGTTCAAATCCCGCTGCGTTCAAATTTTTATACGTTTTCTAACTATGTCTTTTTCAATTTCCTTAGTGTGGGAATAACACTTTAAAAAAATGTTAACAAATTATATATGAAATTCTTTTTTTTTTGAGTGTAATATCACGTTACATAAATTTAACCATTCTGTACTAAACTGTTTTAATTTTTGTCTACATTTGGGAAAAGCCATTAACAGATCGTGTTACTGCAACATAGAATAACATTGTAATTTTTCTTTTAATATTAATATAACTGTTACCAAAGTTTCTTTAAGCATTTTATTTAGAATATAATTTTTTTTTAAATTTAATTATGTCGTGCCACTCATATAACTCTCTAATACTACGTTACACATAAGTAGCAATAAATGTTCGAACGTCTCTAGAAAATAATAACGAACGACGATGCGATATTCGTATTTTTCGCAAAGTAAATATTAAGTTAATCAAAAGTTGTTTGGCGTAAAAAAAAACATTATAAAATGAGTTTTATCTGACTTTGAAACCATATTTGACGAGACGAAGGAGTCAATTTATGGAGCACTTAAGAATTTCCTTTCAAAGGATATGATCCCACAGTTCGTCAGTTTATTGTGAAGCGTAAATATAATTTAGCCGTGCAGGTGTTCCACAAATATAACTTGTTTGCGATACGGGACCAAGGAATGGTTGATCGGCTGTATCAATTTTTTTTGTATTTATTTGTATTTTTAAATTCATACATACTTATGTGGAGAATAAAACAAGTAATTACTATAATTATATGTTCTTCAGGTGACATACAAAAGTTTTTATATATAATATACAGTAAATTGAGCAGCATACAATTAGAAAGTACGGCGTTATACTCCGTTAATAGACTAAGTTTGTCCTATTTGATGAATAGTCAATTCAGTCTACTTTGTAAACTGCGAGCGTAGTCTAATTCGTTTTAAATGTGCAAATTCTATGAAAAGTTTATAAATACATGTTTATAATGAGAATAATATTTATGCCAAAAAATCCTTTCGCATAAAAGTACATGTTTGAAAAAAATCTTCGTTTTTCAATATATATATATATATATATATATATATATATATTATAATGGTATTTAATTTAGTAAAATAAAGCAATATTTAATAATAATGTAATATTATGAAAGTAGTGAATGTGTATTTACCGTGAATACGAAATATTGGCCATTAAGTAGTTGGTTAAATGGAAGGTTTCGCCTGTGGGCTATCGGAAATCGATGTGCCACGGCTCTGTATAGATATTTCACGGGATTCGTGTATTAATTAGTTTCTCAACTACTGTTGTGGCTTTTGGGACATGATAGTTAAACAAACGTTATTACATACGTTTGTGTTGGCTGCTTTAGATGGTATTAAGTCGTATTCCAGTTTACTTAGGGCATAGTTTAATTGACGATGTAATCAAGCTATATGAGGAATTCATTTCCTTATTATATATATATATATATATATAACTGCGAGTGTAAAATAATAAAGGCAAAAAATATCGTATAATATATAGCGGATCTGGGATCACATAATTACCTTCACAAATAAGAAAAAAACGACTTAAGCATACAAACGTTTTCGGTCTTTAATATCTAGACTATTTTGAGATAATAGTTTCTGATTAATAAACAATTTATTTTCTTTTACTTTCGGACCATTAATATGTTATAGTATACGGTATCTGTAGAATATGCTTAAATATTTAATAGCTCTCATTTTGACAAAGAATACTCGTATGATTGGTTTGTAGATGTTATGGAATTTAAGATTTTATGTGTAACGTAACGTATTCGTATATAAACATTATATACAGGGTATATATTTTTTATTTTTGTTTTTATTTTACTGTATAAGGTACAGTTTAAAAAAAATACATTTATCTAATTATTAAAATATTTTGAACCATTTGCAAGCGATTATTATGGGCACAATCCTGTCTCGGGGAAATGGTTATGTATATTTAAATTCCCTATTTCATTTTCCTGGTCTAGAAGAAGAAAGTGCAGCGCTTGGTATCGTCTCTCAATACCAAACTATACAAGAAAGATTTTATTTATATTTTTATTAAGTCTTCGTAGTAACACGGTAATATAGAGGTCCATACGAGAGCTCTGGTCATAAAGCTATATATTAATGAAGTTATTAATTTATAGTAGAGCTTTACTAAGATATAATAGTGGTAACGGTTAAAAGGCCACCTTTGAGGTTAGATAAATGGATGGACAGTAGAATCTTGATAACACCTTACTACCCTTTGATAAGTGAAATGTAATTTAATAATATAATAAGTATAAAATAAAAATAATATACCTAATTTTTAAAAGAAAGTCAAAGAAAAATGTTCTATAGAGATGGTGATAGAAAAAAAATTACAATGGCTTACGGATTTTCACATATATACTGCATACATGTTGTTAAATTTGCTACAGCGCTTGCATGGTTTTAAAAGGTGTTAATTTAGGTCTTGTTACGATATTACAGGAATTTTACAAGGTACGTATATAAGAGCTATTTTTAAATAAATAGCCAACTTGAATTAAGCTTACTTCTTTTCGAGCTACAAATTAGTCCCACTGACGTTCCAAACGCTTAACTTAACACAACTAAATAACAAAAGACCTAGTAATCTTATCTTACTGGAGATAAAATTATAGTCGGTTTTTGAAAAAAAAAGTATAACAATGCAGTCTCGTATTTTAGAATATTTTGTTTAATATTGTTACTTACAATATCTTGGTCGTATTTCAGTTGAGAGTTGTCAAAACTTACGGCTGTTTGAGTACAAAAATCAAGTCTCACTTGGACGATTGCTGGTTTTTAAAATATTTGCTCCGTTCCAAGCTACAATATCAGTAAATAGATTGTACTGAGTAAGCGATCGAGCCGATCGACAACGTCCTGCTAATTTAACAATACGTCAAATAAGAAACGTATACCAAATAATTAGTTAAACTATGAGGATATACACTAAAAGTTTTCTATTAAGACGAAAACATCATTCAATTTAGGGAAATCAAACAATACAACACGCTTGAAGAGCTTAGTTACTAATTAAAATAGACGTTTGTTTGTGTGTTTGTTTGTAACTTCGTTACCCCAAACTAAAGATTTACATGCGATTCATAATTTAACTTTATTTTATCTAGGTCGCCAAACTTCATATTCTGATGTAATTAATACATTATATTTTGAGAAAGAGAATATAAACAGTAAGATAATAACATTGAAAGATCCACTCTCAAAACTAATGTTTTATAGCAAAATATAGCAAAGTATAATTTATGATTTTTTTGAAATAGTTACAATTAATAATTTCACCGATAATAGTCAAATATGGAATATAATAAAGAATTTACTACCAGAAGCGTAAAGAACACACCTAATAGTCACACAGCACAGACATTTGTTTTAAATAGGAATCGAATTCATTATATTGGATTTAAAAGTCAGAATTACTAAGTACATAACCAACAGGTAAACAAAACCACAATTTTTTTTACATTGGTCGTTTCCAATGTAAGTGTAACGACGCTGTATAGGAAATAGGTATGGCATGAATTTGAAATAATTTTATTTTATTTACACAGTAAAGGATTACTGATAAATTAAGCTTAATATTTTAATAAATTAAGCTTACAATAGCTGATTGCAGTCATAATTTATGCATTTTGGAAAAGCAATATTAAACAATGTCCTTTTGGTAGATATTATTTATATTTACATTATTTGGAGTCACGATTGATATAAAAAGCGATATTGAAAGCTAAACGTGGCGTTGTATCACTGTTTTTTTAGCAAAGCAAAATATTTGAATATATATTTCTAATTTTAGACATTTTGTTTTACTTTGTGTATAAATTTCAATATTCTCGAACACTTCCTGGTATATCAGGCGTATTTTTTATTCTTTTAAATCTTTAAAAAATTTTATTGTAAATTTGTTTCTTTATTTATTATAAGGAACATGTCTTTCGTATACTATTACGTTGGTAGGAATAATAATTTAATTAATTAAAGACATGCGCGCGGCGGTGAAACAAAGTAACTGAAGCGATTAGAGATATAATTGGATGCACGGTGATAGTTAAGCATGTAGCTTGAGATGAAATAAATTAAGTTTTCTCTAGTTTATTTATGACATTATATTTATTCTTTATTGCTTTGTAAAAGAATCAATGCAATATTGTTGGCAAAGATGAATTTAACTCTAATAGACATTTCTTCCAGTCCAGAGTCCAAGAGCGTAAGAATGTGTACCAATGTGTACATGTAACATACTCGTAGAAAAGATTGAAAGGAATATTCATTAAAACATGTGGTATATCATAAGTACGTTAAATAAGAACTTGTTCTTTTTCTTAAATACACTACAAAGAATTATCGATCTGCACTTTAGTTAATTATTAATTTCAGGAACAGTTTGAACAAAATTAAAATTATTTCAGGCTAAGTCTTGATAAATGATAAATGACTAAAGGAGCTTGAAATAAGAGTATTTATGTGTGTAAATATTCAAAGATTCGTACTTCAGTTAATAATCACATACTTACAATGTAATATTAACGTTGTCCGAACCACTGATTTGTTATTCTGAACAACGGGAAAATTGAATTAAGTACTCAGAAAGTACTTAATTCAATTTTTAAGTGCCATCAATAAAAAGAATAAGATAGAAATAATCTATTGCTAAAATTGATCCCATAACTAGAATTAGAATATAATTTATTTCTTATAACTTCTTTGGCTTTATATTTGAATCTATGTCGAATAATGAAAAAAATTCTCATACAAAATATCAAATAATGAAACAGTTCTTCGGTCTTTACCGAATTTGAAATTGGTATTTGATCTTAGTATTATTAGGTATCATTTACACCATATTATTTCGATAAATATCTCAGAAAAGAGGATTAAAGAGTAAACGACACAATAAAATAATAATCTTAATGAAACGTCGGCCGCAGTGGTCCCGGAGGCGGGTACCCACCCACTGTTTTGAGAGTTAAGTAGAATTGGTAGTCATTTAATTTAATTTGTAATACTAATGTAAAACTTTTGAAATATTTTCTTTTTAACCAAAAAGAACATTTATTGAAAATCAGCACTTTTTAATTTAAATACATATGTAGTAATTAATTATGCTTATGTAAAGTCGAGGTCATCCGCTATTTTTTATATTGTTATATCAGTTGAATGTACATATTTATATGAAATCTGTTTATATGAAATCTGAGTGTCTGTTTGTAATATTAAAATAACAGCTTTTTACTAAATGCATATGTATGTCTACACGCTACATTACACCAAAGTGTACCGTTTTTGTTTGTCTGTTTGTTTGTTCCAGGCAATCTCTGGAACGGCTGGACCGATTTTCACAGGACTTTCACTGGCAGATAGTTGATGAAATAAGCAGTTTTTCTGCAGAGGAAGTCGTAGACACAGCTAGTTTCTAATACAATTATATATTAACATTAAAATTCGGGACATATAGAAATCGAGTTTTAAGTTTACGCATTTCCCACTTTATGCGGAGGGGCGCGGAACGATAAAAGAGCCATTATATACTAGTTGGTACTAATACCGCGTTTTTCCCGTTATTCCATCAAGTAGGATTCAAAGAAACAAACTTCAAGTTCTTTTAAGTTACTGAATACATATATTTTAAATATATTTTTTTACCTAACTCTCTGCCACATTAAAATATTCAAACACTTATACTCAGAACTGTGTCTTTTCTTATTTCGTTTACCTTAACTTAATCAATATTCAATTATAATTTATTTTATACGTTCAGTTAAATATGAATAATAAATGTGGCGATCACCTAACTTTACTTTAATATACTTTTACAAACTTTAGTAAAATAATAAAGTTGTAGATTTAAAAACATTATAAGCCACCAAAAGGTTGTATTTGCGTAATGTATTTATGAATTTTAAATCTCCTTGATGCTAATGTAAAATAAATCAAAGGGTAATACAAAATAAACTTGCTCTTTGAGTAAATTATATAAATAAATAAGTAAATTATAAAGTCGTTTTGTTTACGTGTGTGTTGATGCATTAGATATAATAAAACGATGTGTTAAGTGATTAAGATACCAATGTGATATTAATTAGAGGAAAAATAACTATCCTTTTGCTTCACCCGTATGCCAAATTAACGTCTGTGCTCTGTGAAGAAATAAATTGAAAAAATTGCATATTATTGATTTGTCCATTTTCAGTTTTTTTTTGTTGTAAATAGAATTTTGTATATTAGTTACCATTATAAAGGATGCATTTGTGAGTGACTTTATAGACGTGTACCAATAAATTGTAGTCTTTTCTTTTACTGTCTATTTCATACCTATTGCATTCATATCGGTTGGAATTGTAAACAATTTTTTTTTTGTATATTAACATGTATAAAAAAAGCTGTGTAAAAATAATATCATCATGTACTATTAAGCAAAAGCGTAGAAAAACATAAAACAATATTATATCTATGTCCAATGCTTTACTAGTATTAGTATCGATCATTTATCTAATACAATCCAACGCTGCCATTTCAGTTGGTAACATATCGCATTTAGTGACGCCCAGGAATATTGAGATGTATCACGGACATAAGATGTCAGTAAGGTCGTAGGACCTACTAAAGCTCGACAGTCGTTTGACACAATGTGTTCTAATGTCATATTTTTTCTTTAGCCAATACCCATTACGACCCATAACATATAGGTATCGTCCCTATACATATATACCTACACCCTATTAGAATTTAATTTGCGTGAGACGTAATCTTGACAATAACCACTAAGCCAAAAAGCATATTTATTTTCTATGCAGTCCAGGTTATATACCAGTGCCTTAGTACTAGTAGTTGGACACAAAAAAAAGTTTACAAATGTTATAAAATTCAGAAAAATGTAAACTAAAGATGCAACAACCATTAAAATGATGGCGGAGGATGAACTAAGATTTCTTTATTTCTATACCAAATTTTACATATTACCGCAAATACATTTATTATTTTATTTTATAATTATTATTTTATTTTATATAAATTTCATATTGTTTCTACATTTATAATTTTTCATAAATCACAGAAATAAAACATACAATACTAGAATTATGAAATTTTAAATTGTCATGCATTTTAAATGTTAAATTTACGTACCTACAAAACATACGCTTGAAAATTGTATAAAAACGAATTTTCAAACGTCCATCTCGCACAGGACGCTCCCGCCACTCGTAATGAAAAGACAAAACTGTAGGTATCTGCAGTTAGGCTGGTAGGGTGGCACGGTTGCATACAATATTTTCTAGTAATACTAATAATATGAAAAGTATTTTACAATTGAATACAGTACTAATATAGTTTTTGTATTTATTTAGACAATTAAACATGGTTATCAAAAAGCAAAAGCTTATTTAAATTTTATAGTTTTGGTAGTTATTAAATGTACTAACAGTTCCAAAATTTCACAAGCAAAATATTGAATTTCTCTTAGTAAAGTCTATTGGAGTACTTAGATGGAGCACTTAGCCTACCTTTTGCTTTTGTGTATAGTGAGACAATACTGAGTAGTTTCAAACACCGCACTGTTATAAAGCTCAATTAAGCAAGACAAGGAGAAACACGTGTAGGCTTTATAAGTTATTAGTATAAATTAATATTATATATGTATATACATTTAGTCTAATCATGCATTTGAATAATCATTTCTGGTGACTGTTCTTGAATATTCACGATTTTGTCCTTCATATATAAAGGTATACTTTATTTCGTATTTGACCCAAAAATTATATCAAAAAAATTGTCTCAATATTTAGACAAAACAAGAATTGAATAGTAAAAATTTACCACCACATGTGTGAACGTGTAAGAACTTAACACCTATTTTTTAACACTTACAAAAAATATATATTAGAATTAAAGTTCATTCATATAATTTGTACCTATACAATTTGTTGACTATACAAAGCTCCCGATTCTTATCATGACACTTTCAATTGGCGGAAAGTGAGTGACTTGCTATCAGATTCTATAATGATGTAGATACGAGAAAAACAAAGAGCCAGCTTTGACGAGTTTAAAAAAAAAGCCAGCGGCTCTGGCGCTTCCTGCAAATTGATTGTAAAAGGTATATTATGATGGTTAATTGATTTTTTAATGAACTTTCACACGTGTCGCCGCTATCGGGAGATTGAAATGTAATTAACGTATATCTACACAAAGATATAAAATAGAGTTTCAAATTTACAATATATCACAGACGACAATTAATTGGTTTATAATAATGACATATTATTTGTTCCAATTAATGTTTTTCTTTATTAATTTTATGGTTGGTTGGTCGTTTGTGGAAATGCATGTATATATCGCTGATGGTGTATAAGTCAAATAGGGATACAAGAACAAAATATTTAATATAAAGTATTTTCAGCTTTATTTCTTCCGAAATCGCGACATTGAGTGTTGAGTCGTAGATTTCAACATATAATTATTCCTCCGAGTAGGAATCGAACCCACAACTAATTACTTTTCCGGTCAGACGCTGCGCCACTGCACCACGAAGACCTCTTTTCTCTCTCTCTTTGACATAATAATAAGTAGATATTAGATAATTTCAATTAACTTCCTATAAACCACACATCAAGTCTAGATGTCATTGGCTAGAACAGCAATAGTTTGTATAGCTAGAGGAAATTAAAATGATAATAACTTTTTCTATACAAATCGGAGTTAGCTCGCTTGTTTTCAGTGAATATAAAGCAAATAGTATTTTTTTTAAATTAGCTTTGTCAATTTATCACAAAAATTAAAGTGCACTTTGAGAGCATTTGCAAAAGTTTAAAAAAAAAATAACGAAACAATATTGTTGAGTTACAAACACAGTGTTTCAAAGGGTGCGCGCGTAGCGTTTAAGCGAAATAGATGTTTCTATATAGATATATAAGCTATAGTATAAATATAGCCTCGCTGTTATTTTTCTATGCAGCGTATCGTAATTATTATAAAAAGAAATATGACATGAATTTTTATCGTTAACAATATTTTAAATAAATAAATTAAAAATTTAATGTGGTAAGTATTATATTATACCAACATATAGGTACCTACTTTTATTTATACTTCGCACACACCCACACACATCTACAGTCATAAGTCTAATTCCATAGTTTTATACGGCAACTAGTACCGGACCTTGCCATAAGGAAAAGGGAAGGATACAAAAACAATTGAAATAGTTGCAGGAGAAATAGTAAATGAAATAACGAGTCACTTAATATAGCTTGTATGGCGCGCGACAACTGTAGTAATCGTATTCTGCTGTTTTTGGACGAGTCGACACTCTTTCGTGTATAAGTCCATCTTATGCAGGTTTTCCATGATTTGTCGTTATTTTTACAGGCTTACAAGATTCATAACTGTTATTGATACAAAACACTTACGAGTATATATTTTGATACGATAATTTGTGCCTTACTACCGGACATATAGTACTTAGAACCGAATAAATGATTTATTTTTTCATAGGATAGCAGAACGATAAAGGAAATGGGAGAGAAGAGAAATAATGTAGCTAAAAGCTTAACTTAGCTTGCGTAGCTAAAAACCTTACTTTGAACTTAATGAACAAGAAAGAACATTTAAAAAATACTAAGCAAGACCAGTTACCTTGATATAATATGGAGAAAAATTTACGATATTAGATCACTCACAAACATTCTCTTTCATCTTATCTACTAACAAGTACTGTTGACCAAAATTATAGATTTTTCAATAATATGAGAAAGTACTCACCTTTATGAAATATAAAAGTTGCTTTGTATTCGTGCGTCACCTGTTTCGATCTAATCTTACTACGGGTGCCCGGGATCAAAAAGTCAGCGTCTAATAATAATGAAATGGATATCGTATTATTGCTAACGATAGAAGGCAAAATGAAAGTTAATATAAAGCGAGATCTCACTAAGCCCATTTAAATACAGAAACGACTTCAGACTGTGTTTGGAAAAAATATAGCATAAAAGTTTATTTCTTTTACACTTGAACCGTGTTCAGTACCTAGTTATAGTTCACTTTTATGGGGTATATTAATGAGTAAATAGTAATGGTATATTCATTGTGTGTTAGGAACAAATATTGTACGATTATTTACTCACTTCGGGTAGAACAAAAAGAAGTTGTAACCTAATGACGACTGATTTTTGCTACATTTACGTTATTTTGAAATATTTATCTAACAATATTACCATTATGAACCGTCATCGTAAGTTCAAATCTCAGTATGAGTTGTTTCACAGGACAACACTAGTTCTTTGGACGGTAAAGCAAGTAGAGTGCACAGCAAAACAATTAAATTAACTTTCTGTTGAAGGAAAGACGCTTGAGCAATAATATATAATAATATTTTTCCTACAACCAATATTCCGAACGAAGTTACCACGCACTTAAGATATGAAAAACAGAACAGAACAGGTTGTCAGGTTTGTAAGATTTCCGAGAGGTGCCCGGGCTCAAGTCCCACTACGTTTAAATTTTTATACGGTTTCTAAAAATGAGTTTATATTTATAGGTGTTATATGTATTCAGGTAAATTATAAATTACAATGCTACTCTCCAATACATATTTTACTTTGGAATAACGGTTACGTTACTTTTTAATAAAATAAAAAATTATATGAAATAGTATATAAGTCTTACCATATCACCAGTGGATGCAAATCTCTGAGGAGATCAATGCGGAGGCAATATTTGTTTTCGTAGTAAATATGACTTCCCAGTCTCATTAAATAAAGTATAGTGAACAGGAAATATACAAGAGATAAATAAATGTTGAACTACCATATTGGAAATTGCGGAAGTTGCGCGCAATAAAAAAGGTTCTTTGTATAATAAGGAACAATTTATAAAATATATTCTTTACTATTATTTTCATCACGATAAAATGTTAAAATAACAAGTAGATACACTTGTCAAAATATCATTCTGAATATTTTTCCATCTCGTTAATATCAAAAATTGACGTCAGAACATTGAAATAACACAATATTCTTTATCCTTAATAATTCACGAATGGAATTGACAAATGGAATTTGATTTTCTGCCTCATTTATCAAAAATAACTTGCTTACGAAAACTAAAATAAAACTTAAAAAGACCGTAGTCCGTAGTCACAGGTAGACTGACACAGAGGTCTATATACGTGATGAATCCGGTTAAAAAAGATTCATTTCAAAATGTATATTGCAAATATTATTTTCAAATATTCATTGCCGTAGGAATTTTAAGAAATATTTTGTTGCGGTACTATGCACTTTTCAAGGACCTACAAGCAAAATTTTACCTTACTATGTCTAGCAGATGCGCCTATACGTTTTGTTGTTTTCGCATATATCGTAACTGAGTGGGCAGCTTAAATAAAATAAAGCGCGGCGTCATTTTCGCCATTAAACTCTCAACATCTCGATTTCAGGTGGAAAGTGGGGAACGGAGTGTCATGACACTACGTTCTTAACTGTGATACCTAGTTTTATTAAGTAAAAACAGGTATTTATAATTAAAAAGTTTGTTATATAATTCAATTCAAGTTTCAAGCTCAACTTATCTTACTGTGTACTGTGTATCTTTGATACTACTGTGTTTATTTACGTTCTTTTTTATGTAAAAGTCTTAAAGAGAAAAGAAATTAGTTTTGTTTTGCCTGCAATTAGAATTAAAACTCGTTAAATTCAATATAATAAAGGACTACATTTATACGTTAAAAATATTTACCTCCGCATTAAACGTTTGAACTTGCGACCTTGTGACAATGCTAGCTCGTACTGACGACGATGCCACAAAGGTTTCAATTTAATATAAAAATCCATATAATAAATACATGTATATAGTCAATAAGTCTTATAAATTTTACCTTATTTTATTCAAGAATATTTCAATAGATTCAATTCGATTTTTTTTTTTGTAGTAGTACCTGTACGTGAAACGGTTTCGCGTTTTGACAGCTTTAACACAGAACATGAATCCCGTCAGTTGGAAGCTTTAGCATATACATATGTAGTGCTGTCATGAAAAATACGTGTTCAACTAAATTAAACGTGTAGGTAGACATTTCAATGTGTTTTTTTATTTATTAAACTTGTTTGATATTTTCAGTCCTCATTTTTTTTATTTTTTCATCACCCGCATTATTAAAGAGCACCTAAAATGTTGTGTAAAAATAGTACCTTCGTTCTATAGCCCATCTAAATCGGGCTTGCTAAGTGACGTAACCCAATTTGATCGTATGCCACTTTAAAGACTAATGCATTTTTTTTAACATATATATATTAAAGTGATATTCACACGCTTAGGAAATTGAAAAACATATTTTTAGAAAATGGAAACCGTTCAAGAGGCGCGGTTTCGAATCCCACTGCCTTCAAACTTTTATATCCGTTTTCTAAAAATACTAATGCATTTATTACATACACTACCATGTGTTTGAGAAATATTATTTTAATTTGTATATAAGATTCAACTGCCTATGTCAGATCTGTCCGTCTGCCGGTATAATTTGCGTTTTTACTTTACGTATTAAAACATATTTTAGTAAGCTAGGTAAAATATTTTGACACTTATCAAGATATTCATGTAATTTTCAAAATATGCTGGTAATATTATTTGTTGTTACAATGGATTGCCCGTTCGCACTACTGACTATAATAATGGTCGCACGCTTTAATGGCTATGGTAGTAAAGGGATTTCAGAGACTAGTAACTGTTTGTATATGAAATATATGAGTATATCATAAATTTGTTTTCAGTTGAATTGTTTTAATGGATAGATGATTATCTAAGTTCTATTATACTACATATTATATCTATTGCGTATTACGTGAATTAGAATAATAAAATATACGAGAAGACAAAACATTTTTTTTATATTTACACCCTTAATATCAGTACTTGAACATAGAGTACCTACCTAAACTACGTTGACATAGACTGTGGTGGTTAAATTCCCCCCCTGAGGAAATTACAAAAAAATAACTCCAGGCAAAAAGTCAAAGCGTAAAGCTGCTGTTTTTAACAAATTACTCAACACCGTGCATGCAATGGTTTAAAATGGGTAAAATTGTATAATTTCAAGTGATTTTTCACTAGTTTTTACACCTTCCTCAAAAAATACAGTGATGCGTTAGACATATAAAATAGTATCATCAGTTTTGACTACAGTCACTAATCGCATTGTTTTATGTAGACTCCATAATATACTGAGTAATATCCACAAATAATAGTCGATAATTACTATAACGTTAGTAATTAAATTAAAGCGAAACAATATATATTCTATATTTCACGAACCTCTATTATATCAATAAAATCATTATATGCGTTTTATCCCATACATAATCTTAAAAAAGATTTATCAAAGAACTTTTTACGATTTATTAATATATTTAATTTGCATTGGCTTATTATTATTTCATCTTTTATTATATTAAGAGCATAGAATGTATATTAAGCTGTTCAATAATGATGTAAATTCATTTATAAAGTATTAAGATAATACGTTTTTAGTAGCTATAGATTCTAATCGAATCTTACACAGCTGAGGACAAACTCCTAATTGTATTGCGTTCGTTGGTCGTAAAATGCGAGGCTCATGTGAATCCTGTATTATCTCTTTTTGACACCCTTCTAAAGTGTCAGCCCTATTAAAGTGTTTTAGAGCTCGGGAAAATTAATTTACATTTATTGAGCGGCCTATATAACGATTTTTAATGAAGATTTTTTTGAAACGCCATTATAAAGAACTTATTGATTTTTTATATGTTAATTTTTTTGTACGTAATCTTTTCTAAATGATTTAATTTTTATTTTGATAATATTATTATTTATTTATATTATATACTATTGTATAATTCTATATCTTACTAAAATTAACATATCTACAATAGATAGAAGCACGTTTAATTATTTTTTTACTTCGTTTAAATTGTTTCGAAGAATTTGAAATTCTTAACAGATACATTTTTAAATTTAATTAAGAAGTTTACGTTTGAAGCCATTAGCAAAAATTAAATTTTCTTTATTAAATCCGTTTTAAAAGAAAGCTTTGTTATTTTATTTTCGCTAACAGAAGTACCTACACATGAATACTAAATTAAATTTTACATTTTTATTGAATACAATAACGAAAACAATTTATTTTTAACCCGACGTTTCGAACACTTTACAGTAGTCTGTGGTCACAGGTGGTCAGTCTACCTATTAGGTTCTAAAAATGTATTTTCGAATACCGAAATTATACGCGATTAATCCGGTTAAAATAGTTTCATTTCAAAATGTGTAATAATCGCGAAAATCAAAGAACTTATTATGAAAACAATTTAGCTGTTCGTAAACGTACAAACAATATAATGTCAAAATTAAAAAAGAAATCGATTATACATAAATAACATTTCGTTACTCATTCAGTCAGACTGACTGACAGACAATGCACGGCCGAAACTACTGGCCGTAGAAAACCAAAATTGTTATATAGTTTCGTAGATTTCCGGAAATTCTTAGAGGAACGGGTAAAAACTTAATTTTATACTTTACAGATGAATGTATAGAAAATAGAAATAGTATAGCAAAGGTCATCAAGTGCACGGAAGCAAAGATGCAGGCCACAACTAGTTATTAACTATAACACATGTATAGTAGAATAAAATTTTAAATTAACAAATTCGAATTTTAAAATATACTTTATTTAAATAGAGTTTGCAAGCACTTTAGAATAGTCGAAGGAACATAAAGCTAGCATCAGCTCAGAAGGCAGTTTTGCTGAGAAGAGCCGGCGAAGAACTCAACAGTTGCTCTTTTCAAATACAAAAGTTCCAATTTTATCATTTAACACAGTGGTATCTAACCTGCACGAAACTCAAATCATAATACTTCTACGCATTTTTATCTTTTAAATATTCTTCTACAGAGTAATAAGCTTTACTTATTAATATTGTGTATATACATACATGTAAGTACGAAGAGTACAAAGATTATTAATGAATTTAGAAACATATCATGTGACGGAATGTAACGCATATACGAAATTTGCATATACAATTAATATACTTCGCCTCGTTCCTTCTTGTTCAGCGAAACATAATAATTAATTACTTATTTGAGTTGAAAATGTGAAAATTGTTTGCAAGCGACGCGACGTGCCATTAATTGCTTTCTTAATGCTTAATAAATACCTTAAACCATTGTAAATAAAATATTGCCTTTTCCTATTTTGAATTATAAACAATTAGGACACGATTTCTATTTTATATATACCTTGATTTAAAAAAAAATCACAAAATTTACCAATTAAATTAAATGCACTAGAATTTAAGAACTTTTGCGTGAAAGAAAAAGCAAAATACTACCAATCACAGAGCGAAAAAACCGGAAGTGAACGTCAAAGTTCCCGCGTCTCAGTCCCGAGGGAGGACAGCGGTTCGCTATGACGTCGGGTCGCGACTGCTCGTAAATCCTAGCTCGTGACCCTCCCGCCCGCGTCGCTGAGGCAACGGGAGGCATTGAGCCTTGAGCTATAGAGATTTTAATTGAATACTGTTTCGTAAGTCGGAAATTGCTTATGAACTTTTTTAAAAATTGTTTTATTAAATATTGCATAAAGTGCATTGAAAAGTGTTTTTTGCACAGCATCAAATTCCGCCACTCAATATGCAATGTTTCGAATTAGGGCGGATATCGGGAACCGAATGTCTTGACACTAGGTTTATTCTAGCGCATAGCAATATGCGTGAAGAATGTGAGAAAATGTAAAAAACTTATTTTTAGCATATATTTTATATCAGTCTTTTTTTTCACTTGAATGTTGTTTAGCAAATTTTTTTATGTTTATGAACAATTCTTAACATTTTAATTTTTTTGAGAATATAATAAAAGCAATATAAATATGAGCTTTCGTGGACTTATAAGTAGAATATGAAATAACAAAAGGTTGGGATCGGTGTTCAATTTAGGTCAAATTTAATATTGTTTATTCATGACAAATTACATACGAGACAATTTATGGAATATTATGAAAATATTAATAGTAGGATCTATAATAAAATATATTTTTAAATTTGACTGATAGATTTAGATATTATTACCAATTAGCGACTTGCTCTATAATATTAGTATGGATAGTATGTATAACGTATCCAATCGTTAAAATGAATATTTATTTTAATACGGTCAGGCTACTCTCAAAATCCGATATCAACTTTACTCAACAATTTAAGGTTTGTATATTCGAAAGCAAGTTTTCGGTTCGGTAAATTTCAATTCAGCCAAATCTTTAATAAAATATGCTTAAATAACATGGCCCGGTAAGCAAACTTCGAGCAAATTGAATTGAACGGGTGAACCAGGCCCAGAGCGGTGGAATACTTGAAACAGAATTGATGACAGATACCCGGTTAGGGGTGAGCTTGTTCGGTAATCCGGAAATAAAGCGGACAAACTGTATGAGTATCGAACCGACACGTATATTGTTCTATATTTATGACCCTAGTAGGTACCTACTTTAGCGTATATTTTCTTATTTAAAACCAGGAACCGGAAGTTCTTTCGATTCTATAGTTTTAATTTATTGTAATTAATATTAAATTTCATATTTTCAAATAAAGCATAGTAATATATAAGTTAGAATTAAGTAGTAAAAAAATATTTGAATGTCTGTCTGTAACTGTGCAATTTACTATACTAAGACGTCTGTCTTAGACTAACTGTAGTCAATTAATGGAACACACAATTAAATTTGTCTCTATATATGATGATAACGAAAAAGTAATAAAAGATAGAAAAAAAATTAAATCCCATCGAGGCCATCGTGACGGAATGATACAGCGTCCGACTGTAAAAGCGACAGTTGTTGACGGCTCGGAGAATATGTTATTTACATTTTCCTGCTCTGGTAGGGCGAAATGCCACAATTCACGCAATGTATTGAATTCGGGCGGCAAGGAAAACGGATGGTCTTAACACTGGGTTCTCTCTGCCTACGCAGGATAAAGCGTGAAACCAAAAATGGAAGGGAAAAAAATCTATTTGCTCCTATAAAATATATAGCTAGTCGATAGGTCTAGATATTGTATAATAGGAAATACAATTACCTTCCAATTATTTATTAATGCTCGTGTAACAGGAATATTTTTACAGTAGCTTAAATTTTTATTAAAGCTTAAAGTGTCATTCACACACCTAGGAAATTGACACACATATATTTAGAAAACGTATAAAAATCTAATTTTCATGCATTGGGATTTGAAAACGCGCCTTTTGAAAACCGTTTAAGCGCTTTGACCGCTAAGCCATGCGTTCAACGCAATTTTTTTTTATTTTTTATACGTTTTCTAAATATATGTTGTATAGTATATCTATCATACTTAATATCAATAATTATTGTGAATAAAGATATTTAATTAACACTTATAATATACTTTTTTTGTATTATACTGTTCTCAAAAACAGTGTCTGGAAACTTAAAAACTAGACAAATACTCTAAGAAATGCTCAGGGCAATTTTGTATAAATTTTACTTGTTTTCGTTTATTGGAAATTAGAAACTTTTCATCATTAATAAAGTAATAATTAAATTTGTCGGCCCGACTTTCGTGGACGGTTTACCTACCTATCTACAGTATCTACAGTATCTACTGTAGATAGGTAGGTAAACTATCCACGAAACTATTTTTTATTACTTTATTAATAAGACGAAATGTATTATCAATATCATAGCTTATATAAGCATAATGAAAGCTTATTTCAAGAAGTTCTTATAAATAATAAGTATAAAAAAAAACTTCAAAGCTACTTTATAAGAATAAAACCAGAATAATCCAATTACTTGTTACAGCATATGCGACTGTTTAATGTTAATGAAAATAGGCTATTTTCTTCTATATTATGTATATAAATAGAACATTCTTTCAAAGTACAATCGCAATTAATAACAAACGTACATTGGTTAATGGTGTCATTGTTAATAAATGAAAAATGTTTTCATATTTTATATCTTTTCATATTTTATATAATTGCCAGTGTTGAAATAAACCCATTGATTTTTTATTCTTTTGGTGCGTTGTCTCAAAATACTTTAAAAAAGTTAAACTAAGTGCATCCTTAATATCTAGATCAGCCTTCATTTAACGTAGCTTTCAACTGTATTACAAAACTTCGCATTACAATACTTACAGATGAAGTTACGGATATTACCTACTCGCTGTCTTTCTTTGCCATTGAGCTGACAGCGGACGGCTATTTGAAAGCTTGTATAAAAGCGTTGACTTATAGGTACATATGAATGTTTATAAATAGTCATTTGAAACGACACATAAATCCGGTACATTTCACTGACTTTAAAATACGTGTATTAAAAACCACACGTGGCAATTTAAAAAAAAAGTAAATAAGTACAATATAGTTATATCTATTGATCGTAAGTCAAATAAGTTTTTACACATTTTTGGTTTTTATTATTAAAACGTTTATTTCTACACTCAATAAATTATAAGACACGTTTGAAAATCATTCATGAAAAATATTTGCTTGTTTTACTTTAGTTATGGCATATTATGACGTTCTCTCGCTAATAACATCTAAATATGTACAGATATATAGTAGAATCTACTTACCGTGAATCCGATGCCGACAGTAGCGGAAAAGTTCCCAGCTTGAAATTTTCCGGTTTCAAATTGTACCAGAAGTGAAGTCTTGCCAACCCCGCTATCGCCCAGTAGAATGGTCTAAAGAGAAATATAATTTTATTTAAATATTCTTTAGTGAATGAATATAAGTAAAAGGGAGAACCTAGTGTCAAGACACTCTGTTCTACACTTTCCACGCAGACGAAGCAGACGCTTTTTCTTACCAGAGCGGGAAACATAAAAATAATTAAATATAACATTTCCCAGTCAGTGCGGATCGAAGCAGTAACCAATCGAATGCACAATGAGACGCTTTCCCTCTACCGCGATTAGTAATAAGTAAATGACTAGGATCCAGAATAAGTAATTTTCATATTTACAACCTCGTGTAATTTGGTAGGACAGCCAGAAAAACTTTGAGTAACAAGTCACTCTGTTCGCAGCTTGTGGCGTATTATATATTTACAGTAGTGGAAATATTCTAAGCTTGGTTTTAGGTTAAAATAGAAATGGAATCGATATAAAGGTTTTTTATAAATTTTTACTAGCACAACCAAAACTTCTTGTAAGTCACAAGAAATAAGTAATATATACACTAAAACAAATAGTTTCAAATAATAATTTTCATTTTCATTATTAACTAAAAAATTTCATCACACGAAAATTATGTAAATGATGTGCATTAATATAATTTTCACAATTGATAAAACTTGCCCTAGGGTTGCGGAGCTTATGAGTTGCGCAAAAAAATAAATACGTTTGAATTTTGTATCAGATCGTCTAAAAAACTAAATGTAGTATAGATACCTAATATATAATATAATATATTTAATTTAAAATTAAAACCATTTAAATATTATGATCATAAGTATTTTATTGTAAAATTGAGTAAATCTTTTGAACATTGCCGTTTCTCTATTTTAAGTAAAATTCATAAAAGCTTTTTCCTCAGTTAACAAATATAATTATAAATATATTTTTTAGAATAAATAAAGCCATTACAATATTAAAACATAATTACTAGAATGAAACCATTGAAAATGTAAACTACTCTTCAAAAGCTCTCTCTTCTCAATAGGCTCTTGCAAAACTATTCACAGAACAATCTCGTCGTCTCAATAATGTCAATACTTGACTAGTTTAAGCTGTATTTTCTGAAGTAACGAAGGTAACTTAGTATCGGTTATAATTTGACTTCTAGTAGGTAACATTACTCAGTTAGGTGTAAATTTGTACCTACATAATTCTGTATACATCGTGTAAAGTTGGATTTTCGCCACAACAATATGAGAAAGGACTGGCTGATAAATTGCTAAAAAGCTTTCTTATAAAATAATTGTAATGAAAAATCTTAGGCCTATTTTTATAAAAAAATCTGATGACAGAGGACTGTAACAGCGTGTTTTGCCCAGTTATTTTTTTTTAAGTTGTAACCATCAATCCCCAGAGGTTTCTATGTAGCACCTTTGTTTCATATAAAACATGCAATATGTACAGTATTCGATAAATACAAAAGAAAGAAACAGTCGGCTGCAAGTCATAAAATCATACTGCATTATATGAGTATGATTTTTTTTAAAAATCAAATATTTTATCTATAAATCGTTTGTTTGTTTATGATTAATGATTAATTAATTAATTAATAATTAATTTATAATTAATTAATTTCATGATTAACAAAACGTTTCTTAAAAATGAAGCATTTATATGAACTGCATATTAATGAAGCACACGTTAGAAAATCTTTTTACTAACAAAACAGTTTAAAAATAAGCAATTCAAAGAAGAAATAAATACTTCTTGTTGAATTACCTTATGTATGGGGATATCATCATCAATGGCAGTACGAATGGGTGATTCAGGCCGGTAGTCTCTATAGCCTGTTGGAGAAGGTGTGCTGCGTTGTGCGGGAGCTCGCAGGGTGTCCTCTTCAAATACATCGTCGCTCATGCTGTCATCTGTACCGACGTGCTGAAATAAAAAGATAAATGTAAAAATATTATTTTTCGTATACAATATCCACATGACAAATAAGTGATAAGCACTGTGTCAGTTGTACCGATAGACGAAAAAACATCATTTAACTTTGTAGTACAACAACGACTTTAGAGCTTTCTTAAAATATATATATATATAAAAACAATCAAAATGATCTGAATTAGTGGATTTATAAAGCTGCCAGGAAACAGTGTATGCGTTGTCATTAGCAAACACTCACTCGTCATTAGCAAACTTTCAGCTTCTCCTATCAGTTCCCAGAGATGTGGCGATTTATTCTCCTACTACCCAAAATATCAAATCCATCCATCAATCCTTTTCTCTCCAAAATTCTAAAATCCACCGTGTACCAATAAACTGTAATCCGGATTTAGAATTGGACACAGGACTACCGCTAAAGACATTTGATTTGATTAGCAATGGAAAATAAGCTCCTAACAATGCTTATTTTCATTGAATTTAGTAATGCATTTAATGCAGTGGATCATAATCTCTTTATTGCTCTATTATCTAAAACTAATGTCTCCAATTTAGCTTTAGAATGGTTTTAGTCCTATCTTGAGGGACTTCGTATCTTTCCTATCAGCAGTCGGTTCGTGTGGGTCAGATCAATTCTGACTGGCATGCATTGACGGCTGGCGTGCTATGTGAATGCTTCGTTGCACTCAATGATAAAATAAAAAAAAATCGTGAGGAAATTCCCGCCCGATTGGGGACTCGGACGCGGTTATGTGGGACTCCGGAATGGCAGATGGAGGCCATCTATATATCCACTAAGCCCTCACGGTGCTCCTCCTCGACCATAACTGGCCGGGGCCAATGGGACTTCAATCTTTCGTGAACCCCAGCGGAGCTGTGCACGCTCTGCTGCTACTTGCTTGCTGTTTGGATATGAATAGAGGTCTCACTAACTAAATTGATTGTTAAGTATCCTTAACGACAGCTTGGTTGGCCTTTAGTGGCTGATCGTAGGATCGTATCCTTTTTGATCCTAGCTCCGTCCGCTGGAGCCAATCTCTTTCTCTCTCGTGCGGCTTTTAAACGTTGGGTAAAAGAATTTTTTTTAATAACTTGTAATTATGTTTATGTAATAATATTTATCTTACGCATGTGTTTTTTTTGTATGTGTTTATGTGTATTGATGATTTAAATGAATGAATCGGTATTACCGTAGAAATTAAATTAATACGTCCTGACTCAGCTGTTTTAAATCTACAATATCTTCAATGATTCACTTTAAAAACACAACTTATTTAGCGCAAGTATTTTGATGGAGAATTACTTTACATTATTATAAATAATCCCTATACCTATAAATAACTAATTATATTTATGAAATGTATTGTTCGACGTATGGATTATTAAATAGTAATAGACTAGGAATAGTAGATATATAATATGCATACGTAATAAGGAAACGCCGTCGCCTGATTTAAAACTACTAGCGACCCGCTCGCAGCTTTGCGCGCGTGAACTATATAAGCTGTTTCGTATTTTCGGTGGTATTTAGTAAAACTATTAAAATCATGGAAAAACTAAAAAATATATAAGAAAAAAGTATATTTATCCCAAGACCCTCAAGTATCTGTATATAAAGTTTCAATACCTTTTTTTCAGGGAGTTGGCCGTGATGACGTAACAGACAGACAGATAGACAAAGTGCAAAATTAAAATTTAAAGTTGCGATTTCGAAAGCTTGACGTATGAACACCGGCACCGTCTCGTCTATCCTCGGCGGGGTCGAGAGAGAGGGTCGCAACAACAGGATTCTTGATGAATAAATATCTAGCCTAGCAATCGATCCAGCTAGATAGAACTAGCGAAATTCAGTATAAAAGTCGGAGTCGTACCTACTATACCATAACAAATCGGTCAGCATCACTAAAGTGTTTTTTCTGATATTCACTTGCAAAAACGAACGAGCAAAAAGCAAATTATTAAAATAGTCAAAATAACTATTTTAAAAAATGTTTTATATAGTGGAATGAAAAAATGTGTTAATTATTTTTTATGATTTTAAATCAGACAAAAAATAAAAGCGCATTATTCCTTTGTTAACATAGATAGACTTTAATAACATAATTATGATTAAACTATTTCAATATTTGTATACTTTTATAATTACAAAAACGAGGAGTTATTTAAAAGAATAAATATTTACACTGTTTCTTCTGTAAAATCTCTTCAGAACTCATTTTGAAGCATGTCGTAATTTATAAAAGAGCTTTTGTTTAGGTTATTACAAAGCAATATTTTTGATATAAAAATAATAACAATGGAATGAAGTATTAAAATGTAAAGTATGTTTTTATAAGACTTAGGAATACAGTTTTTATATTTACATTTAAATATTTTGTCAATAAGCCAACTTTGAATGCGAATGACTAGAAATTACATTTTAACTATAGCTAAACGTCACTTACATCTGTGTAAGTGAAGTGAAGTGTGTCAGTAGCAAGTGTTCACTGACGGGAGAGGCGATGGAAAGTGGAAGGAGCTATTGTTTAAAAGTTATAAAAACTACTGCAAGCTAGTATTTGGTAGAAAATTCTCAAAGAAGTGCAAACGTAAGAAAAAACTCTGTCCATTTGCGTATTGATTGCCTAATTGTGTTAAATTTAGTTAATAATCATCTATTAGGGTTTGATTGTTTATTATCAATTGTACTCCTGAATCCTAATATAATATGTGAGAAATCAATGTGTAGCTTATAATCTTAAATAATTTACAAATGCGCCACGAAGGCGTACTTTAGTTAATATTAATAATAATAAACAAACAGTAAACCGCTTAATAACCCAATATTACTTGCAGCACGACATGCGTATTTCCCGTGTATATATTCCGACATCCCGCCATTGTTCTTGTTTGCTTCTGCGCCAAATAGATTACATGATAATAGACTATGACACACAATCAAACGGATTACGGTTCTGTGTTTGACACGTGAAAGCCTTCAGTGAATAGATATGAGGATGTGCATATAATTTTTATATATTAAATTCAACTTAAATTATTTACCTATTATTTTTACTGGTTTTGTTATTGTAATTTAGAATTACCGATTAATTGAAGAGGAACGCAATTACTGGACTTTTTTTGCTCATGAACTATAGAAAAATCTACATATTTCTTACTTATATAATATTTAGGAGCATTAAGCTTTTTATTATGTTTCTACGTAAAAAGGATGCGTTATATAAACGTATATAAATATATATCTAGTAAGCCAAGTTCAAATAGGAAATTTGTAACAAAATGAGTCTTTCTCAATTAGAACTATTATTAAAAATGCCTTTTTTTAACACAGCGGGATTTGAACCCGCACCTCTTGAAAACCGCTCAAGCGCTCTGACCGCTAAGCCATGCGTTCCACATTCTCGAAATTGAATCGAAATTCTCGAAATTCCAGCTTCGTCGAAATTCTTACACGCTTATTACATCTTATATTTGTTTTTAGCATCACTGTAGAGGGATTTCAGAGCGGTTGAACAGATTTCAAGAGGATGTTAAAAAATTTATACGTTTTCTAAATATGTCCTTTTCAATTTCCTAAGTGTGCGAATAACACTTTAAAAATAACGTTAAAAAAATAGAACTGTTGTGTTTGGATGGAAGTGTGTTTTTTCGCACAGGATATGTCCCGAAAAACACACTTCATTATAATTTATCATCGCATTAAAATGAGAGTTCATAATTTACATAAAAATAGGAATCACTAGTAAATATTGTTGTAGTACAAAAAAATATAATTGTGATTAATTTTCTTAGAGTATCTTATGTTCTTAGAAATAAATTTCAGTACTATTTGGATAGAATGAACTCATTAATACGTCAATTATTTAGTTAGTGAAATCGGAAAACACTCATATTCTTGACATTGAACTTGGCTGTCATTTTCTCATTTATGTACGGCGGCTAACGGCAATTCAAAGTAAATTGCCGTTATGTCATGTTATACTAAATATTGAGTAGAAATGGTCGTGTAACGGTTATTAAATACCAGAGACGAAAGACGAAATAGGTATGTATTATATGTACATGATATTTTAGAGATTTTTATAAAATTTATTTTCATACATTTCCTGTGTTTCGGATGATAAGCAATTGACAAGCTAAATAAGGGTCGCATCATATCCCCTGTTTAGTCAAATCCTGTTGGATTTGACTAAATAGGGGATATGATGATTCATCGTGTTTCATTAGTTATTCAAGAGAACAAACAAAAAACAACTACATAAAAAACCAGCGAGTAAGATCCCAAGCGTAGTGAAATTAATATATTATATTTTTTAACACTGATAAGTACCATCGACTATGGTGTTTTAGTATTTTTTCACCGTTACGCTTTTTCCCACATAGCAGGTTAGTCAGAGAGAACCTTATGTCAAGACACTATGTTAAACATATATTTAGAAAACATATTTATAGTAATTTTTTTTTCAAACTTCGGACTTCAAAAATTCAAAACTTTTAATTCAAATCCCACAGCGTTTAAATTTTTATACGTTGTCTAAATATAAGTTTTTCATTTTTCTGAGTGTATGAATAACACTTTAAAAAAAATGTTTAAAAGACACTATGTTCTCCATTCTACGCCAGAAATCGAGGTATTGTAAGTTGAGTGGTGGAACTCAACGCCGCGCTTTATCTTAGGTACCAGAGCGGAGAAATGAAAATATTTATAAATATATATCATTCCTCCAAATGGGAATCGAACGCACAACCGCGTTTGCAGTCAAACGCTGTCCCACTGCGCCACTGTGGCCTTTACCTATTCCTTGTTACTGTTTATTATGTTATAAATAAATATAAATAAACTACAAAATGGTTTTAAGATAGATAGTTATACAGACTATTAGTGTATATGGTACTTTTAATGCAGTCTGGGTTGTTCAGGGTACAGTTGCCCAAATCTTTCACCCTATTCAAATTGTGAGACAAAGATAGATATATTATACGTCTCATCACTTTATCTTTATTGTTATTCAGCTCGCCTTTCGACAGTCCCTATAGTTGCTTTTTTGTAGATAGTGTAACCATAAACAACTTGGTAGTTTTATAGGATTTATAATAATATTAATTTTATTTTCCCATGTTTGATACTCATTTTAACCGTTCTATTAATACTTTAAAATATTTCCATATAGAGTTATGTATGTAGTCGATAAAATTTAGTATTTTTGTAACATAAAAAATAAGTAGGTCTGTATTAAATGCTTTGTTTTATATTCATCAACAAAAAATAATAAACAAAGAAAAAACAACTACTGTCTTACAGATAAAAATATGTACTCCTACAAAATCATAAATATCTGCACTTTTATATACCAAGATATAAGTATATAAGACTAGTCGGTAATTAAAACAACTTATTTTTACAAATTATCAGAATTGCAAATAAAAAGCTGTTTTTTTTAAATATATTTATATACAGCACACGTTCTACAAATCTTAAATTAGCAATTTAAATATTTTTAAATTAAAAAAGGACAAAAATCTGTCCGGTTAATAATCCAAGGTTGCAAATAAAAAGTGGTCTCTCTACTTAGCACAGCACCCTATAGCTGATGCCGAGTTAGTTTACATGATTGTAGACGCTTGATGCAATGCAATCAATTTTATACATTATTTAAATAGCAGAAAGGTCCAATATGAATATCGCTTACACATTCTTCATTCATAAATTTATTCATTCTTCACATTTATAGAGTGAATAGCGCTTAGATACACATTTTAAGTATTACTGGATGTGGTTTAGAAGTTGATAATTTTTGGTCCAAATTTATATTAGAAAAACGTTTATATTTATAATAGGAATATTTAATAATACGTGTTGCCCTAAAAAGATACAGTTAGATTCTGTAACTTATTAATTACTATACAATGGATTTTCTTGGCTTTTTCTTTTCATACAAAAATCAATAGTTAATAATAGTTAGTAATAATAGTTGTATCATTATATACTCGTAGAACTATTTAATAATATAAAACTCTTCCAGGACTAAAGTAGATTTTCCAAATTTCCTACGTGAAATAAATCTGAATTTAACTTTTTACTGTCGAAACTACGAAATAGTAATCATAATAAAAATAGTAATCTCATGGCAAGCGTCATAAAGTCCAGGCAAATCAATAGTCTAACACCACGCACCTTTTTAAAATAAAATATACAAAGTTTTGACCTTACTAAACTAAAATCAAGTTAGGTACTATTCATTGTACGAAACAAACAAATCTATTATTATCCTTTAATAGCGTCATTAGTAGCGGCTACTACCCCATTCATTGAGTTGTCGTTATTTTAAGTAGACTGTTAAGCATTTCGCATAATGGATGGAAAAAAAAAATTGTGTATAAGAAATGAAATTATATTATAGAAATAAAGAACTATTATGTATTTCTTAATAATCCACGCCATCGCAGTGCAACAATTATATGTGAATACGTGATGGTTATGATTGATGGTTATGGTTCGAATCCCATCCGAGGAAATATTTATATTTACTGTCTGTTCAAAGATTAAGTAAAAGCGTTTTTATATAAAATATTTACGATTTATATAATTACACCAATTGGAGAGAATAACAAAATTGGCGCAAAGAGATTGTGGGAATCGTGGGAAATGCGTAATAAAAAAATTAGCTTAATAATGGTTGATTGGCTTATTACTACTTAAAAAATCTATTACAATATTTCTTAAAGCATCGTGTAAAATGGCCAAGTGGTAACGTACCGCACAGTCGGGAACTAAAATTTATTTTTATACCTAAACAAATTCTATGCCATATAACCATCAAAAAGTTTTGTGAAAACCAAAGAACTTTTTTATGAGGCAATAAATGCACACATTAGGAGACTTATTATTTTTTTAAACTGTTGTAAAACTGCCTTCTGTTACATTATTGTAACGAACTAAATTTGAAGTAACTTTCTTGGTTAAGATAAAAAGCTATTGCTCAATAAAAACGTTTTGTCTCATCTGTACCCTGCGTAAATTTTCTACTAATAGGGGGTACATTTAGTTGCGGTGGCGGTACATTTATCAGTGCAATAAAACCCTGCGCTCGATACAATGGGAAACACTTGTTGAACGGTGTTGAATTGAATTTGTTATTTATAGGATTCTTGCGCTTTCGGACAACATCGTAGCATAATTGATGAAACTGTTTGTTGGTCATAGATTCTTTTTTGTACACCGATAAAAGGCACATTACAACAACAGGCCACCTTATCGCTAAAACAGCATTGTCTTTCAGGTAACCATAGGCTGAGGGTGTGAACAACTAATATTATATTATATGACGAAGATATAATATATAAGTATATATATGATTATATGAATATATAAAATACGTATTAAAAACACTCATAAGCTGCAATGTAAATATGCAAAGTAATACACACATACCACCATCGTCATAAGTTGTAAAAGATGAATAAAGTAAAAAATAGACATTGGAAACAAAATATTATTGGATCAATCAACAGAATCGATATGATTTTAATATAATATTTCCGTAAAGATTGTCATCATAACATTTGGGATTTTAAAAGAATATTGATACAAATAACTTGTGCTAGGTGCTCTTATCTAATAGTCCTTTACACGAAACATAAACATTGTTATGGCCATATATACTTTTAACGTCAGGGAAAGGTACAAAGGGTCTTGAGTGACGAATTTAAAAGAGAAATCTGCGTGCGTGGGCGTTTAACTTAATGAAACAGGAAAGACGTGGGAATGCTATGTATAGTCTAATTAATTGATTTTGTAATAAATTGCTCTTAATGCCAATGTATTTAAAAATAAAGGCTTATTATATATAAAAAGTGCCTACATAAATATAATTAAATAACATAGTCTCATTCTGTATTATTTTATATTTTTTCACCTACACGCTATTTCCCGCATAGCAGGGTAGTCAGAGAGAATATAGTGTCTAAGACACTCCGTTCTCCACTTTCCGTTCGAAATTACCACTCGATTACCACTCGCGTGGAAGATTATAGATTAGGTATGGGTGAATTTCATTTGTTCTATTTCGTAAGAAGTTATGTCTCGAATTCAGACGGAAAGTGAAGAAAGGAACTCTTACGGAACAGAACGGAACGTTAATGAGCGACTGACTGACAGCGACCATTAAAAAAAAAATTTGAGATCTGAGACAGATTTTTGTTTTAATTTCTACGGGAACGAGAAAATAACGGTATTTTATGTTTTGTAGTGTTTACAGTTACAATTTTACAGTTACAGACATTTTTATACGTTTGAGGATTTTCTGGTTTTTTATTCATAATATGAAGCAATAATCGAATTCAGAACTATCACAAGTACAACTATATACTTCTACCCGGTAATACACGATGATATCAATAATATCTAGTTAAATAATAAAATAACAAATATATATATCGTTTTAAATACATAAAAGCTACATATAAAAGCTTTTAACAAGCGTTGGTATATTACATTAGCCTTTCCTGTAAAAGCTTTTTATGGATTAAATTTGTGGTACGTTGAATATTTATAAAAATACTAAATCACAATTAAAATAAAAGTGAATAGTCACATTTTTTAATATAAAGTGTATTTAAATAAAAATAAATAGATTAATATATCGTGTTTATGGATTATTTCATTTTAATTATGTAAAAATTATCCCTAGCAAGGGTTAGTACTTTAAAAAAAATCCGTAAGAAATTATATCAATAAGAACTATATTTGTAAACAAATTTTATTAGAAATATTCTTCTTGATAAATAGATAATATACGCCATCTATCGCATGTTCGAAGAATGTCAACGTAGACTACATTGCGTTGTGAGCGAGTCAAGAGCATAAAGAATCAATAGTCTTCTTTTTAGGTATATAGATTCTTGGCATTTTAGCTCATGTTATTTGAAAAATGTAAAATAATAACATATAACGTAAAATGTCACTGTCAATGTAAAACACTGGTAAATTGTTAGACGAGTAACTTGATTTTTTGTAGGGTATATTTTTTATATGTCGTTTGTATTGAATAAAATATAAGTTTATAATATATATATATAGGAATTTAACATGCCCTATGTATGTAATATATATATATATACTACAATTTCCAAAGAATCTTAGAACCCTATTTAAAATAAACAACACTATCACAAAATTATACTTATGTCATTCCGTGTTAGATAAATACAAATACGAAAAAAGGTAATATAAAATTCTTTCGTATACGTATACAGTATTTTATAGTATGTACCTATTATTATATAGCATACTATATAACAATCTAGAATCTTAACTAATATTTATCTTGTTTTTATCTTTCCACGCACTAAGATATAAGGCTATAAACAAATTAATACAAAAAAGCTACCTCACAACGAATTTGAATTCAAAAGTTAAAATAATCTCATCCTAATTGCGTTAAAGTAAATTACATTACGAAGTACGTCTTATAATATTATCCCTTAATTTCAGCCATTTATAAAAATACAAAATCCCTTTAATGAAATTCTATAAATAAACCATTAAGCAACTGTGAGCACGGGGACGGCATATAGGTCAATGTCATTAGCATTCAACTGGTGTGTCGATCGTCCCTTGTCCCACGTAATTGAACCTATTTAGATTTTATTGTTTTTGTTTTACAATTACTGTTTTGTTGTGTTTGTATATTGCCCTAAGCTATCATTCAATTCAATATATGTAGGTATATAAATATCTACTGTTACTCAATTAGTGTCTGACGGACAACGCACAGCCGAAGCCGGTACTGAGCGTAGAATGCTAAAATTTCGCATCTAGGTTTCTATAGTATTTCCCGTAATTCCTACGGGAACAGGAAACTACAGGATACGATAGACAGAATTGGAAATACTATGGCAAGGATTATTAAGTCTACGCAAACGGTTTGTATATGTTTTTGTGTACGCTAATCTCAAAAACGGCTTAACCGATTTAAATTAAACCTTTACTAATGTAGTTTAGTAAGCTTTTGATTAACATTTAGTTTTTATTTTAATTCAAGCGATACATAAATAAATAAATACAACAATTTAAATTTTAAATTATAAATTTAAGCAAAGTTTTTGATTTATATACTTGTTGCATGTGTTTCTATTTTCATCCAAAGAAAATTTTATTACATTTCACCATATTATTTGGAGTCTGATGTTAGTCCATAGCTGTCGTGTACGTTTGAAACGTATCCAAGTTATGCCACAATATATTTGTGTTTTTTTAGAGAATTATAATTATAAAGACAAAACAACGATAATGGACCATAGTTTTGTTCTAAACATTTCTAATAAATTCAAAAAATCACAAGGAAATACAAAAGCATAACTGAATCAGAAAATATAAAAATATATGTAAATCAACAAAGCTTAGTTTGAAGTAAATTAAATAATTGAACGCAGATAGATCCAAGACGAATGTACGTTTGACAATTTTCAAGAGTTGCGTCAGGCGACGCTTCCACCTCTGTGATTCTTAATTGGTATTAATAATATTTTATCTTATTTCCGTTCATATCATCTACACTTATCACAAAGTTTCACAAAGCAAAAATAATAGATTACAAATGAATGATAAGTACCACCAGTCTTCATTTTGGAAAAAAGCTGCTGCTAGATACAAAACAGACATAGTCAGAGTAACTTATAACTTATATTTAATTGACATATTTGGTGTTAAATATTTATAGCCCGTTCAGAAATTAATAGATAGATAATAAATATTATTTAAGTAAAGATCAAATGGCCAGCCAAACTATTGTGCCGCCGTATTTTATTTTTTCCTCTTTCAATATTCGTTAGTTTAAACTGTTTTCCTTGCTGATATTAAATTAGACATTTAATTTCCGAACGAATCCTTTTTGACAGGTACGCACAGTTTGTATGAAAAGAAAATGGTTTTTAACAACTTTTCGTGCCATTTATTTATGTATTCTGATCTTTTCAACCTTCCTTGGACTTCTACAAATATTTTGAAACAAAGATAAGCTAAATCGGCCTAGCCGTTCTCGAGTTTTAGCGAGATTTACAAACGCCATTTCATTTTTATATATATATAGATAGATTACCTAAGATAGGCTTTATTCATTTATTTGTGCAAATCTAGGTATGTAAGTGTATTGAAGACATTACTGTAAATTCTATTATATAATAAAGTTATATAAAACCATAGAAAGAATAATCGAATTAATATTGAGAATATCTTGTTTTAAAATAAATTTTAGGTTACGATATATATAAATGCTTACAAAAAAATAAAAGCTGATATTTCTCGGGATAAGCTGAATACGCTTAACAATCGGACGGAGAGAGTATATTTTACGAATTACTTATACATATAATAATAAAAAAATATATATAACATATTATTTAGAGAAAAAGTACCTGCTTATCTGTAGTGTCTAGAAATAAAAGCTGTCATCCGTCTAAAGCCTTGTACCAAAGTGTACTTAATGCATCGTGTAGATGATCGAATGAGGCGAGAGAGACTATCAGCAAGGTAGGCAGAGAGAACATAGTGTTAAGATACTTCATTCTACACTTTAGGCCCATTTTGGAAACGAGCGCCGGTCCTAGCTTACCATACGAAGAAATAAAAATGACATATAGGGGCAACCTATGACCATTTTGTTACTAGTTGTATATTGAAACAATATTGAAAATATATAGTACATCATATAAACTACTGGTATATATTTTTACTGTATCATTTATAATAATATTAATAATAAGTAATTGTGCACGCAACGGGTGCCAAGCCCAGCCTTTGCTTCCCGTTGCGACGCTAATTGTCCTTTTCACATTAATTCACTATATATCCATTCTACATACTATTACCATTCCTACACGGACAAAACCTTAAAATAATAATAAATTGATTATATTAATAAGTAAGTTACCTAGCTTCTAACAATGTTAGCTTTGTATTTAATACTAATTAAATACTGAATAGTAAACGCGTTTGTATTAGTTGACATAGTAAAATGTTTTATTTTAACTGTTACCATGAGTGACAATCAACCGCCGTGAACCACTAACTGATAAGATAGTATTAAGCATTCTATATAATCGCCACAAAATTAACCTATGCCGACATATTTGTCATATTAGTACATATACAAAGGATTATTAGTTAATGTTTCAAATTATACGTATGTACATATATCTATTTACTTAATCATTTATGTATACAAAGTGTTAATTAAATACTTAAAACTTTTAACAGGTGGCAAAGGTTAATTTAAGGTGTTATTATAAATTTGACAATATTTAATTCACTTCTTATAAATATGTTATATATGAATACATATAAAAATTAAAACGATATCAGTTTTAATAAAATGTTTTAAGTAGTCAAGTAATACAAATAATAAATTAACTGATCAGAATAATCGAACTCAAATGATAGAAGAAGTTACTAATAAATATCAAAGATTATCTTAATTAAAAAGAAAATTTAGGGTTGTTTTTTTATTGTTTTTTAGAGAAATAATAATAAATAAAATTTACTCACGCTCATTTCTAATGGTGTACACAGTTGCAAATCATTTGTCAAGTTACTTTCACGGTACGGTATGTTATCATAAATTACCGTACAATAATATAAGCTTAACAAGCCACATTCTCCCACTCTGGTGACACGGAACGCTTTGAAACCATTCACTCACTAATATCACTGCACTACTATCGGAAAATGAATGAAAATGCACTGAAATGATTACGAAACACCTTTAAATTCTAAATAAAGGTTTTATAAAGTTGTATTAATGAAAGGAATTGTAAATTTTCGTGTATTTCTTGACTTTTTGAGGTTATTTCGCGGATCGGTAAATGTAGGGCACGTTACAGGGGGTGCCAAAACTGTAAGGTTCAGTATTGCGTGGCAATGTGCGTCTGTGTGGAAGGATCTGTCTCGACGAGCTCCGACGAGCGTCTACGTGCTGGTGTGAATGTGTGCGGTTTAATTGAAGTGTGGGTCGGTGCTGGTTTAACTGGCGTACGTTTTCCATGATAAATTCTGAGATAGATTGTGAATTAAAATTACGATATTTTTAAAATTTCATTGTTAATAATTTTATTGTTGATTCCCCTTATATAGTAATTGCAGATAGCAAAAGATTATTATATTTATTTATATATATATCCATAAATTGCAACTGCAGTTTATAGTATATAGCTCTAAAATAAAATCAATCAAATACAAAAAAAAAACGACTTTTATGAGAAAGAAACTTTATCTTGTAATTATTATACAATCTTTGTTAGTTTATATATTTTAATGAATTATAATTATGTATATACAATTCAAATAAAGAATGTAAAAACATTTGAAAAATAATATATTATCAACGAATATAATCTACAAACCTATTTACATTGCATGATATCTCCGGATATATCTTTAAATGAAGACTCTTGTGTGCCCTGTTTTCGGGAAAATCGATTCCATCGCAACTTAAAAGGAGTACCATTTTTTTTGAAAAAATCGAGATTTAATAATAAGAGAGATGAATAATAATTTTATTTTTTCAGAAATTCAGCTTAAATAGCAGCATATTCAGCGTATTGCACTTCAAATTCATAATTTTAATAGAATGAATTGAATACGACTAAATATGAATTAAAAATAAAAAAAAAACGAATTTGATAAGAATTTTGATTTTCGCGATTGTTACACATTTCTAATGAAACTATTTTATACAGATTATTTGCGTATATTTAGCTATTCAAAATAACATTTTATGTTAAGAACGGGCGTGTATCAAAGTCACCAGTGTGTGAAAATATAAAAGTTAAAGCTAACAATTACATTAGGTATGATAAACCTCATATCCCCGCTAGGAAAAAAGATATATGCCTAGAATGATTCACGAGGCTATTGAAATACAAATACTCCCAAATTTTTATTCTAATTTAAATAGGCAAGCACTTTTGAATCATCAAGTGAACATAAACTACCACCGGCTCGGAAGGCAGAAGAAGAAGAAGCTGAGAAGAGCCAGGGAGAAACTCAACAGTTGTTGATTGATTGATATGATATAAATCATATGATTTGAGTTAAGTTCACTTCCACACAGTTTTACCTCCGAATATTCTTCTACAGAGTAATAAGCTTTACATATTAACATTTTGTTTATAGTGACTTTAAATTTCTGCCTTGGCAAATCTAATAAAATTGTGAAATCGTATTATAGATTCGTATACTCAGACCCATAAGAGATTTATTTACGTTTTGGAGGCAATAACTTGCTGTTTATAACTGTGTCAACTGACAAACAAATACCATCTCAGTCTACCTGTTACCAACGAACACTGTAAAGTGTTCGAAACGTCGGGTTTTCTAAAATATATTTTCGAATATCAAAACATACGTGATTGATCTTTCTAAAATTGTCACATTAAAAAACGTATTTGATACTACAAGAGACTAAGATGTGTAAAATAAGAAATTTTAAATTCAAAAATATTCAATCCTACTTCACTGTGGTACTAAAATATTATTCTAAATTAAAATAAATTGTTCATTTTCGTATTTTGCATTTTCCATAATAGTATTTAATAAATTTCAAAATCTTGGTTACCCTTTTTAATGATGCTTATGTGTGTGTTAATCAAACACACTAAGAACTAAAATCAAATATCACACACTGAATTGAGTTTGAAGTAAATGGTACCTTATAATTACTGTTATAAGGTTTCATTTAACTGTTAATAAAACTTCATACACTTTTAGGGATGAATTGAAATGGCTTGAAATAGAAATATAAAAATGTTTGAGAATGACAGAGAAAGCGATAGCTTAGCGTTAAATACACTCACGTTTGTGAGTTCCTTCTATAGAAATAAAACTCTGCTATATTTATCTTGCAGTGAGAGTGTAAAATCTATTTTTAACGAATAAAAAGGCACCCATAATATACAAGCTACTATTTACTATTTGTTTACATAAGCTTGATAAACTCTTAATGATTAAATGTTAGTTTGAGACCCAAGCAACTTCAATCTTTTTAGCATTTTATTATATTTAAATAGATACAATCAGAGAATCAAATTATAAAAAGTTATTTCTCTTTACATTTCGCAATTGACATGCGCGTATCAACGAATCGATGGCAACCGCTTGTTGTTGTTCCATCTCGTTCGCACACAATGTGCCCTTCACCTGTCAAGTGTCACTATGACGTTGTATCGGAACTGATTAGTTCACATACACTCTAATAGATGGCGTTGCTGGACACGATTAAACGTAGTCTTATTTTGGTTTCAGTTAAAATGTAAGTGTTATTATTGACTAGCTGACCCAGCGAACTTCGTACCGCCTCAAAATTAAATAATGTGTCAAAATTCAATAATAATTAACAGAAACCAAATTTTTTCCTGATTTATAACCGTGTCAATTCTCTAATTGTTGCAGATGAATGACATATTTGTTGTCAAATATATATTTACAGTTCGGTCAGAAATTTTCTTAGAAAGAAAATAAATATTAATTTAGAGGTCTAATTAATAATTAATGAGCGGACAAACTATTAATTGAAAAATTTTACTTATGCTAGGTCTTATAACATCCCATACTCTAAGCTATTTTCCTTTAACAGGTACGCACAGCTTATCTGAAAAGATATACGTCTTTTTAATTATTTTACGTGCAATTTAAAGAAATTAAACGACATGATGATCCTGACCTTTTAAACCTTCCTTGGACGTCTACAAATATTTTGAAACCAAAATTAGCAAAATTGGCCGAACTGTTCTCGATTTTTAGCAAGTCTAACAAACGTCATTTCATTTTTATGTATATAGATACACCGCATATATTGAGGAAACTTAGTGACTTTTTACTCCGTTTTCTATCTATTTAAAGACAGTACATGGTGGTGGTGCTTAACGCTGCAGCTTATTTTACCAGACTATACAAATCAAAAATTATATGCCATGTACAAGTTCCACATGGGAGAAAATGACAGTAAGTAATGATTTAAAAATTTCGTAAATATCTGATTTCGTCAAAAACTGACAATAATAGTAATAAATTCCAATTTTTTTTAAGTCGGGTGGTTTCGATAATGTCAAGTTTAGTGACCCCAAATATCATTTAAAGTACATATATAGTAATAACATATCTTGTGTTAGATTTTTGCGGTCACGTGACCTCACGCACAAATCTAATATGATAAAACCGATGCGAAACCAAAACTGAAAATGCCATAACTGTTGTATAATATTCATACATCAATGATATATATTTTAACATTTTTTTAAAAATGTAAATTGATCTATAACCGGCCCGCTCGCGGCTTTGCCTGCGTAAACTACACGACTATAGCTATTTATTTTTTTCGCCCGCCCACAAATTTTGCTGATATTTATAATGTAAACGGTTGTATCTTTATTATTTATAAGCCGATTTGAATGATTTATAAACTAACAGTAAATGTTGAACAATTAAAACAGTTAAGCCGTATCTAAGATTAGCACGCACAAACGAACAGACAAACAGAAAAGAAAACTAAAAACATTGCTTCCCATTCCCATCGCGTCCTCCGTATCTCATTAAATTAATAAATGCCCCTAATAACATTTTTTTTCATATATCTTCCATGTTACATTTTTATTATATGAATGATGAAAATAAAAGAGCAGCGCGATGAAATCCTTTATAACTTCTGTAGAGCATTAAATTTTGTTTTAAAGTTACATCTCTTTTTATTTGTCTCTCTCTGTCATCTCTCTCTTCTTTTGAAGTTTACAGTAACCTGGAAAATATCTGGAAAGTCATTCATGGGATGTGATATAATTGACTTTGTCTAGCATATTCGTTTCGGTGGCCATTAGCCCTATTTCCAAACCCTTTAACATTGTGTACACTATCCGTAAAAACACTGATGAACTCAATATGGTCCGTTATAGATATATTAACTTAATGTATCTCGAAAATTCTTAAAGATAACAATTAGCTTAAATTTTTACAAAAAACACAGTTGCTTTTGAAAAAATGTAGTGTTACTATTTCGCTTTGTAATGACGGAACTTAGAAAAGTATACTTTTTTAAATAGATTTAAGATAATATACCTATTATTATAAAATGACATTAGACCCCCATGCGTGCGGAGTGTGACAGCGACTATATACACCGATGGTCGTAGGTTCGATTGAACTTATATATTTATTTCTCCGCTCTGATGACAAGAATGGAATGCGACACAATAAACACACAATGTCTCGGGTTCCGGCAGAAAGTGTAGGGCAGTGTCTCGACACTAGGTGCGGGAAGAAGCGTGAAGCTGGAAAAAAATTACAATACAATTCCCATGAGTTTTAAATGAAAATATTTTCTTTACCACATAAGTACATCTAACGTAAAATAATAAAAAAATAACCGTTGCAAATTTGCATATTCGTAATTGAAGTTGAGTTAAATTAGCTGTTTATTATTATAATAAATATTCATTTTATTAAATTATAAAAAAATCAAAAAATTATATAATGTAACTAATTACCATATTTGCATAAGCTTGAAGTTATATTAACATACTTTTATGGTTGAAGTGCAATATTTTACAGTGACCTATTTTTTCTATATCTAGTCTTATACTCTAGTTCTTATATCTAGTCTTTTCAATCTGTTAATATCCCAAGAAATCATATTTAAACTATGAAGAATTGCAATTTATTTTAAAAAACTTTTCTATTGCTTTTAAGAGATACCAAAAAAAACACTTTACATACAACGTAATTATACTGTAAAAAACTTTCTAGATTTCGTTTATTTCGTCAGTTTATCTTATGGTTTTGTAGTGACATCTTTGGTTTTACATTTTTAATATATTAAAACCTGTTTTAACCTGTAATCGCGAACAGTAGTAAAGTGTTCTAAACGGATTTTCTAAAATATATGTAAGAATTTCAAAATATATACCCAGTGTATATATACACTAGAAAAATGAAACATACATACCTATACATTTTATTTTGTTTACGTACATTTTATTTAAGTTTATTAGACATGTCATTCGCTAAGACAAAAAAATTCTGGGAGCCCGTGACGTACGGACAAGCTCCAAGATCGATATTGCCTAAGATGGGGAGGCCACGCTGCGCGCCGGCCTGAGAACTAATGGTCAGAGTCAGAAGAATATGCCTTGATGTATCTGGAGTTGGACCCCGGTGCCACCTCTTACTTGGGCCAAACGACAAGTGAGCCAATGGACTTACCACTGAGGATGTTGTAGATCGTGCAAAGTGGAGGAGATTAAGTCGGGAGGTAGTCTCTGGCTAGAGTCAAAAAATATCCTATATATATATATATATATATATATATATATGTACTCTCATTAGGATAACTTTTAATTTATATATGTCAACCAGCAGATCCTATAGGCACTAACATTGGGTAGGTATATAAATTAACTTTCAATCCAAACCTCAAATAAATTACACTCCAAACTGGTAATAAATTAATATTAATTCTATGTCTATTTGTTATTTTAAGAAGAAGATGAATCTGTACCTTTAAAAAAACGAATATTTTATTTTAAAAAACAAACAAATTAAAATGTTACTACAATATATATATAAATAATAAACATACAAATACGAAACATTATTTCAATTCCCACAAGCTGATCGAAAGGCCTTATTAAATCGATTCTTGCACAATAGCCGGAAGCACGCTCAATGCAGACCAGTATCAAAAACAAGAAAAAACCGTGCATCCGAGCCACCGCCTACCGCAGCCAAAAATAAAACATTAAGCTACAAAGTAACGATTTATTTTTAAATATATTTACAATAAAATTATACTCTATTTTCAGTAAGTAAGACAGCTTTTTCCTTAAAAGCTTTCGATACTTAACTCCTATTGGTTTGGATAGAAATTTGTTTACGCGCTACAAGAGGGAATTATACAGTGAACGTGGAGTCAAGTAGTGCTTTTACAGATCTCCTTATCTTTGGGTAATCAAAAATATGACTTTCGAGTGAATGTTTTGTTGAAAGTTGTGTAAATGTACTATACTAGCGTTCTCTTAGCGTTATCGCCTGTGTATCTATATCAAAAGGGGAATGTGAAATTATATCTGTATTTTTAATAATCAATCTTAGTTTGTCATTTAAATTTAATAAGTGCAATTTAATGTGCCTTATTCATTCTACAATTATTCAGTTCAACCACTTATGCACAGATCAGTGCTAAAGTTTCCAACATACAAGCTTTAAGATTTTAAAAATATATAATAGGAAAATATTTGAGAATTATTCAATCATTTTATAATATTTTAAGAGATGCAGTTGCTTCAAATATTATCTACATATAGGTAAATAGTATATTTTGTAAATTGACAAACATACATATAGGTAAAGGTAAAAAAATTAAAACTTAACTTACCTAATCCAACCTACATATCAAATACTATCGTAGGTTATGAAGTTTTATTACTAACATAATTTGTTGTATTATGGATTAAAATATCTGAATTAAACGAATGTTCGCAAATCAACATCGAAATAAATACCTACCGAGACAAGTTTCTCCTAGAAATTAGATTATAGTTGTTGAATACATTACATTTTGATTGAAAAATAGTTTTATACGCCAACATAGCATTGTGCATAAATTTGATAAAGCGCAATAGTTGTGGGTTCCTTTCTTACATACAAGAAGCATTTATTTAGGTATACATATAATATACCAAAGTTATACCCATGATTTTAAAGACAAGTGCCGAAGTTTTGCCAGCTAGCAAAATATTTTTTTGTTATAATCTCTCTAATAAGATAGGCTCATAAGTAAAAATCAAGTTTTGTATTTCCTGACGCGTAACGTTAACGTATATGGAAAGGAATTCGATCGACACATGTTCCTCGAGATTTTATTGCAACCTGCTGCTATCAACTACATTCATGACGTCATCGTGGTGTAGTAGGAGAGTGTCCAACTGTAAAGGCGATTGGTTGTGGTTTCGATACCCACTGGGAAATTTATTTATATTATTAAGACAAAGCGAAGCGTTATGTCTGCCACTCATTGTCCCGATTTTGGGCTTTTTGTACAATCGGGTATTTTGACTTACTTAACTTATAAACACTGTAACAATTTAAAGCATTGACAAAGATAAAAAAAAAAATATTACCGTGTCCATAAGCGAGACGCAGTGGAACAGCATTTGAATGTAAACGTGATTGGTTGTGGATGCCACTGGGAAGAATGATTATATTTATATTATTTTCATTTCTCCTCTCTGATAAGACAAAAGCAGCGAGCAACGCGCAATGTCTCGGTATTAGGCCGGAAAATATAAAACGAAGTGTCGAGGCCCTAGGTTTGCCCTTGTCTTCATAAACAGTTTCGAATCGTCAAATAACATAAAATTATTAGCAGACCTACCAGCCGGGTGGGGGCGATGTGGAGATCCCTCGCGATGGTGGATTTCCTCACACATCGAGCCCGGGCAACGCGACGAAGGGTGATATTTTGTACCACCTGGAGTTTGTCGAGTCCGGCAGCAAATCTAGTGTCCTCTGCAATTTGACGGCGGCATGTGTCGGGATCAGTGAATTATATATCATCGATATAGCGATATCATCCGCGTACAAAGCACTGCACAGATTCGCGGATTGGGATGTGATCAGTTTATAGGGAGTATAGGCATGGCAACGATATGCTCCCTTGGAGTACCCCTGCTGTGATGGGGTAGCAGTCAGAGATAACTATGAGTATTCTTGTTTTCATTACTAGCATTACCAGCCCGTTGTGGCGCAGTAGTTTGTGCGATTCGTCGTAGGTTAGGATACCACTCGGTGGATTGATCATAATCAAATTATTTTCATTTCTCCGCTCTGGTGAACAAGACAAAGAGCGGCGTTGTGGTTCGCCACTAACAAGAATTCGAATTCAGGCGAAAAGTTGAGGACGAAGTGTCTTGACACTATGTTCTCTCTGTAGTACCTTGCTATGCGGGAAAGAGCGTAAAGCTACCAAACAAGAGTAACAGTAACTATTTATACTGAGTCAATCGGATTTTTTTTAATAAATTGTAAGTTTTTGCGGATATACAAATTACAAACAAAAGATATAGGTACCTACCATTATTTTTAAAGTTGCATAAGTATCCGTCTTAATAAAAACTTCTTGGTATGGAATCACCCATGCTTTAAATAACAGAATATTACATTTACTTACATTATACAATTTCTATATAATCTAACAATTATATTAATAAATTTATGTTAGTTATAACATTTGAATTAGGTATCTATTATTTGCTGGGCTTGTGGCCATGTGTAAATACTTTATTATTTTTAATTATATCACAATATAAAAATATTTCCATCTGCATAATGAATTCAAGGTAGCACAGTAATGAAATAGCATAGCATGTTTATAATCAGTAAGTCGAAGTGCGCTACGCGTTGATGCCATTTTGGAGGTCAAAGTGGAAAACTGGTTTACAACAAAATTTTCTTTGCATCTCTCGCAATATCCATCCAGTCTTTGTAAACTTAAAAAAAACCAGATTGTAGACTTCATTCGTGAAAAAACAATTCATTACGATTAAACTAGATGGCGCTAGCAACGTCACATGTGTAACATTACTTCATTAATCTAAGTTAAAATTAACTATTAAGGGGATCCGTGATTTTAGTGTTTTAGGTTATTCTGTTATTAACACTATACTTGCTTTATTTGACTTTAATGTTAAGTCACAGAAAGTGTATAAACAACAAAAATAATTATTAATATAGGAATGATTAGTATTCATTTGAATACTAGCAGTCTCTATGGCTTTCGAGATCGTCAATTGGAAATCGTCTTTACATACCTAAGTTAATGAGTGACAATATTAATCCTAGTTTCCAATGTAATGCTCCCATTTCTTTTTTGTGCATAAAGCTTAATATAAGATGAAGAACAATAAATATTATTGTTTATTCATGGTAATAGGTATGCCTAAACGTTACTAATTAAGGAATTACTAAGTACTAAGTAGCAGCTGTAAAAAGCATCAGAGCATTTGCAATACTACATTTGTAGTATTTCTATTTCTTTATTGCGTAAATATACTTACATAAGTCAGGAGGAAAAAGAAAACTAACACCTACATAGTAAGATTGACTGAAAATAACTAATTATTAATTATAAAAGAACTCTGAAGTCTATGTACAAAAAAGAAATACAGACACTGAAATTATTAATATGGTCCTATAGCGTTAGTCTCTACAGCTTTTATGTCTTTACTTGCTCAATATTAATATTAAAATTATTTACCTATATATATATATAGTTATAATTCAACCCACAACCATCAGTCATCTTTGTTAAACGCTATTTTCTTTCTTTGCTATTTATTCTTTTATCTGCATATCAAATATTAATATTGTTTGTTTACCAAACCTACTCGAATATTCCAATCGATTTATTTTGTATTGTTATTACATAATGTCTTACGATACTTTTAACTGCAATAATTTGAATGATCAACATGCTAAACTTCAGTATTTTAGGTCTGATACTTATACTGAAATATAGTTTTTTTTAACATTATGAATAAAACTGACTAGAAAATAATCGAATTATATTGTATTGTTAATAAATTCACCTTACATTTCGATCATTTAAAGATTGTAGTATTTCGTAGTGGAAGTTGGAAGTCAATGTCACCCAAAAATGTTGTCAAACTTAACTGATTATACGTTTTTTTTTACACTTTACCATACAAGTACCATTTCAATCGACAACTAAAGCGTAAAATTCTGCATAGGGCTCAATTTGTTTTTATTTACGGTAACAAATATTTAAAAAATCAATATCGTTATGTTCATAAGTGTCATAAATGGCTTGTAAAATATTAAATAATAGCTGTAATAAACTTACACACAGAACCTGGTTACTGTATTGTATTAGTAATACGACGATCTCACAATAGATAACTTCATTAATTTACTGCTCATTACAATGTGTCTTTTATCTTGCCACGTCTGAATTATCAAAGATGAATGCCATAAGTCGTAAAATTATCACTTTATCATTATTACACTTAAAGAGTTCCGTCATAAATTAAAGCGTAAATCTTTTGTAATTATACCTAGTCCTCACATCGCGACGGCAGACCGACACAAGGTCATGTCACTGTACATCGAGACTCAAGCTGGCAACGCCGCGTACAACAGACAGAGATCGATACATACAATATTCCGTAGGTTAGAACAAGACGACAAGAATAGTATTGTGCATTCAGAAGAGAACGGATGTGAAGTGCAACTCGTGACCCGCGAGAAAGAGCAATATTAGCCTAATTGTAAATGTATAAATTAGAAAGAAGTTTTTTGTTGATGTTGCGTTTTTTTTTTAATTTTAAAGACGATTACGCGGTGTTCTATACGGTTTTAATGTTTTGTGAAATCTGTTTTCGGGAGTCTGGCGCTTGGTTGCAACACTTTAGGCCTAAATATTACGGAGACATTATTTACCTACCTAAATATATTCTAAAATTTATAAAAATATATTTCCGTGCGAGCTTTATATTCGTACGTCTTAGATTAAAGTTATTATTAATATTTTTAGAGGCATGTCAATTTTAGGATATGCTTAACGAAATGTTTTCTTTAAACTTTTATTTTCATTTATCTGATTAAATTCGTTGATTGGCTTCAATTATTTAAGGATTTATAAACACAACTACGTAAAACGAAATAACCGATCTAATTTATATGCAGGAAACAATTAGTATATAATTGGATTATATTCTCAAGACTCGTTTTAAGTGCCCTCTTAAAAAATACTGTTTAAGCGAAAATAAAACTAATAAACTAAATAACAAAATACAGATTGTTATGCAAATTTTAAATAAGTACTAAAGAAAGATATTAATTTCTAAGATAAAATAAAAAAACACAAATGTAAACAGAATAATTATTGAAATTTGGGTCTCTGTTTTTAAACGAACTTTTCAATTTATTCTAAAACTTCAAAAAAGGACCAGCTAGGCAGGCTACATACATGTGTATAGGTCGATTTATAGTTGCAAATGATAAGATTTGATGGAATTAGTGAAAATTTGGTGACCAAAGGTACAGCAGTGGATATTAGGACTTCCAATCCAACCGAGATCTCGGTCGGTGCGGAATCCCGAATGGTTTTCCAATTTCCCCGATAAGTTTGCGAAACTAGAAAGAAACATGCACTCGGTCTCGTGTTAGCGTGATCGTTCGGTGATTGGCTGCATTCGCAAAGGAACAAAGATGGAAGAAAAACTAAGCCTCATTTGACGATTTTGAGATTAAATTAAATAGCGATAGATCAAATATGACTGAAAAGTCTAAAGATGGTGGATTTATAGTTGTAAAATTGTATTCAGAGAAGAAAGGAGACATGATATATTTTTTTAACTATATCATGTCTAATTTGCAGGATTTGAATAATTGACGTATGTTTAAAAGCTCACAAACTAAGAATGATATATTTTGTATTTGATATATTATTCCCGTATTTGTTTCTTTGTGATAAACGAGATAATGACTAAATTTAATATAAAAATTTACATAAATATGGAGTTACGATGATTAACTCAGGGTATCATTCCGCAAATACAGAGATCCCGCGGGATTGAATATTCCTAGTCCCGCAAATACCAAACAAAAACTGCGGGGCCGGAAGCCTTAGTGGAGATAGAACAGTTTAAATAGAACAGATGCAGCAGTAATAGCACTAATATACGCTAGCCCACAAACAGTCTATTGCTAATTTAAGGTTTTGCTGAATGCCGGTATCGTATGCCTCGTTGTATCCGAAATAGGTTAATCCACACAGAAAAAGAATAAAGAGAAACGAATATAAGAAAGCCCATAAAACAACAACTTGTTGCATTTTATTTTAATTTCCATAAATAAATACGCTTGAATAAACATATTAAATCGATAAATAATTATTTATAAATTATTGCCTTCCTACATACCTATAAGGTCATAAATTTATTTTATTCTTTTTAATTTATATTAATTAAGTTATTAATGACTATTTACGAACTAAATACTTATATTTTTCAACACATTTTTGCCAGTCTCTTACCGGTTGTTCATCACCGTAAATCAATTTAGGTAAGCTACTGACGGAAATTTCATAGGGGATATATTAGATATTAATTATTCATTATTTTTTGCAGTACAGAGATTTAAAAATAGGTACCACAAAATAATATACAGCAAGAACATATCTTTTGTAAGAACATATTTACCTACCAAAGCCCTACAATATGTTGATGAGGTATTCGTGGTGCATTGGGACAGCGTCCGACGTTAAAAGCTATATGGTCGTGGGTTCGATCTCCATTTGGGATAACAATTCTATTTAAATTATTTTCATCCACAAGGAGATCTATTAAAACCAACACACAATGTCTCGAATGTCGCGGGTAGAAAGCGGAATGTCTTTTACGAGGCAAAAACTTTTAGCTTTAGCTTAAAATAAATAAAAACTAAAATACAGCAAATGTAGGGACATACTTAGGTCCTAAAATAAAGTAATGGCAGAATAACCAAATCATATCCCTACTATGAGACTGCAAACTGAATTTTTAAACATACTGTATTGTTTTTTTACTGTAAAATAGTTCTAGTACGATATAGTATGTAGGTATATTGCAATACAACATTTCTTTATTAATTTTTAACATTTTAAAGTGTTCCAGACATATATAGAAACCATATAAAAATTTGAACGCAGCGGGATTTGAACCCGCGGCTCTTGAAAACCGTTCAAGCGCTCTGACCGCTAAGCCATGCATTCTACATCCAGCTAAGTCGAAATTCTTATACGCTTATTACAACTTATATTTGTTGGTAGCATCTCTGTAGACATAATTTTTTTATTTCATACGTTAATATTTTTTCTACGTTTTCTAAATATGTTTTTTTCAATTTCCTAAGTGTTCGAATAACACTTTAAAAAATGTTAGAAAAATATATTTTAAAGTGTTATTCACTCATTAGGTAATTAAAAAACATTTTAAGAGAACGTAGCTGGATTTGAACCCGCGTCTCTTGGAAACCGTCCAAGCGCTCTTACCGCTAAATCATGTATGCTATGCCACATGGCTGGTTGGCTGATATGACTACCAAGAGCCGTTTTCTAAAAATATTTTTCTCTATTTATTCTTCAGTATATTATATACCGCTCATTAATTTTAATACTCACATATTGAAGCAGATGTTATTGTTATTGTAGAAATACTGTTTTTCTTATCGAATTTAAATAATCTTCACAAAATATTCTTTAAATTCCATTAGAAAAATAATAATCATATAATCTTTTCGTAGATAGATTTCGATAAAATACGACTTGAGCTTATCCATCAACCACTCAATGCCTCTACAATGTACGGAACATTGAGATCAGAATTTCTTCTTAGAAGTCTTCACAAGAAAATAGTAAAAAAAACTTAGTTTTCATTTGGACTTAAATATTATGATAAACTAAACTAATAGAACCTTTGACGGGAAAAAATCGCCTTGACTTAGAGCTTGTATGTCACTCACTCTACACAAAAATGTTGGTAAATATGTCAAACACAGAGTAGTGTATAGTTATATTTATTTTATTGCTTACATGAACTTCCAATCCATTAGAGGTTATAGAGCAAAAAGCTTCTTTTTCTTCTGCATTTCTTTACATAAACTGGACCTAACAATATAAATTTCATAACTCACCGTCCGCATAATTTTCTTAAAAAAGGGTGCAGTTGTAAACGTTTTTAGTAAACGTATAAAAATTCAATTTACTAACTGATTGACATTTCAAATTTTTAAAAATAGGTGTGCTCAGTTTTTTCTTGACGTATTAATATAGTGATTACATAATGAGAAAAGTCAAATTTGCTAAAAAATATATAAAAGTTTAAAAACATGTAAATACTCAACGTACATATTTATCTACCTTATAAGTATAGGCAGTACATAACTTAAATAAATAAAAAATAAAAACAGTTAGAATTACACTACGGTCATGGTATACAATTCTTAATAATGTCCATATTTACATAATTTTATAATTAAATATAATTAGCTATAGTAAGGCCGTCTGACAAATAATTGTATTGTGGGCCGGACTAACTGGTTATACTTAAGCAAGGATGTAATTAAGATAAAATAACCGCTTAAAACATCGTAAACTTTTAATTTTAATTAATTAAATTACATGAAAACGGAAAAATGTAGTACGTAATATGGAATTTCGGTTTTAATTTTTAATAATAGCAATGTTTTTTTACAGTACTAATAAGTAATTTAAATGTCGATTGGCGTAGACACCATTACTCGACGTCGTACATTTAATTTTATATAATGAAATATTAATGTCTTCTATATTACAATAAAACAGGAAAAAGTGATGAAAAAACAGTAATAGAAGGAATTTTTTACATTTTTGTCTGTGTTACGTGTACACGCACATTTTTGGAACTACTATAGGGATTTGAATGTTTTTTTTTATGTACAGGTTTAACCCTGAGTAGGACTTAGGGTATAATTGATTTTGAAGAGGGGTTCGTTTGTTGTAGAGCCATAATAGACCAGCTAAACTATAGCAACTACGGGAAAACTGCCTTAACAAAAATTGTTTAGTGTGGTGCGTATTTTCCGTTTACATATAAAATTAAAGATCCAGTACAACTGGTACAGAATTTAAGGGTTAAAATAGTCAAGAATTTAAGGGTTAAAATAGTCAAGATTGTAAGTCTATAAATAGTCTATACTGTAAGAAACAAGTAAATGTACAATTAATAAAAACTGTTTAACGTAATAGGCATTTCCATTGATATATACTTAATAGTTAAAGATCTGCAAAATCAGACAAATAACCATGACAAACCAGCTAAGCTATACAAAATAAATAAATGCCACATTAATAAAACTTGTTCAGTATGGCGGGCAGTCTTTGTTAACAAATAAAAACCATTGAACTTTGCGGCCACTCGCGGCGCACTGAGATAGCGTTTGAATGTAAGCTCGGTGGTTGTGGGTTCGGATCGAATGATTATTTATACAGTTTTAATTTTAAGACAAAAATGGCTGTGAGTTTCGGAAATTTACAATGTACCGAATTTGGGTTGAAAGCGGAAAACGGAGTATCAGTACATATTTTTTGTCTGCTGAGAAAGAAAAGCAATATAAAAATCTGAAAAATGTTTTCATATAAAAGGCAAAATAATAACTTCAAAATTCCTTTTAAAATCTATTATGGCTAGTTAAAGTAGCAAAGTACTTTCACGATTTCACGACTTTTATGATTAATTTGTTTTTAAATCGTTTTTTTCCATAAAAATTATAATATTGACACATATTCCATTCTCGCGAAAGAAATCGCTAGAAGAATCATCATTCATACATATGTATATATATATATATATATATATATATATCATTGACAAAAAAAACGAAACTAATAAATAATACGCGGCATTTCAACAATGTATGTTGGTTCAAAATCTCGATACGGCGGACGCGTTATCGCGTACAAGCTACCAGGCGCGCATAACACGGCAAGATATTATATCAAAGCGGCAACCGCAACGTTTAGGCCTAAACGACCCGTCTGGCGCCGCTCTGTCGCGCCGCATCGCGTTTGAGATAACTTCGATGTAAAATACTCGTTATATAAAGAATAAATAACATTAATTGTGATATTATTAAAACACGTTTTGTATGTGATTTGAACATTTTGTAGAATTTTGGTTTGTAGGTAGGCATCTATGTATATAAATCGCTTGATTAATAATAAAAATAAAATAAACATTCCTACTAATAATTTATGATGAATACGGATTATCTCATTTTCGCTCGTTTAACTTTCTAGGTAATTAATTATTTTTATCATGATTTACATACCCACAGGTATATCTGTGAATCATATAAACGTATATTTAATAAAATAAGTAATTCAAATGCTTTATAGTTTATATTTAAAACAATGACGGTATACATATGTATTAAAACCTTTTAATATACTATTCGATATTTGTGTATGAGAAATTAAGTGTTGATTTTTACACGGAATTATAATTAAAATTATGTTACAGAATTAAAACATTTCTAAGTCGCAATTGGTCGAAATTATTTAAAAAGTGGCTAATGTACATTAACACTGTGTAGACACATTACAACATACAATACTGGAGGAAGCTCGCGTAAAGTAATATATATGAAAATATAATCGATATAATATGTATGAAGATATAATCGATATGTCTTCATGGTAGAGCTTGGCCGTCCCTTCTCTAGCCCTAGGGTCTACGTTTAAATTTATGTGTTTAATAAATAAATACAAAAAAGTACAACGAAACAATCGATTTGTAACTTAATAATTAATTTTGACTTTTACTATCGTTATGATTTATGATATTAATTATTTTAAAAAATAATGTTTTGATGATGATGACTTACCCAGATTTTATGAAACTGTTTTAATTAAACATATTTATTATATTAATTTACATTCCAATACATACTTACAATTTGTTGATTTTGGAACGCGATGGTTCATAAAACAATTTGTACCTTTTTAAGAGGCAGTATCTTCTTAACAATCAGAAGCTGTTACACTGCGCCACAATGGCCTCGCAAAAACATGACTTAACTTGTCCATACATGACGGATGGTCTCACTCTTAGAAAGATTATATCTCAACAATTTTAATTCCCCAGCTGAACGAGACGCGACAAGCAAACAAAGGGGATAGGCTACGTGCAAGCGTCACCATTATGCTAAGCACGCCGTCTCGCTATTATTCTACACAGACATAACATGTGGGATATATCTATTTGAAAGACTGTAAAAGCTGTGGGTTCGAAATTCGAATTACACTTAGAGTACTGTAGGTCAAATATACACAATGTCTCCAAAATAGATGGAACATACTGAGTTATCTGCGGTCACACAAAAAAAATCCAAACATGACATCAACAAACACGAAAGAAATTCGTACTAAAAGTTGTCCAAGTGAATATCAAGTTTTTTTTATTAAAAATCAAATGTAAATCAAAATATTTTTTATCCCAATAACCTATTCAAGCACTTTCGAATCGTCAATTAACATAAAATGTCAGTATTGTCGGCTCTACCGGAAGCTACCACCAGACACACAATAATTCATGTCGCATCATACGGAGCAGGGAGAAATAAATAAGTTCTCAGTATGCTCTCTAATTTCTAACCATATTAGAGATATTGCGTATACCTAAGCTAAGCTTAAAGGCGTTTTCTCTAGCCAGATTAGGAAATGCGAATATATCGTATTTACAAACATCGGAATTCGGTATATCTTCGGGCAAATTGTACCTAGGTATATATTTGTAACACACGTTACTCTCAGATTTCCGCCCGAATTCGATAAATTCCACGTTAAATGGCGGAACTGAACCCCACGTTTCGTCTTACCAGGGCGGGAAAACGACAAAAAATTTAATATAATCATTATCCCGAGTGGGGATCGAACCCATAACCATTCGTGATGAAGTCGGACGTTGTTCCACTGCATCAAATCTCCAGTTAGGAATTTAAATCTTGTGTTAAGACTCTCCTTAAGTTATTCACTTAAAACCGACAAATATAAGAAATAGGTAGGTACCTAATGTATTGGTGTTTCGCATACGTTTTTTTATTTCACCAGGCTAGAGAAATTAAAATAATTTAAAAATTACTTCTGATTAAAATCAAATCCATACCCATGTTGTCCGGTCAAATATTATTCTAATGCGTCCCGATAGTTTCGTATAAAAAAAAAATTATCTTCATCTACATTCGTACATACTGAAAAAGACATGTGTGACATGTGTGACAAGTGTGACAGTCCGTTTTCCTCTTCCCGCCACAATAAAGTGACATTGCGCGTTTATTCGCAAAATCTAATGGCACATTTGATCTTGTCAGATTAGGAAAATTTAAATAATATGGAGTGGAAATTGAACCTTTGACTATTGTAAACAGATAGGTACTAGGACTCCTAGATATTTTCCGAGTGAGTCCTCGATCGAATTATATTTTGTCATTACGTATCTTTTACATTAAGCGATGCATTCTCTACATGCACTTAGTGTTAAAATGTACACCTACTACGATTTTCTATTTTCCGCTAATTAAAGTGATATTATAATATGACGTTAAATATTTCAAGGGACTAAGAAAATGAAAGTAATTTTTTGTAACTATACTAACATTTTATCTTATGAAATTGAACCTACAACCATAGCGTAGTCATGTGCTTCCAAGTGTCACGTGGACGCACTTAACCATACAATGTATATGAACCTATTTGTAAAAGAAATCATAAAAACTATTTTTTTTTAAATTAATAGTTAAAAAACTAATTGTTATATTTAGTTAGGTACACATGAAGACAGTATGTTTATTAAGTTACTAATAAAACTTAATTGTAGTACCCTCAATAGGGTTTATTGAAAGAATAATAAAACTAAATGTGGCACGTTTTGTACAAGTATTAGGGGCGTGTGTATGCCCCACCCAAGGCGGGTCCGAAATCAATGCCATCAACTAGACGTATTAAACACTAGATTCTTTTTATTTTACTATAATAACATTATACTTAAGTTATTAACAAATATACATACATGTTTTACCATATACCTACATGTTTTACCTAAAAACTAAGAAATATAAATAAAAAAAGTTTCAAAGTAGTTAAGTATTACTTTGAAACTTTACTACTAATAAAATATTTTAGTAGAATTTCCGTTATTTTATTATAATTATATTTTATTTTATTTGATACCATTTTAAATTTCAGTAAAAAATAAGAATAAAAGGATAGAATGTGGATAACCTTAATTGTTTTATTATATTGGACACAAGAATTGGACTTACTTAGCAATAGTAAAATATGATGTCCGCAAGAATTTTATCTTTTTTTTTTAATTGAGATTAATGCTGTTGACCCGGTAGCTCTTGACAGCGACACTGGTGAAGTGAGGCAAGAGGGTACTCAGTCCCTGCCAATATATAAGAACTACGTGGCTGCTTGAGAAGGTGTTGTCGGTCGCAAGACCCTACTCGAACCTCGACTTGCAACTGTCGAGTAATCAGGGAAGAATTTTCTATATTGATTTAACTTTTTAAAGAGAAAATTTTCTTTCATGTAGTAAAATTCACAACGCTGATGCTAAATACGCAGATATTGTAGATCTGAAGCTGTAAAATTCTTAAGATTGTTTTAATCTGAAATGTTGTTGTAAACTGTCAAAGTCACCTACTTAACGTTTATACTAGGTATTTTATATATTTGAATACTATAATTAGGACTAAATTTATATAAAAACTAAACCAGAAACCTGTTGTCACAAGTGGACATCTGTTGCTTTATATAAAAATATGTAAATATCTGCTAAATCGATCACTTTTCAACATGAATCTTATCTAAGAATCTTTAAAATATAATAAAGCACTCATTAAGTTAATTATTTGATGGGAATCATATAAAATTAGTTATAAAATGACTAGAAGGGGCGTACGCAGGCAGTTGTAAGGCGGGCCGCTCCGCGCTCCGCCTCTAAACGCCCTCTAGCCCTTACCACACCCATCGTAGGGACTGCTGGTCGATATTATTCTGATCTGCTACATAAATTTCAAATGAACCGAAATAATGATTTTCAAAATTGTATATTCATTATTTATTATTAGTATGTATGAATTTCCTTTTATAGTAGCTTTTTTATTGTTTAAAACTAAACTTAATGTTATAAAGAATGTCTTGTGAAATTCTAAACTATACCTTATTTCGAGTCTCAATATTGTTTATTTCTTAAATGTAGTAATATTTTTTCGACGGGCCTTATGTAAACTGGTGCCTATTAGTACAGCTTTACAGGAGACCGATTTGAAGGTACCTAAGGTTGTAATTTTGTCATTATTCAAAGAAAACTATGAAAATTTCATACAATAGATTCAGAAATTTAAACCGTTACTTTTAAAAAATTACATTCTGTACATGCGGAATGCTTTGTAAACTGCCTATAAACTCATTAATCTATTGAAATAAATTAAGTAATAAAAATTAGGTGAGCCATTTGTATGAAGTACCTTTGTATTTGTACCTTATAAGTAGTTATATGTACGATAGTCTATTATTCGGAATTTTTGGGCGAAATAAGAGGTAGGTGGCCACATATTTACAGACACCTATTAGAGTTTAGTTTATGTGCAGGTCGGTTTTCATTAAGATACTACACTTATTATATGTACATTAATACAATTTGTAACTAACTGAAAACGCGTTTGGTTGTGGGTTCGATCCCCTGTCGGAGTAATGATTATATTTTAAGTGTTTTCGTTTCTTCGCTCTGATGACAAAGCAATGTCTTAAAAATGCAGATAGTAAGTGGAGAGCGGAGTATCTTGGCACTGTCTGCTCCCTGACAACACTGCTGCGGGACTGCTGCTGAGGAAGAAAGAACTTTAGCAATGAAATAGCGCAGAGTTGGATGTGGATGAGTAAACTGTAAACTGACAACAGTTTACAGTTTACTCATATTATATCTAGGATACTATGTATCTTAAAATTTCGATTTCATCCATTGATTCAACAAAGATGCGATTATTACGATGGAATCGATAGATAAAAGTATTTCGTACTCATATTCTTAAGATTCATCTAATCAGATGTAAGTTTAAACGTGCTTTTTTATCTACATAATTCCATATCATAGATATCTATGTAATTCCATTTTGCTTTGTAATAAAGCCATGCCATATTTGCTCTACAAAACAATATACGCAATAGGTACAAATATTACAGCTTCACACTTTCTCCTGCATAGCAGGGTAGTTAGAACCTACTTTTCAAATACTATGTTCTCCATTTTCTGCCCGAAATCGAGACATTCCGTGCTGAGTGGCGTAACTCAAAGTCGCGCTTTGTCTTAAAACCAATCGCGTTAACAGTCAGACTGGCACGCCGCGCCACGATGGCAAGGAAGGGTAAAGTGTCAGTTTTCTATCGCGTACATTTCGGTGAGTGTGCCACTCGGCATAACCACCTCCTGTCTTATTTTATTATCGGATTCCAGGAAAACTGCTTGACGCTATCCACATTGTGGAAATTTCTACCGTACGGACAAAGCGATTTGAGTCTACATACTTCATTAGCACAGAGATACAATGGAACTCATTGCCGGCGTCTGTATTTCCTAAGTATCAATTTGAGGATCTTTAAATCGAGAGTGAATAGGTACTTTATGAGCAAACGTCGGCCTGTCATACAAAAAAAAATAGAGATTGAACCTGCGACCTTTAGAGCAATGTAAACGTCTCACATATGCGATTCTGCTTCAAACATGTCAAAAGAGCTTTATAATTACAGAATAGAGCTATTCATAAAGAACCCAAAAATTATAAAATCTCTATAACCCAAATGTATTCTTTATAAAAAGAAATACATAACACCCGTCGATGAACCCATATTACTTACCTACCTAATACTTTTTCAACCGTGTACCTGAGCTGAATACGTCCGTGGGACGGATGGCAATTTAACCGCCGTTATAAAAACACACAAGGTGCTCATCATCCGTAACAATTGATCCACTTTATGAAGCTCTACACGGTGTGTGCAGTGCAAATGGTTTATCATTAATAACGAAACTGTGGAAATTGAATTTTACACTAAATAAAGGTAACATCAGACGGTCAATAAATAATATATGTAGGCATATAATGTTGAATTAATGTGGTTTTTAATATATCAAGTAGGTATATGAGTAAATTAGACAAATCAAAGCGTTATATTTTTTCGCATCGCATAGCAGGTTTGTCAGAGCGAACCTAGTGTCAAAACACTCCATTTACCACTTTCCGCCCAAATTCGAGACGACGCGAGAGAGGCTAGTGGTGGAGCTCAATACCGCGCTTTGTCTTATTCAGCAGAACAGAGAGAATATAAATAATAAAAAAAATATATATAAATAAATAATTATTATTCCCACAACCAATAGCGATACAGTCAGATTCTGTCCCACTGCGCCAAGATGGCCTCAAGATTCAGTTTCAATTCTCTTCTTGGCTGTAAGCAAATGGTACTCTCCACCTGAATCCCTGCTGTTGCGTGTTGAGAGACCAATATTCAGGTATAATAAAGCGTCTTTATATTTTAGAATCACAGAGATAGATGCTTAGATTCCTGCATCCGGCACGCAACGGCTTCGAGGAGAGGAAAGCGGAAAACGGAGTAACGTAAAATTTGATCCCATCTTCCTACCGTGCAAAGTACAGCGGGATGCAAGGGTTTATTTTTATCCTAACGTTACACGTTACATAATATAAGTTATACTACCTATAATAAAGCTGATCCCATCGGTATACGTTGACCGGAATGTTGATTGATACAAATAAGGTACCTAAATTTGTTTTAAAAAAAAAATTTTTTTTTTTTCAAAGTAATAGCACTAATCTTTATTACTGAATCATTAATATTTGAAATTAAACCATACCTTAAGAAAGTCATCGTTGAAAAAAGTAACATTTATGGCTTGTATTAAATATTACATTACACACTAGAAGAACATCATCAAAATATGCGACAATAAATCAACTGTGGCAGTAGGCATCCATTATTATCATTTCTTTGCTCTGGTAGGAGACAAAGTGCGGCGTTGAGTTCCGACACGCAACACGCAATGTTTCGAACTCGAGCGGAAAGTGCAGAACCGAGTATCTTAACACTTAGTTCTCTCTGACTGCCATGCTATGCGGGAAAAAAGTCCCTGCTTTTTTCACAAAAAAAAGCAGGGACACAACAAAAAAACTAAATAAAACAAAATCGTTACAACTTATTAAATATATTAAGCGTACGATAAAGGAAATAGATGTATTTACTTACACATATCCTAATCAGTTAAAAAAAAAACTAAATTTAAGGCCTCATAAGAAAAAGGTTTATTTACAGATAGACAAGTATGAAAGCGCATAGGTATATCCAAATTCGATATCACGACGACGACTAGTTAGTAGAAGTGGGATTTAGACGAGCACCAAGAATACGCTTTTATGTATCCGTGAGTGTAATACATACTGAATTACAGCAAATGATTACACCGGAATTCACGTTTAAACACTCTCCTCTATCCTTATAGTAAAGAAGTAACTAGTGATGTGGATTTTCACAAAATAGTTAGAACATGTAACGTGTATGTAATGAAAAAACCTATATATTGTGTTTGTTCCATTAGTTAAAAATAAGAAACAACCAAAATAATGATATATAAATAACTTAGGAAAGTATATTGAAACATTTGTAAGATTTTTGTAATATTTAATATTAAAAAAGTGCGGGAGCTTAAAACTTCGAGCAAGAATCAGTAAAATCACCTTTTTTGTTATCGTTCGATCCGTGTCTGAACGGGACTCTAAATTTGGTTAATGGTATCCGGTAAGGCCGGGTGATCTTAGTTTCAAATTTTGTTTGTCAAAAGTGTTCATCGTCAAAATAACCTATATTGAGTTAATAACATTCATTTATGAACAAATTAAATTTAATTAATCTTAAAATTTTACCTTTTTATGATGTGCACTAACCTGTTCTTGTTGTGACTTAGCCCCTTACTTCAAGATTGTCTGGAAGAGATTGCTATTAGCAATAAGACCTTATCACGCTCTGTATTTACTTATTTAACCTTTTTATTAGTTTTCTTTCATTGTATTGTGTACCTCTATCTATCATCTAAGTTGTCAAATTTTGTAGGTATCTTTTTATTTCGATAAGACCTGTCGATGTATGTCTGTATATGTACGTTGCAGTTAATTTTTTCTTTCTCACCATTTAAGATTCAAGTTTAATTCGTAAGTACGGATACAATAGAGCATTAAGTTAATAATACATAGGTATACGCACTGATGGAAAGATTGTTAATACAGCTAAATTATCTTTTGTTTAAAATAAAGTTTTCATCAAGCTACTTGAGGTTTACCTGTCTAATACTCGCTGTGGCTTCTCGAAGTTCCATTTAGGAGCTTAACATTTTGGTAAAACTTTACCACGAAACGCGATAAAAATAGTCGCTGACGATATTTAACTTTCCTAGAATAAACCGTATGTGACAAACACCTGTAACTATTAAAATAGTTTATTTTTTAAATAAGTAAAAAGAACAAGGCTAAAGGCAAAAAGCCAGTTCCGTGAAGTTACTTAGTTTACTGTAAACAGATCTTCCATTTATTATTACGACGAGTAAATAAAATATAAACGAATTAATCTTTAAGGTGTATAAATTAGTTAATAGCACATATTATAAATACGATAATTGTATAAAATTACAAAGCCTAATAGAGAATGTCCAATTATTGTTAACTTTCCAATAGAAACCCTAAGCGGTGGGGGCGTAGGGCGTGGCCCGATTAGTGTCTTGCTCAGCTTGTCCGCACTTATGCTGCCCTGGTCCCGTGACGTCATACACTCGACACGCGAGGGTGATGTAACGCTGCGTCTAAAACAGATTGTAAAATTCTCTTTTTGTATTACAATAGTTATTGTGTATTTGTTGATCTATGTTCCACAGATTAAAACACAGTTTATAAAAAACGAATTTTCTTTACATAGTTTCGGGTAATACGTGTAGAGAGAGTTTATCTTTTTGAAATGAAACTATTTTCCGGATTAACCGCGTATCATATTATATTCGAAAATACATTTTAGAACCCGACGTTTCGAACACTTTACAGTATTCCGTGGTCACAGTCTACAGAGGTAGACCACGGACTATATACGAGATTAATCCGGTTAAAATATTTTAATTTCAAAATGTGTTGTAATCGTGAAAATCAGAGAGTTTATCTGTTGGGAAGTCACTCCGTCAGTGATAAGTCTCACCATCCTTGATTTTCTGAGGATTGAGAGATATTCAGTGGTTGATGTTTAATGGTGTGGGCATCGTGGCGCAGTATGACAGCGTCTGATTGTAAGTGCGATGATTCTGGTTCGATTCCCACACGGGCACATTATGATATTTAACCTTTATTCATTTCTCCTGGCTGGTGACAGGACAGAGCGCGGCATTGAGTTCCGCCACTCAACATGCAATGTCTCGGATTCGAGCGAAAAGTGGAGAACTGAGTGTATTGACACTAAGTTATCACTGTCTACCCTGCTAAAATGCGCTGCATGCTAAGAAGTGGTGAGAACTTCAAAATTAATACTATGCCAAGCCTTGTCTAATAAAATATAATATATCTAAAAATATTCCTAACACTTGTGCTTTAATTAAAAGTGTTGCAGCTTTACACATTTTTCCGCATATCGTTAGTCAGTGAGAACCTATTGTCAAGATACTCCGTTTTATACTTCCCCCGACTTCAAGATATTGCGTGCTGAGTGGCGAAAATGTAACTAAACGTATATACTGAAGCGAGTCCTTCTGTTGCAATGCCTCAGGTTGGTCGCCCAACCAAAGAGTACCAACGTCGAAAAAACTAAACAGAAATTACTATGACATAGTGACGTTAACTTAATCTGGCCATAAGTACTGTTATAATTAAAAATAAACTAAATATTAATTTTGAATTTAAAATCTGCGATTTTTATATGATTGTTCATTGTGTTGTCTCATTTTCGGGCCAAGATATTGTAAAATATTTTGTGATATTAAAATGTAGTGGAATGATAAAGGGAAATGAATCCCTTTGATTGCATTACATAAAATAGGTATGGTATCAAATACAACTTTTAAAATATTCCGTACATTTGGTATTAGTGAAATGTTTGTGTACCGGGCTATTGATAGAATATACAATGAAACCTCCTCTGTTTGTGACAGAAAAAGATCTGACCTTCTACGTAGTGTTCATACGAAAAAGGCTATCAAAGCAGTAAGGGAAAGAATTCGAAGAAGCCCTGTCGAAAGCAAAAGATTTTATCTCGGGACATAAAGATGGCTCTTTCTAGGAGCTATCATGTCGCGTATTTTAAAAGATGACTAAGGACTTGCAGCCTATAAGATGTTCATTTTTTAACTGGTAATTTAAAAAATAACAGAGTAGTAAAATCGAAGCAACTATTTAAGCGGAACACAAGGGGAAGTCACAGATAAATGTTGTTTGCGGATGAGAATTTTTTAGAGAGTAAGGCTTGCTCTAATTGTCATGATAATTTGGATTTCCGAGAACCATCCATACGATTGGCAGTAAAGAATTTACCCATATAAAGAGTGCATGCTATTGATAACTGGCCTCAACGTTTAAAGCACTGTAATGCAGCCAATGGAGACTACTTCGAATAAGCTTTATATATTTTTAATTGATGTATTAAACTAACACACTGTAATAGTAATAAATCTTACGGACAATAAAAAAAATGTTTTTTGTAATAATATTTATGGCAAGACTAAGTGACTCTTAATAAGTTACAAGGTGTAAAATTGGAATAGGTATATGATACTAAAGAAAAAAGACCATTTGCTACTTGGGACTACTATTGACTGCTTCCATTTTCCTATTGAAGTAAAGAAACTGAAGCAAAACAGAAGGGCTTGGTAATAAATCACTGTCATGTTTCATGAAAGACCATCTTTCATGTAATTCACTTTCAGTGTAAACCATGGTTTACACTGAAAATGAATTGCATGAAATGTTGTGCTTTGCCACGTGCTATTTTGTGAGAACAAAGTCACACAGCCGGAAAAATATATTGTATAGGTAGGTAAAATAGCCGGATTCAGCTTTGTTTTATACAAAAATGTATCGTGTGTGAATAATAGAAAAACTATGAACAGAAACAGAAATACTAATATACAATATACCTATATACATTGGAAGCGATAGTGGCTCACTGGGACAGCGTTTGACTGTAATTCCAGTCGATAGAATGATTATAATATAATGGCTTTTATTTCTCCGCTCTGGTAAACAGGACAAAGTGCGTCCCGCCACTCAACACACAATGTTTCGAATTCGGGCTGAGAAAGGAGTGTTTCGACACTAAGATATCTCTGACTACCCTGCTATGGGAGAAGCTGAAAAAAAATGGCCATATCACAATCCCAATTTCAGTCGCGGGCTTACAGGCGGACTTATTACAAATTTTTATACACACAAGAACTGACAACTATTTCAAAACGATTAGGCACTATATGTTCAAATGTATATACGTGAAATAGAAAATTAGGCTTCCTATAGGTGATTTGTCGATACCTACCTACTAGTAACTGCTTTTTTAGTGATTTATTAAAAAAAGTCTCTATTTTAGAGTGGAAGATCTGTCACAGAAAATTGAATTGTGCACTTTTCTTTTTTTGTTTGGATTTTTAAATGTTTAATATTACTAGTACACGTCAGTAACAGAGATTTGTTGCCTGTTAGTATAACATTGTCTAATATAACAAGTTTTAAATTATTCACTTTTCTCTGTTATATATTGCCTATAGGTAAGTAAATAAAATAAAAATTCTGTCTCTATTTGCTAAGCTATATTTGTTTTCTATTTAAATTTTAACGTTTCAGTATACGAGGCAATGAAAATGTTAACGTTAAATTGTAATGCGCACCTGCGCCGAAATAGCCGGGCCAACAGTAGTGCCTACTCGAAAAGGAAAAGACATATTTATGAACGAATCGTTCGGCTCGTGTATATGAATTTATTAAGCAGTCAAGGTGACGGGATCGATGATGTCGCCCATGCGCCGTGGCATCGCGCCCACGTGGCCGTCAACAGATGGCGGTGGTTGTCGATACGCATGCGTCGAAATATTGAGCGCACACTATCACGAGGTATCTTACACACACATACATTCTATAGGTAAATCATATGTTCGTTCACCGTACGGCTTCAAATTACCATCGAGGCGCGTAATGACGCAAACAGACTTTAGCATTGAATTCCCTACTCTACTTGTACTTCATAGAGCTCGTATTCGGTCACTGAGCACCAGTAGTGTTGAGTGAACTAAATGGCTCGTCGCGAGCAGCCGACATCAATTACCGACTTCATCTGGTCCACGTTTCGAGGCTACTCGTGAATGAATGATTACAGTAAAAATATTTCATAATTAATTTCTTTGGTATTATAATTTATTCTTTGAAAATACACCTTTTTGCTTGCCTGAAATGATTATTTAAATTATTATAGGTATTATGTAAACTAACAAACATTTGTTGATTTTTATTTCGTGCCCGTAGAGCGTAATTCATATACCTACCACGCCTAAAAAGAATTTTAAAATTTCGAACACGTACCGTAATGTGAAAATAAGTTTCACGACAAACTTAGCGCTATAAATAAACATTCTACAAACCGCTGCCTTTTCCATTTATAACACCAGTTAGGTACTTCTGAAAGAGGCATAATAAAGAGCCCTCACTGGCAATTAGTACGTACTTTCGAAACAAACTTCGTATTCCAATGGCGTAAATAACGCGAACAACGCAAACTTTTCAGACGGTAACTTTCCTTGGTTATAAAAGAGTCCTTGTAATAATGATGGTTCAGCAAAAATTGTTTGGAATGCACGCTGGCTAGGTTCGCATTCGCATATTCACTCTGATAATGGCCGTATCTTTTGTGTTCGTTTCTATTAAACTAATGAGACTCTTAGAAATAAGTGATTTCATGATTTATTTAAAATTGATAAGGTAATTATAAGCCAAAAAAATGCAGAAGAAATTACGTGAAATATTTTTATAAATAACCTTTTTATTTTTGAAATAAAAGTAACGGAAATGCGATTAAGTAAAGTACAACATAGATACACTTGTACCTATATATGTTTAAGCATATTACGCTATTAACCGTAGTTTACATCTGGTAAATGGATTCAATAATGTCACAAGCGGTCGTCAATCCAATTATTGGTTTGATCAACCCCGCATTATTAGATTTAACTATTTAGTTTTATTTTATAGGCAATTAGTGATTTTGTTATATCAGATTTATTATTAAGTCATATTAAATATTTAAATACTTTATGTACAACAATCATCATAGACAATCTTGAATATTTTCATAAAAAAATTATACGTTTTATGCCATTCAATATAAAATTATGCCATTCATTCATAGCTATTGTCTTCAGTTTAACACGTCGCTACTACGCAATAATCACAATTAATCAGTGTACTTATGTTTATAATATTACACATTACACAGATAACATAATAAAGATAAATGATATAAGATTCTGAAATAACCTGTATATTAATTAATAATAATAAATAAAATGCCATTTATAAAAATTATTATAAAAATAGGAAAAGGAAAAGGAAAAAATACGAGAAAAAATAATCTATATAATTATGATAAATTATTATAATAAATAAACTTGCTTGTATCCAATATGTCATAATAAATAAAAAAAATTGAAAGCAGAAAGTAGCAACCGCCTTTAAAAAGAACTAATAAATAACTTATCCTCTAAATAGGTCTGTCTAATTAATTAAAATCGAGGCGACAAATGCTCAATCGAAACTGGTGACAAGTACCAGGCCAGCATAACTGCGACGGAGTTGTGTCGCATTCATGTCTCGTCTGTCCCACTCGTGAATTGAAAGCCGGGATTGTCAATACTCGAGTCGCTTGCTTTTACTGTATGACAAAAATCAGTATAATTTGTTATTGTATAATATATTAATTAGGATAATTATATTAATTTATTTTAAATTTACTTATTTCTATAACATTACTTTTTGTATCACTAGTTGATACCTAATGTCTTTAATAAATTTATTTTTATAAAGATATATGTAGTTCAAAGTATCATTAATGAAAGATTAGTCATAATTAAGTAATATTTCTGAGATTTCTGAGACTTTGACATTCGTGGGTGGGTCCGTCGTCTTTATTGGAAGGCGGTATTTTATTGACATCGTTTTATTTACCTTAAACCAAGTTTTTTTACCTTATTTTTATATTTGTTATTTACCTTAAAGCTAATCACATATTTTTATTTAGCACCAGCATTTAGATTTTGTTAAATCACTAACAATCATGAATATGTCTTTATGAGGTATAGCTTTTCGAGAATTTCTATTATTAAATACGTTTAAATAAATTCAATGAAATGAAGCTCGGATGTACAGTTGTATACAATTATATTGACTTTCCTTACTAACATATATTATACATTAGATAAGTACAGTAAAAATATATCTATAAATAGATAGTTTTTTTTGCTACTGTAATAGTTTGAAGAAACTGAAAGAAATATATCTAAACTTTCAAAGAAAAAAGACAATATTTTAAAAGATTGACGTGCTTTAAAATTGTTTAAATAATAAGCTCCATTAGAATAGAGAATAATTTAAAGGTAAATTGTATAGAATAATAAATGATGATTATCTATTATTGTATCAATTCTTTGTTTTAAAACTATTTATTTTTTAATAACGACATTGTATCTAATAATCAAATGTTTATTACTAAATAACTTTTTATGTGTCAGAAATGTAATCAATAAATAACTGTTTCATAAATATTATCTTAATACGTCAATGCGTAGGTATATATAACCGCAGCAAATGCTTGTTATTGATATAATTATTTACAAGCCAGTGGTTAAATGGAGCACGATGAAATGCGATACAAAGGATAGGTGTCAACTTGTGTAGACTATCCACAACATTATTAGATTGCTTGATTTATATTTGACTGTAAATCGTTTCTTCTCATTTTGTTTTAATGTTCATATATATTTATTTAATTGATTTAAACCAATTGTTTCTATTTTATGTATAAATTTATATAAGAGAAATATATTATGAACTTGATGCTTTAAAGTTTAATCTTCGTTGCCATAATATGTCACAATCATTAATATTATAACTATCCTAACGCCATCATACCATTACTAATCGTATTACACGAGCTTTACCGGAATTATATCAACAAAAGTATAAAAAGTTCATTTTCTGTAAGATTATTTTGAATTTTAAATCCTTTAAGCCTCCATTGTCGACGTTATCAAACTTTAGGCGACCAAATGCAAACATCGGACAAACTTACAACATCTGCCGATTTCTCAGGAACGTGCCACGTTCCCTAATCTCCTTTGAAGTCACAAAGGAGCCATGCAGTGGCGGGAAAGAGATACATTAACATAGACTAAAGGGTATCAGAAAGGGATAGAGAAAAGACCGGAACATTACACAAGAGCGTCTCGGTTGACGGGACCCGAACAAAATAAATGGCTCGGGAACCGATTCAAACATGCTGTATCATTGAACGAATGAAAATAATAAAAAAGCTTTAATTGCGTAACATGAGGCCATTGAAAGTTAAAATGACAGTATTGCCACCTTAATATTTCGTAAACGTAAACATCTGCACTAATAATAGTGTAAAATTTATAAATATCAATAAAACTATGTTTTTTTTGACTACATCTTTTCAAAGGTTTATTTTTGGTTCCTTTGATGCGTGACAGTAAGTTTATAGAGTATTAACGGTACTTAATTTCTATTATTAATAATTAGAACAACATGCAACACCAAGCAAAAGTACAAACAATTTAATTAACATTATTTTAAAATAAATTAAGCATACCTATATTAATTAGTTCGTTTCTTAGTCTCATTCGGAGAAAAGTTAACATGGTATGTGTAATTAAATAGTTTATTTAATTACACATACCTTGACTAGAAGTATTTTCTCTTCAACCTGATCGTCCTGGCTAGGACTGATTTATGTCCAACTATAAATATAATTGAATGTAAAGTATTGATGTTTCAATGGTTTCCAAGCAAATTGGACGGACAGAAATGGTTCAACATAGCGTTGGAAAATTTTCTATCATATCTCTATACCTATCTATCTGATATAGGTCAATCTAATGAAAGCGTGTTAGGTGATTACAAAATATTTTAATATGAAATTAGAAATATTGTTAAAATTGTATTTGGTCTTAAGAAAACTATGCAAATATTCAAGCAGGTCGGATGGAGATTTTGATACATTACTATAAAGTGCGATGGAGGTCCCGCTACTTAATATGTAATGTCTTCAAATAGATCGTAAGTAACAAAACGGAGTTTCTGGACTAAACTCTTTATCTGCAGAACAGCCTTCGGAGCAGAACTGCTTACAAAAACATCTTTGAATAAAAAATATTCTGACTTTGAATTTTCTACCTGCTCTGCAAAATGTGACTAATAAAATACTCATTGAATGACTTCATTTTACAAAAATTGGCTAAGCAATAAACAATTCTTCATAAGGTTGAGATTTATAAGAGAGTGGCTGCGATATTAATTCACAGTGAAATGCTCAACGAGAGCCTAAATCGAAACCGAGAGAAAGAGTTTAATTGAACTCTTCAATTATAACGATGGCCAGAAAATGTTTTGATATTGTTCTTTTGAATACTAAAATAACAAGAGCCTGTAAAATTGTATAGTTTAGTTTCTATATAGAAACTAGTAATTGCCCTTGCGCTGGTTAATTATTTTAACTGCATTTTGGGCTAGCACATCATTAATAATAAATTCCAAAGTGAGTGGTATTTTTATGGTATTATTCACACAATTTGGAAATTGAAAACCATTTCTAGTAATTGAATATTTTTTTTAATGAAGCGGGATTCGAACCGCTCCTCTTGGAAACCATCCGAGCTCTCTAACCGCTAATCTAATACGTTAAAAGCATGGATGTGCGAACGAGCGAATAAAATAATTTCACATTCACAGATATCACGTACGCGCGTAGATGGCGCGCGATCAGAACGCTCAACAAACGCAAAGCCGAAGTCACGTTGTTGCCTTTGCACACAATTGTCGACTTTATATCGATATGATATCGTCCAAATTATATTATTAATAAATATCGATACATCAAAAATAATAATATAGATTAAACAACAGTCCTAAACTGGCGCGAGTAGTGCGGCGTGAGAGCAGTTTTCCGCGGTTCTTACTTTCTCATATTGTAATAACGCGTTTAAACACGCGTATGTATCGATTCAAGCGTGCGTTTTATTTACGCTTGTATCGATACAAACTGAACAATCTGCTTAAACGCGTTTATAACGCGCAGCGGACGCTCTCATTGAAAACATGCGTTGTCAGCGCGTAAAATAAACATCCACGTCGTATGCAAAGCCCCTTACTCTATAGTGAATAGACGATGTCTATAAGGTAGCTAATTAGGAAGTAGGCGTAATGCGTCGCTTCGCTTATGTTTAAACATTTCTAAGCAAGGCAAAATTTTGATATCTTTAGAACAATGAGTAATACAACGAAAAATAATAGAAATAGCTCATATTATACATATAAAAAATGTTTTAAAATTGTAATTTTTAATATATTTTCACAATTTGCATGAGAAGCTAGTATGCGTTATTCAGTGTCTGTGTTTTTACACGCGCAGTAGTAATGAACATTCATGACATTTTCTGACTAATCAGACCGAAAGAAGATCTGTTAACTTTATAAATCTCTCAAAAAGCAGATGACCTCGCAAGTTAATGAGATAGACGTTACTTCGTAATTATAATAATTTATTTACTGATTATTTATTTATTTATGCGTACAAGATCACGCCCCACTTACCGTCAAAAGAGACAAAAATATTAAATGTATCTACTTTGTTTAAAGATAATATGGGTAAGGAGTATATTAATTATAAATATTTTTCCGGAGACTCCAACTCACAACCATCGTTGGTCAATCTGGTACTCTTTACGGTGTCATTAATTTATATACTAGTTCAATTAAAAACATTTTTTAAAACTTCAAATAACTTAGTTTGTAAGCTCCACAAATAGGACCATTAGCATACCTATCTATAGAGGTATAGAGGTAATACAGGAAGAACACGTTGCTTATCGCGACTTACTGCGTAATGCATCTAGTCACGACACTATCTACTGACTCATGGGCTCCTAGTAATTAGAACGAGATGGAAATAAATAGACATACATACCTTATGTGCAATATGTATTAGTTACTTCTTAGCTTGTATTAATTTATATGCACTTTTATGGCTCTCGAACTAATTAAATTATAAATATTCCGTGGCTCGCTGTGACTTATGGTTGGAGCGATATTCTTTCTATTAGTGGAACATAAATACATTAAATTTACAAAATGTTATAATTACACTCACACTTCCTGTGACATACACACGTGTTGCCAAGGCAACACATATCTTACGCATCAATAGAGGCCTCTAGTGTTTTGTTATTCTATTTTTCAAGAATATTGTACAATGTTTCCGAATATATTGATCATAAATTATTAGTTATGTTAATATTTAACTTTGTAATGAAATAAGATATTTATTTGATTTTTACTTTTACTTTTACATTTATTTATCAAATCATGATAATAATTGTCAACTTTGGCTATTTAAAAGATGATTGTACAAAAATAGCCAAAAATAGTCAGCCTAAAAATGCAAAAAATTCGGTATGTATTAAAAATACTAGCTACATATTTCCCCTATTTGGTTAAACAAAAAAAGGACGGCCGCTCAACACGCAATATCTATAAGATTTCGGATAGATTGCAACTATTGTCGTTACTTTAAAAATGCAAAAATTCGAAAATTATGTAAGTGAATAGTTTTGACTACATAATTATGAGTACTGACATCCTCCTAACTACAAAAACAGTTCTTAAGTTTTCTTCAATGTTTCGAACGTTTGTACAGGTACACGGGCCATCATCTAACCTAATCCAGATATCCCAGGAAAGTCAGTGGACTTCGCTATAATCATCTGCATATATATGAATTATTAATTATGAAGTTGGAGAAATAATTCTTCTAATTCATTCAAATCATTCCTCTAAGACACCTTAAGACCCATGCTCTCTAATTATGCTAACCAGGTCTAGCGGCCAACATTTAGTAGCGCAATTATCGTTGTTCTTGTTGAGACTAGCAGTAATTGGCACAATTAGTACATCACTATATTACAAATAAATCAACTAATTATTATTGATATGTTTTAGACTATTACACCCTAGCAACATTGATATACTACATACAAATGGAGAAACAAGTTATTTCTATTTTGTTCTTCATCAAATTAAATTATCAAAGTTCATCAATGTGAGTTTATTGTATGGTAAATTATAAATTGGAAAATATTAATGGCCAAACGGTAAATTTTATTATTAATATACTTCATAGAATTACTGTAAATCAGCAACTGTCTTTAAAAATGTATTTTTAATTCTTATCCTAAGAAATGAGAAGTAAGTTAATAGTGAAGTATAATGATTTTTAACATAATATACAGTTTCCCCAATGGAACTATTCCACAATGTATTGTAATACTCTGTCTGTGTGCACTAGTACTGGTTTGCCCTTGAGTACTGTCATTAGCACAAGTGCGTTTCTGAATATTTTATGTGTATACACTGGTACTGAGTGCTCTGGTTTAATTCAATAGTGTTTAAAAATACAAAAATATACTATTAGCAACGATGAAAATGGTGTGAATTCTTAAAAAAACAATGGGGAAGACTTTTATGCCCTATATAAATAAATGAAATTGGTGTGTCTGTTTACAATATTAAAATAACCGATTTATACTAAATTCATATGTATGTATATACGATGCATATACCAAAATATATTTTTTTATAATTTTTGACTGTCTGTCTGATCCGGCTATTCTCTGGAACGGCTGGACTGATTTTAACGGGACTTTCTTTGATACATAGCTGATGTAATAAGAACTTAGGCTAGCTTTTAGCTTAATAGCATATATTTCTTAAAAATAGTTCTTAAAAAAGGGTTTCTCATAATTCACGCAAGAAGTAATTTTGATAGAAAACACAGGTTACCTATGTTTAACTCCTTTATCGTGTTTTCCTTATGCTCATATCATAAGAGAACCATACCGTTTTTGTATCGCTATCCACGAGACGGTGACATTTACTAGAAAAAATGTAAAAATATTTTTATAAATAATTTCAGGATAATTGTACTGTTTGTCCAAAGTATACTCATTGTAGAACTTTAAATTTACCTAGTAATTGCAAAAAATCTATATTTGCTAACCTTGACCTTAGTTTATTTGATATTTTGTGTATGAAATCCATAGGGATATTCCATACTTCATTTATAATGTTTTTGATAGATTAGTACCAAAATTTTAGCACTATGTGAATTATTGGAATGACACAGGTGAAAGGTTGCTTTATTTTGGCTAGACGTGGCCACGCTATTTATCTAAGCACTATTAAGATCAATCTCTGTAGGATACTAAGTTTCTAACGAAAAAAAACTGTAATTTTATTAGTCTAGAAGTAGATAGTGTGTAAAGTTTGATTGAGTTAAACAGTATTAAACAGCTTCGCTTCACTCAGATCAATATGTCTTTAGATCCAAGTGCATGTAGTTTTGAGAGCTTTAAGGTGGTGGGCTACAAATATATTAACTTCTTTTGAACGTATCAAATTAGTAGCATAGTAAATATTTAGGTATAAATAATAATGTGTAAATATGTCGCCGGAAGACCCTTGATGCGGGAAGAGCAGGTCCGAGGGCCGTGGAAGTCCTTGGGGGAGACCTATGTCCAGCCGTTGCGTTGTCCGGCTGAGACGAAAATTGTAAATATAATATACAGAATATTTTTTTGTCCATAGTGTGTAAAACTTTAAATTAAAGATTTTAACTATTCGTTGTCATTGTAATTTTTTTAAATATTTTAGTTTTACATATTCGAACTTGATTTAATATGAAATTTAATTACAAGTATATTCATGTCAAAATTGTATTAATACGGTACTTAAGTACAAGTATCTATTACGTACAAAAAAAAAGCGAAAAAGCGAAGAATTATGTTCAACTAAAAGTATAATTACAGTTCGGTTGATAAAAAATATACTAACTGCTACTACATGAGTAGCCTGGAAAGTTCATATATTAAAGCGACAGACAGACGTTGACATTACATGAGTACATTAGAATATGTTTTTTATTGAGTATGGACGATAAAAAATATTGCTCCGTCCATAAGCATGTTACAAGAGATAAGTGCATTCGATACGTTGACATTAAATAACTTGTCAACAAGAGTCCTGCTGTCATCATCAATTATTCATAACTAAAATTACCAGCTTCATAGAAGTACTGCAATAATTTTTATTAGCATTGAGGACACCCTTAATTACCCTTTAAAAGTCGACGAGACTACTACTGACATAAAAAAATATTTTATACATTTCTTTCTGCGATCATTCGTCTGCCATAAAAATATTTTGAATTGCAACAAGCAGAAAACTTCCTAAACTATCGCAAGTGTTTTATTTATTTGATCTCCAACTCAATTATCACATTTTGCAGGGTAGCCAGAAAATTTAAAAACTTGAGCTACTTTATTTTCTTTTTGTAATTTTAGTTATTGGAGAAAGTGAAGTGCCTTTTTTAAGTAATTACAAATATACTTTTTTATACTAGAAAGAATTAACACAAAGTAATTGAAAGTCTTCATATGCTCATTAAATAGGATTGTAGTTTTAATTTTTGTCATTTTTGTCTTACCTAGCTTCTCCTCTTCCCACCAACTTATATAATAACTATATAATAGCTACCGAATTAAGTGAATTTAATACGTAAATATACATTTATTATCTGTAAGCAATATTGATTAGGCCGTCGTGACGCAGTGAGATGGCGTCTGACTATAAAAGCGATGGTTTTGGGTTCGCATCCCATTTGGGGGAATGACTTTATTCATATTATTTCCATTTTTTCGGTCTGGTGACAAAACAAAACGCTGCGTTGAGTTCCACTACTCAACACGAAATCTCTCTTATTTCGGCGGAAAACGGAGAAAGGAATGTCTTGACACCAGGTTCTCTCTCCCACACCCTGCTATGTGGGAAAAAGCGCACAAGCACATTATCACATTACGCAACATAGGCTGAACCTCCTTTCTTTACTTTTCGCCCGTGCAAAATGAATTTACTAATTATACAATCATACGACGTACAGTCAGCATTTTAAAGTAGAAATATGTTCGAACACACAATTTATGTTGATGTTGCCGCAATATATCGCGATACAGTGATTTTTGTAAGATATTAATTATACCGTTAGTGAGTTATAGCCCATTTAACTGTAATAATTTTTGCTATTTATTAAGTTATAAGAAGCAAACTTAGTAAATTGATAACTGGACGAAATTGGAGAACGGAGTGTCTTGACATTAGTTAAAGAGTATCTGTCTACTTTACCATACATCGAATGTGCCTAAAGGTAATATTTATTAAGATTTCAGACATTAACTTAACTAAATTGTTCCGCCACTCAACACACAATGTCTCGAATTCGGGCGGAAAGTAGATAACGTAGAGTCTTGACACTAAGTTTTGCCTCACTACCCCTGCTATGCTGGAAAATACTCACCAAACTCAAAAAGAATCACCTCGGTTTGACAAATGTGAGATTATTAACAAAAATTATCGATACATTTAATTGAAGTACATTTTTTATTTAAGTATACACTATGCGAGTTACAATTTAATATTCTGGGAACGTTTGTACTAAATATAACTTTGTATATATCTATATATGCACTTTAAATTACAGAACTGAAGTTCACAAAGGTAGCCTTATCTTTAAAACTTATCGCTTCCAGACAACGTGTAATTTTAATTTAATAAGATAAAATGCGACGTTGAGGACCTTGAGCAATTTTACGAAATCCGTTTATCTATTTCATGAAATAAGAAAAATTGTTATTACAAATATAAATCATATTATTTCAAATTAAAGCAAAAGTCAAAATTCGAATCTTAAATGTTTTATTGAAGCAAATCCATGTAAGTCGTGTAGTCGTAACATTACTGCGGCTCAAGTTGCAGGCCGGGTCGACGGCCGTGTAAATGAGACGCACGACACAGAATTAAATATGAAAGAAAGAGACACAGCACGTAAGTACCCACAAATACGATCGTAAAGTAAAACTCAGCAGTATTTTTTTGTTCAAGACTAAGAGAAAATCTGTTCGTGATTTCTGACCTTTATACACATGCGCCTTTGCTTTTTATTATACAAGATAATGTAAGTTTATATATTTATTTTTAATTAAATAAGTTAATTAGAAAAACAACTGAAAACGTTTCATATTTTGTAGGTACAATAATATTATATACTAACTTGAAAGTATGAAGCTTTAGTTATATAGGGCTTCTTTTAATTTAATGAAGGATCAAATTATTTAAAAGTTCATGCTTATTATTTGGTATAAGTACAATATGAAACAAGAATCTGATAAAAAAGTTGTCTATTTTTAGAAATAAAGAATAGAAACTGTTTAAAAAAGTAATAAACTGATATAGTTAAATAGAAGGAATGGCTAAATTAGACGTCACACTGAACATTTATCGTAAATCCAAGCTATTTTTACTTTATTTATAAGTCTTAATTAATTTAGTGATTGAAAAATACTTATAGAAACGTTTTTTATCTAAATTATGCATCCTCCATGAAACTGATAATTTTAATATTTAGTAATAATTGTACGTATTATCAGCTTTAACACCTAATAGGCAGAAAAGTATATAGTAAAATTAAATGTGAACTTGATTGCAATAGTACGTTTTATATTTTAATATAAAAATATGTGTTTATATTTAGTTTTATTATAATTATAATATCTCAATGTAAATACTATTATTTACATTGAGATATTTATTTTTTACTATTAAAAGCATAAGATTTTCAGCTATTTTTACACATTTAAAATGAAACTGCTTGAACTGGCTTAATTGCGTATATTTTGGTAAGCATTCGAGAAAACATTTCGGTCAGTCTACTTGTGACCACGGACTCCTATAAACCGTATTATAGTTTAATTATTAATTATTTTTCATAGGGTTAGTTTTTGAAAAAAAAAAGTCCAGAACACGCCTATAGGTTGTTACTTAAATTACTGAAAAAACAACACCTTATCGTTTTTCCGGACAAGAATACGTACTCTAAAGGTCTTAACGAGTAAACAATGAACGCGAGGGCGCCGCCCCGATGCTATCGGCGACACGTACAGACAGACTAATTGATGTCCGCTCTATTATCTGAACAGGGCAAATAGGGCTTGTTACTAGTAATGTAAAAACACAGGTTGTTTTTTGTTTACGAAATAATACATATTTTTTATATTTAGTACCTACAGAAAACTGAGCCGTTCTTTTTCTTAAATTATATATAATTTAAGAAAAAGAACGGCTCAGTTTCTGAAAAATAAACATAAAATATTTAGTGTACTATCATTTACTTTAACTCCTAATTATACTTATAAGTTAAAATATTGTGTTGCATTTTTACGATTTTATAAATAATAAAATGCATGTTAAGCACGATGTGCATGTGAACTGAACGCCGCGCTTGGTCTTGGGTACCAGCATAATTTAAAAACTATTATTTCCTCGAGTAGGAATCGAACCCACAACCAATCGCGTGTACAGTCATATGTTTTTTTTGTACATTAAATAACAAACAAAATGGTTCCGACTGTAAAAACAAAATAGAAATTAGTGTACCTACGTTTATTTCAAGCTCTGTTTATGATATCTGATAAAAAAACTCGATACAAATTAGTATTGATGATATGGTATTCATGATGATGATGAATTATTGATATTTTTGGTAGAATTAATAGGATTCCAGAAATAATAAAACACATAGGCCACTAATTATTTTACTACGGTACATTATGATTAAAGTATACATCTGATACAGTATGAGATCTGATATCTAGTTGAAATTTTACACTACCATGTTAAGGCTATAATATAAGAAATATTTAACTAACATTATATGTTCTTTGATTTTCACGATTATTACAAATTTTGAAATTAAACTATTTTTAACCGGATTAATTGTGTATAATATTGGTATTCGAAAATACATTTTAGAACCCGACGTAATATTCGGTCAAAAATAGTTTCATTTCAACATATTTAACATTAATTATTCGAATAGCATCGGATATTTTGTTTTATTACACCGACGTGACTTGAATCATAAATTTACAGTAATATCAATGACACTAATCTATTCCTTATCAATACATTGTAATAAGTAGGTACATATTAGTATTAAGCATACAAAAAAAATCAACAACTTACACTCAATAAAGACATTATACGGTATATGTAACGAACACTTTTAAAGTCTCTCATTCCCCTACTTTGCCCATATTATTCAATGCAAAAAAGCTCAATAAAGTCGGACAACTCCAAGGGAATTGGTCGGCGCTATCCAGTTATAATATTAACGTCCTCTTCCTCACCTATTTGGAGAATTGCCTTCTGAATGATCCTCTTCAAGCGTTTCCGCGATTCGTTTGAGCGGAGTGTGCGGAGTTCTGAAGCTACGAAATCGCCAAACACCTAATAAATATAAGATAAAATTCATTGTTAAAATATTATTAGGAAACGTATAAAAATTAGCATTAGCATTCCCTCTTGCGAAACGATTGTTCGTAGAAATAATCTTTAATTATCATTAAATATGTAAACAGAGATGGTAACATCAATAATAATTTGTAATAAGCGTAAAAGAATTTCGATGCCGCCGGATGTAGAACGCATGACTTAGCGGTGAGTGAGCTTGGACGGTTTCCAAACGATGCGGGTTCGAATCGCGCTGCGTTCAATTTTTTATACGTTTATGTATTATAGTGCTTTTCAAAAAAGTGTAGAAATAGCACTATAAAATGTTAAAATATATTTACTGTTGTTAATTGCAGTAATTTTTTTCTCATGTTCCAGTAACGCTATTTAATTTAATTAATCACATTTAATTTATTAAAATGAAAAATAAAGCTAAAAGTATTGATAAAAACATTATCAATAAAAATAAGTAAATAAAAAAATGACAATAATAGATTTTGAATCTGAAAACGAAATCTTAAATTTATGAAATATATAACAAAGTCGGGTTACTCCGAACAAATGAAGATAGTAATTAAGTCAATGCATCATCATTGACATAATCTCATCTAAAGTACAAGCCATCAATTTGCCTGTCGCTCCCAACTAACTGCTTACAATTTGACGGCATTAGGCATCCGTGTTATATCAAATGAATGATTAATAAACGATGAATTAGTTAATTAGGAATTTTAATTAACTCCCAGCAGCCTCTTAATGTAATTAATATTAGGGACGTATTATTTTTGTTCGTGAATATTTCGCCGGATAATCAACAAAATCTGTAAAAATTTTTTTGGATTTTGTCAACTAAAATTTATAAAATATTTGTTTTTATTTCATATATAGAAAGATAGAATTACTTTTAATTGATGATTTATAGAATGTCGCTAAGTTTAAATTAAGTATACTATAGGCATAGATAACCTAGTGTGAAGAACACTTCGTTCTCCAATTTTCGCCCGAAGCCGAGACATTGCTCGTTAAGTGGGGGAAATCAACGCCGCAAATTTTATCTTGACACGAGAATGGAGAAATGAAAATAATCATTCCTTCGAATGGAAATCGAACTAACAACCATCGCGTATACAGCCATACACTGTACACGATAGCCTCATTTAATTTGTTTTTATAAAGATTAGTATCAACATTATAATATTATTTTTATATTATTCATTATTACTTGACATTCATCTGTAAGAATTGCAGGTCGAAGTCTCGGTTGAGGTTCTTCAGGCCACATCATGGGGTGGGCGCTAGGGGGTAGCGGTGGAGGGGCTGAAGCGGCTACCCTCAATTGTCCAGGTTTCTTTGTCCTTGGGGGTGAGCTAGTCACTGATAGACGAGCTTTTGCTGCAAATTCAACTTCTTCGTCTGCTTGAAACTCGGCCAGCTAATAAAGTGTTGGCAATATGATTAAAAGGTAACCTACTGTCATATTTTATTCGCATTATATTCGCTTTGATGATAAATTAAGATAATTTATCTGTTATAGGATTAAAGCTTGTAATGGTTGCTTTTACAATAAAACATGTACCTAATACTAGACCTAAAATATATGTCTTGACCATTAATATAGAACAAAAATGACGTATACATGATGATTGTGTACAAATTATAATGTGCCATAAATTTTTAATAGATACCAAAACGCTCGAGAAACAGAAATTGTATTGAAATCGATCGATTGACGTTCATGCCAGCACACCATTTATAACCAAATCCAAGTTGAACATTCGAACCAGTCACGCACTAATGACGGCAATGAGCCATTCGCTCTTTTATGACGAAGATAATTTGATCGATAAAAGAAATGCTCTCTGTTGCGTAAAAAGTAAAATGAAAATGTAGAACGTAATGGATCTGCGTTGTTCGACTCGATGATTATTTGTTTTAATTTCGTCCACTGTTCTAATGTGTTTAGCATTTAACTAACCACATCGACGCTTTATGCGTACATATACCATGTATCTAGATATTTTAGTCAGAGATAACCTAGCGTCAAGTCCCCCCCTTTTTTATTAATTAATTGTTATAGTCTATTAATTATTTTTCTAAATAAAATGGAATCATAAAAAAGTTGCAGTATTTTTTATAATAATTGCACTTTCTTTATAGGTTAAAAATATATTTGTGACATAATTGAAGTTAAAGAAAGTTATTAACAAAGATGCCAATTAGGGAGACACATTACACATTAGCAAAAATCCGGTAAAATTATATACATTAATACCGATTTAAGATTAATTATTACCTCAACCTCTTATTAATAGACTATTCAAACTGTGAAATATCTATATTAATATTAAAAACAAAATCAACAAGGTGAAAATGACGTACCGCTAAATTAACTCCATCAATGCTGTCGTTGGGGTCGTTAGAGGGTTCCCGCATGAGGAACAACAGGGCGTCGAAATACTCCCACCCGCTGGACCCCTGCGCCGTCTCGCCTCCTGTCTGCTTACGTCTTATCTTTCTCAATTCATTATTAAATTGCGTTCTCAAGTTATGTAACTTTCTACTTATTTCCTCAGCTGTCGTCCCAAATATGGTAGCCAAGTATTCATGCCGCGCCTGCCTCGCTGTCCTATCTTTGTTCAACGGGTGCTTATTATCCCAGAGCTCTTTGCAATCCTTCTCAAATACTTCGATAAGTTTCATCGTGTTCTCCGAATTCCAATAAAGGCGTTCTCGTTTAGCGGAATTTTCAATTTCTGAATCGATTTCGATCTTAGTCCAGGGTATATCGTTTGAGATTGAATTGGAATTCATCTTTATTCTAAACGATAGTACAACGTAGTGTGACGGACGCTCTAGCGAGACTGCGGGGCACGGCGGAGAGACGCGAGAGCGGTGTCGCACGAAGCGGCAACCTCTCGCCGTGTGTACAGTACAATAATAACAAAGCGACGTTGCCGCTCCGCTTCTGTGATATCTAGCGCGTGTATTGCGTTGCAATTAGGACCACATATTTCGCTAACATACAATTGGAAATATATGGCTTTTTTTATTATTTAGGTTAATATTAACAATTAACATAATTACTGTGGCAATTTTAATTACTTTATCCCGTAACTTAACTATGGCCATTTTTCTGTTAATAATTCTATATTGTTTTTGTTACTACTGAATGTAATTAAATCTTTTGTAACGTCAATACTTTGGTATCGGTTTTTATTTATACCCGCTATTAACGAGCCTATAATAGGTGAAAACATTTAAAATAATAAAAAATCTAAAATTATATTTAATATATAAAAAATTATATCTGTTTTAAAATAATCCACAAACAACTAGGTATATAAAAGGTAATTAAAAGTATCGTAACTAAAGATCACCATCGAATAATTAAAACATTCTTTGTAATTATAAACTGAACATGTTAAAGTTATCTACATATAAAAGTCTTAATAGTATATAAACTACTCGTTTACATGAAACAATGATATATGTGTATTTTAACATGTTTTTTTCGTACAGCAAGGTGGGCAGAAAGAATTTAGTGTATACGACCATCGCGTTGATAGTTGTACATACGTTGACTTTAATAAAATATTTTGTATAACAGCTAGAGAAACTTTTTTATTTAGGAAATTCTTTGCGCGTTCGGGCGTGGCTATATGGGACTCCGGACAGACAATGCAGGCCCTCCGTATACCCACTAAAACTTCACGGTGCTCATCCTAGACTGCCACTAACCGGGCCACGGCAACCCCGATCTTCCGGGAACCCCGACAAGTCAAGGATGGTGGGTCACCCTCAACGGCCTGCTCAGAGAAGCGCGCGGAAGCGACCAGCGCGCGCCTTCTCGGACCAGGTGATTAGATAATCAGCTTCCCTAAGCTGTACGCCGAGCCAGAGGGAAGCTAGTGCCACCTCATTATCTGTTTCCCACACATTAAAGTCGCGAGGTGGAGATGACGCGGAGTCTATCTATCTAGTCTATATATATCTATGAAGTCTGTTGAAAAATTACATTATAAATAAGTAAGTATAAATATTTTGTCAAGTGGGATTCTAATCGACAGCCATTATTACTGGTTATTCACGAACGCCACCACGGTGCCCCGATAGCGCTAGTAAATGACAGTTACTGTCAGACGCTGTCCCACTGCGCCACGATAGCCTCGTCTAGTTAATTAGAATATAAAACAAATTATTTGCAATTATAATCGAAAAGGAATCGATTTGAATTATTTTATAGTTATTCAGGTCGTCCTAGTACAAAGTTCAAATTATATTCGTGAATATGCAAGTTGATCAGATTTTATTATTCACTTGACAGCTGCTATTTTGTCTTCATAAAACTTGATTCTAGTCTCAAAAAAGTAAGCTGTATTCATTGAAGTACAGCGACTTACATCGTTAGCTGTGCTCAGTACAGTGAACTGTCAATAGGGGGTTGTTACAAGGAGGTTACCACTGAGATAAGATTAGTTCGTTATTATAAAAACATTAATTATTTATATACTTTGCCCTATTAAGTGTATGTCTTATAAAGTTTTAAAAGATAACAGAATTAGGGTTGGTGTCTGATTTGTTTATTGCTTCAATAATATCGAGCCCAACAGTAATAATACATTTAGAAAAGAAGTTCGATTAAACATTGAGTTATTGAACGTTGAACGAGTACGTCGCCATATTGCACTCGATATTAGATGCACACATATAAGTAATAATATATAATGCTTGATATATCTCTATGTTTCTAATGCAGATATTCAATTTAATAGTAGAAATGTAGACGAAAAGCTCTTTCTAAACTCTAAAGCAACTAACGATCCCCCAGCCCCAGCCGATAGAATGACGAGATCATAAAATGTGTCCTGTTTACAAAACGTAGCTCTATTCCTTGTGTCTATGTCACTATTACATTAGTTTTATTACAGTTTTGTTTGTGCGTTTGGTAGTTAGAACTTTTATTATTAACAATGTTGTCGAACGAAGGATGAAACTAGAATTAGACAAAATTGTGTAAGTTATCTTTGCAGCATTTTTTTTGTTTCACGCCTTTTTCACATATAGCACGGAATGCAGAAAGAACTTAGTTATTTCTAGTTTCTAGTTATTTCTTCTCGTAATATATATATTTTTTATAGCTTCTTTTTTTACCGCATATGAGGAGTGGGAGCGAACCTAGTGTCCAGGCACCCCGTTCTCCACTTTTCGCCTAAAATCAAGACATTACGTGATGAGTGGTGGTGGTGGCTTCAGAGCGGAGAAAAAAAAAGTTTTAATTTCTCCGGAAATCGGACCCACAACCAATCGCGTTTACAAACAGGCGATGTCCCACTGCGCCACGATGCCACTTTCAAATGCTTGAAATATGTGATATAATTTTTCATTCTTCAGACGGGAGATCGAACTCATTTTTATTGAGTGTTAAGTCAGACTGATCCAACTGGGCCACAGGGCCGCAATGGGATAGATTTTCTACCAAATGTGGTAAAACATTTACTTGACAGGTCGTTGAAAGTTTGTTTCTAATTCTAAGCCTATGTCCGTTAACAGCTACTAAAACTATTGGTAACGTTAAATAGATTTTGCTTTTCTTAATCTATATATCTGGATCAATGTCGTTTGTCATAGTCAAGTGTACTTTTTTAAAGCGTTGACTGATTGGAATCTACGAGTATTTGTCCATTGATCGATGGTGTGCTACTAATATACATAGATAATAAACAGAACGCTTTATGGCAATTACAAAATAAAAAAATGAGACATTTAAAACATTTGGCTAGATTAGTATATTATTATGATCAATTACAAAACCATTTTTTTTTCTTCTTATTTGACCACTCTCATTGGCCTGAACGTTGAGACGTTATCCAAGAGGTCCATGTTTAACATGTTTTAATTATAACTTCAATTGTAACAACCCTAATTTTTCAAATAAAACATTTAAATACTATAAAATAAAGTAATTTTAAAAACGATGGATTAATATAAATTGCTTAATGCAGCATCAAAATGCAAAGTTTAGCATTCTTCGTCACTAGATGGCGGTGATTGATTTATGCCAGTATTGTACTGGATTTTTCTTCTTATTACACGATAAATGCTAAGTAATCTAATCGTAATATTTGTTTTTTCTATTTAAATAATTTAGTGGTTACAGTACTAGGATAATAAAAATAATTATTACTGTATCTTGTGCACAATAGTGCACAATCAATATAAAAATATATCAATAATAATTGATATACTATTGAAGCCTCAGTTTTTTCCCGCATGGCAGGATAGTCAAGAGAACCTAGTGTCAAGACACTCCGTTCTCCACTTTGAAACCGACATCGTCTAGACAAAGCGCGGCGCTGAGTTCCGCCACTCAACACACGGTGTTTCGATTGTGGGCGGAATATACAGAACGGAGTGTCTTGACACTAGGTTCTTTACACTTTACATAAAAGCGTAAAACAGTTTTTTTCATCCTTTACACTATAATTTATGTACCTAAAAAGGTATCACGATGCGGAACCCATACCTATAGGTTTAGGGACTGCAGTAATACATGCAGTTTTCTAGTAAACATTATATCCAGTGGAATTGAAACTATTATTATCTCACGCTATCAAATGACAAATGTGCCGCGATAACGTCATTCTGTTAATATGCTAATATGATATCATTTTAAGGTAAAATGAATGAATCTAAAAATGTAAAATAAGTCTATGTATAGAAACAACTTTTTAACCTTGTAATCGGGAGTTTTCCTGACTTTGTGTTCTATTTAGATAGACCGATCCAAAATAATACCCACGGTTATATTTGATTTTTGAGAAACTGGCAAAACAGGGTCAAACTTTGGATATTAATTAAGTCTATGCCTTGATAATAAAAAAAATTGTATATTTTTTGTAGACCTTGGCATAAAGGTGAGTTTTTGTGAAAATTTTAAACTAATAAATCTAAGAATATAGTTAATTTCTAACTCTAATCATCAATACCATTTATTTGAATTAATTCTATTGAAACATATAATATTTACAGAAAGGAAGTTAAAAAAAGATCAGCATTTATATTCACTTCAAAAATAGTTACATCGGCAATCCGTAACGAATACCAAATGCATAGCATAATTCGCACCGTAACCGGGTTGCAGTGCGCGGAATGCGATTTCGACACTTGATAAGAATTATTGATAACTACTTTTGTAAAGTACCGACTCAATTGTCGCTATACACTCTTTCATTGAACTGATAGACTTTTGTACATTTTAGGCGGGGCTTCTTTAAGAAGTTTAAGAGCAACAAATAACAATGGACAGGAGCGAACCCATAAAATCTATTTTTTTTATTGAAATTTCAAAATACCTTATTCAAAAGAAGTCCATGTTGTATCGTAGAAATGAATGATAAAATATAGTCAGTAAACCTCTCCTCCATAGCTCATCATTCTGCCTAACCAAATTCGAAATTATCCAACTTTCTGCTTTCAAAATACGTTCTACAAATTAACTGATAGTTCGGGAGAAGATGAAATATGTCAGGATATTATACAGACATTTTGTTGTTGTTTAGGAAGCAGTAGGCTTTTACCATGTACAAATTAACTAGTCTAGTAAAATAAGTCTAGTAGTAGTAAAATAAGTCTATTCCTGGTCAGTTTGTTGCTAAGCTACCCGTGTATTTAAAAGTGTGGCCTTTAGATAAATAATGATAAAAATAGATTTATTATTTAAATATTTTCTTCCAAATTGTAAGTTCTACCGTTTTAATTTCTGGAGTTATGGATAATGTTCGGACTGGATGAAGAAATGACAACGTTCTCAGGGATTTGTACCATTTCTCATACATGTCCATTACGTTTCGACTTTTAAGACGAGCTTTACTAAGATCATTCGAGATTGCTGTACTGTACTTCTCTGTGCTATCGAGAGACTAACTGCTTCACCCGCGATTTTTAACTCTTCAATATTACAAAGCCAGTATTGACCGCTATTCGAAAGTATTCTACATCTTTTCGACAAGTATTTATCTGGTGCTAATGTTATTATGCCATGTAGACCGAAAATCTTTGTGATTAAACTTTTTTTTCTTTCGTCGCTCTTACTAGTAAAACATTTGCTAGAGAGTAATTGGTCACAAATACAGCATCACAATTAACTCCCTCATCTACTGATGATATGTATGGAAAATACAAAAAATATTCTTATTAAACATTTGAATATAAAATTTAAATAGACAAAAATTATTAGTCTCAGCTACTTCATTAAAATTTTACTTAAAACATAAACAAATATTCATTGTCTTTACGTTACTATTATAACGTGACCTAAAACTGTGTATGAGCATAAAAAGCAAAGCGGTGTAAAGCCCACAAGTGTCGTATATTAATTAAAACCGCTGCGGAACGTGACGGCGAGGGCGAGGGTGAGGGAGAGGATTAATATCTAAATAATGAGGCAGACGCCCCGCCCAAGTACAGTCAGCATAAAAAAGGAAACTATGGCTTATTTATAATTTAATGTTATTATTGGATTATATTGTTCATAACACTTTGCATGTAAATATATTCTTTAACAGAATGATTACATTTTCATATATCAAGTGTCTTAACATCAGGAAACAGGTTTTCTCTATTGGTATAAAAATATAAAAATATTTATATACATTTTTTAAAGTGTTAAACGCACACTTAGTAAATTAAAAATCTATTTTTAGTAAACATAAAATTTTTAATGCAGCGGGATTCGAACCCGCGCCTCATGGAAACCGTCCAAGCGCTCTTATCGGTAAGCCATGCGTTTTAAATCCAGCCGCGTCGAAATTCTTATACAACTTATTTTTGTTGTTACCATCTCTCTAGAGAGATTTTTACAAATTTCTGCTACAAAAAGATTATTCTACAAACAATCGTTTGGCACGAGAGCATATATGGTTAATGGTAACAAATCTGCTAATTTAAAAAATACATACAAAATTATCTATAAACCATCTTAAAAGCTAACTAATGCAATCAGTAAATACATCTATAGGTACATAAATATTATTTTAAGCCGTATTTAATTGTCAACGGTACAGCCACACGCTATCTCTCGAGACAGTACTCGACACGGGCGGAGGGTGCAACGGAAAAATGTCGCCCGCCGTGATTTAGCGACTGCCGATATCCTTATCCGCCCCGGTACGCTGCAAGATGGATAGGGTTATCCAGTCTGCCTAAGGCGTTTGATATTTTTATAGAAATTTAATAGACATTTTATGTTAAAAAGCATTCACGCTATCCGTGTTTCATTGAACGTGTGTATTGTAGCTTTAAATATTAGTGAAAAAACTGTTCTTTTTTATTGACTTTTTTTTGACTTGACCTAGTGATAAAGGCTTATATAAATATAAGCCTTTACCACTAGGTTATTCCTAACGTGTATTTACCCCAAAATAAGAAGGTAAGTGAAAATAAAAAAGCTAACAATAGAATAGATGTATAATATTTGTTTTGCCATGGACTGTAACGTATGGAACTTTACAACAAATCACCATCCAGGTATCCTTGACTCCATCGCTTGTCCATAGTCGTTAATTTCTTTGTATGCCCATGGTATCCTTATCCCCTCTGTGTGTAAGTTAGACATTCAGACTGCAACATTCAATTCTGCGTTGTTGAAAATGAACCAAGATTTCTCCCGGTTACCTATATCTTTAACACAACCCATTTTCTAACAGATTCAGTTCCAAAACAGTGCCCAAAACGCGCGGATACTGTATTCTTTATTTTGAATATCACACTTCCATTCACACTTAACGTTCTGTACATATTTTATTGCGGACTCAATCAGCTAAACTGACTTCGCATCGTGTACAAAAGTACGTATAATAGAGCTTGTTTTAGTAGTTAGTAATAGTGAGTCAGCAGTCCCAATATTATGAACCAACAGGCCCACCGACTCAGATACAGCACGGTATATCTTCTTAACGGCTAGATCCATTTGTACACAGGCTAAGTGCTCTCGATAAAGAAATTTCATAACCTATTGTCAGGAAATACAACGTTTAATATAATCGATATCATCTACGCTTTGTTATTCCTAAGCTTCAATAGATAGTAATGTAAGATATTTAAAACGTTATTGTAAAAGTTTATCATTGAACCGCTGAAAATATCAGGTTATGGGTTACAAACCCCATTTAAGCTCTAATATTAATAAGTATAATATAGAGAATTCGCTGTTCTAAAAAGTGCACTTAAACGTAAGCTTTGTCTACAAAGTACTTAAATGGGCGACATTATATATAGAATAAATTTTAAGTAAATTTATAGTATATAAAAAACTTTCCAGAGACCTCTTATGTTGTATATTTTCATAAGGAAGGAAGAGACTTCAATAATTTTTACACTTCGCCGCGCATTGTCTTTCTAGAGCACGGATTTTGAAAATATTTTAAATACTTCTATAATCATTTTCCAAAGTATCGCGCGCGCCACAAAGGATGTACCGCAAATCTTAACTTAAATAATGGTTTCTCTAGTTTAGCTATAAGTAATAACAGGTATTTACTACTTAATTACATACATTCTGATCTGATTAGCATCTGATTTATTGGACAAGAAGAATATTTACATAAAAACTATAGCAAAAATGAAGATCGTAAGGAATTTAATTAGCGAGTTTTCTTTACTAAAAGATAGATTAAGCTTTTAGCTTTTTTTATTAAACTTATATTTAGAAATTCTAAACGTAAAGTTTATGTAAAACTGTAAGTCCCAATTGTAAAAATTTCATTTTGTTTGTATTTTTATAAGTGGCTCACTTAATTCAATGTAATTGTATGTTTATTATTATACTAAGATTTTGATAGAATCCACATGTATGAAGTTCCGTAATAGATGGCGCTAGTAGTTATAGGGTGTTTAAGTCGTTTCTTTGAAAAGGGACTTATATGGCTATTTTTAATTTGAATATTTAAAATTATAATGTGTAATCCCTCAATATTGTCATTGTCACTCTATGAAACCTAATATTATTTTTAATTCTTTTTTAAGTAACAAAAATAATGCCTCGGCAATAAAACGATAATAACTTGCATAGTGATATATTAATAATCACATTAAATTCAATAACAACTCAAACATTAAGCGCATTATACATTTCACAAGAGTGTAAAACGAATTCGACCCGCATATCTGTAAGCCGGGAACGGGGCCAAGTCCCGCCGCAAAAAAACAAGCAATCTCAGAATATATTTTAATAGCAAGCGAGCGGTGACGGCTCAAAGGTGGTTATTTATCGCACGCCCTCTCTCATTGCTTCACCGAGTCACATTATAAAAACATCTTACAAACACTAAACGCTTGTTAAAATTAACCTTATTTCGTTGTTATACAGTTAAAATTTATTTACCAAGCTATATGAATACGTCGTTCCGAAATGAGTTCACCAGACTAGTAATCATTCGATGTCCGTTTCCAGCTTGTCTTATCGAATTTGACTTACAATCTAATACCAACCTTATTTTCTAAACAATACAATGAATTTTACATTTAGTCAAAATGTTCAAACGATATTCATGTAACGTGTGGAAGTCCGATAATGAATTGGCATCCAGCGAGGAACAAGTTCGGGGCAATTCGCTCAACTCACGCGTGCCACGTACTTGATAACTAGTGACGTGATGCGATCGATATCACATTTTGATTGCGCATCGATTTAATACTGAAACGGATATTCGATTCTTCCTCACTATTCTATATGACGTATTTAGAATATAAATCACCTGCTTTATGTTGCATTGAAGTATAAATAAATAACTAGTTAATGTTACTAACGTTAATGTCAGTTTTTATATAAATATGACATTATACATATATACATATCAAATGTGTAAACTTCTGGCAGCTTTATCGTATTCTTAAGTCGTTTTATTAACAATAAAGTTAGTCAACTTATAGAATAAATAAATAATACTGTGGATAATAGGTACACAATATATTCCTATTGCCTTCAGATACAGAAAACACATCCAAATTAATCTCACCTGAACAGGAATCGAACGTATACGCTCCAGTTTAGCAATTATCTTACTAGTTTATTAATGATTTGCTAGACGGACTAATAAATAAGCAAAAATCAGGCCGCACAAGTAAAACATAAATATACGGCTTAAAATTAAATTAGATTAGGCATAAAAAGCATGTTCGACACTTTTTAAATACTACAATTCTCTCTATAAAGTCTAGTATTCACTTTCAAAGGGATAAAGTAGTAGGTAATATATGAAATAACTATTGTTTATCGATACCATCAAAATATTTGTTTGTTTGCTATTTCTTAATATTTTAATGCTTTGGACAACTGCAATAAACACATTAGATTACAGACTTGCTTAAATTTAAGTATCGTGAAAAATGATAATTTTCTATAAATATTTTGTTTTAATCGTTTCTCCTCCGTCCATAATTTTCAGTTATCTCTGTAAAATATACGTAATATACACTTTGCTTTAAAAAAGATTTGGTTTCTTGATGAAGACACTTAATATTATTTTCTCGGTGTCCTGGACATCCTGGCAAGTAAGTCAAGTTAATGTTATGAAAATTGAAATTGTCATTGGATCTTGAAATTTCCTAGCCAATATTCATTAATAAAGAAGTGAATGAAAAAGCGTTTTTTCTTACATACATTAATAAATAAATGTAAGTGAACCTACCTAAAAGCGTGTTAAAAATAGGCTTTGTTGTTATTATATCATGAGTTAGTAACCTACGAGTATATCATAATTATCATGAAAGAATGTTGAAAATAATGAATTTCATGTTCCACATTGCCGCTTTCTGAATCACATAACCACTGCAACTGTTGTTCTTTTATTTATTATAAAATATACTGAATACTATGTGAATATATAAGGTGTATGTGTGTGTATGTATGTAAAGAAACCTATAAATTAGTTTATCAAAATCGGTGATGTACATAATATTAATACTAGATTTAGACTGAAACTTATCGCTTCTGTAACTAGATTGCATCAAATCCGTATTTATTTTATGGGTCAATGTGTACGCTTTTACAATAGGATCGCAGAAAAACGTCCGAGAATGTCCTAATTCGGGTTTTAAAAGGAGTTTGTGTGTTAAAGGTTTACCTATGTTACCTAATTATTGATTTTTAAATGATAACACTGATGGGAATGAAACGCTCGCTCCAGCCTATTTCAAAAGTATCATTGTCGCTTTTAGATATGTAGTCCCGCTGAGTTTCGTACACCGGTTTTTCTCAGGTCTGAGGCATTAACTTTAGTGAACCGGTGGTAATTTTGAATAAAATTCTTTGACTTTCACTTTGAAATATAATTTGTATTTACAATCAGATACTTATTTTTTTACACTGATTATGATTTAAAAAGCAATTACAGCAAGCTACATGTAATATTTACCATTTAACAATAAGCTGTATCAGTAACCGCTATGGAGAAAGACATGACCGCTTCGTCCCTATCCTTTTCACGACCATCTTCAAATGGTGTTCCGAATCAGCCTTTTTACCGCGTCGTCATCGCCACCACTGTAGTAAAGCAGTAGCAGGTGTGGCTCGTTATAGGAACAATTACACGTGAGACGTTGTCAAGTACCTGCTATATTGCCGACTTCGTATTCAACAAAGTCTTTGCGTTTTTCAGAACCTGCGCCTTGTAGATATTCATTTTGCACCCACATTCACACCGTGTCACTGGCAAGTGCGGACCCACCTTTATGGGAACTATGGACAGTCAGCTTGGGTTGTAAAAAAAAAAAAACTGACTTGTGACGTCAGATTTTCTTTGTCTTTACACAACTTCAGTTAGTTACGTGGCATTGTAACTACAACCTTAATAAAATAAAAAAAATAGCTGGTGTGAGTTTCTTAATTGTAATTATCTCCATATTCGTATTCCGGCTCGCACTTGGCCGTTATTAAGATCTCAGAAGAGAAGTTAACTATGATCACAAACTTTTTAAAGAGCTGCAACCTCTTGATTGAATGTGAGGCCGACGGTGGGTGTTTAGGTAGTCGGGCGACGCCGAGCGTCGCCTTGTAGTTTTCTACGTCGAAGAAATATTCTAGCTTTTTCAAAGAGTAAATACCTAAGCACATCTGTCGTAGGGTGTAAGCGACGCCCATGAGGCGTCAGTGGGTTTGCCAGTATGCTAGCAAGATTAGACTTCCAGAGATTCGTTCTGCAAAGACATTTTGTTTTGCATCCACACTGCTTTGGCAGATTTTGTTAATAACTATAAGTAATATAGGTTGATATATATTTGTCTGAATTTTACGACCACCGTAGACAGCGTGTAGCTAATATTACCTATAAATTCAAAGTCAAATTCAAAAAAAGTTTATTATCGTCTTTCATGCTAACAATACATTTAGAATAAAATAAGTATAAACAAAAAATAGAAATGGCTAATATATAAGATGAAAACGGTAAAAGGAATGAGAATCAGAGTATGCTGTGAGACTTGTCGTCTACAGTGCTGTCTTTCAGCATCATCCTTATCCTTGTAGTATTTACATGATACAGGGAAGGATGTGACAAATTGCAACATGATTCAAGATTCAAGATAAAATAAATTTATAAAAACCTAATAAAACAAAACAAAAAGGAGCAAATAACTAAAAAATAAATAAAAATATGATCATACATAAACTAATTTCTCATTAAAAATTGTGAACTGAACTACAATGTATATCAACACATTCAAAAGAAGTGAAATAAAGTATATAATCGTTTAAAGAGAGGACATGACTTGTTAATAATTTCATTAATATAAAAAATAAAAATAATAACATAATGAGAACAAAGCATATATTGCAAGGTGTCAAATGTTTTTTATTTTTTACTCAAATCGCCTCTAAAATTTATTAGCTAAAAACAGGAGCTATTTATCACAACAACGTTATTACTGAGCCTTTTGTATACATTCAACATACAAAGGGAAAAGCAAATCTGATTTACCCTCCACGTTAACCGCAAAGTAAACATCACAAATACGCTAGGTGCGAGTAGGATCCGTATCTCCATTTGACAAATGGGACTATAATTTGTGATATATTCCTTCCTTCCTTCTTTTTTAAATATATTAAACAAACACTAAAATCGTACAAAAGTATACGTAACTTATGTGTATTATGTTCAAAATCTATATTAAAAATATTCTTTACTCAAATAAGCTTTTACAAGCACTGTCGAATCGTCAATTAACAATATGTCAGTATTGTCAGTCCTAGCGGAAGCTACCACCGGCACGGAAGGCAGCTCTGCTGAGAAGAGCCGGCGATATAGTTTTACAATAAGCTTATATTTATTAATAGCCTCCTGTGTGAGCAGCAACAGCATTTAATTCTTCTGCATCCCTTCCTGGACAGAATAATATACTTTCCTCAATATTAATCTTAGTTTAAGTGGCAAGTCTGAAATTATTTGTGGAATTTTATTACACATACTTATTTATGTATGTATAATAAAATTCCACTGCGTGTACGTATTTACGTATATAATTATATAGACAGAAATAATTTATTGGTCTTTTGAAGACGAAAACTAGGAGTCATTTTATTTTTATTTCTTGTATTGATACTGTGCATTTCGTTGGTTTTTAATGACCATATATTTTTTTGCGGACCAATAAAACATTATTGTACATATATTGTGATGCAACCGTAAGGATACCCGTTTTATTTAAGACTTCTCGCAAAGAATCCCGAACTTCCATGTTGTAAATAGCCCGCACTGCCCTTTTTTGAATAACAATTCATTTCTGGAAGTATTCTTGTAGATGTTGATGGTATAAATTAGATAACAAACTTTTTTTGCATTTTATACATATTCTGAATATCATGAATTTAACATTAAAAATGTCGATAAATAAAAAGACTATTTAAAAACATCCCTTTTAAGACCTCCGGTAGCGAAACATGATCTATCAATCTATACAAGTGAAAAAGTAAACAAAGTCCATGTGAATGTAACATGTACATTTGTAGGACTATTAAAGTTCCACAAGTTGGTACTATAAACATCTCCTTTCGTTTTTCAGACCCCAACATGGTTACCCGAGCTAAAAGCGTAATTTATTCATCACAAAGAAGAGTCCTGGCAGGGGCGAGTGAAGCAGCCGTGAAATTGAAAGAATCCATAAATAAATAAATACATATAAACAAACTTGCCATGGCCTCAGATTTACGCAGGTTTTGTTTTATTTATCCATTATGTGAACATAAGAATCATAGTTGTTTTACATTAAGACCTAATAAATTCAATATTTGAAATATTTTCCAAGAAATATAAAATATGGAAAACGAACTAATATATAGAGATATATAAATAATTAGCTTGTTATTTTTTTAACTGACTAACAATACTACACCAAGTATACCTTAGTACCTTAATGGTTTTATTTATCAGCTTCATGCTTTATTCCGCATAGCAGGGCAGTCAGAGAGAACCTAGTGTCAAAATACTCCGTTCTCCACTTTCCACCTGAATTCAGGACATTGCACTCTTTTAAATTAAATTCTTGAAAATAGTTTAAATAGAATTATTCCTCCAAGTGGGAATCGAACCACAACCATCGCGCAAACAGTCCCACGCTGTCATACTGCGTCACGACGACCCAAAAAGCTATATTACGCTATAAAATGGCTCAATTCTATTAAAGGTAATTGTGTAAAATGGCACACTGTTGATTACAGAATAATAATCAGGAACGATGTGTTGATCCATAGTCATTTCAGGCAAATGTAACATTTGTCCTTCCTTTGGAAGCTTTAATGCTATACTCAAGTTAAAGTCATAGCACTCCGATGTCGATCGAGGGTAATATGTAATATGAAAATTGTTTACATTATAAATTATAAAGGAATAACTTATATAATAGAAATATAATACGATGTTTACCAGCTAGAATAGCTGTGGATCAGATCAGAGCAGCTTTCAATTATAATTTATAGTGTAACAATTATTGACTTTAGGTTAATTTAATTAACTATATGAGACAAATGACAAAGATTGGAATGATGATAATCTATGTTAGAGTGATAAATAAATAATATTACAGAGAGACGCTTATAATAAATAGCATACCATAACATACCATTTGTGTAAAGAAATCAAAAATAAAGTACATGAAAAGTTTCTAAGAGATAATAAGTATAATTCTACAAATTTCTTTCAAATAAAATGTCCCTATGATAAGTCGCTTTATATTAAGGATGAGCTGGGGAGTGTGAAAAATGAGCAAAACAAAGAGTTCACTTAGAAACAACGCAATTTTGAGCTTTGTCATCTGTCTCGTCTAATCCGCAGAGAAAGGTCGGTCCTCTGGGTATCAATGGATCGGTTTAAAACTGCCCACAACGTAAAAAGGGGCTTTATTTTCATTCTAATCCTTTGTTTGTGTAGTATTGTAAATACAGCTAATTTGGGTTAAGTTGAGAATTTCAAAATCATTATGAATTACATTTATTTCCTTATGCTTGTGTAGAGGTAGTAAAATGACAAATGCAATGCTTGCAGTTGCTGAATTCAAGGAATAAGAGACACCTAACACTTATTTAGTTACTAGTAAACAGGACATCTATAGTATAAAAAAACAGCATAAAAGTGTTATAAACTTTTTTTAAAGTGTTAATCACACACTTAGTAAGTTGAAAAACCTATTTTTCAAAATCATGCTGCTTTCAAATTTTTATACGTTTTCTAAGATTATGTATAGCATAAAAGCTGAAAAAATAGTAATAGAATACAAATCTATGATTTTTTTTAATTTTGTCTGTTGCTCTGTTTACTCTTTGAACACGTATCTTCGTAGGTACTGAACGCTGAATTGAATGAGAGCAATTAAACGAGTGAAACTTTTTTGTTGTAGCTTTGCACCCTGGGCACCTCGGATATAATTGATTTCGGAGAGTGGAATACTTGATGTAGAACCGTAATAGACTATAAGAAATAAAGCAATGAAATCTTAACAATATTGATGCAGCGTGAAATAATTATCTGTTGATAAAAAAAATGGTCTGGAACATATGATGAAGTGCCATATAAGTGCAGCAAAATAATAAGAAATAATACAATGGCACAATAGCAAAAATTGTTCACCGCGATGGGCATATGCCATTGATATATAACAATAAAATATCTGGAAAATCTGATAGAAAAACCATAATTGACCAGCTAAATTGTAAGAAATTCCAATAAGTAAATGCCGCATTAGTAAAAATTGTTAAGTATAATTAAAATCACCGAATTTTTAGGGTATCGTGATGTAATGGAACCGTGTGTGACTGAAAACGCGATTGTTGTAGATTCGATTCCCTTTCGACAAAATGGTAATATTTTAGTTGTATTTTTTTTCTCCGGTATAACAAACATGGGCGTTGGGGTCCAGTATTCCACACGCAATATCTTAAATTCGGTTGTTAATGAAAAACGGGATGACACTCGGTAATATTTGCCTGCCGAGACATAAAAACGTTCATCTAAAATCTAAAACATATCATGTCTCTTAATGAATTTGTCGAATACTGAAGAACATAGTTTCAGTTAGAAAAATTTTATAACTGTGATTAAACGGGCACGACGGACTACGCGGGCATATCCCTCTGGATCTAGCAGTAATCTACTCCCCGCATTGGTTATTGCCAGATAGAAAGTATACATTTTAGAAAAAAAAAACAATAATAAAGGTCATCGTGGCGCAGTGTGTCAGCGTCTGACTGTAAACGCGATTGGTTGTAGGTTCTATTCCCACTCGGGAGAATTGTTATTTTTAAAATATTTTAATTCCTCCGCTGTGGTACCTAAGAAGAAGCACGGCGATGAGTTTCGCCACTCAACACGCAATGTTTTCATTGCGGGTCGGAAAGTCGAGAACAAAGTGTCTTGACACTACGTTCCCTCTGACTACACTGCTATGAAGGAAAAAGCGTGAAATAAAAAAAATAATAATTCTTTAGTTAAGCTTCTAACACATGTCTTAGATATCTTTTGAAGATCGAAAATCATTGTCACCAAATTTCATACGTTCATCATTTACAAATTATAACTAGTACAATTATTTTAAAAAGGGAAATAAAAGAATATCAAGAGTTCTTTCAACATAAAAACCTACCTTTCGAAATAAGCCTGAAGCAATAACCATTGTGTTATATACAATAGCGTGCGTTCCAGCAATACACACGGTATTGCGGACACGAGATTTGACTCTTTGCATATTGAATTGCTTTTATGTGTATTCGTTTATCACATTTTAATGTAATGTACATATATTGTATCACAAAATGTGTGGGGTAGGTAGAGATAATAATCGATAGAAGCGATAAGTCAATCCGTTCTCCACTTTAAGTGATTGCATGTTGAATCACCAAACTCGACGCCGCGCTTTGTATGAAGATAAAGCCAGAGCGATAAATATTAATAATTTAAATATAATTATCCCACCGAGTGGGAATCGAACCCGCAACGATCGCGTTTAGGGATAGATGTATGCTCTACTTTGCGACGAAGGCCTAATATTATATCTAATGATGATATGATATCTTTATCTACCCCGCAGAATACTCACTTGATTTCCTACTCAAAAACAAATGCAAACATTTAAATTATATTCATATCCCCGGTCTAGATCGGGATCTTACTAGAAGACGCAGTGTGGTGTTTAGTTCCGCAATTTAATTCGAAATATCTTTAATATAGATAAAACATGAGAAGCACTTATTTTAAGTATTTTTTTTTTATATCTGTCTGTAAATGTGAGAGGGACTTAACGAAAAATAATTAACACAATGTAAATCTAGAAATATATTGCCTAATATTTCCTTTCCTCTGAATATGATATGACACAAAAGTATATCTTATATATTAATATCTACTCAAGTTATCAGTTCACATTTAATATTAGAACTCGAATATGTAAAATATATTATGTACTTCTAAGTGTTAGTGTAACCTTATACGTCTTTGTAACGTGGCTGTACATATTTATGTAACCAGCCACTTGAAAATGTAGGTTTACTGTGACGGTATATCAAGGTATATCAAGTTCTTGGTACAGGGCAAGTAATGTAGCAACCGTGCCGATAAATATTGTACAGATAAATGAAGTAAAGTAGGTACTTTGGAATATGTATATCTAACATAAATTTCAAATACTTTATACATTTATAGACGACGTAGTTAAGATATTACTGAACTTATCGATTGTGGGTTCAAATTATATTTAAAAGTGTATATAATGTAGTTGTTTTATTTGATTAAACGAAAATAGGCTGATAATTATGAATAGTAAAACCAGTTCTGTCCTCTAAGGGCAGTCGAGGCCCCCGACCTCATGGGGGCCTTGACTGTAAATAGCTATAGTAATCTGTTACATTTTGATATTTATTACTAACTCCACGGCCCGACATGTCTAAAAACAGTGCTGGCAGTTAGTATACTAACTGAGTATATAAAAACGGAGAAATACTATTAAACACGCAGAGTACTCTCGTGGTACTCGAGTAGTCTAGTTACTGTCGTGTGGGTTCGATTCACGCTTGGGAAAACGATTACGTCTAAATTATTTTCATTTTGTTATCATATTTCAGTTGAGCTCAACACGTCATGCCTCGGATGCAGAAAACGGAGTGTCTTGACAATAATTTTTTTGTGCCTAACCTCTCGTATGCGGAAAAAAGCGTGAAGTGAAAAGCGAAAAATAGTCCCGTTGTTTTCCAATTTTCGTGTTTGTTTAACGTCTGGCGTAGGTTCGATTCATTCTTGGGGATTTTTTGTATTCTATTATTTATTATATTGCAAAAGTTCTTGAACTTTGATGGAGAACGTCTACTAAAATAATATTTAAAAATGCGTAATAAGTTAATAATGTAGGAACTAATAATAATATCTTGGAATATATTACAATTGCATATATAAGCAAAGTAAATCAGTAACAAAAATAGAATGTGGCGAGAGCTCATCAGTAATCAGCGCGCGTCGCGAACCTTCAGCAGAACAATAACTAGTTGTACGGCCGGTGTCGAAACACGAGGTCGCCCGAAGGTGAGAGCGCTAACACCGAGCTCACGACATATGTTGCTTCACATTACATTATACACTGCTCTGTTTCTGATTATTGAGAAAGCCACGTCTATACGAAACCAGCATTGAATAATAGTATAGCGATAACGTCGCGGATACGACCGCACACAATGATAGTTAACACGCAAGCGAAACATGACGAAAATTTTATGTACCGTCAACAAAATAAATTTGACCTTTTAAATATATGTTTAATTTGTAATGTCGTATTTTTCAATCTAGTCTATCTAATAGGTTATATATACTTTTACAGTTGACTTTGAAACACCTTTTTGAACTTTGTTTTTATAGTTCAATTCAAAAATTGTGCAGTCGTTCATCATCAAGTTCATCACCAACAAAGTTCGAAACCTCAGACATGAGAGACCGATTACAGAGACAGAGACAGAAAATGTAGTTTTTTTTTAATTCACTGTGTATACTTATGCATTATTTCTCGTGACACATCGTAGAATACAAGCTCTAAGATTAGTCATTTATTTTTTTTATCATTATTATTTTTCATTTATTATTAGATAGATTAGTCATTTATTAAATCTTATGAAAATTGTACAAGCATATTTTTTATATATATATTCGTTTTTCCGCTTCGATAAGACAAAGGCAGCGAACAGACAGTGTCTTTTAAAGCTAAACTAGGATGGACTGACTTATCTATAAGTAAATGCCGCAACCTTCAATAACGCCAAATATATTGAATATCAAGAAAATGATTACGTTATATAACATATCATAACATGATAACTAAATAAGTAAGCAATAAATATAAACAGTCGCATAATAATATTTTAGAAACTTCTCATTTTTATTAGCCTAATGTGTATAATGTTCGAAAAAAAAATAAAAAAATCCCACAAAATTTTATTATTTTACCAACGTTCCACAGCGAGGCAGCTCAATAGGGTGTCATTTGCATTGGTAATGGCCGGCGCGCGGTATTGGTAAACAGACCGATTTGCCTCCGGGACCACGCCGGCCTCGTCGCCTACGCATTTACTTTAGACTACCGTGTTCATTTTTGTTTTTTTATATAAGAAAATTATATTGTTCAAGAATTTACGATTGTTTTACGGCTTAAAGTAGCTCTTAGGGGCCATAGTGACGCAGTGGGACGTCGTCTGACTTTGAACGTGATTGGTTGTGGGTTCATCCTCACTTAGGGGTATTATTAGGTATATTTACATTTTTTTCATTATCCTACTAAAGCGTGGTGTTGAGTTTCGCGACTTGGCGTTGATTTAATACTAAATCGGAAATTTTAACACCCTGTTATTGTTCATTCAATGTACCAAGCCAAGACAGCCCACTTGATTTGATGACTTGTATGATGTTAGGGTATTTGTATATCTCATCCGTTTTAGGATACGTATAAAGAAATAATTTAGAAATATTATATTAAATTTTTTTATACAAAATAATAGCTTAAATGAATAAGCTATTTACATAAATAATATAAATATAACATGTATGTAATAGATAACCAGCTAATATAAATATATTAGGTGGTTATTTATTATATACATGTTACTAAAGAATTCATACGCCATCATTTAAACTGTAATTAATATTCACAAAATTAAGTAACTTTCGTAGTTAAGTATTTTTATAAGCAGTAAGTTAATGATAAGCTGTTTGGTTAGTTTAGAAACTATAAAGGTGATTTGAATTTAAAAATAAAATCATTACGGACTTGGAAAACATTAAATACGTAAATTCGAATTTAAATAACAGTTAAAATTATCGCATTTTAATGTTTTTACCGCACCCATTTTCCTATAATACACCGTATTCTCATAAAATTGTTTTATTGGCTTTAAATTTTAATTTTACGATTCGACACATCATCATAACTCCTGTTGAGATTTTAACAGCTCTATTTATAACGCGAGTTTTTTTTATCTCATATTTTTCTGTTACTAACACTCTTGTATTGCAAGAATTTCTTTCAAATTCAGTGAATGAGATTCCTTGAATACAAAACGACAACGCATATAACAAAATAAGTATTAGTTACGTAATAAATGGTTGCTTTTTCTTTAGTTTCATGTTTTTTATCATATAGCAAAGTTGAGAAAACCTAGGGCCAAGACACTCCGGTCTCCGTTTTCCGCCAAGCTTCTCTAGATATTACGAGTACGTGTTGAGTGGCGGAACTCAACTGTCTTATCAGCCTGAGCAAATGTAAATTATTGATGAGTTTGCATATTTTAAGAGAAAATTACAGTTTCGAGGTCAACCTGGATATATATGACACAATTTTTTTTTTTTAAATAAACTATGACTACTCAGTTGTCATTGTCTAACACAGTGTCTGACACTGCCTGTATCTTCTTTTCTTGTTCTATTTTTCATCTTCAACTTTATATTACACTAGCGACCCGCTCGCGGCTTCGCCTGCGTAAACTACATGACTAAGCTATTCTGTATTTCACTGGCGCGCATTCTCAGTTAAATCATCATCATCAACTTTACTAAAATTTATAATTTAAATGGTTTTAACTTATTTATTTACGAACTGATTGAAATAAAATAAACACTAAGGGACGCTTACGACAATACAATAATCAAAATATATTTAAATCGCTTAAGCCGTTTCTGAGATTAGCGTGCACAATTAAATATAAACAGACAAACAGAAAGAACAGTATAAATCATTATTTTGAGTTTGGTAGATAAAACTCAGACTAAGGTACTAACAGGATTGATAAACCAATATTAATTTAGCAAAAATAAGTTTTTCTGTTTACGACGCTAGGGCGCTTGGGCGTCTCCCTTTTGAGATTGTCGACGATCTAACCGCATAGCTTTCCTCTACATGTGTCCGACACAGAATTATGGCGTGTTCATAATTCACTGATTTTCCTTATTATTAAAAGTCCGAAGTCGTTTATTATAACTGATGATGGACATATGAACATTTTCTGAAATAATGCTGAAGCATTACTTTTGCGTCTTTTTATTGTTATTATAGGACATAAATAATTTGATGTTTCCTCCACTTTGCTAAATATTAATAAAAATAAGCAATACGACAAAAAAAAGCCGTTTTCAGCTTCACGAATTATTCCGCATGGCAGGATTTTCAAATGAAGAAATATTCTTATATTGGTATGGTATATTATTTTTGTCTTTGTATATATCCGATATCGATCCGATATTGATATTTCATCATGATATTAATATTTTTAACTCATTTTGCTTAAAGCCATTGGGCTTTAATTTTGTTATTTACTGTCTTTATTGTGAAATTCCCTAGTAATCTAGGCCTTACAAAATATCATGATCTCGACATAACATGTCAATTAGCAATCTGTGCTGTGGTCTTTATTTACACAAATCACTACGTGTGTTTCACCCATTTTTATATTAACAGTCAAGTGGAAATCAGATGTATGTATGGAGTAAAGCGCCGGAGGAGCCTAGGGCCCACAGAGGGCTGAACAGCCATTGGTGATGATGATTATATAGCGGAGAACGGAATTTATTGGCAAAACGTGAACTTTCAAGCGGGAGAAATGTGTAGGAAACTTATCTTATAGATATAGATATATATTTAATAGCTTGCCAAATGTTAGAACTTAGTTTTAGTTTAAGTTAACGATTCTAGTTGTGTTTTATCGGTCACTTTTATTAAAAAGTTTTTATAAACTTCATCTGTATCTACTTAAGAGTATTTCAAAAATAAGGTTTAGTTAGAAGTCACGACATTCAGATTTATTCGATAATGTGCATACGTGTATGAATTCGATGGAATGCAATATTATGCAGAGAAAACGGTTTTTTTTAATGTAATATTTTATTTTATGAAACTATGCTTATTAAAATTAATTAATATTCTATATTTTTAAGTTTTATCGTGTATTAAAACGAGGTCAATTGTAGATTTGACAGTATTTTAATATTCTTTCTTATGTACTACTCAAAACAAAATACCATCTGATATTTTCGCTATGCTATATATAATAAATTTAATTATTAGGAAAGAAGTTAATTTACATAAACAAAATTATGAGGAAACATGTTACTAATGGAGAGTCTTCAAAAATAACTAGTACTAAGCTACGCACGCCTGAAGCCTGGATTAAATGGACTCTATCAAACGAGCTATGTATTCTCCCGGAACTTCTTCCCAGGCTCTTTTTGATTGATTTCGTCCATTAAGTGCTGCTGGTTGTAGACTGTCTGTTCGCCATGTTTGACGCGTAGTTTCAGTTGCTGCCACAAACTATTTACTAGCCGAGTGGCCACATCGTAATAGTCGAATATGAGCGTTATTCAGTGCTTATCGGTTCCCTCGAGTGATATGAGCAAGAAAATAGTCCTTCATTAACAGGAATGAAGGATTTTTCTTCTTTGATTTTGCATGGGAAACATTTTTCATCAAAATTCTGTTCGTTTTGTTTAATGTAAATGCAAATTATTTTAATTGTTAAATAATTTATGTAATAAAAATAAATAATTTAAAATAACCATAACAAAGAAACTGTGGTACTGATCCTGATCCTAATACTAGACTTAGCCGCCTAACAATGTAATTAATAAGTAAGTAGCTAATACACAGAGTAAAGGAGGTTTGTAATGTATCAATAAGCTGAGCATTATTAACTCCACAAGTGTCTAGCTCAGTGGCTTAAATTTAATAGGCAAATGAGTACCGTTCTCTTAAGCCCCGTACGTCTGTTACGTCCCTAGTCTTCTCTGTATACCTACTGAGCAAACTTTATAGTTACATAAACCGTTACATACATAAAATATAAATATTTCATTTCAATCGAGATATATTTATAGCTTGACATTTAAGATGTTACGACACGTCTTACAAAATACCAAAAGATCCGTGTACAAATATGTAATTATGCAAGTATTATTTCGTGAGAGCGTCAGTCGTGACGTCTGCTTCATGATCGCTAATAGAAATGTGCGGTTCGTGCGCACCGCAGTAGAAAGCCGAGTTTCACTCAATTCGCCACTCACGAGACCATCTACTTTGTTGATAACATTACTTAGGTTCAATTCAGTTACTTTCAATTTGTACTTGCTGTCTGACCCATACGTTTCTGCTTGTTTTCAATATAGATGTATTTTTTTATTATTCAGGCGTTCCTGTAAAATGCATGTTATTTACAAAATCATCAATAATTTTTAGACAGATTGCACTAAGTTTGGATTTATTTAATCCAGTAGATGCCCAAAAATAGAACTGTGTATATGGTTTTATTTTTTACATTTTTAAAAGTGTTATTCGCACACTTAGTAAATTGAAAAACACATATTTAGAAAACGTATAAAAATTTGGACCCAGCGGGATTTAAACCCGCGCATTTAAAACCGTTCAACTGTTTCTTAAAAACCGTTCAAGCGCTCTGACCGCTAAGCAATGCGTTCTACATCCAGCTACGTCGAAATTCTTATACGCTTATTACAACTTATATTTGTTGTTAGCATCTCTGTAGAGAGATTTTAACAAACATCTGCTACCCAAAGATTATTCTACGAACACTCGTTTGGCAAGAGAGAACGATATTTATTAAATATATATTCTTTTAACATTTTTTAATAAGTTATTCGCACACTTAGGAAATTGGTAAATTTTTATACGTTTTCTAAATATGTCTTTTTTATATATATTTATATTGCAATAGTATCGTATTCCTTTTAATCAATATTTCATATAATAAGCGTACCTCTAACAAAACAATGGGTTATAATTTTATGATTTTTGGTTTTATTACTGTTAATAATTGACGTTATTTCACTACAGTAATGTTCAGAGGTGTATTTAAAATAATAGCTATGCTCATTTTCTGTAAACAATTTTATTACTACAAAGTATTCAATGACACTATTAATCATCATTTCATTGCAATAATATTGTACTAGGATAGTTATCAGAATTTCACACGATATTTTTATAGGAATATTATATACAGCAAAAGGTGGATGTGTCAGAGGAAGAATGAAAGAAACCTGAATGCTGTAGAGATGCGATCTTTTCGTAGGATATACAGAGTCAGCTTAGCGAATTTGGTCGAAGGTCACGTAAAAAGCATGAGTACTCCCTGGATGGGAGTGTATGATGAAGTTGATGACAGTGGACGAGGCGGCCCGTGGTATATCGTATAGTCAAAATATCGTATTAAATATCGATTTATGTACTGATGGACCCAACACACGCACAGGAAGTCCATGGCGAGCTAAGGAGTTTTTTCTCTGGTGTTGCGTAGATATTACGATATATCGTATCGTAACTTTCGTGCTCACCGATTAGAAAATAAATATTTAACTACTCATTAGGTAAGTCAAGCTTTAAGCTTTTTAATTATTTCATGTTTATTTATATAATGTAAGTAAGCTGCAAATATTCTATAGTGTAATATTTACAATTGGTATTTATTTTCATTGAAAATTTAAATATTTTGCTATTGTGCTAGGCACTAAAGCTCATATTATTATTTTTAGATAAAAGACAGTAATTATTACTAAATTTAAACAAGTGTTTACTGAGTCTACAAATTATTAAGGCAAACAATTCACTTCATCATTAACAACTTCGATTATCTTGCCATTATAAAAACACTGAAATATCTAATGGTTCTATAAATTAATGAACAGGGAAACTTAAACTTATAGCAGTGTCAGCTAGCGTGTAAGTCTTTAGGCCAGCAACAGTTTGAAGATGCAGTTATTTGTTTTATGTACCTAAATACGAGTTTAACATTAGTAAGTGTATAAAAGTGCGATCACACGTGCGTGTTAATTGGAACCATTGGAATTCCAATTATTTTTATGGTGTTAATTTGACATCGTTTGTCGGTAAAGAGATTTTAGATTTTACGCTTTTTACCCGTGGTAAATTGATTTTATTTGATGACAATAGCTTTTGACGACTGACAAAGTTCAGTGAGAACTTAATCGTAAAAGCCAACGTGCTTAGTGAAGGTTGCAAATTGAAAATTTACGAGAACAATATTAAATTCTTCAAAATAAAATCTGTAATGTCGAAAATTGTGGTAAACACTGGTAAATAGTGTCGTACCTATGAAATATTAACGCTAGTCTCGATTTCAAGGTGAAAGTGGAGAACAGAATATTTTGACACTAGGTTCTGTCTGACTGATAGCAGGGTCTATGCGGGAATAAGTGAGAAGCTGCAAAACTACTAATTATAAATTTTCGGTACATTTGACCTGAATTCAATATTTCACTTTTGCCTATTATGCTTTTGATGAGGACTTTTTATTTACCTAATAAGTATTAACTTATTTTTAAATATTAAAATTTTAATACGTTTTTTAGGCTTGTAATTGGTACTTATTAAAATACATACTAAGCTGTAGAGCATTTCGTCAAATTGTAATGGATTATATTTTGTGTATACTGTATGCATATATTCTACTAATTTGGATACGTGCATATGTTATTAAAAGTTTAACATTAATATTAGTAGCCTTAATAGATGACCGTAGCGCTTGGCGCTCCGTCACCTCTGACTAACACGTATAAAGCTGAATAAAAATAGATATATATCTAGTTTATATATATATATATATATATATATGTTGAATCTTAGTAAATTAATTTTTACTAAGGTTTCTTTACCCTAGACTAGTAGATACTACTAAAAATACGACGAGAAAATAAATAAAGTTAGTAAATGTAAGATACGCATAATTTAAAATAGCTTTAAGATTAGATTTCCTTGTAAAAAGAGGATTATATACAATATTTCCTGTGTATCACTCGATAGAGAAATATCATATTGCATAGTAATTATTTGTTTTGCATTATGCATCAGCGGAAAATTGAATATATTAAGTTTTTCTTATACCTACATACATATTGCTTACACTTCTTGCATTTACATTACTTGTGACGTCTGTACGAACATACATTATATGCATATATATATATATATATATATATATATATATATATATATATATATATACTTTATGGATGGTAGATATTGTGTTTTATAAATTATATCAAAATACTTTGTATTGATCTTGTCATGTTGCCCGCAGCTGTGTTCATGTGGATTTTAAGACCATCCAACATCTTCCTTTTTATCTGTCAAAGCTTGGACTTTCTAAACGTAAAATCTCATTTTTCTGTTTTCAATTCCTGGAAAGCCTCCCTTAATGCCAAGTTTCAGTAGTTTCTGTTGTTCTCTGTCAGCAACTAGGTCAGTTACAGAAGAGTTTTTAAAGATAAATATATTATATCCGCGCATCTATACTTACATATTGTAGAGCAGTTAGAAAGAAGTACGTCACGCATATAATTATTGATCATGTACAGTGTGCAACGCATCACGCCACACCGCATTTTGGCATTTTAATAAATACATCTATACAAATAAATAAAATTGGAGTGCCTGTTTGTAATTTTAAAATAGCCGCTTTTACAAAATGCATATGTATGTATACACGGTACATACACCAAAATAACATTTTATACAATTTTTATCTGTCCGACTGTTTGTTCCGGCTAATCTCTGGAACGACTGGTCTGATTTTTGATTCTCATTGGCACTAGCTGATGTAATAAGGAGTAACTAAGGCTACTTTTATTTTAGAATTCCACGCGGACCAAGTCGCGCGGGCACAGCCAGTATTTGAATACAATTGAGTAAAACTTACTCAATATGTAACTTATAATTATAATATTATGATAATAGTGTTCTTTTATGATACTTTTTATTAATAGCACGAGGGGTAGACGATATCTACTATTATCCGTGAAACTTTAGTTTAAAATTTTGCAAAATGTACTGTGCCTACTTACTCAACTCTTAAATAAAAAATATCTGAGTTACCTGATAAAAACCATCTTGGTGTATTGGGACGGGCTAGTTCTATTCCCAATCGGGGGTAGTGGTTATATTAATTTCTCTGCTCTGGTACGAAAAAGCGCGGCGTTGAACTTTTCCACTTACCACGCAATATCTCGATTTCAGGCTGAAAGTAGAGAACGGAGTGTCTTGACACTAGGATCTCTCTGACTAGGATCTCTCTGTGCAGATGCTTTTTTGTTTTTTTTATTTAAAAAAACGTCTAAATATTACCTACGTCTGTTTTATCAAATGAATGAACGATTTATATTTAACATTCCGATTACATACTTAAATAGTAAGTAATACTTTGTTATCGCTAATTAATACACTACTTTGTAAATGAAGGCATAAAAAAACTATATTCGTGTGATATGTGTGAATGTGTACAATTTAGTATATAAATATGAATTTTTCCACATCAGTGGAACGGAAGAACTTTTTCTTCACTAAGTAGGTATCGGTAATGCATATTGCGTTATGTGCATTAACTTGCATTGCATTACTTAAGTTTTCTTGTATAATAATACTGGTATATACTGGAGGGACGGAATAATTAACATATCTATTCACATTAATTATGTAAGAAATGTGTAATTGGGTATTGGACACTTTAAATTTCGACGTATTTCTAGATAGATATTTAAATTCTGATAATAAGTAATATTCAAAGATAAAGTTATCTATATATCGCGTATATTTATGGATTTAATCCCCACTCGGGTGAATGATTTTAATATATTTTTTTCATTTTCCTGCTCTGGTAAAATAAAAGCGCAGCATTGCGTTCCGCCAGTCAACATTTATTGTATCTAATCAATAAAATTCAAATTAAACCAATAAAGTCTTTAGTATTTTAACACAAGCATCGTACACTGCGGCTATATATCATAATCTTATAATAGCACGTCATAAAATTACAGTAACCTTATTCATTAATGAGAGAACATCGCCGACAAAGGTGTTAGAAGTAAATAAAAAATAACAAAAGGACAAAAAAACAGGTGTAAAAAAGTCCTTATTGATGCGCCAGCGTCGTCTCTCTCTTGCGACGCATTTCTTGATGCTATCTTGTTCAGGGAAGCTGGTTGTTTGTCCTGCTCCTGTAAGGTGGAATGCAGGTAATGCAGTCTCTTTCTTACAAGAATCGATATCCCTAGACAAGTAGACACCCACGGCAACCAGTTGTGATCACGGCACCCGAAAGCAAACCTGGAGTTGTCTTGTGGATCAGATATTTTATATATAATAATAGTGACATAGTTTATGCCTAAAAACGCGGTATTTTAGCAACGTGTATGTTAAACTTTTAAATGATACAATACCTTTACAATAGTATTTATATACGTATTTATATTCGAACTGATTTTTTTTAGTTAATTTAAATAACATTTTGTGCTTAACGCTGTTTTCCGCACAGCAGTATTGCCGGAGTAAATCTAGTGTTAAAATACTGCGCCTTCAACCACCACCTCCAACTGAGTTGCAGAACTCAACTCCGCATTTACCGGAGCGGTTATATAAAATTAGTTTAGATATAATCATTTCCCCAAGCCTGCATCGAACCCACTACTATAACATTAACTTTCAAATACTGTAACAAACTTTAAAATGTAGCGATATATATGTCATTTGTATATATAAAATGAATCTCTATTTCCCTTGGTCACGCCATAGCTTGAGAACGACTTCACCATTCATTTTATTATTCTATTTTATAATTTCCTCTTTGGGAAAAAGTATTCTTTGTAAAATGTTCTCATCTGAAAAAGAGAGGAATTGCGCAGAAACTTGAAAATATCGGATTTTATTATTACTTTTTTTAATTTACTAAGATTCGATTTGATAATTATTTATAGCTAAGACAGGACAACGTCTGACGGGTCAGCTAGTAATAAGTACACAATAAATAAAGCTCAATGACAATGTTACATATATAAAAGAAGAAATAAGTAATTATTTATTCGTTTGAGCAGGATCTGATTAATATAAAATCCCTCTTGGGATTTTGTTCTAAAAATTTTTTTTACATAACTTTTATATTATTAATAGAATCCAGAAACTACCATAATTTTTAGGTATTATTAATATCTACTATTACTGTATTGATAAAACTAATATACGTATATAATAAAATTACGTCAGGCAATGAAACCTTCACTCTTGCGAGTCACTGCCACTGTCCTCTTTCTGTAAACCCTATCCTTAAGACTGCTCTCTATTGCATTATACACACAATTCAAAATGCATATGCAGACATGTATGTATAAAATGGCAATAAACATGTCGTAGGCAAATTTAATCATTTGGAAATCAACCAAATTATCATTATTATAACACCAAATTGTGATAAATACTGTTCATTTTATGTTATCGTAAGATATGAACCTGAGTTCCTTCATAAGTCATAATGCAAGTTGGTTTTTAATCTCACGGTCGCATGCAGCACAATACATCATCAATTATGTAGTATGAAGGATAAGTACATGTCCGTCTTTGTAAATGCCGCGATAATCTGAATAGTAACATCATTAAATTAAATAAAATTTTACGACTTTTTCACGCATTTTTCTCGCATAGCAGGGTAGTCAGAGAGAACTTGTGTGTCATGAGTGTCAAGATATTCCGTTCTCTACTTTTTGCCCAAATTTGAGAAATACGAATTGTGTCTTGAGTGGCGGAACTCAACGCCGCGGCTTGTCCAATTACCAGAGTAAAGACATGAAAATAATTTAAATATAATCAGCCATCCGAAAGGGGGTCGAAACCACAACCAATCCCGTTTGCAGTTTATCTTATTTATTTGTAAAAATAAAAAGGCATTTGTTAAAATGCCCTAGTGTGGTTTATTTAAGCTACGTATGACTTTAAGAGTTTCAAATGCCATCAGCTATTGTTTATATTTGTTATATAGATGTTCCACTCCTCTTGTCAGGATAGCGCGGTGTTGAGTTCCGCGACCCATGAAATGTCTAGTTATAAGTGAACAGTGCACTTGTTCTCGTCTGCTCTTCACTGTTCACATAAAACTAAAAATTAATACTGAATAATCTTGACTAGTTAAGCTACACTATGACCATTTGGGGCTTCATTGCTTTCGTTTTTTTTTATTTGTTATATAGTTGTTTCTCTCGTCTTCTTAATAACGCGCGGTGTTGAATTCTGCCACCCAGGCAATGCCTGTGTATGGGTATACTCTTCCCCAGTGTTCACCTGTTATTACATTCTCTATACAAACCCAGTAAAAATCGCTCCCAATTCGTACCCGTGCCTCTACCTCTACCTCTTACCTCTTGTAAACCGTCCAAGCGCTCTGACTGCTAAGCCATGCGTTCTACATCCGGATGCGTCGAATTTTTTATACGCTTATTACAACTTATTTTTGATGTTAGCATCTATGTAGAGAGATTTTTACATATTTCACCTAACCAAAGATTATGCAATTAACATTCGTTTGGCAAGAAAGAATGCTATTTATTAAATATTTTAACATTTTAAACTGTTAAACGTATAAAATTTTATGAAAAGTTATAAAAGACAACCTTTGCTTACTTAAGCAGTTCAAAGCCATAATTGTAAATAAAAACAACAATTACATACCACCACACAGATTTTTACATTTATTACATTAGGAATCACACAGATCTTTACATTAAGAATGGACAAACAAATTAAATTTCTTATATCAGCTTCACGCTTTTACCCGCAAAGCAGGGTCTGGGAGGGTTCTCTAGTGTCAAGACACTCTTTTCTCTACTTTTCGCCCGAATATAAGACATTGAGTATTAAGTGGCAGAACTTGTTTACCCGAGCGAAAATATAAGAATTTTAATATTAATCATTATTCCGAGTGGGAATCGAACCCATAACTAGTCGCGTTTACTATTATATTATTATATGGCCACATTTATTTTCCAATATCATTCAAAACATGTCGTAACAATAATGTTTGTAAGTTAAAAAGTCACAATGAGATACCTTTGAATGTAATAAAGTAAACGAAAATAAGTGAGGGGCTAAAGTTTTGTGCGTGAGTGTTCAATTTTGAAAGTTTTCCCCTTCTTTGTTGCTAGAAAGTTTACGTCCAACTCGTGACAGAACAAAGTACGAAGACTTGTTAATCTACTTAGTGTCGACGTCAAGAAAATCTTACATTACAACTCGATGCATCACCTTAATAATATTACCTTTTTAAAAAAAACGCTAAAATCTAAATTTCTAGTATAATATAATCTAAATGTAAATTTATTAATCAAGAAACAAAATCATATCACAAATACCTTAAAATATTAACAATAGGGATCAGTACGAAAATAGACGTATATTGGATAACGACTATGAATTAATGAGTAGAAATGAATATTTTATCAATGCCCAGATATCATCATCTGTATTCTGATGCTATAATTATGAAAACAATTAAAATAGGCTGTAATTTTAAATTGAAAGCGAAATATTACAGTGTTGGATGCCACAACAATGTTACACAAACTAAAATTAAATAAATTTCAATTTAAATTTCACTACAAATGTGCTACAAATATATATTTTTCATAACATTTCGTGTGCATAAGCTTAAATAACTCAATCATAATATATGCTTATGTAAATATTATTTTACCGGTGGAACTGAAAATTACTGTATGTGTAAATTTTACTGTTATAAACAATAAAGAGCATAATTTTGTGTTTTTTAAATACGCAGCAGACTGCTGCGTATTGCCGCCGATAACAGGATTAACGGTGCTATGTGTGCATTGATGCGACGGCGGAACCTCAGCATAGCTGCACCAATGGCAAGTGTCCATATACCACGATTCCCACCGGCTTACCTTTTGTAAATTGTAACAAATAAATGAATGATTAATAAATATAATTTTATAAAATTAAATATTTAACAATCTAACAAAATCACTACAAAAATCTATTTTATTTGATACAAGATAATTTGGACGTCAATCTGAACGGAATATCTATATTGTCGCCTAGGGCAAACCTAGACTTTCATTATTTTTATTTTTACAATTTTTTAATATTTTAATTTCTACAATAATTTCACACTTCAGAGAGATGTGATCTCTTCGTAGGTTCGGTGTCAGATTAGCTGATCGAATCCGCAATGAAGAGATACACACACAGAATGGTAGGCGTATGTGAGAATGTTATAGTAGGATGAAGAAGGTCGTGCTCAGTAGGTTGGGCATGTCGAGAGGATGAAACAGAGGCAGAGGGAGACCTCAATTAACCTTCGAGAACACAGTATCGATAATATTAGAGAGGAAGGTCTCGTAATAAACATTAGGACCCCCCGGAGGGACAGTGTCGCTACTCAGGTTGGCACTCCGTTCTTTCTGACTAACCTGCTAGGAATAAAATAGATATGGATATAGACAGTAAAGGCAAAAAAGTCTGTAAACTTTATACTAAATCAAAAACTATCTAAGACTAAGTAACTGTAACCTACTCAATAATTACGTAATCAATGCAAATAAAAATATACAAAACACTTCATTTTTGAGGACGCAACTCGTATATTATTATCTTTCGAACACTATAAATATGTATTATTATCTATTTATGGCAGTTGCGTGCCTATAGTCCAGCAATCTATAAAGCGTATTGACAGTAGGGCACGTGACAACAATTTATTCGCACCCCTCGCTCTTACAATAATCGAGTGACGCTCGTATCGCTTCATTTTTTTGTGATAAGGGATGATTGTTGGTGTGCGAATGTTATTGACTCGCATGTTTTTGATTTAATATTAGTTTGTAATTAACTGTTGCTATGAAAAAAATATATATATATTAATGATCGAATGAATTTCGCTTATGAACTTTCTTTTTTTCTAGTATCACGCTTTTTTCCGCATAGCAGGGTAGTTGGGAAGAACCTAGTGTCAAGACCTAGTGTCAAGGCACTCCTCTCTTCAATTTCCGTCCGAATTTTAGACATTGCGTGTTGAGTATCAGAACTCAACGTCACGTTTTGACTTTGGTACCAGAGCGGAGAAATAAAAATATCTATACATATAATTAAAATCTAACTGTTCATTGTATATAGAAGATGTATGAATAAAAATATTATTAGAGGCATTTATAATAAAACCCATAACAATGATTATTTATTTTCTTTTCTGTTTGTTTGTTTATCTGTGCGTTTGTGCTTGTAAATTTCAGAACAGCTTAACTGATTTAAATGCAGTTATGACTATCGTATTCTTCCCTTGGTAAACTTCCCTTGGTAAACCTTTAGTGTTTATTTCGTATCAATCGGTCCATAAATAAAAAAGTTACAATAATAAGTTCTTTGCTTTTCACGATTATTACACATTTTGAAATGAAACTATTTTAACCGGATTAATCAGGTAGACTGAGGTGGCACCTGTGACCATGGACTTCTGTAAAGTGTTCAAAAGGTCGGGTTCTACAACGTATTTTCGAATACCAAAATTATACACGATTCTCCCGCAGATTTCTCCCGCATGGGAATTGAAACCTCACCCAGTCGCGTTTACAGTCAGATGCTGTCATTGTGACATTGAGCCATTATGGCCTAACAAAGATTCCTTTTGCGAAATTTCGACCTTATGCAAGTACGGCAGAGAAAACTTAGTGATGTGTCCATTCTCCATAGGTACACGCGCATATATATTATAATAAAACAGAACAGCCCGGTAACATAAACTTTTTAACGTGGTAGGTATTATCTATTATCATATAACAATTAAAGATCTGGAAAATCTGCCAAAGAACCATAATAAATCAGCTTAACTTTATAAAAGAAACGAACGTCAATGCTGCATTAGTAAAAGTTTGGCGGGTAGTTTTCGTTAACAAATATAAATGATTAAACTTTGCGGCCATCGTGACGCAGTGGGGTAGCGTCTGGCTGTCAACGCGATAGTTGTGGGTTCGATTCCCACTTGATGGTTATAGTTATATATATTTTTTCTCTCCGGTAAAAAAAACGGGCATTGAATTACGGCATACAATTCACAACGTTTCAAATTCAGGCGGAAACCGCTGAGCTGATTGTGATAAAATTTTATATAGAGATACTCTAAGGTCGAGGAATGAACATAGGCTACTTGATTCTACAATTTTCCAGGAGTTTCATTGTTTTAAGGAAATTCCGCTCAAAATACGAAACGTGTACGAGTAGTGTTAAAGAAATCTTAGTTTACACTAAGATTTTGATAATTCAAAGAAATTAAGAAACAACGGAATGCAAGATCATGGTAAATGGAAAGATATTATAACAGATGAAGGAAGTGATATATCTAAGAAGTAAATTTCCTAGAGGTAAGCGATATGATATGTATGTAGACAGGCGTATCGCTGCTGGTAAAAGAATTACCCATGCATTGATGAGTCTAGCGCATAGTCAGCATAGCTACGCGTATGGCAGTACATAGTGCAGTGCTGGTGCCGAAACATGGGTATGCTAGAAAAGTAATCGAAATCAAATCGAGAGTGTGAGTGAGTACTAAGAAAGACCTCCGGTTGATCGCCGAGAACACAATATTGACCTTCCTCCTGTATCAGAGGAAGGTCTCGTAAAAATAATGAGTGCGTTTATGAAGAGGTTGATGACAGTGGACAAGACGAAAAAAGTATGCGATCCTCGCATAGTGTGAGGCTAAAAAAATAATCTACTTTAACCGGATTAATATTATATATATTTTGATACTATTCGAAAATATATTTTAGACAGCCCAGTGGTTTGAACTCTTTGCAAATAATGCGTCAAACATCGCGCGGGCTTTACATTAAAATATAGGTGTTTTTGTACTTAACTAACGTCACGTCACGTTTTGTCTGTACATACAAACAAAACGTGACGTTGGATTTTGTCATTAAACAATTCTCCATCCTTACAATGCGGCACATGAATAATAATAAAATATCTATCCCATTTCTTAAGTAGCTTTACTAACTAAACGACTGGTAAAGTTTACTTACACAATATACTAACAGACAACAAAACGTGTAGTAAAAGTTTTTAAAAATGATCTTGTAAAACGATTTTAATACAAGAAAACAAAACAAATTACGCTAATCAGCTACTTAGACTTACAAAGTACTTACATTTAAAGTTATATTAACTTATTTATCATTGAAACCACAATAAAAGATAAAAATAAATTGAAAATCCAACTCGCTAATTGGGTACTTAACGCGGGATAGCCAATTACGGTAACCGTGACATTTAATTTACGGCCCCTGCCGGTTATTCGGACATTACCGCCCCTCGGGATGAACCAAGGGAAATGACAGACACTTGAAAACTGCGGCTTTGTTTGAAACCCTTCGCTTAATATTTTGTTATCCCTCGTTTTAACATTTTTGCAACTCTTTAATACTTTAATTTTAAAGTGGCTATTGATTTTGTATTTTAATTATTAATTATTTGACGAATCATAATATTACAGATCCTTTTAAAATCTCATAATGTATTATGATTAATTATTTGTAAAGATAAATTTTACCTAAATTGCTCAAACATTTGACGCAGCGATTAAAATTTAAACAAATACTTCAAGTTCATCTGAATATAAAATGCATGAGAAGGGCCTTCCCCTTATGTCCATGGAATAGTAAATTCGCATCCAATTTGAATTGATATAGCTTTCGTACAAAGTTGCTATAGTTTTCAAGTATCGAAAACTTTTTATATGTTAGCGCTGGATATCTCGCTGGATATCTTTGATATCTTATTGAACGAGTCTAACAAGTTAAACTTTAGTTCTAACAAGCAGAAACAAGTTCACGTATGAATTGCATTTAATTATACAGTACAAGGTCAACGATGATAACATGATCGTCAGTTCAAATACTGTTCAACAATGATAATAATAAATAACATACATCGTGGCGCAGTGATACCGTCTGTTGTATAGGCGATGGTTGTGGGTTCGATCCCTTTCGGGGAATGATTATATTAAAATTATTTTAATTTCTCCGTTCCAGAGACAAGACCAAAGTGTGACGTAGAATTCTACCACCGCCACTCAACACGCAATGTCTCGGGTTCTAACGGAAACTGGAATATTATTATAATAATTATAACAATTTTTTTATCTTTTTCCAAAATAATTATTTCAATACTCTTTTTAATAAGTTCACTGGTCTTATCTAACTGTCTCTAATCTGTGTAAGAAAATCTTGCAATATTATTTTGATTTACTTTTAAATGCCCGATTTGCTTGATAATTTGCGCACGTGTAAAAAAATATTTTAATATCTTTGCAAAAATATATTTTGTGAATACCTTGAACTTTATCTTCATTTATTTAATGACATTCGTCGTAATAGAGCCGCATTTTACTGTAGATCCCCTCGTCCCAATGCTAGGGAGCTATAATCTGATTTAGCGGTTGTTACCTACAGGTAAAGTGCTTGCTAGTTTCCACTTGTTAGCAATTGATACGCTCCTTCTACATTGTTTCCATTGCCACTTAATACTTTGTAACGACTTTCATATACGTATACTACAGTTTATTTGTCTACACGACATTGTCTGCATTACAAATGCAGGACTTTTGAGTTGTCGAATAACCATGAAACTTCCAAGAACTCGTAAGGCAACCACATTACATGTCGAGCTTTAATTAATATAAGTAATTAAGTAGTAGTTAAGCATTATATGATAATAACGTCATTTAAATTTGTTATGTTTTCATTATGCCGTAAAGCAAAGACGCTTACAACCCTTAATTGTAATATGATTAGTTGACTACAATACAACGTGACATTGGCGAAGTGATAAGTGCTTAACTTGCTCGATCGAAGCGCCATAACTAAAGAACAGAACTGAACTGTGTTTGGTTGACAGTTCAAATAAACGTATATCCCTAGTATCTGTAAGATATCTAGTAAGATTAAATATATACCTACTAATATTATAGCATATGCAATAGAAAATATTTGTTCTGTATTTATGATAAGTGTGATACAATAAAAAATTTGAAATGTGATGATAAACTAACAGAAACACGTTATTATTATTTTTGCATTATTATGCTTGTACAGGTAAGGACATCAGGTGCATGATATGAAAAATTTCGGATGCAATAATGCAATTTTCCAAGCAGTTAAATATTAACTCTAAATAGCGTTGCCAGATTTTCTCAAATCGATAGATAAATACAGGTGAATTTAATAAAAGCTAATTAAAAATAGATAAATTTATTACATGTGTATCTTAACACTTAAAGCTTGGTTGGAATAACGGAACACGAAACCACAATGAATATTTGGTTGAGGAGCAGAACTGTTCGAACAGTCGTTTATAGGAAACAGAACTTCGCCTGCTACTAACTTGGTAATATCAAAGTTAGAAAGCTTAGCCATGTATTACACCAATTCATGCCTGCACATACAATACATATATTTCAAAGAAGAAAATTTATGGTAAAATCATTTCATTTATGCGTTCTAATTTAGTTAATATGTTTAGTATTTTTACAAAATTATTTTTATGCCTTCATTAGCTTTGTCTCTTTTTATCAATGTAAGATTTTTGAAACACGTACTTTTTACCTTGCAGGTACGACAATAAAAATGAATTTTATTTTTTTTGGATCGGATTGCACCAAAAAATATTATTGGTATAACTAAAGGTATATAATGGGTATAATCGGTGTATCTGTGTGTGAGAATCTTGTCTATGTATTAGGATAAAGTATAAAAAACCAGCAGGCAATGTACGTTTCCAAATTTCTTAATCTGAAAGTTGTCTGGAAAAGATCGCTATTTACGTGCCGCCGCCTCGTTTTGTACCTTACGTATTTGTAATTGTTTATTATTAATATTACACTACAACAGTGTAACATAAAAATATATATAAATAAACAAATAAAGCATTTAATTAACCGCTTTCTATTTAATTTTTTTCATGGGTTACGAATCAATTACCCATTCCTAATAACTTTCAGATTAGAGCTAATAATTTACTAAAATTTCGTTATATTATGATAATTTGTAAAATCAATAAGTATGAAAAATAATGGAAATTGCGACTCTTTTTATATGCATTTTGGAGTCCGTCAATATCTTTATTTAAAGGTTGATCCCGTTTCTTATAACACATTAAACCTTTATAGCAGTATATATAATTTAGAGGAATTAAGGTAGGTAGTCTGAACGAGCTATTTTAGCATTTGTCTTAATATAGCTGATAAAATAAGAAAAAAACATTTCGATATCGAACAGCGGCCAATTTCACGCGTCATTAGCCCAACACGCTCAGTCATTCTGCGTTAAAAACTACAGTAAAATGAACCTTAGCTGTGTTGAAATACAGTTTACTTTTCAATAAATAATATACTAAAAAATATAGGGCTGCCATTTATACGATTCGAGGAAGCGAGAGGCTTAAAAAGTCTCCGAGACATCGATTACCATAAAAATTGTTTACGTATTTTTGGTCTAAGTGATTCTTTATGTCAATCATGGGGTTGTCAAACGCAAAGTGTGCCACGGTTTATTTTGGTATGGCGATAAGTACTTTTATTACATTTTTCCTCGACTATATTATTTTGTACAAAATATATGAAACGATATTAAGTCCTTAACTTTATATTTTTCTACAGCTATGTATATATCCATGACTCTGTCGTGGCTTAGTTGACGCGTGATCTCACTGAATCATTGGATTGTTGAAGTTCAAATTCAAATTAAAATATGTATTAAGTTTTCATCGCATGTTCCGCATACAAGGTATACAGCGAGAACAAAATGTTATCAGTTCTATTTTTACCCCACATTTTTTATTTGTTCTCGCTTAAATAAATCACACACTTTGTTAAAATTTATAATTTAAATGGTTGTAACTTTTTTGTTTATAAACCGATTGAAATTAAATAAACATTTAATGTTAAAGTAAATTACCACAATACAATAGGTAATTGTATTTACATTGGTTAAGCCCTTTCTGAGATTAGCGTGCACAAACAGGAACACCGAGATACAGAAAAGAAAATTTAAAACCATTGTGTTGGGTTCTCTATTATATTGAGAAATGCCCCTAAATATAAATATTTTTTATATATCTTCCTTGTACATACAGCGATCAGATACCGACATGTGGTATACCCATTGTATACTAAATACTAGGCTTACAAGATTCGTAGAGCTTGGAGCCTCTATTTGTACACTAAGAGAGTACGATATTTTTTAAATTTGTTGTCTTTTTTATGAAATTAAATATAATTAGCCTAAGAATAATAACTATTACTAACACTAATATATTGTATTGTTTATTACTAACACTAATCTATTGTTGAACCATCTACCAGATATATCTATCGTATTTAATAGAAAACCATCGTGCTGCATTGGGACAGCGTCTGACTGGAAATACAAGGGTTGTAGGTTTGATTCCTATTCGGGGGAATGGTTATTACATAAAAATTTCAATCATAGAGCGGAGAACAGAGTATGTTGACACTAGAATTCTTTCTGTCTAAGTGTGAAGCTGACAAAACAAAACAAGGAAAAAAATACATCAAACCGAAGTCAATCTCTGGACTACACAATATTATTCCTAGCCACGGACAACAACTCCCCGGGAAAAGCAATAATAATTAAAGGAACTTAATATCTTATAAGTATTCATTATAGATTTATAATAAATATTTTTGCTACAATTGTCATTTTCGACTTGCATAACACAAATTCCTACCACGTGAATTAATAAAAACGCTATAAGGCGAAGCGAAGCTAAAAAACATACAAGTTTTAATATACTAATAATAAATGTGTATGTATGCATGTGTATAAGGTGTGTAGGCACATAGATATTTCGCCGGTCTGATTAAACAAAGTGTATGCGGAAAATGTAGAACGATAACAACTAACTTGTACATTATGCTTATTAGTTACGTTGTATTCATAATATTACTTAGTGAATACAAGCCAGTGTCTAATTACCTGCCGCGTTTTTACTTAAAAGCAAATGTTGCTAATAATAACAACATGTATGACATTTACTGATAAAAATCACTACACAGTACATATTTCTGTTAGCCGTTTCAATTTGATTCATAGCATAGATGGGGAGCAATTTTTAACGCAGGTTTCCAAAATATTTGTCTCCTGTATGGTCTTTAATAAATTAAATATTACCTGTTGCCGCATAAAAAACGCGTTGCCTTAGTAACCTGTATATCACTTTATATATGAAACAAATGGTAGTGTGTATTACATTTATTTTAATAATTTAATGTATTTTAATGCATTGTTGAAAAAAAATATTAACATTCTGCCCTCCATCTCTGTATAAACTATAACTGTGCAAAATGTCACACACTTCCGTTGGCGCTTTGTTTGTAAAAAAGGGTACCATTTTTTCGCTTGACGTATTAAAATATAAACATTATATTTGAAACAAATTATAATATTTGAAACTATACATTTTTTACTGATTTTGCAGACCATATTTTTCAATTATATTTGAACACTTGGTAAAAATAAAACAGTTAAATGATAATATATCCCATAAGACCTATAATATTAACTAAATATTGTAACACCGCTTTGGCACAGACGGGCAACAGGCGTAGCTGCAAGTGACGGTAATACATTTGAATCTTACTCATGGCATGTTTGTGTGAAAAATGTATATATGATTCCCGATTCGGTTTCTGTATTCATGTTACAGTGGTCCGCAGTATCTCCCTATATACTGTATGTTATGCATATTATAAATTATTTTTTATAATATACAGTGGTGCAACATCTGTCTTTAAACACATTTGTTCGTGGGCTCGATTTTCTCAATCACTCGGGGGAAGGATTATATTTGAAATATTTTTAATAATTTTTCAAACTATCACGATGTCACAAAATTAGACAGAATTGAAAAGAGACCAGACAACATTTTCAGTTATACGCAGATAGTACGTAGAATTTGAGTGTGTGTTGTTGGCGTATTGAGTGTTTTGTGGCGACACTCAACGCCGTGGTTTTTTACCGTGTTCGTGGTGTCTCCAAGTGGGAATCGAACTCACAACCAAACCCTTCAATCCTACAAAAAAAGTAAAATAGAGAAAATTTCGCCAATAACTTACAACCCTGTCTACAAATTGTTGGGGTAGGCTCCATTGGTCGCGCGGCGTCGGCGATGATGGTAGGTTGCGCTGGACGTGCAAATCTCGCTTGCGCGTAACGGGAGCGCGGTTTTTGATATTATGACCTGAGCTGCAACATTGTTTTTCACAGTTATGGTTAGTTGTTATGCCATATCTAATTAACTTAAACTTCAAATCGATACAAAATATGTTTTTAATAATCCAGAACACTGTTTCTTTATGATTGAAAATTATTTAAATAGTTCACTCAAATAACGCAGTGAACATAAAAAAAAAAGGGCAGTGAATGCATTTGGAAGTGAAAACTAGGTGGATGGAACAGCAGTGAATCTGTCTCCATTTTTCCAGCTTATCCGTCTCCTTCCCTCGTTCCAAGCTTCCATTCTTGGCTCCTGATATGACTTCAGCGACCACACGGCCTGCAAATGAAAGGTGTATTCACGACATTCCTGGGGAAATTATTGCTATTTGGGAAATTCTTCCTTCATCTCCATAGTTACCAAACTCTGTTTTGGCAATTAAAGTATAAATGAAAAAAAAAAAACAGTGAACATGAATCTTAGAAAAAAAGTCAGCACCCAGAAAAAGATCAAGAAAAATGATGAACATTATTCTACCATCTCCCTCTCTCTTTGGTAATTTTTTGTGTTTTTGTGACCTAAGATGAACGAAAACATTATTGAACATTTACCATTTCAACTACAGCAATGAAGAAGCACAGGGAAATACAAGTACATTTGTTGATATCCTATTTTCTTATTTGTAAATAAGCGATAAAAATAAAGAGATCAAGATTTATTCACTGATGTATAACAACTGTTATATCTATATCTAAGAATGTTATATCTATATCTAAGAATTGTTTACTCAACAAAAGTCAAGGGGACTTATTTTATGTATATTTTATAACAAACACATACTACGAAAATGTATCATAATAATCATACGCCATGTGTAAGATGCGCAGAAATTTAACTATTAGATACATTGTACCAAAATAGTTATTGACTTTACCTCCTCTAAGTTTCATAATGAATATTCTAATTACCGTATTAAGTAAACTTTATGATTTAGTGTATTTAAAAACGTTTATAAATACTAGTAGCGCCGTTGACTAGTAAAACGAGCGTGCGTGCGACTCAACGTGCATTAGGTCCATTTAATACAAAAGTGTATCATAAACGTAGTAGTATTTATTTCATTAATTCAAAGTATTTCTAATGAATTATTAGACCAATATTGGCTTTTGGCAATTCAGTACATATACCTGAATAACTTCACGTGGTACGCGGATTTTAAATGGTCATATGCATTTGTATTAAATATATATAGATTTAATGAACCTATATAGTTTAATTATTTCTAAAGTACTATTTAAATATAACGTTTGCTGTAATAAAAAAAATATGATTATATAAATTGTTATAACTTACAACTTGACTTGACTACTGAGTCAATTCAGTGACTTCGCTAGAGTTTCAGCCTTATCAAGAACAAATCGCTATAGGGAGTTAACTTATCGTCCGTAGGCATAGAGTCGTGATGCGAAATGATGATATTAAACTCATGGCATTGACAGTTTGGTTCACTAGACAACCTATTTTAAATTAATATTTTCTATTATCTGTATTTGTCTGTAATTGCAGAACGGAACATTAACTAAACAGGTAATGAAGGGTTGCATAATAAGTATTTTTTTAGATAACTCTTAGTTATTTTATATATCGTCGGTGCGTGCGTATTACTACGCAAGGACTATTTGTTATATCTATTTATATCCATATATACTTTTGGAATTTATACTTATGTATACTTTTGGAATTTTACATGAAGAAGTAAAATTTTTATAATTTGGTAACACAAGTTGTATTTAGCGGTATTGTTTTAATAAAAATATGGTGGATTCTTATTGCCTAATTAGAATATTATAGCATAAGCCTATCAGCGCTTAGAATTTGTAGCTGCAAAATTTCAATTTATAAAATACAATAATTTCCCTCTTCAAGCATCTGCTGTTCAATTTCAAATATTCTATAAATATATTTCTCTTAGAAACAGTTCGAACCCATAACCATATTGTATATCACGCCTCAAATACTAGACAGCGTCAGTTAAAACTGATTAACGGAATTTAAACCGTAAAGGCCACTCGTATCGTATCGATCATTCAACTATACCTACATATTTGTAAGCCATCCATTGTTTATACCAACATGAGGCGTGTGATGTTATTAAATCTACAACGCATTCCAGGTCTCAAAACAACTGGTAGCCGTGACTAAACGTGAACAATTCTCGCACTTGTGCAAACAATGTTATTGCAAGCGCCCAATTTAAATAGACCTTTTCATGTTTCACCACATTTGCAAGATTCGTTTATTAAATTTCGGTTTTAATATTAAATTCTTATTATATTCACGTAAGTTATTGTAAATTGTAATAAATGTATATAATTGTATTTATTGATTAATCAATACAATTTTTCTCGGCCGAAAACAAGTTCACATACTTATGAATATATCTTTCTTTGAGTATTGCTTAGCGGAATTGTGATAATCAAAAGTGCATATCACTTTTCCACTATGAGACAACAGTGCTTAGTGCGCGAGTCGCAAATAGTTTACATAACATTATGTATGTATGTAGTTGGTACTCAACTTAAATTTTGTATAGAAAAAAATCTAATCGTTTATATGTTATTCTTATTTAAGTATACAAATCAACGCTGCGTTTTGACTTACCAGAGGGAATCGAACCCACAACCAAAGCGATTACAGTCCGAAGCTGTCCTACTGCGCCACGATGACCACCGTCAACCCTCTCTACTCATATACTACAAAAAATAGTAGAAAATGCATTATGAAATGTAATTTATATAGAAAATATGTAATTAGTCGTTGTATGTAGGTACTTGTTATCCGACGAAAAAACCGGAGGTGGTCCTCAATTCGACACGTACCTGTATATTATTTTTGGTGTTAGATCAACCATAACTATTTACAGAATAGACCAGTTGGTCCCGAAAAAATTTAAGCAAAAAATCTAATAAGCGCCGATTGCATATTCACTTACTTGTCCCTTTAATATGTTCGTAAAAACATATATTATTTTTAACCTTACAAATAGAAAATAAAAGAAACATCGGGCTGGGAGCGGTCGCTGGTTACAAATAAAGTATTTTTATAATTAACATATAAAGGCGACTTATATACTAAATAAACAAATACTTATAAAGGTGACTAATATACTAAATAGACATTTAAATAAACTTTTACTAATCTATACATATAATAAAAATGTAACTGATCGTTGTCTGTACATGAAAGATATATGAAATAAGATATTATAAAGGGCATTGATGAATATCAATATAATGGAACTTTTTATTTTCATTTCTGTTTGTTTGTGCACGCTGATGTCAGAAACGGCTTAACCGATTTAAATGCAGTTTTGACTATTGTATTGTGGCAAGCTTCCTTTAATATTTCGTTTTAAGTGAGAACGCGGGTGGGCGAAAATATGTAGCCATATTTGTATAGTTTACGCATGCGAAGCCGCGAGCGGGTCGCTGGTTATACATACATTTATAATTTCAAAAACTGTTAAAATATATATTGTTGATGTATGAATATTATACAACACTTATGTTTTTTTTTAGTTTCGGTGTCGGTTCAGTTTTATAACATTAAATTTGAGCCGTCGAAATCTAATATTACATAAGGGATTTTATTACTACATAATTTAAATGATTTTTCTCGTCTCAATGTATACTGTATCAATTTTCTCCCAAGTGGTACTTATACAAAACATATAATTTTTACTCGGCTTTCTATAGTAAAGTAAGATAACCTGCAGCGTTGAGCACCACCATCATATAATGTCTTGAAATAGATGAAAAGCGGAAATCAGACTTAAAAAGTACCTAAGTTCCCTCACTCTATGAGTTGTATCTATATATATAAAAATGAAATGACGTTTGTTAGTCTTGCTAACACTCGAGAACAGTTAGCCAATTCTACTAATTTTGGTTTCAAAGTATTGTAGATGTCCAAGGAAGGTTTGATAGGTCAGAAACCATAAAGAAATTGCACGTAAAATAATAAAAAACACTATGTTATCTTCCCATATAAGCTATGCGTACCTACCTATTAAACAAGGTGCATTCGGAATTAATTCAGATTAAATATTAAGTTCAGAATATGCAATATTAAAAGACCTAGAATAAGTAAATGTCGGCCGCTTAATTAAACAATATATAATAATTTATGCATTCAATAGTTTGGCCGGTCATTTGTTCTCTAAATTCATATTTAATATATTTATTAGAAAATGTCTGTACGCGCTATAAATATATATTTGACAACAAATATGTCATTCATCTGCAACAATTAGAGAAAAGACACAGTTAAGTATATATAATTTTCGTAGAGAATGCCCTCGCGAATTACAATTTTAGGTTTTCTGTTACTTTTTATTCAATTTTGACACAACTTAACTCTCAGGCAACAATATGTCTAATTTGGCCATAAATATTGTTATAATGAAAAATATACACAAAATATTGCTTTTGAATTTGGAATCTCTCATTTTTATATGATTTTTCATTGTGCTTTCTTATTTTCGCGCCTATGTTACGTAAAAAAAGGTGGGGTCATAAAGAGTACCGAATCGCTGTGATTGCATTACATAAAGTAGTTTATGTAATAATAATAATTCGGTAATATTTGGTAGTGTGCCAAATACAATTTTTATAATGCTCAATACGCTTTATTAGTTAAATATTTGTGTATCAGGATATTGATAGGTACAATGAAACCGCTTTTGTTAGTGACAGGAAAAGATCTGGCCGGATTGCTCGTGCGAAAAAAGCGATCAAAGCAGTTGAAGAAAGACTTCGAAGTAATCCTGTCCGAAAGCAAAAGATTTTATCTCGGGAGATGAAGATAACAATTAGAAAAATAAAATGTAAAGTTAAAACAACTACTTAAGTGGTGCGCACAGGGTAGTCACAGAAAAATGTTGTCTATGGGTGAGAAAATGTTTACAATTGAGCAATATTTTAGTAAACAAAATGACAATGAAAGCTCTCCAGAAGTTTCCCAATTAGTCGACAGAGTACAACGTGGGCATTATCCGACCTCAGTGATATTTTGGTGGGATGTTAGCTATAAAGGGTGACTGAGCCACATTTTTAATAACCCAGACTAGTCATCTAGTTTTATCTTAATCCACTGGATAATGATTTATATTCAGTTTTAGAGAGTAATGCTTTCTCTAAGCGCCATGATAATTTCGAGTCCCTAAAATCATCCATACGATTGGCAGTGAAGAATTTCCCCATAGTAAGAGTGCGTGCTGCTATTGATAACTGGCCTCAACGTTTAAATAAATGTATTGCAGCCAATGGTGCCCACTTCGAATAGGCTTTATATATTATTATTATTATTATTATATTAATATGTTACGTACAATAAAAAATGTTGTTTTTCATTGTAGCAATATTTATGGCAAGACTAAGTATATCACACAAAGCGGATCGCAGTGGCTCGTGCGTCAGCGCAAGATAACGATAAGATAGCGTGCGCTAACAAAGTCGTGTGCAATAAGTCTTATCTAAGAATTTCTTGAATATTGTTGCTTTTCTTTTAGTTTTACACGTTTTTTTCCGCGTAGCAGGGTAGTCAGAGGGAACTTAGTGTTCAGGCTCTCCGTTCTCTCCTTTTCAGCCAGAAATTAAAAATAGCTTGTTGAGTGACGAAACTTAACGCCGCCCTTATTCTACCCGAGCGGAAAAATAAAAAATAATGAAATATAATCCCACTGAGTGGGGATCCAAAACCCACCCAACCGTATTTACAACCAGACGGTGCCCCACTGCGCCGCAGTGACCTCAATAAGCTATACCTAAATTGTGAAATATCATGTTTTTGCAGTTTTCTCGGTATGTAAATTGTAGGTGCCACATCTGAATAATATTAACATAAAGGTAACGGCTCCTTAAGTAAATTCGAGATTAGCTCGTCCCAAATATTTTTATTGATCATACATAAATATTTAACGTGTCTAAAGATATAAGTATGTTAAAAATCAAATAATCTTCGCAGTAATTTGGTATATTCTTATAGGAAAAGACCCTTCTACGAACCCTATAGCCATGAAGGATAAAATAAGGTCACCATCATTGTTAACTTTCATACATTTCTAATGATGTATACAATTCTGTAATAGTCGCAAGGGTGTTTACTGTTACCTTTTTAACCGACGAAAAAAAGGAGTAAGTTTTTAATTCGACACGTATTTTTTAACTACCGCATAACTTTTACATGGTAGATTTAATTTGATAGATCTTTTTTTAATAGAAGGAAGAGTATACTCTGAAGTTGGTCCGCTCCTATAAATATTGTAAAAAATAGGCGATTGTTGTGTAGTCTTTACTTACTGATTTCACTAAGTTATCGTCGGTTTAATTTTTTGTTAAAAAGTTAAAAGCAGCCAAAGTCACCTTTTAATAGTTACAGTAGTTAATATCCAAGTTAGTATCAAATACGGGTATCAGTGTGCTTCAACATGACAAACCCCTATATGGTATGAGCCCACAATAGTTTTAGTAATACAGTGAAACCGCAAAAGGAAAAAGTGCGGGCCATGCTAACAACTACCTACGTAAATTATCTATAGATATCTGTAAATAATGAAAACCAAGGAATTAAACGTGGTTTCTATTAATTATATATTAATAAGAGTGATTTGTAAGGAAAGTTTAAATATATAATTCATGAATATTATAGTAGCGAAAATACAAGAGTTTTAAAGATTTGTATAAAAGTATTTTTAACTGAAGCTAAACCTTACGAGATAGATCGAAAAAAATAACCGACAGTTACCATTTTTATCTTTTACGTATTATAAAATAATAATGTGTTATTTACGAAATTTTTTAAACAATATAGTATAATATATTCTAATCCAATTAAATACGTTAGATACGTTGTATTTTTAATGTAGCTAATTATTGTTTTTTACAGCATATTATTATAATTAATATCTTAAAAGATATTAAAGGTTTAAAATAAGGGTCAGAGATGGGTCGCGGACAGTTTGCCTGTTATAGTCAGTACATCAGTACAGGAAGCTATTAAGCTTCATGGTCCATTTGATACTGAACAGAAAAGCTATTTATTATACATATTTAAGTATACAGAAGTAGGACTTAGTATTTAACTAAGTCCTACTCTGTATATTTTAACTTTGTTAACTGAATAATAATTTAATTAAACAGCTTTTCCGGTTTCACAACCAATGAGACTCTCTATCACATTCGTTTTGGGAGATTTTATCAGCCTACGTGTGCCGTTCCAAAGCTTGACTACCAACGACTTCACTACATTAACTTCTAATATTTATCAAATGATATACCGGTAGTTACTATAAGAGTGTCATGCATAATATAATTGCTCATTACACTAAACAATTTCGTTAAATATCTCAGGAGTTACTGCAAATTAATAACGAATACGCAAAGGGCCCTTCGGTAGTCGTTATCTATCTAGTATATTTTATATAAGAGAGCACCTAACTTTTTTGCTTATAACGATGTAACTAATATTTACAACACGTTTCTGGGCAACCCAATAGATTCAGTACTTTTAAACTTTCCAGGGAATCTGCATCTCCATCCATCCATCTCCAAATGTTATACTAATTAGCCTATGCGGTCTACATATTCAATGCAATATACTATATATTAATTACATTATATACATATACTATGTACATTAAAAACACTTCAGTATTAATAAAGTTAAACATCAATTATAAGAATAAATTAAGTTAATTTTACAAGTTGACATCATCGAGTCACAAAGAATGAAAGTTGTATAGGATTGTTGTAGTAATTATGTATATATTTAGTATATATATACTTAGTATATATATACTTATATTTCCTCGATTTGGTGAGTAAAAGTGCAGCGTTGGTATCAGAATATGTAGAAAGCTTAAACAACAAAATAATATATAGACCAGATACTTCAAATACAGAAGATATATGAAGTAAATAGCTCAAGCCGTACAAGCTACACGTTAATTGATCTATTAAACCAGACTTAGATTTCTAATTTATTTACAATTGCTAATTATAGTATAACGATCTCCCTGAATAGTTTCCTTTGTATTTTCACACCATCTAGCGCATGGGCCTCATCAATTGAATTCTAAAGAAATTAAGACCTTATTCAGTTAGAAATAGGACTTTCTTTTATTAGTTTGTTATATTCCTCTGCGAGAACAGCATTTTAATGACCAATAAAATTAGCCTCACAAATTAGAATAGTTCTTTGTTGCGCTGTCCATGAGTTTACTTTCGTGAGTCATTCTCTTTCTTTTTTTTATTGTCTATTATTCGATATTCGATAAACATATTATATTATGTAATTTAAATGTCATAAATATGTCGCTATATGATATTTAATATTTACATACAATAAAAATGTGACGGGGCGTGTTTATGTGTCTGCAAAACATGTTATGTGTGAAAACTGTTTATTACTATTAAATAATTTAATATTTGTTATCTTTATATTATTATAATTTAATATGATACTTTAGAACTTATCCTAATTGGACTTTGTAGTCGAATACGTTGGTAAGTCGGTTTTAATATCATTTGGGGAAAAAATTATCTATGTGTTAGTTGATGTTTCCAGTGCTTGTTTTAACAAAGTGTCTAGTTTCACAACTCCTGGGCGAAAAGTAGAGACCGAAATAACTTTCGTTTTATGTTTAATTTGTTTTTTTCTTCAGCTTCGCGCGTTTCCCCGCATAGCAGGGTAGTGATAGAGAACCTAGGGTCAAAATACTACGTTCTCCACTTTCCGCCAGAATTCTACGAAATATTTAACTGAATTCTATAGGTACGCTATTTACTGTCTACGCAGAATCAATTACATATAATATACATCTTTTTTACTGACGCGCATATTTTGTACTTTGCCAGGTAGATAAATAGAATTGAAGACGTATCTACTTATCATCAAACTTTTCGCTTTTTGTTGCATAAGTTCTAAGTATATATACCTAGATGGGTATATCTACAAATCTTTTTTATCTTTACATTTAAATTAACATTGTTAATTACACTTGAAGACCCGTTCACGCGTAATAGACGCGTTGCTTTAACAACGTGTATATTACAAAATTATTCATACAAAAGTGGATGTGAAAGACAGGGTAATGTATAATTTATTAATTTCCTTTATAAAAATATATATATCCAATGTAATATTACAAATCCATTTAAGCTTTAAGTATTTATGTCAAATTCTGTATAATTCTTTTTTTCAGTACATTTTTGTTAAAAAGGTGAAAGCTTCTTCGTATAATGAAACTGAAAATATTATTCTGTATTGTTATTAAATATAAACCATAAATATAAAGATAGTAAAAATAAACAATAGCCATACTTTTGCAGCATCCTAATCCAATCCCGTGTCATCTCTCTACAAACATTTGTAAAGGATACTTATCACCTGTACTTAACGAGGGTTGTGTTTACTGCTTTGTTATATGTAGATATGTTTAATGTGCTTATAGTTTTATTTTATAAAGTTAGATAGTTTTAAGGGTATCCTGGAATAGTAGGATAGTGTTAATGGCGATAGTCGTGGTTTCGATCCCTCGTACTCTAAGGAATGTTGTACAATACCCTGCACAGGTAAGACAAAGTACGGCGATTTTAAAATTGATAGTATTATTTATGATACATTGCTTTACTTTCTATTACCTTCCCTTCTGCAATCTTCTCTTATAACCGGTTATAGTCTTGTATTGATATATTTAAAGCATTAGGGTTTTGCCACAAAAAAAAGTTAAATGGAAGGAAATTGACAATATAATTACAATGCTAGCGACCCGTTCGCGGCTTCGCCTGCGTAAACTACGTGCCTTTTTTCGTCCGCCCGCGTTCTCGCTTAAATCACAATCTTTGCTTAAATTTATAATTGAAATGGTTGTTACTTTTTTATTTTTGAACCGATTGGAATAAAATAAACATTTAATGTTAAAAAAAGTTTACCAGAATACAATAGTCGACAAAACGGTATTTAAATCGGTTTAGCCGTTTCTGAGATGGCATAAACGCACAGACCAAAAGAAAAGAAAAAATTGAAATCATTGTTTTGGGTTCTATAACATTGATACATATAAATTTTTTCCTATATCTACCATGTACAGCTACAGGCAGCAATTAGTTACATTTTTATTATATGTGTTGATTAGTTATTTTGATTTTCTTTAAATTAAAAATAAAACTGTATTATATTTGATTGTAAATCAACATTTTAAATCGATTTTATGCTTTACTTAAAAGCTCTAAAGTTATAAAGATGTACTAAGTATCACGTAATTCCTAAAAGAAATGATGTAAAATATAATGAGCTTAAACTTTATATTACATTAAACGTTTAATAAACATTACAAATTTAAAATTTACTAATAACCCTGTTTCATTGATATAACCATCTGTTAATATTTGTTTTAGTTTAATTGTCTCTAATATGACGACGGTAGTCCCCTTGTCGGCCTCAAAGTGTCACCGGCCTCTGTTAGCGAAAGCGAGATGGAGCTATCGATATTGGTGTAGCAGTGAAAGGGATAGCTAATAGCGGAACAAGCTAAGTAAATTGTCATGATTGGATAATTATATTATTGATACAGTCAAATGCTATTGAAATAATTTAGGGCAAATTGAGGGAAGCAACATCGTTTAGGAGATAAAATAAAGTAGTTAATTATTATTTTTATAATTATTAATTAGTATTTGATATATTACGATTGGTTCTTAAATAATATTATATTACGTCATGGTAGGTATATTACTTGGTTATAAATAAATATCCTTTGTTGAGCTATTGTAGTTCAAATATAGAAAATTATGTTTCTTTTAAGAATGGATATCAATAATCAATATAATTAAAATAGAATAGAAATCCATAATCAATTGTCATTTAAATTAAATATTAAAAAAAACGGAGGAGGAATTCGTAATTAAGCCATAAACCACGAAAATTAAAGGAATAATTAGCGTTATCCAACAATATATAAGCACAATCAATATTCATGATTGGGGAACTCACAAATTTATATATGACCTTATAAAAGAAGCTAAAGCCAGAAGTCACAAGTGCTGATAAAGTTCTAAAACGCATAAAGTTTAGAACTAACTATGAGAAAAGCTCTTATAGAAGTACCTAAAACGTTGTGGGAAAATGATTGTGACGTGAATTGAAATATGATCTTACCGACACTTAGTTTATAACTATATTTACTTCTGAATAAGACAATAATAGCCACAATACACCGGAGTGTAAAAGTGTAACCTTAATTAAGTTATCAAACATCAACATTATTAAAATAATTATCCCCTTGAAATATGGTACTACTTCTTATTTTTGACAAAGACAAAACGCAGGCTTGAGTGCCGCCCATCAACACGGAATGTATGGAATTCAAGCGAAAAGTAGAAAACCAGATGTATTGAAACTGGAATTCTCAGCCTACTCTGATATGCCAGGAGCTTGAACCTAAAATACCCTATCAAATGGCGTCAACACCGATATAACATTACTAGACTGTTTCCCAACAAACGAACATATATATATTTTTATATAAGCATACTCACAACACTCAGAGGTATATAAAAAATATTTCAACTCTACAACTATCGTAAATTATAATTGCTTATATTCTGGAAATCCCCACATCACAAACGTTTGTTTGGCTTCTGCTCGCATAGCTTCAATAAATTAAAAGCCTTAATTAGAAGCAGCGTTTATGAACGAGCAAAGTTTACATTCAAAGCTTTGAAAACTTTTCATAAAATTAAATAAACATTTTCTACGATTTATATTCTGTTCATAGGACGATTTTTTACGTGTTTATGTATTTCCGTTATCCATTTTTGTAATTGTAATGTATAATAATATTTAATTTGAGAAATAAGTGTTAAATATAGAAAATGTAATTATTAAAAAAATACATTATTATATACCTACTTAGTTTCAGTGTGAGCAGTATAAGCAGAACGGAATTATTTATCACTAGACTCTCTCAGCTTGCTAGAATATATAATATACAAAAAGAGTCTGGTGTACATATACATACACTATCATATGTATGTGCTATGATGATTTTTTAGCTATTTTCTAGCAATGACTAGCAATGACTATCATGCATGACATCTGTTATGTAAATTATTACTAAAATTAATTACGGAGGAATTTACAGAATCAAAACAGTTATTATTCTAAAACATTATCCAGAAGCCAACGTGCAATATTAAGCAAGTCTAAAGCCCCAATTAGGATGCATCCGCCGCGGAACTTCGCAAATGCAAATTAAAATTGATGCGTTCATTCCATTCAGATGTTATAACAGTTAACTGTCTAACGACATAATTAGCACCAACAAAAACCATGATTGATGAATTACACCCTGTCTATTCGCGCTATCCATCAGCGATCGCCATCAAGGCACCGTTACTTGCAGTGCGGTCGTTGTCCCCGAATTCACTATTTGAGCTTTAGACAATAAGCTTAATATACTCTACCAAAGCGATATAAAAAGTCATTGGTAGCTTTTCTTTACTATTGTGAATACATGTTAGATAACCGTTACACAGGTATATCTCGAAAGTTTTTTTTGTGTAAAGTGTGTCGAGACGAGTATGGCAGATGGCAAGCATCACGGCTGCACGAAATAATAAAGTGCCGGAGTAAGTATAGCGTTCAGTACACTTAAACTGTCATGATGAGATACAAGTTATCATATATATTTTTATAATTTTGCAAAGCTCTTTCGCATGTTAATGCAAAAATGAATTTCTATCTCATCTTCAATTATAAGAGATTTACCGGTTCTATCTCCAAACTGTGGACCTATTATAATAAATGTTTTTGTTTTAATTAGAACGGCACTTCCATATAGAACTTATATTTATATAGTTAATGTATCGCGTTAAAATCAATTGCAATGTAGCTTATTGCATCTATATCGGATATAAAAGTTATTAGCACATTTTTTTCATGTTAAACAAATAGATGTTATTTAAACATAAAAAAAAATCGTGTATTACTATTTTTCAATATGCCTTATAGATTTATATTATATTATATATTCAATATGCCTTAGGCATATTACAAACCTATTATTAGTTATTTTTCAGTTTCACGCGCTATCCCGCATAGCAGGGTATGCCAAGGTAGTGTAGTGTGAAGGCACACTGTTCTCCACTTTCCACTCGAATTACAGATATTCCTTGCTGAGCGCCGCCAGAGCGGGATAATTTAAGTAATACCTATATGTTTTGTGAAAAAATAAAATAATAATACTCTTCTACGTATTTTTATTTTGAAACAACGTTAGTCTCTCTAAAATTTATTTATTTTCAGAACTAACTGTGCCCGGAAATTCCTCCGCATGGAATTCTAAAATAAAAGTAGCCTTAGTTACTCCTTATTACGTCCCGTCAAAATTAGTCCAACCGTTCCAGAGATTATCTGGAACAAACAGACAGACAGCCAAACAGACAAAATTAAAAAAATATATATTTTGTTATATGTGCCGAGTATGTATATATATGTTATATATGCATGTAGTGAAAAGCGGTTATTTTAATGTTACAAACAGACGTTCTTAAATTATTTATTTGTATAGAGCTTCATTAACAAGCGCAATAATCACTGTTAACTACTGAATATAATATAATAATATAAAAAATACTTTAATTAAACGCAGTATATTATAGTCAAATATGTTTTATACAAAATTTTATTGTAAGCGAACAAAACAGTTTGCCTGTACGCACCGTTATCGCTTGTAGTCTGCAGTCGGTGTATCAACGGTCGTCGTCCCCGAATTGGCTGGCAAATCACGAGAGTTTTGGCATTGCTAGCAATGTAACAAGCATGCCGTTGCTTTGATAGGGCTGCCGTTAGAAATATTATTAAATAATCATCTAAGCGGCTTTGGTTTAGTAAACTTAATGAAACTAAGAAAATATTTATTCTTAGCATTATTTTTTTGGCTTTTTTAAGTATTAGTTAATTATAAATATTTTGCTTTAGTATTTTTTTGACAATTTAAATTATAGCTTGGCTATATATTTTTTGTAGCTTCATGCTCTTTTTTGAATAACAGGCAGAATATACAAGATAATCTAAATAACATTTTATTTTTCATATAACTATGTACCTATCTATATAATATACAATTTGTCTTGGATATTGATTGACATTCGATGTCATTATTTTTTTATCAGTTTCCCTCTTTTTACCCGCAAGGTAGGCAAGAGAATCTAGTGTCAATCACTGTCCTTTCTCCACTTTCCACGCTAATCTGAGACATTGGGTGTTGAGTGGCGGATCTCAACACCGGGCTTTACATGTCACCAAAACGGAGATGTGAACATGATTTTAAATATACTCGTAATTGCATTGTGGAATCAAACATACAACCATAGATAGCGTAATCATAGTCCGATGTTGTCACACTGCGCCACGATGGGAATATTTTGTAAAATTAACTTGTTAACTGATTTATTAGTCATGATTTCAATGAATTCAATGTGTGCTTTAGAAATGCATTACTGGCTTTTAGCTTTATCACTTGCCGACCAATGGTAGCTTCCTCTCTTTTTGTCCATACGACTACTAAACAATGTCAATCATTCACGTTACTACTAAAAAATGTCAATCATTCACGTTAGAATGATAGTCTAAATAATTTAATTATTATATAAGCAAATTGTTATTTAATTTAAACTTGACAGAATACTTTATTTTTTTATTAAATAACTTGTGTTACTGTTCAACAGGTGGTCCTTCTAGAATAAAGAATCCTTCTTTGGTAGCGGTAAAGTCCAAAATTTTCAAAGAATGCATTGCAAAGCCATTGACATGACCAGACTGTTTGGCATACACAATATAGTCATTATGACGTAAGCGGACAAAGAAAAGTTCTTTTGAGATTTAATTTACAATCAAGCTTGACATCTTTGTTGCCAGTCAATCCTTGTTCATGGGACATATGTACATACTTAAAATTTTCGATGATCAGTATTGCAATTGAATCATTTTTTACAGAAATTAACTTAATATTTAACTGATGTGAGAAGCATAATAGTAACATGAATGAAAGTGTATTCATGACGTGAGAACGCATTTCCCTTTGACGACTCTAGCTTCATTGATGCGTCGTAGATTACTACCGTACAGACAGCCCTGTTAATGGAGCAACTACTAAAGGTACTTTCACATAGTGCTTGTTCATATTTTATTTTATATTTATATTTACTTCATATTGAGTGAATTTAAAATATATATTGCAAATAAATATTACATTTAGGACAGTATAAAAAGTTTAACTACAGTCCTTTATTTTTTACTTAAAACCTAGTGAATTAGGTAGGTGAAGTATAATTAATATGTAGCCTAGAATTCAGTAAAATTAAAATAGTGTGGTAAATAGAACACAACTTTCATCTACTATAAATTAATTTGAACTCTCATTAGTTAACACATAGAAAACAAATGACTATGCTATTGTAATCTTTAAAACAAAGTCTAGTGGTTAGAACAAATTTGCAACCTGTACACATACAGGATGCAATTTTTTTCTTTACACAACATTAAAGTTACGAAACGTGTCATCTTTAGCTCCATGTGTACTGGGACTAACGCAATTGCTACAAAGAGCGGCGCGGTCAATGTACCGCGCGTCACGCCACGCCGCGCGCTCTAATGCGCTTAGATTGCTACCTAACAACCAGGTTATTTTGAGCCCCGCTGTACTGTACATTTTCCCCTCTGCTTTAAATAACTATTAGAGCGAGAACGACAGGGAAGGTCAACAACGCTGGCTACGTCAGTGCATTTGCAAGTATTGCGCGAATTCAGCTATTTGTTCTAGGATTGCTCGTTTTGACCTCTTAGTATATGTTTTCGAGTTTTTGCGTTTTATTTAATGTTTTTTATATTTAGCTAGTATGAAATATGCATTTGTGTTTACAATTATGTACTCTATATGAACGCATTGTTTATAAACATGATAATTAACATAGAATTGTTTCATTATAAGCGTACTTATTGTATGTAGAACAATGACGTATCGTATCGTTTTAGTTAGAATTCAAGCTTGCATTATAGGATATTAATACGTGTATTTACTATATCGTACAGATGCATACATTATAGAAACAAGTTCAATAAGACAGCTAATGACTTATTATTTATAGACAGAAAATAAGTTTTAAACAAAACCTGGTCAAATCATGTCAAAAATTTATCCAAGTTTTTTTAGTAAGTAAATTAATAAACAAACGTGTCTTTGTTATATACCTAATTAATAATAACTGATTTATCTACTTGTTATCCGGATTCCGCTATTGGTGTGAGTTTAGTTAATGCCTCCTACGTCCACGATTGTAGGTGTAAATCCCACGTCGTGTATATGTAAGGAATGACTGATACTAGAGCACCCAAATCCTTGCCGACCATTAAACCAGATGGGCGAAGTGACCGAGGCAGATTAAAAATCTGGATGGCTGGACGTAGTTGATCTCTGAAAAGATCTGAGAACACTGAGCGTAACAAATTAGAAGAAAAAAGGCTGCATGGAAACATATTTTGAACCAGGTAAAGGCCCAGCCACGGTTGTAGCGCCTCTGATGATGTTGATGTTTATATAAGGAATTGTTTAATAATCATTTACTTTCACTTTTATATTAGGTACATGCCGTCTAAAAACAAATTGCTATGTAACTGTAACTTTACTAAAGGATGAGCATAAGAAACACATTTTCCTTCAAATAAATACATATAACAGCTTAGCCAATTTTTACAAAATAAAATTATTAAATTAATATATACCACACCAAAAGTGTTCACCCAGAAGGTCTACTATAAAGTATAATAATCCCATTTGTCCCGAGTGTACGATTTCCCTCAATTCAGAATTTGTAATGCTATTTTGGTCCCTCGTCTATTAGTCGATAATTTGCCTTTTTGCCCATTCCACAATTCCCTTTCATTCCAATTTTAACAATCTTATTCAGTATGCCCTCGAATCCACTAGGGATTTCAGTTTATTATTGTAAATTTTAATCATTTATTTTTATAATAAATCTAATTATATGACACGATGTTCGTGGGTTCGATCCCAATTCGGGTGAATGGTTATATTTAAAGTATTTTCATTTATCCGCTCTGGTAAGACAAAACGATAAGTTCACGGGACTTGTTTACGGGATGGCGTAAGGCTTCAGGATATACCTGAACGTCTTGTAATGCTTCATCCCTGGCGGGGTAGATATTAATTTATTCTTCTTGATACAGTTTCCAGTTTCTGTATGCTTAGTACACGAATTTCTTCTAACTACTAACTGACCTGTCTATGTCAATGTTTATATTTAGTCTGGCCATAAATACTGTTATAATTAAAAATAAATATTGCTTTTGAATTTAGAATCTGTCATTTTTATATGATTTTTCATTGTGTTTTCTTATTTTCGCGCCAATATATTGTAAAATATTTTGTGATAATTAAATGGAGTTGGGTGATAAAGAGATCCGAATCGCTGTAATTGCATTACATTAAGTAGGTATGGTGCCAAATACACTTTTTAAAATCCTCCATACGCCCAAGCGTATTGGTATTAGTTAAATGTTTGTGTACCGTGCTACTGATAGGTACAATGAAACCCCATTTGTTAGTTACAAAAAATGATCTGGCGATCCACGTATAGTTGATACGAAAAAGGCGATCAAAGCAGTAAGGGAAAAAATTCAAAGAAATTCTGTCCGAAAGCAAAATATATTGTCTAGGAAGAAGATAGCACCTAGAACCATGTCGCTTATTTTAAAAGATGACTTAGGACTTGCAGCCTATAAGAGACGCACTGGTCATTTTTCATTCAACTGATAATTTAAAGAGAATAGTGTGGTAAAAGTACTTAAGTGGTACACAAAGTGAGGGCATAGAAAATTTTAGTTTACAGATAAGATTTTCTTTACAATTGAACAATATTTTAACAAAAAAAAAAATGATCATATCGTACATTACCGTAAGCGTTAAAGAAGCTTTCTAATTAGTCAACAGATTATAACGATGTAACGAATATAGATGGGTATCATCCGACTTCAGTGATGGTTTGGTGGGGTGTTAGCTACGAAGGAGTGACTGAGCAATATTTTTGTGAAAAAGGTATTAAAACATCGTCACAAGTCTATCAAGATACCATTCTTGAGAAGATAGTTACGCCTCTTAACAACACCATGCTCAATAACCAAGAATGATCCTTTCAAAAAGACCCGGCGCCGGATCATAAAGCTCGATCCACCCAATCTTGGTTAAAAACGAACATTTAGTATTTCATCAGAGCTGATGACTGGCCGTCATCTACTTCTGTGTTTAATCCAATATATTATGATTAATGGTCAGTTTTACAGAGTAAGGCTTGCTCTAAGCGCCATGTAAATTCCAAATTCCATAAGTCTCAACAACAAGAAAGAAGAAAAAAGAATTTTCCCATAGCAATAATGCGTGCTGCTATTGATAACCAGCCTCAACGCTTAAAGGACTGTATTGCAGCCAATGTAAACCACTTAGAATAAGCTTTATATATTTTTAATGCTGATATATTAATGTATTATACTAACACATTGTAATAGTAATGTTACGTATAATTAAAATTTTTTGTTTTTCTTTGTACCAATATTTATGTCTTTCTTCAGTCTTAATATTGTACTTTTATTATACTCTGCATCTCTGTATCATATTACGTCAACTTAAATGACTCCATATATATTATAAATTAAAAACAAAGAAGCCATCTTATCCAAAAGACGTTTAAATCCTTGGTTTAAGACCTTATATATTGATATAAAAACAGAACTTCTTTAACGATATTTGATAACGCTAACCAAACATAGCTCTACTGCTAACTAAATTACAAAACTGTTAAGTGTTCGTGACCTACTAATTCCTTATTCAATTATAGAGGCTCTCGATTGATTCAAATAAGTAAAACTAAGCATAATATAGGTACTCATGTATTTAAATAGATCAGCCTCAATTGTAGTAAACGTTAATTGCGATAACTAACGTGGAATTTAAATTATTAATGCACTGTTTTTTACAGTTTATTTTTAATTAAAATAAATCACTAAAGTAATAATTAATAATTTAAAAATAAATTATGAAATATAAATATAGTAAAACTTACGTATAACTTACATTGAAGTAACTCGTTGTCATTTCTTGTCCTAGTAGTATTTGTTTATTTACATAAACTTACATTAGCAATTTCTTCCACAAATGGGACGAGTAGCGAATTGCCTGGAAGAAATCGCTACTTTAGCGATAAGGCCGCCTATTGTACACGATACGAGTATTCTTGTATTTTGTATATTCTTATTTATTATTATTTTTATTTCGCATGTTTTTATTTAATTAACTTATTTTCTGGTTTCACATCTATTTGTGGATGTACAATAAAGAGTTTTTAATATTATTGGGTTCAAATCTCAACAAAGACATACAACATCGGCCACATCTGCCATATTAAATTAAAGCCAAATTAAAGAACTGCGTGCTTAGTGGATAATTAAATATATTGCGAATAAGAAAATGAATTTGCTTATTGAACATATATATGTACTTACTATTTTTTTTATTATCATAGCGTCAACACAATATGGCTTATACTTTGATGTTAAGAGTCCCGTAAAAAAATCCAGCAACTGATTATCACCTGATCAGCTATAATATTAAAAAGAACATATATTCCTTAACTTTCTTAATTATTGTACGTAGATTTCACATGTAGCAGTAAATAGCTTCTTTATAATAACATTTTATTTTAGGCTTTACACGGCCTTATGTAATCACAAAATAATATTAAGAGGGTCAACATCGTTTCGATTTACTAAATTAATATAATATTAATAACAACAACTAAATGATATTAATATTATATTAATTTAGTTATTAATAATGTATTAATTTAGTTAAATATAAATAGGCATTCTTTGTAATTAGCGTCATCATTCAACATTATTTTTCCTCATATCTCTCGCTCATTGTAAAGTGGGCACCTACCATAGTCCTAGTACCTACCATATATATTATATTTTTAGATTATTCATTTTCTGTTGATTTGTAGAAAGCTAAGTAATACTAATTTTAAATATATTAATTTCCCCGCTTTGAACGTGAACCCACAACTACCGCGCGTATAGTCAGATATTTCTGTAAAACACAACGATGGTGTGTCTACTAAATTATAAACGAATTTATAATTTTACATTTGCAGAAGTCTCTTTGAAGCCTTGTTTTCAGTTATTTCCATTCCTTTTAGTCGCGGGATTATTATGGAATCTGAAGCGTTGGAAATATTTGAAGCGCTCAGTCCTGCGGCAGTTTGACAAATTAATGAGATCCTTCGCAGAAATAACTTTTAAATGAAAAGCATACCATTAAAGTTTTTTATGTAGATTTTATATATGTATGTATATGCGTGTATGTCTATATGTAAAATATATGTATGTAAAAGTAAAATGTATGTAAAAGACATATTTAGAAAAAGATATATTTAGGTTTCCCTTAGTGTGGAAATAACACTTTAAAAAATGTTAACAAAATATATGTATGTAAGTTTACATGTATCTTTATTTATATATATGTATATAAGTACATCTTACAAATAATTTATTGATTTTGTTGTTTGTTTACATTATCCCATACTTAATTTGGTATTTCCTATGCCTTAAGGTTGCCTGGAAGAAATCGCTACTTTAGCGATAGGCCACCTATTGTACACGATACGAGTATTCTTGTACTTTGTATATTCTTTTGTTTTTCATTCCACATGTTTGTTTATTTATTTTACTTTAAAACTAAATCAGAATTTCAAATGTATTCAAAAAATGTATATCTATATACATATATACTGTATTTTTTTAATTAACAGAAATATTTATAAAAGAAACATGTATTGCTAAGTTTCTAATCTTTATCAAGCAACACTTTATCAAGTAAAAAATTGCCTGACACCTATACGGGAAGACTTAAAAGTGGAAAACGGAGTAATATTTAATTAAGTGCACTATCTAAAATGAAAAAAGCTCGTCGATAACCAGTTTACATCAAAGTTAATTCATGAAATATTATATCTGACATAGGGAACAAAGGACCGACTTAGCGACATACCGTACGGTCCCATAATTAAATATTTAAGTTTGTTTCTCATCACAAATCATAAATGATCTCGGGCGCTGTCAAAACATAAATAAAGGCGCCTACAGACAAGAGGAAATCAAATAAAGGGGCTCACAGACAGGAAGAGAGCGGCGACGCCGCGCTTCGGCCTAATGGATTTATTTAGATGTCATTTTTTATGTGGGCGGGGGCTCGCGCTGTGAGCCGCCTGCTACACTATAATAAGGATAAGACTTGGATATTCATTTATTTTTATCTAGTAATTTGCTTATATATGTTATGATATAATTGGTATATATGTTATATACGTTATAATTGGTGTCCAAAACAGCCAATATATGCAAGTTAGCTATAGTTGGAACTTGGAAGTTTTACAATTTTATGGTTAATTTTGTATATAATAAGTAATTGAGAAAATTAAATTTGTGCTTACTTAAATTTTTACTGAAAACTACGTCATCAATGATATTTAATTGGATTTTCTTTATATAGCATAGGTAAGTTTTTGTCAAAAATATAAGTTATAATAAATTCAAACCGCATCCACACAATGATAGCATTAATAAATGTAAGCCCTCTGTTATCCCTTGAACGCGTGTTCTATCTCAGCGAGCACAAAGTCTGTGTGGGTGGGACGCACACATTCACAATTTAATGCACTTCTCACACGCACACACGACATCCCCTATCTTTACGGGAGTCCTTCATTATGTGTACACGTGTAACAGTGTGCGTGACCCGACATTGGTATTTTGATTGGTCATGCATTTTACGTGTTTATAGCCGACGTGCGGCTTCTCCCGTGCGGGCGAGCTATAAATGCGATAATTTATGCTACGATCTACCGCGGTACCTAAGGGCCTGGAATTTTATTACCGATAAGAAATCTAAATCGGCCTGCAAGTGTTCGGATATTACGGTCAAGAGCTAAAACGCGATAGCTATATAAGTTTGTTAAAAGAACGCAACTTCATTTATTTTAAAGCTTACTTGGCTCTAAGTCTAAGTCTCTACAGACACAATAATATAGAACTAAGCGCCATGTTTACTCGGAAACGTGTTATTTATTTACTCCATAACCGTAATTATGTTTTAGTTTTCGCTATTGAGTTTTAATTGCGACGTTTTTTAAAATGGCTGTCTTAATAGCATACTTTTGCCATATAAGTGATAAAATGTTAAGCGAGTTTGTACATTACTAAGCGCATGATGTATCAAAAATAGTAAAGCTTGCAGTCATTAAAATGTCATTAACAAGAAAACACACGTCGACGACATGTCAACTGAATTACTTCACAATTATCCACGCTCAAGATGAATTTTAACTACAATTTCTTATACTATATAATTTGAGCACGCGAAGGTTTTGTCTACATATAGTTGACGGTTTTATAACTCACTTTATGCAACTTGATAGCCTTACTACAAGTACTTGGTAGCAACTATTAATAATGAATTTATATATATAAACGAACGTTATATATATAAATAAACGTTTATGATTTATCAATAAAAAACAACAATTAACTTTATTAAAAAAATAACAGATTCTAATCAAAACAAGTTGGATAGAATATATTTTGGAATCATTATTGAACCAATTTACACTAACAGCCTATAAGATAACACCTGTATTGACATTTATAATACCAAAAACATAAATATTAATACCACGATTAAGAGCGCACAAATGGATGCGTATTTTGAATTTCTATCATATTTAGAGTTTCAATTTATCCTAATTCATATAAGAATTTCTCATAAAACAATTTCTTATAAAGCCGGTAGTAGGTATATACCTATAGGTATCGCCTTAAAAGGTAAATAAATCGTTTATGTCACAAGGTTTATGTACGTACAATAAAATTCCTCAAACAATACAAACATATAGCCCTGCCACTTGAACAATTTATAGTCAGGATCAAATATAATGATATCAGTATTGATGCTTGACCCAGGCTAACCATAATAGTGAACTTGTTGTAAAATTATATTTGAAAAGAGCAACTATTGAGTTTCTCACCGGCTCTTTTCAGCAAAACTGCCTACCAAGCCGGTCCAAGCTTCTAGTAAGACTGACAAGACATATTTTTTTTGGTATTTGACGATTCGAAATTGCTTCTGATAGCCTATTTGAACAAAGAATACTTTAATTTTGGTTATATAAAACTACTATATACATAATTTTTATATATTATCAAAACACATGAAGAAATTCACAATTCCTTCTTAAATTCACGTTAAATCGACAAGACAAGAAAGAGGTATCCGTACATACGAAATGTTATCTTTTAAGTAAAAAAAGACGTAAACATACGAGTAATTTCTTGTATAGAATTTGAAAACGCTACTTACGGTAACTAATCTATTATTTACTAGTTGATGCCCGCAACTCTCCGTGAACGTGATTATTTAATGACATACTATTTTTATGTTGACATTGACTTGAAATTTTGTTGAAAAACTTAAAAAATTGAATTGATCCAAAATTTTAATATCATTTTTTTAACGCAGTTGGATTCGAACCCGCGCTTCCTGGAAACCGTCAAGCGCTCTGACCGCTCAAATAGAACGCATAGCTTAGCGGTCTAAACATGTTCCTAAATGTGTGAATAACATTTAAAAAAATTATAAGCATTTGATAATAACCACCCGAATTCAAAATATTGCATACTTAATGCCGGAATTCAATGCCCCGCTTTGTACTATCTGAAGGTCTATGGGAAATGACTATCATGTTAAACAGTTTTGTGAAGTTTTGCTAGATTTTTTCTTATTTCTTATAGTTTAGCTAGATCATCATGGTTTTTTGTCTGTTGTTCCGTAGTCTGAACGGATGTTGATCCGGACGGACTTTAATATTATATGCTAAAAGAACCTGAAATAACCCTGAATAATTTTTTTAAGGCGGCCTTCTTTACCTTGTCTATTATGCGCTTAGGCAAGTGTAGTGTAGGACCCCTGCAGCTACATAGCAAGGCGATTTGAAGACGGTGGCTGGGGGCGGATGGATGCAAGATGCCCAGGACCGGGATGGTGGACGATCTATGAACGCCTACGTTCAGTAATGGACGGCGACACACTGAAAAAAAAAAAAATCTTCATCAGGTGCCCAGACAAAATCTTTAAAAATTATTGATTACTATTCTATTACGGTTTTTTCATCGTCGTTAATAATTTTTTCGTAAATATACGTATTCAATATTTTTTATTTCATGTTTGAGACACACCACAGTACAGATTATAGTTATATAGAAAGATAGGAGAAACAAAGGTTAATTTTTATTTTAATCCGTAAAATCTGTATAAAACTAAAGTTAACCTCATAATCCGGAAAATCTCGATAAAATTAAATTTCCAGGCTTACATCGTCAAATATATTAATAATTAAAACATTTTAGACAACTATTTTATAAGCGAAAAAATGATTTTTTACATTATAGTTTGGTTTAGTTGTAACTTAAATCTATACGGAACAACACATAAAAATCTGTTTTAGTATAATTATATCTCATTAAAATTTTTTTTCTTTTTTCATAGTACATTACGTTAAAAAAATACAATGATGAAAGTTTAAATAAAATCAGAGCCGAATTTCTACGTGAAATATTACTCATGGGATTACATATAATATAGTCATACATAGCTAAAGCGATCCGTTACTCAATATAAATAGTAAACTAAAAATTATAGGTAAACTACATATGAAAATAAAGATATTTTTTTTTCACTGGGTAGTCACTAACTGCGGTAACGGAGTGTCTTGACACATAGTAGAGTTGTACTAAGTGTCAAGACACTCCGTTCTCCATTTTCCGTCCGTATCCGAGACATTACGCATTGCGGAACTCAAATCGATTATCTGTCTACCTACCGAGTCTGCCTACACAATGCTATGATAATTATATAATTACAGATTCAAGTTTTAAAATGGATCGTCAATAGTTTTGAAAAAGGTGAAATCTATTAAAAGCTTTGATAATTTTTTATTTATGTAACTATTCTGTGTTTCGTAAGACTTTATGTAGGTACATACTTGTAACATAAAGATATGAGTACTGGTTCATTATCACTTGTTTTGTTTCGTAATTTAATATTTAATACGTAGTAGATAGGTAGGTACTTTGCAATCAAGCTCCTAGAATTAAAACGCTTCCTTTGAAAGGATACAATAGCTCTTCGCCGTTTCGTTGTTTACTGACGATCGGCCTGAAAGCCTTTTTGCTTCCAGTTTTAATGAATAAAAGGTGGCCGGAGGATTTCGTAGAGAGATGCAAATTTTATATTTTTTTTGTAAAGATATTTTCTCATTATTTTACAGACATATTTCATTGAAGCAAAATTGTTGAATAATTAAACTGTAGAATAATATAACTTACGTGAAAACTTACATTCGGTAGCTGGCAGTCTGCATCTGACTATTAGAAGTTGAGTTGGGGAGGCAAGTTTACTTTTAAAGCATAGTTGTCCCTGAAAATAGCTCCTACCTTGAAAATGTAACAAAATATACGAAAATAAGAAAAAAACAAATTAACACAATATTTATAAAAGTAATCTGAGTTTATCTTAAGAGTGTAAATAAAATTATTCGGCTAAAGTCTTTAGAATAAAGATAGGTATAATTAAAATATTTTACCTGTAGCCTGAATATATTCTTTTGTTTCGGGCATGTTAAGTAAAACTTTAATTACTCTTTTCTCTTCTTTCGTTTATACAAAAGGTTGCTGTAGGTATTCATTAGCACATTCTGTGTCAGACTAGACTCAAAATTCATTCCAGACAAGAATTTACAACTGAAACAATCACATAAATGAATATCTTAAATATTTAATATCACATTAAATTATTTATAATATTTATTTTAAATATGATAATAGGTCATTAATACACAAAACAATATTATTTGTTCATGTCGAACGTAAATATGTATTCATTCTTATTTATTTATACTAATCCCCCCATTTTACCTGTCAAATACATTCTATTGATGCCTGTCTTATACACCCTCGCGCCAATTCGCTGAAATAACCCACGCACACATACAAACAAAGCAACTGTAAGCCGTACAACGCTTTACAAATTACATCGTCTAGCAAAGTTAAATTCTACTAGCGCTTATTTTGCTTAATTTATACGTTTATATCGGCAACGCTACATCAAATACAGTGGATCAATTAGAAAAACGGATAAAGCGATTAAAGCGCTGGTTTACGCGACTAGAGATCAATAGCGTAGCGGTGTCGGCTTTCCCCTCACCTCGCGCTCGTGGCCTTAGTAGTTCGCTTTTGATGATACAACCTTATTTTGAAGTAGGCTTGTTTAATTTTGAGATATTATTTAGTATTAAAACTATATTTGTATTGGTAATATTTATAAAACTAAAACAAATTTAATGGTCTATAGTATATGTTTATTAATATGGGATTCGAAATTGATAAAATTCAATTTGTTTTCACCTTCATGCAGTGTGTCAAAACCCTTCGTTCTCTTGTTTCCGCCCGCAATGTCTTGCGAGTTGAGTGGCGAAACTGAACGCCGCGCTTTTTTTTGTAACCAGAGCGGAGAAATTAAAAGAAATTAAAAATAACCATTTTTCGCGTATTCAGTCAGGCGCCATTACACTGTGAGAGGACCGCCTCATATATGTTTTACCAATAATTTATATATATTTATTATTTATATTAAATAATATTATTCATTGTATTACAAAAATCTCTAAAAGTAAAAAATTAATGATTGATACTTACCTAACTACTCGTTAACTATTGTTATGCTGTTAGTTAATAAAGCGACCAATCTCACTGAGATTGCCACGTTTTAAACACTTTAAATACAACATGACATATCCAATAAACAGAATAGTTTGATTTTGATATGCAATAAGAACTAAGTATTATATTAATACAAAATTTAATTTAGTGTTTAACACATCTATATAAAAGGGCTAAAGGTTTTGATTAAAATTCGAATAGATATATAAAATAAAAAGGAATCTTTATATAAATTAAAAAAGCATATAAACTAAAAAAGCATCTTATAGCATAGCAACCCTGTCTAGTCTGAGAAAACCTAGTGTCATGACACTCCGTTCTGAACTTTCCGCCCGAAATCGAGACTTTACGTAAATTAAAAAATAAATAATAACATTCATTTATCTATAATTAACTTCACAAAGGTAATTAATTAATTTCCTTCTGAACCAACAATTGATAGGATGAAATGTCACCCTATTACAAGTAGTACACCCTAGCACAATTTCACTCTATTAATAGCGTAATTTACAAAACGACGTATTAAAGCTCTATGAGTGTTAATTTAGGACAAAATAGGCATAAAAATATTACAATATTATTACCTGCAAAAGTACAGTTCCCATGCAGGTTTGATCATTTATTTCACCCGTCATATGTTAAATTTTAACCCTACCCTAAACAAAGACCCTCAAAAGTTCTACCAGCCAAATGCGACGAGTCAACGCAAAAGATTAAAATAAATAACAAAAGATAAGAATAACGCTTATTATGTAATCTATATTGTAATACATTTTTCGATATAAAAAAATCCAGTCAGTAAAATTACTTAAATTATGGCGCTTCAAACGATTCTTTGAACGAATCAGTCACTACGACTACATAGCCCACAGATATATATATAAATAAATGTGCAGTTAAAATATTTAATAATACAACTGTATTATAAAAAATCATTAAATCAAATTAAGTATTGAAAAATATAAAATTTTTATGCATCTGTTATTTTAAAATGTAAACTAATTAACTATGTAAATAAAATATATATTTAAATATTATTAATATTTTGTTACTAATTGCCCGGCATCAAAATCGAATTGTAATCACAGCTGCTGATTTGTCGGAGCAATTTGAATTCTATACGTCTCATTCTCTATCATACAGAGTAAAAGAGACAGAGTACCGCCACGCTAAATTTATTATTAGAAATGCCGACGGCACGGTCGGGTGAAACGTAGCATTATTATTTTTTTGAATGAATTATAATAAATATTCGATATTTCTTGAAATACCACATTACAGTTCTAAACTTGTTTATGTTCATATTTTTTATTATGATCAAGAATAAAAATTAACAACGCTAGAATTGTTTTTTCTATTTACCTATAATTTTTTTAGATCTTAGGATTTGATCGATGCTTGGGTCCGTGTTATTTATTGATTCTGTGAATTGACGTTTAATAAAATTATTAAAGTTAATTAACAGGTCAACAAACGTCTAACCAAACAAGGTGTCGCTGGGTACCATTTCAAGCTGAGATGTCTCCTCATGATGCACACATTTTCATATAGGTACTACAAACCTCTGCATCCGGACCTTAATCTATACAACTATTAAATGAATAACTCAATTTATCCAAGTCTTTGCTATAAATTTAAACACACTGGTAGCACGATAGGGCTTGCATCACTTCACATAGCAGAAAACTCGAAAACTATATCTAATTACTTATAATTAATGTTTTTTTCTGTCTCTACAAGATTATATTATAATATTGTTTAGCTTCTGCGCAATGCTCTAATAGATCATTGATTTTGTTTACAAAGGCCTGTACTTTAGCACGTATTCTTTATCACGCTTTTGCTTATAAGTTAACTGTTAGAAAAACTGTCTGAACAAATATTTAGGCCGATATTATTCTTAACGAATGTTGGCAACATTTCTCTGCTGTCAAGCAGAGTCAGTGTGTTTATGTATAAAAATATCACGATTTTATCCTTCTGGATCACTTCTGGATGATAGTACTACCACACGAACACAATTCTTAAGTCATAACATATTAACTAATCTCTAGTAAGCTATTGATAAATTCGTGCTAATTTAAGGTAGAATGTATTATATTATAGTACAAGCGACCTCCGTGAACTACGCGACTATAACTATTTCGCACTTAAATCACAAGCTTATATTTATAATTGAAATGGTTGTAATTTTTTTATTTAAGAACCGATTGAAATAAAATAACCACTAAATGTTAATGGAAGTTTACCAAAATACCATAGTCAATACTGCATTAAAATCCGTTACGCCATTACTGAGATTAGCATGTACAAACGCACAGACAAACAGAAAAGATAATTAAAAATCACTGTCTTGGGTCCTTAAATTGATAGATGCCGCCAAAAAATTTTTTATTATATATCTTTCCTGTATAGACATGGATCAGTTTCATTTTTATTATATGTATAGATATATAATAAGGGTATAGTCAATTACTAGGATTAAAGCCAAGAAAGATCTCTAGAAGTCACACAGAATAGTGCAATTCATTATTGTTCGAGTGAGTACGTGAGTACGTACTTAATGATAAAAGGTATATAAGATCTAAGAAAACCGTACAAAGAAAGTTAGGAAATCAATCCATAAATATGGGTAGTTTTATCAGTATCATGTTTACAACCGGAAATCGAGACCAACGTAAGTAAGGAAATAAACTGTCTAGTGAAAAAATATCTCTTAGTCAAACAGTAACACCCCCACCCCACCCCAACCGTCACAGAAATAGATTTTTGATCATTTTTCATATTTTCAATTTTAATAATTTCATTTCAAGTAAAATAGAGAAGAAATAAAAAGAAAAAAAATAAAAGTAAGTTAAATAAAATCGGTATAAAGTAAAGTTAACTTGGACAAATTAAAAACATTTTCTAACATGGGACATATCTTGGGACTTTAAATTTCGTTTCGTTTGCGTTAATGTGTCTTTTAGAACTTCTATTATGAAAATAATTTGTTCTGCAAAGGCCAAAAAAATTTAAAACCAAATCGGCCTTGTAAATATCGTTCATACAAATAAAAGTATACCTAACTAATATTTTCGTTCGTTATTTTTGTTCGCTTAAAAACAATTAAAAAAATATTCTCCTTTTCTTTTAACCAAATCCACAATAACATTATATACTGTAATGAGCTGTAATGTTAGCTTTAATTAATATCTAAAAATTAAAAAAAAAACCAAATTATTAATTTATTCTCTCTCAATTCCGAGCATCGACAATCGCGTCGGGCGCCCGTCGCAGCCCAATCGCCTTGCGATCACATTCGCCGTTTCGTACGCAACTTACCAGGAATTCATATTACAGACAGAGATTAATATTTTAAAGTTAAGAAGATCTCGTCTTATATCCATGCTCTATATACAAATTATAATTTAAAATACATTATTAAACGCAAGTAAATAATATGTTGTAATTGTATATATTTGTCTATACATTCTTTCTTTTTATTATCTTATTTACTCACTTTCTATGTACCAAAGGAATAAAAAAATAGATAAATAAAATAAACTCACGGCTTAAACTATTATTTATGCATTTTTTTTTAATTAAAATATATAATACTTAAACTTCTTTTTTTAACTAATGTGATATATTGAAAAAGTTATTAACGCACTTTTACTTTCTCAGTCTAACTGAAATTTACAACTTTTTTTAGTCACGTTATTAACTTCTTGCTTTTAAATTACAAATTTCTACATACATTTCCTTTCCTTTTAAACGCAATAGTACTTTAATTTAAATAAAAGTCAGAAAGAAAATCTACAACCAATCATTTAAATGAAACTACCTATTTAGAAGTCATGTAACGTTTATTTTATGTATTATTGTTCACTTATAAAGTGTAACCCGCTGTGCTAATTGTCCTAGGACTTGAAATTACCATTTTATGTGTTAATATTCAAACATTACACTTTTTTACTACACACGCTATTTACATTTTTTTTTTTCGTGAGGAAATCCATTACGGATACCCGATCGGGGACTCGGACGTGGTTATGTGGGACCTCGGGCTGACCCACTAAAATCTCACAGTGCTCCTCCTCGACCGCCATTAGACAGAGCCGCGGGAAATGCCCTAATCTTCTGTTGTTGGTGGTGTTGAGTTGCGTGTTGAGTTGGGAGTCGAACTCCAACCTAATGGATAAATTCCATATTTATTGTATATACGATTAACGTTTTATTTGTGGCTACAAAGTAAGAAAACAAATTAGATAAGAAAGTTTCGAAATTCTTAATCATTTACGAAAAGTATATTTGTATTTCAATGATAAGTAAATTTAATTACACATTTTATATCAATTCATCACTTAGAATATAAGTTACTTAATACTTGATTAAACTAATTAAAAGTGCACCAGCAAGTAAAAAAAGCATTATTTTAAATATGTTCAGTTAATTTAACCCGTAATGTAATAAATACGATGACGATATTGCGCTATTTACGTATGAATTCCGCGTATCGTTTGACTTTTGGTCAGAGCCGGCCGCGGCCGTTTGTTTGCATAATAACCTCGCTCGACAAGATTGCCTTGTATGTCTTATCACAGTGACGTAGCATACGGGAGTTGCGCAGTGCGCGCTGTTCACCCGGCTATCATATCCTCGAAGATATATTCAATACATTCCTGTCAATTATAAAATATAGCAAATGTGCAATTTCAACTGTATCACATTCACGTACGGCTTATATAAAAACAAGCGATTTTAGTCACTTAAGACGTTTTTTATTATGAAGCAACACATGCGCGAATGTACTGAAATGAGAACAACGCACTTGCACGATACGTCGTGATACCATCACGTATTTATGTACTCCTGGTCGCTATGCCCGCTAAGCCGTGGCACACGATACTTATTTTGCGTAACACACATTCTTGTTTTTTTTTTACCCGTTTTTGTTTTGTTTGAATTTAAAATAAAGAATTTTCTGCCTATATAAAATATAAGATATGTTATATATAATAATAATAATAATCTGTCGTGATTTCTTTTTACTTTTTTATCGACAAATATTAAATATAGATTTAAAAAAAAACACCTAATTAATATATTATTATTTTAGAACAGCAAAATTTCTATTTTAATTACTTTCCATAATTTAATTAATAAAATAAAATATATATTTTTACTTTATTAATATAAATATAAACACAATTTATGGTATTAATAATTCAAGTATTCCTTAAAATTAATTCATTGATAAAAAATTCTCTGCAACGCTCGCACATGGAATGTCAATCATGCCAAAGTGATCCTTAAGCATCGACACTAATAGGACAACATGACTATACAAAATATAACGCGAATTCCAACGCTTAAAGAACGCTTTTTTCAAGTTTCGATCATTAAAGTTGTTATATCCTAGAATTTGTTTAAACTAAACCTTATGAACCTTGCAATAAAGTATATTTTATAATAAATAATATTTTAATATCAACCTCCTCTTCACGTAAATGCTGGTGCAGTACATATTAAGCTTTATTGTTATATTAAAAAGGTTCAAGTTACAACAATTGTGAATATATTTATAATGTTTTGTCGTAATACATTTCATCAATAGTGTGAGGAGGACAGCAGATGTTGAACATAGAATGGCACGCAATAACTTCCTATGCGGTTATGATCGCCTGGTACGGGAGATCGTTTGCGTGTCGGTCGAGGTGGCGCGGTGCTTAATGCCCGCCGCCGCCCGCACCTCCGTTATTAATTTATTCGTGGAAAATTCAAAATATCCTTTATTCAAATAGAAAATCCTTTATTCCAAGGAAATTAAAGCAAATAACGGAATTTTGATTATTTTTTTTTTATTTATGGTAATTTTAATTTATTATTATTTTTATAAGTTACCACCCTTAAAAGGAGATTTACCACCCTTTCATACCTATAGTTTTACTGTATATTTATTTAATTGTACATTTATGCTATCAATGCAACAAAAATATATTCTGAGGTATCGCAGCGCGCAGGTATAGTTGCTTTTTAATATTGGGCTGAATCTTTCAGTCAATATTTTGGGCACATCAATGATGTCAGGAAACTCTGGAATTTTCTTAAGCGTCTTCACACTACTTCGTTTCTCATAAAACGGAAAATTAATCTCGAGCCAATGCTATGCCTTTTCTTACAATTGCTAAATTACGCCGTGTCAAAAGGTGCGTGCGTATTTGCGTAGGTAGCAAATTAGTATTAGACCGCTTTTGAAACGTCACTTTACGCTTAGTTTACAAGTACAGCGCTAATATGAAAAAAATATTCATATTCGAGCTCAGCTTAATAAGCTACCCTATACATTTTTTCCTTTCTTAGCTAATGTGGCCTACTCGTAAACTCTGAACTTGTGAGAGCCCTTAGACCTCCTTTATCCGACCCTGTCGCCAAATCCTTAATCTTTATATCGAAACCCGCTTCGAATCGACGTCCAAGCGTAAGTATTGGTATTTAAGTATTATGGTAGTATTTGGTATTTATTTATGTGCAGACTTTATTTAGCTTCGAATACATTATAACAAAATTATTTTTTATGATTAATTTAACAGTAGTGGAGAACGAAGTGTCTCAACGCTCTGTCTGCTTCTCTCTGTCTACCGTGCTTTGCTGGAAACAGCGTAAAAAATTGTAAAAAAATACATCTGTGACACGCGCTTTTAAAGAAAGTACCTATTTGTTCGTTTATTTGAAATAGCCAAAAGGTAATATTACATTACGTTACACGGCGTTAGATGATATCTATGTACATATCATGTGAAAAACTTTTCCTTTCTATATAAATAAGCCAAGGATTTATTAGTTGCTAAAATTGTGGCGCATTGAGAACTTTTCTGAGTTCTGTGTTCCAGTTAGTCAAGACATTTATGTAATAGATTTAGATGCAAAAGTGAACCTCTATACCTTTTTGTGGATAGGTTCATCTGCCCAGGTACTTCGCAATAAAAAAGAAAATGCAAGAGAAAATGGAGACAGTGTAGAGAAACAAGAAAGATAAACTTTATTTGAAGCAAACGATATCTTAAAAATGCAAGTATTCATTTAAACTACAATATATATTTACTATTAGTAGGTACTAAAAAAATTGGCTTTATTAATCAAATTTAATACCCTTACTTCCTGAAATTCATATTTAAAAATTATAAAAATATAATATGATAAACTTTTACAGCTTCACGTTTTTTTCCGCGTAGCAGGGATAAGTTTTTCCAACCATCCAGGTCCTGAGCAGCTCGTATCCATCCGCTGCAAGCCACCTTCTTTAAATCGTCTGTCCATCGTGCTGCAGGGCGTCATAAACTACGCTTGCCTAAGCGCAGTCTTCACTCTAACACGTCTCGGCTCCATCGGCTTCCGCTGCGTCTGAAGATATAACCGGCCCAATCCCACTTCAGTTCTATGTAGTAAAAGATCGTTTCAGTAGTCAAAATATAATCTAACACTATCTAACACAATTAAGCTGCTTTCATTCAAGCTTTTACCGCATAGCAGGGTGGTCAGATGGAACTTAGTCAAGACATTCCGTTTTCCACTATCAAATGAAATCGAGTCCTGTCAGTGCTCCCTTATAACTGCCAAGTAACCTATATGCTAAATTGCAGCGTTCTACACAGAAGAGTTTTCACTGTGAGTTTGTCAATCACTTTTTCTATATATGTTTAGTTAGTACAAGAAGATTTATCTAAGACACTGGACGAATAAATGGTTTAAATTCATATATTAGTTATCTAATGGCTATGCCTAATATTTCATCTTTTTACATAAGTGATATATTACGTATGTAACTAAGTTTCCTTAAGTGTGCGTATATGGTCATACAACTAATTTGTCATGTATTTTTGTATCTATTATATACGGTCAGACACAGCTTTAAGATTCGTCATTTAATTTGTCTTATAGCATTGTAAGTGTTAATTTAATTTTGTCTTAATGTTTCGCAATCATAAGAAAAACAATCTATAAAATTCGTTTTACACAAAATAGTTCTAAAAAGTATTTTATTGAATTGCGATGGAGCTGGTTGTGTTTCTAGAGCCAAATGGAATTTATTGGCGGCGGATATTTTATTTCCTGTTGTTTCCATTAAACTTTAAAAGGTAAATATTTCACTATAGTAACGTTATTTCCTAAGGCTTAACAGCCTTACTAACGTATTTCATTCAGTAGTCGACGTAAGCTCTCAGAAGCACTTAGCATGAAAACTTATTTTAAATTTAGTATAGGTTCAGCTTGGTTAACAAGATTTTTCAACGTCGGATGAGTTTCTACTTCAGCCCTTGTTTCTATAATATTTACACTGGCTTGTAAGCAGACATTCATAGAATATTGAGGGTGTAATTCAATTCTATTATATTTATTAATTTTTTTTATTTGTTAAATAAATTATTACTTAAATCATTTTCACATTAGTACATTTTTTTATTTACATCTTTATTTAATACATAAATATTGCCAAGTATACAAAAATATCTTACACCTTTAAGATATACTATACTATACATAATATCCATTTTTTATAATGAAAACCAAACCATTTATAAAAATAAACTCATTTCAATTTTGTCGACACATTTACAAGAAAATCAGAAGGTAATAAATTTTCTAAGCTATTTCCATTTTCCCACCCAAAGCGTCAACGCAATGTAATCTGGTTTTCATCACTTGCCACGATTTCTACATTAATCCTCATATCACCACGTATACAATATCCATGCAAAATCATATTGTAAGCCTTAGATACTTGTAATAGGAATCAACATAAGCAAACTAAACGGTTAATTTAACTTTGTCAATGCATACAAAAATTCTATCTTTGAAAATCACAAAGTCGCCCAAGGCGTCGCTCGCAGTTCTTCGCGCTACCAGAATCGTGTTTTAGAAAAGGATGGCCAGCTATTTTATCAATATAATAGAAAGAGAGCGAGAGAGCGAATAGTAATAGAAGAGGGTTTCAATTGATTGCGAAGGGTGAGGCGCCCTTTGGCGTCTATTGAAGTCCTGAGGCGGGTGGGGCGCTGGTATACTAAAGCCATTCACTTTTTTTGTTTCTCTCTTTATTTAATTTTGCAATGGAGTATAATTTGAATATGCAGTCTACATGGCGGACTTGTTTTGCAAATATGGTCGCATGTACGTGACTGTGTAATCTTTTTAACACGAACACTGCAATTTGAATAACAATAGCGCCAAGAGATAACATTATTATTTATATGCTTTTATGTAATATATGTTTTTTTTATTTATTTTAATGTTAATTAACAGATTAATTATAGTTTGAATTTCCTACTAATAATTATATGGTTAACAAAATATTCTTCTTTATTTCGTTTCGGGTCTTAAATATAATTAATAAGCTTCCGTTTCTAAATTGTTGTAGATGATACCTACGTGATACCAATGATTTTGCGACCTGGAATAGAGCTATTACAATATTCTATCTATTCTCTATATAGATATATAATTGTAATTAGGTTCTAGGAAAGGAAACAGCCAATAATGTGCAATATGAATGTTTAAAAATGTGATGATTTCTTTGCTGTTCTATCTGAGATTACTGTCTGTTCACACAAGGTTCTTATCTCACTAAATAGCTTACTTAAAAACCTTAATAGTATTAACAATAATAAGCTTCTAACAATCAAACTTCTTACCTCATTTATAAATAATCTTTCGATAATATTCTTCTAAGAGAGATATCTACTATCTATGTATCTAATACAGTGTTCTCATTTTTCGTCAAGTTAAAACTTTGTAATTTTAATACAAAATTTAGTCCATTTTATGTGCAACTAAATAAGGTAAATAACTTCATTTTACCGGTAGTACCTACTTAATACCTCCATGTCTATATATTGCATTGTCTTATAAATAATACATATCGAGCTCCCATTACATCCAAGGCTAAATGAAAGTGTCTGTTGGTTCTATAATTAGAGTCATTATCAGTAATTACCATTATCAGTAGGCACTTGCGATATAAGCATTGGTTGGAAGCGACGTCATCACCTTACAGCAAATGCTATTACGATAAAACTTATTGTTTTATATACTTTAAGAGTTTTATGTTGTGTACGCACCTCTAGTATAAAGCAGCGGGAGTTATTGACTACAGTTTGCGCCCGGAAAATTATAATATTAATAATAAAATTAGTCTTTAGATCACACGACACCCATGCCAATGGTAAATAAGTAAATAAATGTTTAAAAATTATTTATTATGTACCTTTACCCACTTGAGGCAATTATTATATGAGATATTTTCATTTCTCCGCTTTGGTGACAAGACTAAGCGCGGCGTTGAGTTCCGCCACTCCACACCGGGTGTCACCGGAATCGGGCCACATGAATTCGGATGGAAAGGGGAGAACGGAGTATTTTGACTCTGGGTTGTCTCTGCCTACCCTGCTATACGGGAAAAAGCATGAAGCCGAAAAAAAGGATAAAAACTTCGTTTTATTGCGCACTACAAAAACTCATGACATATCAATTCAAATTTATGTATGTCTTTTTAACCTTTTTTATAATTTTATTATACCATTTAGATTATAATGTCAAGGGCTATCAGAATAACGAAGCTATATCTTTTTACCTACACACATTAAACGCAGTTCGTGACTCCGCAAAACTAGCCAGACTAATTTCTTTATCGCTTTCGGCGACGATATTAAATGACAGAATTATACAACTTTTAATACCATATATAGTAATCTATAATACTTATAACCATAATAAAATAATAAAAAGAAATGGCGTTGAAATATTTAAAATTAAAGAATTACAGAGTCAGAAGGGTAATGCTGACGGACCTTTGGTCTTTTAGAAATTGTAATCTTTTTTTAATGTATGTTATGTTGCACATAATAATACCATATCTTTTTTCACAAAATGTTTGAATTTTCTGTTTTTCATTAAATGCGATATGTATAGGCATAAGAGCGATATGTAGTTAAGCGAACGCTAAGCGTTATTACAATATTATTTTACTGACAATTAAGTAACAAAAATTGTAATCTCGCATTTCGTATAATCTACAGTCTTATTAATTCACTATTAAAAGTATGCGAACGTAAAAAGTAAAACAAAAAATATATAATATAATAATACGTAAAGGAAAAACCTTCGACCCGTTCTTACAATAAATGTGCGGACGGATGAGTATGAAATTTGGCATAATTTGAAGTTTATATAGAAAAGATGTGCAGAAATAAAAACGACTTGTAAATAACAATTACTACAAAACTTGCTTGGAAGTGAACAATAGTAAATTAATTATATAAATATCGATTTCCTCACTCGATTTCTTTATCGAAATGTCTACCGAAGCACTAAGTTCCGTCTACTTAACCTGTTAAATATAGAAGAAGTCTGAATATAGAAACCTGTGTACCCTTGATTTAACATATATTTATCACTATGTATTAGAATCTCAAACAATTAAGCAATGTAAATATCTCTACTAAACTCATCTTTATATATTTAGAAAACAAATGCTAACAACATATATATATATATATAAGATGTAGAACGCATCGCTTAGCGGTCAGAGCGCTTAAACGGTTTTCAGGAAGCGCGGGTTAAAATCTCGCTGCGTTCAAATTTTTATGTTTTCTAAATATGTATTTTTCAATTTCCTAAGTGTGCGAATAATACTTTAAAAAATGGAAAAAAAAATCATCTTTATATTCTAGATGGGGATGAATTTAAAAGAAACAATTTCCCATAAATTACTTTTTAGTTTCCTATGTTTTACTAGTACTGCCTGATCTGCCACTCAGTTCTGTGAAGCTGCTTAGTTCCGTTCTTTGGGCTTAAGATTTTATTACAGATGCAATATGTCGCAATGCATATGCCATCTTAAACAAGGAATTATTAAAGATATTAGTTATTAGGTAGTTAGAAAGCAAAAAAACAAATGTAAGTATTTTGGGTATAATTAGCCATTTTACACGCAAAGTCCCGAGACTTTTGGATTCGGGCTAAAAGCGGGTAACGGAGTCTCTTGACTGTCCCAGCCTACTCTGCTATGTGGAAAAAGCGAAGCGTAAAAGTGAAGCTAGAAAAGTATGTATAAGTACTTAAAACTAAGAATGAATAAACTTATAGCGTACAAGTGCTAATTTACAATACACTGTTCTCATGGCCTTCTCAACCTCACCTTCAATTAAGCGTTGCTATTTATTTAGAGGTTGAATAAATAAGATTTTTTTGTACCAATCAATGTAAGCGTTAAAGTAATTTGCATTGCCTCATTGTAACAATTAAATTTAAATTTGATTAAGTTATTCCGACTCGGTTTTTTGTCTTTTATATCGGTATTATGCATACTTTTTTAAACATAAGAATAAAGTAAACGTGTTTATAATTTTTAATAAGGATATAATAAATATATATTTTGATGATAATAATACAATTTTTGGCACCTTTATTCGTTTTCAGTAAATATGTACATACTGAATTCAGGTATTGGCATTTTTGCACATTGCCAAAAGTGAACACAGAATTTGGGCAATTCAAACTAAAGTAAATATTATAAATATAAACAATGCTGTAATGTATTTTCATATATTTAAACTATCGTAAATTGCCAACACATTAATCCTAGCACAATTGTCTCTCTAAATTATGTAGAAAAAACCTTTTTTCATAATAAATTTGAAACTTTCGCGGCATAAAACAGTGTAGTTAATGAATTTAATCTCGAAACACAATGTACAATATGTTCGAGGAGAGTTAATTAAGCTCTATTAAACGACGTATTTTACGAGCGCCCTTCATTTTCTATTACATGAGTTGTCATTGTTCAAGTTAATATTTCTTTCAGCGGGTGGTCATTGCCCCTACTACGGATAAATTCAAACACTACCGATTTCATGTTAAATAAAAACTTATAGAGATATAAAAATGGTATGTTATCTAAAATAACAATATATTACTTTTTAATAAGTATGTACTTTTTAAAATTTGATTTTAAAAAATCTTTTCTTGCTTGTTGTAGTTGTATTCACTTTATATCATGGTAATGGTTATAGCATTAAATATAAAAATAGTCGGTTTAATACAAATATTATTAATAGATTTAATAAATTTGACAGTTACTGTTCGAAACGAAACTAGGCTGCCGGTCACGTCTATTACCAACAAGCATAATCTTAATTTAGTTGAAAATGCTATAAGAAAAGTTAAAGCCGAAATCCAACGAAAGTAGAAAACTAAAGCCGTCTTTTTTAGGTTAAAGTCAAACTCTTACATATTTTACATATTTTTATTTATTTAATAAAAATATGCTTAAAATATGTTATATTGGATCGATGAGCCAATCTGTTTGTTTTTTATTTATATCTTATTATACCTATTGTAAAGATTTTTATCAAAAAAATATTTTCTGCTGAGACAACGTATTCAGGAGTAAAACGAACGGAGGGATTCGTTCTCTGTTACATTTCCACTTTGTCTGAGTTGGTAAGATAATTTTTTCTAATACCTATAAACATTACTAGGATTTGATTTCACACACATTCTGTTAAAAAAGAACTCTAGATATTATAAAAAATATCTATATTTTTAATTACAAAAATTGAAACTTGACTAGTTATCTTCGAGATTGAAAACAGGAGTAGTGTTTTTGCAGTCAAGGATTGCCGTAAAACACTTTTACGAGGCATTGTGAGCGGTTTACGACGCACCGACCGCGATTGACTTTTGACCATAAAATATATTTTCTATGTGGCTATTTAATAATATTCCTTGTTTTTCCGCCGCACATTAATTTCAAGGATTAACACTTAAATACTTTTTTAAAGCCTTAAGGATGGTTGTATTCATCCAACGCAACTAAAACACAATAGTTTAAATAATACCAGAGATATTAAAATATCTATGTTTTTATACATTTCTTATTGCGCACATACCCGTTGACGCGTAAAATACTGGTTTCCTTAGTAACGTGTAAGCCTCTTTATACAATACTGTATAACAAACACGTGGTAGTTCTTTTTTATTAATTTGATGATTATAGATAAATAGATAGTAATAATTTATAGCACTCAAAGCCAATACAAAGAGCAGTATACAAGGTTTTATAAGTAGTACAGAGTGTGCAAAGGCGGTCTTACTGGTAGCAACCTCTGCCAGGCAACCTTTGGTCAGAGTAACTTTGGTTAAAAAGATACGGGTAAGTGCAAATAAAGAAAGCTCAAAGATTTAACAACAAAACACTAAACTACTATATACTACTAAATAGATTATTGACTTTTTCTATGCTTAACGAACTATATATATGTAAGATAAGTAAATAATAATACATAATATATATACTTATACATAATACATAATATATATAAATATATATGTAATAAATACACATATATTGTAAGTAAAAAGGCATAACATTATAAATAAAGAAACAAGGAAACAAAGAGTATAAACATACACATAGAATATATGTACAGATACATATATATTATTGCAAAGAAAGGAAATATAGAATTGATAATTATAAAATGTATTAGGATTACACACTTCTTTTATATAGGTATAAGCTAATTAAGCCAATTTTCATACGCCTCCGCCCGCAATACGCATTCATTTTGTAAAAAGAGATAAAAATTAGTAAAAGTTTTTTTTATTTATGTATTATCATATAATTATATATTGATTACATTTAATGCCACAGCCACAGCATTACACTTTTTCAAACATAGCAGGGTAGCCAGAACCTAGTGTCATTACGCTCCGTTCTCCACTTTCTTCCCGAATTCGAGATAATGCGTGTTGGGTTTCATTTAATTTAATATACATACTTTTCCTAAATATCCCTATGCACACACAATACGTTATAACATCCATTGTATATACACCATTCATATTAAAGCAACTAATACCGTGGTTTTACTTGAAATAACATGCAATGACGTCAAACAACAATTTAACACTTATTGTATAATATTCCTTTGATCCAGAAGAGCTGAGAGAAATGTCCTGGCTACATAGCCTGGTCGTCAGTTGAATGGAACGCGAATGCAGCTAGGAATATTTTGGCATGAGGCACAGTGGCTGACGGATTTACACTTTGCACAATTAAAACAAATCTATTTTTGTTCCTAATCTACTATAACTCTCTCTACACGTGCAATTTTGTGTATACGCAGTAGAAGCACGATTCGCAGAATCCTAGAGGCTTATTAAAAAATATCTTTTGACGATGTTACCGTATCAAAACTGTCAACGAACAAGTTTGTAAAAATGAATTTTATTATACCTACATACATTTTTACAGCTTCACGCCTTTTCACGCATAGGAAGGTAATCAAAGAAAACCTAGTACCAAGACACTTTCCGCCTGAATACGAGACATTGCGTGTTGAGTGGCGGAACTCGACGCCGGGACTACCGACATTAACGACCTATGAACCCACACATATATATATATATGCATTAAAGCATTTTGCTGGTTAAATAGAGAAATAGAGAGATCTCTACTATCACACTTCAATCTTTGCTTTCCTTTCCTTTTTTTAACGATCAAGTTTTTTAGCGTAACCTAACAACGATTTTTTTTAACTAGACAAGTCACTGAGTCAGATATGTCTGGGTCATTAGTTAGATAAGAATAAATACATACGCCATGTAAAATGTATTTACGACTATATATTTTTCTAAACAAAATTAACACTTTGTTCACAACATCTTTTTACAATTAAATCTTAATCGGACTTATCGCGTTTATTTAGGTTTCCGAGAGTACATTTTAGAAAACTCCACGTTTTATACATTTAAGAATGGTCCGTGGTCACATATCTTATTAATAACATCTTAAAATTAACACTCGTTAGTTTTTAACAATATTTGTCAGGTTGATATATATTACTACTTCCTGATAATAGCGTCTGAGAAATTTAACCATGTTTTGCGGATATATAGATTATGGTATATAAGTATGTTTGCGTAAACATATATACCTATATTATATATATATATATATATATTTATATATATTTATTTATTGACAGGATATTTCTGAAGAATGGTTTTAAGGATTTAAACGACTTAGAGCGCCTAGTTTCAAAGAAAATCTTGTACAATAGGTATAAAGTGTAGTGTTTAACATTCAATTGTTAAAAAATCGGTGTTGAAAAAGCGATTCGAGAAAGGGATATTCAGAATAGAACGTAATTTTGTCTTTGCATTTTTTTAAATTAGTTTTGTAATATCACTACTGTCTTTACCTACTGTCTTCGATAAGTAAATACAGTTTGCGGAATGCGCGAAGGATGTAATATGATATTGTCGTTGATTCATCGAAATGGCTTTTATTATAATCAAGATACAACCTACCCATACTGAGTAGCAGCACCTAAGTTTCTTTACGTACCTATATCATGATTCAAAGATTCAATATTTTTATTTGAACGTTAAGTTAGGCTAAATTACTCGTATCTTTTATTTTGTCTTGGTGTAAGACTTGGTGTTACACTGGTGACAGGCATTAAATTTTGCTATCTTTTTTCGGGTTCACACTTCTCGCATGGCACTGTAAGCGGAGAGAGCAAGGCACTCTATGCGCCACTTTCCTCCCGAATCGGAGTGATTGCGTGTTAAGTGGCGGAGCTCAACAATGCTATGAAATTTTGATAAAATTTCTAAATAAGGTATAAAGCATACATAGGACTTAGTTATAAGTATATACAACTATAATAAAAACAGAGAATATAATTTCAAACTCTTTAAAAACGACTAAGAAAAATCAACGGAAGAAATTTAGTAATGGAGACTTTTGTTATAATTTATTCTTAAAGCGTGTAGGCTGACATGAGTGTCGTTTTTTATATTTTTAGTGATTATAGCTACTTTTTCATATCATAGTATTATATATATGAATAATATATGATAGAAGTGAGGCAATTTTACTTTTGATAAAGTTATTGCTTCACATTATAAGTTTTCGTACGAACCAATTGGTTTCGTCGCTACCAGAAATTACCGATATTTAATCAAAATGAGCTGCTTTTATTTTAAAAATTTTTAGAAGCCTTCTTTATTTTAAGAAACAAGCAACCTTCCATTTCTATACTAAGCAAACAAACATAGTTATTGCATTACAAAGCTCACTTTTGGGTCATACCGTAGATATATTGTTTTCTTTATATAATTAGATACAAATTGTTATATACAAATGCTCTAATGGATACTGTAACTTCATTTTGACTATGTACCTATTTACAAAATATATTCTATATTTTGTCTTGATTTCACACTATATATTCTTTTGTTTCCTACTTTCTTTTGAACAACCTTTTATAAGCTTGTGACTCTATTTTGAATCACTATTTGCCGTCTTTTGCCAATTTCCACATGTATCCCGATCTAATATCTATGCAATATCTTTATGAACTGATGTCCTTGGTAGGATGATCTGGATAAAAAGAAAATTATTTTATGTCGTTTTTTGAATTAATGAGTTTTTTATTTTATTGATACTGTATATATATTCTTATATTTATCCTATTACCGATTGTGATCTGCAAGTGTTAGAGTCGTTTTTTTTTATTTTCTTTTGTTGTAGGTTTCATATTTATATAATGCAATTATTTCTATGGCAACTTTATTTTGATTTTATGATCCTTCTTTTATGTTTCTCTTAGTTTTGTTATAATCTGAAATAAATGGATTTTACTATATATTTACAAGTAACGAGAACGTTCAGCCTAATACTCAGACAGACTTCTTTGCTAATATAAGTATTTGTATGTATATTATATACTGTACAATGTGTGTATTTAAAAATAAAGTAAAATGCCCATTTAAATGTTAATCATTATGCCGGAAACTTAGTTAGCGTTAATTATGCACGTGATTTACAGAGCCATTAGTCAAATATTTTAGTTTTTACCTGCAATTTTCAATGTGCACACATTAGCATATATTAATATTATACGCAAAAAAGTCATATTACAAAAGTACACTTATTTCTTGGTAAAAAACAAAATTTTCGTTTAAACAAAGTGGTTCGACATGGACAAATTGTTTGCTAAAGTTTTCGAATTGGGAAAATTTGCATATGCTAATAGCTTGCTCAAATAACGTTAGTTTACGTTGCTATTCATCTCAAATACAGCATCAGATTGTCTATCTGCGACTATTGTTATAGATCTAAGCATCAAACAAGGCCAAAAAACGGTAAAATAAAAAATCTGCCAACTGACATCGATTCTATCGGTCTCCTAAAAAACGAACACAATGCGTCGACAACGCCACGCGTCCCGCTACCCTCGCACCGACTCACAAATACTAGATTGTGATAACGTTCTATCTACACCAAACTGTTTAAAATACAACTCTATTACGTTCCAATTAAGTATGTTTTACAAAAGCATTTTTAAAAAGAACTATGTCACATTAAATATGGCAAATTGATGCAAGCTTGGAATCCGTAGTCGATGTGCGGCGTTGCCACACCGTGCGGGCAACAGCACTTCTATGTATATGTGTGTTGTGGCACAACTGGCGCCGAATATTTATTGTATACTAACAGAATACTGACGCACGCTTAGGGCGACAGGGTTCCATACCACATAGGGCCTGACATAATGTACTTTAATGTAATGTGGTAAAGTCTATTTTGTTGCAAATGCAAGTTTAATACGATCTTGTTCTAATAAGCAAGTGTTCTATGTGACCGTCCAGGTGGCTATGTATAGCTCGTAACTGAATAACACGCATAATCTAGACGTAGATTAGTAATCTAGTGCTCAATCAATCTTGATGTTTCATAGTACGTAAAACTATAGTAGGCGCTCAGTGTGGCCATCATTGACGATCATTTTAACGACAAGGACGATGCTTTTAAAATAATTAATGTTTCGATTAACTAAGCTTATTTTATAAAATATCTTTATTTTTTATCAAAATGTGCATGATATCTACAGTATTTACTCTTTTTAACACTCAAAACTTCTATAAAATATCTATAATATAACTTAAAAAGAACCTTATAAACAAATTTACAACAAGCTCTACACCAATCGAATTTTATAAATAAAATATTGAAGGCCATCATGCCTATCAATAAACATTCCTATAAATTCACCGAAACGATATCGCTATCACGTTTTTTTTAAAACAATAATCTTCTATTGAAATCGGTAAAAAACTAAGCGGATATTCCTCGTTAAGCAGCTAGTATTGACAATTAACTAAAGCAAACGTTTATTCATACGTATATATATACTTTATATACATATATATGGTTATATATCAACTTATACATTAAAAAAAAGAAAGAAAAACTTATTTCAATTTCAAAATTTTTAATTTTCTCCGTAATATCTACCACAACGCAACTAGTTATATAAACTTTCTAGCACAGAATTATAGGTACCAATATAATTATACCTTTAGGACGCTACAATTTAATATAATGTACAGATAATATATTTAATGTCAAACTAGATGAAGCCAAAAACTTGTCCCACTAGTTTAAGTAAGACCACGGCAGAAGTGGGATTGCGAAACAGTCATCGTCAACCGTAAAATGTTTTGTAATGGCCTAACATTTGTTAAATCTTATTATATTGTGCAATTATTGAATTCTACTATGTAAAATATTAAATTTTCATCTACTTCAAGGTTTAATTTTTGAAAAAATATCAGTAAATATTTAATCAGAGTATATGTTAACTCATAACATAGAATATATAGCAATGAACAGGAACTCAACATCAAATATTAGTCATATTTTATCATTTTAATTATTTAGTGAGTGATATATCAATAAAGTAGAAAATGAGGTATTTGACTCTTTTGACAAGTACATATTCCTCTCTGCTTATGCCAAAAAATGCAGAAAACCTTGAACATGTGTAATTCTTTAATTAAGTGAAATAGGCGTAGACAAATTTAGCAATTTTTTTGCTTTGTTTTCAGGCTAGGGCGCCAGATCTGGCCAAACGCCCGAGCGAATCCAAGAAGGCCACTGCGGTAGATTGCTTCTTGTTCGCAGCGGCTGTAATGTAATGGACCACTTTTCCTACCTGTTTCGTAGTCGAGTGGCCGCTGCGAATACAAACTGTTCGGGACGCGGATGGCAATAAGTTGTTAACAACCATTCCCCCAATTGGGAATCGAACCCATTACCATCGCGTATATAGTCAGGCGCTGTGACACTGGGCAACGATGGATTAGCAATTTAGACCAAATAGATAGAGCTTCCATTACGCATCCATACCGTCGAATTAGTTGTATATCAACTAATTAATTTAATGTAATAATCAATGGGTTGGAAAGGACGCGATATTAATCAATATCGAATAAAGCATTACACACTTTATATATATTGATAATATGTTTATCATGATAAAAACTTTACTAACCTTGGAAAGAATGCTATTTTAAAAGATTTTTTCAAGACAGGGCAGTATTTTATTGAATCATGAATTTGAAACATGTTTTTTGGTAATATTTAATGGCCAAATATTCATGTAAATGTAGTCGCAAGTAGTGCTTTCCTTCAAATTGGATATTGTAAATTATAGTAATACTCTCGTCTCGGTCAATTACGTAATTCGTATTGGACAGAAAAATATAACTAGTCTGGGCAGTTCGGAAGCTATGCTACAATAGGTACCTTTGAATAAGCTATCCCACGGAAGACTATGATTTTTGAACGAAAACTTAGTTGTAAAGAGCCTGTTCCTTACGGAGCTATTTGTCCGCCTTGTTTAGCCAAGCGTGGTGCAGTACACGCATGTAGTATCCTACAACACGATGGTAATTTTTAAAAACATTTCATCCTGAGAACTGAAGAAAGCTGTGAAGATCTGTATTTTCTTGCATACTTTGGACGTAATATTCGTTCAATAATGAACGCCGATAGACTTCGAACGAAATTCATGTATTTATAAAGAGTCCCAATTTTATATCTGTACATTGTCAATGCGTATTTAGGAAGACACAAAGGGAAACCAAATGCTTTCGCCTAATTACACAATCTCCAGCACAATAAAAGACGCTGTGACGGATGGTGAAATCTAATGTCGCTCTCTTTCTTAGAAATGGAAAATTTATAATTTATCGATGTCACCACTAACAGTACACACACTACATTATCTAATAGCAATAGAAATAATTCAATAAACGAAAAATCTATTTTTCTATTTGGTCTTAATGTATTTAAATTATGTACTTTATTATGGAAAACGTACATAGCTTCTGATCTCAAAACTTATCTTAGCTAGTTATATTTAGGTATCTTTTTATTATTAAAACCACAACCTTTGAATGTAAATCAAATCGATCAATTCACTAGCGGGAATATTTATATTAAAAATATTTTAGTATCCACCGGCCACTCGTAGGTAGACGAAAGGCGGCGGTGGATTTTCCAACCTAACAGGCAACGTCTTAAAATTGGCAATATGTGGAGAACGGGGTATTTTTCTTTGTTAGATAAACGATACGATACGGATGATGTGTGAATACAGTATCTAAGTATTTATTTATATATTCTTTATCATTACTGCACACAATTTACAACTAAATAAAAAAAAAATACAAAAAGTGGGCTTAACACTAAGAAGCATTCTCTACCAACCAACCTTGTCATATGGAATATAAAAGTGTAGGTGCGCAAAGCCAAAGGTATCGTTTTTATAATTATAAATACATAGTGTTAGCTTAAAGAAAAATCTTTGGACTCCTTTTTACGAGAATTGTGCGTGACGTATTTGATATAGTATAGTTAGAAAAAAACTGCTTACGCGTCAATACTTTGTACACGAACGCCTTCACGGTTTTTCCGCATAGCAGGGTAGACGACGAGTCACATAGTGTCAAGACATTACGTTTTCCATTTTCCGCCCGAAACCGACACATTGCGTGTTAGTGGTAAAACTCTACGCCATGCTTTGTCTTGTCACCAGAGCGGAGATATCATTAATATAATCATCCTCCGTAAGACGCTGTCACACTGCGCCGATGGCCTACGTTTCACAGCTTACATGATATAGTTTATTTTATATGGTCACGGTTCTTTCGATTTATGTAGTGGAGAAGGCAGTTATAAAACATTCATCTTTATATATATATATATATATATATATATATATATATATATATATACGATACGATATCGTGATTTGTCTAATCATACCGAGGATCTGAAAATATTCATCGTTCTAGAAAAATCCCTAATCTAAAATGAAATCCAAGTTTCCGTAACGTAAAAAATCTTTTTACGAAGAAGGTAAATTTAAATAATATATTTCTGTAAATACATAAAACTAATACATTAAGTATTATAAGTGTTAGTAATGAAAATAACACATAAACTGCTATACTATACTACATAAGTACTATTTTTTATAGAGCCAGAAAAGCCGTCGTGGCGCAGTCGGAACTGAACTAACTGATCGTAAATAGAAAATTATGATATTCAGAATTTATTTGCATCGAAATACATAACCGATATATACTATTTGTATGGTTTATTTAATTTACTATAGGTATGCGTTTATCTATTCATCAAATATATTCTACAATATATTCTGTATTTATTACGAAAAATTATCTTTATATAGGGGTATTCAATACCGTAACATTTTTATTTGCAATATACGACGGCACCTACATATGTAAAAACAAACAGAACAGTGATATGTTTACTGGTATATGCACATATTTCTTAATATTATAATATTATGAATATAAAAATTCGCAAACATATGTACATTTAGGTACTTTAATATTTCCAAACATATGAAATCCATTAAAATTTCTGAATATTATTTTATGACTATAGCAAATATTGACTCTTTACAGCTGCCAGCAGTCGCGTTTGTTTTTTTAGTATAATTAGAATAATTGACGTTTTTCGTCCGTCGCAAAACTTGTATTGAAATATTAAAATCGTTTATTGGTAATAAAAGTATCTCTAATTATTTAATTCCGTTCCATACATTTTTCCAGCGTAATGCGCATAAAAACTTGATTACGCCAAATTTTTCACGTAAAAATCATACACCTAAGTGTAACCGGTAACTAAAGCAAAAACTGCATTTAATTTCGTTTTTACATTTTGTTCTTATATCCTTCATAGTTCCTTTTTAAGAAATAAACAAAAGTACTGATGTTGTTTTATATTGTAGGTAATACCGCCATTGTTTACATACAGTCTATGGACTTTAATGCAGTGCGTTTTCAACGTATATTTTAAGATTAACTAATTATTCCGTTTCTAGATCTGGTGTAATGGTAAAGCTATTGTTATAGTAAAGCTAATTAAAAAATATATTATTATAGAATCTCATCTAATTACATTTATTATTACGTCTTTTAGACTTTATTAACCAAACATAAGATTCACACGGTCAATCTCTATTCTTTTAAAAACGTGACACAAAAAATCTTCTTTTTCCGGCTTAAATTCGATACTATTAAAATATCTTTACAAATTCAAATTTAAATAATTACAGTCTTCTAATATTTCACAAGAATATTGAATGTTTTCAAATTCAAAGAAACTGTTACTACAAGCAATTTTTTTTATATTTACTATCGATATTAATACTATTGTATAGTTTTATCTTAGATAGGCTCTTTAGAATAGCAACAAAAATAGTGATTAGTTCAATGCATATTTATTTGCAATGCAATGCATGATTATTGTATTTTGCGTAAGTGTGGTAAGTACTTGATACCTAATAAGGTATAAGGTGTAAGGTATACTACAACTGGACAAAGTATATATAAATAAAGTCATATTTACTCCTAGCTAGAATGTAATCAATACAAACTAAGCATTTAATTTCTTTTATATTGGGAATTTAGTTTAAATTACTAAATACCTATATATAATAACATAAATAGAAACAATGTATTTTCCAGAATGTTTTAATATTGCAATAGAAATGTATTTTTTCAGATTCACGCTTTTTGCCGCATAGCAGGGTGATAATGCGTATTGAGTGGCGGAAATCTACACAGCGAAGAAATGAAAATAATTTCCTCCTAGTGGGAAGGAACCCACAATCACCGCGTATACAGTTTGACGCTGTCAAATTGAAGCAGTCGTCGCGATGATCCTTCTTCTTTCTCATTTTCTCTACGTTTTAATAAAAAGTAACAAAGTGACTGTATATTAGGTATATTCACGGAATAATTGCAATGAGGATAAAATAATAGTAATAAAATATAAATCTTTGTTTTTAAAATGTTTGCCGACAAACAGACGTTCTGAGGTTGTCGGTTTATCTGTTTGTATACACGATAATGTTTGGAACTAATGGATGGATTTAAATTAATCTTATTATTAAAGTAAAGCTAGGACTAGGCGACCTCGCGAGGCACCTCTTGTAGAAATCCTTATACCAACAGTCCACCTAAACTATAAGATATGATATAAGAAGGAAATGCCACCTTAGTAAAAGTTGTCCAACGTCACGCGCGGTTTCAGTTGATATAAAAAAAATTAAATCTAGATATTTGATATAGAACCGTAATATAGTAGTAATTTTATTCATTGATGTTAAACTTTAAGAAATACGAAAATTGCGCCTTGGCAAAAGATACATTTAATCCTGATCAACATTTTTGTTGCCGTACAAAAATCAAAGATTTGGAACATCTAATGTGGAACTAAGAGATTAGTGGAATTGTATTTTAGCAATGATGTTCAGCTTGATGGACCAATTCTTACTTGATAATGTAGATACTTTCTTTCAAAAGTATAAATTTACCCTCAATTTTCGGTGACAGCTATTAATAAATGGAACCTAGCTTTAACCAGTCATCTGACGAGATGATTGTGGCTGTTAAAAAATTTTAGACAGAAAGATAATATATAGTAATCAAGTAATATTTTTTAATTCAAAAACATAAAATAAGCTCAATTATAAAAATACATAGTAAGTATTATTTTAAGAGTATGTATATAGGGACATATATAATTCATAAATCACCCGCTAATAAGTATTACGGTATTCAATTCGGTTGACACCAATCGTTTTCCAGGCGCCGAGGCTGGCAACGCCGCGTCCAGGCTTAGGCTAGAGAAAGCCGTTTCTAATCTCTCGCGTCGCTCGCAGTCATTGACTCCGACGCGGTTTCGTTTTAAAATACAAATGCAATCTGCATTTAATGAGTTGATATTTTGATTTTACTTATTTTATGTGTCTTTTATTGTTTATTGTGAATAATCAATGTGTAGTTGATAAGATCTGAATTAATCAAAGGATGACACTTTAAAAGGTTCTCTATACTCTCGGTACGCAATTTCGGAGTGACGTATCACTAAAAATAACTTCTATCACGGAAAGATGTCAAAATAAAAAATATATTTGATGGTATTTTATTTTCAACTGAATGTGTATCATTACTAATATACTTATTACGTAAAAAGCTTGTTTTGTTGTAATTATATTAGCAAAAGTTTAAAACAAACAAAATGGAAGGTCACGTGTAATGTATCTTTGGAATTTTGGATATTGACCAAATCTCGTTATAATTAAAAGTAGGTAATAAATGTATCATCAATTTCTAATACCACATGTTTCCAAATGTAAAATTTACCTATTTATGAAGTTTTAAATCGATTTAGATACACACTAAATGCTATGATATGTACCTTCTAGTTTAGTTCTAATGTATGACGTGATAAGAAATGGTTAGGACACAACACTTAAAATAAAAAGATAAAGCAATTCATATTAATATGTAGCGACCCGCTCGCGGCTTCGCCTGCGCAAATTACACGACGAAAACTATTTCGTTTCTTTGCCCGCCCGCGTTCTGCCTTAAATCACAAACTTTGGTTTATAATTTAAATGGTTGTAACTGTTTTATTTATTAACCGATTACATTGAAATAAGCAAAAAATATATAAAGATAAGTTTACCATACGCATTTAAATCGGTTAAGCTGTTTCTGAGATTAGCGTGTACAAACCCACAGACAAACGGAAAAGAAAATTAAAATTAATTGTTTTGAGTTCTATTACATATAAATGCTTCCAATATTAATGCGCCCAATATCATTTTTTTATATACCTTCCATGTACAGACAGCGATCACTTACATTTATATTATATGTATAGATCACAATAGGAAAAAATACATCATAATAGTTAGTCATACTTGATTAAAAAAATTTTAAAATCTTTTATAAATAATATGTTTATAATTATTAAAAAAAAAGAAAGTACGCCCAGTAACTCCGACAAAATCGACATCAGTACGTTTTAAGCATAGTTAAACCTCTAAAGTCCTAGTTTACAATATTTATAAAAACTTGAATTTCTTAAAAAGTTATATTTTTAAGATTACAATATATACAAGCTACAATCAAAATATTAGCCTTTGTTCTTACAGACACGATAGAGGCAAATTTTTCCAATATTTTTAAACACGACGTACAACAGTAGTTGTAAGCTTAACATCTACATAAGAAAAAGTGTATAGTAAGTATATATCAGCAGATTTCCCTTGAAAATGTATTAATAAAGGTAAATAGTAATTATATTTTTCCTAGTTTAGTTACAAGAAGTGCAGTGATCTAAGTATTTCTCCAATTAGAGATACAATGGACAAAAAGAACAAAATTATGTAATAGCACTTGATTGTATCTGGATTCTGGAAACCCCGAAGTGCAAGATTCTTTTTTACCAACAATATCTATATTTTAAGTATATTTAAGTGTTATATATACACTTAATAAATTAACGTACAATAATTTTGCACGCAGCGGAATATGAACGCATGGCTTAGCGGTCAAAGCGCTTGGACGGTTTTGAAGAGGCGCGATGCGTTCACAACTTTAATACGTTTTCTAAAAAAATATTTTATAACTTTATTATTAGCAAAGTATAATTAATAATTGACATTCCCACATTATTGTAATAACACACGCCGTTCTCCATTTTTCACACGAATTCGCGACATTAAGTGTTGGGTGGCGGATCTCAACGCCGCACTTTGTCTTGTTCGCTGAGAAATAAAAATAATTCCACAACTATCGTGTATACATTCAGATGCTGTTCCACGAATCACGGCAAATGCCATATACCTATATATATCATGCGCTTTTATATTTTTAACCCTAATAGAAATAGTATTATATTTACTATAGAATAGATACAAAAAGCAAACTTAGGCACCTATCTAATGTATTTCAACTTAGGATATATCATATAAAGTGTATTTTTTATTATAAAAATTATTAAAACTAACATTATAGTATACTTTGCCTTGTTATAAATAATGTTACAAAGAAAAACATTTTTTTTTATTGTCTGTAACATTTATTACTATTACAGCGTTAGTTTACTGCGTTAGTTTAATACATTAATATAAAACCATGAAAAATATATAAAGCTTATTCGAAGTAGTCTCCGTTGGCTGAAATACAGTCCTTTAAACGCGAGTCTTGCTGAAAGGACCATTCTTGGTTCTTGAAAACGATATTATTAAAGGGCTTAACTACCATCACAGTAATGGTACCTTGATACAGTTGCGCCGCCGTTTTAATACTTTTTTCACAAAAAACATGGCTTAGTCTCCTTCATAGCTAACATGAAGATACCACCAAACCATCGCTGAAATCGGATAATGCCCACGTTGTACTCTGTTGCCTAAATGAAAGGCTTCTTTAGAGCTTTCAATATAAATACGGTCATTTTGTTTGTTAAAATATTGCTCAATTGAAAAATGTTCTCAGCCGTAAACAAAATTTTTCTGTTACCTTCCTTTTCGTACCGCTTAAGTAGTTGTTTTGATTTTACCACCTTATTCTTTTTTAAATGATCAGTTAATAAATTACCAGTGCATCCGTCTCTTATAGACTGCAAGTCCTAAGTCATCTCTTTAAATACGCCCCATGGTTCTAGGTGCTATCTTCACCTCCTGAGATGTTCTACTTGGGGACAGAATTTCTTCGAATTCTTTCCCTTACTGCTTTGATCGCAATTTTCGTATGAACACTACGTGGACGGCCAGATCTCGTTTTCTGTCACAAACAGAGGAGGTATCTTTGTACCTATCAATAGCCTGGTACACAAACAATTGACATATGAATTGTATTTGGCACCATACCTACTTTATGTAATGCAATCACAGCAATCGGTTCTCTTTATCCCCCCACTCCATTTTAATATTACAAACACAAACATATTACAATATTTTGGCACGAAAACAAGAAAACACAATTAACAATCTTATAAAAATTACAGATTCCAAATTCAAAAGTAATATTCTGTTTATTTTTAATTATAACAGCATTCCAGTCAGACTTAGTAAACTTTATTATTAAATTTGCTTTAATACCTGTATAGGTATAAACTTTATAACAATAAAGTTTACTTAGTCTGGCCATTAAATACATGTAAATATATGTGTACCTATATATTTTATACGATTACAAATAATACAAATAAAATTAATACTGAAAGCTGCTTACAATTAATTAGAAGTTAAGCAAATTAATAAGAAATTGATAATACGAGTAGGGTATATTTTTGAACTATTCGAAAAAATAAAACGAAAAATGTTTATGTATATAATTGTTAAGTTATTCAATATAACTGTGACTGTCGTGGCTTGTTTCCGAAGATTATAGATTTTATTTATGTACATACATAAACATCAAAGTTACTGTTTATATCGGCATATCTTATACACAGCTAAACAGCTTATATGAATAAAAACTGTATGGACGGAGCAGCAAAATGTGGGAACGACATGAGGACATTTCGGAAAACTATGCAGTTTTTACTAACAAAACTGTTATTGTCGTTGCGCGTGTAGTAAAAAATATAAAGTAAAAGGACAATCTTTTATATTTACGTTCTGGAAAGCCGAAGTGTAGGGGAAAGAGCACCTAACTACGTCTACTATCTAATACTTATTTAAAGGCTCCCAATGTTTGGAAGTTTATTTGACAGATGTCTTATTTCAAATTACAGGAGTCGTAGAGTGGGCAGAGAGAGAGAGAGCCAATTATTAAAAAGTCTACTCCATTATTCGTCCATTTCGTTGGGTGATATACACAGTTCCCACATATGTATGTACACAATATGTTAAATTTGTCCAAAAGTGGAGAATACTGTGTCTTATGTTAAAATCTTTCTCTCTTTCTCTTTGATAAGCCCGATACTTGAAGCGGTCAGTCACTCAGTTAGTGACCGAAGGATTTAATATAGGTATATACAGAATAGATGCTTATATACTAAGGAAGTACAAGAAACTCTAAAACCTAAACATTAAATTACCTCTACATGCAATTATCTCTACAAACATTGGATAAAATTCTTCTAGATAGTACAAACACGCACTTATGTAAATGGCACGAGATTATATTATACAAATTACATATATATATATATATATATCGATCATAATTATCATTTATCACTTGTCAGACAAACGATACCTACTGATAAATGTCACTTATAAAATTCAAACGTAGAAAGTAAACCACTTATCGATCTTAAGCTGGATTATTATAACATGGATATTGATGGAAATTATGCAATAGTCTTACAAACTGATATGACATTTTTTTTTGTTAGTAAATGCATAAAAAAATTAAATATTGTTTAGGCTGTTCGCCTATGTCTATTTTTTATAGAATAGACAAGGTAGACGAGACCACGACTCCATGTAACACCAGAGGAGCTATAGGTGCGTTGATGGTCTTTAAATATGGATCTGTTACATTGTCCAATTTTATATACAAATAAGTAAAATTGGAGTGTCTGCTTGTAATATTAATAAAACAATTTTGGCTAAATACATATGTACAACGAACATATACCAAAATAACATGTTTTTACAATTTTTATCTGGCTGTCTGTTTGTTCCGGCTAATTTCTGAAAGGTCGGCCCGATTTTGACGAGAGTTTTCCGGCCAGGTAGCTTATAAAGAGTAACTTAGGTTACTATTAATTTAAAATTCCACGCGGACGAAGCGGGCACAGTTAGTATTTCGTTAAATTTATGGAAACTGTCGAGTATAGGATTAACTAGAATGAGTATAATACATAGAAATGTAAAACTAGAAGATAAATAAAGACAATCAAAAATGAAATTTTAATATTACGATGCTTATTGCTTACCTTTTTTGCAGCGTTATGTTTAACAATTTAACATAGACTTCACGGTTTTTTATAAATGTATGTTTAAAGCTAATTTTTAAAGTACTTATTTCATGTTCATAAATCTGGACTAAGTTCTAAACTTATATTATGTTTCGGGAAACATCAAGTAGCAATTTCAAGCTCTTGAGATAAACGGTATTTATTATAAATATATACTCTACTAGGAATTTTCTAGGAATTTGAACTCTGTCTAGGAATTTTTATGTCTCACAATTCGAAACAATGTAATATCTGTGACATTGATAAATTTATTATATAAATAACAATAAACCAGCTCAATTTTTACATTTTCGTACATTTTGCGGGATAGATGGTTCATCTATTAAGAGGAAATGCCTTTATCGTAAACATTGGTTACGATAAAGGCATTCTTACAATAATCACGTTCATACTAATAGTACAGCGGTATTTCTTTATGAATAAGTGTATATACAACTTTTCTGTTACTACTGAATGACTGACTGACAGACAACGGACAATCGAAACTACTGAACAATAACAGAGTGTAAGGCACCATTTTTCGTAGGTTATTTGTCACACCGAAACGGGAAAATATGAGATATTACATTTGTACGGTCGAAATTATGAAAGATATAAATGTAAATAGTATGTAATAAAAGCTTTGCCAGAGAACAAACTTCTAAGCATTCGATCGTTTCAGCGCGCGGGTGCCCATCGCGTTACAGAAAAAAGAGCTCGAAGCGATTTCTGAGACTTACGACCCAAGTGTTGGCTTAAAATGCATTAACGGTCGCTTCTACTGTCCGAACTAATTTCCCTACTTAACCATATTTTGACAAGATCCCTTTAACGCCACTTTTGAAATATGTGCTAGAAATGAGCTGATGATAGTTCTAGAGAGTTCCAGACCGAGAACACACACACGAGACAGGTTATATAAAGTTCACACAAAGGAAAGTGTGGAGTACAACACGTTGTATAAAAATACAATAAAATGCATTTTTGTAAAAAACCGGCCACCGTTTTTTTTGCACAAGCCTGCCATGTTGTAGCTTCTATCTATTTGTTTTTGAATCCCCTATATTCAATGAATTTTATTAAAATGAAAATGAGTGTAACCTAATTATATTGATATGAGCATTACTTTAGGTAAACCAAAAAAAATTGTAGTAATTTTGATATATTTTATGTATTTAATATAATTTGTATTGCAATAGTAATAACTGTTTTGTTATCCGCGCCTCCTAAGAATATTTTAAGGAGTAGATGCGCAATTCACTCTGTCTTTGACTTTCCACCCATTTAGAAATATTGTGAATAAGTTCTGTTTACAGACGAGTGATATAGCTATATAATATGTATAATATAGTTGAACTAAGGAAGCCATAATCAGATTTTATTATAGTTTAATTTTCTTAAGCTTAATAAAGATTTTATTTTCTATATAAAATTTACACCAATATATATTAAAGGTCACAATCATCGCGTATGTTCCTACTGAACCACGATGCCGTCGTTTCAAAATTACACGAATAAGAGTTAAAAAGTTTAAAAAAGTACGCAAGATATAACGTTATATAATTCATATACATTTTCACCAAAAGATTTAAGATGATTATTGAAAAATTGAGAATAATAAATTATACCAATAATATATGTTTTTGATGATTGTATAAAGTATAATATATATTTACATATTCAATTAACCAACCAAAAAAAAAATTAAATCAATACTATTAAGTCTTATTAGTAAAAAGTTATTGAAGCCAAAAATGTATAAATAAAAAGAAAGAACATCAAAGAAATTATAAGACTAATTTCAATAATCATCTACGGATCCAGGTGGCGCTTATGACAGAGCTATCAGTGATAAGCTATCAACTTATCAGTTATCATATCCGCTGCAGGCAGCTGCTGGCGCGGCGCTAAAGTCGATGCGTCTTTTGTCACGACGATTTCGCATTTTAAGTTTACTTTAAATTTAAAATTAATTAGAACTTTTGTACCTAAGTTATTAAATAATTATTAACATAATATATTTGTAGGTATTGTAATTATTGTTTGATTAAAAAAAGAATAAGTATCCATTTTGAAATGTAGCTATTGTGATGTCTTTAAAACGTGCCGTAATATAAATATTAACTTTTATGGCTTCAAATAATCTGTAAATATTTATACCACAGTCCTAATTAGAAAAAATGGAGTTGCGGAATCTCTCCGTCTCCTCTATAATATATGGGAAATCCGAATAGTAATTAATTTAGCTAATAGTATTCTGGAGAAGTATCGTTTTAAATCCTTTTAAACACACTGAAATTCACTGAATGAAGCTATTAGAACTAATAACAGACTTTTCAGTCAGTCAGTCAGTTCTTTTATCTATCACTTTGCTATGTTATAACCTATACGCTATTTTAATGTGTTAATATTTATATAGCTTTTACGCATCAAAACAATAGGCATAATAATTAGTGACTTGCTTTTAACATCGGTTACACTGCATTTTCATAGCTCATATAGAGTTTCCCTCTATCAATTATTTGTTTTGTTTCTCATTTTATGAAATTATCTTCTTATGAATGTCTTATAGATCGTTTCTTACATACAAATTTTATTTGCCGAGTAGTTTTAGTAGTCTTGTTCGTATACTACTTAACTCTTTCTAGATCTCGTTTACTCAACTACTACTTGTATAGTTTCCAACGATAATCAAGTTTATACTTTGTTTACGTTTATGTTACAAAATAATAATAATTATTATTACTTAACTCTTTATTCAACCAAGAGAAATACGTAAGTAATAATAGTTACAATTTTGGTGTAAAGGCCTTAGGCCTTAGGCCTACAGGTAACAACAACCCAGGCAGCCCTTACCGTGATTAGACCAGAAGACACAAAGAATTAGGTCAGGACATTATAATACTGCCTGAATGGTCATCATTTTAAGATTTATATGAGCTACTAGCTGTTTTTCGCGACCTCGCCCGCGTAGTAAAAAGCCCGTCTCTGCCAATTTTCAAGGTTTTAGCAAAAAAATTAAGGACTTTCATACATACTTGCGAGAGCCCTTAGACCTCCTTAATCAAGTCTTATCACAAAATCCGTTCTTAGCACCCGTCTACTAACTATAAAGTATATGTATAGTTAAATGTCATAATACTTTAATGAACACAACCCTTTACACTTATTACAGTTCAAATTTATAATACTACTTAAGATAATTAAAACTATAACATTATAAAATTAATAAAGATATAAAAAGATAAAAAATCGTAATGAGGTCATAGTGATGCAGTGGAACACCGTCTGATGTAAACTTGATTGGTTCGACTCCTGCTCGGGAGAATGATGATATGTAATTTGTTATCGTCTGTTATCATTCTCTCTAATAAGTAAGATTGGCTTTAAGTTACGCTCTATAGGCAATGTCTAGAATATTGACAATAGTTTCTTTCTAGATAGAAGCTAACAGATTAGATACCCTGCTATACGGAAAACGCGTGAAGCTGAAAATAAATAAATAAATATAATAAGATGTATAATTAAAGTTTAAAAATCAAGTAGCGATATTGATAGCCATCACTGATATATTATCAAGCATCATTTCCGCTGCACGCAGGTGCCGATTCGCTTTAATATACCGAAATCGTAATTCAGATGATAAACACGAGATAATTTACATTGAAATAGCTCAATTAAACAAATGTATGTACATTATAATAATTGGCTTAGCTCTAGTAGTTAGAAATTACCTTCATACCTAATTGGTATTAACAATATATATATGCCTATTTCACTATATAGAATTAAAATATAGTAAAAATTAGACAATAGTACTTAGATATAATAATTTTTAATTTATGTTTATGTAATAGTTTTCTTTAACCCGGACCTTTTTTTAGCTGTTTCAGAATTATAAATTTTATTTTCCTGTGACTTAAGTAGGCATTAAGTACATTGATATACTTCTATCTACCTATTGGACCTGTTGCTGAGCAATTTCCAAAAAAAATCCATTATATTTTTGATGTCTTTTTTTATCTAACTACATTAATATGACATTGGTCATTGTACAATATCATCAGTGTCCATCGGAGGATAAGAACTTTGGTATTTGGTAGGTATAGCAGATATAATAGAGAATATGACCTTTTCGTTTCCATCGGTTACGGTTATCTACAGATTGTGATATTTGAACGCCAAAACATTTTGAATCTTTGCATGTATTATATTCGACATCTGATGTCTAATGTATCGATACCTGATGTCTAATGTCTTTGTTTAATATCTAATGTCTGATTGTTTGGACATCTTAATATCAAGATGTCTATAAACGTCTCTCATCGTTAATAATTGATTTTGAAAGTCCAAATACCTGATGGGATACCCTATCAGCCCGTCTAATTCGTAATCCATAAGAGATATTAGTAGCATTAGGAAAGGTTGGTCAGTATGATGAGTACTTTTTGGTAAAAAAGTAACGAAGATCTGACCTTCAAGCTGCCACCCGCCATCCAAGTTGTTCAAAACGACAAGGACTTTCTCCTTATTCTTCTTTCTTGTTGAAGAAGCTTTAAACCCCAAATGCAAAGCCCAAAACTGCCGTCTTTATAAATATATTACTAAAATATACTAAAAATATTAACTTAAAAGTTTACATGGGGTTACCAAATCAAAAAATAATTTAAAAAAAGTATCACTGGTTTTAGAGCTAGTTACGCATTTACTGCATTGCGCGCAAGAGTATGTACGTGGGAAAATTTGCCTTGAATTTTGTAAATATACACATGCCTTTACCTATGCATATGTGATATGTAATAAAAAAAATCCTTTCAGTAGCCAAAATATAATCTTACACCATTAAGCTGCTGTAATCCACACTTTTTCTGCATAGCAGGGTGGTCAGAGATAACCTGGTGTCCAAGACACGCCGTTCTATAATTTCTTTAAATAATAAAAACTTATTTTAACTGGTATTTGTCATGCCTACTTACAATTGTAAATAATGATTTTAATCAAAAATCTTTAGTTATGATAAAACAAAATGAAAATTTAGTTACAAATAGTTTCGTCATTGATTTTCTTTAATTCTAAATAAAGTATAAGTTATTTTGAGACTCCCTTTTTAAAAATATGGTAGGCAAAGAAAACCTAGTGTCTGGACACTCCAATATTCACTTTACGCCCCAATTTATTATAGTTGGCTCTTGATTGACAGATCTAACGCCGCACTGCGCTTTATAAAGCGGGAAAATAATTTAAATTTAATTATTCTCCTGAGTCGAACCCACAGTTATCGTTTTTACAGCCATACTGTCCAATGCGCTATAGTGGACTTGTGCTACCTATATTCATTCGGAACGTGAACAATTAATCGAGACTAAAATTATCCTATCGTTATATGATTAAAATATATTATAATTCACAGACTCGCTTATTATTTCTCAAACATTTTGACTATTTTAATATACTTACATATATAATCTTAGGTACAGAAAAAGTCTCATTCACTCAAAGTCAGGGAGGGTTGGCTATTAGTATCTAATAAATACATAAAATTATATATATTAAAGTAAATCCTCCTGTCCGTAAGTCACGTGCCCATATTAATATTTGTAATACCTATGAGAACATAAAACATTTATCACGTTCGGTTATTTAAATAACTATTTACTTACGCAGCGCTGATAAGCGTCGGGACCTTGGCCACAAGGCTACGCTTGTTTTTATATGAAAGGTTATTCGAAAGCGACTGTATTATAATGTTTTATAAATGTAAAATATTATAATATATATAAAACATAATAAGTTATAATTAACTTAATTAATTTGATTATTTTTCTTCGAATGTTTGCTCAGGGACATTGACTATATCGTTTTGGAATTTAGAGTATAGATTAATTTAATATTATTTTAATTAGTCTCGCAGGATGTTGTGGGTTTGAATTCCGTATCAGTAATTTTCTGATAGTAAAATATCCCGCATAATGTAAATATATAGTTTTACTTAGTTCTACAGAGGGGATTCCCTCTGGAGTGAAGTAAAGAGTGACGTGAAGTGTTCTTTCTACTGTCATTATAATGTATTTAAGTATCACATTATAACGATAATATATTTACTAAGTAATATAGTTACTAGATCAAGAAAATAAAACACGCCGTTCTTTATATTTCACCCATAGGTATATTATAACAGTATCATTTAATATTCATATCGTGTTTATTATAACTTAGGATACATGTACCTATATTGTATACATATTTGAAATTAATATATTATTGGTACAAAAAAAACCAGACATGTTTTTAAAATATATTTGTTCAAGAGATTTAAAAAATTAAGACAAATAAATTTAGTATATATTTAAAAATAAATAAAATTGAAGCGTGTTATTGTCATCTGGCAACACGACAAAGCGCGGTGTTGAGTTCCGCCACCCAACACACATTGTTTCAGAAAGTAGAGAACCGAGAACGGAGTGTCTTGACATTAGGTGATCCCGCCTAATACGAGATAAAGCCAATATTATTATTAAAAAGTATAATATTATTTTTAAATTAAACACAATTAAAGCATCTACAGAGGTCTGCAAACAACACTTACACGAGGCTTAAATGTAAATTAACAGTTTTCAATTCCAGTACAGTAGTTCATTAATAATGTTCACAACAATAAATTAATTCCATTCAAAAGTATTTTAGCACTTGGAAATAGAAAATTAGACCGTTTTAAAATTATTGACGTTGAACAGTCATTGTTCCGGCAGCCGTCGATTGTTTTGTTATTGTCTAACGCAACGCTTGTAAAGTTAGATATTTCTCTATTGTTTTTTTATTACACTCTCATTATTACTTTTATTTATGGTTTTGTATAGAAAATTTGCCACAAATGATGGCCGAATGAAAAAAAAACAATGGATACAACTAATTGTGTTTTTTCTGAAATTGTTTATATAATGTTATTATTTATTAATTTTATCGCTATGTAAAACTGATAGGCCGAACAAAAAAAAAATGTATTACAGTTTAACTTTATATTATGTTAATTTTATTGTACAAGGAGATGACGTCACATGTTATAATTGACTGATACTACATGATATAGATAGTTGTGGCATATATAATTATTAAGGAATATAGTATTCTTGGGTCCCCCATACCCAGCCGTGAGTAAAATAGACAGAAAAATAAGTTCTTGCTCGCAGTGTAACAGTATGACGTCTAGCTGTACACACGATTGTTGTGGGTTCTATACCCACTTGAAGAAGTAAATGTGGTGATTTAGATGCCCTTCGAAGACTCGGATTCGGGAATGCGAAATATTGATTGAGTACGGAGTGTTTTGATACTAGATTTTCTCTGCCTATCCTCAACCTGCTATGCGGGAAAAAGAAAAAGAATCTTTTGCCTTGCGGACAAATTACGTATTATCAAAAAACCAAATTCGTATTCACACGTTAACTTACTTAATTAAATGAATTATTAACTTAAGCGTTTTAAAATACTTCAAATTATTTAACAGTGGTACTGACTACTTGGTACTTACTTGGAAACTAGTGGTACTTACTTCTGTCAAGTTTAATAATCTGACGGGGTATCGACCGCACCTTTGGTTAAATATGTAATTAATTAATAAGACATCACGAAAGCTTTATCATAACAATTATAAGTGACGCAAACTGATAATTGTCACACGAAAGACTAATTAATTATCTTATCCATATATAAATGATTAGTGGAATTATTAATACTTCAAGGATATAGTAATAATTATTTGCAATATAGAGATACAACCGCACAACAGGGAAGTCAGAGAGAACTTAATGTCGAGACACTCCATTCTCCACTTTTGCACTAAATTGTTTAAGTAGTTAAAGGTTCATTTCACTGGGGAAATACCTATACTAAAAATGTAATAAATGTATGTAAAAAAAAATATTACTGGGTGTATTTATCAATATAATAGAACCCAAAACAATGATTTTTAACTTTATTTTCTGTTTTTCTGTTTGTGCACGCTAATCTCAGAAACAGCTCAACTGATATAAATGTAATTTTGACTATTGTATTGAGGTAACAACCATTTAAATTATAAAAATTAATCAAAGTTTGTGATTCAAGTGAGAACGCGGGCGGGCAAATGAACTAAATAGTTTCGTCATGGACTTTACGCAGGCGAAGCCGCGAGCGTGTCGTATATATATATTCTCGATCATTCATTCCATTCTCGATATAAATATATTTTCTCGATCTGTACAGCACGCTCGTGCTGCAGGTAACTTCCGAATATGCTCTTTGCTTTCATTTACAGAAACAAAAAATTCTAGAAAGTTTAAAATATTTTATAATATGAATAAATTTCTAATTATAAATATAAAATTGTAATTACTTGTGTCCGTACAAAAAAGCAAATTAGTATAATATATTTTCAATTTCAAATGCAATAAATGTGAAATACTTATATAATAAAGTTACAAGTATCAAATATTGAAAGTTTCTTCCCCGTCTTCAAATAGTCTAGTCATATACTTTAGTGTACAGTAGCTGATTCAGAAGCATTATGACTTCTAAAAAATAGCTTTGTCATTGGCTCTGTTGAAAGCAGACCTCATAGCTATAGGTATATTAAATAGAATTTAAAACAAAATATATTGATACTATTCAGTTAAATTTTTGTGATGATCGTAGGTTCGATTCCTACTTAAAGGATTTTTTTATTAATACAAGGTCGTACAAGTTGGGAAGATAATTTCACATACTATCCAACAATATCACTAGAAGTAGTGATAGTGATAACATCCCGTCCGTCTGCAATAGTGATAAGTATATATATAAATAAAATATTAGAAACAATGCCTTACAAATATTAGAATACCTACATAATATAGCTATGTATCTCTACTTTACTCAACTTAATTGTGCTTATAGATTAAGCGTTTTGTTTGAGTTCTGCACACAATGGTTTTTAATTAACGCTTACATGTTAGCATAGCATTTATATATCTGTAGTTGCATAATGTGCATATATTATACTTAAAAAGATTAAAATATAGATTTATTATAGATAAAAACGAAAACTAATATAGTCCAAGAAGTTTCAACAGATTAGATATTCTTATTGCATTATTATAATAAAAATAAATCATATGAGAAAGCGAAAATTCGTTAATTAAAACATTTATGATATTTGTTTTGACCATAAAAATCATACAAAAGCAAAAAATATATTTCAAACAGCCAGGGCAGCGGACAATAACAACGGACTCTACAAGTGACAAATTTAAATTGCATAAATAATTATATAATAATATGTATGTATTAATCAAAAAAGTAACTTGACATTTGACGAAGACAATATACTATTGAGTTCTTATATTTTTTTAAGCAAATTTTTAATCTTTCAGTGTATTTTCTAACAGTATCATATAAGGTATACCCAATAAATATTCAATACAAAACGAGCTACAGAAATTTGTATTGTCTTGTTAATTTATACGGTCAAAGTTTGAAGAAGTGCACTTGGAATACAATACGCCTCGTCATCGTAGTGTGTATTGAATCAATCGTATGCGGGTGGTCGCTACTGTTGCAGCTGGTAGTGGCCGAAACTTCATCGTCCTTCCACTGACTTAGTTGATTATGTTATCCTTGAACATAAAGAAGTATAAGTATATGTTTAGCTGTTTAAAATGTGTTTTGTTTATTTTTTGAAAAATAATTTTTATATAAATCACTTATATACCTATATAACTATAGGTAAATTATGCGACTGGCATTTACCATTAGGATCGGTTTCTGTTGACTTCGAATCCCGCTCGAAGGTGAGATCTACATATACATAATAAGGGCTCTTATTTCAGAAGGGTAGGTTAGAACTTACTAGGTTCTCTAGTGTCAAAGCACTCCGTTTTGCACTTTCCACCCCAACAAATGTGTTCCGACACATCGCAACTCTTTGTCTTGTCACCGGAGCGGAATCGAATGGAAATTAAAATATTTGTCACAGCCGAAGATGGCCTCTTTGGTAATTAATTAGGTGCATTAATACTTGTTGGTAAAAGGTTTTGCTTTATAAGATTATAAATACATATATAGAAAATCTTAAAAAGTATATTAAACAGGTATACAGGAAGTTATATTAATTAGGTCTATTTGCTCGCAAAAGAAGGTTCTTAATCAAAATAACTTCAACCAAATAAGAATATTGTAAATGGATGCCTTTAATTGAAATAGGAAATCAGTAATTAAAACGAGCTAATTTCAACGATGATTCAGATGTTTTTACCGTGATCAACCTTTAAACGGTTGAATAATCTGCCAATCGATAAGTCCTTAAATTCTTACTAAAAAGTTACCAAGACCTTATATGATAACAAGAAATACGTTTTGTCTCGTCGTAAAATGAGGATTGAATGATAATGGCAAATCAACGCAAAACACTCAGCTTTTATGAATATTTACAGCGCGGCCGTCTATAAAATGTTGGAAAAAAGTGCAATCCACATTGAGAGGTACCATAAAAAGTAACTACATAATTGACACTAACGATATTAGGTTACACGTGGAAAATAAGATGTAATTTATTTATAGCATATTTATTAATGTTTTATTGTTAGCCTTGCTTAAGTGTATTTTTTTTTATTTATGGACAACGTTACTAATCAGTATAAAGACTAAAGTATATTTTGCGCTTTAGTAATATAATTATTTAGTAAATAAAATTAATTATTATTATAATAAACGGTAGAAAGGAACAGATGAATAGCTCAGCCAAAATCAATCGTATCGCAAAATAAGATCCTGAGCCTACCTAATGTAAAAGGCACGAGGAAGCCTCCTATTAACATGTTTACAAAGTTTGATAACTGGAAGCAACGAAAGATGTCGTGACGTTCAAAACTGGTGTACCTGTATAAAATTTTATGCTTTTAAATATTCACGATCCATAATAACAATTCAAAGTACGTACAGCAGCGTTTTAGTACGATATATTATTTGATTTTCAAATGTTGACTCGAATATTGTACCAATTATAAATTAAATTTTGATTAAAACTGTTAAGTTACTCATTGAGTGACAACGTGCTATGGTGCGTGGAACGCTGAAAATTGGCATGTAGAGGCCTTGTGTAATATGGGAGAATTTCCTGAAGTTCCATAGTTTTACGTTTTGGTGATGAACTATTGAATATATTCGGAATTGACATATTACTGTTAAAACTATTGGACATATAGCCTAAATGGAAATTATGTGGTTCAAGTCGTAATGTCTACGCAATCTAAAGATAATTACTTTGATTTTAATTATAATTACTTTAAAAGTTTTTATACTATAGTTATTTTCTTATTTCCTTAGTGTTAACTAAGCAAGTAAAAGCAAGTTAAGTATATTTTGTTCTCGTCTTTGTACCTTTTAATATTTGAAAAACAAGGCACAAAACGACGACTTAATTAATTTGGATGCTATAAAAATATTTATGACCTCGCTAATTTTAATCCCGATAAAGAATATATTACAGGATATTTCTTACATTCATTTTCAAACAGGTTTTTTTTTCTAGTCAGAGAGAACCTAGTGTCAAGGATTTCGTTAAGCATTTTCCATTTGCTCTCGCATCGGCACTCAAAATCGAGACATTGTGAGAATCGAGACATTGTAACATCGTGTTGAGTGGCGGAACTCAAAGCCGCATTTTGTCAACCCAAGGGTACCTGATTGAAGGAATGAATATATTTTGTATATTCATTGCATCGAGTGGAAATCAAAACCACAACCAATCGCGTTTACTGCCAGATGCCATCCCACCACGCCACGGTGCCCTCATCTATTTTCTAAAGTTTACATAAACGAAATCACGGGTAGGACCTAGTACATAAAGTAAAAATATAAAAGAAAACATGGTATAAATTATTAGAAAATATCTCAATAGAGTGGAAAATCGTCGTGTCTATATAACAATGTAAGTAGCTCCCGGAGTTTACAGATAGCGGGGTCCGCCCGCATAGGGCTGTCATAGTTGAAGTAAAATTTTATTAAATATATAGTTTAGATAAATTGTAATATTGTTTTATCACTAATCGTATTATTATTATTGTAAGTAAAAATAATGTTGTATATACTATTGTAATTAAATGGATTTTTATATATATTTTTTTACTTTTTAATGTATGTTCTTAACTAAATATTCTTTTCAACAGGCTATGTTACTAGTAAGTATCTTGATTTTTTTTGGCTTTTCCACATACCAACAAAGTGTCTTGATATTAGGTAGAAAACCTAATATCAAGACACTTTGTTTTGCTTTCGACCGAGTTTGTGACATTGCGTGTTAAGTACAGATAAAAGATGAGGGTACCGAGAAAAGAAAGTAATTTTAATAAGTATTCATTCAATTTCTCAAATGGGAATTGAACTCACAACCTATCGCGTTTACAGTCAGTTCCTGTCCCACTGCGTCTCTATATTTTATTAAAATAAAACTTAAAGAAATCTATAATAATAAATAAAAAGCATCAAAACAAATATTATAAACTTATACTTATAAGGGAAGCCCTACGCTACCGCACTACTGTTTACGTAATTCTCTACAGGCAGCCACAGCAGTGACTCATGTAATCAAACATTAGGCGCTGTCGTTTCGTTTCGTGTAGCTATACTGTATAATTTGTTATTTCTTCACAAATACGATTAATTAGTACTGAGATATTAATGTATATAGGTACTAATTGCATTATTACGTTATTACGAAAATTTACGTTACATTGTTGTTTTGTATACTAATTTTGTAATTAATTGATAATTAATAAGTATTGTTAATAATCAATTGTCATCCGACGAAAGGCTAGCTAGCAAGAACTACTTGGATTAAGTTGAAATTGGGTAAAGGAATGACTTATAATTTCTGTTTTTTAGCTTCACGCTTTTTCCCTCACAGTAGTGTAGACAGAGTGAGTCTAGTGTCATGTCACTACGTTCTGTACTTTCCACCCGAATTCGCCACATTGCGCGTTGAGCGGCTTCATTATTGTGAAAAAACTTTGATTTATTTTGCTTGCCCTTTGTTGCCCTTGCTACTTAATGGTTATGTAGGTACACTTATAAACTAAAATGTACGTTAAGTTATAAACACTGAATATCCTCTTAAATAGCTTAAGTAATAGAACTTTTGCACAGTAATCATTTTACAATTAAGGAATATTCATTCTATTTCATATAATTTACAACACTTTTTAACTTAACATAACTCCTTGTATATTATACCCAAATAATAGCCTTGAAACTTAACCCAAAGTACTTAAATGATATTATCTTGATGAAAACCAGCAACTCCAGCCCAAATGCGCTTATCTAAGTGATGTTGATGAAATATACCTAATTAGTTTAAGTCCTTTTAAACCACCGGCCAAAAGGTAGAATTATTTTTAAGTTTATTACAAATAACCAGTACAAATATGTATAAAAACATAAAATTTCATGTTTTTCTTAAAATACTAAAAGAAACTTGGGTAACATTACCATAAGACTTATATTTTGTCTTACAAATATAATTGGAATAGGTATACCTATCAACATGTTCAAGACAAATGTCATATAGCATAGAATAGGCAACCTAATGTTACACATTTTACGGCTCACAGATTTCCAATTCGAATCCCGAATTCGAGATATAGCATATTGCACTGGTGCCGTGAAAAGAGTTATAACAATAATTAAATGAAATGTCATCATGTATAATCGTTCATCTGCACTTTGGAACTACAGTGATGTAGGTTTTCCCTTTTCAGGGAATTTGGACGCCCTGCTTGTTTAAACTGCTGTCCAACGTCATACTGTGTACGTGTTACCTTTGTCTGTAAAATATAAAAGTATTTTTTTTTTGTTAATCAGATTTTTAAAAGATTTATGGACTTCACAACTTCTAAATAAGAATAAATTATAGGTATTAATGACTTCCCTACTAGGTTTATATGAATTGATGAAAAGTTATCTTATTAACTTAACAGCAAATTTAAAAACAAACTTAGACACAATATTTCAAGAAATTACAAATCGTCAAATGCGCAAGTAGATGTGTCAGAACTTAGAAGAAAGTTTTATGTTAAACATTTTGGTCTCTACTATATATTTTTATCGATAATGTCATTATGAGTGAATTGAACAATGGATGCATCAGATAATTTAATTTTGAGGGTTTGCAGGGTTTGCAAGCATTATGTAAATAATATTTGTTGCCTAATTACTTTTAATCTTAGTAGCAAATTACTTTAATACGAGTATCATTCAAAATCGCAACCAATGTTTATTTTTTGTATATCCTGACAATAGGTTCTTCCTGCCTATCCTCCTACGCGATACGGGAAAATGATGATAGTGAAAAAAATATTTATACCAAAATCGTAACGTCAAAACGAAAGTTAAGTTACTTATAGGTACATAGCTATATTGAAGCGCTTGGACAATATTCAAGAGACACGGACCGGCTATAGCAATATTTTTTTATGAAATTACAATATATACTTTTTACATTAGTTAAATGATGAACAATTCCAATAGGCGTGTCCTGCTACGCTAAAAAAATTATACGATTTCTAAAATAGTTTTAGAACTTCATATTTTTAGAGATATCTCATAGAGATTCAATTCCCTTAAAGACTAGAGTGCTTTTTACTAACAAATACAACGGAGGAGGTTATCAATTCGACACATATGTTAGATCACACATAACTTAATTGTCTGGTTTGTTAGAGATGTTGGATACAAAAGGAAGATATACATCAGGTGAATTATTGTACATATTTTTATATGCAATTACGTTCACTTAATTGGATACGAAAAATGTTTATATTCATTCAAAAGATTTAATTGCGTTTTTGTCGAAATTTTACATATGTAAAACTGTTGTATTTAACACACTGTGATAATATTGTACTATTGTTTATTCATAAAAATACCGTCGTACATTGGGGTTATTTTTTATTTTTATCTTCCAGGTGATCACCTGCTACTCATAGAATACGCCATTCAAAATTAAAAATCAAATTGGAAATCTACATACCTTTAGCCTGGAAGGAACTTTATTCCCCCACGTGTATGAGAATTGTACAAATTGGCATAGTTAAAAGTGAATGTGAGTAGGAAAGTGGACGAAGAGTGCATGACGCCAATATTGTGTATTGCTGAAATACAGTTGGTAAAACAGTTTTACCACGCAGAGTGTTGGTCACACTTTGGTATAAAAGTGACATGCTACGTTACAACATAAGGCAACTCATATCTTGCGACAACGGGTCTAGCAGTTCCAGCTCATTACAAGAAATTTCCATACAGCCTATCCATAATTATTTCAATACATACATTAGTTTTAACTAAATTAGTATTCGATAAATATTTACAATTTCATGTTAAACTCTTTCTTGTTTACTTCTATAATTACCTACTTACAAATTGATGCAGGTGATATTGTAATTAATACAAAAATTCCCATAGTTAATTATACAAGTTACTGCATTCATAACGACGTGTAAGTTGTAATTTTATGTCAATTAACATGGCTATAAAGCCGTTTGTGCTAACCTTGTATTAACCTAATAGGTACTATATTAATAGTATAAATTATGTAGCTTATAAAAAAAATTCTAAAATATTTTTTTTACAGTTACGGAATACTTAGTTTTTTTAAACAATCAAATTTTCTAAATACTAATGTAATATTTTAACCAAATTTAAAAAAATCATTTATTTTCTTATTTATTGATTGTGTCAATCTGACTGTATATACCATGGTTGTAGGTTCGATTCTAACTCCAGGATTACATTTAAATTATATTATTTTCCCTGTTATAGTCACAAGACAAAACGTGGCGTTGACGTCCGCTATTTAAAACGGAATGTCTCGGATTCGGTCGGATTGTGGAGAACGATATTAAGTTATCTCTGCCTAACCTGCTATGCAGGATAAAGCGTGAAGCTAAAAAAACTTAATAAGACTTAAGTTGGCAATTGAATTTTTTTTTTTTGAAAGAAACGTTATTTTGTTCTCCGCCTTAAATTTAACTAGAATAACAAATTTCCCTGGAAAACATTAATGATCGCCGTATGTCAGTTTACTTGCAGTGAAACTTTGGAAAAAACTAATTTTCATCGTCTTTCATACAACTTTAAGCATAAATACTCTATCTTCAGTTATTGATCATTATCGAAGCTGACACCGTAAATAGATGCTCATTACTATCTCACAAAAAGCTTTCACATTAATTGTAATATGAAAAAGTGACCAGCTTTTTGTTGAATTGATAAAGCATCTTTAATATTCTCGGAAATGACGGGTTTACGCAAGCTCGTCATTTTGGATCTTGTTTATATGCTCTTTCTCTGTCACACACGGAGCCTTTTCATATGGTTTGTTTCTTTCTCAGGGGTCTTAGGAATTGCTGATATTTTGCCAAATTAAATACATAAGGTATTTAAATATTTAACTAATATACATTTAATAAAAAAAGCTTTTTTGTTTATAGTGGAGTATCGTGGAGTATTGGGACCACGTCTGACTGTTGGTAGTAGGTTCCCACTCGGAGGAACGATTATATTTCAAATATTTTCATTTCTCCGCTCTGATACATAAAACAAAGCGCGGCGTTGAGTTCCACACCACTCACAACGCATTTCTCGATTTCGGACAAAAGAACGGAGTGTCTTGACACTAGGTTCTCTCTCCAAAAAAAAATAAACATTCACAGTATGTAATTGCATATTCGCTTTAATATGCGTAATAAATGTTTTAAAGAAACGTAAGAACATATATTGTACAGCTTTCTTAACAATTTATATAATAAACTTATAAATTTAGTTGTATTTTTTTAGCGTTGATGATAAAATTCTCCTATATAAAATAGTAATAGAATTTGTGTGTGTGTCCAAAAATATTATTTTATACTTGAAATGGATAATTAGAGACCATTAATTATTTATTATGTACTAGTAGCTGCCAGCAATTTCGTTTGCGTGGGCTTATTGACCGTGCCCACCAAAATACCCATCACGCTATAGCTAAGGCACAATTTACTTATATTTTATAGTAGGTGTAGTACTTATTATTGTATATAGTGGTTAAATAAAAAGTATAAACAGTCTAACAAACAGAGTCTTCTTCAACCTTATGCACCATTCAAAACTTTAGTAAATTTAAGAAATCATTTGATATAACATTCTAGTATATAAGAAATCAGTACAACTATATTTACAGGCCAGAAAGGATTTCCCATATACATAACATATGCGAGTGATACTAACAAAAAGATATAAAGCCCTCTGTCCGACCGGCAGTAGAATAAGACTCTGCTTGTATCATAGACTATTCTCTAGTTGGTTGTTTCAGCACATGCCGTGTAAAGTTGAAAGCCTTGACGACATTCTCAAAGCTAAATGGCAATTCGCTTTTTTTCTCGCGCTTCTCCGAACAAGCAAACTGGTCGGACGAGCTGCGCACGAGTTTTTTGGACAACTTCGGATCGCACATTGCATGCAGTTACTACTGTAATATTTCTTGTACTTATAATATTGATTGCACTTATTATGAGATTTTATGCTTTTAGTAATTTTGATTATCTCTGTTTTATAATACAGTAAATGTTAAACTATAATATAGTCTTGATTATTTCCGATTTTTGGTTAATTTCTAGTTTGTATTTGAAAACTAAATCATAACAAGACCTGTAAAACTATTCCATCAATTACATGTCTCAACTGTTTATGTATCTCGATAGTATTAGTAGTTAGATGCAAACAAAAAGCCTAGCAAGTTCATAACCGATATATTACCTTAATTGATCTATACTATAATTAAACTGTAAAAAAGTTGTGTTTGTACATTGAATACATTTACGAAAAAAAGTTACATAGATAAATAAATAGGAATGTAATATGAATCTATGATTTTTAAAAATGTTGCCTGATTTTCTGTTTGTCTGTTTGTACGCGACCATCTACGTAGTCTGGAAAATCTGTTAGGACCACGATAGACCAGCTATACTATAAGAATGAACTAAATGCCGCATTTGTTACCGTTGTTAAATATGGTCGGCAGTTTGACGTGGAAGTCTTTGAGACAAGAAAATTACCACTTTAATTTACTTTTGTAGTGTAGTGAAAATTACCACTTTAGTTTTGGAGTAAGTGGTGGTTTACAGGCCTTTTAGGGGCCCTCGTGAGGTCTGGGGCCTAGAACACGGGGCCCATGTGTGCTTATCATCACTTCATCACAGTATCATCACTTTTATAAAAAACACCTTATTTTGTATGTTTCATTTGGTTCGGCTTAAAATGATGTTAAGTGCGAATGATTAATATTTTGATCACAATATAGTAACAGAATAGTCTTGTGTGTATTTCAAGTAATTTTTAGGTTAAGTGTTAAGTAAATAAAACAAATATTAGTAAAATCAAAAGACTAAGGTGACGAATTGAAAATCAAATTAACGGCAATATTGGTAGTTGGTTAGCGATGTCATTGTAGCGCAGTATGATAGCGTCTGACCGTATACGCAATGGTTGTAGGTTTAATTCCTACTCAGTGATTTGTCTTTAAATATTTTCATTTCTCCGATCTAGTGACAAGCGATAAAGCGCAGCGTTGAGTTTCGCTACTCAACGTGTTGAGAGGAATCGGATTCCGACGAAAAGTGGACAACAGAGTGTCTAGACACTAGGCTCATTCTGACTACCCTGCTATACGGGAAAAGCATAAAGCTGTATCGGATTAGATGTTTCTAAGATGTAAATCTTGACCAAAAAAAAAGAGAAAAAAAAACACAAAAAAATAAACATATTTTGATTTATTATATAAATAAATGTTTGCATGTTGATCAATTTATTTAGCTTTTTAGTAGGTGATGATAGACTTGATCTCAAATTGTATGTATGGATGGGGGAATGTTTACATTTATACATATAAGAAAAATGTAACTGATCGCGGTCTGTACATGGAAGATATATGAAAAAAAATATTATAAAGGGCATTTATCAATATAATAGAACCCAAAAACATAATTATAAATTTTCTTTTCTGTTTGTCTGTTTGCTTGTGAACGCTAATCTCAGAAACGGCTTAATCGATTTAAATACAATTTTAAGAATTATATTGTGGTAAGCTTCCTTTACCGTTTAGTGTTATTTCATTTCAACCGGTCTATAAATAAAAAAGTTACAATCATTTAAATTATAAATTTTAAGCAGTTTGTGATTTAAGTGAGACGGCGGGTGGACGAAAAAAATAAACAGTTTAGGCATGTAGTTTAAGCAGGCGAAGCCGATAGCATGCGATAAGACGGAATAGTTTAGTGATATAGTTTACGCACGCAAAGCCGCAAGCGGGTTGCTAGTTTAAAATATGATAATGAACAATCAGTACGCAGCATCCTAAAATGAGGGGAAAATAAACAGGAGGGTGTTGCTTTGCGGGATTTTCTCTGCCATTCATATACGATACTGGAACTGCGTGAAGATAAATATAGCAGTTTTAAATTTATCTATTTTAACCGGACTAATTGCGTTTATTTTTGTACTTACAACATTTTGGAAAAGATGGAGGGTGGCACCATTTTGGTGCAGTGGGACAGCGTCTGTCTGTAATCCTCATTGATTGTCGATTCGATTACCACTCGGGGGTATGATTACGTAAAAAATATTTGCATTTATCCGCTCTTGTGAACAAGAAATACAATGCACGGCGTTGAGTTTCGCCACTCAACACGCAAATTCTCGATTTTGTGGTGTCGAAAGTGGAGAACGTAATGTCTTAACTTTAGTTTCTCTCTGATTACCTTGGTCAGCGAGAAAAAAAATAGAAAAACTGATGTGTTTAACATTTTACGGCACTCCATAGACTGTTAGGTCAATTTTTTTAAATACTTAAATTTAAATTATAGTTAAATCCCGAATCCAATGATATTATTAGCATAATAGTTTATAATATACCTTTAGATTGGACTGGACCGGTTATGTTACACAATAACTGTAAATATTTTTAAAAGCAGAACTTTTTGATTCTTCAGTTGTGACATTTTTGTTAAGCATGTAAATTAAAATAAAACACAGTATAAAATATTTCAACAAAACAAGATTATAGGAGGGTTGTTAGTGGTTCGTTTCTCTAAAACAAAATCCATGTACTGCACGGGCTAGCACTGATATGCCATTCGCCTAATTGACAGACGCCCGTGCATACTAATGTTTCCATTAGAATTACTTTGCAAGTATAGTCTATAGACGTGTCTGTATTTACATTGAGAAATATTATAAAATAATAAACAATTCACAATTATTAAATATAATTTTATAAATGCATAGGTATTACTTATATACAGATACATATTAAAAGCTAGCGACACGCTCGCGGCTTCGCCTGCGTAAACTATATGACTAAGCTATTTCGTATTTTTGCCCGCCCGCGTTCTCACTTAAATCATAAACTTTGCATATATTTATAAATTAAATGGTTCCAATTTATTTGTTTATGAACCAATTGAAATGAAATAAGCGCTAAATGTTAAGGTAACTTTACCACAATATAATAGTTAAAATGCATTTGAATCGGTTAAGCTGTTTCTGAGATTAGCGTGTACAAATAAACAGACAGGCATATAAACAGATGAACAGACAAACAGAAAAGAAAATTATAAATCATTGTATTAGGTCTATTATATTGATAAATGTCACTAATAATATATTTTTTTCATATATCTTGCACGTACAGACAGTGATCAGTTACATTATTACATATTTTTTTTGTTATCAACAAAAATAAGTTGTAATAATCATGTATACAAATTTCGACGTAGAGCTTAACAAAAAAATTAACATAACTACCTTATAAAAAATCAGTTGAATACATTAAACTTCTTACTTAATCAGCTTGCATAAGTTTTTCGTATTGCCAAAAGGTTATTCCAAGCATTAATGATATAGAGATGACCCGTGTTAGAAATATCTCTTACTAATTTATTTGTGAGATGTGGCCATGTGCATAAATTACGACTATATCGAGAGAATATAGTAGCATCAAGTATATTATAAGTAGTTTTATTATATATTAGTTTAAATAAGTAATAAAATACCTACTTAATTATAACAACAATGGTGATGATAAAAAATAGGTAGGTATATGTATATGACACTATTTATATTTATTCAATCTTATCTTTTATACGACTAAGTAGCATCTATACTAATGCTAATATTATAAATCTGAAGAGTTTGTTTGTTTGGTTGAATTCGCTAATCTCAGAGACTACAAGTTCGAATTCAAAAAATCTTATTGTGTTGGATAGTTGATTTATTGTAATTGTTGGATAGTCCATAGATCAATTGGACCGGAGCAGCAATGACGAATATTGCAAAAACAGGAAAATTATTCCACTGTTGAAAGCTTCCATCGCTTATGCTGCTTAAACGCTTAATGTTACGTTAAAATCATGTATGTGAGAATTGTTGTCCTCTAAAATTCAAAAAAAAAGTCCGCTGCAGCATATGTCTATCTTTTAAGCTTGAACCAGTATAACCTTTTCTGTGGTAATGAAATTTGTTCTAAAATAATGTATTATTTACGAAGGTGTTTTTATAAAGATAAAATTAATCCTTATCCAAAACAATACATTTATATTATTTGATTTCACTGAATATATTTGGAGGTATCATAGTTTTAAAATAACTCCGCAACAAAATTGTAATCAAGTATGTGCAAGACGAGCGGGCGGTCTTGAGTGGGGAGGGTGCGGGCCTGCAGTTCTGCGAGGTACCGCGTCACACGAAATAGCTATAGTTGGGAGATGTGTAGCTCACGCGGGCGAAGCTGCGACCAGTTCGCTAGTATGTAGTAGTTTAGTAGCCCTAGTGTTTTAACAGCAACACTGTGTTTTGTGAGACACCAAGCTAAAGGTATAAGGTTCGAATTTGTCTTGACCTCCTCAAAAAATAGATATTAAAGAAAGCTCTATATATCTTAGTAGATACATTAGTATGTATTTACTAAAATGGGCACTAATTAAGGTTACCTATAGGTATAAGAAGTAGTGTTTTGATTATTTTTGTTTTCAGATATTCAGTTGTCTAATAAATATATTAAATAACAGTTTTGTCATTGACCGTTAATGAATCGAAACTAAAAAGAAAGTGTCCACATATAATTAATATTACAAATCAAAATAATATAACAATATCAAGCATTTATGCAAAGAATTATTATTTAAATAACAGCTTGAAAGTATACATTATTTACGTAATTTGCTTTGTAAGTGGAGCCATTTTCCCGTCCTACGACAATAATGTGTCGGAATGCAACAGACGAACGACCTTGACAGATAGCGGGCCACATCCGCTTGGCCTTTGAAACCGAATCGACCCGATAAATTAATCAGCTAGTTTATAGAGCAATCTAATATGCATAATAGAATGCGCAAATCCATAAAACACCACTAATTTTGATACATTAGATAGAGGTCATCACTTTATGCGTCTTCTTAAAACTTTTAATGTCGTTTGAATAATTATATAAATAAATTAAATATTGCGTTAATATTTTTTTAATAGTTGTGAATAGGTATTCAGCTTCACGTTGTAGCAGCTATATGCTTTTTCCCGTTTAGCATAGTTGGCAGAGAGGATCTAGGGATAAAACACTTCACATTATTGGTCCAAATTACTTTGTGTGAAATTCATCTACATTAAATACGCTAAGCAACAAATTTATGAATAAAAAATAAAAAATTGGTTTTTTTTCATGCTTCACGCGTATTTCCGCATGGCAAAACACTCCGATTTCCAATTTCCGCCCGAATCCAAAATAGTGCGTGTTGAGTGGCGGAACGCCGCGCTTTGTCTTGGCACCAGAGCGAAGAAATGAAAGTAATTTAAATGTAATCATTTCCCGAGTTTCCCACTTGGGAACTGAATCCACAACCATCGTGACTGACTGTACTGTCAGACGCTGTCACACTGCACCACGGTGGCCTTTGATTTGAAGAAGTTGACAAATTCTCTAAATGTGCATTGTATACAGGTGTGGAATTTTAATGCAGTTATAGATTACTATTTAGGTTATTCCTAATGGTTTCCATAAAAGATAGATAAATGCTGTCACGGAATTTTTTTTTAGAACTATTTGTGACAAGCAATCCCACGGTTCAGGCGGAGCACGCCAAGACTGATATCAAGGGCAGGATTTTTTTCAACTTAATTACTCATCGTTATATTATTATTTATAATATTGTAGTGTATAAATTAAATTCCTGTAAAGTTTCTTCTAAATCCGTTAAGTAGTTTTTGCGTGAAATTATAACAAACATCCATCCCACCAAATTTACACTTTCACATTAATAATGTTAGTAGAGTTTGAATTGTGTATATTCACATTAATAATGTTTTACATACTCGTATATAATAACAATATGATGAGATTAAGATCAGTGTTTCTATCAAATTTTAAAATGTAAGTAGCTGTAGGGGCATAACTACAGAAGGTTGGCATGCAAGAAGATTTTTGTAGATATTGGTATGTTCTGTAATATTGTATAATATTTTTTTGTTATATAATCAATAGTTATCACAGCGCATGGGATTAAAAACATTTTATGGCAATTTCTTTTCGCCGTAGGTTACGTTATTGAAGTTTTAGTAGTTTTTTTTGTCATTCAGTGACAATATGGCATTGTAATGGTGAAAGAACTCTTGAAATTGGTTTACTCATTACAAACATACACAAATACAAATCTATCATCCTGATAATATTAGTATACATATATTTTGCATATTGCATGTAAACATATAGACTTATTTATATATTGACGTTACTTATTTTACAATAAATTAAACATATAAAAGTAATTAGTTTATATAGTATTTAAGGAATATTTTGACATTTATATAAAATATAGACTTTTGAGAGGTGTGTAATCAAAGGGAACGTAGATTCGAATCCACTTTCCGTCCAAAATTTAGATTGAAGAAGAATGACAGATTCATAATATTTTACTAAAAAGCGCTAGAGAAATAAGTAAATATAAACATTCTGAATGGAATTCTGAATGGAATTCAAACCTTTAACCATTGTGTGCAGTCAGGCATGACACAACTGTGCGTCAAGCCGGCTTGAGGCAGGACAGTCATATTTGTGGCGGAAGTTCGATTGCTGTTTACTTATTCATTTACCGTTAAACCACTATAAAACGGAAAATACAAAATATATACAAAATAATTGATTTTCGCGATTACTACACATTTTGAAATGAAACTATTTTTAAACAGATTAATAGCGTATATTATTGGTATTCGAAAATACATTTTAGAAACCCGACGTTTCGAACAATTTACAGTAGTCCGGGGTCACAAGTAGACTCAGATCTATGTGAGAGATATACGCGATTAATAAAGTTAAAAATAGTTTTATTTCAAAATATATACAAAGTTATAAACAGGATATTTTGTTTAAGTGTGGTTAAAGGAAACTAAAAAAGCTGCCACGATTTCATAGTTTAGTCGAGTTGCATTAGGAGTGAGGGTCCGTGAGAACTTCATTACGACACGCGTACATGAGCTGTGCTGCCTATATGTAGAGAAATTACTGTTACTTGTCGTCATAAAACGCTGCCGTAATGTCGCTAAATTGCCTGCCAGGGACGTGCGTGTGGGATTGCGACCACGCTTAGAACTTCCGAAGATGAAATAAAATATTGAGAATAATGTGGCGTCTCTTATTGATATCGTGATTTCAAATTCCATGTAAATGTGATATGAATACAAAACAAAATTATAATATTTCTTATTTAGAATTATACTTTCTATTTTAAATAATTTATAGTAGGCGGAGAGAACTTAGTTTTATACCACTTCGTTCTCCGATTTCCATATGAATTCGAAAAATTGCGGAGAAAAATAAATATTTAAATTTCCCCGAGTAAGAATCGAATTCACACCTAATAGCGTTTACTGTCAGCCGCTGTTTTACTCGTCACTATGGCCTCTACCTGTGTATTTATATACAACATTTGTCCTAAACTAAAACACTTCCCAGTTCACAGGCAAAGTATATTCAGACTGCAATATGCTCTATAAGCTGTTAGATTATAGGAAACTAGTTCTATAATGCACCGGTTTGAACAAAAAATTTTGGTGTTCTACTTCTAATATTGCCCACGTCATATTTATTTTATCACTAAATCCTAACTAATATTAAAGATTCTTTGTATGTTCTTGAATTTGCTGCATTTTGTGGAAAAAATCTTGTAAAATATCACTCCGCTCTTTAGTGTAGAAACTATTCTACCACCTACTTGGGAAAATCTCAAATATAGAAAATACAGCGTGATGAAAAATAGCATATGATTCGCAAAAAAAACTATCGCTTATAATAACACTCTTCTGTATTTAAACTACATTACTTGAAAAATATATATCTAATAGAACTTAAAATGAATGCCGTTTCAACTATGTAGTCATTTTAAGTAAGCGAATATCAAATTAAACTCATTGTAACTTTAATGATTTGCCTTTTTTTTATTATAAATTTTATAAGATCGCGATAGTGTTCGAACACAAATTCATCATAATAATAAATATAGCTTTAAAGCCAATATAGTAAAAATACTTATATAATAATTGTATTTACCATACATTAACGTCTAACTTAACTGTTTAATTACGCAATGCAAGCCACAAAACCTCTCAGAAGCAATAATCTTTTTATGTTTAATTTACCATTATCCACCTTAATTATGGATTTGTTTCTATAATCATATTGTTGTCTCTTTAAGTTTCTAATAGAGAAAAATTTTACTATAGATTTTGAGATTAAGCAAAGTCAAAGCAATAGAAAGTAAGCGTGTCGCGGAACAATAATTTGCTTAAACGTAGCGATGACAGCCGCTGAAAGTTACAGTTACCACAAACTTTAGTGAACTAGTTATATATTTCATTTATTACCTTACCTTGCCTTGTAGCTATGTAAAGTAAGATAGTTGTTACTTCTTTTCATAACGTATTGTAGTAAAACTAAGGAGGGCACTTAAACTTACTTAATTTAATTTATTCATAATTATACCCAATAGTGTCTGATCTAACCAGAGTACTGTTTCCGGAACAAATATTTTCAACATAATCTACCACTTTCATAATACTTGTCAGCTATACTTTACTCACTTACTTATTCCTTTTTATTACAGTCTAATAATTAATCATATATGAAGATAGATATGACTTATGTTGAGAAAAGAGAAATGTTTATAGTTAAATATAATTATAGCTGAATTTTTCCGGTGTCTGTAAAGCGGACGGAACATGAACGGTGTGTTGAAACAGTCTTATCAACTGTCCTCGCCTATCTTGATAGATGCCTGAAGATATGCGGAGTTCTTAGTTCCATTGATTGATATTAATATAATATATTCAAGCATTAGATTTATAGCTCTATTATTATTATATATTTCATAAAAAATGTAGATAAAATGGCATAATAACAGATTTTTCGAATAACATTTACACTTACGTTAGTTATAACAAACATATATGTATCTTCATGGTAATAAGTTCTTTGATTTTCGCAATTATTACACATTTTGAAATGAAACTATTTTAACCGGATTAATCGATTGACTAGTCTACCTGTAACCACGGACTACTGTAAAGTGTTCGAAACGTCGGGTTCTAAAAATGTATTTTCGAACACCAAAATTATACGCGATTAATCCGGTTAATTTCATTTCAAAATATCTTCATAGTGTATGCTAGTTTCGATTTGAGTTTAATCAGTTATGTATGTATACTTTACTAAGACCTTACTATTTGAGCATGACATTGGCCACTTCTTGTACACAGAACACAAAATATATATGTACGTTAAACAAATATACGCTGTACAGAACTAGATTATGATGAATCAATTAAAAATGTAATAATAAAACACTTTAAGACAATTAATAAAGTTAAATAGTCATCAAAATTAATTAATTATGTAAGAATACTTTACATTTATTTAATATGCAGCCTTTTCATACCTTGTTTTTGTTCGCGAAGTAATAAAAACGCTACCGACCATTCCATGAACAATATGAACAACTCGTTGACTCTTTTAATGGAGCTTAATTATATCTTGAAGCGTGCTAATTACAAACGTATGCAATTATATTGCTTACAAGGCATATTAAATTATTAAGAATAACACTTCTTTATAATATAGTACTGTATTTATCAAAAATATAATCGTATAATTACGCAATGACTTCTTGAAATTGATTTACTTTTGGCTTTTAAAGTTCTGTTTCGCGGCTTTGAAATTGGCTTTGCGTAATTATATTTTTTATATTACATTTGATGCGTTGTTTAACATAATCAACAAAATATAGCTTTTAAAAGTTCCAATTGATGATGTTACTAGAATACTTATATCCGCACTGTAATCGGCATGCCTACTTCGATGCATCCATTAGTTCAGGAAAAAGACCTCGTAAATCAACAGTAGTAAATCATTTTCCAATTTCATTTTCCCCCGTCCGGGGAGCGCTGGGATATGAAACAGAAAACAAAGAGGGATCACAAAGTCTATCGTAAGCTGTCTTCTCGAGCCCCTCAAGTCTTCTCTCACCCCCACCACCCCCTCGCTGGAAGAGGGCAGCGGGTGAGCCACTGGTCGCCACCTCCAATTCCTGAGGGATTGGTGTGCACCAATTGCGTAAGTGCCTAAATTGGGGTAATGCATGAATTCGCACCAGAATTTCTGACAAAGTATGGAGCCGGATCACAAGGCCAGCTTACTTTAGCGTTGAAAGTTAAATACCTTGTCGTAGCTGTCTCGTCAATCTATTTTGGGTATTAGTAAAAAGTTTGGGTTTCAATACATTACAGATACAATTACTATTTCGAATGTCAGATGTTATAAATTTAGTTATCACGTGCTTAATTGCATACAATAGATAAGGATAAACAGTTCTGTAGGAATGTATATTTTAATCATGAATAATGAAGGTAGACGTCGAAAATGTAAGATTTTATCTAACTTATTACTTATATAACTATCTTATATTTTCAGACATAATGAAAATTATATTCTTGATATTTATTTTATTTTCATCTGTTATCTAAAATAACAGAGTATTATTTAACTGAATAAAACATTTTGTAATATCGGCAGCACTTATATCCACACATATTGCGACACATAATAACTAACGACATAATATATTGCTTCATAAACCAACAAAAGACAGCTCCGCGGAAAACAGATATGAGATTCGATTGAAATGCCGTAAATAAAACACGCTGCAGCGATCACCCTTGGAAGCATTCGCATTATTAAGTTACGCGGTCCCCGAAGCGTTTTGCCGCCAAAACAACGAACATTTTGCCCCCCCGGCGCGTGTAAAAACATTCACGGCGGCCGGCCGAGTGCGACAGAGACGGACGCATAGGGCACTACGGGACGGAAAGGGATAACTGCCTTAATATTTTATCAGTCATCTCCTTAGCAGGGACAAGTTCACTATTCCAAATTAGATTCTAATACATTACATATTAAGGTTGAAAGTGATCTATCTAAGTATAAGATTGCGTGTGTGCCCTTACGTCGGTGAAAGGAAATTACAACCACACCCACGTATAATGTTGCCGCAATAAAAAAAGTGTGAGAAGAAATAATGAGCGGTTACTGGCAAGTCGAGTCGAGACCGGCGATTTCATCTTTTTTCGTACATCCTTTAATTGATTAGATGTAACAAAGAATGTTGGCGTAGATGTTAATAGACTTGAACTCGTAATGAATGATGGATGAAGGGTCGCCGAATGAGATTATAAATTTAAATGCGAGATGCAGATGAGTCGCTCGTGATCGCCGCCCGAGGAAATTCAATGAGAACGAGGCCATCGTGATCATGCGTCGATAGCGGACAGATCAATTGTCATTCCGAACATATTACACACTTGTACGTTATTCTTGATAATCTTAAATCATTAGTCAAAGCTCTAACTAAAACGATGACAAAACAAAGGAAAACAAATATTAATCATACTTATCTCTTTGTCTCTCTGTTAACAGTTATTTCCTTAATTGGTAAACTAAACTGTATCCTGACACTTTTAAACTATAAACAAGTGTTACAAATATATCAAAAAACCTTCGAAATATCACAAAAATAACAAATATTAGATAATACAATTCCCTTAGTTATTACCTAGAATTACCGAGCTTCTCGCCTCATTCACTTATTGTAACTTAACACTAACGCCAATTTCATCGTTAAGAAATAAGATAAACAACAATCTTTTTCTATAATAGAATAGGTGTAAATGATAAAGAGATTTCAAAACTTAAAAATTTTAAATTAACACATACATACTATAGACAGTGTTTGAAAAACATATTAATTTTACACGATATTTTCATTTATCTTTCTTCAAATATATAGATAATAACATTAAGCGAAACTTTCATAATAAGAAGCGTTCATTATAACAACTCACAAAAAAAATTACTAATAATTATTAAGCTATCAGCCTTTTCATGTAAACGTCGACAATGAGTAACTAGCATATCATTGGCTCGTTTGTCATTTAAGCTTTGTCAGAAAAAAATAATCGGCTTATTAGGAACGTAGTAGGTTTTTTCTAATGATACTAACGACTAAAACCAATTAGCGATAAGTAAGACAAAGGAAGTCGTCGCTAAATCAATTATCACGGCTATTTAAATGAAACGCTAGTATAGATTTATTTACCTATTAGCAATGTCGACAGTTGTTCGTCGAGTGTATTATATTATAGATATAGATATTATATATAGTTTAATAGTGTAATACAATTGTATATGCTTGGTAACAAAAAAAAAAGTTAAAATAACATACAAAAACTTAATTAACATTTGTGACAAATATTATATACTGTGGTATAACTAAAAAATTGTGATAGATTACTCTTACGGAAAATTCAATTAAAATTTAGTAGATGATTACGCACAGAACGATCTACGTTAATTTTCCAATATATCCAATCATCACAGTTCGGCTTCTGCGGCCTACAGGCATTCCAATAATTAGTTTCTTTAGAGTTCTTGTGTCGAAGGCGCACAATTTTTATCATTATGTCCGGCTGGTTATGTATCTAACTGTCTTTGCTCGTAGTTGTGTGTTACCCATTTACCATTTTCCAGGACAGCGCCGAAACTGCGTTTTAGATCAACATATACATATTACATACACATTATAATACATTTATACACATTACATGCATTACATACACGTACATTTATAATATTTTTGTTTCTCCGGTCTGGTTAATAAAATGCGACATTAGATTCCAACAGTCCACAACATATATAGTGCGTGTAGACTTTCTGTTTGTTCAATTTATAAAAAGAAAGATTATTTTATTTCATTACCTGCGAATTAATTTTGGAAACAATATAGTTTCTATACTAACGAAGATTTTCCTACATTATAATTGTGTTACCAATTATCGACATAATAGTAACAATTGTAGATTTAAAATAAATAATACTTGAATTAAAATATTACACATATTAAAATAAAAGAAAAACAATATTCAGCTTTATATCTGACGATAATAAGTGTTCGGGCTATATTTAGTAATAAATGTTAAAAGCGATGTTACAATTATTTAATATTGTATTTTTCATTTCTTCAGTTGACATTATTTATCTGTCTGTTATATATAGGTATGGCGGTAGATATAACAACTCCGTAATAGTATTATGAGTCCACTTTATTGACCATTAGTCAATTTATACTGTACAATGTCCACATATCGGACGCGTTTCATGGAAATTACCTAATTCCTTTACGCAAATGGCGAAGGTGTAACTGCATAAATTACAATATAGTATTTGAGGCAATAAAGTACTTACTATAGAAAATTAACCTATTGTTAGTATTTAAGCAAGGCTTTAGCAGAGGCCTGGGCAGGACTCTATTGAAGATATAGTATGCATAGTTTTTCACATACGGAATTGCACCACCAATAGTAGGTTAAAAATAGTTTCATTTAAAAAAGTGTAATAATCGTGAAAATCAAAGGACTTATTATGCATCACCAAATTGGGAGTTATTTGTAATATAATAATATTTCTTCTTACTATATTTAGTTATAGTATTACATATAGTTGAAACTAAGTAATTTGCTGGTTTAGGTATGTACTATGCTTTGGACATATAAAATGTCTTGCTATACGTAGTCGTGCTATACGTAGTCGTTCCATAAATAATGTTACAAAAAAACAACGTTTTTCTATTGTACGTAACATTTATTACTATTATAGATTTGGATCTCTTTATCATCCCACTCCATTTTCATACACAAAATGTTTCATAATATATTGGCGCGAAAATAAGGAAGATTACATATAAAAATTATAGATTCCAAATTCAAAAGTAATATTTTGTTTAATTCTAATTATAACAGTATTCATGGCCAGACTAAGTATATTAATACGTGAAGGAGAAAACCTTCGAACCTTTTTTACAAAATTATGCGCCGGAATATGACATATGACATAGTTAACAGGTTCCTAGCGGCATCATTTTCAATGGAACGCATTATTCATTTCAAAGAAAGAAATCTTTGTCAAAACCAAAGATATATTTATGAATATATTGGGTTTAAAGTTGGCCTATTGCTTCATTTATTGATAGATTCGTACGTAGATACACGTAGATATTGCATAAGGATAATGATACGCTACAAATACAAAAAAGAATTAGGTATTAAGTACTGTAATACTGTGTAACCACATAGTTTAATATATGAAATGTAAAGAGATATATCGTGTGTGTGATAAAACACTAGTGATGGGAATAAACTAAAATCTCAATTAACGATAAAAAAGCCTTTATTTTAAAGGGTTGGTAATCTAAGTTATGTGTTTTACATTAAAACATGGTAAGCACATTGGTTGTTTGCATTGCGCATAAATAGTATTAGTTTCTTAGCTTTTTCTTAAGCTTCTGTGGTGTTTAATGTGAATCGTTATTTGCCATAATAACCGACTCGACTTCTTTTTTGTAGCCACGTTTTTTTTCTAAGAGTCATTTACGCGCCACAGACATTTCGAATCCGTGACTTTGAAAAAAATATTATATATATATATATATATATATATATGTATATTTGAACAATTCTAAAAAATGGTCAGCACTGTGATCAAAATTTTAAATAACAAAATTGAAAATTCTAATAGAACTCCTTGTTTACCAACACCCTTCAAAATACAAAATACATAACACACGTAGATATACACGCGCGTATTTTTTTCGAAACGTGCGCGTGACCGTCAGGTTCGATGCTTGCGGCTACATGATGGTTCGAGTCACGAGTGAACAGGACTCCTAATGCAAGGAATGAAAAATATTAGATCTAATACATTTTCATTTTTTTACGCCGTTCAATCAAATTTTAATTAAGAACCAAGTTTGTATATTTAACTTACTCATACACAAAGAACTACTTCCATATGAGACGATAGTGATTTTTTAAGCTTCTAACCTTTCACCTTCGGCAAAGATACCCAATGACACTCCGAGCTGGAAAGTTTTAAACCTGAATTCGAAGTGTTGCGTATTGAATGCCAAAACTCAACGTCCATCTTCGTCTTACAGAGAAAAATTTTATCACCTCAATAACCATACCCTCAAGTATGAATCAAACCAACAACCATCACATTTACAGTCAGATTTATCACATTTGCGACACGACGGCCGCAAATTCTTATGATTTCTATTTCTTAACAAAAACTGGCCATAATACTGTACAACTTTTAGTAACAAAGTATTTACTTTTTCGTATAGTTAACCTGTTCTAACCTTGATAAGGTTCTTTATCAGATTTTCCAGATTTTCAATTATAATGTAGCTTAATGCCTAAAACGGTAAATAGTCTTCATTAAGGGGGCATTAACTTGCTCCTTATAGTGTAGCTGATCTATAATGATTCCACATGAGGTGTTCCACTTTCAGAAATAAATTATACATAGGTTATATGTAATATAGGTCTAGTAACTACGAAGATATGCGCGTACAAATAGACAAACAGATAAAAAGACAAACGTACAGACAAAAATGTTAAAAACCATAACTACATACTCTATTACTGTTTTTTGATGCCCTAAATTATTTTTTCGTTTATGTATTTCATGTACAGGTTTGTATGTCACTGTTATAGTATAGACATAGATTTGCCATGTAACTGCGTAACAGTAAAAACTTAAAAAAACATTTTTTTTAAACAACACCTTGTAAAAGACTTCCTCTTAGTATTACGACCGCCGTGAGATGCTCCGGGATTTCTCCCGTTGCACCCACATCTTTGAGGACAACCGTATTCCGTTATTCAAAAGGTAGACTCACATACATGCCTCTGCTTGAATGAAAAGTAAAATATATCTCTATATACGTAATCCTTGCGCTATTTTCAAAAATTGCCTAAAACTATAAGAAATACTGGTTATCACTGCATCAAGTGTCCTACTAAGCACGTTGCAAACAAAAGTAATTAGTCTCAAACTCACATGAGACATTGTCTAGAAATACAAGTTGCCTCCTACCATTATTTTCACGGTAGACTGAGTCATGAGTTCTTAGTGTCCTTTGTTCATTGTAAGTAATGTGGCCGAATACGGCATGTATAAAGCGTTTCATATCAATGTACTTCGCGTCAAATGAACAGCAATGCCCGCGACGCTCGCAAACGGCATCATGTCTAAAAATACTCAATACACACTCAATAGCAACACTTGTTTGTTAACTACAACATATGGAGTATATTTTAACAACTTATAAATATGAATAAAGCTTACTATGAGATTTTTTATATAGCAGTAAAAATATATTCTTTGTCGCCATATGGCGATTTATCAGTCAGAAATTTAATTTTAAAAGGAAAATAGTTTGTATTTAAGATATAAACATTTGCGATTTGCTTGCAAAATTCGTAATGTTTTCATTGTTTTTCATTGTTAATTGTAATAAATAGAAAATGAATATTGGATATATGTTTGAATTATCGTTCTACCTTTCCTGTAAGATGTCGAAAGTATACGTGATAATATAAAATTATTGAAATTTTATTAAAGTATAGGTATCAACGATATTTGAACGATATTTGAGTTTCTCGCCGGCTCTCCTCAGCAGAACTGCTTCTGAGCCGGTGGTAGTTGCCGCAAGGATCAGTCCTTAATGACTGAAATTTCATTAGTGTCAGCACTAATGACATTTTATGGTAATTAACGATTCGAAAGTGCTTGAATAAAGAATATTTTGATTTTGATTGTAAAAAAGAAATTCCTGTACACGTGGAAAAATTTAGTTTATTACATTTATTGTTTTAAACGAAACAACATTTAATAACTAAAGCTTTATTATTGTAGTTTACGTTAGGAGTGTGATCTCTAAAAGCTTAGATTACATAAGCGTTTATATAATCTACGCTCTTAATGATATCTTGTTTTAATCTTTATTCCGTTGCAAGTTCACGTTAATTTTTTACCGTCTATAAATTTTCTGATGCTATAATTACAATTCGTTTCACATTTACACAAAGCAAAAATAACAGTTTTTTTCGCATAGCAGGGTAGGCGCCAGACCTATTTTCAAGACACTCCATTCAACGGTTGAGATACGGAGCTTAAAGCGGCGTTGGTTTTACCAGAGCGGAGAAATAAAAGTAATGTAATTAATAAAAATTACATTTCCCTGATAAGGCGGTGAATCCACAAATGTCGAGTTTACGCGCAAATGTTGCGCTACAAAGGCCCTAGTTAGCATGTAGCTCATTAGTGAAACATAATTTTATTTTTGTAACAAGAATAATCCATTTTCTTAAAAGTGTAAATCTGTTATCTCTGATTATAAATTTTTTCCTAATATTAAATTCTTTAAATCAATTTTTTGTGTGTTTGTGATTTTGTGATTTTAGTGACTTTTTAAAATACGCTCATTCGATGCCAAACTCTTATGTGTTTTGTAGTCTTTCTATCTATCTATCGTCTAACATGCAATAATATAATGATCGGAAATATCGTACAATAAACATTTAGGCAGTATGTTGTTATATCGAAATAAACCAAAACACATTTGATATTATAAAATTTATAAATTGTATTCAATCTCAAATTATAGCCAAGACCCTCTTAAGTTACATTTTATCCGGACATCCGAAATCTTGCTTTTTTTCACTTAAAAATGGCTGGTTCTGTATAAAACTTGGTACACCAAATAGAACCATAATTATTCATTTGTATTCAGTCATACAATTCAAATTCTTCAATGGAACCGATTAAAGTTCACAGAATAAACTCACTACGTTCTCCAATTTCCGATAATATTTGAGTAGGTAGGTACCGACTGTCAAACCAATCTGCAAATTATCTATATATCTTTTCAGCTTCTCGCTTTTGCCCGCATAGCAGACTAGTCAGGGAGAATATAGTGTCAAGATACTCAGTTTGTATGTTAATGGTGGAACTCAACGCTGAATCAGGATTATGATAATTACTGCGCTTAGCTACGATGACCTGTAAAATAAATTTATATTAATTTAGAAAAATAAACAGCATTTCAACTGCCAGTCAAAGCATTCAGTCAAAACAATTCATCATTACATTTAAAATATATATAAATATATATATTTTTGAATAACAAACACAACACACAAAAACAAATTACACATAAGAATATATGAAATAAGACCAACAGAACTTATCAATGAACAGACAGACCTACAGACTAACAAATATAGTTTATCTGTAATCGCCCACCTCTATAGCAAACTAAACGGACCCGTACGAGTGAGTGTATCAATGTGAGCGTGCCGTACCTACAGAAGGGCGCGCGTGTGCGTGTCCAACATTTGATACGTCCAAATGAGGTTGGTGCGCGTGTGTGTGCGTTGCGTTTGCGTGTGCGAGTGGGTATCCGTTTTGTTCGTTTTAATATTTTTATTCGGCGTCCCGGTTTCTCACTGAAAGGGTCAAGTGCGTGAATACAGCTTATAAAGACGTTGCCAGGTGACGTGGGAACAGCTTATGATAGTTATTATTTATGATTTTAGATCTAATCCCGCGATTGTTTGTCAGGTTGTGCTTTCTCGTTCAATATGTATATGACATTCGTAATGCTGTGTTAATTGAAATGATTGATTGAAGTTTTAAGCATCGTTGGTCACGCTTCATCTGATATATTATGTCGTTTTATATACATATAAATAAATATTTCATTATAGTTACTTATATTATGAAATGATGGGAAATAATAAATAACATAACAAAGTAACCAAGTAGAGAACTGAATATACACTGGGGGATCAAAGTGGCTGTCCCTTCCACCCTACGTTATTACCCACCCTAGACAAGTTCACAATTATTCTCAAACTTATAATGTATTGCTTTATCATGTTAGTACATCGTCGTGCCTTGAATAAATTAAGTTTAAAAGTCTTATGAATTTTTTCGTTTTTAATAACTTACTTTTAATATAATATTTATAAATTTCTTACTTATCCTTAAAAAAGTGTAAGTTAACCTTTATAGTTGATAGTTAATTAATTATTAATTAGATAAAAAAATTCAAGATTTTTTTAATTAATTATATATTTCTTATATTGTTCTTTATTTAGTTTACTTTATTTTTGTTTATAGGAATAATAATATGTGCAGCAAATTACAATACTTACTGCAATTGTACTTATACCTGTTCATCTTTACGCCAGTCTAGATATCTCGTTAAATTTAGATTTATGAAAGTGTCTAGTAATAAATCAATCCACTCTCCACCTTCGTCCCATTTACAGACACTGCGCACCACATGCAACACTGTATCGTTAATATAAAATTTCATATCAAAAACCACAGGTGGCGTAAAATTTACAATATAGTAGGTATATACATATATTCTAGTTTATATAGAAAAATACAATGCAATGTCATATTATGTAGGTATGCCATATAAAATAAAAAAATGCCATAATCATAAACAGATATTAGTAGTAGTTGAAATCAATTATAGTATAGCGTACCACATAGCTAACCCGTATCGCAAGAGCTTATTGAAGGTACATTATAAACGCCCAACTTCACGTAAAGTAACAGTCCAGAAAGAACTGTTTCGATAATCCAATTTCTACGAATCGGTCTCGGTGCGTGTGCGCAACTCGTTAACGAGTCGCCGGAATCCTGCTCCGCTCTACAAACAACCAGTCGGTCAGCGGTCAGCCTGCGTATTTAGCTATAGCCATATGTGCAGACCAATTTAGAAATACTTGTCATAGTGCTCGGCCTTCAATTGATTGAAATGCCACACCCGACTTTGATATGCTTTACCCTACACTCTGTAGCATATCAGAAGTACGAAGTTGTGAATGGCTGCAGGATATTCGCAATTAAGTTAAATCGTACCTTTCGATTGTGCACTTAAAGTAAATTAACAGAAACGTTGCCAAACGAATGTTAAATACTGACAGTATTTAATATTTACATAAAAAAATCTTATCATAATGCTAAATTTTGTTAGCTATGGCCCAAAAAGGTTCACAGAGAGAAATCATCTTAAAAACAGCACTCAATGTAACATAATCTAAAATAGCACGCAAACTGATACATAGCTGAAGGCAAGTGTTATTTTGATCTACTTTAAAAGCTTCAATGCATGACAAGAAACCTTTACACGAGACCAGGTTTACTGGTTTATAATGTATACCTGCCCGACGGTAATACCTCTTATGAGCTATTAAACTTTGATTGGCTATAATTTACAGCCGATACTGTAACTACTGACTTGGTTCCGACACTGACTTTGTAACTTGCTATGAATTTAATAATTTATTTGGATCTTACTTTGTTCACTTTCCGTAACCACTGTCTGTCTACCATTCACTATAATTTTAATGATATACCATTATTTTATAAATACCCTCATTAGATAGATATTTTTATATACGCTATAAGGATGTAATTAGTTGAAATTTATTGTTTTGTATTAATTTTATCTAGTAGCCCGTGGCCACGTAAATTACGCGTTGCTATAGCAACGTGTAATATACTTAACTTTATTGGAAAGTGGATGTTAAATGTGTGTTTTTCATAAAAAGGGCTCGTAAGTTTTGCGTTCACGAATTAATATACCTATAAATAAATATCAACTAGAGCAACAGACGTTTGTGACTTAGATTTCTATCTCGTCGTAAAAGAGCAGCACATATAATTATACGTCTGTTCTTGTCCTACAATATATAAATACAGTATACAATTGTCGTCATTTTTCTTCTGACTGTGTTTGACTCTACATTGTATCTTCACTGCTTATCTACAATGTTTCTAATACAAAAGATAAGAGAGATTTAAATGTCATTCAAAACTACTGAAGAAGTAAACAAAAACAGAATTATAAATAAATTACTACGATAATACATGTCAAAGAAACTTATTTCAACTAGATTGTCAGTCCGAAATCTATATCCAGACATATAATAAAAATGTAACTGAACGCTGTCTGTCTATGAAATATATATAAGAAAAATATTAATGGAGGTATTTAGGTATCAACGTATTAGAACCCAAAACAATGTTTTATTTGTAGTATATTAGTGTAGTATCTGAGCCTTTGTCACGTACACACTAATCTCAAAAACGGCTTAGCCAATTTTAATGCAGTTTTAGCTATGGTACTTTGTTAAGCTTCCTTTAACATTGTATTGTGAGTACTTAATTTCAATCGGTTCATAACGTTACAACAATTTAAATTATAAATTTAAGCAAACTAGTGATTTACGAAAAAACTAGATATTTTGTTATAGTCGTGTAGTTTATGCAGGCGAAGCCGCAAGCGGGTGGCTAGTTGATAAATATATAGCCAGCGATAAAACAAACGACGCGTGCGCTGTCTATTCCGAGATGTAATATCGTAAACAAAACACTGTACGAGTATGTATCACGTAATCTTGTGAATGTCCGCGCGTAATATTATTATATCAACGTCATTATTGCATATCAGCTTCTGATACTTCATCTTTGACTTCGTCTCTAAACTTAAAATGTATAAAGAGAAATAAAAAAGTAATAAAGTAACTTTGATAACATAAGTTTTTTCTTTATCGGAAGGAAATTGTACATTTTTTAAGTTTTACGCATCTTCCGACTATAGTGGATACCTAATACCTAAATAAACCGATACAATGTAGTGTTTTAGAATATAGCAATATAATTAACGGATTTTAACGCCGCGCTCAGACTTACTAGACCAGAAAAATTAAAACTGCTATAGAGTACACGTTTAATTCCGTTCCCGTAAGTTAGTAAGTTAGTTCCGTCAAAGAAAAATCGAACCTACATTCGTCTCTGCGTCTCATTGGAATCGCGAATGGTTGTGGGTGCAATTCCTACTCGGGAGGATGATTATATTTAAAAAATATATATTTCTGGTACCTAAGATAAAGAACGCGGCGTTGAGTTCTGCCACTTAACACGCAATATCTCGATTTCAAGCGAAAAGGCGATTTCTCTGACTAGCCTGCTGAGCGGGATAAAGCGTGAATCTTACAGGGCTTTTTCATTAGGCATACCTACTGTTCATTTATCCACTATACAGTATATATTAATGTAGTTCGTATTTTTTAAACATTTCTTATCTCTTAAATCTATTTCAACCTAACCTTTACCATTGTGTATAGATACAATCTATAGAGATAATAATGACTTACACTAGAACAATTCAAGTAATAGGCAAATTAAATGATAGCTTTATCTAATTACAGCTACCGTTCCTGCTATTACAGAACAGGTGTCAATTTCGTAACACAAATTGCGTCAGTTTTCACGGTTCCTCGTCCAACACAATAAGTTTCTCAACCGCTGTTAATCCAAAGCAGTGGTGCATAGACAATTATTGTGGAGGCATCTAATTGTTGGACACGCGCCACATGCTGCCGGCTGACATATGCCGCCGCCCGCTAATGCCATCGTTTGTGTTGAGATAATGCCTATTGTTGCTAAGAATTTTGCAAAGATCCGTTTATTTTACATAATTTTCATCGCTTGGTTTTTCATTGCTTATATTATTATATATTTGAAGTAGGTGTAATACCATATTCAGAAAAGTACCATAATCAAAAAGCATAAATGGCAAAATTAATATAGATGCCACCTTAGTCATGGCAGAAATACACTTATATTTAGGTACTACAGTAAAACCACTTTAATTCTATTTCATAGGGACAACTAGACGCGTCTTAACCGTGAAAACTTATTAAACGGGCAACAAAACGAATATATATATATAATAAAACAAATATATTTATATCTTTGAGAAAATTAATGTATTGATTATATAATCAATATTATATTTATCACATTTATTTACGAAGTAGCAAGTCAATTTTAATTTTTAAAAAAATCTTCTTAATATAATTACTTTAGTTTGTTAAAAATATTCTGATGTCATCGCTAGGATAATCGCTAGCTAAACAGCCGTTTTTTTGTTTAATATAATGGGAGTTGCTTTTCTTTTTTACCGATACGTAGAGCCTTTTTGTAAGTAACTCTCATATTCAATTAACGTGATTTTAGATGTGTTTCAAGACATTTTAATTTTACAATTGGTACTCAAAATAAGTATGTAATTCATTCCAATACGATGTTAACTTCGGTTACGATTAACTTCCAATGAGTACCTGGCTGCAAATACACTGTTAATTTTTAGGTCAGCTTGTCGTGGGACGCTTCCACTACAGCATAGATGGCGTATTAAGCGGGATAGCAAACGATATTAAGCATGAACAAATTGTATGAAAACGTACTCCGAGATGCAGGAACTCACGTCAAAGAAGATTAATAAGATTTCTTGAATAATTGATTCGATAAATCTTATTAAACGCAATCGCATTAACGGGGTATGGATAAAAATTTACTCGGAGAAATATATGTATCTATTTATAGTAGTGCATGTACTGTAAATAATGTTGATTCCTTCGCGTAGCATACAGAAATCTCAATATATTAAAAGTTTTCTTTGCCTACTACCGAAATGGAGATATGTGGAGCTAGAAGATATATATTAATAATATATGTCTAGTTAGTACTCTACCAAACAATGTTACATTTTAATTCTAACATATTTAAAATATTTTTGAAGCAAACAAGTTATCTAATTAATATAAGCACGAACCGTGTCGGTCTGGTAAGTCCTACGTATGTATACTCGTATACTCGTAACTGAGTGATACAAATTCTTTCGTAAAACAAGTTTTTCTGGTTTTAATCCTATTTGGCCATTAAGAAATAACACCTCAATCAAAACACAATAACAATCACGACGCGACGCCCCTGCCATGACATTTGAATGGACGCATGATGGATCGCGACCCCTTGTCGCCTTTATGCCCACTATTTGTGAATGTGGCGCAAGCGATAAGATATCGTGGGTGTTACCTTCCTTTATAATGTGCTCATTAATTTTATTATCAACTTTTATGCCACGTTTGTTGTTCGTAAAATAACTAATGAAGGCATCAACATTTTATAATACGGAGCTTGACTGACGATTATATAGTAATTGAGTCACACTAAATGATGCTAAAATATGGATGCCTATAATGCAACCGCGTTTAGTAATGTGACTTGACATTTACCTGAATTTATTAGGAGTTAATGGCAAAAAAATGCTTATTAATCTGTTAGTGCGGTTATTGTAGTTTTTTATCTTAAAAGCTACTTATTACGGTTTCTAAAATAATATGCCGTTAAAAATTCACGCCTAAACTACGTACTTAATTAGTATAATTGTAATTTACATTTATGGAACCATCTTTTCAAATAGGAAGGTGCAATCAACACTCTTCTCACTTAATCACTTACAGATTCCGTCATCTATTATTTTTATGCAAAAATTTCGGCTTTTAGGATAAATGTAATTGATACAGCTGTATTTCATAATTTTTAAATTATATAATTGTTATGAAATAAATCAAAAAATAAAATATTATGTTTTTTATACTGATACTCTTACCCACAGGTTGGCTAGATGAGATCTCTTTTTTCCCTAGTTTTGTATTTTAAGTGCAATAAAGAATATAGATATATATATATATATATATATATATATATATATATATATTCTTCCCGGCACGCGTAGACCGTCGTTTGTCATGAACCTAAAATAAAAAAGACACTATATTTTCTGAATTTCTGCGCAATATTTGAATATTATTACCATGAATACTAATGCAATCGGTAAAGTCATTCTCGTAAATGAATACTCCATCATATCGCCAGAGCTTCAACTGTTCAAGAAACAGTTTTACCACTACAATCCGCCATGCTCCTTACTCACCGAACGTCGCTCAAACGACTACAATTTTTTACGCACTTTGAACAATTTTTCATATGAATAAGAACTTCTTCCCAGGAACAAGTATAAAATGCCATCAAGCAATTTGTGGAGCCTAGATCCCTAGTTCTATTGCAAGGGCTTAAATGATCAGTGAATATCGGGATCACGGTGGTGAATACTTTAATTAAATATATTTTTACATAATATTTTTTTTAATTGGTCTGTACGAAACACCCAGTTCGTTCTTTAAAACCTAATATATTATATTTATTTATATCTAACTGTTTACTCTATTTTTATGATGTTTCATTCATACTTTAATTCTTATTCTGCAAAATGCGTTTTAATACAAACTATAAGTAGAACAGCATTTATTTTATCATTTCCTTGCTAAGTAATATTTAATGAATTCATGAGTTTCGCCATTCATGCCAAAACCGTCGATATAATATGGATATGTTGGCGGGTAGCAACGCGAGCTGTCACATTCGTCGATTTACTTCATATAGTGCGGCGAGCGTCTGTGGCAACCCGCAACAGAAATGTACTCGTAAGTATAGATTTCATATATTTGGATTTAAGGCAATATTGAATTGAAGCTAAATAACCGAACATTTTTAGACTGTATTTAAAAAATATAATATTACGATACACTTTTTATAATAAAAATAAATAATACGGGAAAAACTGCATTAGATAAAAACTGCATATTATCCACATAGAAGAAATACTCATAAGCTTAAATACTCTTTTACTATAATTCCAGATTAAATGTGACTATTCGTGTAATATTTAAACTACTATTTAAAATACTTAGGTACAATTAAAATGTCATAGGGCTCTTAAATTATGAATTCTAACACTGGTTTAGATAAAAACATGTTTAGAAATTATTGGAAATCATTGTATAGATCCTATTTTCTGTAAGGATCTAACATTAAGGTATCGTCCGTATGTAATACAACATAGTGTATCTTTCGTTCAAATGATAGATAAGTGAAAAATCGTAACCTAAGAATTGCGAAGTTGAAGAAATATACAATAGATAACTGTCTAATTCATTATTGAGTGAATATTTCTAACTAATCCATTCCATTCCTTAGCTCAATACCAATGTAAGCGTATATTTTCTTTGTATTATATAACATTATATATGTTACTTAGAATATACAATATGCAAAAGATAAAAGGAATTAAGGTCATGAGACGAGTTGTCACATTTCATTTACTGTCGGTACAATGAGCCGCCACGTCGCGGTGAAAGCTTCTTTGAATTTTTTTTACGTTGCAGCATAGTAGGCCTTTATGTGTGGGAATGAAACAATACTACTTTTTGCTCTACTAAATATTTTAAGCCAAATTGAACTCAAAATACCATAATTGTATCGTCATACAGTTTATCATAATTAGGCTAGCTACATGATATGAACCTTCAATACCGAAAATGTAATCGTAATGAAACTAATTGAAAATTAAAACATTGAATTTAGCTAGTAAGTACCTACTAGTTTTAGATAACTAAGCACTCTGGTATATGATTGTTCTGTGACATTTAACCACTACTGCTGCCTTTTGACATATCTAGACTAGTTATCGGACTTTGTCTACGTATAAAAACGTAAAACCTATTAAACTTCCTTTGAGTGTTCGATATTTTCTCATTAAAATAATTTATCTCCATAAAATACAATAGGTAATTATAATAGAATTGAACTGAATTGAAATTGTACAGCATTACTTTTATAAAAAATATTATAATTAATAAACTTATTATAAAAAATAATTATGTAGCAATTCTTTTATAAATTATATTGAAATAAATAGTAAATTAAAACGTCAAAACATAAGTAGAACAGCTATAAGCAAACGGCAAAATCTACCATAGACAATTTTTAATAGTACCTTTTTGTATTCAGTAACAGTCCACATTGACAAATAACAAAAAATAACAATTTATATAATTACAGCCATATTTACGAATGTTTCATTAGAAGCATATACCAATTACGCGTACAAACATGGAAACTCGTTGGCCATGAATCACAGCAACACTTCATTGCACCCATAAGAGTGCGTGTTTCGCAGATAAGCGAGGGTGGATATCAAGCCAGCGGCTTTTCAATTTCCGCTCCCTAACCCTCTACCCCTCTTCACGGGGTAATTTTATTAAAAGACAGTCCGTGACTCTCTCTCAATTTTTATCTGGCGTTCCACGGTCGGTGCATTCCACGGTGTTTGAAAGGGGTTTGAAATTTTATCTGCTATTTTGTAGAGCTAGAAAGCTTAGTGTTTAAATTTTTAAATTGTATTTAAAAAAATGATACTTTAAATAATTTACTTGCCTAGGTCACTGTTACCTAATATAATTATATTTATTTATATAGAATTTAACTTTTTTAATTGAATAACAAATTTAGTAAAAAAAAATTAAGTTAATCTATAGTATAATAACGAGTAAATATTCTCACAGTAGTTTCAGTATTGACAGATTTGTAGTGTGTATTTATTTGTGTGTGTTAGAAAACTTTTTCTTGGCTTACTAACGCTGGAGTAGTTTAGATTAATTCTAGCAACGAATGAGTTAAATTATAAATATATCTTCCTAGGTAAACCGATTTTCGAAAACAGAATAAGTATTTTTTTCCTTATTATTTGCATTGTCAAAATGCGAAATATAATGTTAAAAGTATAAAATATCTTCGTAAAATTATTTCAACTTTGCAAAGAGGCACTTCCTATCCATACATACGTATAGTATAGGCATGTATGGATAGGATTACAAGGGATACACACGACCTGACCTTATTTAAATTCAAGCTGGTAAAGTGACGATACGGCTAGTAGCCTATATTGAAAAAAAAGTCTACACGTAAACTAAGCGGAAACTGTCTTGTCTCAACCATTTGCATTGTAATTTTTCATAAACTGACATTCAACTTTAAATTATACATTAATACATTTAAATCCTACCGCATCTGCACTGTCGCATTTTTACAGTAGCAAGCTATTTAAATAAAAAAGTATATATTTTAATGTAAACAATACTCGCTGTCAAATTTGCCATTAACTTAATTTATATCTAATTTCACGTAGTAGAACTTTTTCCGTATTGTCTGTCTATTTATGCATTGTGCGGCGCCTTAAAAACCAAATGGTAATTTCCAACGTTGAGAAATTTGCACAGGCATTGCAAAAACCGGCTCGTTCCCAGAACGCCTATTGTCAGCATCATTACGGCGCGCAATTTTGTTCAACTCGTATCCCCTATGTAAGCCGGGCTTTAACAAAAGTGATTACCATACGACCCAAAAGCAATCTTAACTTATGATAATAGAATACAATTTGAAATAAATTATCACCCTATGCGAAATATCAAGCCCTCGGTTGTTTCCTCTGGCTCCGACAGGACGATTTATGCGTACAAGCGCTATAGAGCTTTAAAGCGTTTGAACGTTTATTAAAAGTAGTTTAGCAAAGCGCTGTTTTTCTTCAACGTGTACAAATGGAAAGGTGCCCTTTCGTCGACAGGGTGCTTTTCAGTTTCATTGTTGCTTAAACCTTTTCCCTTGCCTTCGTCATTGAAACCGAATATTAGGTAGGTATTTAAAATTCGACACCATATTCTGCATTTATCGTCTACACTTTGTTGTAATAGTATTACTATTGTTAGATTTTTTATCGTTTGTTCGAAGTTATTTTATTTATGATCAATAATTAATAACCCATAATTATAGATAATGATCTATTGTTTTATTATATTGTTTTCGTATGGTAACTAATAAACTATTTAATAATACTATTTTATAAAAAAATATATATTTTATAACCAATAAATTGAATTTTTATGTACAGGTTGTATATTACTGAGTATATTTTAACCACTTTAGTTTATTATGGATATTTATAAGTAACTTCATAACTTCATTAATTAGAAATACTCGCATAGAATCAAAAAAATAGTCTTTTAGACAACTACTCTTTGACCACCAGACACTCCATTCAACACGCTTCCCTTAGCTTGTGTTACTCCATTGTAGTATGCGAATTTAGTCATAAAATATTTTGTACCTAAATTATAATTTAAAAGACCTAGTATGAGAAATCTTATAAGGTTGTAATTAGAATATGAAAAAATACACTGCCCAGCGCGGCCGCCGCACTGTATCTGATTATTGTAGCCACGATATCCTCCTCCTCCTCGACCTCCATAAAATATTACCACACATTCTTTTAACCTTCCTTTTAAATGTTAACCTTTGGTCATGCAAATTTTTGTTTTATCCTGAAAGAATAAAACAAGAACATTCAGACAGATCATTCAAGAAATCAATATTTACAGCTTTCATACAAAATTCTTTGACGCCTTTTCCCGCTTAGCAAGTAGAGCCCCGGTAGGTAGAGAGAATCTACTGTTACAACTTTGCATATTGTTGAACTTAAAAATAGGTTAAATATAGCTATGCTTTATTATGTATAAACTCGATAACGTAAAGTTCATCGAACAGTAAGCTTTTCAAATCATATGTGATCATAACAATTGTATGCCGTTCATAAATTTATGAAACTATGTAAAATGTCATAATTTTCAAACGTAAACCAAAATCATCTTATATCTTAAATCTTTACAAAAAAATGTAAAATTTATTTTTTTATATAAATACCAAAACTGCATAGGCATTTAGCGAAATAAACAAGTGGTATACAAAATATACTTTTTACTAGCAACCCGCTCTAGCCCGCGTGAACTATACGACTACAGCTTTTTCGTATTTTTGCCGCCCAACGAGAACACGGCTCGCTTAAACTTTGCTAAAATTAATAATTTTATATTTTATCCAATTATATATATATATATATATATATATATATATATATATATAAATAATTGCCAATCAATAAAGGCAGTTCTAATAGTGGTAGGCCGCGAGGCCACAAACTCTGGAGGGGGTATCTAGATAATTACACTTAAATCGTCGTAAGGAAATTAGATTTTAGTTAGGCTTAGGCTACTCGTATTTACTAGTGACTCTAGAACAGGTAAGGCAATCTTTTAGGTCGGTCCACTCTCCGGCTGCTGCCATTGGCGACGTACGTTTGAGTCGAGGCAATAGCCGTTATGTATTTTCAACCTTTGATATCTTCTAAGATATTGATTTTAATTAAATACTGTAAATAACAATATTGAACTACAGAGACGTTATCTTAGAGATTTTTAGGATATACAATTCCATAGTTCATTATTTTGATCAATCTCGGTTTAGCGTTTGCAATAAAACATACAAAAATGTAGTTTTTACAACAAATTCATGGCGTAAACTCTATATATTGTCTCAAATCTCTGTCTATTTAAGAAAAACGCATTAACATCCGTTGCGTACTTTGAAATATCTAAGCGTACATACAGTGGAGGCAACTTAGTTTTATACTATGTAATAATTCTCCTAAAATAACTAAAGACATAATATAAGACTACAAAAAACAGAGATATCTATTTAACGCAACAAACGAACGTCAATAGTGATCAAATAATTTAAAAGAAAATAAATTAAAAAAGCCGAAGCGTATGTTGAAAAGGTTTATACAGAAAAGAAAACATACAATAAATAAATAATACAATGAATAAGAATAATCATAAAGTGAATAATAAAAATACCTAGACAGAATTGAGTTCTTGAATTAAATCTTTGGGTCTTCGTACGTATTTTAAGGCTAAAAAACAAGTATAGAGATCTCAATTTACACACGTAAGCCCTAGAAAGATTATAGCTGGATTGGCGACAATGATTACGGTGTGCGAACGCCAGCAATAAATAAGTATATGGGATTGGAAACGTGAGTAAATTTGTAGTAACTATAGTGTTGAGTTGTTGCTTCCCATAAATTCCTGCAAGGTTTAAATTGAGGTCGCAGTAGATACTAGTCCACCGCGGCTGTGCGTAAGGAAACGATACTTTTAAACAATGTAGGTTTTATTTACAAGTATCGTTTCCTATGAAAACTATGTCTAATACAAGACTAAAGTATGTATTTGTGTTTTGAAGGAGCTTATTTATAGTTCCAACTAGAGTGTATGTAGGCGATACTAAGAGAAATTTTAGTCAGTTAGTTCAACACGTAATGAACGGAGACGGAATGATTAGCTCTTTCACTCTCGTTGACTTCTGCTGGGACACGCTTCACAGCATAACTTCATCTTCATATAGAAATAAATAGAATTGTAGTGTGTGTTTGTAATATTAAAATAACGGCTTTTTATTAAATGCATGTGTATGATGAGTACACGGCACATACTCGTATACCAAAATAACATTTTTGTCTGTCTGTCTGTTTGTTCCGGCTAATCTCTGAAACGGCTAAACCGATTTCGACGGGACTTTTACTGGCAGATAGCTGATATAATGAGTTTCTAATAAGGTATTCCACGCGAATGAAGTCGCGAGCACAATTAGTTGAATAATAAAATAGTAATAACATAATTAGGTATATATATAGTTTAGTTTAGTAATGAAGCTAAATAAATGAAGTTTATTTTGTTTAAAGGAAGTAGCCTTTATCACATCTATTTTTCGTTAATTCGTGTTGTCCTGGTACGTTTCATGCCATACAGAGTAGCGCTTTCCTATTTACTCTTTCTTTGTCTTGTTTTCTTTTGTAGAATCTATATACCTATAAAAACCCGTGCGTCACTTAGTTACTGACTGACAGAAAACGCGTTAAAGTGTAGCGTAGTGAAACTACTGTAAGATTGCTAAAAATTGGCATATAGTTTCCTTGGGGAGTGTAGGGGAACGCTAAGAGAGGATCTCTCGACATTCTTACGGGAACTAAAACATACGGCATTTAAAGTTTACGAATATTATTCTATTTACGAATTTGCGGGCTAAGTTGCTGTTATTGATTAGAATAGCAAATACAATGTTTTAGTTTCATTTATGTGTACAGATAAGTACCATAGAGCAAGGTCATATATTTTTTGCAGTATTGTATAAATATAAATAGATACGTACTACACGTCAGATGAATAAGAGGCAAAATTTCTCTATACCTATAGAAATTGAGCCCGAAACCTCTGTCACTCAAAGCAATCTGGCTGTACAAAGCTACTATCCTAAAAACTACATACATACATCCATAAATAAATCTTGAATTTAAATAATAATATTAATTATAACATATAACACGAAATTTTCACCTATAGATAGCAAGTCATTACAAATTTTCTGAGCCATTAATTCTCACGAATACATTAACGCGAGGGACCGAACACGAAGCCTCGAGATAACGATCTTTCTGATGAGCGGTCAAAAGGGCTCCGGCGGTTTTTTGTAAAATAACTTATCCAGCTTTATCTATCCATGTTGTATCATTATTTATAATAATACAGTTTCCTGAAATAATTGTTGTGTTTTTTTTTCAATCTGTGTACCCATTTAAAATTCCACAATAGATTTAGGTATGTTAAAATGGTAAACATTCATGGACTATAAGAACTTTAAGCATTTATATCCTCAACAAGCGTTAAAAAAAAGTTTTCAAACGAACATATTAATATACACACAAAGTTTATTATACGTTGAACTCTTAGGATATATATATTAGAATATATATATATTATCTACAAGAAGTACGAACGAAGTAGAACGTGTGTCCGCGATTTTTATAAATAAAAAAAATAAAACAAATCCAATTCCCAAGAGGTAAAGATTAGGCTTATACACCGTATAATTTTAAAATGGACTTGAAATAAATAGCACAGAAGTATTTCACTTTTATAAAAAGTTGTTTAGTTCACCGTTGTATATTAACTCTTAGTTCCATCAGCCAAATAAAGCAAATCAAAATCAAAGAAATGGATTAAGATATAAAAGGAAAATAGTTAACTTGTCTATAAAATATAAATTAATTAATTCTGCTTAGGTATATTGCAACATTTATCCCATCCATCAAAATGTATGATAACGAAGAAATATTTGAAGTTAGATATGGAAAATCCAAAAATATTAAATCACTCAAGTCTTAACAAAACTAATTATCTTCAATATAAAGATAGAAGCCGAGACTCCACGAAACCCCAAAAAAACCGATAGAAGGCCAAAAGAATTAAAAAATACTCCTTTAGATGCCTCACGCCTAAAACTCAGTCGCATGACACGACTCTACACGTAAATGAACCCTTTAAAGCTCTTTCTATGTTCTCTGTAAGCCGTACGATTTATTGTTATTTCCCTTAATAACTTTCGATCCGCCCAAATAGAAAATATAGAAAATGTTTTATTCTACCTGTCCTCTCATCTTGTGTCCGACAACCGGCGCCCATAACCCGGCGAAGATAGCGCGCCATACCAACACTTAAAAATGATGAAAATGGTATAGTCGAAAGCAACAGAAACAATGACAAATGGAAATGGCATTGTGGAGATCAACGCGATGACGGAGTGCTTAGTCCACTACGTAGTGGACTAAGCAGTCACGTCCCCCATCATAGTGGTCGTGTAATCCACGTCTCAAACTCACCTTCTATCTTCACATCCCTTTATGTATGTAGGTATACATAATTCAGCTTCACGGTGCTTAAGATAACTATCTGAAATATAAAAAAAAACAATTTTGCTCCTGTAAAGATCTCCAGATTTTCACAAAAAGTTCCATCTTATTTACGAAAGCCAATTGTGTATATCAGTGCCGTCTGCCACGCTATACTTTGTCATATCGTTATTTATCAAGAATATATAGGTATGAAATGAATCCGTGAATCGAAGCAAGAAGAAGGTACTAAAACCAATTCTAATCAATATACTTATTTATCTACCTACTTAAAACCCCTGGTGCTTAGTTCCTTAAACAATCAGAAAACAATATAAAATCGTATTTTATAATTTCGTATTTATCCTTACATAGATATATTATTATATATATATATATATATATATATATATATATTCTTTCTCGTATACCTACAAGAGAAGCCCCTCAGCTTCCCATTGATTAACCGTGCGGTTGCCAAAGTCTTCGCGTTGCAGAGAGAGGATCACGGGGAAGTTTCTGAGATATGCGAACCAAGTGCTGGTTTAATATGACCCTTTAAAATGCCCATTTTCGGTCGCCTCCACTGTCCAAGCTCGTCTTTTGGAAGATTTTAGAAACATTTAGCTGATATAGGTATCTCTTATTCCTACTTTTAACGAGTATTACGTAAATACCTTTTCTGAAACTTTGAGAAGTTTGTAATTTTATTAGTAAGCTAAACACTGTGCCTGTTTTATACCTATTTATTATTATCCATATTATGGACATGGAAGTCATTCTAATATTTTTTTTTATTGATTCACCTTTGTCCTAGAGAACCTAGTGTTAAGAAGTATTGGGTGCCGAAACTCCTCCGTCCGCTTTGTCCTCCGTCCGCTTTCACCTACCAAAAGAGGAAAAAGAAAATAATTTAAATATAATCAAGAGGGGATCGAAATCACAACTTTCGCTTCAGAGAAAGAGCAGAAATCAAAGTCCTTGCAATGGACCTACATCGCAACATAGTGCAAACTAATATTTAAACTGTAGTTTATATATCGCAAGATTGCAAGTCTTGCATGCCACTTTCCGCCGACTTTGCTTCTTGCCTACTTGTTATCGTAAGCGGGCTAGTTGGAGCTGTAACAGATAACCTGTGTGTATATAAGTAGATTGTCTATTGTAGCTCCAACTTGCCAGTAATTGACATATTATAGGCTCCTGTATTACTGGAATTCTATTTCTGTAGAATCATACACCTACGTACTATGGCAGTTAATAAAGTGTCAGCTAAATCGACCATAAATATATAAAATCGGTTCCGTCTTTACTATTAGGGCATTTGTAGCCTATGCTCCGGACTTCACAAAGACCGACATGTCCAGCATTCACCATCCGCCTCATCTCTACAATCAAGCCATCTATATTCTGACATCGGTATAACCGATAAAATTAATAAAACAATATACTTAGACAAATAGTCGGAAAAATCGGCAACATTCCGATTTTGATACGTAAAAAGTTATGACTCAATCTAGTAATAGTTCCCTGTAGTTAACGTTCCGCGTAAATCATCAAATTGTAGAACCCAATGCCAAATTTTGTCTAACGAAACCATAGTACACTTATAAATACCAAAGATTTTAAGCGTCAAATGTTCAAAGTGCAGTCACCTGCGCCACGGCTACATTTATATATCACATAAATAGATTCATCAGTAGGATTAGCTTCGAGAAGCTATAAATTAGATCCAAAACTCTTTAGTCTCCGTTAACGTTTTATTTAACATAGTATCTCTACATCGATCTTAGTAGCTCTACAGTCTATTATTCCATTACAGACTTAGTTTAAGCTTAAGGATAAATTGATTACTTAATTCAAATCTATTGCTAAGAGAGTTCAGAAAATCTATCCCGTGAATTAGTTCAACTGAAAAAGAAACGCATTTACGTACGTGAGTTAACCTAAAAAGGTTTGTATAATGTGGAATGAATTTTCGTTACACAAAGGTAATTAATAGCTAAATAAGATGTTGCCAAGGATAGTTTTCAATTTGATCATTCTTTATATGTATTTATCCCCGTTGAAACGATACCTGATGTATATTTCACTTCGCTCAGTGAACATTTGAAAAGTGAATATTAATAGTTGCCTAAAACATTCAGCATTGCCTGGTTACGTTATAATCTGATACGCATATGCTGTTACAATGTATCCCGTTTATATATTACAATTCAAGCGGCGTATTGAATGATAGGATCATAAATCAAACGTGACGCGTTGCAAATCGCATCGCGCTGCACACGGTATACATTTATGGCCCCATATCTCCCTGCAGCGCCGCACCGAAGGAATAAATAAATGCGCGCCGCGCCCGCATCCGGAGGCCCTTCACGTCGCACGTAATCCAAAATGTCCGTTTATTTTTTCTATGTGAGTCGTGCGGGCACAAAAAACAAAGCGCGGATCGAGCGTAGCAGCCGTGCAGAGCGAGAGGGCGATACGAGCCGGCCGGTCCGCGTGGACGGGGCGCGGCTCGGCGCGCTCCCATTGGCCGCCCGTTCTCGTCGCCCGCCTATATAAAATATTATTCGCGCTCACCGGCCCCCTCTCGCTCCCCGCGCGCCCCAAAATACCGACCTTTCACGAATGCCGAACCGATTCGATACGACCGAAAATGCCTTAGTTACTAAACGCGCGCGCTGTAGACTGGACGTTTTCGTCGTTCGTTTTATTTCAAGTGTAAATAATAAGTTTATTACCAGAAACAAAGTTTGTGCTGAATTTATGAACTTTGTGCGTGACGCCTACTGAAAATTGGATATTAGTCACAAGATTAAGGTAAAACTTAAGTTCAACTATACTATACAACATATAGATATAGGTTAAAAAAAAATTGCGGCAGTATCTAGTTCGTATGACTGTAAAACGTCGTGCGACTGTAAAAGTACGCGAGCGTTTTAGAGACGGATGATCGAACGTAAAAGCGGTGTCCTCGTAATCAACGTAGGCCGGTCGGCGCGGCAACGGCGCGCGTAAATAATAGGGTAGGCACTCGGTCTTTCTCTCGCAGCTGGCGCAGAGCGGCAACGCCGCGCTCGACCGTGCCTCCACCGCGCTGCGCCACGCCGCGGCACCGCGCCACCGCCGCCGTGGGGACGCAATATACCTACTATACCGGCACTTCATTTACAATTTTACGCTATGCTCTTGTTTTTGATAGTCACATTACAACTGTAACATAAAAAATTACCAACGCCAATTAGTCCTCATTATCATGGTAATAGATTTCTCATTATATAATCTATTATATACTTTCATTATGTGCTGTATATAATATGAAAAATATTAGTAAGACAATTTTGCAGTGTGAATATTTGATGAGTGGACATAATATTGTCTTATAATAAAGGTATACAATAGAACGGTGTGCTCTGAAAATTCAAAACACTGATGAAAATAAAACTTGTTTACAGATATCGAGCGGGTGTTAGTGAGTGCGTGGCGCACTCTATCGGGGTTTAGGAGCGTGAGGTCGCGGGGCGCGCGGGGCAGGGACTTCCTCCCCCTACTTCAGTTGCTGCTGCGAGTTCACGGAGGTAGTACGTTTCGTCGTGCGCTAAAACACGTGAAGCGTTCGCGCGGCAACTTTGAACGCTGACAGTGTACGGAGAGTGAAATGTGTGTCGGATTGCGGTGCAATACAAATTGGATGCAGTGAGAGGATCACACTAATTGGATTGCAGTGTTTCACGGATTTCTGTGACTGTTTCAATCATCCAAGCTGGGGATGCATAAGATGGAGCTAGGCGACAGCGTGTACGCCGCTGAGCGTATCATGAAGAAAAGAATTAGAAAGGTGAGCTTACTTCTTTGCGAAAGCGACCACAGCAATATATGTTCTTGACTTGCGAAACAATCGAGATCACATATCACCCGCTTAAAATTGTGCGCTTTATATTGTAAACAACTTATTTCGCAATTTTCGCGCTTTGCTTGCATCAAAACATAAACAAATTAATACTTAGTATATGAAAAGGCATCTTTCTTCTGTATTTTAATACATATTTGGTCTGTTTAATCCGTGCATTGTGAACCAAGAGCAGCTGTTCAAAAATTATCGCAAGAATTTTCGAGTTCCTTTACAACGCATGTTTTCGTCCCTTATTATTATCATAGCTCCCCTCGCGGCTTATATTCGGAGACTTGGGGCAATGAGAAACATAATGCTTCTTATGAATAACGCCGTTCTTGAGATCACACTCTTTTCTGATAGTCAACAAGTTTCTTACATTGAACACTACAAGGGGGTAGCCGTATCCGTGTAGCCTTAGTTGTAGCTGCGTTACCAACCTGCTTGTCATTTAATGTATACCAAGTATCCTTTATATTTTATTTCATATTTTCGCGGCATGTCTTATTATAGAAAACAACAGCTATTTGCCGCATAGCCGAGCTTACCCTGCCTACAGAGAAAACATATTCGTAAAACATTTCGTTCTCCACTTCCCGACTTGGAAACTTTGCATGATGAATGGTGGCATGGTCTTGTTCCGCATGTGTAGATCTAAGCCACAACCATCTTTTGACAATGGCATGTTTTGAATTATTTGTTTTTAACTATAGAGTCTGATCATATAGGTATTTATTTCATCATCTTATTGACAGAGCGAGGTAAGTATAGAATTAGTTTGTTTGAGATCTTGGATTATATGATTTGTTAATCAAGCCAAGATCTCAAAAAGTAACAGGTATAAGACAAATATGAATGAAATTGAAGAGTCGAGCTTATGTATCATAATACTGTTAGTTATTACTGGCAGATGAGATAAAGGTAAGTTTAGAGTATGTGATACATTGTGCAAATATCAAATCAACTTGAAAATTAAATAATTAAAAAACTTTACTTATTAATAAAATCACTTTTTAAACATATAGTAAAATATTTTTTAAATTAAATATATATTTTCTATCTTTTTTATAATGTAATATAGTTTTTTGTGAATATACAATTTATTGTCTAATATAGATTCGAAAGTGTATAAATATTATATTTGCTTATTATGTGAGTAGTTTCACATCATCACATGTACTATAATAATTTAAATTCGAAGTTAACTTTGGAATAGGTCATTTTAAAACAAAAAATTGTTTGAATTCTTTTATTTATCGTAAAAATAAATAAAAACTGTCACTTTAATAGCACTTTTTAATGTCATTATAACTAAATATTAATATATATATCCATCATGATTTTTTTATTATGAGATACAAGTTATTTTTAACTGTCACAGGTTTCTATACACACTTCAGAAATTGTCTATTGAAAACAACATTATTATATCATATGTCTTATTTATAATATTTCCTAAAACTGAGGGCGAATAAAAAATACTTAAGATTCCTGGCGCGTGATACATGTTGCGCCATCTATCGAATGTAAACTAAACTATATAGATAACGTCGTTCAGAGATAAAGTAAAATTAAAAAAAAACTAATTCATTTTTGATAAGATTATTTTTTTTATTAATTAATAAGCTTATAATAATTATAAACTTTATCCGCTCGGTCTGTTGATAGCGTTCGTTTCTTTATGTAACTACTTATACAGAACTTATCTAATTTTACAGTTCATATCTCAAATTTTATATCAATGCTCTTTCTTAATTATGTTGATTTGATGCCCAATTTGGAAATCTAATAATGAAATACAAGAAATATCAATAAAACACTCACAGTGTTTAAAGGAAGTAAGGAACCGTAAAAGGACTTAGAGTATTGTTTAATTAAGCTCCATTTATTGTTCCAATTCATTGCTTCACCATTCATTGCCATACTAAAAAAAATCCAGTGGCTTCTCTAGCGCCGCGTCACATTTCGGAAACTATAATAACGTGCTGCATTTGTAGAAGCGGTATTAAACCTTATCTGTAAGTGTTATAACGGCCATTTCACGATACGACATGGCATACTTCGCTATCTATCAGAATGGCTTAACATAAATGATACTGCCGCCTTATAGTAATATAACTCTTATTGTTTAGCAATACAGTTGAAATTGGCTAAAGTGCGTTATCTTAGTATAGAAACTCCTTCACAGCGCTGTAGTCCTGGTATCTCAAAGCAAACGCGCCAGTATTCGGCAATGACCGAACCCACGTCGAGAGCGCATGCTCCCCGCCATTATCGTCAGCCAATCAGCGTCGAGCACATTGTGGCGCGCAAGAATGACCCTTAGACGCATGCAGACGTAGACGACTTAAAAATGATTTACTATATCGTAAATAATGACAAAGTGTTCACAAGCTCTTTTTTAATGAAATTACATTCTACTATCTATTGTTTATTATTATTAGAATTTCTTGTTAATTTCATTTCGTACATTGTTCAAGCCGAATACCTAGCGAAATAATTCAGTGATTATTGGTTAGATGGCGCTATTGGACATTTTTATCTAAAATGTAATATAAAAATATAAATTGCTTAAATCTCCGTTGAATTATTAAAATTTTACATATTATTTCTAATTTTATACATTGCCCAAATGTGACAAAAATAAAAAAGATAGTATACCGAATTGAGTATTTATCAAAATATTAACGCGTGCCAACAACGACGTCACAACAACGTGAGTTTAATAGCAGGAGGATTTTTAAATGTATTAAAGATTTAAACATTTTATATTATAGACGTAGATAAAATTATGTATACTTTTAATCAGCCATATCCATATCAAATGTATTACTGAACATATTATTAATGAACATAAAAATATATTAAAGCACGGCGTCCTTGTAATACGTCCCCTTGTGTAGAACAGACTAACTTATTTCATTATAGGTAAATGCCTTTACTGCAAACTGCGAGAAAAGTTTTAAATGACAAAAAAGTATTAGGCTAGTGGCCGTCATGGCGAAGTGGGACTGTAAATGCAATTGTGTTGGGGTTCCATTCCTACTCGGGAAATGATTATATTTAAAATATTTTCATTTCTTTGCTTATACCTAAAACAAAGAGCGGCGTTGATTTCCGCCAGGAGAACACGCAATGTCTCGATTTCGGGTACTAGGTTCTCTCTGACTGCCGTGCTATGCGGGAAAACCTGAAAAAAAAGCATTAGGCTTGATACATTATTCGAACAAGACTTGTGCTGAAATACGAAATATGTGATAACTTTCTTTAAGACTCACGTGAGCTCTTTCGTACTAAAGTTTGAGGTTATCAAAAATAACGGTCTGTTTTTTGGAAGTATAAAAAACAACGTCATTGACGCGCGACGAGGATATCAACAATTTGATACGAATAGCTGCACTCGGAAGCAACACAAAGCCACCAAATTTTCTATAAATAATCGCTTGACAATGCCTCGACGTAATTTTATCCATCCCTATATTTGAATGAAATAAAAAAGATAAAGGAGAAAATAGAAACCAATGGAGTCGCAATAGAACTAAATTTTAAATTTATGTTTCTTTAAAAAGTAGATATATTGTATACAAATTATAAATATTGGTATACAAGCATATTATTCAATTAAATCTCTAGTTGTAGCTTACAAGGATATCTTTATATCCCTTGATATTATTATATATTTAAAAAGTCAAACTTTAATATACCTAACTGTTATTTTAACCTTCAACTGATTATTCTATTAGTTAAAATAATTAACACACTTCAATTAGTTCAGCCATACTTCTTAAACTATTTATTATAGAGTAGTATTTTATTTTGGTTTATAGTTGTTAAGTCACAAATATGAAGAAGATGATAATAAAGAATGAATGATAGATATTAAATATATATGTTAGTTGAAAAGCAATTGCTATATAAACGTTTATTGAGTTGGTAATAAGTTTTTTATTTCTTAGATAGAGATTCCTTTAGTATGATATTCCGCAGACTCCGCAGTTCAGAATGATGTCATCAATTATAACAGGGTCTTATATACACGTTGCGTAGGTACTGTTGTTCGCCACCCCTCGTGTAATATAAAAACTTTTTCTATGTGAATAGTCCCCCCTATATTTAGAAAGCATACTTTATCGCATACACGTACGCTCCGAATATTAAAGTAGTGAATGGGGAAACGTCATATTGCAGTCCCCGGTCCCCACACAATGAGAGTGGAGACGGCATTGTCTGTCACGCACACTCGTGCACGACACATTCCGTTACTACGAAATACGGACAGACACCGCTGAGAACTAACGATCAGATGATCGACGCGGCCGCGGTAATCTCGCTTCTAGATACTCGTATTAGAGGCCGATTTGTAAGACACTATACTTAATAATGCATTCGAAACGAGACACTTTTATCCTCGACACTGATCTCATTTTTTAAGACTGCGCTTTGTTTTCGTTACGCCTTGGGTGCGATGCGTTTTGCAACATCAAAGAATTGATGCCGTTCCCAGAGCCAACCGTCGTAAAAACTGGAGTATCAGGCGAGTTGGTGCGGCGTCATTATATTAATGCGCCTCTCGTCTCACCGGCGCGGGCGGTCGTTATGCCCCCTGCATTATTATGTAAATACAAAAAGAAATGGTTACTTTTTTACTGCAGCCTTATCTGATCCAGATAAAAATTGTAATTAGAGTATTTTGTAGAAACTGCTTTGAAAATAATTTATTCCCACATTAGCCACAGGATGTTAATTTTGTTTGAACTTTTTTCAATAGACATCGAAATGAAGACTAAAGTATTTATATGTATTCAAGTAAATTTTTATTATGATCTACTATTTAGAGTTAATGACGATCCTAAGGGAAGATTGCAGTAATTTATAATAAGCACAGTATTTGATAATTGTTTAACATTCCACGACAATGGAATGTAATCAGTATAGTTATTATGAAGGGTCGGTATAGGGTCAGGGTATCAGAAAATATTTGTTATATCTCCCCCGACCCTCGTGTCAGAGCCACCCGTTCGGTATTGTATTTTTTTTTTCTTATCTGCCCTGACCCAACGTCGGCGCTCATCGGGCCGCGGGTTGTGATCCCCTTAATTGAGTTATTACTGACGTATTTATTTCGGGATTATACTAAGCAGTTACGCACATTCAACATGCAAAATTTCTCGTTTCTTTATGTCAAATTGTACGAAAAGGGTTTCATTATATTTTTAAAGCGATATAACTATGACGAAAGTGTTTTCATAAAAATGGAGTTTCTAAATTATTAAACTTCGTGTATAAGTTATATTTTATAGTTAAAATCTCAGTAATTTCCATTAGTTCAGTAGCTCAAGTGGCTATCAGCCAGGCGTGTCGCTTGACAGTGCATCGATTTAATTGTCGCAGAGTCGTTGACCGTGGACCGCTAAGTGCACTTACCATGCCGCCACTAAATGGTTACAGTTTCTCCTTATCATTAATACCTTATAAAATAATAATTAAGCGACGCAACTTCTGCCGAAATCGTTAAAAGATGCGTTCCAAAAATACCAAACTGGCATGTCACATTACCATAAAGAGCGCAAGTGTGGTATGCATTACGGTTCAGAGGTTCTTAATAGTCCACAATTAGATCCAATATATAGAAAGTGTAATCAATTGTACGTGTAACTAATTCTATTCACGCGTCGTCGTAAACAATCAAAGCATACATAAATCAAATATGAATAACAAGTCCGGCGTCCTTTCCCAGTAACAGCTGGGTAGAGACTGACGTGCGCGCGTCTGCAGAATGCCAACAAACTTGCTTACCTTGTCTGACATATCAATTTTCTCTTGCCCACTCAGCGTTTGCGAGCGCAATTCGCGTTTACTCCTCACTGTATCTGCGCGCCTAGTACTTATGTTACAAAAGAATACGCGGATATTGCCCACGTTTAATCTGTAGTAGGCATTCCTGAACTTTTTGTTTTCAAACTGAACTGATTTAATGAATCGATTCATTCGTATCACGTGACCGTGAGATTTATATTGAACGACTCGAGTTTTGTTATTAATGAAATTCATTACGCATATATTGCTTTTTTATCGAGGCATTAAGTATATTGCTTTTAAATCCTAACTATTACTTACACGTTCGTTTTTGTTTAATTTAATGCTAGTTAAATAAATATAAATAAGGAAAACGTCTTCAGTATTTTTTACAAGAAAACATAATAATACTCTTAAGTAAACTGTGCTATTTCGTTCGTATCGTTGCTCACAAAACAAATGTATGTGCTGTGCGCTTCGGCATTTATGTGTAAGTACGTAAGAAAACCACTTGGCTAACAGTGGAGGCCGATAGACGTGTCACGTGCGTCTCCACGGAGGTCCGTACGTGGGTAGAATAGATTAGGTTCCGTACAAATTTAGCATGAGAAAATTATTAGGTACATTTCGACATTTAAACTCTTTATGACAATACATTTAACTGTAAACTTGGTTTAAAATGAAATTGTATTCAAATATGCGCTTCACAAATGTTCCCGAACGCACGACGGATTCCATGAAGTCGTCGATAAACTGAAAAGAAATGGATAAAAACGGTATTGAGCCAATTACAGTAAATATCATCATCAATCAATTCACATTGATGTTACTAACATAAACACAACATAGTTTATAAAAAAATATTGTTACTAATACTAATCCCACTAATATTCTATGAATATAAATTTATTTATGAATCTTTTTTGTTTTTTTACACTTAACCGTCTAAAATAAGTAGTCTTACATATTTCTTTTAATATAAATTAAAAATGTCTTGGTTTAATATGTTTAATACGATTTATTATCAATATTTATTACAAAGTCATCGAATCAAATGTAACGTTAATCATAGGACCATTACATCAACTCGCCTTGGGGCTTAGCTCATCCCTTTTTCCTCCCTATCATCCTTTTAGCGCCTCTAGAGGGTATGAAATTAAACATTGGGTATTGGGGTCTGATTTTATCGAAATATCTACTCTAATATTTTACAATTAGGGATATTTTTCTTTGACGTTTAATTTTAAACATTCCAATATAGTGCTTGAAAACGTTATTCTATTATAACATTATATTTAGGCATGGCAATTTGTAGCTAAACCTTTTTTGTGGTATAAATCTTATCTTTTCAAAAAATATTCAATATATTTTTTGTATCGATATAACTAATGTATATTTAAAATTAAAACATTGTTTTGCTAAGTCCTTCTAAAATAATCTAGGTACGTGTTAGCTAATTTCGTATAAAAAAAGCCTTACTTCACTAATGTTAACCATTGATAGGTATATCTTGCTTTAATATAAGATTAATATTCAATAGAATAGAAATGTATTCATATAATATTAAATGCCTGTTAATCATTATAAGCTTATGAAATCTATAGACATGCACGTCGTTATTTAAAAAGAGGTAGTTATTTGATGTGGCAATAAAAAGGATAGTGTTAATTGAGGGACGACGTGTCGATGGACTCGAGGCGAGGCGTCTACGCTTCGACGTTATAGATACGCCGACACGGTACGCGCCTTATCTTCTCAATTTCTATGGAGTAGGTAATGGATATTCTACTTATGATTTATAAAGGCATTTTATAATAATATATAATATTAAAGAAATAAGAAACAACAATTCAGGCAATATTTGGTCACCATAATTCTGTTTTTTTTTTCATAGTTTATTTTGTATAACGTATGTAATTTTAATTTTTTCTCCAAATCTATTGTAAGGTATAAGTATTTTCTAAAGAGAAAGCATAGATATAGCTTATGTTTTAAAATTACTACAGAAAAACATTTTCACGGACATTTTACAGTCGAGGATCGAACAATTTCCGAATCGTATTTAAACGCGTGATCGGTCCCCGTGGGCTAGGCAGCTCCCGAGCCATTAATCTCACCACCCCCTGCCACCCTTCGACCCTACTACTGGAGTCGTGCAGCAATTTGTGACTTGATAGACGACACAGTATGCTTGTCTCGATAAAGCTTAGGAAATATCACTTGCCCGTTAAGGGCAATCGACACCTTATAAACATTTGTGATACTTACTATACTAATTTTTACCATATTAGGGAAACTACGGAAAGACCTTTACCACTTTAGAGATATATTATCAAAATAGTAACTGTATTAGGTGTAAACCATAATACAAACCAGATATAATATTTTATCCTCTGCATTATAATCTGCAGTGTATGTATCTGGCAAACATCCAACAGTGCTATTTAATTGACTGCTACCTCGCTTCACTTTACATTAAATGTACTGTACTGCACCTACAATTGGTATGATTAAATAACTACGTTGAGATTTACATAAAATACTATTACTATAATAATCCCGTCCTTTGCCGGGCCATTGTATCGTCAGAAGAGTTGGCATTCGTCCAACTGAGCTCTGAACGACGCTCGCTTAAAAGTAGCATAAACATAACAGCGCTCGTAAAATATCTACACTATACGAAATTCTTAGCTTTTAAAATGATTGATATGTCCGTACTAGGAACTTCATAAATTTTATGTTTACCTGTTCCATTAAATTACTTATTCACTTTTCTTTTTATCTTTCGCTTAGAGTCGATGTACACTTTGCACCTTAAGAGAGTCATAGTGTGTTATTTAGTTCTGAATCTATCTCCTTACATTACCTACCACTGGATCAATAAGAATTTATAATTGGACTAAAATAGGGTCTTGTGTAAGTACAATTCCAAATATAAGGACGCAACATTTGACACTTTATCCAACTTGTCAAGATAGCGTACAGCTGGTTCCATTCACACATCACCAAATTATGACACGATTGATAAAACTGTATTTTATTAAACTGTCTTAATTTTCTAGAACTCCTGACAGGAATGATAAGTTTATTAAATTTACAAATTGAATGCAGATTGTGTTAAGAAAGTCGCTAGGTTACGTGGAAGCAATATATGTACTTAGTCATTTTTTTGTTGGATTTGCGTTCCGAAGTTCATGAGTTTCATTCTACCTAAGCTATCCTCGTTTTAGTTTCAACAAAGGTATCCAACGCATGATTCAAATTTCATCCTCTAAGTCCGGAGCTCTCTTAAATTACTTAAGAGTATAACATTATAAATGCGCACTTCAGCAAATATAATTTGAAATTTTGAACTCTTATTCAGAGCTAGCAATTTCCCTGTAAAAGACATATTTAGAAAACGTATTATAATTTTAACGCAGCGGGATTTGAACCCGCGCCTCTTGAAAACCGTTCAAGCGCTCTGACCGCTAAGCCATGCGTCCCACCTCCAGCTACGTTGAAATTCTTATACGCTTATCAATTCCCTAAGTGTGTAATCAATCAATTTCCTAAGTGTGGGAATATCACTTTAAAAAATGTTAACATAATATAATTTCCCTGTAGTTAAAATTGTACTCAAAGATAGGTTATCCTTTAATTCTTTGTCTCATTTTCATTTTCAGAAATGCGATATGATTTGTACGATAAAATAAGTAATTATCAAAAGTATTTCTAACTTGTTGACAAAAAATACTTTTGAATACGAAATTTAAAAGTTCTATCTGTTTGGCACTAAGTCCCACTTATTACCTATCTAAAATACCGACGATCTGGTCAATGTCGCCGAATGCCGCTGGATGCGAGAAGCCTAGGTCGATCGTCGTGGAAATCCTTGGGAAAGGCATATTGTCCAGCAGTGGACGTCGAACGGCTGAAAAAATTACCAAAAATACTAAAAGGCAGAGAGCAATTCTCTTAAATAAGCCGATATGACAATTTTATAATACTGTTAACTTTTATTTATTCACATATTAAATTAGACATGTAAAAAAAAGGCATTTTACTAAACTAATTTAATACAAAATGATGATAAATCATAGTTATTTAGGCGACAAAGTAGCTTGAAAGTTTATGTTCGACCTTTAGCACGCGTTAACTGATTTATCGGCGCAATCATTCAATGCAGATCAGGCACAATATTTAAATATGCGGGCTCGTCTAACGAGGCACTTACGATTGTACCGATTATAATCTTTTATTTGTTTGGTGGTTTATAATAACATATATGGGAACTTAAGTTGATATATACCATTTGTATAGAACATGCGTCTATATTAATATTTTATGACGTTTTAGCACGAAATTTGTCATAGTTAACCCCTGAGTTTACATCGAGAAAAAACGAGGAAATCTAATATTTTTTTAGAATAATGCATTACATATACCTACATAAAATAAATGTTTGGCATACACTTTTATATAAAGCATACACGTTATTGTTGTAGATATTGTAATCTTTTATACAAAGCACAAAAATGTTCTTTGTATTTCGCGTTACCTTGCCTTTATGCTTGTTTTTCCTCCTTTCGAATTTGAGACGATAAAATAAGAGTAAAGGAGTTTTTTTTGTAAGCTGCTGAGTAATTCACATTCACAATATAAAATATTCTAAGACCTATGTCTATTATTTAGTGCTACCAAGTTCCAAAACATAAAACTTAAAAAGGAAAAAAACTATTTACTAAAATTGCACAACTCGCTTAGCACATATCTTTAGACATAGTTACATATTTAAAATATCTATGGACGAGCTAAATAATGAAGATTCTATTAATAAGATCTACGAAAAAGTTTCAAAATCTCATTTTAAACCTTCTTCCCATAAGGGAGATCTCGGTTTACCTTAGAAAATACAGCGTCGATGATAATAAAGGAGTGTCAAGCAAATAGCATTAAAACCCTGGGAGGGCAGAGGTGAAGGAAAGGTTTAAAATGAAAGAAGTGTCTCTTTCGCCTTGTCCGCAGCATTTGCTAGGGATAAAACATGTAGCTAATAAAAAAAGGAAAAGTCCAACAACCCAATAATTAAAAATATTTGCCTGTTCATTTCTACACGAGATTTTTAGGAGTGGTTGCTTGAATGAAAATCTTTTGTAATGATTCTGCATGTGATGTAGGCGAAAAAACAAGCGATAAATTCATATTATTATTCTTCTCTTTAAGTCCACTTATTTTACACCTTTACGCTTTCCTCGCATAACCTTCTCAAATTAGTTCTTACTTTCCGCCATAATTTGAAACATTGCGTATTAAAGAACACCACGTTTGTACCTACTTATAACTAAATCTCGCTAAAACACAACTCTTAGCAATTTTATTTCTTTGAAACATGCTTAATGCACTTTCGCTTGCCCAGCCTGTGGACTTAACTTTTTGTCCTCGCGGAAAAATAAATGTAAATCGACAATATGAAGTTATTCACTAAAGAAACATCCTAACTTTTGTTCCTATTGTCATTTTGCCCTTACATACGATTTTGCCTTTGCCCTATAGATGAAATCAAAAGAAGAGATTCTCTTCTCGCTGATGGTAATTGGTTTACCAATTAGGCAATTAATAATATTGAATTCGAAGTCTAATAATAAAGACGTAATCTAATACGGTTACTTGACGCAAAGACGCGAGATTTTCAGATACGTTCTGATAGGTTTGAGAGTAATCTAAAGTAATCGTAGTATAAAACATAAATTTATAATTGTTGATTAACTCGTTAATTACTGCAATCGGCTCTAATTGGCGTCTATGATCCCGAGACGTGGTCCGCCCATGGCAATACTACAACCATCAAAGTGACTATTTTATATATACGCCCAGTTCTATGCAATGTCTACCTTATAGCATTGTATTAGAGGTAGGCGGGCCGCATGGACATGTTGGTGGGCTCGAGCCAGGCGTTGCGGGGGTGGAGGCGAACGGAGCGGGGGCGAGGCCCCTCTCCCTTCGCCCCGCCCGCCGACCAATCACCGCTCAGCCGTACGACTTCACCTTGTCCGTACGTCCCAATAATCCTTTTTATTTTTTCTACACTGGACCACGTTTTTGTTTAGTTTTCGAGCTGATATTAGTTTTGATGATATAATTATATGTATACTATTTGGTATTGATGTTAGTGAGCATGATGGTTAACGTCGAGTTTCATTTTAATTTATGATTATTGAATTATTTTAGTTTTACAGTAATGATTATTTATTAGGCAATTACTAAAGGCTCGTTACTACTAACTTTTGTTATTTTAATTTTAAAACGTGTATCTATTACTTACCTATATCTATTTAATCAAAACCCTGTATTCACCTGATTGCCTAATTAAATACAATATTATATTTATATAGATTGTTGTTGTATTACTACTGCTTACAATTAGTTAAAAACATTTTATGTTCTGTGATATATTGTATTGATTTAGTTCATTTTCTATTTGATGTATGATTGATTCCTCATTTCGAATATAAAACCTATACGGTTCAATATATTTTTTTTACTATTATCTGTGGACACATAAATATTTCACATTTTATCATTTTGCGTAAAGTTTTTACATAGTTTCATTTCTTACACAATTAAATACAATGTAACTGTTACTCACATGAGATATTGATGTTTTGTTCTAAGATTACTTCTAATAGTATAATTGAATAAAGACTACACATACTATTCTTACAATACATAGATATAGAAGAATTTCTGGTGTAGATACCCGAAATCCTTAAAATACGAAACAAATACAGAATAATTGAGCGCCTTGCACCCAGTTTCAGTCAGCTTAAATATATCCCTAGAATTCTTTGTATAATCGCAATAAATTTGAATATTATAGTTGTTTGTCATTAAGGAAAGCTTGTTTTGGTAACGTATGGAATGAATACATAGAAATTCTGTAGGATACAATATACAAGACTTTTGAGTAACCAACTATGTATTTAGTAGGTATACCTAATTAGTAGTAGACTAGACATATGACACTGTTATTAACGAATTTACTGCTACTACTGCTAAAAATATTTTCATGCTAGGTAGGTATACTAAATGTGAAACATTATCCAGCACATATTGATTGTTTATTGATATATGAAAATATCTAACAAAGTTTTGTTGGAAAAATAGAATTAATAAGGGATTAATCAAAAAATACTTGTAAATGGACGTTTGTACAAAGTTACAACGTTCTCTAATTCCTGACTCACCCTTCATTACTAAAACCAATAAGACGCGAGGGTTTCAGGCAAATCAAACACTTAGAAACGCCCTATGTACAATAAGCTTTTAGTAAAAATATTCTTTATTGTCTAGGTATAAAGTTCATTTTGATTCATAGTACGAAAATGGTTTAAAGAGAAAGGTTCATAATAAACATAGAATTTTATATTGGATCGTACCCGCAGTAATTTGTGTCGCCACAGGTGTTCGATATGAGATCTGTTGTCGGATTTGGTTACTGAACGAAAGAAATAAATTATACTTCTTGCTCATTAAAGCTTACATCAATTTTAAGTTAGACAATTATTATTATAGATGATTAATCTATAATGTTTTTATTGAAAACAGAAATCTCAATGATCAATCTTGATTATCTACTTACTGAATTATTAAGAATTACCTGTAATACATTTATAAAAATATCTTAAACTGAAAAGAGAATACCACCTTAGAATATATGTTACCTATAGAAACACATTAAAAGACTTGTAAACCTACCTATGTACTTTTGTTATCTACTTAATACAGTTGGGTATAAGTATTATTAGATCCTTACCTATTAGGTAGGTATGAATAAACCTATAAGTTTTAACTAATATGCTTGCCACATGCTTCCTCCATTATAGCTTAGTGCATGTTTTATTTGGTGTGTGTAACGGCATGTTTTGTGTTATGGGGTAAGTTTTGGGTTCGATCCCAGGGGAGATAGCCGACAGCTGTTTCGAGCAGGTGCGCCGAATTGCAAAGTCGGTTCGACCTGTGTCTGTATTTTATATTAACTTCGGCAGGAATTACATTTTCACATACCCAAGTAGTAGGTACTTACACAAATAACAATGATTATAAATATTTCATCCAAGATTTTCATAATATTGATGAATAAAAGTAATTTATATCTAACAATGTTTCAGAATCAAAATTACGATTTGCGGCACTAATTTACCTACAAAATATAGCAATATTAAACAGTTTTCAATTATTACTCATATTGCTATTTGCTGAAATTGGAATGAGAGTTTTAAGCATTCTAATAACAGTTGCTCAGTAGGTATACCTACTCGCTTTTAGGTACTTACTATTGAATAAAAGCGAAATGACCACTACCTATTTTTAATCCGTTTAAAATATGGGAATCGCGAATAATCAGCGAGGCTATGTGCAACCCTCCGGTTGTTGCACGCCATCGGCTAGTCACGCCACGCCAGCGCACCGGCGCGCCCGCTCTTTCGCGTTATAATGTCCGATGAATAACCAAGAAATTGTCTTCGTTACAGAACAAAGTCGAGTATTACGTGAAATGGAAAGGTTGGAAGCCCAAGCACAACACCTGGGAGCCAGAAGAGAATATACTCGACCCGCGACTTATACAGAGTTTCGAGCGCGAAGAGGGACGGCGTCAAGGGCGCAAACGAGAACGAGAGCACTCACCTGTAGAGCGAGCGCGCAGTGGCTCCGAGGAGCGACATCCAGCTCCTGGGAAACGCAAGGCGGAAGTCCTCAGAGAATCAGGAAGAATCGGTGTCACCATTACTATGAGCCCACCCGCAAAAAGACACGATTCTACGAAATTAAACGGAAGTAGGACTCATACTCTACCACCGCCACCTGCGGCTCCCCCTGGTGGAGCAGCGGCACCGGCGTCTCCTGCGGCGGAAGCCGCTGCACCTAGGACAGGGCCGAGGAGAGCGCCACACTCCCCTGAAGAAGCAGATGCACATACTCCTCCTGAAAGAGAACGGCGAACGGACACGCAACCTACGGCTACAGCACCCGCGGAACCCAAAGGTGCTCGACCACCGCCTCCCGCACCCCAACCTGAGGACGAGGATTCTTGGGGAGAAGCACCTGTACCTGCACTCAATCCTCCTCCACCTCCAGCCCCTAAAAGGGACGCCGCCTATTGGATGAAACGTTCTCCAGTCGCCGACCAAATCTTCATAACCGACGTCACAGTCAACCTACAAACGGTAACGATTAGAGAGTGCCGCACCGAGAAGGGGTTTTTTCGACCGCGTGAATGCCGACCGCTTGACGTAACGTAAACTTTGAGTGTTTCCACGTACAAATTATTTTTACGGACATTGTACAGCTATAGATAGATAGCTAGTATTTATTTAGTTATTACATCAAATGCTTCATACAAATTGAATTTCGATTCGTGTTTGTCCCATTCGGAATCTAGAACCAATGTTCCCAATTGCCAGTGTAACCTCATGGGCCGTGTAACCACCAATCTATGAACTAATAGACAATATTTGTGTCTACATATTGTCAATTGTTAAAAATAGAATGTCTATTGTTTGTTAACTTATTGATAGTAACGATATTGACTGGTTGATGTACCTCTCAGTATACCGCTTTACTACTATATGTGAATTAATATTTTAACTACATCATAATATATGTAACTGAATTAAATATAGTTTTTATAACATGTCAGCTTAATTTTCTATTAAATAAATGTAAGGAAATAGCAAATTTACCAATAGTAGACATATATAATATGCTTGCATATACCTATTTTTGTAATACTTACTGAAGATAATTTTAGATTCATTTGATGTGATTCTGAAGTTATGTTACGAAAATGTATATAGATGTCACACGTTTTAGCATATAGTTAAACTAGTTAAAACTTTTTGTTTTATTTTCGTTGTTGTTATTTATGTGCGTTTCATTTTAAATGTTCCATTTCAAACTATGTGATTTTTAGGTTATAATTTATGTTTAACGAAAATTATTATCTCTGGTACTACTTAGTTAATATTCGTGAACATGCACACATTTTTGTAATTCAAGTCAATAGTAACATAAATTATTTATTTTTCAAATATAATAGGTATGGTTGGTTTATAAAATTAACTAACAAACATGTAGATATAGATGTTTGTAACAACTTTATTTGGGGCTACCATGTCAGAAGCAAATTGCAACTTAAAGTACTGTTTCTTATGTTTGCATAATATTATCACAAATACATTTTTTTTTAAATTGGTAACTTAATACTAGATTTAGATAAGAATACAAGGATGTCTTCTTTTATTATTATTTGTTAGATCTTTTAGTTCCTCTTTATTTAGTAACAAGTGGAGGCGAGAACTCGTATTTTTTAAGTTTTGCATAATTTAATGCTAAATAAAACAATTTTGTACACTTATATTACTAAACCATACTTTGTTTATAGCTTTGTAAAGTTTTGGATGAAATGTATTCATCATATCTACATTTATCATCAGTATCTATTGATTAGAGCAGTGCTGTTTATTTCTAGAAGCTATAAAATAGGGAAGTAAATAGTAAAATTGTTTTATTATAGTATTTTTGTGTTGAAGTGCATTTTAGTAGGGTGAACTGTACATAGTGTAAATAAGCTACAATGTTAGAGCACTTGTTTTATAATGTGATAGTCCTCACATATTTTATGTAGTATGTAAATAAATGAGAATGAATTAGATATAGTTATTTTATTCCCTTTTAACTCTTATTTACAAGATGAAAGAAACATCTGAAATCTGTTTTTTAAATATATTTAATTTACATACAAGTTTCTCATAATGAACATAAGCATTTGTCATTATAAATAATGAAGTGGAAATTGCTTAAAATTTTATTTCAAAATGTTATATACACTTGAATTCTAAATATATTTTAATTGCAAATAAAATTTATATATGCAGAAACATTTCGGTTTCACTTCATTTGGATTATAAGTCCAATTACTAGCCTAATTAACATATAATAATATTTTTATACTGCATACTCTATACTTTTATTTCTTTACAAATATGTCCATTGACTCGTCAAATATACAATGCCTTTAAAACCTTTGTAACATTTACTATAAATTATTTTTTAAGTATTAGTATTCTACACATTTTCCCCATATAAAGTTAAAATTGTAAACTTCGAACTCCTCAGCCATCATCAACATTTTTATTCCTTATTACGGAAACATACTTTTTCTCCACATATCAATATGTCAACTTAGAACATTGTTGTATACACCAGTATGCGTTATAATTTTTACAAGTAAGATTTTATTGTATCTTCTACAAAGTAGCTGGTGGTGTGAAAACACATAATAGCTTATGAGAAATTTGTTTTCCTTCAAACAGTAAATTTGATGAAAATATCATATTTCTTGTATCCGAGTAAAAATTTCATGATTTTTATTAGGCGTTAGTATTACAAACAAAATCGATCCGATTTTATAGTTATGATAAAACTATATAACGTGGCAACATTAGATCGAGCGCTCTGACGAACGGGCAACCTGTGTCGGGTCTTAAGTCGGCGTCGTGTTTGTGGCTGTCAAGTGTCAACATATAGTTTGCAGAATAATCTAACGATTGATCGTCGAATTTTACCCCTGTTCTGTCTTAAATCCAATGCTTATATGTAATCCTATTGGTGGAAACAAATCTTGACATGGAGTGGTCGAAGGACAAGACTTTGAAACTTATCGAGCTACTGCAGTTGAACGCTAATTTGTGGAATACGTCAGTTTGTGATACGCGCAGAGATAAACAGAAAAGGAAAGAAGAACTTCATGGAATATCTGAAATATTAGGAATATCAATTTCTGATGCTACAAAGAAAATACAACATCTCCGTACACAATATAATAGAGAATCTGCGCGGGAAGCTCGTGCGACTTCAGAAGGGCCAAACGAAAGATATTTCAGTAACTGGTATGCTTATGAATATTTACACTTTATGAAGCACTCAAATAAACCCTATCGAATGTTACAATCGGTAAGTTCCCAGACTAAGCCCCCTTTTTATGACTTAAGAAATACCACAAAAATTTAAATATATACAATTTGTTTATTTTCAGGAAGGACATTCGGATATCAATGAATCCTTACAACCGCATAATGAAAGTTCAAGTAGTGATTCCAAGCTTGATAATCTGTTTTTACCGCCGAAAATACCACGTACAGAACTAGTGCACTCTTTTAAACCTGAAATAGTTTACCCTACAAACAGTTTGAGCAGGGATGAGTTTTCAGTGTTCGGCGAATACATAGCAAATGAACTTAGATCTTTGAAAGGTGAAAAAAATTTATTAGTAGCCAAGAAGAAAATTCAAGATGTTATATTTGAGATGAAAATGGGTATGATAAGTGACCCAAGGGTGGACCAAGTAACATGTACTGTTTTCACACCAAGCACTCAAACTTTATCGCCTGCAATTCACAGTGGAAAAATTTACCCAACTCCTGTGATGAATACAATTACTAGCATAGAACCATTATCATCCACAACTCACACCCCTCGGACAACTGGGATCAGTGAGATTATTATAAATGGTGCTTGTCATTACTCTACTTTCAAAGTTGACGAACAATAGCAGTGTCAACCACTTCCTAATGCGGAAGTGGATAAAGGGGAACATATTGCTATACAAAACTAAGTAGCAACAATTATGTGAGATGGACTAAATACATACTAGAAAATAAAATAGTATATATTTTTTTAAATATCAAAGATTCTGTTTTTAGTTGTAAACATAAGTCATTATATTAACTTTCCTGACATGTAAATCAATTTTAAAAAGCTCATTTACTATGGTCATTAATTTTTCAAACTGAAAATCATTTAACACAATGGATTGTTTAGTATTTTCATATCATTTTTAGGATATTATTGGGACCTACTTTATTGAAATATATTTACATATGTAATAACAAATGATATTAGTATAATTCATAGAATTGCTTATTAATACATATTGTGTAAAAACTAGTATAATTTAAGGAATACAAAGTAAAATGTAAAAATAATATTTTTTAATATTTGTATGTTCAAAAGCTATTAATACATTCATAACATACCTTGTTGTATGTATATATTTTTCCTTTTTTTGTACTAGTATATTTTGTTACTCTAGTCTATTATAATTCTTACAAGAAAGTTATTTTCGATCTCATCTTAAGTTGTAATTTAAATAAAATATTGCAAATAAAGTATTCTCTATATTCATTCAAAACACCCTGACCAACTATATTAACAAAAAAAGATCAGACCATTCACTTCAATGATATTATAAATAGCACATTTATAAATATAAATTATTTACTGTCTGTTCTGTCAATGGAAAGTCAAAACTTGTTTGTTATCCCCATTACCCATACATTTCCATTATTTATCAATTCCTTACATCATTTTTTTAAACATTATAAACTAATAGCTTAACAAATAACGGGACATTTCTCTTAAATATATACTAAGCATAATGAATGTAACAATTAAACAATCTTATCTATGTTATAAGTACATGCTTTAATAGTTCGAACTCTGCAAAATGTTTTATTTTTCATTGTGGATTGATAGCGTTGACCGCATTTCACAATAGGTCGTTAAATACATATTGTATTTGTAAGCAATATTTTACATTTTAATATTCATTCAGTGTTTTTCTGCCTCACGTCATATTTAATTTCAAATAGGTAAGTATAATGAATTACTTATTAATAATATAAACTTTTTTTCAAGTAAAATCGACACTTCATTTGTATAGTCTGTCTTTAATCAATAAATAATATTTTGTAAATATTGATACATGGTTTTATCAAATATAAAGTTAAAAGTTTTTTTTTATTGCTCATTAAAAATTTTGAGTTTTTATAAAAAAAGAACGTAATATTAGTACAGAGTGTACTTGCAACATTCATATGAAAATAAAAATATAACATTTTTGACGTAAACTAGAATTTTCGAATTCAGCGGGCGAAACTCAAGGCTCGATATCGAATAAAACAAATAATAAAATTAGTAAAAATAAATACATGAATGGTGCGTATAAGAAGTAAATAAAATTTCTAATAATATTTACATCGCTGATAAAGAAACTTTGGAAAACATTTACTCTTTTTGAATTATTAATACATATTAATGAATATATTACTATTTTTTTTACAGAGAGATCTTGCGTAAATGTAATTTAGAATTAAAATGATTAGGGTTTTATTACTATTTATCTTGTACACGACAAGTGCTGAAGTTCTGGATAGTAAATATTCTGAAAATGAGCCCATAAAGAGATATTCTCCTAAATGGTCGGACCTGGACTCACGTCCTTTGCCTGAATGGTATGATAAAGCCAAGATAGGAATTTTCCTGCATTGGGGCGTATATGCCGTTCCTAGCTTTGGTTCAGAATGGTTCTGGAGCAATTGGAAATGTAAGTAAAAGATATAAATGAATTATTAAAATTGGTTTTTCGCCTTTAAGCATTGTAAACTTAATTTATAGCTGGAGACAACAAGACTGTAGATTTTATGCAAAAAAATTACCCTCCAGGATTCAGTTATCAAGAATTCGCACCAAAGTTTACAGCTGAGTTTTTTGATCCTGAAGCGTGGGCAACTTTGTTTTCTAAAGCTGGTGCAAAGTAAGTAAATCTTCTGTCTGTTCAACTGAGTAAATTCTTTTTAAAGTACACCTGTTTTTATTATTTATTTTCATGTAGATATATAGTTCTCACAAGTAAGCATCATGATGGGTTTACATTGTTTCCATCTAAACAATCATTCAGTTGGAATTCAATGGAAGTTGGACCAAACAGGGACTTAGTAGGAGACCTGGCATCTGCTGTACGCAAGAAGGACATGAAATTTGGTGTCTACCATTCATTGTATGAGTGGTTCAATCCAATATATTTAGATGATAAGAAGAATTTATATTTAACTCGCAAATTTCCTGACACAAAATTATGGCCTGATTTGAAACAGATTGTACAAGATTATAAGCCATCTGTTATATGGGCAGATGGAGACTGGGAAGCATTTGATGCATACTGGAATTCAACGGAATTGCTTGCTTGGCTCTATAATGATAGTCCTGTTAAAGATGAAGTTGTAGTGAATGATCGGTGGGGTATTGGTATTCCTTGCCACCATGGTGACTTTTATAACTGTGCCGACAGATACAATCCAGGTACGTTACTTTTAATATTCTTAATATTTTACAAAAAAAAAAACAAATTTACTTTTTTGTTTATTTATACTTATAGGAAAGCTACAAAATCACAAATGGGAGAATGCTTTTACAGTAGATTCCAAGTCTTGGGGTTACAGAAGGAATATGAAACTCAGTGAAATACTCACGACTAATAGATTGCTGGAGGAAGTTATATCTACAGTGAGTTGTGGAGGTAAGATGCTTCTGTAAAAAAAATATTTTACTTATTTTTTTTTTGCACCAGCAACTTTATTTTATAAGGTCTTTATTTTTCAATTATTATATGTATTTATTTGTCATACTTTTGTGTTTTGCTATTTCACTATACATCACAAATTTGTTTATTGTAAACAGTTATTGATAAAAATATGATACCCAAATTTGATTATCGACTATTGAACTACATTTTTAAGATATGATATGAACATTTGGTCAACAACCTCGAATTCAAAACAAATATATTTCACTAGGTATTAACAAAATATGTGTTATTATAGGTAATGCCTTAATCAATGTAGGGCCAACAAAAGAAGGCACAATTGTCCCAATATTTCAAGAGCGACTGCTAACTCTTGGTGAATGGTTAGGCATTAATGGTGACTCTATATATGGCACATCCCCATGGATACATCAAAATGACACACTTAATGGGAATGTATGGTACACTTGCACTAAATCTCAATACAACGCTGATCACCCAGCATCTGCTCCAAACCAGTCAGATACAATAATAGCTGTGTATGCTATTTTTCTTCAATGGCCTAAAAATAATATACTTCAAATGGCAGATATAGCGCCTTATTTGCACACAGGCACTTATGATATAAAGATGCTTGGCAATCCAGAGTTGTTGAAGGTGAGGTCTAGTGTTTAGTTTTTTTATAGTTATTATGTAAATATTAATACTTGTAAAGTTTGTGTTTAATAAGTATAATTATGTGAATATAATTTTTTATCTATTTGTGGAGATACCTACAATAAAAATGTAACTGATTCCTGTCTGTACATGCAAGATAGTGAAAAAATATTATTGGAGGCATTTATCAATATAATAGATCCCAAAACAATGTTTTTATATTATTAGGTAAATACATTTTTTTACTCAGAAAAGAACATATCCAATGTTAATGCAGTTTTGACTATTATATTTTGGTAAACTTCCCTTAACATTTAGGGTTTTTTTTTTTCAATCGGTTTATAAATAAAAAAGTTAGAACAATTTAAATTATAAATTAAATTTAAGTTTGTGATTTAAGTGAAAACGCGGGCAGGCCAAGAAACTAAATAGTTTAGTCGTGTAATTTTCGCAGGCAAAACTGCGAGGTCGCTAAGTAATATATGTTTCTACATTTTAAAATACATATAGCAAATCATATTTGTTCCAGTGGCATATACAAAGTGGTAAAGCATTCATATTGTTACCTGACAAAGCAACGGTGAAATCTAAACATGCATGGGCGCTGAAATTTACTCAAAAATAAATTTGCTATACTTACTAAAGTGAATTAACTTTTGTTTTTTATATGTGTATAAATATATTAAGTAAAAAGACAAAGGTATTTTTTGATATTTTATTTGGAGTGAAATAACTTTCATCTGTTCAAGATTTCAATTTTAGTATATACATGTTTCTTTACTTGTTTTATTTTAATTGAGGAAATAAAATTAAAATACAATATTGAACAAAATGTGTTTTATTATTACTAAGTGTACACATACAAACAGAACATGATTGTGCGGACTTTACAGGGTCGGCCAAACAACTATACTTTACTACAATACAAGGAATACACTAATAAAAGGTGTCTCGAAGTGCATATGAATTTTAGCAAAAGTCAAGCACAGATAGACAAAACTGTTAACATTTTCAAGATACACATGTATATAATGGAATTTTGTTTTGTATTTAATAAAAATATTCTATTTTACTAACTTTCTTAATACATTAAACCTAAAACATACGCATATATTATAATTTAAATAAATCACTTTAGTATAATAAAATGTTGCACGTGGTTTAGATATTATTTTCGAATATATTACATATAAAATTATAATAACAATTCTTAGCAAATGCAGTAAACGGCGATTACAATACAAGCACATCTATTCTAAAAATATATTTTTTTAAATTTGTGTACAATAGAATCTACTTGAAGCAAATTCCTTGACCCAGAAGAACTTAACAATAAGAAATATGATATATGAAGCCGCTAACGACAATGTATTGTCATCAAACATACGTACGACTAGTTTTATATGCTTTATATATTCTTTACCAAGAAGCTTAAAACTGTTAAAGTTTCATATAATAATTATAGAATACAATTATAATTTATAATGCTCTTTAATTAACATTATTATCAAAAATCATAGAGTGTTAGATTTCAAAACTGTTTCAACAACTCTCATTCTAAGGTAATGAATCAATTCGCCATTTTTAATAGTGAGGCTTAAAAATAAAAACATATTTTTAAATTAGCGTTGACTCCATATTTAATTTTTTTCATGTTAAAACCGTCATGGTTGGCCAGGTGCAATGTCAACTGCAATTCCCGCTATAACTAGCTAGAAGTCGAAAAATTCTATTACACCTATAAGCACCATTTCATTATGTATGAAGCAATGCTGAAATTACATAATTTTAATATTTACAGCTAATCTTGTGAATTTAAAACTTAAAATTCAATTTAGATAAATAAATGTTCCGCTAATAATGTCTTATTAATAAAAAAGTATTATTTTTTACATGTAATTTAAACATAAAAGTTTTGTACTCATTTTATTAATGATATATCAATATAATAAGAGCCTATGTATTAGGTTTCAAATAAAAAATACTATAATTTATGTATTTGAAACGAAAATAAAAATTAAAAAATACACAATTTGTTATTTAATTTACAATAAATGGCGTGAATTTGTAATAAATTGACATATAAAATTAGTTTCATTTTTTTTATTTATAGGTACTTATTCTTTTCTCCCACTTGAGCTTATTTAAGCTCATATGCCCCGACAGTGACCCTTAATGAAGACGTGCATCGATGCAGGTGACATGTCGCAAAATTAGAATTTCGAGAAAATGGACTAGATTGGCGTCAAAATTTCAAAATGTTACATACATTTTAAAATTAAGCACTGAAATAATATAAGCTATTCAAAATTCGTATAAAAAGGGCGGAATTGCATTACAACTACATATTTTTAGTATTTTATAAAAATCATATGAAATATAAATTTTCCCTAAAGAAAATTCTAATAAGAAAGTATCTTAACAAAATTGCAATAGTTAAATCTTTATTATAATATTTTAAATCGTGAAAATTTAAAAATGATACATATCACTGTCATCTTTTCAAGTGTTCAAGTGAATAAATAAATGTATGTAATATATAATATTTATTAATATGAAATTCGTTTCACGATCAAATAAAAGCAAAATTAAATAAATATATTTCAAGCCATCTCATTTTCTCTATCCCTTTATTGCATACTAAAAAAAAGCAATATGTGTCAAAGTGCATGGTGAATAAATTCATTATTTAAAGTAAACAATAACTAAAGATTAAACATTTATTTTACTTAATTGACTTACACTAATATGGCTATGTATTAGTTAAAACAACAAACTTATTAGTCTTAAGTAGATTTAGCCTTACAATTATATATTTTTTGGAATGTTCTTTTTTACTATTTTGTTTTTATTAACTTAAACGTATATATCACAATATATCAAAAAAAATATAATGAATAAACAATATTATAGTACGATTTAAAACAATAAAAAAAAAGATGTTATTTTTTAAAATTACAATAGACATAAAAATGAAGCCATGAATATTACAATAAGTTTTAATTGTACACAAACAAGACCCTAGCATATAATCTTGAATATAGAGGCACTATGTTATTGCTACAATCATTTTGTTAAACGTTAAATGATAACATATCTTTCCAAATCGCCTATTCCCAGTAATCTTGCCAGTAATACTACTGGGAATTTCCTTCACAATGGACTTTTATTTTAATTTCAAAAAGTGGGCAAACGAGCAGAAGGACCCCCTGATGGTAAATGGTTATCTTCGCCCATGGACATCTACAACATCAGTGTCTCTGCTCTCGACGCTTGAAAGCCCCCAGGTCGTAGACCTACTAGGACTTAGTGGGTGTTTTTATATAATATTTCGGGGCATAAAATATAGTTTTGTTTGACTGATAAGTGTATTGGGATAAAGAACCCTAGTAATTTTCTAATAAGGCTACTGGGAATAGGCGTTCAAAATATAGCAACAAGCTATTTATTATTTGTTGCAAAAATAGAAATGTATGCAATACAGACATGATAATAAAGTAAACTTATAGTATTATAATATTTATTAATAATTCCTTTTAAGTTTCCAACATAATTATCGATTTTGTTCTTATATACAAAAATCTACAGCATAATTTTATTATATTTTTATCAAAAGCCGTTTCAGGTTAATTTAAATATTTTATTTATTTAAAGAAATAAAATGGTCATTGACTCAGAAAATTCAAAACTTAGAAAATTTCACCTATACTACAAATCAAATATATAGTTAGAACTATCAGATAAAAAAAATCGTAAAACTCTAAAACAAAATGAAGGAAATGTATACTTTTAAGAAATTTCTTTAAACGCTACATGTATTGAAACTAAATTTTAACAATGTGGCTTCTTGTTTTAACGTTAATATATAATAGGAAATAAAGTTTTCAAAATCTTGCCTATAGTGGAGACACCAATACAAATCTGAAATCAAAAATAATCAACTTAATAGTAAAATAAATGAAGTCTTAAAAAAATTACAACAAAATATAAAGGAAAAAAGGATTTTCTATTTTATTTTACTGAACACAAAATATGTATTACTAGCGACCAACCCGCGGCTTCGCCTGCGTAAATTACACAATTAAACTCTTTCATGCTTTCGCCCGCCAGTATATTCACTTAAATTTATAATTTAAATGGTTGTAACTTTTTTATTTATAAACCGATTAAAATAAAATAAGCATTAATGTGAAGGGAAGTTTTCCAAAATAATACTGGTATCTGCATTAAAATCATTAAGCCATTTCAGAGATTAGCGTGCACAAATGCACAGACAAAAAGACAATAATATTAAAAATTACTATTTTGGGTTCTATCACATTGATAGATACCCCCATAATATGTTTTTATATATGTACATGTACAGACAGCGATAACTTATATTTTTATTATATGTCGCTAGGTCTGGAGCTGCCAATAACTAAACCTGGACGAATAACTAAAGCAATATAGCTTAAAGTGCAATGCCTTTTTAACAAATTGCTAATGCCTTGAAAACTCGCAAAACAGACAGAACCATCAATGACGTATGCCCTCACGCGTCTGTCCGCGTTCGGGTCGCGGTCGCGCACTCAGCGATGAGCGACAATATTTGTCCGAATGAAACCCGTGAAACACATTATATCTACTTTAAATACCAGAAGCGATTAAAGTATCTAACTACCATATTAATTTATTGACTACAATGGTTCACTATTTTGGCTAATGGTTTGAACATAAGATACTTACTTGATATTTGAGCCTATGTGTTTTCGTTGAAATCCATTCAGTAGTTTTTACGTGAAAGAGTAACAAACATCCTTACAAACTTTCGCGTTTATAATATTAGTAGGATGTGTTCTAGTATACTTTTTAAATCTTTTATTATCAACTTAAGTTTTATTTGTTATGTAAAATATAATGATGCAATTTGGTCATATAAATAAAAAAAAATAAGCATTATAAAAAAATGGAAAATATCTAAATAATTATTCAGATATCTTACAAAGCTATTATATTCTTATAAAACCAGTAAGACGATAATAAGTTGGCACTTGTTACGAACATCTTTTGTTTATTAAATTCGCATTTACAAATATTTCGTGAAAAGTATTATTATATAAATTCAAATAAACATAATAAATAAAATATAAAATAAAACTTTAAAATAAATTAACCATCAAGATTATTTTACTATAATAAAATTATGACGTTTACATGTTACTATAGCTAAGTCCATTGTGAACAAAATTCCGAGTAGTCTTTTTACTAGAAAGGCTGGAAATAGGCGTTCAAAATATAGCAATAAGCTAATTATACTTCGTTGCAAAAATAAAATGTATACAATACAGGCAATTGAAAAACAAGAGGAAATAGCCCTCACCTGTGCATACAAACTATGAAACAGAATGTAGTCTATCTCTTTGTCGCAGCTTCTCTAACGCCGGCAGAAGCGACGTGCGTTTATTGAAGAACTCCTCCAACTGTGTTTCAGCGAGCATCGTCGCTAGGAACTGTTCTAGAGTTACCGACCACGTGGGTTCAGAGGGCTCGTACTCTTTGCTTGGAGATTGTAAACGGTCTGAGCCTATACTTGGATTGCCGTTAGGGTCTATCTAGAATGTAAATTATGAAATTATATGTATTTCCTAGGTATCTCTTTTATCTTTCTACATATTACTATTTCCTCCTTCATAGCGGGGTAGTCAACCAAGACACTCTGTTCTCCACTTTTCGTCCAAACTCTGCGCATAATGCGTTAACAGAGCGCATTCAATAGAGTGGCGTCACTCAACGCTGTTATTTGTTTTGTACCAGAGCGAAGAAATGAGAATAATTGAAATATGATCATTGGTCTGAGTAGGGATCGAACCCACATAAGTGCGTGTCCCACTTCGCCACGATGGTCTTTTCAAAGGAATATCTACTTAAATAAAAAGAATAAAAGTCCTAAATTAAAATTAGTATAAACTACTTTTAATGAAATAAATTAATCAAATGTGCTATTAATCAGCTTGAGTAAAACTACTTCTATTAAAACAACCTATTGGCCACTTAATGTTATCTCTTTTATTATCTACTTCTATTTCAGAATATTTCTGTATATATAAGCGATATCAGTGGGTTAAAATATCATTTCACTTGCAGATTACTGAGACAAATTACTTGTTGGCCATGAAAACTAAAAATGTGTTTGAATAATTTACTAGTGGAATGTAGATATTTAAGACTTTTTTATTTTTATGAAACGATATTTAAAATTTAAATTTAAAGTATTTCTAGTATACCTCTATGGTAGGTTGAGCTGCAGCAGCTAAATATAAGCTGTCCTGTGACACCTCACGACCTAGCATAGGCCTATGGTCTTGGCCTAATTCACCTAGTTGCAACAGCAAGGTTCCTGAAAAATATATTAAAAAAGAAAGGATAAATAAAACGTATATGTGATTGAATCTATGAAATAGAATTTAAACTAAACAGAAAAGTGTTGCCAACACGAGTAATACAATTATATTATATAATAATAGAGTAATAACTAGATGAAATGCAATAAAAGTAAAACGTTACTTTCAATATAACTATTTGCATATTATTCCATAAGATAGCCCTTATCTCACCCGCTCTAGCCACCGCCTCGTACAGCGCAGTGGAGTGCTGCGTGAGGAGGTGCAGCGCGGCCAGCAGCCTCATGAAGTGCGCGCGCGGCAGCGGGGGCGCGCGGGGGGAGGGGGAGGGCGCGGGCGCGGGCGGAGAGCCGCAGCCCGGCAGCCCCCACAGCGCGCACGCGCGCACTCTGGCGGCGCGCCCGTCGCAAGGGGGGTCTGTGTCGGTGGAGGCAGATTGACAATTATTTCATGAAATTACCAATTCACCAATATGACAAAGACATATACAATACGGTCTTTTGATAATGTTGTACATTTTTTGTCTGCTCTATAATACTTCTCTACTATTTATCTTGATAGGATTTATTTTTTAATTTATGTCTTTAAAAATAAATCCTTGGTATATAATTAACGTTATTTTTCATTGAGGATGTGTTCATATTAAAATAATTAATTAAACATATTTAGAGTTTAATATTTTTTTTGTTGTATAACACAATACTTTTTTATTTTCAAATTATTAAAATAAATAGAAAAAATCTGACAATCATTTATACTTTTAACCATTACTTTAGCAATAAAGGTAAATTGTACTTTATTAAGTAAAGCTTAAACAATTTAACAATAACGACTACAAAAAAAACTTATCCCCATGAAAAAAAAATCATCAGCCCTATACATTTTACAATAAAGTAACGTGTACGTAAAATGTTTCATAATAAAAGAAAAAGTAGAAAAACAGCATTTACTTCCTAATTTTTACATGTAATAATAATGTATCAGATCGCTGTCTGTAAATAGAGATATAAGAATAACAATAAAAATAATGGGGGGCATATATGAAGCTAAAAGAACTCAAAACAATGATTTTTAATACTTTTTTCCTGCTTGTTTGTGCAAGCTAATCCCAGGAACATATTATATTTCAGTCGGTTCATAAATAAAAAAGGTACAACAATTTAAACTATAAATTTAAGCAAAGTTGTTGACTTCGCGTAAGCTTACGAATATAGCCAATGAACTTACCGCACTGACTGTAAGCGCTGTCAGTGGCCTTGTCCATGGCGTGTGCATCTCCCGCGTCGCTGATCGACCGCTGCAGTCCGGGCTCAGGTGTTGTGGGGTTCTCTATGCTGTAAGTCAACATTTTTTGGTTCTATACTTATTTATACCTTTCACATTTCGACTATACACATTTTATTCTATAAAATACCTAGTTTACGTTTTAGATTAAGTCTCTCATAGAATTCGCTTTGGCTTTGATATCTATTGCATATATTAAATATTTAAAATTTTTTAAAGTCTTACACACTTGGGATACAAAAAATATTTTGAGATAACGTATAAAAAATTTGAATGCTAATAACAAAAATAAGTTGTAATAAGCGTACAAGATTTTCGACGTAGCGTGATGTAGAACGCACGGCTGAGCGGTCAGAGCGCTAGGAAGGGTTCTTAAAACCCGCTGCATTCAAACATTGGATGTGTTTTTAATATATAACATAACGCCAGACAGTCAGCAGACGAGCCACCTGTCAAAGAAGGAGATGGCGTCCGCGGCCAGCTCCTCGCCGGGCTCGCAGAGGTCGAGCGCGTCCAGCAGCGGCGGCGCGTGCGCGCAGTACAGCGCCCGCAAGCGCCGCTGCGCGTCCGCCCGCGCGCTCAGCCCCACCGCCACGCTCAGCCCGCGCACGCTCACCAGCCCGTCCTCGTCGTGGTCCACTAGCTGCCAATCCACATAATACTGATATAGTGTTACATTTTATTTTACTTCAAGTGTCGAACACTTCATATTGAAAAATCTCGAGTCTCAAGACAATTATGCCTTATACATTTTCACAAAACAATATTAATTAATATAATTTCCATCATAACGAAATACGTAGCAATATTTTTTAAACAAAACATATAAAAAGCACCTTAAACATTCTAGCAGTGATCGCTTCAGCGTAATCGCCCTTAGCCCACGGCGATAAAGCCGAGAATAGCGTCTTGAACTGCCCGTAGTCGAGTCTGTACGCTTCGTAGGGAGCTTCTAAGCGCTCGCACGGTACTCGCTTGGCCCAGAATAATTCTTCACGAACAACGCTTAACAACTCCTGAAAGTTAAGACATTAATAAGTTATACATTTACATAGAAGGGGACAGTGCACATGGAGACGACGTTATAATATATTTTTATGATAAATTTGTTTGATTTACAAAAACAAACATATTTTACAAATTTTCCTACCACTGGCCTTCATGTCAATCAATCAGCATTTAATTACGTGTGAAATTTGGAGATTTCATTCAATCAAGGGCGCAGTGGGACAATGTCTGATTGTAAACGCGACTGGTTGTGGCTTCGATTCCCACTCGGGGAAATAGATTTAAATTGTTTTAATTTTTTCACTTTTATAAGAAGAGCAATAAGCGCAGCGTTTGAGTTCCGGCACGCAAGATACAATGACTCGAGTTCAAGCGGGAAGTGGAGAACGTAGTATCTGAGTCACTAGTTCCCACCTTTGCTCTGCGAGAAAAAAAACCAGTTGGTCTTAGTAAGTTTCAATAAGAATTCCATATATTGAATTTACTCAAAAGGTAAAATTAAACTAGAAAGGTAGAGACAGCTTAGTCACTCCTTTCCGCTTATTTTACAAACACATTAAGTAGCGGGACCACATACCAGACGTAGGAATAGAAAATAAAATACAAATTAAATTCGGAACAGTTGACTTATAATAAAATCTACAACATACAATAGCGATTAAAATAAAATTATAAATTAATAAAATGTTAGAATTATAAATTAATAAAATGTTAGAATAAAAAAAAAAATAAATTAATAAAATGTTAGAATTATAAATTAATAAAATGTTAGAATATTATAAATTAATAAAATGTTAGAATAAACTTTTTATAGTAATTTTCTCGTAAAACATGAAGTTACTTGACCTGCAGCTCAGGCTGGTCCAGCAGGTCATCGTGCAGCAGAGCCCGCAGCGTGTTCTTCTCCAGACTGTCCTCGAGGTGTCGCACGACGCGCAGGCGGTGCTTCAGGCGCAGGTGTTCTATGCACTCGGTGCTGACGGCTGCGCCGTACGAGCGATACGCTTGGTACACTAGCTCTTGGATTTTTATTGTCTGTGTACAGAAATAATGGATCTCTGTGTAGAAATAAATTCACTAATTTATCCATACTAGTAACTGTCTGTCTGTGACATCACCACTGCCAAACCGCTAAACTAATTGTTATCAAATTTGATACTACTTTTTCTGCTATTTTGTTTAGTTTTTCCAGGAATTTCATTATTTTACGAAATGACCTCCGAAAATACCAAACACCTATAGCTCACGCGGGCGAAGCCGCGAGCGAGTCACTATTAGTAATATATTGAGATTGTAACCGGCTTAATCGCGAACATTTCTGTATTTGAAAATACATTTTAGAACGTGAATTTCTGATCATTTCATCGAACCAAAAGTGGTAGCATTTTGTTATTATAATATAATATTTTTTATAGCTTCACGCTTTTTCCCGCATAGCTGGGTGGCTAGAGAGAACCTAGTGACGAAATGGAGACATTGCGTGTTGAGTTGCGGATTTCAACGACTGCGTCGCGTAAATCTGTAATATTTGATTACTAACATATTGTCCCAAAATTTAATTTTAATTTAATAAAATAAATCTCTTGCAATATAATAAAAGATATATTTTTTTTAATACATATTAAGAGTTTTAAATTTTTCATCTTTATGGATACACTGACTTATATTTTAGGGATCGATCTACACAAGTGGCCGTGGACGGCTGCTGGTCCTATCTATTGAGCATAAATGCCAATGCCCCCCCTCAAGGGTCAGTGCTTTCTGCTACTTTTTGTTGCGGCACATTAATGATTTGCTTAAGCCTGGAATTATATGGTATGCTGACAGTAGGTTTGTAGAGATTTACATGAACATGGCGACTGCTAAAGGGCCTGAAACCCAATCACATAGACAAAACTTGGTTGAACGCCTAAATTTGACCCTTAAGGCAGTCTCCGAAATTTAACACCACTAAGACTCAGTCGCGTCTATTCATCCCGAAGAAAAGGCCGTTTGAATTGTCGCCCTCTTTCTGAGATGTGTAGGTCCCGGAAGGACCACTGCGAGCTTCTAGGCGTGAATCTCTCATGGACTCTTTTATGGAATTTCAGAAATTCTTATATAGAATCCAGAGCCCAATTAGCTGCTAAGAAACACGGCATCATCTAAGGTTAAGACGTGCTAAGAAGTAAATCAGGGACGACATCCTTGTTGGTATTCAACTACAGATTCTTAGTCATCGACGTAGGGTTACCTCGCTGTCGGTCTTTTACCGTATACATTTCGGTGAGTGTGCCTTAAAGTTGCATAACCTAGTTCCTCCAGCCCCATTTCACTATCGGACTTCCAAGGAAAACTATTTACTCTTGCGTATTACCAACACATTAAAAAACCTAATAATACACATAAAAAAAAATTAAAACAAGTTAATTTACATTAAAACCGCAAAAAAATTTTTACCTTCTCAGCCGTTCTGGGTTCAGTGGACAGAGCCATGGCTTCATCATTGTAGATACCTTCAAGGTAATCGCTCAGCACTTGAATCGCTTGGCCGTCTTCCACACACTTGAGGAGTTTCTCACGATTTATATCCAATATTGTTAATGTCACCTGATATAGAAATATTGAATTCAAGTTTATACGTATCTCGTATACCTAAAATTACCAGTTGTGGAAAAAGGGCAGGTCATCGTGACGCGGTGCGACAGCATCTGACTGTAAACGCGATTGGCTATGGATTCGATTCCCGCTCGGGGGAATGATTATACTTAAATTATTTTTATTTCTTCGCTCTGGTATCTACAACAACAGACAAAGCGGTGTTGAGTTCCACCACTCTACACGTTATGTCATGATTTCAAGCGGAAAGTGAAAACCGGGGTGTTAAAGATCGTTATTTTTATTTAAACAAACAATGCTGTTAAAAATAAATAACCGGAAAAAAAAACGAATCGAAAAATATACAGAATCTGCACAGTAGATATATTGATATATCTATAAAAAATAAATACGTAATAACATCGCTTACTTGAAATATAACCTTAGCGCCATCATAGAAGAAGCAGTCCATTACATTCACGGCACATTCGTACGGCATCACACTGATGAAGAGGGTCAGGAACCAGGAGAGGGATATCATCCTCATCATGCCAAGCTCGTCCAGCTTGGCGTGCAGTTCCGGTAGGTGCGCCTTGGTCAGCTCCTCTAGGACACCTTGGTCTACCTTTGTGGATGAGTAAATTTATTGGTATTATAAGTATTGTAAATTATAATGAACTATAATTTATATGTACGAAGATCAAAGGAACCCCTTTTAGACTTCTGTTGCTCATTTGTCTTTTGCAGCGATATATTATTTTATAACTTAAGGCCGCTGCGGCGTTACCATAATATAAAAAAGGAGTAATCAAAGAAGTACTCCCTACCTGCCATTTTTTAAATAAAAAATTATTTTATCTAAAATTTTAGGTAAATATTTATTTATTCACTCATAACATTACAGGCGAGTGTAAAATTCAAGTAAAAAAAAATTATAGTCTTTCGAATATATTTGGCACATTGAAGTTGCTCCTTTAAATAGTAAATTGTTCCATAATTGGAACGCTTTTGCGGGGGTAATTATTTTTTTAAACAAATAAGTTTCCATATATTAATACATTAAGCAAAAATTTTGTACCCCTTTTTACGAATATAACGCAGACAGAGGATTATGAAATTCGGCACAGTCAGGTATAGTTTACATAAAATACATTAATTAAATATAATAATTCTATATAAACGTGTGTTTGACATAAACGTTGCTAAGGCAACGCGTCGTTTACGCATCAACAAGACATCTAGTATAGTTAAACAAAGTGCGCCATTAAGATCCATTCTACAGTAAGTTGTAAATAAACTTATGTCTATATATTTCGCACATTGAAAACATGTACATTAAAATTGAAATAAATGAAATATACTTACCAAAGCGCCCACAACCCTCGTATTATAATAATCAGGTAGCAAAGTTTCGCAAATGGTCGCCAATAACCAAAACGCCTGTTCCTCAGGACAATATATGAGCAGGACAGACGCAACAATGTTCATAGCTTGGCAATACCCTATTGTGGGGTTCTTTAGTGCGTATGCGCATAATACTCGACGTAAAGCTGAAATACCTGTTAAAAGTATTTTATGTCGTTAACATTATCTCAATCCTTAAAAAATCTAATAAACATTATTAGAAAGTTAATTATTCGTTTAGGTATTTAAAAGTCAAATTAATTTTATTTCAAAATTAATTTGACTTATTAATATTGTTAAAGTTGAATAACTTTCAAGCCACAGTGCATTTGAAATTAAATTGAACCAAATGCGCCAGAAATACGACAAAAATATAATTTCTTAGCGTAATCATCAGACCTACCAATATCATTCTGAAAAGCAGGATGTTCAGGAAGAGATCTATGTAAATCTCTTTCTATTTCATCGTTGGCTGTATTCTTCGATGACAGAGCTTCCTTAACCCATCTTTCGTAAGATCCTTTATTTTGTACTTTCTGTAAAATCGACCCTGAGAATACACTCCACAGTTCACCTCTGAGTGACTCCGGTATGCCGTTCACGACGAGCTCGCTCCCCTCTGTGGTTCTGTACATACTAACTCCTCTCCCTACTTCTGCCATATGATCTTCCCATTGTTTTTCCTAATAGATAAAACTCGTATTAACATATAAAACAATCTATAAAAAAATAAACAATCCTATCAATATCATTCTGGGTACCATATCGTAATTATCTAATTTATACATTACACAATATATACTTGACTATTTTATATATCTTCAAATGTCTAACAAAACTACTGTGTTAAAAACGTGAACCATAAATAAAGAAAATAGTAAAAATGAGAAAGTGCATACACACGCACAGAACACTATTATTCATCTTATAATGCAAACAAAATAATTAAAACTCGAAATATCAACAAGAAAATGAGAAAATGTAATAAACAACCCATATATGTAATGAAATTTACCTTTTTCTGCTGTATTTGCTTAATGCTCGAGGTTTGATGAGTCCTGAACAGTATCATTAAAGGTGGCTGTGGCGTGAAGTCGCCGTCTTCAGTCCGATTTAGAGTTTTCGTAGGTTTCTCCCTGTACACATCACTGTTAATTCAAGAAAAGCGATATAATAGATTACTAAAAACTTAAAATAAAATATTGCCCAGCAGTTAGTAGCATTCTCGAAGATGATTTCGCTTTAGATGACAGCCTGATGAGATAACCTGTTAAATAGTGATGAACTTGTAAATGTTAATAACAGTATATACATAAAATGCAAAGTATTCATATGAATAAATTATATAAAGACAGCAGACGTTGGACGTGCCCAAAACATTAATAACCCAAATATTTAATTAAATTAAAAGTTATATATAGTAATACAATAAATAAAAACTTTTTAAACAAATCAAGCTAATGCAGGCATTTTTAATTGACGTGTTATTATGAAATAAGCATTACGTTCCTGTTAAAACATGCCAAAGACTTAGAGAAACTAAACATGCAAATTATCTTGATCAATAACTTACTTCGGTAACTTAGCGAGTAGCTCCGAAATCTTCTGAACAAGGAAGTTCCTATCGGAAATGTTGCCGAACAGGAAGCTGGCATGATGAGCAGTCGTTATGAGAATGCTGCCAGAATCAGCTGAGCTGCCTGTACCGCCTGCGTCTGCACGCTCCACTTGGTGAACGTTGCGGAGCGGTATCGTTAGTCGGACTAGATGGGGCACCTGTATGTGATTTTCTCAATATTTACTTGGGTCCGAATACGTTCTTAATAATAGACTTCAAGAAGTCAGAGCAAATGCCGACTAACTTAACTTATTACGCGGAAAGTATTTTTTTATTAAAAAATACAATTTTTAGAAAACGTATAAAAAAATATATGCAGCAGGATTCGAACGCGCGCCTATTGGAAACCATCCAAGCGCTCTGACCGCTAAAGAATATATTTTTTATGTTTTTTTTAAATTCATAAGTGTATAAATAACATTTAAAAATGTTAAAAATATTCTCTCTTGCCAAACGATTGTTCGTAGAGAGAGGAGAAGACAGGATCGAATCCCGATGAGTTCAAATACGTTTTCTAAAAATGTTTTTCAATTTCCTAAGTGTGTGAATAACAATTAAAATGTATAAAAATTTTTTTTATATTGATTACATATTTGGGTCCAATATTAAAATATATTAGAATGATATGTGATGGTGAAATATTTTTATAATTTAAGGTGAAAATATAATAGATAGATTAATAGTTTTTTTTTCAGCTGCTGCTTTATAAAAAAAACTTCCTACCAAACTTGCTTAGGTTATGTATCATTCAGGTTAACAGGATCTTAATGTGTAAAGTGAAGAAACTCCAGAATCCTGGAGTATTATTTTCGTAAAAACGGGTTGTCGTATATACAAACAGTAATTTATAAAAATATTTAAGTAGCGTTTAGTTTAACGTACTGGATACTTGAGACAAGACTAATAATGACTTTAAATTGAGATTTGTAACTTGTTTATACATACCTGATAAATAATGTAAAATTTCGTTTTTAAAAAAATGGTAAGGTATATTAAGTCATAGTATGACTACTCGTTAAAATAAAATAACAGACCAAGCAATTATGTAAACGATACTTTGATTATACGTTCTTAATTAGTAGGTCAAAGGTATATTGAATTTTTTTTTAATTATTATTGTTTATTTGTACGTGTTAATCTATAATTCGTATGCCATCGTGAGTTGGTAAAGTACATTACACGAAAACACTGCTGCACGCATTTTATTTTGGCTGTATTATTTTTAGAGAGATTTAAATTATAATTGAAAAATATATGCCACTAATTAGTGGCATTAGTAATATAATCATAAGTAATATAATTAATATATTTTACACGCCTTAACGCCTTTACTCGCATAGCAGGGCAGAGAGACCATGGTGACAAGACTCTTCGATCTCCACTTTCAGCTTGAATTTGAGTGACGGCAATCAACGTCACACTTAGTCTTAACGTAGCAAGGGAATGAAAACAAATGTAATAGAATGTTTGATGCGAACGGCGATCGAATCTACAACTAAACGCGTTTACACACAGACGCATTCCCACTGCGCCACGATGGCCTGGGCGATAACATTTTATAACAGACAATAAAATGTTTTCATCGATTCTATAAGTTACTAACATAGCAGATACGTTTACTAATATAGCAGACTCACTATCAAAATAACGATAACGATTATCACGCGAGCGCTATTACTACTTTAAACTCATACAATAATATGTAAACATTTTACCAAATATGTGTAAACAAAAACTATTGTAACTCAAATATAGGTCTTCAAAATAATTCTTTTTCAAATTTCCTAAGTGTGCCACTATATGAATACTACACTATACTAGTGAATACCACTTTAAATTTTTTTTAAATAAAAGCAAAAATTTGTAAAAATCTCATTACAGAGATGCTAACAACAAATATAAGTATAATGTAAATTATTTGTAGCTCATTTTATTCTTATTCTTTTATTTTTATTTACTCATTAAGTTTGTAATTTACATAATATTGTGTTATACACATTTAAATAGAAATATGAACGTGACTGTAATCTTCGTACCAAGTATTTTTTAGCGCTATACAATTATTATAATATTTTATATATAAGTGTTAATGCCTCATCAATATCCATACCATAATTAATATTATAAATGCGAAAGTAACCTTGTTTGTCTGTGACGTCATCACGGCCAAACCGCTAAGCAGATTGTGATGAAATTTTATAGACATTAGGGACTTGAGGGTCTTGAGTTGAACATAGACATATTTTTTCCCATTTTTTTAATTTTTCCAGGACTTTAGTTATAGTTCACGCGGACGTAGGCGCGTGCGGGTCGCTAGTATATAAATAACAATTAAAAGTGTTCCGAGTTTTTCTTATTCTTTGAGGCTATCGTCGCGCAGTTGGACAGCGTCCTACTGCAAACGCAATTGGTTGTGGGTTCGATCCTCACTCAGAAGAATGATTAATTAAAATTATCGTTTGTTCTGGCGTTAAATGATCGCATTACGCAGTCTCAAATTCGAGCGGAAAGTGGAGAACAGTGTCTCTCTAACTAACTTGATATGAGGGAAAAAACGTGAAGCTGCAACATAAACAAGACGTGGCACGCAAAAAACGTATAAAAATTTAATTTTTAAGATTCACTATTTCTATATTTTCTTTATTTATGGTACTCTTAGAAGTAGTTTGACCAATTTGGACGTCACGAGAATCTACAAATTTAGGATATTTCAGGCCCTATTATAAATAACTTTTAATAACGCGTAAGACAATCACTTGCATTGTTACAATATCTTTGTCCATATAAAATATGGAATTGGTAAATATGATGTAAATAGGAGTATATTTTACTTATTTTACATAAACATGTATTTTTTTTTATATATTAGTAGTTTATGTATGAGTATAATACTTTTAAAAGTTTCTTTCAACTAATAATGTATTATAATTAGTAAGCCGCAAACAACAACAATCTACTAATTGTTTTATACTAAACAAGTTTGTAACATTGTTACGATAATTTTATTTCGATTTTTTTTTATTATAACTATTGGATATAGTCTATATAGAAATTCAATGATATATAAAATATTATAATTTACTAACAAATATTACATATTTGCAAACAGATCGTTGAATTTTATGAATTGAATCTACCTGTGACCATGGACCACAGAAACATTTTAGTTAAAAATGTCGGATTTTCAAGAATGTATTTTCGAATACCAAAGTATATGTGATTAATCTAGTTTTAAATAGTTTTATTTAAGATGCTGCTATTGTTTTAGATGAATGCATTTCAAAATTGTGTGACGGGGTAATGTCTTTAGATTTTCTCTAACATACTAAGTTGTTATTCGTGTAATATACCTGATAAAAAAATAAGTGTACAAAAAGCACTTACCCGACTATCGAAACATATGAAATTTTGTGACAAGTACAGTCGACCCCAATTATGTTTCTTATTGTAAGGAGTCCACAAAGTGCACTCTTCAGAGCCGTCAAGTTTTTCAGTATGCGGTAAACGGAACCTTAGCGTGTACAAATTAGATTGCTTCTTGGCATCTAAATCTCTCTTGAGAAAAGATGGCTTTTTAGGTACATTTTTACTAAGTTTCGTAAGTAAGTCTTTGTCTATGTTAAAAGTGCCAGACTTATCATCGATTAACCTGTTAAAAAAGTGTTTTTTTTTTTTGTAAATAAATAATAATATATGAAATATTACATATAAGATATATATCATTGGATAATTCATGCATGACTGTCCAGTGTCCACCTTAAAACAAATAGAGCTTGTATTACGAAAATAAGACAACCGATAACATGCATACATAAATGGAGCAATTGACCGGCTCATTAAATGTAACAATACTCAGCACATAAATATGAACTGTATGAAGTACGAATTCAAAATCACTGACTCGGTGAACATACGGCATAAAGTTACAATTTTATTCTTTTTTATAAAAAAACATGTAATTTATAAGTTTTAGATACAGCTTTCATACATAATTATATAAATTATTATACGATTATTACAGGAAATATTGAAAATTGTATAATTTAAAACAAGGTGGTCATTGCAATAAAATGATATTTGGTTATAAATTAACTAACTGCTCACTACCATCTTTAATAATTTTAATTACCAATTTGCTTTAAAAATTAGTGGAGACGACTTCATTTGAAAAATAACGATACACTTAGTCTGGCCATAAATACTGTTATAATTAAAAATAAGCAAAACATTACTTTTGAATTTGGAGTCGATCATTTTTATATGATTGTTCATAGTGTTTTCTTCTTTTGGCACCAATATATTTTAAATATTTTGTTATATTAAAATGGAGAGGGGAGGTTTGCATTACATAAAGTAGGTATGGTGAAAAATACAATTTTCATACTGCTATATATGCTTGGTATTAATCATGAAATTTTTGTATATCGGGCTATTGATAGGTACAATGAAACCTCCTCTGCTTGTGAGAGAAAAAGATCTGGCTGTCCACGTAGTGTTCGTAATAAAAGGGCGATGAAAGCAGTAAGGGACAAAGACATATTTAGAAAACTATGAACGCAGCGAATTTTTATACGGTTTCTAAATATGTATGTCTTTTTCAATTTCCTAAGTGTGCAAATAACACTTTAAAAAATGTTAAAAGGCAGTAAAGTAAAAAATTTGAAGAACTCCTGTCCGAAAGCAAAGAAAATTATCTTGGGAAATCAATTTGTTACAATTGTGCAATATTTTAATAAACAAAATGACCGTATTTATGTTGAAAGCTCTAAAAAAGCTTCCCTCCCAATTAGTCATCAGAGTTCAGCGTGGGCATCCGACTTCAGTGATGGTTTGGTGGTTTTAGCCATGAAGGAGTGACGAGCCATATTTTTGTGAAAAAGGTATCAAAACAATGGCACAAGTGTATCAAGATACCATTCTTGAGACGGTACTTAAGCCCATTAACACCATGTTGAATAGCCAAGAATGGTCCTTTCAGCAGGATATAAGGCTGGGTTATAAAGCTCGATCAACTCAATATTGGTTATAAACAAATGTTCCGGACGAACGAACGAACGAACTTCATCTGAGCTGAAAACTGGCCGTCATCTAGTTCTGATCTTAATCCACTGGATTATTATTTATGGTCAGTATTAGAGGGTAAGGTTTGCTCTAAGCACCATGATAATTTGGAATTTCTAAAACAATCTAAATTTGCAGTGAAGAATTTTCCCAAGGAAAGAGTGCATGCCACTATTGATAACTGGCCTCTGTCTGTGATTGTATTGCAGCCAACGGAGAACATAGCAATAAGCTTTATATATTTTAAATGGTTTTATATTAATGAATTAAAATAACACACTGTAATAGTAATAAATGTTGCATGCAATAAAAAAATATTTCTATTTTAATAACCATATGAAGACAAGGATAAGTATAAAGGTTTATTTTTTAATAAAATGTAACAATTATAATTTTTAAGCATTAATGCTAAGCATTAATATTTAAAAAATACATACTGTTTCATTGCAATATTTGCCAACTGCTGCATTAATGCGAAAGTTTCGTTCTTCCTTAAAAACATAGTGAAGTAATGTTCACTATCCCTAGTCACAACTTTGATAGAATCAGGGAACAATATTCCATTTGTTTTAGCAAGCTCAGTTACTTCTGCCCAACGAATCTTTAGGGCTGTTTTACGTCCAAAAATATATGAATAAAAGCACATATAATGTACTGATAGGTACATCCACCCTTGACGTGGCATTTTGCCCTTCCAATAACTAGAATTAAATATATAATTTTTTTAATTTTATTATTGAGGTCATTATGGTGCAGTGTGGCAGTCTGAATGTAAATGTGAGCGTTATTTGGGGGTTTCGATTATCACTCGGGGGAATGATTATATTTAAATTATTTTAATTTAGTAGTAGTGTTGTGTTCCTTTACTTAACATGCAATGTCTCAGATTTGGGAGGCTATGTTTTCACTGCCAATATGACAGTATTGTAATGGGATTTTACTAAATATAAAATTCTAATAAGTTTCCTGTTACTGCTGAATAAGTATGGCTTTAGATTTTGCATCTTAATACACTGTATTTCTAAATGGTAGAATGACTTGTACACTACTTAGGTAAGACAAAATGACTTATCACCAAGTTCTTTTTTCTCAATTTAATTTATATGGAAAATGTGTATAGATAAAAAAAATCTTATTATTTGAATACACATTTAATTTAACCTTTACCTGCAAGAATAGTAACAAACCAACTTCTCATCTTTTGGCATAGAAAATCTTTGGTGAAATTCATAATCAACATTTTTATACATTATTGTATCTTCATCTGAAATAAAAATATCCTCACATAATTACAAAAATACAACATTTTCAAAAATTTATAAGTACATTAGGTTTAAAAGTAATTGTGAATTATTGGTGAACTTAATATTCTTAGGAGAATAATTACCTTCAGTAAAATTTTCTTGTTCAGTTGCAATAACTGAATTAATTTTGCAGCAAACAAACTCTGTAACTTCCTCCTCAGTATCAAAGGAGTGTAGAGTTGGAGATACATTATCAAAGAGCCATTGCCAATCTAGCCGAATTTCTTGTTCAGTTAGAGCTGTTGCTATTACTATAACATAGTTAATTTATATATAGAAATACATTTCTTAAATATAAATTTATTTCATTGTTTTATATTTACCATAATATATTTCAGAATTTGGTGTTTGATGTAAAATTCTGAATGGTGCTGGTTTCGTGTCACGTACACTATCTAATGTACCCACAAGAAGTGACGAAAGACCCTTTGATTTACCGTGCCCTTTTCTTCGTTGGAGAACAAAATATAGTGTACTCTCATCGTTGTCCCTAAATAATAATAAACAAGCAATCACTTAAAATGGCACAACAATTATATTTCTGATGTAACGCAAATTAGAACACGTAAAAGATAAGCAACAAATAAATAAACATTCATATTACCACAGAGGAGTTTTCAAAAATACTTCTTGAGGTTTTACCCACATTATGCCAATTGTTAACCAGATAAAAACAAAACATAGCTATACATCACACTTAATATTTTAAAACTCTTATCTTTTAAAATAGAATTAATCAAAATAAAAAAAGCAGGATTAAATTCGACGAAAAGGCAATTTTACTCGTATATTTGACACAATGACAGTAAAATTAAGTGTTGCTGACAACTTTTCATACTAATAATTCACTTTAAATTAAAATGTTACCTACATTTAAAATGCTCAACAATGCTATTTAAATAAATAAATATTTTTTAATTTATTTTATCTAATTCAAAGATATAAAAAGTATTCAAATATTTATATTGACATTACTACATTATCTATACATATTATAAAACAAAGTCCCCAAAAGCTATCTGTATGCAATTGCCCAAAACCTACTGGGACGGATTTTTGTACGGTTTTTACTTAAAAGATAGTGTATTTCATAAGAAAAGTTAATAGTACATTGCGGTTTTATATAAATTGACTGCAATATAATGACTAATGTTAATAAGGTGGCATAGTAGTAAAAACTCTAGCCTGCTGGGAGGTTTTATTAAAACTTTGTCACATTGATTGCCAAGCAGGTGAAGCGGCGGGAACAGCTAATATTAATTATAACTTATAAGCTTATAATTTATAATTCAACTACTCGTTAGTAAAAGAAATTAATAGTTTCTAGGATGTAATATTTTATTATTTTATTAGTGGTGTTCTTTTTCAGCTGCTCTTCGTTGAGTTTCTGCCCAAGATCTAATATTCGCTTCTGAATTTGCTAAATCATGTATTTGCTTAAATATATATAGTGTAATTAAGATGCTAAGTGGGTAATACATCCATATATTATTATTTTTCATATAAAAAAAAAATGGGAACTGTGCGATTTTTGCTGATAAAGTATAAGGAAACTTCATATGTCGTCCAGACTTTCTGTAAAAAACAGTTTTATTACCTCTTGTTATAATTTGGACATGGACGACGTCGACGAATCGAATGTAGGAAAAATACACCGCCAAACGTAAAACGCCAACGGAAAACAAAAAAAGACTATTAAACATTTCCTCGATTCCGTACAACTGTGCTTTAATAGTGTATATTGCAATGACTATGACTTACATTGTATATGTAATAAATAATTATTCATTGTAACAATAAAATTTCTATGTACCCTGCTATGAGACCACGTTCACGACACATCGTTTCCATTTTAGAAAACACGGCTTGCATAATTTTTGGAAACACCATTTTGAAATTTAATGAAATTGATTTTATTTGACGTCTAATTATTTTCACGAAGTACTTTGTTTTTCTTATGTTTTTTAATACTTAGAACTTCAATAATGATTACTTCAATGACTTTTAACTATTTAATTTTAAATAGACTGCCAAATAAATTGCTTATACAAAAAAGTATATCATGAAATTGGTTTAATATTTTATTATTTAGACACGAAACATATAACCAGTCAGTGATAAAATGAAATTGCATTCTATTAGTAAATATTTTTTTGTATGTATTGTTAATTTATTATTGAATAACAGTAAAATTCTTTTCACAAGTTCAATATTTCCAGGGACTACTTTTTTCTTTAACTAACAACTCTGAATATGCATGATAAACAGGGTCGTAAGCATATAGGAAGCTCCCAAAATTGCGGAGAATGTTTTTTTTATACAAGCAATGAAATTTGCAAAATTATTGTTGAAGTGAAAAATACTTGTTCTTAGATTTTGCATATATATTGACGAAATAACGTGGATTTGATGTATTTTATATTTTCTTTTAAAAAATATATGTAATGAATAATTTAAATATAAAAAAGACATATTTAGAAAACGTATAAAAATTTGAACGCAGCGGGATTTGAACCCGCGCCTCTTGAAAACCGTTCAAGCGCTCTGACCGCTAAGCCATGCGTCCCACCTCCAGTTACGTTGAAATTCTTATACGCTATTTTCTAAATATGTCTTTTTCAATTTCCTAAGTGTGGGAATAACACTTTAAAAAATGTTAACAAAATATAAATTTAAATATAGTTAAATAGTAAATATAATTGAAATCTTCCATTTTTATTTTATTGATACTAATACACTAAATTAATTAATCAATGGTTTATTTTTTTTAAATGACTTTTTGTATACTGATTATTTATATTTTACAATTACAGTTAATGTTAAATTTGTTGTAAATGAACTCAGTGTACGCATTCCCTAAATTAAGGTATTCTGTGATATCAGCATTGGCAACCCCGTTGCTGAGTAAGTCTAAGTGAATACGGAGACATTTACATGAACAAAATTTCATATATTTAAAATACGATATTTATTTAATAAATAACATACAAATTACTAGTTGAAATGAATGACAACGAAAAAGAAGAGGCTGCAAATTTGGTTAAGATTGTTTCTATATTTACGTCATCCATTATAATGTTACATTTATTTTAATTATTGTGCTGTTACTCACAGAATATATAAAATTGTTTTAGAAAGAGGAATTTGAATGGGTCCTTCGAGAGGAAGTTCATGCTATATTACATCAGCTCCATTCAGTCTTAGTGGTAAGTACTATCTAAACTGCTAAGATATTTAAAACTTCACGAGTTTTCGACTTCTCCATAAAACATTTTGTTTGATTCCTTGAATATTTCATGTACATACACATATAATAAATAACGTATAAAAACTAAAATATGCGGGTCAAATGTTGTAATGAATATTATTGGTGAATCCAGTTTTTATTTTTAGGAATGTGCTCACAGATTTCCTGTACCTTTGTATGGGAATGAAGGCCAGAAGCAGGATAAATTTATACTGTCTTCACAGCCTGAACAGCTTAAATGTATTGTTACTTTGACTGGTGACAGTATAACACATGCTGTAAGTTACTGATTTTTTAGCAATTGTTCTATTATAAATATTAAAATGACACATGTATTCTTCAAATGAGATATTTACACACATTTACTTTATTTATAGGACATAAGCTTTAAAGTGCTTAGGCAGATGCACACAATATGCAGGACATCAATCAATCAGGATGGTCCTTGGAAACTTCAACAAATCCAAGATGCTGCTAATCATTTACAACAAGCTATTGGTTATATTGATAATGTAGATAAGCATTATGTTTTTAGGTAAGCATTTTTCGTATATTTTATTTTTTAATCATGTGTATTTATCAAATTTTACATTATAAGTAAGTCAATAAATTACTAAATATTTTATTGTACATACTAAATTATCTAAAAGATCTTGCATTCCTCTTTATCAAATTAGCTCAAATATTGAAAATTCTTTTCTCATGTGATTGCTTATCATGAAATGACACTGAAAGTGCACAGATTCTACCTTGTAGATATTTTATAGTGCTTTCATGTAATTTAAGAATTCATAATTAAATTATAGTTGCTTTATTTCTCACCTTAAAAAATATTAATACTAATAATAATAAAATATGACTCATATATATTTTTATATTTTAATCTAATAAGATAACAAAAAAACTATCGAGGCCATTGTGGTGCAGTAGGACAGTGTCTGACTGTAAAGGTAATTTCTTGTGGGTTTGATCACCATTCATGGCAATGGTTATATATAAATTATCATTTTCTCGCTCTGGTTAAAAATATATTTTTCTGCCACTAGAATTCGGGCGAAGAATAGAGTATATTGACCCTAGATTCATATATTATTCATATTTTACATTTAATATTTTTTCTGTAGATCATCAGAGGAAGTTCTGCACATTATACAGTGCTTGATAGGTTCATTACAAAGAGCTCGCACTGCATTAGTTTTACCTAAAAAGAAAGCAATTGATGAGCTTATGAAAAGTAGAAATATGGTAAGATATTTTTCAAGTTATTTTTATAAATTAAATGCTTAAAGTATTCTTTCATAAAATACTTTTCATACACTACATTCAAATTCATTACCATTTTTAAATTCAGTTCCCTAATTACATGAACCAAAAAAGAATCCATCAATTGTTGATAAACTTAAAAAAAAACAAACAAAGTCTAATAGCAAAAACAAAAGGTCTATAATAAAATGTTAAAGTATAAAACTATAATGTTTCAAAAGAAAAAAAGAGTTAAGTGTTAACTTTGATATTATAATACATACATCTATTATCTGTTTTATTGATAACTTTATAATTTGAATGTAATAAATGCAACAGCAGAACAGATTTACCATATTTGTGCTAATCAAATTAAATTAGGCTATTTGGAAATGAATGAATCTTAGAACAACACAGCTGGTAATTTTCATTTACAATATCATTATAATAATTAATAGACGTTATATTTTTAACATATATTTTATTACCTAACTCATCCACGGCATTTACTATGTTAGGTAGTGCAAACCTAGCTTAAACACTACAGACTGAGACCTGACTGTATGTTTATTTATTGTGCAACCACAATTTACGTATTTAGAAAGTTTTCAAACCAATGCTCAGTAAAATCCATCCATATATAAAATGATAAATAACCTATATTTTGACTGTGTATAACAAATTCCCTTCCAGAAGGCTCTATCACCAAACCTGCCAGAGGATTTAGCGATATCGTTTTACATACAATCACATAAGCTAATATTTGTTGCCTATCAACTGAGCTCGGTGCATGGGACCATGCGCATAGACTCGTGCCAAGCGGACTGTGCTGTTCCCTGGCTGAGTGACGTGCTGTTCATGTTAACCGCCGCCTTGCATATGTGTCAGCAGCTTAAAGATAAGGTTGGTTTATATAAGATACTATTTATTATATAAGAAAATTTAATTACTTAGAGAGGGGAGCTCGGACAGTGTAGGTAACTTTATTTTATATACAATTATAACTTCAGTGATACATGTTCTGGTTAATTTTTTAAATAAAGCTGACTACCCACGGACAATATTTGTTAGGGATAAAATATGTGCTATTTGCTTGTACTAGTTATCAAATTAATTTCATCATATAATGATGATATTTCGTTTAGATACGTTTCATTTTATTCTGTATAATATTTATTGTTGTTTTAAAAAGTTTCTTTTTTATTTTTAATAATAAAATTTGCCGCTATTTAATATCAATTGGTGATAAACTTATGTAAGATAGTCTTGTAATGTCAGCTGTGTATTGTATCGCTGTATATATATATATATATATGTACATATATTGGGTATATTAGAAACTGAAAGATAAGGTGTACCGTGAGAACACCTTGAATATGTCGGTCAAGGTCATTTCATCTAGAGCAAAAACGCGAGTTATAGTACATATTTGAAAAATGTCTTTAATGTATATATTTCTAAAACATAATATACTTATATTTATGTTTTGAGTTAACATGCGATTTAGATATATTCCTTTTTACGTATTTCCTAATTTTTCCATAAAACATAATTTGGGAAAATTCCATAAGATTATATAATGTATCACGAGATAGAATTAACTTTAATAAACTGCTTTTCTTTTGAAATGATTATTGTTACAAGTCACGAGCCTAATCACATTTAATGTATGCATATATGAATGGTAACAGTAAACTCTTCACATAGAAAACGGTCCGGTCATATGACATTTCATTCTGTCATAACTCATAAGGCATTTCATTTACGTCATAACATTTGTCTGAATTAAATAGTAGTTTTAATTGCAATATGGTAAAATTTTAGATTTCTATTATAGAGCCGCAACAGAAACCTTGCTTTGAAACCTTGCTTGCAAATGCAAGAGATTCTTTTGAATTATATATCATATAAATTTATAATATACGCGATGCGATTGCGATTGGCCACGCAACCCGCACGGCGAATCCGTGGAATGCTAAAAAGTTTTTTCTATTTCTTTGGTCAATATTAAAAATTGATACCGGAAATTTGCTTTTATATTCTCGTCTTTTTTATAGCTCATGTATAGCGATGGTGTTTGTACCATTACGATAAGATATATCCAATAATTTATATAAATATGTATTATTATCAATAACGTGCCATCAGTAGTGAGGATAAAATTATATCAATATAATATTCTATGACGTTATTATTATGCTGTTTATTAGTTACGAAAACTTTATCAAAAATTATTACGAAAGGCTGCTCAAATTTATTTGCAATTCTTATATAGACATAAATCAAATAAATACTCAGTAGGAAATATTTAACAGAAATATTCCAAACACGTTACCATTAACGAAGTTTAAATTATTATTTTTTAAATTTATTTCATTAATTAATTTTCTCATTCGTGAATTTTTAAAATGGATAGAAATATATATATTTTTAGCAGTAATAATAATTTGCGTTTTTGAAAATCATTGAACTGCCATGAGAATATAGTATAACCTGCAAAAACTGTTCTTTGTTTATGTTATTTATTGTTTATTTGTCTGAAACTTGATGCATTGTTCAGTGTATATAAAGTTTTAAAAGATATTTTTAGTGATAGTGTATAAAAATACGACCAGGCTGATTCTCCTTGGTAATCGTCACATCAACTGTGCTTAGTCAAAGTACAATGTTTTTTTTATTATATAGAATTTCTTTAAAATAATCAATACATTGAATAAATAGTTACATTTACAGAAATATATTATATAATAAATATCTAATAGCGCAATGACTCGCACGTTTTTTCTAGAGTTAAGCCTCACGAAGCCTTAAAAGATTACTTTGTCCAATTGTAAAGAGCATATAATTTTCTTTCCAAAACACTTTTTTAGTATCAGTAGAGGTGTAATAAAAATACATACAAATTTAAGTAATCTATAAAAATGTAAAAGAAGTACAATATAAACAGTTAGTTACATAATAAGTTACTTGAAAGTATAAACTATATTTCAAACATTTTTCGTATTATGTGAACACTTTCGATGAAAAACCCTTTATATGAAAATTATACAAAGAAAGACGAAATGTAGAAAGCCAATATTTATCGCAATGATGTAATTACAACAACATTCGATAAATAAAATAAATATGACATATACACACGCTACCAAGTTTGACATACACTTGTATAAAGTGGCACACACGTTGCTAAGGCGACGCGTCTACGAGGCCAATAATAATTACAAAAAACGACTATAGATTACATTGCAATAATGATCAGATCACCTAATATGTTTAATTAATTAGTTTAGTTTTAATCATCGCTATGCGCTCTACATATGTGATATCTTAGCTTTTATACGAGTATGACCTCTAATCGATAATAAACAATAACGTCTTGAAACGTTTTTAGATAAGACTAATCTACTGTGAAATGAGTTTCAATGACCAATGGTGTAAAATTATTATGGCTTATTATTAACTCTTAGTTTTCTTTAGTGCCATTATTGTAAAACTTTTGTCTTTATTTAAATATGTTTTAACTTAAATGGGCTTAAGCTTTTTGGCGTGACATTGAGTTTTCTCTTTCCATTTTAATAACTCAATATAATATTCTAAAATAAGTTTGTTTTTGTTATTCCTATAATGAAGACGATTCTTTTTTACTTAGACTTAATTCCACAAGATTTTGTTGAGGTCACCTGATAGTGTACTTATACCTATCATATATAGAATTATCTATATCGGATATTAATTCGATAATACTTAACATTTAGTAACTTTATACGATTATATTGAGTTGTAATGATAATGCACATAAACAGTTTATCATGATTAATCTATCCAATTTCGACCATAATGGAACGTGAATAAATTTAATATAATTTTCAATTTTTACAGCTTTGTGTCTTCTCTCAATACAAAGACTTCACTGTTGGTTCAAGATCTGCTTCTATGGTATTAAATTAAAAATTATATTCTTATCTATGTTACACTTGTCAGTAGAGTGACGTTTCAAAAATTGGTGGGGTTATTTGTTTTTAATAAATATGTATTTATTATGTTTCTTAAATTATTTCATGTAATGTAACAGAAAATTATGAAGATAAAATAAATATATCTGTATATTTTTCTCTTTTAATCCACGGAACATGTTAGAATGCTAAGAAGTCTTACTAGAAAATTCCAATGCGAAACTATATTGACAAGTGTAATGTCCGCTCGTATTTATTTAATAAAGTTATCGAGTCCATTGTTAATATTCTTGTTGACTTTGTTGTTATATTTGTACCATAATGTATATTGTAGGTAATGTAAGATTATATTATAGTATGCAATGAATATGGGGAAATTGGTGAGTTCCAATATTTGAACTTAATGTAAAGTAAACGTTTTAGTAAGTTGTTTCGTACTGCTATTTTTTGTAATATTGTATTAGTTGACCTATACCTATGTTGTTAAAATGTAATATCTGAATTGTCTTAATGAGAAAATACCGTTCACGAGTTATAAATTACATTGTGTTTGATTGTGAGAATTTGTAGATGAAATATGATAATAAATAAAACTTGTTTGAATCTATTCTATCCACATGCTTCAAAATTATAATCAAATGTCTACATATTAACTATATATAACATATTTATATGTTGCTTACTGTTACTACTTTGAAAGCTGATAAAGTATATAAGATCTTATCTACATGATTTTTCCTATTTTCTATCATTAGTATTAGTAAAATTATTAATCTCTGTAGTTTTGTAAGATTATATAGTAATGAATGAAGTAAATGTAATAAAAACCAAATTTGTATACTGCTTGGTATGAGGCTATCTTATAAGATGTACTGTATGTTGTACATTTATAAATTATTTATAAATGAATCAATAAAAATATTTATTCCAAGCAAAATTAATTAAATACGCTTTATTAATTTCATAAACGAACATTAAACATGCTTGAAGAATTATTTTATTTTTAATAACTAATAAACTTTGGGTTACATCCATACCTTATTCTGTAATGATTTTAGTATTTCATATTACAAATTTGTACACATAAATTTCAGAAAGTGAAACTGTTATTTATTTATTTTTATGATATGCATTGTGCATAGAAACTTATTGCGTTTTACTAATCCAGCAATTATATTTAACCATAGCAAAAAATTAGAAGTAGTGTGCACCATTTAGAAGTATTCTATACAAATTAACTTTTTTTAGTTGTTTATAAGAAGTGTTAAAATAACATTTTATTTTTCTGTAATAGAAATATTTATTTTATGTATAAGAAACTAGAGCGCATCTAATCTTAACTAAGGCATGTACAGTTTAATTGTGTATACTGTAATGTATGAGTTGCTCAGATGCAAGTACAATTATTGTGTTAAAATCCATATGAGAGAACTTTAAACTTTTAATTATTTATATAATAATATGTAACAAATATTTTTATATATAAAACCATATTACTATTATAGCACTTGTGTAAAAACTATGTTCAAGTCTATTCAGCTAACTTAGTTGTCTAAAGCTGTGCTTAACGTCACAAATATCCAAATATAAAATAGATATTACATACAGCTTTGTGTAAAGGTGCTATCAAAACTTTGTAAATAGCAATTATTTTGCTATTTTTATTATTTTACTAGTTTCGATTCAGAAATAAAAAGCTGCATGCATTGCAAAAACATCAGTGTGCAGCTATAACACAATTTTTTAATATAATCTACGATACTTCTTATTCATTACTCTACACGTCAAATTCGCATCTTTAGTTCAAGATTTATTTATTTTGCACATTAAATTACATCTTTGAGTTTCAAGTTTGATTCTCTATATCAGAAATCTATCTATATTAAGAGTTAATGAAATATTTTGAAGTTTAAATGAATATATTTGAAAGTCATAAAAATGTTCATTTAGTTTCACGCTTTTTCAGTCATAGAGGGGACCTCTACCTAAGCAGACTTCGCCCCAAATCGAGACATTGTCTGTTGTGTAGCAGAACTCAACGTCACGCTTTAACTTTGGTACCATTCCCCCAATTAAGAATCCAACCCACAACCAATTGCGTCAACAACAATTTGTCTGATGGCCTGATCGTTAAGATGATTTTGACGTGTAAACAATGAATATGAACTTCAAAACCTATATACATATATAGTTATGACATGTTTAAATATAAGCTGATTACAAAATATAATAAAGTGTAATTAAATATAATATTCATATACAAGATAGATATGTAACGTAATGTGAGTTCCGTATATAAAATATTAACTAACTGCCGTCTGTGTGAATTTTAATAGTAATATAATCTCATGAGATGTCAATGTTAGAATTAGTATCTTACTATATTTATTACCTGTCTAATTAAAAAAAACTTCAATGATAATTCTTCTTCTATAGCTATAAATGTTACATATATTAAGATTGTTGCGCACATTTTAATTTTTAAGTCTTATCCTTATATATGTAGAATATGGCTGTCTTTTTGTCGGAAATGTCCATTCTTTTTAATAAATTTGATTCTGTTCATACAAATTCCCTATGTTCGTATTTTTCCATGGCATATTATAGTTTGCATATTGCTGTATATCATATATGTATTTTGAAAACCAAAATTTTTTACCTATGAACCTATGAGTAAAATACCGAAAAATAAAAAAAAAATTGCATTTTTATAATTATAGTAATGGTGGATAAAAATGTGATAATATTTGTAAGTGACGATGAAACATTTGGTGATTAATGTTTATCAAGAATCTTATTTCTGCTAATAATGATAACTTCAATTAATATCATTATAATTATTTTTTGATAAACATCTAAATTCAAAATGGCATTTGTTTAAATAATTGTGTTTAGTATATTAATTTTTTACAGAATGTAAGGAATTGGATAATGTTGAATATATTTTAAAACTGAAGCACGAATATTAAATTTGTTTAAGCACTTTCTATAACTGTAGTCGTATACCCATGTCATAGATCCATGGATTTTAATTCCATTTAATTTATTATATTAGTCATCTCATGTCAATATCATACTCGTGCAGCTATCATCTCGTATGCATCTCATACAAACTAAGGCATCATTAAGAAAGCTATTTATTTGACATGTTTGACAATAAAATAATTATGTAGTATTACTAAAGTAAGTAGTATAAAAATATATTACATAACAATTCTTGTGGTCGTGTTGTATTTCAATAAACTGAAACACTGTTATTTTGAGTTTTATTTTTGTTACATCACCCACAGTTTGCCATAAAACTGAAAATATATAGTTAACCAAAATAACGAATAAGTTAAATTGGATAAGAATGCAGTTTGCAGGTTTTATTAAAAAAAAATTTACTTTAGAAATTAAAAAAATCTTTGTTTCATAGCAAATGGAACGAAGTCGAAATAGTATGTACTTTTCTATAGCAAAAAAAATACTATTTAGAATTAAATAATAAAAATTCAATTAGATTTTTTATATGTATCTATATTCTATTTTATGTCTATGACATCAAGCATCTAATTTCAGAACTAAAGTTCTCTCTATGTTCCATAAACAAAAATCATAATATTATGTCAAATGGAAATAACGTCATTCGCTTATTTTGTTATTTTGACAGCTGACTCGTATTTTTGACGTGTTTGTGGCTTGCAGTTTTGTTTTTCATATTATTTATTTATTTCTTGTTATTATTATAAATTGTTGTCTTGTATTTTATATCATGATCCTCTATAGATTTGCAGGATGGTTTAGTTTAGTATCCGTTATTACTATTGCGCTGCTTGGATTTGGATTGTACATTTCTTTATTAACATGTATTGTTTCATTTCTAATTGGGTAAGTTCTTAATTAAGTACACATAAAACCGGACGTCATCGTATAATATTCGAATACTTTTTCCATTTTTTGTCATATATTTATTTCATACTTTCAGAGTATTAACAATATTATACTTAAGTTATGATAACAAAAAAATATTTACTTCTGATATTGACTGCTTGGACGATCCACTACAACAAACAAATTTTTCCATACAATCCCCCAAGGTAAAATATTTTGAAAACCATATATATAATGAGAAAGTATTACAAGCAAAATATGGGTCTTACAAATATGAATATATTTGTAACACTCAAATTTTGCTTATTGTAATGCTTTGCTTGGTTTTAAGAAAGAGAATAATAAAATAATACCTGTATACATTTGATTACAGATTTTAGAACTATTTAAAAATGAGAAACCATTGCCAAAGTTTGATAATAGAATAACAGGTAGTGAAACAGTAGATTCATTTCTAAATGAAATTGTTTCTATAATTATTAATGATTATGTGACAACATGGTATGAAATAATAACAGATGATCAAGGGTTTACATCTCATGCCATTAAAAAAATTGTTATTGCTGCAGGAGCAAATGTATCTAATAGGTCAGATAAATTTATATATTTTGTAGTAAATGTATATAAATGTGGTGGTTTTTTTATTCCTTAGCAAACAGATAATAAAAATGTTATTGACATTGTTGATAAATTACTTTGTATATTTAGTTATTACAAAATGGTGAGAAATAAAGATAATAAAGTACCATTACTTCATTGTTTCCATATTATTATCTTTATTTTTACTAATTAAATTCAGCATGTGCAAATATATGCATTGGGTAATAATATTTTTTTTTCCAGAGTGAAAAGTGTAGACTGGATTCATTTGTTATCAACAAGGTTTCCTGAGGAATTGACAACACATTTAAAATTATTTAAACAATCCCGAGTTAGATTAAAACATATACAATTACTAAGTGCCAAAGAAGTAAACGGAACTTCAAAATTAAGTCCCAAAAAGCAGGACGACAAGAAAACTCATAGGAGGAATAAAAGTGAAACTGATTTGAGTTGGCCACCTGGTAAATAATATTAACTTTACAATTTATTTTCATATGTTACAGAATAATTTAAAAACTTATACATTTGTGGTTGGGCTAAACATGAAATAATGTTGTTTTATGGTCAATTGTGTTTTGCAGAAATATTATAGTACTTTTTAATATAAAAATTTTAAAATTTTGATCAAAATGAACAAATTATATATTTTGAACTTTCAACTTAATAAAAATAAAATTGTATCTATTTCAGATGCACAAACATTTGGTAAATCTAAATTCTACAGCAGCTCAGAAAATATAAGTGGGAATAACTTGAAAGAATTATTTTTTGATCTGGAATGTTCTATAGAAAACAAACAGATGTGTAGAGATATTTATTGTTATGATTCTGAAAAAGAAACTGGTAATCATTTTATATATTATAATTATTTATATACTTTTTAAAATTACATTGAAAATATATTTTGTGTATCTTGTAAACTAATTTAATTATTATATTTTCAGCCTTACTTAATGAAATTTCAGAAGCAATATTATATTTAATAGTGTCAGAAGAAGTGTGGAAGTGTCATGCATTAAAACTTGTTCTTATAGATATTTTATCTTCAGTTGTATTAAAACCATTGATAAATGTGTTAAGTGATCCAGATAACATAAACAGAACTATTATTAGATCTGTAAGTATTTAAAAACCTGTAATTGTATACTATAACTTTAATCTCTTTCTAATACTATATTGTTCTATTTTATATATACAAATCTCTACATAATTACAGGAGTGGGTGCTGCATCCCACTAATATTCACAATATATTATGCATATGCAATGGCTTCACCTAGATATTATTTTGTCTGACATTAGGTATATTATATGTATGTCAGTAGGTTATTTATGTCCATAATTATTTGTTGACTTTATTTCTAGAGATGAATGAACGGAGTTGTTATATGGTAACATATGAAGATAGATTTTTCTGTTCTACATCATAATTTTAATAAGAGTTAGGCGGTGTATAAACGTTAAAATAATTATTTAAGCATTTATTTACTAATCTTCGAAAAAGCGACATTTTATCTCTATCTGTAACTTAATTTGTTGTTATATATTTTTAACAGTGTTGTAAAGATTCCTGCCTGTCGTCGGAATTATTTCTATTAGTGATACGTTCGTGTAGTGATGCAGAGGAACTGGACGCTACTCTTGAGCTAGTACAGAAAGATATACAAAAACTGGTAATGTATTTTTATATAACTATGTGGGAAAAAGCATGCGGCTGAAAAGAAACATGCTTATGTCTTAGTCTAGTATACATTTTTTAATTAATATCAAGTTTTTTATTTAATTATATTTTTCATTAGTTGTCACATCAATAACATTTTTCAGCATTCAAAAGATAGTGCTGGAGAGTGGGAGTTGCAGGACAGACAAAAGCTATCGTCTTTACAATATGTGTCTAGAATAATTCAAGCTAGAAGGGCTACTTTGGGGCCTCAAGAAGGTATCTTTCGCATTTCAATTAAAATCCAGGCCACGCTATTCGGGAAATTTACGACTGTATACGCAAGGGTTGTAGGTTCGATTACCACTCGACAAGTGATATAATAATTCAATACAATGTAATTGTATTGCATGCGTGTCGTCGTTAGTATATCATGAAATTAAGTTTTTAAAAAAAATATGAACTGAAGAGCTAAAACTGACGGATTTATCATTTTAGCTAACATAAAAGATAAAATAAACATTTTTTGAATTTCAAAAATAATTTACCGTATGGCTTAGCGGTCAGACCGATTGTACGGCACCAAAGAGGCACGGTTTGGAATCCCGCGGAGATCAAATTTTTAAACGTTATTTAAAAATGTTCGTTAAAAAATACGACATATCACCATTCATATTTTATTTTTAGGCTCCTCGAGCAATACATCCACTGAGAAAGTTTCAGATGAAGTTTTAAGGACATTGAAGTTTATTAGAGCTATTGCAGCGTGGAAATCTAATGCGCAATATTTACTCGAAATAGAGTTAAATGAAACAGGTATTTTATTTATCTACATACCTCTTATATTAAACACGGTTAATGTATCAATAAAGAATGCGATACAAATGCAAATTTATTTTATTAAAGATAACAATATTTTCGGTAAATGTAAAATTTCGATATAATTCTTGTTTCAAAAAATCAGATTAATTTAAACAACTTTCTACTACTGGATGAAACTTTAAATATTCTCTTTTTGTGTATTTTTTTTTGATTTGATCGCCACTCAGGGAATTGATTATAATAAAAATAATCTTTATTTCCACGCTGTGGCTTATGTACCGAATTCGGAGTAATAAATGTCTTGACACTTGAACAAAAATGGTTACATATTTAACGTGTCTAAATACCTGCAGATGCCCCTCAAACATCTAAAGCAGTGATCGACAATCTGCGCTCGTCCGCCTTGGAGCTGTGCGACACGTACTTGGCGCCCAACCGGCCGCCCGTTCTGGGAGCCCCCGACAACTGCCACGCGGAGATGGTCCGCAAGATAACCACCGAGGGCGAGGAGTTCTGCAGCAACCCCCTGGTTTGCTTCGACGACGTGCAGAAGTGTGTGTGTGACGCTTTGGAGGTGGGTCCTTTGCTTTTGTATACTTGAAAACCATTCAAGCGCTCTGACCGCTAATGCGTTCTACATCTGGCTACGTCGAAATTATTATATATATAATTCTTTCTCAAACTGTTTTTACATGATTATATAATAATTTAAGACTTAGCTTAAGTATTTAATAAGGCATAAGTATTTATATTTTTTAAAATATTTATTAGGATGATCCATTATGGCAGGCAGATTTTATGATGGACAGTGAAAGAGATGTCAGTGATAAAATGAACAGGTATGTTTGTATCATATCCCCCTATATTTTGTTATTGTTTGCTAGAATTTCAATAAACATTAAGAATTTATTTGTTCACAGCGATTTTAATCCAGACATAAAAATAGATAATCCGAAATATAGCGGTAAGTTTTAGTATAATATTTTGTAGCTAAAATATCTCGATACTATCTTCGAATACATATTAACATATTTTAATAGCCTTTTTATATAAAAAAATATATATTATTCATTAAATAAAAAAATGTACTGTTTGTTTTTTTGTATCTGTAGAGTAAAAATCTAACACATTTTTATAAGTAATATTTGCCTTTTTATGCTCTCTTTTCGATTGTAATAATTTAATTAATTTAAATTAATATATTTAAATCATTTATAAACTGGCGCTCTTAGTATTTACCATAGATTAATAAATTATTAACAGATTAATCATTTAATACTAACAAAAAATAAATATCATCTACAGAAAAATGCAAGAGAATAATGAAGACATGTCTCAGCCAGTTGCCAAAATTATTTAACAAAACGAAGTATAAACATAATTTAGCGAACAAATCCTCCACTTTCCCCCGATCTCTGACTCGACGTGTCCAAACGAGCAGGAATCATACTATACCCAAATGTAACTGTGGGTAGTTGTATATTATCTTTCTAGACTGGCTAGAACTTTCTCGATTTTTTTTTCTTATCCTCCATGACCAACCCAACCTTCAGCTTAATTTTTCAGTGTTCGCTTGAATGACACTATTAGGTGGATTTATTTACATTCTATTTTAGTTTTTTTTTTCGTATAACGTAGGTTTTCCTGCTGTAGTGACTATTTATTATGGACGGGGTCTGTTCATATTATTATTTCGTGTGTGTTTTAGAGATTTTGTATTTAGCTTAGATATGAAAGTTTGAGAATCTTAGATCATGAGTGATAATTATAATAAATAAAAGTAATGTAATATGTGGACAGGCCCTTTAAATATATATATATATATATATAATTTTGTTGTCATTTGTATGTTTGTTTGTACGACAGGTGATGTAGTGACGCCGGTGACTGCGAGGCATAACCGGTCGAGGTCAGATATTGTAGGTAGTTTTACCCAAAAAAATGTACATGAGAACGCTGGTGAGTTGAAACAATAACAAGTTAAATTAGTCATGAAAGCGAGTAAAAATTGGAAGAATAATATATTATATCTTGTACAAATGACAGATCAATTATCATACATGATTACATACTATATTTTAACCATATTATACATTATATATTTATTGTCATTTTGAAATATTTATTACTATTATTGCCTATTAACCTAACTGTGACTTATTAACATTACTCGTATTTACATATTATCGATAAATTTAATTTGTAACCTTTGTATAGATACATAAATATTTTGTTTATTATGTTATATACTTTTTCTATTATTAATAAATAAGTTATTCCAGGGCCATCTAATTTAAAATCAGCTAATACAAGCAATTTATCGTTATCCCACTCGGCTATAAGTCAAAATGCAAAGAATATGATGTCGCCGCTATCCGCATATATTATAGAGACTGGTAATTATTTTGTTTAACATTTATAATTTAATTGTAATATTTTTTAAGAAGTTATTCACAAACTTAGGAAAAATATTTTGTAAAATGTATAAAAAACTGAACGTAGCGTGATTTTCAACTTCAATTCTATTTGCTGATAACAAAAATAATTTTGACGTAGCTTCATAAGACCATATAGACTGTTTCTGAGAGTTGGAAGAGCGCGGGTTTGAATCCTACTACATAATGTACCTTATGGCAAAGTAGCCTATTCTTAATTTAAAAAAAACGACGAACGAAAGAATTAACAATTTAAAATAGTTTTAAAACAATTATTTACACATTTAGGATAAGAAAAACATTATTAAAGATACAACTGATTTCGGTTGTAACAAGCCTATAAAAATTTCGACGCATGGCTTAGTGGTCAGAGCGCTTGGACTGTTTCGAAGAGGCACGGATCCGAGTCCAGCTACATACATTTTTTTATACGTCTTCTAAAAATGGTTTATCTTAATTTAAATCTTTTTTTATTTTTTCTCTGTAATAGTATTGTGCGGTACTTAAATTGGGCCTATGTGTAAACATAAAAAAGTATTTTTAATTTATTGTATTATATTGTAATAGTATTTACATGTTTTGCAGCTCTAGTCCAAGACAAGGGCAGAACGTTCGGTATATACGCAATAGCAGTGACTAGATCATCAGATAATGAAGTATGGCACATATACAGGCGGTATAGCGATTTCTACGACCTACACGTATCCATAAAGGAAAAGGTATAAAATATAATAAAGAGCATTCTCTCTTGCCATGCGATTGTTCGTAGAATAATCTTTGAGTAGCAGAAAAAATCTCATCTCTGGATGGTAACAACAAATAGGTTTTCTATGCTATGCAAGAAAAAAACCATTAAAATATGATGTCTCAAAATTCAAATTTTAAACAAGTTAAGGATTATCGTAATTGTTTTTAGAGTTGCTATGAAAATATGACTAAAATTATTGAAATCTACCTTTAGTATTATTTCAATAAAACTAAATATAACATCTTGTTACGGAGTTTCTTGACACTATATAAAATACTCATTTTACGCCTTCATTCAATCATAAAAGCACTTTTATCATTTTTAAAGTGTTATTCACATACATAGGAAATAGAAAAACATATTTAGAAAATGTAAAAAATTTGAACGTATGGCATAGCGGTCAGAGCGTTTGGACGGTTTCCAAGAGGCGTGGGCTCGAATACCGCTGTGTTTAAATTTTTATACGCTTTCTTAAAATGTTCTTCATAAGAGCACTATAAAATATTAATTTTACTCCTTCAGTGGCCAGAACTTGGCCACTTACCGTTTCCAGCCAAAAAGACCTTTCAAAACACATCACGGAGTGTTCTAGAAAGTAGAAAGAGAATGTTAAACAGTTACTTGCAAAGTTTAACAAGTATAGCGCGAGATGCGCGGTACTTGTCGCTACTGTCGCCTCAGTATCTGGGCGGGTTCCTGAGTCCGGAAATACAGACGGAGAGACACGGTAATTCGGTAAGATTTGTTTTTTTTTATTTTTTATTTTTTTATATTATATTACCAACGCGGCGCAGTGGGAGCGATTGGTTGTGGTTGATACCCAAATTATTCCTTCACTCTGGTACAAGGCAAAGCGCGGCTTATTCTTCAGATAAGATACATTTAAAATATCGTTTATCATTAGATATATCAACTTGTTTTAGATCGATGCTCTTCTAGTAAATTCCATAAAGGCTGGCATGAGGACTTTGAAAAGCATGCCCGATCAGTTCGCTAACACCGTTGATGGGGTCATGGATGGTAAGATTTTTCTATACAATTTTCTATATGAAATAATATATTTTTATAGTCGCCGTTCTATCTATTTGATGGTCACCATCACCGTGTTCTTGCAAGATTTTATTTAACTTGCAATGTATGTATGTTTTTGGGGATGGTATCTTGCAACTCAAGGTTGAAGTATATATCCTTAACCGACAATTAAAATTTCATGTACACATTTAGTTTGAATGACAATGCATGGTTACATGTATGGCGTCATTCTAATTTCAACATGGCGGAACACCTAATATGGCGGATAATTCGAAAAATAGCTTGATTTTTACTTTTACAAAAAATAATTCAACATTTTTTTAACAAAAATGTACTAAATACAATTATTCTTTTGTAAAAGATTCGATTGGTTGTAGGTTCGATATCCACTCGGGGAAATGATTATATTTATAATATTTTCATTCCTCCGCTCTGGTACCTAAGACAAAACGCGGTGTTGAGTTTCGCCACTCAACACGCGATGTCTTGACTTCGGGCGGAAAGCGGAGAGTGAGCTCTCCGCTTAAGTAATTGAGTAAGTCTTAAGTAAGTGAATAAAACTTTATGCAAACTTTGTAAAAACTCCTCAATTATATGCTTGTCCCTGCTTATGATTAAGAATTAATCTAATTATTTGAACTGCTTAATTGTATTCACATAGGTATATCAAAAGTTTTTCAAGGGAAGAATGCAGAGAATTACGAAAACTTGAAGCCTGGAAATTCTTCAGATGTACAAGATGTAAGTATTATTAACTAGTCATTTGGTTTGTTTTAGATTATTTTTAATATAATATTTCTGTGTTTATTGTTAAGTTAATATTTATATTTTTTGAAAGTATCTATTAATACACCAACTATAAAACACTTATAATAGAATATGGTTTTTTCTACGTTCTAAGCTGTAGGGTTAACATTTGAATTTTTACGACTCGTTTTAATTGATACTTATTTTCATGAAAACTTAAGAACACCAAGCCCGAGCTTGGATTCGAACTCAGCTTTACCTTCATCTGTCTATGAAAACTTCTAATTTAAAAAACTAAATCCCATTATAGCTAATCAAATTTATAAGTCAAACATAATATAAGAATAAAATTATTGATGAAAATTAATGTTACTATTCTAATTAGTTTGGGGTGCTTGATATCTATTGTTACGATTTTTACTAATTTTATTAATATACAATTAACAATTGATAATTGTTCAAAGTCATAAATTAATCTGACCATTCAAAGTGAAACGTATATACATACATATAGATCAAGCTGATAAGCATGGTAAAAAAAACAACAATAGACTTTAAATACCATATAAATGTCATAAATGTCATTGTACTGAGTTTGAGTTTCGTCGTTTGTATTGTCATCTTAACACATACGTTTCGAGATTCATTTATCCAATAAATAAAATAATATCCACCTATATATATATATATATATAATTGAGTAATTATAAAATACAATAAATCGATTATGATCGATGTTAATCATTTTGAAATGCATTTGTTTTTATAAGCGTGAAAACAAAAAGTCAATATCAATTCTAGGTATCTTTTTACGAATATAAATTTGCCTATTCTCGTTATAGAATAATAAAAAACATGATTTCGTGTCTTATAAATCTATTACGGATTACACTCGGGTTTGTGGATACGATATTGGAGAAACGATTTAATTTTCATGTATAATGTAGAAATTGGACTTGGCTAGAAATATATATCCTAAAAATTGTGTTTGCATGAATGCGAATGAGAATTATTCGAAAATATTCTGCCCGACTTCATATGAAATTTTCTGGAATCTTTGTGTAGGTACATAATTAGTCTTGCGATAAATATAGTTACAAAGAAAAACATTCTTTTTTTATTGTACGTAAGATTTATTACTATTACAGTGTGTTAGTTTATTAAAATAATAGAACAACCCATTAAAAATATATAAAGCTTATTCAAAGTAGTCTCCATTGGCTGTAATACAGTCCTTTAAACGTTGAGGTTACTTATCAATAGCAGCACTCTTTCTATGGGATTTTATTATAAATTGTATTTGGCAGCACACCTACTTTATGTAACATATTCACAGCGATTCAGTGCTCATTATCATCCCACACCATTTTAACATCACAAAATATTTTACAATATATTGGCGTAGTAATAAGAAAACACAATGAACAATCATATAAAAATGTCAGACAAAAGTAGTCTTTTGTTTATTTTTTATTATATATATATATATACAGTAATTATGGCCAGACTATATGTAATAGACTAGCGGCCCGCTCGACTCGCAACTTCGCCCGCGTGAACTCAACGCTGCAAATGCAAGTAAAATATAGCCTATGTCACTCTTAATTTATGTAGCTTTCTGTTAGTGAAATACTTTTCATGATCGTATCAGTATTTCCGAATATTACCCAAAATTACAAACAAACAAACATAAAAACATTAGCTCTTTATAATACTTATAATAGGTTATGTATTACCTTATTTATTGCACTTACAAGTATTAAAGAAAAGATGTCAGTAAAATATTTCTGTATTTATTGTTAAGTAAATATATATTTTTTTACGGAGCAAATTATATTTTTTCCATATATCTAAATAAATAACGCGTAATTTTTTTTAAGTAAATTATTATTATTTAATTCAATTAATTCAATATTCACTTATTAAAGTCTTAAGAACTTTTAAAAAATATTTTTACAAATAATAAAGTCGAAAAAAATATTTTTCGAGGGTTTATCCTCTCATCGTTTTAATTCGACTCCTAAGGCATTAACACTTTCCGGCTACCATTAATCACTTAATATAAATGAACTTATTATAAAAAATATATTTATTTTAACTGTAAAAAATATTAAAAGGATGGTGACGAGAGTGTTCCATTACGATTGCTAGAAGAAGTCCTGGGTATAAGAGGTCTGTGGTTAAGACGGCGTCTTCTAGCACCGGTTAGAACTATAATAGCGGATAGAGTTAACAAGTATGTATATTATTAATTAATTAATAATAGATATAGTTATTGTTTTTTTCTTCTGCAATGTCCCAAATAGTAGGACTGACAGGGAGAACCTAGTGTCAAGTCACTACGTTCTCCGCTTTCCGCCCAAATCGCGAAACATTGAGTGTTGTATAGCAGATCCGAATGCTGCGATTTGTCTTGCTTATCTTATTGGAAATTGAAATAAATTAAATATAATCATTATTTTGTATGTAAATAAGCCCACAAGGTGCTGTCCCACTGCGCCACGACAGCCTTATATTATTAAAAATAAAAACTCACTTAGGTATTTAAGACATCACGACATATTAAAAAGTTTGTTTATATTTAATTCAACTACGAAAACAATAACACAATACAAAATTGTAACTAACTTTGAATTTTTCAGAAAAGTTTTAGAATTTGTTTCATCATTGACATCACCACGAAATGTTGTGCAGTATTTGAAAACTTTTAAGTGAGTACAATTATCCTTTAATTTAAAAAACTAATACCTATATTATATAGAAGAGAGTATTATGTCATACACAAAAATAAGGTTATCTTACAATGACGTTGAACAATTTACTATAGTACTAATAAGATGAATGGTGCGTGTTTTGTAAATTATAATAAATAAATAAATTATTAATAAATATAATAATTTAATAATCTAACAAAATCATTATAAAAATCTATTTTAATTGCAACAATTTTAACGTCAAATTAACTAATATTTATTTTTAACGGTTACTTACCTGTACAAAAATGTTACACTTCGCCACTGTATTACATACGTGGTTTTTATGTATATTTAGTAAGGTGGAGGTCTTCGTACAGTGGAGGCGAGCGGACCCTCTTACACTACACTTGATTTCTAGTCTTAAGCTCTAATGTGGCTGCAACGTGATAGGCACATTATAAAGCTATGAAATGTTAAAATGTTTCGTTTTATATAGGCAATGGCTGACAAATCGAAATGATCCAAGTACGGTGTCGAGAGATTCCGCAACTAAGGCAAGGACGAGAGTCGCAGCGAAGGTCGCCTTGCTCTCAGCTGCTTCTGGTAATTTCTATATTTTTTTTATTTTATACCTAGTCGCGTATTATATATGTTATTTCGTTAGAATTTCTTTGTTTTGCCAATTTACTTATTTGTACATTAAGTAACGGACTTTAATATTTCACTTTGTCTTATAAAGACAGGGTGGAGTATATAATTGTAAATAATTTTTAACTCGTGTGAACTTAATACCATTGTGTTCAATTGGATTCGCAGCGGGATTCGATCCTACATATCTCGGAAACCGTCCAAGCGCTCGCACCGCTGTGCCATGCGTGCAATGATTGGCTTAGCGATCAGAACGATGCGTTCAATCTTTTATACGTTTTCTAAAAAATATTTTTATATCGTGAATAACATTTTAAAAATGTTAAAAAGAAAGTTACGAGCGAATTTCAAAAAGCAAGATTGGAAAGAAAAAGGTAGTGATTAGTGACAATTATCACTATATACGTTTCTTATACATATTAATAAACATATAAAACTAAAACGTATATAAATTACACAAATACAATTTGCCAACTTATCCATAATAATTTTCGTTCATTAAATTTTCCAAGCGTTGCAATAATACGCTTATACTACACATTTACTACCGAAAATGCATCCTCACTTGTGTCAAGAGAGAAACGTCCAACTGTGTAGATTAAGCACAAAAATTCATTTCGTTAATTCAATGAAAACGCCCGAATATAGAATTTTGAGGTTAAACTATGGTTGAGTTACGCAATTCTTAATTTGGCCGACGGCCAAATGTTTCGGCTTTATCAATGCGATATGAGACACGCTATTGTGCGGTTGATACTAATTTAGTATGTTTTTAAAATATTGGCTTCGGATATTGCCCCACTATTGCTGTGTGTGATAATAGCGTAATGTCGCGTCAAAATGTTAGACAGTATGAGTAATACCTTAATGAATAAGTTAAAGCTGTAAAGGTTTTTTGTAATTAATTAAAACGCGTCATTAACATGCAAAAAGCTTTAGCCGTACTTCGGAGTAATTACATGTAATGCAACAAGGATTTATTCCCTCTTCTGCTTTAAAAGCTGTTCATTTTTGTAATATTATTTATTAAATATATTATGTATAATAAGTTTTGAGTTCATATATTTAAGACTGTATGTATAATATTTTGTTAGTTTTTTTTACGTAAACCGTTATTTGTAACTAATATACTGAAATTGTCCGTTTAAATAAGAAACCAACCTAAGTGGCTATTCTTAAATTGTCCGAAAATACCACTTTGGTCGATGAAGAAAGGTCATAAATCAAGATATTATAAAATTGAATAAATCCGTTTAAATTATGGCTATTTTTATTTTTAACATATTTGATATATGTATCTATCATTCAAGTAGAGTAAAAAAGTTAGTTGAGAATGTTTTAAACTAAGCGAGATTTGAGCTCGCCTCTTTTTTTGGCGTAACGGTATGTGCGGCTATATAATATTTTTACTTAAGAAATTTAGCACTTTGTCGAATTTCGCCGTAGCTCGAAAACAACGCTTTATTGTCTATAGCGCTTAGACATTTTACAAGAAACGTGGATTCGAATCCTGCTACTATAAAATGTTAAAGCATTTCTTCATACATATTTATAAATGTATACATTTGTTACAGATGATCTCCGACACATAGTCGGGACGGATGCGGCTCGAAGAGGACTCCTTACTGTATTCAATTTGTTTCAAACTCAAGAAATTAATAGGCGTTTGCTCTTAGTATTGCTTGAAGGTAAAAATAATTATTATTATATTGCTATAGATTATTTGTATTTAATTTCAATCTTAAGACTCTTTTTCAAATGCTGTCTAGTATTCAATTGTAGTGGGCGTTGGTTGTGGGTTCCATCCCCACTCGAGGGGATGATTATATGGTATGACGTAGCTCGGTGTTGAGTTGAATTCCAGCGGAAAGTGGAGAACAGATAGTGACTTGAAACTAGGTTCTCTAAGGATTCGGTTACAAACGTATTATAGCTAGATTTGTTAAATGTAACCTAGAGGTCTAGAGGCCTATCCAAGAGGTCATAGGTTCAAATTTTGCTAATTATATAGTTAAGCTTTTATATAGTTTTTAATATACAACTTGAAGCCATTGTTGCGCAGTATCGCAGCGTCTGATAGGTAAGGTATTGATTGTGGGTTCGATATCCAATCGGCGGAATGATTTTATTACAATTATTTCCATTTCTTCGCTTTAGTGACAAGACTAAGTTGACTCTAGATTCTTTCTGCCCACCCAAGTATGCGGAAAAGAGTGTAACCCTGAAAAACATTTGTTAATTTGAAAACAAAATATTTTTGTTACAGTGACGCTGTGTAATCTATTTCCCGATAATAATATACAAGATATGTTCAAAAAGTTATATTCACATTCGCCACGTGTTCCCGCTGCTAAGAAATCTGCAAATATATGAAATATATCGTCAAAGTAATTCCTTGGTTGTATTTGAATGTTGACTAGAAATCATTATTTCAAGTCAAAATTATGAAAAAGTATTTTTATTGTAATGTTTAAATTATTTTCTTAATATTTAATTTGTTTATATTTAAAATATAATTGTTGTATAATCGTTCACTTAATGGGAAATTATTATATATTAAAATGTTGGTTCGTGTATAAAATTATTAATCAAATATTTTTAAACTTTACTTTATTGTATCGAAATTAGAAGAATTATTATTTTTAAAGTGTTTATTATACGGATTACTGACTTAGTATTTATTATTTTTTAGGCTTATGTTAAAACAAATGCATAGCATAGCTGTCATAATTTATATAAATAATAATATAAGTTACTTATATATTTATTTATATGTTTCGATATTTGAACAAAATTGATGTACTATATGAGTATATTTAACATGTATTTATTTCTTTATTGTATATTACTTTATACATAATTATTTTTAAACTATAAATTATCTATTATTCTTCTAAATTGTACGTTAACAGTACGTGTCTATAGTTTTAAAAGATATTTATGATATTGATAGCATTGTCACTTAAGTTATTTACACATATAAATAGTGGTAAACAGATATAAATAACTGTTTTTGTTTCATCTCGTAAAACAGCTGTAAAAGTGAAATATTTTGTTTTAGCTGTTTAGAATAAGTGTGTGATATCTCGTACCTAAATTGCATATGGAATACTTGAATATTTTTCCAAAATTTTCTAGGAAGATGAAAATTTTATAATGTGTCAAAATTTTTGGAGTTAGTTGTAAAATTGATTATTTAAATATATAGAATGTTTGTTCATTACATTACAGGTTAACATCTGATGTAGCAACGTTTTCATGGAATGTATCCAATTCTATATACGAAATATTATTTATTAGTTTTCATAGGAAATTGTGAAAAACACTTTAATATTATTATAAAATGATTAATATTTGATTACTTTGACTTACTTGAAACAGACAAACAACAAGTTTATATCGTAATACATAGCTTTGAATAAAATGATGTTTTAATCTATATATTGTTAATATGTGAAGCGAAAATTATGTACCCTTTATTACGAACGTAACGCGGACGAAAGACTATAAAATTTGGCACGGTTATAGTTTATATATAGAACAAGCGGAATGCTAATATTTTAAAAAAATTGCATTACAAAATACATTAAATTAGTCAAGTTTTTCATATACGTCTTTATAAAGTCATAAGCGTTGATAAGGTAACGCGTACTTAATGCGCCAACAGTGACACTAGTATTACGAGTCTTTCTTTGACATAAAGAATGAGTGTGACATCTTGAAAAATTCAATTATTACATACTAGTTGAACTGTTTACCTCAAAAATATTTAAATGAAATTAGATATGTGATTTTCATTAACATATCTAATTTCATTTAAATATTTTTATTGTTTAACTATTGTAAATGAATATTATTTAAAGTAATGAAAGTAATTTAATGTGAATAAATCATTATATTTTTTTTAAAGTGCCTGTTTGTGTTTTAAATATTAAGTGTATTATATACAGCCATATGGCCGAAGATTTTAAACATAGAAAATTAAAAGTATAATTTGTTTCGAATCGAGTGGACTAAATTACGTTTTACTTTGGTTCTTGGAAATGTAGTGCATTTAAAACAATAATGCGTATTTGTTAATTGACAGTATTTATTTACAAAATTAATATATGAGATGCATTGAATTATTTTAATGTTTTATTTTTAGAATTTTATAACACAGAACGTTATATTAATGAAAATTTGAAACAGGGAAAAAGTTTTTCATAAAGAAAATTACACAAAGGTTAAAAAAAATTGGCTTTAAAATTTTAATTATATTTTTTTCACCTTCTCGCTTTTCCCGCATAGCAGAGCAGTCAGAGAGAACCTACGGTCGAGACACTGTTCTCCGCTTTCCGCCCAAAATCGAGTTATGTCGAGTCAGATGTCATGTATCTTTGTATACAATTATATTAATAGCTACACTAATTATGTACACTAATTTAGTGTAATATACTCAGGAATACATTATAGTTGTTTATTTATATAATTTCCTATCTGTTTGTCATTGTTGTATATTACGTATTTAATAGTAAAAAGAAATAACACTGCAAGAAGAAGGAAACAATATGTTGAAAATATAAATTTTATTTATATTGTAAACTATATATGGATGATCTTTTGAATGATTTTATTTCAGTTACTTAATTTTATTATACAGTATGCAGCTAATATTAGCTTGAGTTACATAATTTTGTATGCATTTCTTTTTGCTTGAACTCATGTTTAATTAACATACTAGTATTAAAGCATTTTTCCTTATTTTATAATATTCTTCTTCATCAGTATATATTAGTTAATGTTAATTATGTTTTTGACATTTAAGAATTTATTATGATTTGTGAAGATTTTGCAGAATCAGTAGCGTATAAAGTTTGTTAATAGCTAGACAAATTTTTTAGTAGGTAACATTCCGATAAAGATGACTATTTATTGACTTAATTTGTAAGTTTTTTATAATAATTAAATGCCAAATTGAATATGATGTTTTTTTTTGTGTCAACCATCTTATTTTAATTTAAGTGGGGATATAAATAAACTTCATTCAAGGGATATTTAACATTGAAATATCAGATTTATGCTTTTCTCCGCATATTTTCATATGCAAACAGTAAACCTAGTATCAAGACACTACGTTCTCCACATTCCACATTGTGTGTTGAGTGGTGGGGTTCGATATCGAAATATAATATAAATATTTTGAAACCTTTTTTAAAGTGTTTATCACACACTTAGGAAATTGAAAAACATATTTTTTGAAAACGTATAAAAATTTTAACGCAGCGGGATTAGAACCCGCGCCTCTTGGAAACCGTCGTCTTGGTTCCACTGCGTTAAAAATTTTATACGTTTTCTAAAAAGATGTTTTTCAATATAAATATTTCTAGGGAACGCTTATGTCTCATGTACCTATTATAAGAATTGGCCGTATACATTAAAAGTCACGACCATAGCATGTGCGCAAAGACGCGCGATTTAAAATGTTGTTACGGTCAATTTTTTTGGAATAACTTCTGAGTATGTTACATATTCAAATGTGCGAAATTGTAGAAAAGCTAATATTTTCTTAAAAATTTAAAAAGCTAATATTTTCTTAATTTATTGCATTAGAAATACATAAGTTTATTAAAATAAATATAAAAAAAACTACAATGTATTTGACATACATTTTTGTAAAAGCAACATACAAGTTCTTAAGGCATAGCGTAATCACGCGTCAACGGAGCCTCGAGTATTTAATGTACTTAACAAATCAAAAATGAAAACGTATAGCTTAGATGACGGGATGAAAACGTATAGCTTAGATGGCTTGGTATGGACAGTATTCAAAAGATGCATGTTGAAATCCTTTTGCATTGAATTTTTGTACATACACAGAAATAATTAAATTATTCTACATTTTCGATAAACAGGTTTCATCTTTGAAAACTTATAGGAATTCTATGTCCGTATGTAAACAGCAAGTCAAACTTGCTATAATTACACCATAAACGACGTTAAACTGCAAACTTAATTTATATGTGAAAATTATTATTTATAAATTCACAAGAAGACGCCCGACGACTCTAAAACGTAAGTGGCATCTTATAAAATGATTAAGCCTGCAATATAACGTTCTCGCCGACGTATTATATACACTTGCTGTTGGTAGGTTCTATTGTAATATAGTGGATATAAATAATTATAATATAGTGGATATCTAAAATAAGGTTATCGTTTGATTGTAAAATGTAACCTGAGGCTATCGTAGCGTAGAGTAAAATGATTAGTTTAAAGTATTTTAATTTTTCCGCTCTCGCAACACTCATTGTCTAGAATTCGGTTAGAAAACGGAGAGAAGAGTGTCTGTCTTCTCTCTGTCTACCCTGAGGAAGGAAACAGCGTGAAATCGCTATATACTTATTTATTTTTAATACTTATGGGATAAGTAATATAATTAAAAAGAATCATTTTAATATAATGCACGTCAACAATATATAATAATAGTATAACCTCTGAACAATAATAAAATATGACTTTAAAACAGATTGTGTTTGTAATTTTCTATACATAAGTATAATTTAAAAGTTAGATAAAATCTATTTTAAAAGATAATTCCTAAGGACGAAACAGGTAGAGTACAAGACGAAATATATATATTAAAAAAATGATGTAAGCACTAACTAATTTGATTTATAGACGTGTAAATAAAAAAAAAGTCTATATATATTAATAATCTAAAATAATAAATACCTGAAGGTATCAATTACTATAGATATTTACTACTGCAGATCCCCACTAAATTAAATTGATCAATACAGTCCTTCAAATCATAGTAATTTTAACAAATTGTAAATTAACTAAAATGAAAACAACAGAAATAAAAAAAGCAGCTAAGAATCGTTTATTTATTCTAATAATTTATTTTATTATTTTATTTATTATCGTTGCATGTCAATTTTCATTGGAAAAATAAAGTAGAAATTTGTATGGCAGGCTAAGAACAGCTATTTCCTTAAACTGTCTGAGCGACGTTCAAATACATATCTAAATTGTAAATTGAGCGTGTAGCTCTCTTATGCGACACGAAAATAGTTTTAACATCCGTCTGCCTTATCTCAAAGTAAGGTACTATTTATATAATTTAAAATAGAGGGGTCATTTTTAAACATTAACCTTTAGGTTAAACTGGAAATGTTTTTGGTTAAAATACAAAATTATATTTTGTAACTACATAGAAACGTTCAGACTACATAGAAAATTATGAATGAAGTTTTTAAATTATAATTAAGGCTTACAATAGAACCTCATGGAGGGCTCTTTCAAATTTCGATGAGTCACGCAACTGTTCAAAAGGTTCCAAGGACAGAAATCACAATGTAAAAAATTTAAATCATGTTTATCAAAGTTTTTCTATTACCATACCCTAAAAAGAATATGATATGATTTTATAGACATTTTTTTTTCAGCTCCATGCTTTTTCTGACATAGCAGGGTAGGCAGACAGAACCCTAGTGTCTAGACACTTCGTTATCCGTTTACACGTGCGTTTGAGTCCCGCTCAACGCCACGCTTTGTCTTAGCAGACCGGGGAAGTGAAAATAATTTTGAACATAGTCAATACCTAAAACCATTCATATTTACAGTCAAACTGACGATAGAAAGACTGTTGTGTACCTGCCTTAATAAGAAATGTATATTTCATTAATATAGTTGATTATGTAAAATTGGCTTGCCACAAATTGTAGCATGCCGTTCATTTGACAATATACATGCATAAATTATTTATGATTTTGACTTAGGAGCGATAAAATCAAATGCACAGCAAACACCAATCGCATTTGCCAGAATTCATTCTCTAAGTTCAAAGCTAAATAACTCAGGATAGTCAAACAGTTACATGGATTGAAGGCGCATTATGCAGCAAAAGATTGCCAAATGAAGGCGGTAAACGCGCGATCACTTAGAATCGCTCGGCTTGAAGGGTTGGGCGGCCGCCAGCTATCTACGTTTTGTCCAATACTCTCGTTAAAGTTTGTGATTAAATGCCCTCTTTTGGCATTATATGGGTTTTATAATCTTTTTAAACTTGAACAAGAAATATTAGACAAGAGTGCCTTATTGAATTATAGATAATTTTACGGAAACTGCTGTATAAAAATTTAAAATAGCAGTGTCCTGGTTATATAGGTATAATGAGTTTTATAAATTTCGAATCCAAATCTTCTTTTAAACAAGACGTTGTACTATATATAGCTATATTTTATGATCTTTTTAATAATATAACTCATTACTTTATTAAAAAAATCCTTCTTCATTACACTAGTTTTAAATTTTTTCGTATATGTATTTAAAATAACAAATAACAGTATCAAGTTGAAATACTATCTAAGCTCAATACATTATTCAGAATAGCGCCGCAATTTGAACGGGTTTGCTGACGCGGTGGGAGATCTTTCCCACGGATCCCACCGCTATTGTCGTGTAACTCTGTCCGGATAACTCGAGACACACGTTTCTAGCAACTTGATAAATCGTCTTCCAAATAAAAAACCTCAATTCGTGAACAAATCGCTTCATACCTACTTTTATACTTAGTTATTGAACGTTATTTTGCGGATAATGTACCTATAGGTCAGTTTAATGGATCGTGAGTGATTATTTATATATTTTAGAAATTTCAATTCGTTATCTTATAGATCATCGTGACGCAAAAAGACGGCATCTGATTGTAATCGTGATTGGTTGTGGGTTCGAATCCCACTCTTTGGAATGCCCATAATTAAATAATTTTCTTTTGAAAAAAACAAAGCGTAATGTAGAGGTCAGCCACTCAACACTATTTCGAATTTGGACGGGAAATGGCTACTCTGATTTTCGGGAAAAAGTATGAACGTATGTCTATCAATTCATTATAATTTGTAAATCTCAATAGAGACGCACTTCTATTGGACGGAATCAATTTAATTTACAATATTAAAACGCTCAAAAAGTTCAAAGAGCTAATAAATTAAGCTCGCATCTTTTATTACTTTGATATATATTATTTTGATATCGGAATATTTAGGGGCTGAAGAAAATTTCTTCCTTATTTCTTATATACGAACCTTATTTAAAACGGTAAACAATTTCACGGATAGTGGTTTAATTTAATTGGAGGATTACTTTTTCCATTCGGGACCAAAAACCGTCGTCAAGTGCCAAGTTGACAGGGAACAAATGATGCATTTGAGGCAGTACTGAAAGGGTAGTATTTTAAGCACAAGTCAGACTCGCCATTCCATAATTGACTCGTCAACCAGCTCCTTGTTGATACGGATCGAAGTTACTTGTAGCAGGTAACAGGTTTATATAGTTTATAAAGAGCTAAAACTATTTTAAATAAATAAATAATAAAGTCAGTGTATACGGTGTACTTGCAAATAATATTATCTAATATACTTATCTATACTTGATTTAGATTACTTGAGAAGTTAAATTAAGTTCCATCCATTGGAGTTTCATTTCAATTACACTACGTCTATCCAGTATAAAGCTCTACTCGGCTTAAGGCAGATCAATGTTGTAGCTTTGCGCATTTTCGTCACATTACATTACGTTAATAAACAGATGACAAGAGCAATGTCCTAAAAGATAGAGAGATACAATTTTAATCACGGTTATTGTGTCAATAAATCACAGGAGCAAGGCTTTTAGGAAATCACAATACTCACTAAAGTCTAAGTAAGCAGCGTGTCCTTTGAGCGCGGCCTCATTTAAGTGCCGCCATGATATAACTTGTAAATAAAAGAGCCCTCCACTGTTTTAAAAGACAGAATTGTTTCCGCTATTACACTGGCCTCTGGCGTCCCTGCGCCAATAAATGTAGGTGGGTATTTAGCAGACTATTTACTGCGCGACACTGCGCTCCGACTCCACTAATGCTCTTAATTATTTTTGCCAGTGTAAGCTGTTTTTCTGACGGGGGGAATGCAATTGCAACATTTTGCATCTCGCCCTCCCGCCACGCCGAGTCGCTCTCATTACGTACTCCACTGCCGTCCGCTACGGCTGAGATCTCACTATAATTACACTTTAAATCAAGTGTAGCAGAGCGGTCAACCACTCGAATGTGGTATGAATAGTCAATCGTCATTAAATTGTTCAGCTTTGGTAGTCTAATGTGCCCTAACTAATGCAAGAATATAAAAGCCACTTTGGCGGTTTTTTTTTCTGAATACACCGAGGCACTTTGAGGTGATTTACAGTATCTATGTAACCTTACCGTAGGTTTTAGGATCATATTGAAAATGAACGGAAAGGGTAGATAAAAATGTGCGGCTTTCTCGTGAGAATAGATAGCTGTTGTTACACGCTATTTTCGCAGAAAACCAAATAGAAACGAAATATATATTTTAACTTGATTAAAAATAAATCATATAAGTATTTTGGACTAATATTACTATTTTAGCTATTTAAATGTTATATACACTAAGTGACAGGTAATATGATATCTTCTGTTGCTTAAAAGCATATACCTGTGCCTTAAAAATGGCGACATGAAATGATTGCCTATAAAATGAAGCGGAAAATAAAAGAAAATGTCATGGCGTAGTGATTTTTCGACAAACTCGGGATTGGTCGTGGGCTCTATTCCCATTAGGATGAATGGCCACATTTAAATTATTTTCATTTCTTCGCGCTGGTACCTAAGACGAAGCGCGGCGTTGAGGTCGACCACTCAACGCAATGCCTCAATTTCGGGCGGAAAGTGGAGAACGGAGTGTCTCGACACTAGGTTCTCTCTAACTACCCTGTTATGCCGATACAAATATTAAGGCCCAAAAAGACTTGACGATTTCATTGAGTAGTGAATAAATAAAGATAAATAGATATCTATTAATACTTAAATATTTTTTTTACACATCTTTGTTCATATAAGAACCTCCTACTACTCCTTAAAATTATAACTACTTTTCTTAAATTGTACTCATGCAAAAGAATCTATTGAAACTATAGTTTCAAGTTTCATTACAAAATTGTTTACGATAGAAACATGTTAATTATATTTATTTGTATATTCTGTTTTTGTATGTATATTTTATTTTAACTGCTTTATGAAAGTTACCTTTAATTTTGAAACTCTGTGTGTACAACAACAGCGAAAATTAAATTAATGCAACCCAGTGATGTTCGCTTCTAATGTAAGCAGTGCGAGATTTAAACGAGAGCTCACATTTCGTACTCGTATGTACGTAATTATACCGCGGCTCGCCTCGCTCCGAGCGCAATGTGCCAAATCGCTTACTCGCGCCTCTGTTACCTCTACTTTGGTACTTGTTGCAACAAAAATTGATTAAATATATAAAAAATATATATATATATATATATATATTAATTATTTATATTATTAATGTTGATATCGCTATGAATCAGTAAGAACCTCTTAAAATCCTTTAGCTTTAGTTAATTTATAACATTAATTCACAACAATTTCTTATATTTTTAAATCTAGATTTTTACAATTTCACTCTGAAGTATCAAAACTAATTAATAAACAAACAAAATGTCACACGCTGTTATATATTGATTAATCAACATTTACAAGGAGATGTGATTCTCGTCGAGATCTCATCGAGTTTTTATATTAGTATCTTCAGTGTCCTGAGTCAGCGGCGCTCACCGCTCCGCTGCACACCGCTTCCTGTCACCTTTGCAGACTTTCAGTTGATTTCGTCCTTGTACGCAGACGTCATGGCTAATTTACTTATACCTACGTACGAACTACCCTGCTTTAATCCAGTTTCATTTTGTTTTATGCACTCCGGTACATGTAGGTCATCACACGTTGTTATGCTTTTCAGTTGCTATAGACTTGGCGTACAATAAAATACGTGTTCTTTTTAGATGTCTTGTGTGCGGTTGCTTCAAGTTTGTACGCGCTGACTATTGTGATCAGAAAGTAATGTTTTAGGTTTACTCCTACAACGTATGTAGAGCTCGGTTCTAGAAAATTCTCGTTGAGATATAAAAAAAAAATTGGTGCATAATGCACTTTCGTTGCTTTGCTTGGTCATGATAGTCGAATTTAGATAACAATTCTATATAAATAGGTTTATAGTAAAGTTTTTATTTAATATATCGTTTTTTCATAAGTCAAATCGTATCGTTCTATTGTAATCGAATACGATTACACTTACGGTCGTCATTATCATTTGTTATGTCCCATGTTTCAGTTTACAATTAATGAGCTGAGATTTTAAACCAATTTCATAATAGCAGCGAAATCTAAACATTACATTAAGTTGAATCACATAACATGCTCGCAAACATCGCGTCTGATTAGACGCCACAGAAGCGCACACTATCTAATCGCTGTCCTGATGCAGTTTAATAAGCATACCAAGCTTGAACTAATAAATCAAACAGATTTGATTATTTACTGCTGGTTGCGGAACCTACGTATTTAGTATAGGATTACGATAGATTTCCTATATTAGCGCGCTGCAATTGTACGAGAACTAGGCGTACCTATCTGTCTTTTGCAGGGTTGCAAATATACTTACTTATTTATATGTAATAATTTCATAACAATGAAAATTGAAATTCTGATATTTCAGACTATGCGACAGTTAAATTGATTAAAGCGTACCAAAGTACAAACGTTACGTTTATAATTAGTTCTTATATTAGTCACATTTCTTATATCGATTGTAACAAATCTAAATAATAATATCTAATACTGTATGTTCTTACTAAACTATATAATTTTAGTCCCCGTATAGCACCTACCTAAGCCTTCTCCAATAATCTACTTTAATAGTCTCTCCGAATATTATGCATCGTATATTGTGCAACCCTGATTCCTGAATATCACAGACCGTTGAATTCACCCTAAATTCATATGATGATCGTTACTAGGCAGCGTCTGCCGTCGGCTATGACTTACCAGAGATGCCAGGAGATGCCAGTTAGTTATAATAATCAAGACGCGGCAATTTGAGTGACCGCCTAACCACCTCGTCGTTTATATCATGCCATATATTGAGATTGTCCACTAAGATTGATTTTGAATATGATTTACTATTGTCATATTATTTAATAGGTTTACATTGATATTTTAAAATAAAAAAGGGTAAAATTAAAACTATTTCTAATAGTATTATATGGTTACATGTTTATATTACGCTTTTTGTGTAAATATCTAACTAAGGCAGCTTGAGTAGTTACATTAAAAATATGTACTATATAAATTTTTAATTTGTTTTTGTTTTTCTTTGTCTTCACGCAATTCCCGCAAAGTAGGACAGGCAGTGAGAGTGTGTGTTTTCAAGATACTCTGTTTTCCATTTCCGATTGTGTGTCGAGTGGAACTCAACGCCGCGCCTTGTCTTGCTCTCGCTCTTGCTCTTTTTGCAAATTTGCATATTTAAAAAATTACTGCCATTGGTATTGAAAATGGAAAACGAAAGCTAATTCTGGCATGAAGCTTTCATTTTGCTAAATTGCGCGGGTATCGATGCCTGAAACACTTTGTAAAACCGAAACGATGTAATTTTATACCATCGAGAATCGTAATTGAGTGAATAAACAATACTTAGTTTATTAAACGATTTTGGCGGCTGACTGATATCTTGTTTCCTCCTCTTAAGTAAAAAATAAATTTACCATATAAATATATATATATTTTTTATCTAAAGTACGGTTTTTGGAATTATATTATAATAAATCTGCATAATATTTTTAAAATGCTGACAATAAAATATAGGATTAAGTAAAAAAAAAAGCTGAACCCGTTATATTTGAGCCCTTATCGCAGGCGGTCATTCGTCGGATTTAACGCTGTGACACTATTAAGTACCTCCGTAACGTACCTGCATTCCTAGTCATCCGTATAAACCCGTAAAGATCGTTTGTTTTATGGCACCGTTCCGAAAACGTTTTACTGAATTACCAGTAAAATACAAAGGAAAGAAACGAATGTTCTACACCTTTTATCCGAAAGAAATATTTGACCCAAATTTTTGAGTGCCCCTCGCCCACTGTCTAAAGCCCCATTTCACAGTTTCTGTGTTTTTCCTTATACATTACAGCATTTGCGATATTTTTATTTTCAACTTATGAAAGTTATATTCAGCAGCCACATTTGATATGACGGACACAAAGTGCATAAAATACATTATGAACAATCAGAATGGTTGAGCGAACAGTATTCCGCCGGGGTCTGTCATAGGTGTCATTTCAAGTAGATTTCCCACCTCTGATACTATAATTATACTCAGATTATACGCTAAATATTGTAGAATATTAATTCATCCCTAACTTGATTTTCCGCTTAAGATGTATTATTATTGTGGTATCGTTGTTAATGCCCCTCGAGGCGTAGGGGGTATTAATTGTGTTAATAAGCATTAAGGAGGTTTTTGGTTCAATTTCTATGAAAAATATATGTTTTGTTTATATTAATACAAATAAATTAAATCAGAGGGTCTTTTAGTAATGTTAAAATAACCGTTATTTACTAAATGCATATACCAAAATAAAACTTTTAGCAATTACTGTCTGTCGGAATGTCTGTCTGTTCCGGATAATCTATGGAACGACTGGACCGATATTGACGGGGCTTTCACTGGTGGATAGCTGATGTAATAAGGGGTAACGTAGCCTACTTTTATTTTAGGGAAAGTTAAAAAATATTATTTTAAAAATATGACGTGGGGCATTTCTCTTATCATTTGGAGCATGGGATGCTTAGTGACTGTGTTGTGTTAATTGTTTAGAAATATATTACTTATACTTATTTTCAAAGTATGATTTACACACTCATGATAAAAAAGAATATTACAGAAGCTTATAAGATTTGAACGTAGCAGGATTCGAACCCGTACTTCTTGGATGGATTTGAAGAGATTCTAAAATATTTTACTTAAAAATTGTTTTGAAAACTAAAGAACATTGAATTTCTTATAATCTCGTAATCATATCCTTGTAATGGATTTGTTACAGTATGTATAGATACAAGTATTATATCTCTCAGAGGAAGCACATTGTTGTGCTCAGATAATAAAGCTTAACAGTATGTAGGTATATTCCCATATTATTTCATGTCAAGAATAACGCAAGCATTTGTAAAGAAAAATTTCATACGTGTTATTATAGAAAAGAACTACACAAAAGTTGCTTGTCCTAAATTGAAAGCAAAGTAGGATTTCATGTAAAAGTACTACGTTATTAAACTTTATATTTATATACATTTTATATCTTCGCATTTCATTTGTTGTGATACAGAAAGATATCTAACGATGTCACTATGGCCTTATTTTGAATTAAAACACTGAGCATATTTAGGAAACTTTCTTATCTATACGTATTTTTAATATATAGCTTACTGCGTGAACGCAACGAATCCGAGTGTCGCGGGGGTTACGTCAATTGGTAGCCTGGCTCGTTTGATTCAGCCGCAATGGATCGTTTCTTGGAAGCAGACTGCACGTTCTGAGTGCGAGAGTTTTATAAAAACCAAGCATTTCTCTTGTTTGAAAATTGGTCAAAAAGTTTTAAGAGACCGGTACAACGCTGGAAATACCAAAATATGGGCGACCAAGGTCATCAAAAACGGTAGAAAGTGTTAATCAGTCTGTTCGTAATGTCACGAACTTTCCAATTCGGAAGTGCGCAACTGCTTTAAATGTACACAGATCATAATTACACCGGATTTTGCACAAATACCTAAATCTGCACCCCTACGAAATGCAATTGGTGCAAGAATTAAAGCCCCAAGAAAAGCTTCTGACTGGAAAGAGGATTGACTTCGTAAATCAGGCAATTAAGCGCTTTTCTGAAGTTTACCCTAATAAACCGTCTTCCCTGGCGCATTTGAAAGAACATATCCGTCAGGAAATGGCAGTCATCACTGAGTCCACCTGCCGAGCCGTCATAAGTAATTTTAATGTTCGATTAAATGAGTGCCGTCGACACGAGGGTCTACATTTGGATGATATTATTTTTGAGAAATAAATTCCCAAATGATGTATTTTAATAATATTTTTTTTCTATATACGGCTTATTTTTTTTAATCAATCGTCTAAACATAAACTTTCTTTTGAGACATCTTGTATAAAATGTTGTATTATTTTATAATATAAATTGTATCTCACATTTGAACTTTCAAATCCTCTGACAACATCTCCAATTGAATTCATTGTCAGAAGTTTGCTATAAGCAAGCTTTGAAAAATATCCATAAGTAAAGTTAAGGGAAATTTTGAAAAATATGATGTAAAGGGGCAAGAGGGCGGGAGGTCGGCAACAACTTGGAAGAGTAATCGGTCCCTCGGGGGCCATGATGAATCTTTCAAACGCTTTATCGCTTTGCATCGGGAATCGAATCGCCGGTCTTTACTCATCCTCGCATCATACAATTTATAGGTGTTATCGAAACGTAAATATTTTGCGCTTTGCGTAAGGGATTAAAATAAAGCTTTTTAACAGTTTTTATTGGATTATTAGAGAAAGGGTTATAGGAATATATATTTTATTTATTACGTTAAGGTGGTATATGAAAATTTATAACGTTTTTAGTTTATGTTTAGTATTCAAAATTTCATAAGCATTATAAATTTTTCGGCCAGAATAAATTTTGCGCGGTCATCCTACGTTAATTTTTGTTATTGCTGTGTAGAAATTCGTATGTTTTTGCTGGTATAGGAATTATACAGTCTTTTAATTTTCATGTACACAAAGCGCTTTGCAAGCCATGCTGTAATAACTGTGTAAAAACTAAGTGTGTACTAATTGTACTTAAGTTTATGTTATGAATTCTTCGCTAAGTGGCTTAGCTGGCCATAGTCGGAGGTGAGACTGCGCCGCCGAGTTGAGAAGGTCACATTACACACCACCCGGCCACACGCTGGCCCTCATTCTCAACTTGGCGTGCTTACTTCCCTCGTTATATCACTTAATGAACATAATTACAGTTCATTTAGGCAAGTACTTACTAATTTGTGTTTATTTTAACCATCAGTTATTCGAACTTTATTTCTTGCCTGCAAAATTGTTTAAAGCGCCACATGTTAGGAGTGTTTGTTATTACAGAGAACATACATATGCTGTGATGCTTATGATATATAATAACAGATCATAAATCGTAGAGCATAAAATCTCATAAAATACAACAAAGCCAGTCTCAGAAAATTTTGAAAACGTAATATGTTTGGTACAATTTTAGTCTAGTCAAAAGGTATTTTAATATTATTTTGACTAGGAAATATCCAGGGGCGACTGTAATAAATGCTGTGAAACTTTTAGCAAACTTGTTTTGCTTTATTCTTTCACGTTCGACATGTTTGCTTTTGAGATTTGGATGAACGAATTTTCTTTTGTTGCTTTGTTTGAAGTTGACACAACTCCCTCCTTAAACTTCTTATTTGTACTTGTACATGGTATTATGTATACTCTTACATTGTTAATATCTTCTATTGAATTTTACTCATTGTTTTATATAATTTTCTGTAAATTTATCTTTTTATATTTTATATTTTTTAAATAAGAAGTGAATAACAATAATTCAAGGATACTGCAAATAACGTTAGTAATAAATTACAAATTGTATTCATAAAAACGACAATTTTAAAACGAACTTATTACGAAGTTCGTCGCAAACGTAAAGAATTTCAATGGCTATACTTGAGCATCTTCCTTTTGAGTTCAAGTTTTGCGAAACAAGCGACATTGGACGGAATAACTTAATTCCGATTGAGAGCACTTAAAAAAAGAATGGGTCTTAAAGGCGGGCACGATAGCTTCGCTCTTGAGATGTGCTGATGCTGCGAAAATCTGTGAAATAATACCCGGTGCTTGTTAAGCCAGTTCCTCGCTGATACAATAAAATAAATACTCAGGAACTAAACTACAAATTACTAGAGTCCTTGCACAGCTTAAAATAATTAAGATTCTTTGTTCGGGCGACGCTTTAACTTTGCTGCACAGTGTCTGCAATCTTGGTGAAGGGTCGGATGAATGTCCTTTCATAATATTGTTAGCGAAGCTTTGCTTTGTTAAGTCCATTGCTAATATTTTTGTTGTGAAAAATGAGTAATCTTAATCTGTTCTTTGTATTAAAGTTCCTATATAAAGCTGCTGCAGAAAGTTTATTCGTGTATTCATCTCTCTAAACTATTTATGACGTCATGGAAAACTTACTAAACATGGTATATTGTTAAATTAATTTTATATTTAAACACCAATTAAATCCAGTTAAATTGTAAAATGTGTGCTAAGCATTTTGGTCACATAAATGCAATAAAACGGGGCTTTGGCGGATTCTTTCACTAAAAAACTAAAAACTCGAGCTTAATGTTAAAAAAGCTTTAAAATCTATGGCATTTTTAAGAAAGAGAAATGTGTCACCATTTTCTTTTCTATTTTTCTAAAAGAAGCAAGAATTTCGCTCGAGGTAAGTTGAAGGTGCTAGAGGCTGGAGTGGCGGCGTGCAAACTATGTGTTGTCACCGTATCTGTTTATTCACGCTGTTTTAAAAACATATAAATGGAACACGCAAATTGTGCACTAAAACTATGTCACGTTTATTTTCTAAGAAACGGTAAGTTGAGAGTTTTGTAGTAAAACAAAGTAAAATAAATATAATTGTGATTGTGTGCAAACTGGTTTTCGTTAAATATTTTTGGCAAGCGGCATAAAGTATTAAAACGTATAAATATATTAAGAAGTAATAATAGAACCAGTAAATAAAATAATTTTGTTGTAACCGACGGGCCATAGGAGGCTTATTAGAGCAATTTTACGAGCTCATATTGAAATCACTGCGGGATAACGGGAATGGTGTAATTTCGGTGCTTCTAGGGTCAAATCAGCGTGAGGTCGGCCTAAAAACGTGCTATCACAAAGAGTATCGTGCGGGAGAGCAAGAGGGCGCTGCGAGGTCACGCCGGCCGCGGAGGGCCCTTCGCTTTGTTCAACTGCCAACAATGCCTGCTCGAGCACCACTACAGCATACTTGTATCGGATGCAAGCGATGTTTCAGGCGGATTAGGGTCCACAAGTAATTATACGATATTAATGCCCTCTCTATGTAACAGCAACGCAAGAAACCGACTGAGATACAGTTATGACACCGTAATTTCCATCTGGTATAATTTTTTTGGCAGGAATATTAATGTAAGTAGAGCACAAGCCAAATTGTATAGATTATCGCTGATCGGGAATTTATTGTTGGCGACGGCGTGTAATGGACTTACTTAATGTCGGAGACTAATTTTGGTCGGGTTCTTGCTATGGCCAATGCCATTCTCCTAATATAATAAATGATCAAGTGTATTTGGTAGCTTGTTTATTATTTAGCCACATTAAATATTGACATGCTCAACAACAAAATATTATTGTTCCCGCATAGCAGGGAAGTCAGAGAGAACCTAGTGTCAAGACACTCCGTTCGGTTAAAAACACATTAAATGTGTAAAACATAAAAAACTTACTGAAATCAACATATCATTTAATAAAATTAATAATATTTACGTTGTCTAACATATAAACTTCACTAAAATACACCTTACAAGTACACAATACCTTACAAAAAATAGATTTATCAACTGCCAATTTTTGATCATATAAAGAATGGATTCTTTAAGTAGGCAATGTTAGTTGCATTCTATTCGATTACTTTGCGATACTGTCGATTGAAGAACATTGTTATAGGAAACTTCTTAAGTCTATTAGGTCGACACTGGTTCGAGCTCTAATTTAGGCGTAAGCATGGTTGTTTTGACTAAAGTATCAAACTTAAAGTTCGGAACTTGTGACTTTGGAAGCTACTAATCCAGTAAACTAAGCCACAAGGCCCGTGGAATTTGTCGCGTTGGGCTGAGCCACAAACCTGTAGATGCCACACCATATATCACTAGTAACACGGTACTACTTTGGTCTTTTTGTTGGTTACGAAAGTTACATCATTCTATAAGGTTTTACTTGTATTTAATTTAATTAATCTTTTATCTGAATAATATAGTTTTAATTTTGTACATTCATACAGGAATATAGTAAAAACAGAAAATATACAGTACGCTAATATAGTAGTAAGTCAATGGAGCAAAGCGTTTTGAAGTCTACTTTCTTATTTAAGAGAAGGCAAATACGGAGAAATCCGCAAGGTGTACAAAAGAAGACACTGAGGTAGATGTTTAACTACAAAGTCCGGCTAAAAGGAATAACGCAAGAGTGCCTTTTGCTTTGTTGCATGGTGTAACAATAGTAAGAAGAGAAATGATTTTCCATTCCACTTTTTCTGAGGTTCGCGAAATGACGCGTTTTATCACAGTAACAAACAAGTCCATTTCGACGTTTTCCAGCTTTCATTTAGAGCAGGTGGCAACCGTCATATCGTTTCTAGTGTGTAGCTGACTTTGCATCGCATAACTTTGAAAAAATCTGTCGCAACGTTGATATAACAGAAAGTTTCATTTGTTTCGATAAATGGGGTGGAAATATCATAGCTCTGCTTTATGTAGCGTTTTCCTGGTATTTACCAACTAACTTACTTATAAAAGAATATGTAACTTCTGTTGGCATAGCGTACCAAAATACTTTAAAACTTATATAAAGAGTTTTATTTTAACGTGAAAGAAGTTAATAATTTATAAATTGCTTAATTTAATCAAAATAAATGTAATAATTGTAATATAATAAAATGAAAAGAAAAAAAATAAAGTAATAAAAAAAATTAAGTTGTTCTTTCCTTAATCTTGATTTTATATGATATTTTCTCATTTTAAAAAAGTATATCTCATTTTGCGGAGGATACGTCACTGTATCATCTATTTTGCGCTTATGCGGTCGTTAAGCAGAACAAGAGAGTTTAAGTAGACAGGGACAGGGAAAAAAGAAATATTTCTACCTATTTCACTTGTATATAAATAAAAAATCATCGCGATCACTTTAGCTTTACACTTAATGTGCTATGGCGTTAAATAATATAAAATAAAGTGATTGAAATAGTAATTACACTTTAAAGATTAGTTTATACATCTATAAAATTGAAATACAATTGCGAAGCATGTTATCAAATGGCAACAAAGCGTATCTTTTATATAGTTAGCTGTTAAAAATAATGTCATCACTAAAGCAAAGTGCGCTGCGGCGTTGGCGGTGGACATCGTGCAATTGTGTAATACAGGTAGCAGGTAGCTCCATTACAGCGCCCACATTATTTTCACTGCAGCGGGGGTACCACAAGAAATAAAAGAGACCGAAAAAAGGATACTCTTTGAAGGTCCTTTATTTCATAGAACTACAAAGTGCGGTTTAATTGTATGGCGTTTAGTTTCTTTGTAATTTCTTTTTCGGTGAATTTCAACATAGCTAGTATATTGAATTGATGAATTGAAATTATATTTTTCATTTATTCGTTTGTAGCTGATATAATTTATAAAAAGTTTATCATAGGAGCTCATGCAAGGACTTTGCCATGTCTACAGTGCCATGTTTATTGTAAAAATTACACAACTTTCTAGTGGGCAGTGAGCAAAGAAACTCCAGAGGGGGCCCGCCTTCCGTTACGCCCTCCCCGCACTCACCTATGCCCTCCCAAGAGACAATAGCGAGCCAATAAAAGTTTTATTGTTCGCTATGATTTTGGAAACATTTTTCGAGATAAAATTCGCAATTTATTCAGGCAGTTCTGAGCAATTCTCTTAGCTTATTCCCGTACACAAACTTCACTTTACAACACATTTTACACTAAGATATTTCTCTTCAATTCCATTTCTCATCATCTTCGCCTTTTTTTAGAAAGCAAACTGTAATATTTTCTTTTGAGAAAAAATCAAATAATTTTATTCGCTGTCGTGGATCTTAAACATTGACAGTTTATTTTGCCAAATTATGTTTGTTTAGCATGGATAATCCGAACGGTTGGGATTTAACTACGGTCATAAATAACCGAAAAGTATTTTGGGCTTATCGGTACGCGGCGGAGGTGACCCTTAATGTCATTAGGATACCGCACCAAATATGAAATATAGAAAGACGGCTACGAAAAGTTTCAGCAGTGACATATATTCGAAACAAGATTTAGTTACATAGATTTTGTCTACTAAATAGAGTTTTGCTTTAACAAGAAAACATTTTACCTGTTCGTATTTTGGATGTTTGCGAGGCCAGTAGCGGTTAGGGGGGAGGGGGGAGATAAGAATCAAATAGATGTTGTTTCGTTGCATGGCTGTGTCGCAGAGCATATGCAAGCGGCGACAAATGGTGTCAACATCTTGACACTTGAGCTGAGAAATTATGATTCTCGTTGAGATTACACACAATATACACACCGTTAATATTGTTACAGCAGGTCACGAGCTGCGTCGGGAAATGTGCTTTTGCATTGGTACGGGCACCAAGCAGACCGATAAAACATTACGTAAAGTATAATATTGTAACAGTATTAGGTAATGTTTTTTATTTAACATCGCGCTATTTATATATGTATATAGTGTAGTTTTGTCAAAGGTTAAGGAATTTCTTCTTTTCTGATATTTTAATATAAGTTTACTTTAAGAAAACTTTTATAATGTGAAAACTTTAGTACGGTCTACTTTTAATTAAAAATAAAACAGGACGAAAATGAAAAATCTAGAAGCTAAAAGTTAAATATAAACAAGCATATTTCAAAGGACTCGGCAAAATATTTTAATGGCGTTAATTCTCGTGGACGTGTTACAATAAAAAACACGCAACGAATTTAATTTAATTTAAGGTCAGAAATATATTTTAGCTGCTGTAAAATGGCATATGTAAAACGTGTGGGAAAAGTGCAATGGGTTCGTAGCAACATTAAATATTTCTGGTAATATTGCGGTTACATGCGACAAGCTGTTGTGCGGTACTTTCAAAGAGATTTTTATAAATAATTGCTTTTGTACTGTATTCCAGTTTTTAATGTGCGTGTATTTCAACGTTAAAAGAATCGTGGCGAGGTTTTTGTTTGTGAAAATTGCAAAGTAGAGGACTATTTCATTTCTACCCTAACAATTCATTTTATACACAATATATAATTATAACGTTTCCGCTCTATTTACGTTTGCATTGCACACTTTTGTCATAGAGAGACTAAGAAATTGTGAATATCAAAATGTCTCGAGCGCACTACAGTTTTAACCTGAAGTATGTTTCGTCTGACGTAACAGTCATGAAACGTATTTTGGCAGAGCGATAAGGAAATGACACAAAGAAAACAAACTACAGTCCGCACCGGCCGAAAATTTGTGAGGGCGGGGAACACGGAGGGGGCGCGAGATAGCGAGGCCGTCAAAGTTATTGGAATGGTGTCAGAGATCGCTTGCGACGGATATCTATCTACCTGCACCTTCCTAGCTCCGAGCGTCGCCGCCAGCAAAATTATATTATTTTACAACTAACGCGACACCTATAAATTAAATGAAACTTCGAGACGATGTGATTTAACAGGCACTTTAATCTTAAAAACTTCGTCCAATTCTCAGAGATCCTACAAAGGTATGAAAATCGCCGAAAATCTTTTCAATGTCAGAATGCATAATATAATTTTTTTTTATATCTTTATTATTTTGAATAATTTAATACTTTACACAATTTATGCAATAATACGTATTACACAAGTAGATTAACTAGAAAAACAGTAGACAATGACGTAGACGTAATCATAAATTATAAGCTTTAATCGCAATCGCAATTTAAAGTTTAATTGGGACATGACTTTCTTCGACGTTTCTTACAGGTAACCTGGATCGATATAGGCATTGTAAAATCCGCCTCCTTAAAGTTAGAGCTGAACGGACACGCGAACACGATTGACGTGTTATCGTTTTGTCTGAAAATAGCCTTCCACGAAACCATTTCTATGGATGACCCATTTAATTTAACGGACAATGTATACAGAGAGTGCAGAGAAGCGATTTGTCAAGGGAATGAATTTCAACAAAGGGCTTATTCATTTGAATGGCAACTTGTTGTACTCGACCGTTTTAATTTCATAAGTCGTTTATCATAATCAAGAGTGGGGGTGGAGGGTGAGGGAGGCGGTGTTCACAACCCATGTCACTGTCTCCACGACTATGAAGGAAATGTCACATGCCTTCGGACAATGCGGACGTTTCGTGCATTCGCGAAACGCGTTGCAGCAAAGAAAATATAACAAAAATAGCATTAATTTGAAGCATTTCAAATGCAAGGTTCAGTGTTGCAAATGATATTAGTTGTCGTATCATCCAATTTTGTCTGTGTGTGTGTATAATACCAAAGATTTAAAGAAAATTTATACCTCTTGAATATTAATTGCCGATCCATGCCATTGATTTATTTTGTTCTTTTAAGCAAAATTATTAAGAAAATTAAAGATACCTCAAAGTTAACGTGGCAGATATAATGATAACAAAAATATTACAATAGAAAAGATTCCAACAGATGTGCGGTATAAACTAAATATCTTTTTTGTCAAAGTTTATAATTTTTTCGGTTACTGTTTCTAAACAAATCTAAACTATTAAGAAACTGTTACTATTAACATTTTTAAGAGTGTTAATCACACACTTAGTAAATTGAAAAAGACATATTAAGAAAACGTATAAAAATTTGAACGCAGTTGTTATAAAACGTATAAGAATTTCGACGTAGCTGGATGTAGAAGCTGGATGTAGAATTGAAAACCGTTCAAGCGCCTGACCGCTAATCAGAGCGCTTGAACGGTTTTCAAAAGACGCGGGTTCAAATCCGTTCAAATTTTTATATGTTTTCTAAATATACCTTTAACCATTAACCTTTTACCATTACATTGGAAAATCTTCAGTTTTACCACGGGCCGGATTTTTACAGTAACATATTAGTAACATATATTTCAAGCTATATGTTTAATAACTTGTATTACGCACAGGAAGAAATAAGAAGGTCATGTATTCGATAATATCTTACTTTTTAAATTTCTCTGTCTATCTTGTCATGATGTGGGAGAGATGTGAAGATGAAAAAAAATACAGATATATAGGGCACAAGGGACATGGGCAAATGATTTTTGACATTGAACATTATATATTCGTATTTTAAATTATCAAATTAGATATATTAAAATGCTGCTATAAGCGAACAATATAATAATACCAAGTTACGTTATGTATTTGTAGTAGATGGGTAAAAATTGATAAAATAATGTACACAAATTTACGGTTTTCCACGGTTAATATATTCAATGAGAATGAAATCGTACCTACAAATAAATGGCTACTTCCATTATAACGTGACACAGCAGAATCAAGTAGGTGGCTACTAAATAGCTTGTGCCGGTCGACATCCCTAATGTAATATGCTCGATTCAGGATTTGATGCCCGGCCGGGGACTGCAATCTTCGACCTAGAGTGCCAGTAACTATGTCGCTCTCTATATTACGCCGATAATGGTTAACCGGACCTATGCTGACACAGACTAACTACCCGCATACGAGTTTCAATATGTTCTACTAGCTATTCTGTTTTAGAATATAAATTAACTGAATTTAAATTAAACCCGTTAAATCGCCGTTTCAAATGTAGTTCCAAAGTAAATGCGGGCTACTTGGTAGTTCCGTTCTGCCACGTGGCCAGAAGTAACCTTAACAATCAGATCAATTTTTTCAATTTGCATGCTTCGCCAAATATTTCACTATTATTTCAGCATTCTGCAAAAGGCTTAATTTAGTAAAAGTATATTAAAATTGACATCTAATGTTTCGAAGGCAGCCAATCTATCGCTAGTATTGTGTTGCTCTAATTTTCTTCACCGAAGTCAGAGCGAGCGATCGAAATCTAAATAATAAAGATCGCAAGGCAACCCCTCCGCAGGGTAGGCTTAGTCGTACAAAATTGGAGTAATAAAAGAGAAATGCTTGTGAAAGTTTCGCAATAAAGCCAACGAGTATCGACTGTTAAGAAGTAAAGAGTTCTCGAGTATAATGGCCCGTGTACATAAGTCGTGGTTATTTATACTGGTTTAAACTTCAGTTTGATTTCGCCCCTTGTCTGTTTTTAGATTTCTTGTAAAACTGTTTTCGAAATAATAATATATGAAATTGTATTAAAATGGTAATACATCGTGAGACTTAGGATATGAAATGTGAAATGTTAGAGCCGCGTCTAAAGGTAGATTAATATATTATTGGCTCCACGTGAACTGCATTCTATGCATAAGCATGTTGTAATATATTAGAACGATTTATACCAAGCCAGAGCAATTGAATCCGAATGTCGATTTGAAATTGTACAGCTAATGATTACGTGAGATTGAACCGAAATATAATAATGGGAATAGGTCACAGCAACAATTCGCTACGATACGATATCAGGGTGTGCATAACAAGATGTATCTAAACTCAATTATTAACCTGTGTCCCAAGCGTGTCGCAAAAGAAATTATAGGAGCAAAATTCGAAGGAAAACCAATAGACAAATTATGGGACTGACATAAAGTAACGGGTCTCGCTTCGAGGTGCTGTTTGCGTAACGGTTTTGGAATGTTTCACGTGGAAAATAATTACATGCCGTCTGTGACGTATGAGCGCTATTTAAGCCGAGCCCAGAGAGTAATCGTGGCGATAAACACTCACAATTAAACCATTGCTACGCGACGCACGCCTTTCTTTGCACTTCTCTTAATGAAGATTTGTGGTCCGGCCGCTTACTTCGGCGAGGCCTTCGCAATTCCTTCGTTGGGAACTTATTATTGCGCTGTACCGCAACAGTCTCAACTATCATTGAACTTTGCAAAGTTTTTCTACTTAATTTCTAGACTTGTAACTTCGACCAAGAGCAATAATTTTATGAGCTTTAACAGATGTTTTATAAATTATGTAGTAGACAAATGTTAATATTTTACTCATGTATATTGTTTTAAATTTTTTTCTGATTTTAAATGTATATGTACATATGTACTGCGTGTACGTATAATACTAAGCAAATGTTAACCGGAACTTGTAACACTAAAATGTGAAGTGTTGAATATCAACATTAGTTAAAGCAAATTGCTAATTAATTATCAATTTGTACATACTAAACACAGTCTTTGTACAGGAAAGTTTCGATTAGTCTAATTGATACGTGTTGTATTGTGAAAAGGGTACGCTAGGGTCGATTCGTGTATATATACGTTTTAGTCAATTAGATAAATAACTGGTCGGACTATAGTTCAGCGTTAGTTTCTAATGTATCAGAAAAGGCAGAGTATATTGAAGATTCTATGAAAACTATTCACGAATATTTAATAAGTTATTTTTAATAAAAAGCGGTCCGGCGATTTGAGCCTCAGGAACTAGGTGAACTAATCACCTAGAATTGATAAAATTAATTTGCGAGTTGTAAACAGCGATCAGTACAATAAATAAGGTATGTATATATAAGAAATGCTTTTGAGAAATATCGAGGATTTGAATTGTAAATTTAAGTCTATAGACAAATAAACTAAGGTCGTCCATCTATTCATGCAAATTGTGTGTACACTTACTTTGCTGAATCAAAGATGTATTTTAGGATGCAATTTCAATATTCATAAATCGCGATGTCTGCACTGAAAACTTTAAAATCACTGGGCGGTTTTTACTATTTCTTTTAAAATAAGTAGACTTTTATTTGAAAATAGAAGATTTTTTTATAATGTGTAAATATATAGTTTTATAAGCTCAAATAACATTTTTACATATATGTACATATCTAATAAATGGTAGATTTTAATATTTAATATGATATGAGTGTTGAGTTTTACTAGATTGTTTTATACATAATAAGTTCACAATAATTATTAGAGACAGACACTATAAATAAAATATGAGAGAATAAAAAATATAAATGAGTTGATTTATTTATTCTTAAAGTACTGAGAATATGCTGCAGTTGAAATTTAATATAGAAAATCTTTGAAATGTAATATAGTTTTACTTTAATGCTCGCATGTTATATCAAAGTTGTAAAGTTTCTGAAAGATCGACCTTGTTGTGGATAAGAAATTTAAATAACCTACACTTTTAGGAACTTAAAGTATATAACGACCATTTACAAACTTGTACTGTACAACACACACTAACTATAATTGTAACCCTGCGAAGGTAGTATGTATGTGTCTACTGTCTGAGTATTGTAAAATTGTGATGATATAAAATAAAAAGAAAGAAATTTACATACTCGTATAAATGCGATATCGTGTAATAGTTTTGACTACTGTGTTTTGGTAAACTTTCCTTATAATTAAGTGTTTATTTCATTTCAATAAGTTCATAAATAAAAAAGTTACAACCATTTAATATAATTTATATTTATGATTTAAGTGAGAATGCGGGTGGGCGACAAAACGAAATAGTTTAGTCGCATAGTTTACGCAGGCAAAGCCGCGGGCGGGTCGCTAGTAATTAGTATATGAAAAAAAGATTTGCAACTCCAGGTTATAATTATCGGCTATTTCTAATATTTTGTCAACTAACGAAAAAACGTAGTCGCTATACTTATGGTGAAATGGTATTAATTCTGACAAAGATTTCCTAAGCTCCACAATAAAATAAAACAAGCAATGTAAAATAAAATTATTCTGAATGAAGTTAATTCCATAATTCGATTTATAATTTTGTATTTTCACAATAGTCGGCTGTAGAGCTTAAGTTCTCGGTGAAATGCATTCGAAAGATTTAATAATACTTGCTATTTTAACATTTTACTTAGCATTTGCATATGGCTTATGTAAAATACTTTTGACAACGTATTTTTTCTCGAAGTTGATCTTACTTGAATAAAATTAGGCCTATAATGTAATATTTATTGGGCGAGATATTGCGTTTCCTATAAAAAGTCAAAACAACAATGTAGAGTTATATGTTATTACTCGTATTATGGAGCGCATGTAGTAAGGACAGATAGTAAAGGGTGATAAGGGCGATAAAGGAAGTCGAAGGGTAAATCCAAGGCCGATGAAAAGAGAATCCCTTATAGGTGCTTAAGGACACGCAACAAGGTTACCGTTACGTTATAAAGGTCTATATATTGCAATTAAATTTCATTTTATACTTATATTTTTTATCTATGTTCCTAAATTTTATACAACTCCTTTTTATAAATTTCTTTTCGAGTAAATAAATTGAAACATTCACGCTTTTCAATTTAATGTACGATTTATTTTGCTCGTGTAAAATAATGAACAATTATGAAACGACCTGATGGCATTCGAATAAAAATGCAGCGTAGTTTTAAATTTACGATAATTCTTTTACACTGTTATCGCGAGCTATTAAACTTAACAGAGGCTTTTTAAATAACGCTCGTCAGCCATCCACATACTCGTATTATTCATGGTACCGTCACGACGCATTTATACGTAGCGCTGTCAGCAAATTTAGATTAGGAGAGTGCAGTAGCGTGGGGAATGCGTGCAAACGCGGTTAACTAATGCAAATATATTCTAGTTACCGGATTAGCGGTTCATCATTGAAGCACTTGCGGTAATTATGTGCGGATCGTGGATCGCGGATGTCCGCGAATTTTCAATGCGCTCGATGCGGATCAACTTTGCTACGAGCGGAAGATTGATGAATATTGCTTCGACACTGTTTCACTTCTACAACTTGAATATTCTGCTTAAAGAAGTTGTTCTTTATTCAGCGTATGCTCAATTTTATATAAAAGTGTTCAATTTTACGGTATATTTATGTAAGTACTATAATTGATGAGTGCTAATTATTAGCATTTATGCCTGATACTTTCTTCATATTAGAAATGTTTTTACGTTTTTACACGACGTCGCGTCGTGGCGAAGTGACACTGTAAACGCGATAGTAGTGGGTTCGATTTCCACTCAGGGGAATGATTATATTTAAATTATTTCCATTTCTCCACTCAGGTACCCAAGACAAATAGCGGCATCAAGTTCCACCAATCAACACGCAATGTCTCGATATCAGTAAGTGGACAACAAATTGTCTGACACTAGGTTCTCTCCGACTACCCTGCTATGCGGGAAAATGTGAAAAGCAGTGTGCAAGAATCTTAAGCGTGTTTCAGTGTGACGTCTTTTATATCATGCTTCAGCAACATTATGCTGCACTTGTCATCTTGAGATTTTCAGTGACTTTACAATTGAAAACAGTACAGTACAGTACGATACAGTAGAAAGCTTTAAATAGATTTTTTGTATTGATAAGGGCGAATTTTTACACCATAAAATATCTTTAATTTTTTTTTTTTAATTAACATAAGTATTTATTTATTCGAACTCAAATATTTATTCAAAACTATATTTATTCAAACGCATAGTATTTAAAACTATGCGTTTGAATAAAATCTAAACGAACGCAAATAACCTTAAGCGAAATATATATCATTCTGAATGATATACTTTTAGATATTAGATTAAGAACTTTAATATTTTTTACCATAACAAAATCAAAAATAAATTTAAAAATATTTTTTTAAATTTATATAATTTTTAAGGCTGGAATAGTATTAAATGAAGGATAAAATTCTCTACTAACGTTTTATTAAGGGGTGCCGCACTCCCCGAGGCTACGACTCCCTAGTATCACTTCTTTTATTATACTCACTAAATATAGAGTATATTAGAGCTGGCGTGTAATCTATTTCAACGGCGACATGTCTCAAAATATATATCAAACTATTTCTGGTTCTAAAGATTATTTTAGTATTATATTAAGTTTACTTGCTTTTTGAAATACACTGAGTTTTAGTAATAATGTTTTTAAGAATTACACATACTTTTCTTTTTGGGAATTTGTGGTGATTATTCACCCAACCCTATGTTTGTCTGTAATGATATATAGGAACAAATGTTTTTTTTTGCATCTAATATTCGAATAGCCTTTAAATATATACCTCATATACCAAATATAGAAGTTAAATAATATATGTAACAAATTCATTCTTAATTTACTATATTTTTTAGCCTGCCATTAGCTTGGTTAACTAAGAACTCAGTGGTACGTCACTCAGTTTTTCTTTTTCCTATTTAAATACGTTTCATTTCAAAAATATACGTTTAATTTGTTATAAAATTCTCAATTTTGGTGAAGTTTGTTTCTTATATTTGTATCTAATTAAAACGAGGCACTGACTTCCGCCACACTTGAGAGTCTTGACACTAGGTTCTCTAAAAAGCGTGAAAATGTAACGATAAAAAAAGTAAAGATATACAGACATATTGACAGTTCCTATTTCTATGACCAAATGCTATTTAATTTGTTTCTGATTTTATAAACTACTTATAGCTTATGTAAAACGTACGGTTAAACTACGGCTATTCAACTGCGATTACTGTAAATACGTCAGGGTGGTAAAATAAACAAAGTACGAAATTTTTTTACATAAATATGTGCAATTAGTCTAAGCTACATACGGTGTCTGCTGTCCCATTATCGTATAAAGTTTATATATATGTATATAACTTAATATGATTATTAAGTTATATATATATATATATATATATATAATTCTATCCTTTGTTAGATCCACTGCCCAGTGATAATCCACTTTGTAGTTGGTAATATAAAAATATTTTACGGTTCATCGTTTTACTGCTCTTATTATAATTTTTCGTATAGCTCGTTCTGGCCACTTTAACTTTTATAAGAGCTGCATCATAAACGGTTTAGTGCCGTAACGGAGCTCAAATTACAAAGAAAGGGAATAACGCCGTCCTCCCTTTGCCCTTTATGAAGGGTTTCAATATAAAGTAATATTTCGAAATGGGTCATAATTCGAATAACATTTCTTTGACCTTTACTAGTTATTTCCTTCGAACTGATTTCATCTATTTATGAATAGAAGAACAAAGGTTGGCATCAAAATGCCAGCATGGGAGATATTCGCTTAATTAATTTAATGGAAAGAAGTTGTAGATAAATAAGTTGGGTCGCGCAAAATCGGTGGTTAATTTAGGGCATCAATAAAAATGGTAGGGCGTGGAAATTAAGGGCTCTATACGAGCATCGTCATTAGGGACGAAATAGGGTTGTATCCTGGCAGTAATAAGTCATGTCTGCCGCAGAGCTCCCGCGCGGCGGCAGACGGCAGCGATGGCGGGCCATTACCCGACCTACTACATCTCTAAGTATGATCAACGGCCAGTTTAAAACCGTTGTTATACATTATAACCGATTGAGAAAATACATACATTATAGACATTTTAATTAATATATCGATCCACGTTTCTATTCAAAGAATAATAAGTAGCAACTCTTTAAAAAAATTACATTCACTTATATCTCATCTGAAATATTAATATATGTTATTTTTATAATATGCCAACTGTGGTATGTTTATTGAAAGGAATTGAAAATGAAATAATTAAGAAAAATTATATGCGTTATAATTAAAATCCTAAGTATTTTTATAATAAACTTGTGCATAGATCGTAAACAAAACGTCTGTATGACACTTGCGAAAGTCATTTAGATCATGTGTATACGTACGTATAAGATTTACGCGCATAGCCGAGCCGTCTAGTGATGGAATAATTTATATTCTATTGTATGAAACTGACTCCGTATACTATATGTCTCTTGCGATATAGCAATAGATTAAGCGCCGAAAATTTATATCTCTACAAGGATCCAAAAAAGGTGAAAATAAATTCAACTAGTGTAAATTTTGCAATTGAATTTTCATGAATAATCTATATTGATATAAACTCTAGCACTGACGTTCTAAATATAAACAAAGGATACAAGTAAAACGTATGTTATGTTAGAAATAAAATTCACTTTATCTCGTAATTCGCACGAAATAAATTCCCGCATAATATCATATCAAGAGCGAATACCATGTAAATACCTTGCAAATACAAATCCTGAACGTAAGCTGGGAACACTTTCCTGGGTCCCGGTATCAGTTCGGTCCATAAACTACGGAAACCGCCCCCTTCCTCCGTTTCCCGCACCCTCCCTAGGGCCCATAAGCTCTGCTATTTTTTTAAATGCGTGCTTCGACTACCTCGGACCCACGAGCACCGCGCTACATCGACGGTTTGAAGTAAGTTTTATTTTCTTCGACACAGTTTATTTTGCTCAAGTGACAGTGATAACGAATTGTATGCTAGTTTTATTGCATCGTTTCGGTACTGTGTTCAATTAAGTACTTGCGCAACTACTGGAGGTACGGTCAACGGATTGGTCAATTAAAGTTGATATAGTGCGCCGCGCCAGCGATGTGTTTTAGAAAGACATATTTACGGCCTATATTTAAATTAACGTTCCAAATTTTAGGAAGAAAAATCTCAAGTGGGCTCTTTATGTTAGTTATGTAGCATCTGAACATTTGTATGCGTATATTTGTTACAAATATTTATTGTAACGAGATTATTACGAAGTATTACATCAGGGAAAAATAAAAATGAAATTATAGTCTAATTAGTTGCAAGTATCGACTGCTGGCATCTGTACTAATATTTTTAAGTATTGAACCTCTACGTACAAGCTGTACAGACGTTTTCTTGGCATACTTGTGACATCAATGGCCAAGTGTTCATTGTTTTCCTAAGTTCACTTGGCTGAATAGTTATATTAAAAAAAATATGCAATTCTCGAGTTGATTTGGATAAAATGCTAAATTACTTTCATTACTGAACACACAATGTCTATAAATAGACGAAAAGTACATAAAATAGATATGCTACTATATATTTTTTTTATGTTTCTTATTCCCCACTAAAAATATGCAATATATAATTACCTCTGTCAAGCAAATTGTAATTACAGAAGTTACTAGTGATGTTTATATTTGCTAATAACAAAGGGTAATGTCGACAATATCATAATCAAAGCAGATACACAAACAGAGCGCATTGTGAACGACGCCTTCATTAGGCTAAATAGATGATGTGACGGTGAAGTGAAGCGCACGCCGCGATATCGACTATTGTATGACATTTAGACTATTGCCAATCACTGCGTAATTAATGTCTATTTAGACTAACATACAACTCTTATTTGCGAATTGCTTTGAATTTTTCACAGTAAAAACGATTGTTTCCGATTCCAGAATAGGTATCGCTTTTGAATACAATAAAAACCAAAAAGTTCAACTCAGTTGAATATGAATACTTAATAACACGAATATGCAATTTTTATTTTGGTTTTCAAGTAATAAGTTAATTGCTTTTAACCTTTTAATGTTTTGGCACTGTGTGTAATATGAACGGGATTCTTTTATATGAACGGGTACCGCTGTTAGCTATAAGTTGATATGTTTAAATCCTAAATAAATTAAATAAGAATTAAATGTAATGTTATTTTTTTATACTTTGTTAATCAATGTCATAAAAAAGTATAATATTACCAACAAATTAACAAAACCAGTGAGCACACCTTTCCTATAGTTTAAATATTTAATAAATAAATAACACGATGTCACATTTCCATTCCAAAAATAAAAATTATCATATAAAAAGTATATAATGCATTACCTTAAATATTAAAAAAGATTGCCGAGGTGTACGAGACCTTCATTAGGGGAACTAGAATTTATACATATGCAATGCGAATCTGTTTTTGTAGTGTGCTTACGGTGGTTACGACAGCACTGAGACAAAATATTCATGAAAACAGACAAAATAAAAAATTAAGCTAAGCTACTAGAAGCTAATAGATTATATGAAAGGTATTCTGTTAATTACTTTGGTATGAATTTTGAAGAAAATTGATTCTGCCGCAACTAATTAGGTAATCTAAGTTAGTCAGTATTGACTAGTGTCTGCGTCTTTCTCTAGTTGTCGTGGCCACTCCGACCGCAGGAGTGGGGCTGAGTGTGGCAATTAAAACTTGCGAATGTCAAGTGCGGACCTGACGACTGAGCATTATTATTTTTTTATTTTAAACGCACAGATAAATGAGGGTAAATAAAACGTGTAACATTATTATAAAATGCTTTTTATAAATTATATGATAATTAGAAACGAAAGTTACATTAAAAATACATTTAAAGATCAAGCTGGATTATTTCACTCAAAGTAATATACTCGAAATACGCTAGCTTTATTTTATATTATTTTATCTGTGGCCGAGGTGGAATTGGCGATGCCGTGTCCAACACGTCGCGATAAAAATTAATCTTATTCCAGTGCTTAAAATATACTTTCTGGGTCAACGGTGTTACATAACAATGCGAAATAATTTGAGCCAACACTTTAACATTTTGAAATGCAGCTAAATTACGCTCGAAACTTTGGTACTTTTAAAACCTTGTTTACCAACTCAAGCTGTCAGTTGTTCACTTCGACATGTGCACTGCCGAAATTTCAACTAATTAAACGTATAATGGCAAAATAATTCTACCCTGACTTAGTGTTTAGAGTATATTTAGTTTTGGCTATCCTCGCCTACATTTCTATTATACACCATGATTTTGTAATGCAACATGAACATTAACCTGGTTACTTGCCAACAATATATTATTTGATTTATTGTGAAACTCGAGCTTTTAACTTATATTACATACGCAAATATGACAAAGATATTATAATATTAAAGTAACAAAATCATAACATATCGCAAAATAGAACACTTTGATTAGAATCGATATTTTAATTTGGCCGTTGTCTGATCAACACCCGGACAGATTTAAACAGAGTAATGGGCAATCTTACAAAATTATTTTGCTCATCCGTCCGTGACAAGCATGTAATGGCTCAATCTTCGATTCAATACATTTAAACGAGAAGCTCATAAGAGAATGTGAAACACTTAAAAACCCGCGCACCATCAACCGTATCATTAACGTTTTCATAAAAGGCTTATAGCCCACGGTTCCTTTTCCCGCTACCATATTTTTCATGGGCTCGCCCATTTCCGAAACTCCTCTAGAATGTAGGTGAGACGGATAATCTGCAACAAGTTTTTATGCCGTCATTCGAGTGTTTTTACACGTGTAAGCCGTTATTTTGCAAATTTTATGCCTTTGCGAATGGTCCCTTTGTTATTGAAAGGTTAGAGTAACTTGATATAAGTTTGTTATGATTTTGAAGAGTATATATTTTTATTTATATTTAGAAATTTGATGAATTTTGCACATATTGAGTGCTTAATAACGAAGTGTAGTAACTCGAGACAGACAGAATTATATGAAACTTAATTTTTTAATATTATTGCCTTATTCGTAACTATAAAATTGTATAATTTTAACTATCTACCAACTTTGTAGCATTTCGTAGCACTACTACATAGTAACGTATGTTTGTTCCATACATGCATATGAGTGTATGTACGTATAAATATAGCGTATCAAAATCTATTGAAATTATAACGAAAGTAATAATAACTCTTGTAAAAGCTGTATGAAAAACGAATTCGATGCAGACTCATGTTGGATATGATCTATGCGAAATAAAAACGTACAGAAGTGCCGTTATTCAATATTTTTAAATATAGAATGGTGTAAAATTGAAGGTAAATTTTCTATTTCTATTTTACAAGAGTTTTAATCTGATCTCTTAATATAATAAGTTCATATTCTATGTGACGCCGCCGTAGTGGGGAGTGTGGGATCAAATCCTGTATCTAGCAATATTTATCTTTGCAACAAAAATCATCCGATCTGGCGTAGTAAGCTTAGTTGAGGTAAAATTCTTTCTCTGTAAGACGTCTCGTCTTGCGTATCACTTAATTCTTCACCCTACCAAAACGCGGAAGATGCATAAAGGTACTTATAATTCACATAATCACATTTACGTATATTCCAAAACTACGCTGTTTTTTTATTAAAATAAAAAATAGTAGCGTAAAGCCCTAAGTTTGTGGCTAAAAAATATTAAATAATTATACAACACAAGCAAAAATTAACCGCATTACCAAAACATTAAGCGGCCGCTAATTGGTTATTATTTGTTTAATTTTATTTAATTTTTCATCTCCACATGTGCACCAGATATATGGCTGTAGCGGTTTCGTTGCAAAGTTACGTCGAATTGAACTATTTACGTTTGTAATTGACACAATAAAATATGATAATATTCGAAAGACCCGTTTATCTCTCGAAATCTTGGGTAAAAGTGCTAGAATCAATTGTTCAGTTGTGGTTAACGGGCCAGGAGAGGCGATAAGCAAAACTTATGGCCGGGTTTCCGCTTAAAATAAAATAAATGTATGTATTTGTATAGAATTTTACTGAAAAGATACCTTTCCTACGTTCTTTTACTTTTTATTTTATTCTAATTGTCAATTTCCTTTCACGTGATGCCTTATTTAGAAAAACGGCCTTTGAATTTCAACGCTCACTATTGACGTTTTTATTAGCTTAAATGTATTATGTGTGTATTCATCCATCTCAAACGTAGAAATACTATTGTGTTAGAATCAAGTAGTGGAACTTGTATAGATAAGTAGGTAGACGAGTAGACAGCTTAATTCCGTTGTATACTGCGCACTAGTTCGGTGTTTTGCCCATTTGTCAGCATTTATTTTGTCGTTGAGTCTTTTTATATTCTTAACCAACATTTATAGTATCCTTGAAAGTTTATAAGCATAGATAAAAACGAAGGACTTCCTTTAGTAGCATGTTTTAACAAATACAAATTTTAACGATTTTTAAACAGGCTCAGGCTTTAGGACGCATGAAAAATTATTGATATAGATTTTGTTTTGCGTTGTTAATTATTAAGAAGGATTATGAAGATTTTCTGCATACAAAATAAAATAACAAAAATAGAATATATTTAGCGTTAGTCAGTATGTACAATGTACTATCAAACATCTACATATGTGTTTTACGTAATCGTTATGCAGTTCTCTTAACTTTTCGACTACCCTGCGTAATGTGGTCTGAAAAACCTCACCTATTCGAGCGCACCTGCGGGGTACTTTTGCAGAGTCCTTTTCGAGAGTCATTAGGCAAAAAATGAACGATTACTCTCGAAAAACGAAAAAAAAATACAGCGTTCACGTCACTCGGATCGTACAAAGTGAAAATAGCTAAAAATGTAGAATCTGAGTTTCTTGTATAGAAATAACTAGAAAACACACCTCCCCAGTTAGTGTTCCTAAATAATCTGTGGTCTTAGCGATAACCAATGACGGTATTTTATTAAATAAATATGCTTTTATATAAAAAAGCACATTAATTCTACATAATAATTTGCTAACATAAATAATTAAAAACTGCCAAACTATTACTAAACTTGCAAATAAACGTGTATAAAACAAATAATTTAAGTGAAATTTTACACGACTTCCACCACCAGTAACTCACAGTAATGCCAAAACCAATAAAATGTAAATAACAAACTTTGAAAATAAGTCAGTGCCGTGACATTAGACAAACCTTCTAGTGGCATGATAAGGAACAGAATAGAGATCGAGAGCCAATTCCGTCGACAATAACCGCCAATATAAAAAGCTCACGGTTGGAATGTGGCGTATTGGTACAAATAAAGTTGTAGTACTATGTCCACGTCGGGGCGCATATATCATTTTTATCGCTCGCACTCGGCCGCCCGTTTATTCATTGCTCACCTATTGCACACACGCTCGTGAGATGGCTGGGGTGCTACTAACGGTTTTCATGTTTTCAAAATTAAACACGACCGGTTATATTAAAAACACAGGGATACAACCCAATACCTAAGTGACGCGACTAAATTCGTTTACTTTTACAGGACAATGTAGGCTATAACCTCCGAATGACAATAACTTGTATGTAATAAACATGCTATGAAACGTTTCACAAAAGAAATTAACTTCTTCAGAATGATTGTGTTTTAAATTGACTAAAAAGGGTTTTATGTAAATTATAATGCAATATGGATTTATTAAAGCACATATGTCGTTTCTTTCTAATATACAAAATTAATCTTATTACTTGCATTGAACAGAATTGATAAATCAAAAGTCGACTTTTGAGGTCTATATCATTAAACAATTATATACAAGGCAATGCGGGGCTCCTGGAAATTTCTGCAACTTTGTCGCTTGTAAACAAAATCAAAGTAATGTTATGGATTTAATACATGTTTTCCAAGAGGATAAGTTTTATATCAAAACGTGAACTCTATCCGGATTTCCGATAATAAGATACGCGACGCGTGAGCGCCCCCGGGCGTAACTTGAGTTGTAAATAACTTTTAGAAGTCACTTTTTGTAAGTATTTGGATATTGCTTGCAGCAATGTTCACACTTTTAAATTAATAAATTTCTATTTGCGCTAAATGATTCTTGTATCGATTGGATTTTGACAAAGTCAAGATTTCTGTCGTAGACGTCTGTGGATATATGTTGTTGAGGCCATGGTGGAGTAGTGTAATAGCGTCTCACTATATACCCGATGGTCTTGGGTTCGATTCTCACCCGGGGGAATGATTATATTTAAATTTATTGTCACTTTTCCGCTCTGGTGACAACAGAAAGCGCGACGGCTCCGCTAATCAACACGCAGTGCATCGCGTGCGGGCAAAAAATAGACACTAGGTTATATTTGCCTATCTTAATATGCGGGTAAAAGCGAGAAGCTGAAAAATTCAATAAACATGAGATATTATATACATCAACACACACGCCTGTTTGCTTCTTTCTATGTTTAGACATGGCAGCGTAGAACCGCCTATTGCTGTTTAGTTACAAACCGAAACAGTATGCCTTTAAATTGTGAAGAAAAAACAATTGTCACTACATAATATGAATCGATATAAAAACATATAGAGATCTAAGATTTTAAGATATTGGCTAAGAGCTACCAAAGTACAGGTCTTTAGCGCTTAGAAATTTCTGCGACGTCATCACGGCCAAACCGCTGAACCGATTATGATGAAATTTTATAGACATACTTGAGGGTCTTGGAATGAACATAGGGTTTTCGTTTTCAGTTTTTTTTAACAATTTCATTGTTTTACGAAAATGCCGCGGAAAATACAAAAACAGCTATCTATAGCTTACGCGGGTGAACCCGCTAGGGGGTCGCTAGTGTTTTCAAAAATCTCTTGATTTATAAAATTCTTATTGATATATCCTAAATTAACTGCAAATCACTTTTATATCTTGTCTTATTTGTTACTGTTAGTTTAGCCAACCTAATAAATACTGGCCACGTGAGACTTAACACTTTAAACGCGAAAACACTATTTACATAAATATCATTGCAAATTAAAATTTTAAGATTGCAAATCCTCTCCTTACTGCTTTACTGTAGACATTTGTTTCATTTATATACTGTGAGCTGTTTCTAATCAATCTTGTTTTGCTGATTGAGGGTATTTACAAGGCGTGACTACTTTAACATTGTGGTTAGGTTAATTTCTGACAACTGATCTAACCACAAAGTTACGAGTTAAGGCATCTGATTTGAATTATTCTCTGGATCATTTTAAACAGATGTATTAAATCATATTTAGATATTTAAATTTTTAAATACAGGTATGTTTAATAGTTTTAATGAATACTCATATGCCTAAGTAAAATTTCACGACGGGAAAAATAAATTTTGAGAGTTCATATTTCAGTCGAATTCGTAGTAAGCCTCGTAGCAATCGTCCGTTTGACTAAGACTATTTTTGTTTTTAGAAAGTTGTGTACCTACGCTAGTTGTGACTAATGCCATTTTCCATACATAGTTTTTTACTTTGTTAGAATTGACACACGTGAAAAGTACTTTGGAAATAATTTTTCCTTCAATTTTGTTTTAGGCTTTCTAGAACATAGAAATTGAAATATAGTTTCATTATAGATACCTACCATTTAGATAAGCAAATATTTTATAGTTGTTACAAAACCACCATACGACAGCAGCGTTTTTGATTTTCGGTAACCTGACAGTAGCTTGAGTGCCCAGTTTACTTAACTTAGGTTTCCAGACATTCTACGAACGAGAAATAACTAGGAACACGAAACCTTCCTGAAATTATTACGGAACTGGGCGGTTATCGCACGACAGGCGGCCATACGTACCGTGGCACGGCTAAATTCAAAGCGTGAACTATTTAATCAACTCATGAAATATGCATTCGCCGAAATTCTGTCTCGGCCAGTTCATCAGCAGAAGGCCTTATCGACGACGGCGCTTATCATCAACAGGTACGCTACCGGCTCGTATGCTGTTATCTCTTGCTACAAATACTAAGGGTCCGCTCAATTTAATAGTGCATTACAGTACAACTGACTGCAGTATAAATTTGAGTTTTATAACAAAATACACAAGGCTCAGGTTTCTTTGAAAAGATAGTGAGTCTAGGGCGTAATCACAGATAAACGCAGTGTCACAGTGTATTACGGGGCCAAGTCGCCTAATGCGCCTAATTCACGGTATTGTAGACAACTTTCCGTCCTCTATTGGGCTGTAATAGCATTATAATTGAATTCAAGGTTTCCTAAATGAATTTGATAAGATGACCGCTTTTAAATACTTTTTCGAATAGTGTATTTTATGTGGGCTTAATTGCACTACAATGTGTCACGTTCATTAACGTGGGTTTACGTCTTTGATAAATGGTTGTTCGATATTGCCACTGCGTCACACACACTGTAATTGGTTTCCTCGGCGTAATGAAGAACAAAACAATTTATATTCTCGTAAATCTTTACAAACGATTGACCTTTTTTCCAAATAAACCAAAAGTGTAAAACGTTTACGATTTCAATTTCAATTTAAATTACTTTTCTTAGTTATAAAGTTATTTGTTTGATAATTAAGATGACCTCGGATGCTGAGAAATATTAATGTTTTTATGATTTGTATAAAAAAAAGTGTCGTACAAATTAAAAATTGTCGTACAAAAAATTGGTTTCTTTAATCGAAATGACGAATATTGACTTGAGAATTCAGATTGATTAAAGGGAGGCAACTAAGGAAGGACCCTTTTTGATTAGTTGGAGAGGTGACGGCAGTACAGCGAAAATGTCGCCTCAGTGAAACGTTTTCTTCATTCGGTACTTTAACATTATTCAACTGTCTTACCATTGCTCACTTGTTCTTAACATTAATATGGCAAGATATATTGTCATGATGCTACTAAGCTTCATAAAAAAAAAACATATTATAATAGGGTCATACATTAAAATGGGGCTGTATATTTCATTATGCATTTTTTTCTGAATAATAAATGCATGTTTATTATGCGTTTAGAAATTAAAGTGATTTTCTACTTTAGATTTTAAAACACAGCATGTATTTCGTGCTAAACAACAAAAGTGCATAGTATCTTTTATATTTTTATATTAAATACACGTATGTATAATTTATAATAGTTCACAGAAACATGAGCTATATTAGAAAAATAACGAAAATAAAATAGAATTTAAAAACAAGAAATATATAAAAATATTTTATATACACATGTATTGTATTCTCATTTTCATTAGCTTGACAAAAACTAAATGTTCAAATAATGACTTTTAAAAAGACACGACAATGTAGAACATCATTGAAAAGTTGCAACATTTTATATGATCCGCAGTGGCTTTAATTACACTCTCCCAATGACTGTTATAGCGCGTAAAAAGTAACGTCGCACAACGTGCCCTCGGCAAAGGCTACTTTTATTATTATTTGCTCAACAGGTACATTTGCCTGCAAAGTATCTTGTAAAAGATAACTTTTAATCTATAAAGATTAAAATGAAAAATTGTTCTAGCCGTAGCAGTTTTAATTATCCCTTGGTGTTTAAATTAAGTGTTTAAATTAGTTTTTAGTATTGTGTAACTAGATTTATAACAATTTACATATTATAAAGATTTTGTAGATCAAAATAGAGAAGCACTATGATGATAACCATGACATATTTCACATAAATCTTGTAACCTAATTGGTAAAACGTCTTATTTTGTTAAATAAATGGTAACAATGTATTCATTATTTTATGTCAATAATATCATTTCTTAGATCATTCTTCAAAAGGAATTAAATTTTACAGCAGTGGTACAAAAAGTAAGTTTACGTTTTTATAGCACTTCATCTGTGCGTAGCGACGCCTACGCCCTGAATGACCTACACTGTCAGACGCACTTGCTCTTTCCGAACGGTCGTCTCAATTGCTTTTGGCATATCAGTTTCGATCCCAGTCATGTCAAAAGCAACTAAAAAAAAAACTGCGTTCCGTATCGATTCCGACCCAAGACGATAAACGGTAGCAGTGCTTATTAAACCAATTTTTATTACCATGTTTTTGGAATAATTCAGAAGTGTTACTATGTGTTGATCGATATTCTAGCAATATAATAAGAATCTAATTATAATTAATTGATATATACATCACATTTGTCATGTTGCCACATAGAATATTATACGCAGGTGGTAAAGCAATATATAAAGGTCTTTGTTACTAAGAAAATAACGGCTATATTACTAAAAATGAGTTCACCGATTAGTGCCTCGCTGTACTAGTAAAGGCGGGCAATAAAAGTAGCAAAGGGCGTGAGATAGGTACAATAAAAGTGAATTATTAGCGTAAAGCATTCGCATGAACCTAACTCAGTATTTAATTTTCATAAAGCAATTGTATTTTCTGATATTATTTTAAAAACCACTGTGTTGATTGTATAGTATTTTTAAGAAACGTTTATTTTAATACATATCATATAATAAATGATAAAAATTTATCAACCCCTGTTTGAATTGATACATGGAATTGATACAAAGCTTATTTAATAAACATAAAAATAATGAGGAACATAATGATACTTTGTAAAAAGTCACCTAAAAATATAATTTTTTAACTATACATTTCAATAGAAAAATAAAAAGATTTTTATTTTCTCAGATCAATTCTATTACAGAAAGAACATTTACCTATTATTATACTAAAATTAAAATCCCAATGAGATTTGAGCCATCGTATAGAATCAGACACGTTACAGCTGCACTACCTACGATGGCATCAAAATTATGTACTTCACTAAATTTCTAAAAAAATGTATTGTCACACTTTTCCCCGCATAGCAGGGTATATAGAAAACAACGTCCAGACACTCTGTTCTCCAATTTCTCCCGAATTCAAGGTGTTTCGTGTTGAGTGGTGACACTCAACATGCCTCTCAGTCGCGGATTTACATGTTTTCAAGTAATAGGCTGTTAAGTTTTCGCTGCCCTTACCTCTACTATTGTCAGCTCCTAGTTTACTGTTACAATCCAATTTAATCTAATATTCGGTTAACCTGCATGAGAATTCATTGACAAGAAGTTCGTTACATTATCTTCCTGTGCGATTTTATGTTATAAAATCATCGATAACAACATATATATATATATATAATAGAGCTAAACCTTTAAATTTATTTGGCTCCAGATCTAAATAACGTTTCACTCTTTTAGAAAGTATAATTATAAACTCTAATACTCTCTGAGACTCTAATATTCTCTCTTAGCTTCTGGAAGAAATGTAGTTTTGTAAATAAATGCATTCTCATTACAACTTTATTAATTCCTATATAATTAGAGTACATTTTTTTCTATGGGCAAATCGTTTCACGTTAGTGTAGATAATGAGAACTATTGGCTCATTTTATTCAGAAATGAGATCTTTTATTGAAATTTTTCCAAGCCTTCTGTATTAGAGCAAGGAATCTAAAAACCAAACATATTTAAGACATTATCATGCAGTGGTTTATGACAGTCTTTAATAGTTAAACCCAAGTTTATTAATTCTGCAGTAATCTGTTATTCAGTATCCATCAGTAACCAAGACACTCCGTTCTCCACTTTCCACCCAAATTTGAGATAATGTTACGCGGCGGAGCGCTACGCCGTGCTTTTTCTTGTTCACCAGAGCAGAGAAATCAAAATTCCACTGAGTGGGAATCGAACCCGCCAGCAACCGCGTTCCCATTGCGCTACGATGGTTTCTATGCTGTTTTACTGTAGAATATGAAAGTTTGCTTGACCGTTGAATGTACAAAAGACAGTTAAAAAGGGCAAAATGTATCGCAGTGACATGAAGACCGATAAAGAGATTTTTAAGCATCAGAAAACCGTAATATCAAAAGAATCTGTATGACGCTCGTAAAGTAGCATAAAAATTGGTCCGAAATTTACCGCCCTTAAAAATCTGCCGCCCAAGGCTTAAGCCTACTCAGCCTGCTGGTAAATCCACCACTGATACCTCTAATTTCTAAGCTGGTTTTATTATTTATTTTCCTAACTTAATGTAAAATAGACAGCAAACGACGTAATAGTTCACGCAGACGTCACCCTTGCTATCAATTATATAGGGGAGGTCATAACATTTTTGTTTCATTATACACTTTATTGATCGACACTGAATCATCATGGGGTTCAAATCAGTGTTTGACTCGTATATTCCGTGTTTTGATTCATCTAGGCTTGCTACATTTTTAAACGCTATTAAGAAATTTTGTTAATTTATTAGCGCTGGAATTTATTAAATAGTAAAATATAGCAAAATTAAAACTAAGGGTAGTCGAAATAAAGTTATTTTTAATATAATAAGAATTAAGATTCTATAAAAAATATTTTATTTGTATTGCTTTATGCTTTTTCCCGCATAGCATTGGTAGGAAGAGAGTCTTGATTCGACTCAAGACGTCCACTTTCACCCGACATCGATACATTATGTGTTGAATGGCGGAACACAAGGTAATGGTTTGTCTTGTCGCCAGAGCGGAGAAATGAAAATAGTTTAAATTTATTCATTCCCCAAGTGAGAATCGAACATACAACCAATCGCGATTACAACCATACACTGACTTACTGCGCCACGAATTTATCTGTATTGCTATTAAAATATATTATAACACTATAAACACTTGTTCGGCATCCTTTTTTTCCTTATTACGTATATTTATATTAGGCACTTCGTCACTTAGTGACGTAAAGGTTATTTCATTTATTTTAGTAGATAAAAATATTCCAACAAAAAATACCTTTTCATTAATAACCTCATTACAAGGTACATATTATAATAATTTATTCGTTCCCGTTATTTAATCAGTATGCCAATCACAAAATTCTCAGTGGATTTTCTCAACACGATTGGAATGATGTTACACGTGATATGGATCTGAGGCATCACAGTCGCATGCATAATGATTGAGATTATTGATGGCTGACGGACTGACATTTGAATCCGCTTACAAGCATTAATTAGACTAACTGGACTTATTTCATTTAACTGTAAAATCGAATAGTATCTAATCTAACCTGGAAAGAGTGAATATGAGTGAAACATTTTATTTCTCGAAAGCTAATAATAAATGAAAGGTAAAATAAAGTGCGAAAAGAACAAAGCTTTTTTTATTGTGATCAAAAACATTGAGGCTCTCGTGGCGCAGCGGGACAAGGTCTATCTGTAAACGTGATTCGATGTGGGTTCGATTCCCACTCGGACGAATGATTATATTTGAATTATTTTCATTTCTACCCTCTGGTAACTGAGACAAAGCGCGGCGTCGAGTTACGCACAATGTCTCGAAGTCGGATGAAAAGTGAAGAAAGGAATGTCACACTAGGTTCTCTCTGACTACCCTGCTATGAAAACCGTGAAGCTGGTTATAAAAGCTTAATAACCATGCATCTTAACTTATTAATTAACTACATATCACCATTTTTATTAGTAATAATATTTCTATATCATATACCTAAGTTGCATAATTTAAAATGCACTTAGCAACTGCACATAAGAAAACAGAAGTAAAAATCTAGAGTGAAATTTTTAAAGCATAATCTTTATACGTTATTATTTACCATACAATCATTCAAGTATTTATCAAGTATTTATCAAACAATAATATTCGTATTAATCTGTTGATATAATAAAATAACGTTGTCACAAATAAATAATAAAAAAAATAGATTTTGTAACCTAGTTTAGTCACGTAAGCTAGTGATATTATAACAAATTCTAACAAATAATATTCCTAAATCGCTCTTAATTTGTGTATAAAATGTCATATATGATAACAAGATAAACAGTAAGTAAATCTTGGTAAGCATATTTAGAAAACGTATAAAAATTTTAATCATATTTTACATGCTTACTAACAACAAAAATAAGTTGTAATAAACGTATAAGAATTTCGACGCAGCTGTAGAACGCATGGCTTAGCGGTCAGAGCGCTTGGACGGTTACCAAGAGGCGCGGGTGCGAATCCCGCTGCGTTCGATTTTTATACGTTTTCTAAATATGCTTTTCAATGTGTGTGATTGACACTTTAAAAACATGTTAAAATATGTAAAGCTATTAAATATACTAAACACTAACCGAAAAAAGCATTGATTAAATAAAATTAATAAATCTTGGCATCTTGAATCTTGGCGTATCACTCTATTTATGCCATATTAATAATGGATAATATTGTTATCTCGCAATAAAGTGTTCTTGAATAAAACACGTCTGCACTATCGGTAAGGGTCTCAACTGCCATCTTTGCTAACGCGTGCCATTAACATGTAAATGAGAGCGGAACATGCTTTGTCTGCGATTCTAAGAACACGTCCCACATTCGAGGCAAATAATCGTCTCCTTTCTAAATATTTTAGCAGCAATTTTCTTATAATACTGTTATTAAACTTGCGTTTTAGAGCACTTGAGTTAAAATATTAATTTTAAAGGTTGAATTATGTTCCTTGTTAACTTGTTTGGATATTCGTAGTTTAAAATTTTAAAACTAAGCTTTATGTTGTATGTTATGTAATATAGTCTATTTTCATTTAAAATTTCATATTATAGAGGCTGACTTTCGCCATTTTTAGCCGTCCTATTCAATTTTACCTGATAATTTTTAACGCAGAATTTACAAATATTTTGATTTATACTAAGCATTATCGCTTCAAAGTGATTACAAGCTTTAGCATGTAATAAATCATATTTGTAGCTGGTTCCGCACTGTGGCTTTTTTCATATACGATAATTGAAGCAGAATTAATATGGCTTTAAATGAAATGTTTTTTTTAAGATTTTGCTTCTAACATTTTTTTTTTAAATATCACACCTTTACTATAATAATATTTAAAAATTAGTTACAATACATATTAATAAATAACTAAATTTTAACATTTTTAAAGTGTTATCTACATACATAGCGGGATTTAAACCTCTTGGAACCCGTTCAAGGCTCTAACCGCTAACGTAATCTGCACGAAGTTAGTACGTTTTCTCAAAATGTTTTTCAGAATTAAATGTACACTCATAATTTATCTAACTAAAATTCTACAATCGAATGTAAATATCGACACTAGTGTTAAATATTCTCAAGCTGTTTCCTTTAAAATTTATTAGCTGTATCACTTGACATCAGCTAAACCGACTGGGTTGCAACAGAAACAATCGCTATACAAGTCCTTTCTAGCATTAATGACTAGAATGGAACGCCATTAGTCCGCTGTAATTGCGAGCTAGAACTTAGCCATTTCCTAACTTGTGGGTTACGTTAAACTAGCGTCTACGTGTGACTTTACGTTAACTTGTGAAGACGTCTTTGTCCAATGAGTATATCTAATTTCTTAAGGCATTATTAATTATAGCTAGCAATTCCATGATTGAGGAATAAAAATTTCACTACCCGTTAAACTCATAAGAAATCTATGGACAGCAATAAACATTTCTTAATAAATATAAACGCAACCAAAATTATCGCCAACTGCAATTTTATTACCTGAGGTACATATATTGCCATAAAACATAATAGAAATTCTTCATGTATATGTCCTCATGTATAGTTGTGGCCACAGTCACCTAAAAATCGGATTATGAACATGGGTACAATTAAAATTGAGAAACTCGCACCAGATATTTCTTATTTTATTTAAGTGATATATTAATTCCACGTAACTAAGTGAAGTTGTGTAAAGGCCAAAAAATGTGCCACAAGTTAATTTTGATTGTGGGCATGCCCATCGTGCCCACAACGGTGGATCCGCGCTTGCTCGAGATAAACCTAAGTGGATTTTTGTAGTATCTGTTTATTGTGAAATAATATTTGTTAAGCATATTAGATAGTAATAAATTAAAAAAAAATGTGTGCTTATAGTAAGATACAAAGACACATATATATATATATATACTTAGTATTAGCCTCTATATGTCTCAATATGTCCTCATAAAAAGAGGGAGAACCATGCGTTTTAATTAAATAATTATTATTTATAACAATCACGAGATATTAATATTTATAATATACAAAAATTTTAATCGGAGAACGGAGACTCTTGTAACAGATCTTGATCTCTGCCAATCCTGTTATGCGGAAAAAAGCCTGAAGCTACCTACATATTTATAAATAATACTTATTAAACACACTAATAAATAAATAAGTACATAAGAACTAAAAATTGGTGCACGCGAGCAGTCGAAGCGTTTTATTCAATTTAAATTATTTTTAGGACTGTCTGACTTCATCACTTCCGGGTTGTTACCAGTGAGTACTTTCTCCGTTAATTAGTTTCACTATAAAGTCAACGGAATTTTATAGTGCTGTAGCTACTAATTAAACGACATTCTGTCTAGGGGTGGCTTTGCTTTGTTGATATTTTTTTAATGGAGCTGTTTACTATTCACGTTACTTTTTCTTTGAGGTTCTTATTATAATAATTGTAGTGTCACAGTGGGAAGGTGGTGTGTAATAATTAATTTGTCATTGTAAGTATTGTCATAATTTTATATTTTTAGTAGTAGTTTAGATAGATTTTAAAATGAAACTATTTGAACCGGATTAATCGCGTATAATTTTGGTATTCTTAAATACTACTACCATATGTGAACGGAGTTACAGACAGGATTGGCAATATCTTAAGGAAAGCTTCAGTGAAAATTATATTTAAGCCTAACAGAAAAATGAGCCAGTTCTTGAGACCAGTGAAAAATAACATTCCTTTGCAGTGTGCTGGTATACAAACTAGATTGTGACTGTGGCTTATCTAACATTGGTCAAACAAAGAGGAGCATCGGTACAAGCGTGAAGGAGAACACATCTCCGATATCAAGAATGGGCGTGTATCGAAGTCAGCTGTGTGTGAGCATACAACGGATAAAACTAACCATTACATCAGGTTTGAGAAACCTCATATTCTCGCTAGAGAAAACAGATATATCCTAAGGATGATCCGCGAGGCTATTGAAATACAAAAACACCCTAATTTCAATAGAGAAGACGGTTTGAAACTTTCTACCACCTAGGACCCAATACTGAAAACTTTGAAGTCTCAATCCTATCACACCAGAGAGCAAGATACAGTCAGCTCATTTTGCAAGCATCCAGGGCAGTACGCGAGGCAACTAAGAAATCGTTGGCAGTAGTTTGAGATAATAATTGTATTAAATGACAGACAAATGCCACCTTAGTCTACCTGTGACCACGGACTACTGTAAAGTGTTCAAAACGTCGGGTTCTAAAAATTTATTTTCGAATACTAAAATTATACGCGATTAATCCGATAAAAATAGTTTCATTTCAAAATGTGTAATAATCGCGAAAATCAAAGAACTTATTAATTTAGATAGAGGTTTTTAATTGATATATTTTACCAGAAAATTTCTCCACTCAAATTGCGGAGATAAGTTCCGCCACTCAATGTCTCGATTTAGGACGCAAGGTGGAGAACGGAGTATCTTGAGACTTATTTCTGACTATCGCGCTAAGCGGAATTCAACATGAAGCTGTAAGAAAACAGCTACTGCTTTTTATCTTCTCAGGTATGAATAATTGTTTAAGAATGAAAATATTTTATCACTTTAATATTTTACATGACTGTAAACGCGATTGATTGTGTGTTCGATCCTCACTTACTGGTGTGATTAAATTATGATATTTTCGTTTCATTCTGGTAAGACAAATCGTGGTGAACTGCCACCCAACGTACAATGCCACGAATTCAGGCTTAAAGTAAAGAACGGAGGTCAAATGTAATTTACGAAAATTATTTTACTTAATATATAGACGTCACTTCGTTACGCAATGCTAGTTTTTGAATGACATGATAGTTTGTTATAAACTTATCTCTATTTGTTTTGCAAAAGTGTAAGATGTTCACAAAGTAAAAAAAAGTGATTGAATACAATGTAATATTTGACTAAATTTACTAATGCATTATATGGAACAAGGAAAATTAATTGAAATTTCTAGACAATATATTTTAGGTAAACAATCAATTTCTTGTAATAATAATTTCCATAGAGATTAGAAATTCACCAACAATACCTCAAGATTCACGGGAGAATCTATTCATTAATTTTATTACAGCCTTACTCGAAATCGGTATTAGGAACTGTGCCAATGTGGAAACAAAATAATAAATTTTGAAATGAAAAGCCGAGCAATATCGAAGAAAATGCTGCGTAAATCATAACGGTACGTAATATCTCTTATAAGTCTTGAATTGCAAACTTTTAACTATACTTCATGAAAAGTAGCTTCGGAACAGTTTCCGAACCGGTTATAGATCACTTAAACTTACGTCTATCAGTGATAAATTATCTGCATATTAAAACATACTCTCGGTAACACTTGTGTTGTAATAAAACCTCTCTCGCCTTATAGGATGATGCAATTCCCTTTGTTTTCTTTCTTTGGATATAATGAGATACTGTTTATTTAACATGTATCTCAAATACATGAACGTCTTTAAAAAATATTTAGACTATGTATTTTTATACCTTCTTTAAATAGTTTTTTCTGTTTTGAATGCCTTATCGAAAGAAATATAATCAATGAAAAAAATAATTAATGATATATAATTTATTAATGAAATAATCAACGTTTAAAATAAGGAACGTATAAATACATCATGGCGCAGTGGAAAATCTTCTAACTACAAACACGATTTTGTTGTTGTTTGTTTTGTTGTTGTCGTGGGTTCGATTCATAATCAGAAGAATGTAATAATTCATTATCATTTAAATTCATCCGTCCTTATTTAAATTATTTTTATTTCGTCGGTTTGGTGCAAGACAAAGCGCGGCTTTGAGTTCCGTCCTAAAGGGACACGAAATATCTCTAATTCGGGCAGAAAGTGGAGAACGCATACACTAGGTTTTCTCTGACTACTCTGGTATGCGGGAAAAAGCGTAAAGCTGTCCAAAAATACATTATATATTTGAAGTGGAATATTTACATGAAAATTATTAAAACAAAGTTGCTTTTCTGAAATTACTATTAAGAATATTCTTGCATTTCATGAGAAAGTTTGACGTCGCCGTCGTTAGTACCGTTTATTTTAAACTCAGTCTATCCACAAGTTAGATTTGAACAAAACGTTACTGGATTATAAACTAGAGTCTACAATTTTGTAATGTGCGACATTTGTACCTACAATAAAAGTTCCTCGCGACTAACTTGTTGTCTAGCTTGTTGTTAGTTGTAATAATGAAAACAAAACCTCACTTCCCTATCTATTTTAAAACCCCCTAAAATTATGCGTTTTGTTAAATAAATTTTTGCTTTTTTAAAAAGTACTTGTTTTATGGTATAATATTTATAATAGTCGAAATTATGGTCTTTACTTGTCAGTATTTTACATTACTAACTTTTACCACATTCCTCATTATTTTACCGTTGCCGTATGGAAGCAGATTAACTCAGAGTTCGAGTACAACTAATATGACTACAGTTTTGGCACCTTAGTCAAAAAAACATGTTTTTATATAATTATGTTTTCATATTGTGCATATTTAACATTCAAAAGTATTGTATTGCTCTGAGTGAAGCGAAGCTCTTTACTAGTCTAAATTAATAAAACTTTGAACGTTATATTCTTCTAGACTATTAGATCTACGGTTACGAGACTCGGTATCATTACAGAGATTTGACTTTCAGCAGTTTAAAGTCCAAACTTGTAAGGACACCTATGACATGCTTAGAGTAATTTAGAGATGTTTACTCATATGCCTGGTCAAGTCAAACCAGAAAGTTAGTACCATTCTAATAATTTAACAGAGCTAAAGTAAGAAGAAATTCATCGATCCCATATAAACAAACAATATTCAAAACATAAAAGTTCGCAACATAGATTGTAGACTAGTGCTAAGTTATAGAAAAAAAATATTTTAACACTCTCTTCTCAGTAGAAGATGTAATATACGTTTTTAAATTATATATATATTCAAAAAGATTTGTCCTTCATAAATTATGTAAATATTTTGTTAATCATAAAGTGTAAGAAATAGAAATTTAAATATTATGAAATATTTCTTGGTAAATGAAAGTATTAATGCCTTTTGGTTCATTATAATGATATTTTCTACATAATTTATATCACGTAACGCGTGTATCAAACTGTTATCGTAGCATACGTCATTCCACTAAGCCCACGTACAAGACGTTATAATTGCAATAATAGCAAATTACTCATTATTATTAGGTATTTCAAGTTAATGGCACATAAACAGCAACTGGGCGAAGACATTTATTACCAAAAAGTGGTGTTTGTGCTAAAGTGTTTCTTGCTATAAATGGACATTATGTCGATAGTTAATTTGTATTTTTTTATTAAAAAATTTTTTTTCTTTTTAAATATCTTTTCTCACATTTATTATTATCATATTGTTAGAATTAACAATATTTAGAATTAAGAACAATATTAGTTATATATATATATATATATATATATATATTATATTAAAACCATAAAACCGCTAACTGACAAACTGACAGGACAACGCATATCTGAAATTATTAGCCGCAGAAAGCTCAAATTTGAAGGGAGCGTATAGGAGCACTAAGAGTGGGTTTCTTGAAATTCCTTTGAAAACAGGAAAAAATGTTATTATTCTGGTTGATTTTATTTGAATTAACAATCTTATTCTCAATTCTATTCTAAACTCTTATGCTGCTTTCAAAAATACGTGGTGGGTTTCAGATAATGACCCCCATTAAAAACCAATGATTAATCAAAATAAACTTTCATCTTGCTTGATAAGCAGAGTAAAGTTGTCAAGCAAACAAAGCAAGTCAACCTACGCATAACTTAAACGCATACATTGCGTCCAAACAGAGACATGACATGTGAAAAGGTAAAACTTAACGCCGGATTTTCACTATACAGAATTCTAGGAAATATATTATTAGACCAAAAACCGATGCATTCAGTTAGAGATATCGTATTTCCAAAACGAGCTCATTCTAAATATAGTGTATAGTCACAAATGTACTTTACTAAAACACATAACTAAAATATTAAGCTACTACCTACTAAAATAACAAAATATTTTTAACAAAAATCGATATTGCAGTAGGCAAGTTGAACGCGACATAAAAGGAGGCAATGCGCATATTAATCAGACAATCTCAATGGCGGCGCTAATTAGGTCTGACAGTGACAGGCTGTGTAGTGTGCGTATTGTCTCCCTCGTATTGTTTACCGCTTTGTGCCCCGTTCGCTACTATTGACTGTTGTAAACTAAAATTGCGTTGTCTTATTAAAATTGGAGTTAATTTAAAGCAAATCATATTTTTTTTAACATTTTTTTAAAGTGATATTAACACACTTAGAAATTTGAAAAACATATATTTAGAAAACGTATAAAAAATTAGCGGTCAGAGCGCTTGAACGGTTTTCAAGAGGCGCGGGTTCAAATTCCACGGCGTTCAAATTTTCATACGTTTTCTAAATATATATAAATCATGTGTCAAAATTATTAAGGTTTTTGAAAGTGTATTGACTATGACAATCACCAGAAGCACAAATTAATACTAGTATTTCACTAATATTTATTTTATATCTGTTATTACAAATAGCATCTTTCATAGTAGGTTAGGTTGCTAACAAAGTTAACTAACCATATCACTCATCAGTAACTGACACTGCAACATATTGAGAATGCCACATGGCTATGAATATGATGTATCTAATAAACATTAACATACTTACATAAACAATTTAAATATTAGTTATGATCAAAATATCTTCAAAGTTTCGAGGACATTTTTTATCACTCTATTTTACATACAACAGGTATATATATAGCTTAATATAGGTATTGTTTTATATAAAAAAATAACGGATAACGGGAAAAGGCTAAAAAAAAACCTAAATGTTTGTTTTTTAGATTTGTTTAAGCATACAGTTATATTATACTTAAGTATCTATAAATCTGCCTAGACCCACGTAAGTAAGAGGCTTATTTTGACAAGAAATATTGGTATAGGTGTACTAAAACTTACATTATTCCAAAATTATTAATACGGCTTTTGAAGAAGGAGATATTATTAGATACTTAAATTTGATTTGATTATTTAAATTACTTTTTTAAATAAATTAGTTTACGGGCATTATAGTTAACGGATTCACTGACAATATATATTATATTTTATCTATGTAATATTATATGGCATTACTTTTGAATCGAGCATTATACAATCATTAACAAATCCTCTTCTCATCTGGCTTACATTTAATAATAAAAATATGTAATGTAACAATATGTAATTTTATAGTTATTCAACATATCAATAATAATAATTTAAATGTTTTTAATTTCGATATTTACTTTCGTTTTTATTCTTAATCACTTAGTACCAGTGTCTAAATTATACCGCTTTATATGTAAAATTAATCTACAAGAGAAATATATTTCTTGGACAACCACTAACAATCCTAAAATATTACTAAATAGAGAGCTGGCTCAGTGATAATATTATAAACGTAAGATAACAAAAGAAATAACCTGAAAGATACTGAAAGCAGAAACCTAATTACTAAATAATAATTGCCACACTGTGCATAATATATTTGGATTGACACTATAGTAATTTGGAAACTCTAAATTAAAAAAACAGTGTTAGAAATTAAAAAAACAGTGTTAGAAATTTACACAAAACCGTATTGCAGTCAATGCATTCCAGATATATATAGCATTTTTCCATCATAGTTCACGATACTCGTGTGGGGGTAAAGTAGATTAAACGAGAAGGGTACGAGATGAAAGAAAGCCGCGATATTAATCAGCTTCATGGTGTCTAACTAGCTAAAAGATGATAGCCGTGTATTAGTGCGCCTAATGTCTTTCTGCATTATGCTAGGCTTTGATACGTAGTACATTTGAATAGGAAAATTGATGTTTTGGAAAGATATTTTACAAAATGTACTTACCTTATTAAAATGCTTATTGAATGGACATCAAAAATAGTGGTGGGATAGTAAGTAAAAATAATTTTAAACGCACTTGACAAACTGATTATCATACAGGTGTTTTATGGTCTTGATTTTAAGCTTCACAAACACTCGTATCAAATGTCAACGATATTTAAAATTCAAACTTTTGCAGATTGATATCAGAAATAGATAGGATAGATGTCGATTTTTCATCAATATCTTGGGATTAGAGCGATCAGTCCCGTTATCCCGGGACAGTCCTGGGATTATAGACAGGTAACGAAATAACCAGAGTATGTTACGTCAATCATTTTATTTTTTTCTATGACAAAATTATTTTTGAATTAATCAGTCTTAATCAAAATAAAACAGAAACATAATATTCACCAAAATAAAACTGAATACTTACTAATAAATACTTTTACATTTAAAAATAACTCATAATAGCTTTTTGCAATACAGAGTCTCATAATATCCACGTTATGTACTCGTATAGGAGAAACGGTATGGCAAACAATAATTTAAGGTATTTCAAATGCCGTATCTAAATATATATACCTAAAGATTTTTTTTATATACATATATGAGAGTTCTCAATGTAAAAAATATTTATTTTAAGTCATATTTCTATGCCCGAAAAGGCCGAGATTGATTAATGGGATTTAATCCTGAAATTATCAGCCAGAATTCTGAATATAATATTTTCCTAGTCCTTTAAAACTAAAAACAGCTTGATATTATCAACAACCAATAATTAAAATAAATAACTAACCAGGAATGTGCAATAAATATTATTTCATTAATTTTCGACTTGTCGCAAAATAATAGACAAAAGCGTGTATTATATTTGAATCCATTTATGGCAATATGGTGTTGAAAATAAACGTAATTCGCTAGGATAAGTAAACAAAGGAAATTTAGTGTTAATATTACGTGATATAAATCTCCAATATCTATTGTTTGGTGTTGCATAGTTATAAAACTACTAATTCTATAAAGTATTAATGTATGGTAATCAATTGATACACGGTAATGTGCGTGCAACTCCAATTACTGTGGGGAAATTGAATAATATATATTTTAGTACATAAATGAAATCGAATAAAACTTGTTACAGTTTTGCAATTAGTGCTCTCAGACTTAATAAAGTTAGTTGAACTTTAAAATGAATTGAGTTTACCGTTATATTGCTATTGATTGTACTTAGATAAAGTGTAACGACTTAATTATAATTCTCGAATTAAAAGTAGACGTGATACTTGGAATCGCTAAGTGGAAATAGAAAAAGAAACAGAAAATATAATATCCCGAATATTTTTTCTATATCCTTTAGTGTAAATATACTTACTATAGTTTGTAGTAGAAAATGTTTTTTCCTAAGTAATAATGTAAATAATAACAGTTTAGTAAAGTAAAGATGGATCGATATACAAATCTTTTTACAATCACTGAGTTACAATAAAAAATTACAATAAATCTTGCCTTTACGCATGGCTTAGCGGTCAGAGGGTGCAGCGTTGAAATCCCGCTGCGTTCAAATTTTTTTATGTTTTTCAAATATGTCTTTTTTAATTTCCTAAGTATGCGAATAACACTTTAAAAAAATGTTAAAAAAAAATTAACTAAAATAAATTACAATAAATCTTTAAAGGTTCACTAAACTGCTATGTAAAGTAGTATCAGTTTAAAAGGCTTAAATGATACACTATTAGTATATCATTTAAGCCGTTTACAGTTCCTTTACAATAATAAAATAGTACCCAACACTAGAGATTTAGACGGCTCTCTATCCGAGGCGTCAATGTAAAAACGAGCGACTGGCCAGCATGAATTATGTTTCAAATTATTCCATATGGATGTCCCTTTAGATATTGCGTATAATGTTCACCGTTTACTGTAACTCTGTCAGTGTCAGGCCTAATTAGAGCCATTGAAATAGCTGATTAATATGCGCGGTCTATACCGATGTTCCATTGTGGAAGCGACCGAGTGAATTATGCACATCAAGTGAAATGATGTGATTACGAGCAATGTTGTCGCAGTCAAGCATAGCGCTAGTGACGTTTGAAAGCTCTTTAATTAAAAATAAAACTTATATATGTTATACTGGAACAGCGCATTTTAATTGACTCCGCTCGATATAGGTACAATGTAGACACCCCACCCCGTCATTAAGCTTTCGTTACTGTAGTTAAGTCAAGTACTTTATTTACTTTGCGAGTGTTAAATTAAATGTTACACTTTTCTGGCCGTAATATATTGAAGCGTTCTTGGTACCGGTCAGAAGGTATAGAAATTGAATAGGCTGGTAAATATTTATAGAATTTTAACTTGATAAATAACTAATTGTTAGTTTACTTTGTATTTTGTTTCTTATAGTTTTTTTTTTTTTTAATATTGCTCTTATTAATGTTGAAGTACGCACAAGGTGAACTTGTGCTCAACTAAATCGAGTTAATGAATCTCAAAATGTAATACTGAAGACCAATGATTGCACGGTGTTGAGTTCCACTCAACACTAATGTCCCGGATTCGGTCCGTAAATGTCTTGACCCTAGGTTCAATCTTCCTACAACAAATTTAAATTATATTTAATAGACAAACGATAGTTAAACGGTACAAGATGGAATGAAAAATGATTGTAAGGACTTATTTGAAGGCTTTAATGTATTTTGACGTTTTGCTGTCATATAGACAAAAGATTATTTTTGCTCTGTGATGTTATCTATTAAAACATACTTCTTGAGCAACAGATATTGAGGTACACATTAAAAACATATCAATATTACGCTATATCCAATGACGCAGCCGTGGCGTATTTTCTCTCTATTACCGGCACTATGATAGTAGAGAACTCCACACTGGAGGTATCTATAATAACAAGTCAAAAAGTAATTAAAATAAAATTTACAGCAAGTACCTTGTATTAAGTTGTAGAATGACATATTTGGAGGCAAATACATATATTATATAAAAGAAAATACTTAGATTTAAGCAAAATTATGAAAATCTTATCTTATAATACTTTTACTTTTACCTTCAGCAAACTTCCTCAGAAAAACTAAATAATAATTTAATAGACACTACCAGAGCAAAATAATCTAGTGTATCAATCAAAACAACCTCTTGGCAGTTTATTATACATACATCACGCTTTTTCCCACAAAGCAGGGTACTCTGAGATAACCTAATGTCAAGATCGTTCACGCTTTTTCACTTCACTTTTCGCCCTGCGTGCGTGCATTGCGTGCTGAATAGCGAAACTAAACGCCGCGCATTGTCATTTTCACCAGAACGGACCAATGAACATAATTAAATTATTATGTATATATGAATATTTATATTATATGTGTATGTGAATGTACATACATTTATCTAAAAAATATAGCTATTTAAATAATTTTAAACCAGATGCAAATCTGTAGCGATTACGTGATTATCAGCATAAACAAGGAGTCTCGGAATCCATCTGTCAGCGCGCATATAAACGTGAACAATGACTGGTGCACAAATACGCCTGTCGCCGGCTCGGTCGCACGGGCCTAGTGGATAGATTGTCAAACACATTACACGATGCTGAATGGCTATATGCATACCTATACAGTGTTGGGAGATGGCGGATTTAATAATTAATCAATCTAATTGGTGAGCTGGTGCTATTTGAAAAATTTTAATGCAATATAACGGTGTACTTGGGTTAATTTATTTTTAACTTCGGAATCATGATGTATGGTATATTATATTTATATTATAAGTTTATATGAAAGTAGAAGCCATTGTGGTGCACTTGTGATGAACTTAGTAATAACACGATACTTGTGGGTTCAGTTCCATTCATGCGGGGTATACATATTTTTCCAATAGCTGTTTTCCGGGTCGGATAAGAAAATAGACAATTGAAACATAGTTCTTGCTACGTGCTTAAGCCTTTTTTTGAGATCAACATTTAGACTATCTACAAAGTTTATTAACAAAAATGCCCAAAGATATCTAATTTATAAAATTACTGCACTAATTAATGCGAAAATTGTTATATCAATACAAAAATACTTTTTATCAAACTACATTCTGCTTGTATTCCTCAATTTGATTTATATTTCAAGTTAAATTGTGCTTATGTTTTTAAGTATTAGAAAATTCTTATTTAAAATATTTAACATTATTATTTATAAGTGATTTTGAGTCACGCATTGTGGATTGAATGGAAAAAATTGACCTTCTGAGAAATTTGCTTATAGGAGGCCGAGGCTCTTAATCTAATTTCTAAATTGAATTATTTGGCGAATTTGTAATCTCTCTTTAAGCTATATAGGCTTGAAAACATTTATTATAAACGTAATCTCATATAATTTTTATTAAAACTTAAGCCAAAGGAATGGTTAAATAATCGCCAAAAACATTTTATTTTGGCAATTTTTATTTCGATATTCAAAAGAGAGTAAACAAATAAATACCATCTTATACACTTATTGTAATGCTCAATTTTTAATAGTGCACAGTAAAGTCGTATAATATTTTATATTCAGCCACTACATTCGTATCTTTTTAAAACAATACCTTGGAAATCGTATAAGAGGCGCGGGTTCGAATCCCGCTGCGTTAAAATTTTAAAACGTTTTCTAAGAATGAGTTTTTCAATTTCATAAGTGTGTGATAAGCACTTTAAAAGAAAAGGTTATAAATATCGTTGAGTTTTTCAAAAAGAAAATCTGTTATAATCTGAAGTAATTTTTAAATAACAAAATTCGTAGGCTATTTAGTCAACATGTACGAGGCTTTAAAAGAGGTATGGCGTAAATTCAAATATTTTAATATAAAAAAGTTATAAAACGCCGTAACTTTGTGGTGGCTACTGGGCTACTGTTTATTCATGCACATGGGTTTACATATTCATAAACAGTTATGACGTTATTCTGAACAACAAAGTCTGAGCGTAAAGAATTTACTACATAAAATTCCAACGATTCAGTGCTGATTTATCACCAATTTATTTAATCCCATTTAACAAAGTTACAATAGGGCCATTAACAATTGAAGCGCACTTCTGAACTAATTAAAAATGGGCGCGTCTTCAGCACAATTTGGACTATTTAAGTGCTTACGCGGCTCGTTTCTGTTCAAGTTGTTTCGAATAAAGAATTAATTATGAAGTGGAGGCCAAGTTGGTGTCGGGACGGGCGACTTGCGAGTTTCAACTGGTTACAATTTGTGGGAAAGTAGCAGGTGTGACGCGACGGCAAACTTGGACGGATCGTACACACGCTTTGTTGCCTTCTCAGATGATAAACTTGATTTAAAACGCAGATTGCAGGTGTTTTTAAATATGCAGGTTTGCTCTTTTTGTTTTTACCCTTATTGTTTTATGAAGGGCGACCAGAATAGGGGACTATTCTGGTAGAGGTTAAATATTAAAATATTACAAATGCTCTATAAGTAGTAAAAGTATAATGTATTTACACCTATTTGATTTGGGTGAAGACCTCAACGGTTGTAATGGCGGAAGTGGAGACCACTAGACAACTAGGGAGAACGAAGGTTCAGACAGGATTGCGTAAAATGGTTCTCGGTGGAAGAGACGTGAGTCCAAAGCTCATCAGAAGTGTTACTGCCTTGACAAAAAAATTCTCCTTGTCATGAATAAAATAACCCGATCACGGACCCGAAATCGACGCACAAGTCGATGATGGAACAACGGATGCGACAAAAGAAGATTATACTAGGGTGTACCTCGCAAGCGATAAATCACGAAAGTAGTATACGCATAAGTATCGCTACCTGGAACGAACGGACGAAGTAGATATTAGCAAAATTCTTTAGAAAAGAAAAATCCTCGTTTGTTGCGTTCAAGAGTCATAGTTGAAGGGTTTGAAGTCGAGGGATATTAGATTGGGACACAAACTTAGATACGAAGCGAATAGATCAGCCACTGATCAATATAATATAGAAACTGCCTTTTGGGAGGATTTTGATGATATCTTAATGCCAATAAAACCAGACGAACGAAGACGAAGGACGAAAATTTAGACGAAGGACTTCGATCGACTTCTTCCAGGGAGATAAAACTACGTCACTGCTTTAAATTCTGCAAAGTTATGAATTTGCGGTCTTAAAATATTCCTGACGAATCATTAACCACACGGCACAGAATTCTAGTAACAAAATTAAGAATGACTAAGCTTATTAAACAAATACAAGATTACACAGAAAATAAAATGGTTCAACCTAAAGGGAGACAAGGGCACCCCCTTTTAAAGTCATTGCAGGATTATCTATAGAAAATTCTGGAAAAATAATACTAAAATTGCACAGACATGTGGTCAAAGTAAAAACAAATGTGCGTAACAGGAGCAAAGGTAAATTTGGGAATATCAAAGGGCTTTATTAAGATAAATGAAACAAACTAGTAAAAACAGCAATTTAACACAAACGCGAACCCTTTAAGACTGGCAAAACACTAGCTCAAAAGACGATCACGAAAGCTACAAGAGTGCGAAAACAACAGCTGTTGTGCAAGAAATAGCTGCATTTTTTGTCAAGAGAAATTTTCAAAATTGTTAAGTAACGTTTTCCAACTCTAGACCTCAAAAATAATAAGTAAATAAAAGATAAAGCAGGAAATCTACGATGTATATACAAAATATAATATATACTTTGATGAATTCTCTAATGAGTATTTTTTTAGTGAGGACCTACCAGATATAAAAACTACATCGGGACCAAGCCATTGGCAAAACGGAAATTAACCGGGCGGTAAACAAGAAGGCAGTTGGCTTAGATAAAGTACCAGCAAAAATCTGGAAAATACTCGGGGATACTGAGATTTTCCTTTATAGGCTAAGTCTATATAAGTAAGAAGTAAAATTTTAAAATTAGACAATAAAATTAAAGCTACATGTGATGCTATTATTGTTAACTGGCAGATCTAGAGCTGTCAGTGAACCTATTAAATTAAAAATCAATAACATAATACTAAACCCAGATAAGATAATCCAGAGGGTTATTATATATAATGTAAAGTCATCTGGTTCTTCCTTGGGGACGGGCGTGCACAAGGTTAGATCCTTGGTACCCTTTTATTTATGCTTTATATTAACAATTTACCATTTTATGTGAAGAACTTGTACTGTTCGCCCTTTGATATTTAAAGTTGACAGAAATAAAAAAAAAACCATGACGAAGTTAATAGTACGTTGTCGCTAATCGAATTTTTCTTTGGTTCGTCGTTAATAATCTTGTGCTCAATGTCAAGAAACACTAAATGTATTGGAATTTACTAAACCTAATGTAAGCATGTGAATCTGACAAAGAGAATCAGACCTCGAGATAGGTGGGAAAGGAAGGAAGAAGAAGAATACGGTTAGTAGATCCTTAAATATTAATGCATTGTCTGGGAGTACAGAATTTACCTTAAATTTGTTTAAAATGTTCTAAAAATAGACATTGAAGAATTGCGTCTTATAAGTATTAAATATTTAATTTTATAAGAATAAATAACTTATACATGCACACACTGGGTTCCAAGGTATGACCACGATATGCTTACATAGTTGAATTCAATTTCCCTCTTTGCTTCCTGAGTTCCACCACCATAAAACAACTCAACGTCTCACATGTGATGCTTAAAAAAAATCAAAAAATACTTATGACAGGATGAGAATTCTTTATTTTTGGTAAGTTATGAGGTTTATTTTAACCTGTTGTTGAAGTTTAAATTCTATCAATATCAACATCACAGATTGATTGACAGTCAACGTACAGCCGAAACTATTGGGCGTGGAAGCAGAAGTTTTTTGGTATGTAGGTTCCTTAAAGAATGTAGAGGGAGAACTAAAAGAAATGTACTAAAAAGTGTCAGTAAAAGACGGGATTTTACTTTATACGATGAAATGAAATTGATGAAATTACTTTATACGATGATTTTACTTTTATATGAAGATGTTCTGAAATGCCAGTGTCCAGGGTCAGGTATAGTACAGGCATAACAATTGAGGCAGCATTTATTTTTTAATTACTAGAGTACAAACGTGAAATAATAATTAATATAGAAACTATTTAGTTATCAATAGTATTAGTATCACAGTAGTTGTCATAGGTAGAAGTTAGAGCATCTCAAGTAGATTTACATTTACTTATTAATAAGTTGATTTATTAATAAATGAATTTATTAATAACACCGCCATCTACGTTTCATTTGTTTTTGTCGATCAAAACAATTTACAGCTTTTCCGACAAGAGAAACAAAAGGCTCATTGTGGGGCTACAATCATAGTTGTTTACTTGTTACGCTAATGGTAATCGTTGACATCCGCCATTATCTCAATTGCTCAGGTTGAGGGCGATAGACGGTTATTATTTCAATAAACGACACTATCGCCCGTAATAACATAGCCATGGCCTTTTAATTGTAATCCTCGCTGGTGTAGTGGCACGTTATCTCTTATCTATTATTAATCTAACACGCGTTAAGCTGTTTTTGGCCATAAAACTATGTATATATTTTAGTGCAGTTATTTTTTAGCTAGCCAAATTGAAAAGGATAGTTTATAGACATTTTTTCTAATTTCACATATTCTTCTAGTCTTAGCTGTAGACCTATACTTACGTTTGTCTTATTTGATGCTCAAGAGATGCCATTTTCTATAGATTTTATAAAAAGCTATATTCTTGTAGTTGTATTATCAGTTGTATATCACATTACATTTCCAGTAATGTAATTAAATAAGAGCAACGTTTCAATTAAAATTAACTCAAGTCCAATTGTTTTTTTTAATATGGAGTTACAAGTCGAAACTTTACAAAAAATTGAATACCAACAAAAGCAAAGCATACGACAAGGAAATAACATATATTTCCAAACACAAATTAAGTTGTTAGCGTGAGTGAATGTTTTTCGGTTTCAAATGTTCATTTGCTACTTTAATGTAACCAGTTTTCACTAATTTAGGCTAATACTGCCAGTTGAAAGCGGAAATATAAATATCCTAACATGCCCTTGTTTACAGAACACGTGTAGGAATTAACATACCTACTGTATGGAAAGATTTAGGCCGCAGAGATAGCTTTGTCTAATTCGCATTGTAGCAAACATATGAAACAATTTCTGAAGATTTTGCGGCATGTCAGCTTTGTTACTTGATTTGAATGCGGTATGTACATGTGTTTTATATAAAATATAATCTTTCATATTAAAACATAAGATTTATATTAATTTATAAATAACTTATGTACTTTTAATGTGTGTTTTATTTATCATATGTGTTTAATCATATAATATATTTGTTATACGCAAATTCTACATTTAAAAGAAGATTATTTTGACCGGATTAATCTCGTATATTTTGATACTCGAAAATACATTTTAGAAAAGCCGACGCTTCTAACACTTTATAGTAGTAATATGGTCTTATTGGAAACTAGTTGATGCCCACAACTTCGTTTGCGTAGAGATTTGAATTTTATGACATAAGTACTACTTTCATTTACCACCTGTTGACATTGAATCTTGAACCTAATATTATAATAACTTATTTTATGTTAGGGGGTTATTTTCTTGTCTCTAAGTTTTCCACATCACATATGACATTCCCTCACGTAGGAGTTCAATAGATTTTTATTTGTTAACAAAAACTGCCCTCTAAACTGAACAACTTACCAATGTGGCATCCATTCCAGATCTTTAATTTAATTTAGAAAACTTATAAAAATTTGAACGCAGCGGGATTCGAAACCGCGCCTCTTGGAAACCTAGTCCAAGCGCTCTGGCCGCTAAGCCAGTTGAATAAGTCAACAACTAATAAACGTAATAATTAGTAACCTGAGTACTAATAAGTAAACCTGAAAAAGCTTCAATTGTTTAACGTTTAACGCCATATTTGTTATATGAAAGACCGAATGCATATGGTAAATTCTGAGCAATACATGGTAATTTTCGTGAAAAGGGAGTCGAGTACTTAATATAGGTCTAGCTTCTCGGTCATTAATTAAATTAATTGCCTGTCATCTGTTGATCGCTGCTCTTACACAAGTCATTAGTCAAAACCTACCGTAAACGCACATTACCTAATTTAATTATGCACTAATAAGTCAAATTCGCATTCTAGATCGTGATTAACGCAGTTCTGTTCGCGGTATTGATTACTGGACCAATGACAATATTAATTTCATGTTAATATTATAATTACTTAGAAGTATATCTTGGGTTCAGATATAAACTTAATTTTTATAAATTAAGACTAAGTAGTCTTTTAATAAATAATGTCACAAAGAAAAACATTTTTTTTTATTGCTTGTAACATTTATTACTATTAGAGTGTGTTAGTTTAATACATTAATATAAATCCATTAAAAATATATAAAGCTTATTCGAAATCTCCATTGCCTGCAATACAGTCCTTTTAACGTTCAACCCAGTTATCAATAGCAGCACGCACTCTCTATGAGAAAATTCTTTACTGTCAATCGTATGGAATGTTATAGGTAATCCAAATTATTATTGCGTTTAAGAGAGTAAACCTTACTCTTTTAAACTGACTACAAATCATAATCCAATGAATAAAGATCAGGACTAGATGGTAGCCAGTCTCCAGCTATCCTGAAGTCTGGAACGTTCGTTTCTAACCAAGATTGGGTGGATCAAACATTTTGTCCCAGCCTTCTTGCTGAAAGAACCATTCTGGGTTAATGAACAGGGTGTTTTTAAGGGGCTTAACTATATTTTCGAGAATGGTATCTTGATACACTTGTGCCAATGTTTTGATATCTTTTTCACAAAAAGACAGACACTCCTTCATAGCCAGCTAACACTCCACAAAACCGTCACTGAAGTCGGATAATACCCACGTTGTACTCTGACTGATGACTAATTGGGAAGCTTCTTTAAAGCTTTCAGCATAAATACGTTAATTTGATTTGTTAAAATATTGCTCAATTGTAAAAATGTTGTCATCTGTAAAAAAAAATTTCTGTGACCTTGACTTCCTCCCTTTGTGCACCGCTTAAGTAGTTGCTTTGATTTTACCACCTTATTTTTTATTAAATTATCAGCTTAAAAACGACCGACGAGATACATTTTTTTGCTTTTGGACAGGATTTCATTGAATTGTTTCCCTAACTCCTTTGATCGCATTTTTCGTAGGAACACTACATGGATGGCGAAATCTTTTTCTGTCACAAATAGAGGAGGTATCATTAGCCCAATACATAAACATTTGGCGTATGGAGGATTTTAAAAATTGTATTTGGCTCCTTACCTAATTTATATAATGCAATCACAGCGATTCGGTTATCTTTATCACCCGACTCCATTTTAATATCATGCAATATATTGGCGCGAAAATAAAAAAAACACAATGTACAATCATATAAAAATTACAGATTCCACCAAATTCAAAAGGAGTATTTTGTTTATTTTTAATTATATCAATATTTATGGCCAGCCTAAGTAAATACAATAAAGTAGTGTGATTTCATAAATATTAACAAATAGTATATAGACAAATTGCATGTTGAGTGGCGGAACTCAACGCCGCGTTTCGTCTTACCAGAGTGATTAATTGATAATAATTTAAATATAATCCACAACCAATTGCGTTTGCAGTCAGACTGTCTCACCGACCTAAATTACCTTTTATAATAAACAATATATTCCTGAACCAAAGCTGATTATGAAAATATCAGTACAATTTTTTTTAAAATGCCTCTGAGATATAAAATAAAGCTAAGTAATATAGGCGTACATGTAGAATAGTAAAACGAAGGACACGATTACGGCTGACAAGGCAATTAATAAGGGCAGATGGCGATTGAGCACGAGTCACCCGTCTGACCGGTATTAATCATAGACGGGTAGTCGATTACGTATCGATATGTCAATTTACTTGAGAATTCGTTATAAATATAGGTAAAACTAATAAACGCATTTAAACCATTATATTAAAATTATTTTAGATAGAAATAATCATTATATATAAATTGAGCTGCTTAATAAATTAATATAAGAACAAATAAATTTCCTTATTATTATATCGTGACATATCTTAGCTTATTTGAAATACCCCATTGAGGCATTTATAAAAACGAACACTAGAACTTATTACAAAGCCTACTTAGTTTTTCTTTGTGATCGCGACCTGAAAGAGGACTTTTTATTCTAATGAATATCATCTAAGGGGGATGTAAAAGATTTTTCTCCACGACGCTTTCATTATACACAAGAAATCTCGCACTAAATTAACATACATAAACTAAACACTTCTCTGCATCACTTTATAAACCGTATTTCACAGTAAAATACAACGTTTGCAGTGAATGAGAATTTCTTCTCATTACTTCTGTCACTCTTCGCATCTACCGCGCACACTTATCATCAACACGATAGTATCGTTGTTGCGAATAAAATATGTGAGAATCTCAGCATTAAAGTCGAGAGCACTCGGTCTATCTGACATACAGCATTTTGTATTTCATGTCATACTTTTAAAATAATATTATTTTAATTTTTAAGTGAATAAGACTACATGGTTCGTATTCAAAAAAGTAACATGTTTTAGAAAAAACCCTAATGTAACCTAAATACTATTTATCTTTGAAACTGCAACCAAGTTATATATTATACTTTATATTAAGTTGTGCAGATTTCTAATATTTCTAATATTAAAATTATCATCATCATCATTAGAAGCAGCACTTCTCCATCCACTGCTTGACATAGGATTCTCCCATGACACGCCACTTAGCTCGATCTTGTGCTCATCGCTGCCAACAGTTGCCAGTCACTTTGTGTATGTCGTCACTCCACTTAGCTGGAGGGCGCCTACACTACGCTAAAATTACACATTTTCGTAATAATAATATCATGTCTTGAAACAATTATTTAAACCCAAATCGTAAAAACGTAAATAATAACTACCTACTTTTATTTTCAACAGCAACAGACAAACTTTCTTGAAAAAGCTTTCTCCAAATTTAGAAATAAGTAAAAGTATTATACTGTAAAAAGATTTTCAATATAGTATATTAATAATTTTAAAATACTAAGACATTTCATCATAGTACTAGATTATTGCAATCTCACATGCGTCTGTATACGTAATAGAATCACACGTATCGGTCTCCTTAATGACATTTTACTTGCGTGATTGTTGCTGTCACGATGTCAAAGTGGGGGGAGGGTGGTTAATTAAAACTTCTGGGAAGACTGCACTTTATTACCCTCTGAGAAACAGATACCAATACTATTGATATGGATCTTATGTAAGTAATAATGGGATATCTAATTAATCCAGTCATATATTATAACGTATTGAATGACAATATTGTCTTAGCCAGAACACGTATTGAACTAAATACATGACTAAACATATGATTAATGACTTAGGGATTATATAAGTTAATGCAATATTACTATAATTAATATCATAATTAATTTACATCGCTGTATAGTTTTATGTTACGAGAGGTTTGCGCGTTATAGCAAGTAAAGTACACGTGGTTATGCAGATTATAAATGCTTTTCAATTTAATAAACTGCGGTTCTTATACTTACGGCTTAGCATTCATTTATATAGTATATATTGTTGGTGGAAAAAAAATATTGTATATATGACGCTTATAATAATTTTATCTTAATTATTTCTAGTCAAGAGCAATATTGGTAACAGTTTTAGGCTTTTTCAGAAGAATCAATTGGTCTTCTGTTAAATATTTGGAGGTTAGTCTAATTAGCAAAAAGAATAAATTATTAAAAATTAAGTAAAAGCTATGTGTTTTTTTTCAGTTTCACGCTTTTTTCCTCCATATCAATATACTAGGAAATCAATCAATAACTCAACATGCAATGTCTCAATTTCGGGCGGCAACTGGGTGGCGAAAATCAAAGCTACGGTTAGTCTATTTCAACTGAGCGCGGAAATGAAAATAACTAAACTATGATTATTCCACCCAGTGGGAATCGACTCCACCGCAAACCAATCGCGATTACAATCAAACGCTGTCCCAACGGCCAAAATGGCCAAAAATTTATATTATTTATAAAAAAAAAATATTGTTCTTGACACTTTAATTTAAAACCTTAGTGAACATATATAATTGTATAAACAATATATAAAGTCTTCATTTTAAAAATATAATAATATCTTGGAGATATAATACATATATTCTAACGTCAGGCGTGATATGCTAACGTGCTTATAAATATTTCTAAGGTAGACTTAACCTCGTATTAAAACATAAGATCGTCTACTTTATATTTTTAAAAGATATCATACTTCGAATGAAGAATTGTTCGTAGCGCTATCCACGCAGAAGTTCACTTTGTGTTATGCCAAAGCCCGAAAAGCATTTGCATTAAACGCAATATTTACCAGCATCTGCGAATCTGTTTTATTACAATATGTAAGACTACCGTAGCCGAGCGGTAAGTGCGGTTGGTTGTGGATTCGATTTTCACTCGGGAGGAATAATTATATTAATTTTCGTCTGTCTGCGTTGCGCAGTGGGACATCGTCTGACTGTAATTGCGATTAATTGTAGGTTTGGTTCTCTATCGGTAAATTGATCATAATTGAATTATTTTTGTTTTTCTGCTGTGGTAAATAATACACTAATTTGTTAACATGTATTAAATATTAAATTTCACATAATTTTTAATTCACTGTGGTAGTCCTTCAACGTTGTCCTCGTAAGGTGATATTATGCCAGACAGCAATTTCATCGAGTGTAGAGGATCCTGCTCTTATCGGGCACCCGTGGCTGTTGAATAAAGCTGTCCATTTGAGAAATGGACTTCAACGCGAGGGAACTTAAACAGATTGAATGATGATGCGTCGTGCTTATTCAGTAATTGGTATTTGAATATGGGAATAGAAATGAACGCTATTTGTGGCAATATAAAACCATAGTTTTTATTGTCATTGTAAACTTAAATTTGTAATAATAGAGTTATAGATTAAGTAAAACAGTTTAAATATTGTAAGTAAATGTGTTACAATTATTAACATTATTTTTAATAATATTATTATTATTTAATATATTATAAATTTAAAATAGAGCAGCTTAACGTCTTTATTAGACAGTGAGATAACCTAGTGTCAAGACACTCCGTTCTCCAATTAAACTTTAATTATAGTTATAATAAAAAATGGATCTAACAGGGCCATCGTACAATGGAACAGCATCTCTAACAGCATCTAACTGTAATCGTGATTGGTTGCGTGGAGTCTGATGAAATGATCATGACTTCAATTATTTTCATTTTCTCCGCTCTGGTGAACATGACAAAACGGTAGTCTGTAGGAAACACGTGAACCTAAAAAAAATATAAAATATAAATTAATATCTTAAAAATAATTAATAATCTATATAGAAAAGTATTTCGTAGACCTCGTAGCACTGCCAGTCGTTGTTACGTATTTCTACGAAATCGGCTACGTATTTCTACGAAAATCTCACAAAGATAATCAAAACTCATATATAATATATTCACACAATGTAGTATACCATAGTAGATTATAATATTACATTTAGTATAATAAAGTTAAAAACAGTTTGCTAAATAATATTTACATTTTTGTACTTTTTTTATTTATGCATCCATAACTGGCACTGCTGATTGAAAAAATCTATTATCCTGACTGAGGTTGATGCTCACTTTTTCTTCGTAGAATTCACTGATAAAGATAGCATTACAGCTTTATTAGAAATTCTTTAACAAAATAGTATATATCTTAATGGATATCAGATAATAAGCCGATTGAAATATTTTTTAAAAATATATATTATTTACGTCTTATTGATATTTACTGGGATACGTTTCAAAGAAATTTATGAAATGAAATCAATGTTGATCAGAACACTTCACAATTTAATGTGTTTGATTTCATAATGTGTAATAATTTAATATGTAGTTTACACATTATGAAATACACAATAGTTATCAACATATATACATACATTAAAGTAATGTTGTAACATATCAACAGCTATGATAACACGATAAAGCTTATCTAGACTATTAAATATGCAGTAAACCTATACAAGCTCATATATAAAACAATATAACAGTATTATTCGATAATATTTCATTTTATAATACAATAATCACAAGTAAGCTTTGAGAGCTATGGCCCATGAATCTGTCTTTGTCGAGCGTTGGCCCGGTGCAAATTAATTCATACCCATGCGACCCGGTTTTAATTTCGTACTACCACTGATTTACGGTGTCCATATTAAAGACAAGTATGTGTACCTCTCAATTAAGAGTTAAAACATGGCCTTTGCTCTAGGTGAGAATGTTTTAAGGATTTCATATTCATGAGAAACCCATCGTGCGCAGTGGGCCAGTGTCTGATTGTAAACGCAATTGGATGTGGTTATTTGATTCCCATCAGGGTAATGATATTTAAAAAAAAATATTTCTAAGCTCTAGTACCTAAGACTAAGCGCAGCGATGAGTTCCACCTCTGAGTTCTCTGACTACCTTGCTGTTCGGGAAAAAGCGTGAAGCTGCAAAAAATAAAAGCCGTGATTAGACAAGTATTAATGTCTTATTAGCAGCTGTAAGATGATTATACGAGTATTATTGTCTTACAGATGTTAATAATTTATATTTAATTTGTTACTTAATTTATTATTTAACATTGACAAATTATTTTTACAATCACGTAAAGTAAAACGCACGATGTGATGTAAAATACAAAGAGTTTTTAATACGACACCATTTTAAAAACTAAATAAGTGCTTTGAGAAAAAGCTTGTACTTAATTTTGCAATGTAACAATTTATTACAAGTCACTAACAAATAAAACGTAGTCTTAAAACGTTTAAAGCTCTCTCAGCATATTTCGGCCAAGCGAATTTTATGCAATCCTATTCAGTTGGCGCTCCGCTTATAGCCCAACGTTGAAGCTGAATATTCAATGGAACATTATTATAGCTTCGGATCGATCACTTCTAATTTATTAGCCATTGTATTTGTTTCATGTGTGTTATATGCGTTACTTTGTTTTTACCTACACAGTTTTGTTAATTTTATTTCATATACTCACATAATAGATACCACCGTTACATTGTTATACTGGATAGTTTAATCAGAGCTGAAGTTGTGAAAAATATTGTCCAAATGTTATAAATATACGATAATTTATAGTAGAGTTATATAAAACTAAAAATAATATGCATATTAAAACATAAAGTACTTTGTCAGTTAATGCCTATTTACAATAAAAAATATATAGAAAATATACAAACAAAAAAATATGGGCATGTTCAGAATAGAAATGAAGAAATTTCCTATTTCCAAACGGAGCGTAAAAACTCCTCAAGAGTAAGTTCGAGATAGCGAAATATTGCATAATGGCACACAATTCGTTAGGTCCAGTGGCGCAGAAAGAAGATTTAAACGCAGGTGTTACTGTATTTTGTGTAAAATATTGAAATGGAACGCTTGAGAGCGGCAGCGGCGAGCGGCAGCGGGTTACAAATTAAAGCGCCAGGTGATCTCTGCCATTTAAGCTCTATGTCGGCTACATTCTGAATTGCACACCTTTAGTTATTCTGGCTATGTTATATAAATACTTTACTAGCTTTCATATAGAAATTTCTATATTAGCATTTCTTTCCAAAATTGAGATTTCATCTAATTTGTACATGTAATTGTATATTATAAAGTATGATTAAAAACATTAAATAAATAACTTTTAGTGCAGTTGAACAGTTTTTCATATATAATTTATTTGCTATAAAATTTTAAATCTTTCTCTAACACTACCTACGCACAATACGTTTTCGTTTAATGTGTAGACGATAAAATACGAGAACAGGTGCTTCATCATATTCTAAAGCCATGTGTCACGCCGAGCGCCCGCATGATGTACAGGACCTTATAGGCTTACGTGCACCGGGGGTATCAGCGAAATTAGTGGTTTCTCTAATAGATTTTAACATCGATATTATTCAAAAATATGTTCCTCCAGAGATTTCTATGAACAAATTGAGAATTTCAAGTATACTTGCATCAATTATGGTCATATTGTAGCCAAGTAGTTCAGTAACTAAAAGTAAAGTTCTGCTTCTTTTTTTTTATATTTTTAAATGTGTTATTCGCACACTTAGGAAATTGAAAAAGATATATATAGAAAACGTATAAAAAATTGGACGCAGCGGGATTTGAAACTGCGCCTCTTGAAAACACTCTGACCGCTTAGCCATGCGTTCTACATCCAGCTGCGTCGAACTTCTTATACGCTTATTACAAATATAGTAAAGTTCTGGATTTAAATTTCATTTTTGAATATTTATATTATATAAAGTGTAGCCTTTGGTTGCTTTCGGCAGAAAATACAGTAGAAATTCCAAGTTCTATGCTTACATACATATATATCTTTCTTTAAACCGTCTGAGATTTCTGAACTTCAATGAATTTCATATCTTCAATTTTAACACTATTACAAAATATCTAAGCTCTATATCTTATAGAGCTTGAAATAATAATAAAGTTATAAATCTTTGCTCAAGTAAAATAAAATTTAATATGATTATACTTATATTTCTATTATATATAACGTATAATAAGTGGTTGTTAGTCGAAGTGCAATTATATGAAACACAAAAAACGTTTCATCTGAAATAGAAGTTCTTTTGACCAGTGTTGCAGTATTTGGCAACCCCAGAAATATTCTATTACATTCACCCACACGTTTCGTTCGCCAGTGGTTTTTTGACAAACATCAAAGAAATTTACGCTGCATCGTATTTCAACGTGGACGTTCGCTAAATTCCTATTCGCAGATCCCGACAGTTCGATCAGAAGCAGATTTTTTTTTTGTGGAGCTTCAATATGGCGCTCCTCTATTTTATCATACAATTTTTTAAATAGCTTATTGTGTGGGCACACCTTTTGTTGCTAAAAACTTCTGGAATATTCATTTAACGTTACTACAATGTATTTCAAATTTAATTTACGGCGTATAAATTTTATGGAAAAACACTTATCTATACATCTTACATTTGTGTAGCAATGAGGCCGTATCTATTTGCATTCTTTTAGTCGTTGCAAACAAAACAAGAAAGGAGCTTTTAAGAGAACTATGGGAAATTATTCTATCAGCTTAGTTGCCTGCCAAAAATTTTAATATCGGACTTGTTGCGTCTGACGAATTTTATTAATAGGCCGACTTGTACTGTTAAAAGATTTATCAATTATGCATAATATGTATTTCTGTACTATTTTAATCTGAATAATCGCGTGTATATTAGTATTCAAAACCAAGAAGCTACCTCTTCTTGCTGTGACCACGGAATACTTACTATAAAGTGTTTGAAACTTAAAACGTAAAACGTAATTGCAAATACTGCTATTAAAACAGTTTCATTTAAAATGCGTAAAACTCTCAAAAGGTCTTGTCATATTTTACTTGTTATATTTTTTATACAAACATATTTCGTTAGCAAAATCAGCATTTTGCGTCAAACTCAATACTACGATCACGTCGAGTTATTACAGTAAAATAAAAAAGTTTAATGACTTACAAACTAAAATATGTTTTAGTACCTTAATCCTCTTGAAGGTAAAGTTAATGAATGATCAAAATTTAATGTAATTACGGCGTTTCGTTGCTTTATCAAATTAGGTGTCGATCTCGAGGCTTATTATAAGATGTGACTCAAAAGAGAATAGCTTATACACGATTTATCCGTTAATAGAGTTGCGGGTCTTAACAAAGAAGATTAAGCAGGCCTTATAAATTCATGGAGTGCCCTTAATGCCCAAAGCTGATTTCAGAATTTTAAGTTCGTCCCGCAGGAAGATTTGTAAGGAAGTTCGTTAATCCAGTTGAATGCTCGCAACGACTAGACCTAGCCTCGGTTTGCATAGCATTAAAATGCTGCAGAACTTGTTACTTTATTATGCAAATAAAGTTTTTATAAAAGCCTTCGCTTTTACAACAAGAGAAGCCATAACAGTTTATAGATCGCCAATTCCGTCGGACCGTGTGACAATTTAAAGTTGCCCCTTTAAATTCACGGGCGAATACTGAACAAATCAGTGCCGGGATTAAACATTTAGTTGGTAAATATCAACAGAATACCACTTTAACAACTCGGCTACTTATTTCGGAATTCACAGATGGTATAACAGGGTTTCCTCACTAATTTCTCTTAAGGAACAAAAGCGTTTATTCAATGCTATTTAGTAATCTTCTTACGAACCACAGGGTACCTAATTGTAAATGTTACTTTCGGCTCGTCTATGTTATGAAGACACGCGATATCAAGTTTTATGTGTACTCGTATATATATACTTGGTCTTGCCATAAATATTGTTACAAGGAAAAAAAAATGTTTTTATCGTACGTAACGTTTATTACTTAATATTGTACAGAGACCTTCCTTTGTGTACTGCTTTTGTAGTTGTTTTAATTTTACCACCTTATTCTTTTTTAAATTATAAGTTAAAAATGACCAGTGCGTCTCATATAGGCTGGAAGTCCTAAGTCACTTTTTAAATTAGTTCTAGGTTCGCGACATGGTTCTAGGTGCTATCTTCATCTCCAGAGATCAAATCTTTTGCTTCCGGACAGAATTTCTTCGAATTGTTTGCCTTACTGCCTTAATCACCTTTTTCATATGAACACTACGTGGGCGGCCTGATCTTTTACTGTCACACACAGAGGAGGTTTCATTGTACCTACCTATCAATAGCCAGGTACAACAAACATTTGACTTGAACAAGCGTATGGATGTTTTTAAAAATTGTATTTGGAACCATACCTACTTTATGTTTTGCAATTACAATTCGGTTCTTTTTATCATCCCACTCCATTTAAATATCACATAATATTTTATCATAATATTATTGGCGTAAAATAATAAAACCAAATGAACAATCATATGAAATGACGGATTCGAAATTATATCCTCCGGAATATTTTGTGTATTTTTAATTATAAGAGTATTTATGGCTAGGCTAAGTATATACTTTACCTATATGTATATAAATATAGATAAAAAAATAATGTTAAAGCTAAAAAAGGCTCTAAGGTATCAGTGGTTCAACTTAAGACTTATTTAAAAAATATATACTGTTTGTGTACGTAAACATTGTATAAAAATTTTAAGCTTTTTATTATCCTAAACGTGTTTACTTCGCTATTATTAAATAAGTGTCTACGTGCCCATTATTTGTAGGGTTGTAGAGTGGGCCTTTTGCTCGTTTTCTTTCATTTACTATTTTTTTATTGAGTGACCAAATCTAATACCAGGATTTATCTTGTTAAGGAGATCGGAAGGCGCAATGTGACAGTGTTTTGCTGTAAACGTGATTAGTTGTGGGTTCGATTATCACTGGGGGAAAATGATTGTATTAAAATTATTTTTATAACGTGACGTTGAGTTCCGCTTCTCACTTGAAAAATGGAATGCCTTGACACTAGCTTCTCTCTTCCTGCTGTGCGGAAAAAAGGGTGAAGCTGTACCTACATACAAATAAAAATATAACTCATCTGTGGCGTTCAATTAGTTTTTTATTATGCGTCAATACCATTAAAATTTTACTTCTATTTCCATATATTCATGCATATTTTATATGAAATGTAAAAATTTACGTCGTTGAAATCAAACAGGATAATAGATGGATTCTTATCGTATATTGATATAAAATTATCAAGAAACTAACACGAAGCTCGCTCGTACAAGTTTGAGCGGCGAACAAGTGGTAACGAGTGATATCCAAATAAATGACGCTATTTGGAGATAGTATCACACGTACGGTGCGCGTTAAAGTTGCAGAGTCAAACTCAAATCGGAACTTTAGCTCACGTAAGTTTATATATGTTTCCAATACAATACGTTTAAATTTTTTTCATGAAAGAGTTTCTGTTATGTGCTTTTTATAATGCTTAAGGAAATAGTCGACTTTAATAAATTTTGCGGCGTTGAGAATTTGAGTGGAAGTGGAGTAAATATGCGGTTCGGACATCGAGCTTCTCTTTGAATCTTCTGCTAGCGGGGAAAAAAAAACGTGAAGCTGCTAAAATGATAAAATTAAAAAGTTGATCTGAATTGATGTGCGTTAAAAATATTGTAACGTAGGAAATGTTTTGCTACGCTTATAGGGTATCTTTTTAGTATGGAGTGCTTATAAGAAATAAACAATATAACAATACACGTGGAAAACATATACAATTGTTAAAGTGAACACCGTGAATTTTCTTTTACATATATTAATATTTAACGCATTACGTAAAATAATATTCCGTTTTACATTTTATATATAGTTTGCATTAAAAGATATAATAAAAATTGAATGACAATGAAGTAACGCGCTTTAACGTTTCCAATCCTGATGAACAAATAAGTCTTGAACAACGCGATATTTATCGTCAAAGATATACAATATATTTTTCAAAATAAATGCTCGTTTTCTAGCCATGATTCCCTTGAGCATGACATGCATACATGATATGCTACGATACCTTACCGTTTTAGTGAAACTGTTTCATGTATGTGTGTTACAAATATTATGTTAAAACATAACACGATGTACCGTGATTTATTTTTTGTAACAGTAGTAGGTAGTCACAGATAACCTAGTATCAAGACATTCCGTTCTACACTTTCCGCCCAAATTTTTGAGACATTGCGCTGCTCCTGAGCAGGAGTCATACACTGGTGTCGCTGAGGTCTCATTATAGTATAAATAAATATAGCTATGATGATTCAATTTAATATTCGAGCTTATAATTCGAACACATATCAATAGTGTGTCAGAATCCATTATTCGAATAAATAACATTAATATGAAGAACAGCTAGTGTTTCGAAATGCACTATTCTTAAATACTATTCGAGGATTACGCGAAAATGAACAAAATACCAAATGCAAGCTCATTCAGTTATTACTGCAAAAGCATTTTGTTTTAAACGGATAATATGGAAGTAGACGATACAGGAAGGAGATTATCTTGGATTTAGCGAAACAATTTAGTTCGTCCAATAGATAAAAGCACAATCGATTTAACTCCCGCAAAATTATATTACCTACTTATATTAGAAAGTTCACATACATTTTGTGTACCCGCTTCAAATCCTAACAGGTTTTATAGGATTACACGGCGCACGTTAATGTTATTTGAATCCGATTTGAAATACTAGGAGTAATTCTGTTATTCCATTAATGTTCCGTTTTAGATTTCTAATAATGATAAAATTTTGTTCTGGTATTAGGGAAAGCCTATTTTCACGTCCGATAGATGCCGATTACCCACGCGTTTGGCCATTACTTTGCTAACCAAATATGTACATTTATTATTAAATTAAGTTTATGTAAACTAAATATTATTTATATAATACGTAAGCCGGATAATAGTGTGATTGAGTAGCTTTAATTAAAGTGTTCATGGTGTTGTATTCAAATAGAGTTCCTAACAATGGGGCTTTAGTTCAAAATTAATAATGTTTCATTTTATTTTTAAATTATTGTTGTAAACGAAATAATTACAGATTTTCATTGAGTTAAGATATTAACCATAATATAGAAGAATAGAAGACTATAGAGGAATATAAAAGACTATAGAAGAATTTCGTTTATCTAATAAAAATGACTGAGTGTGTATTTAGGTTACTTTGGTTGTCACATATGCAGCACAATAATATGTTGCATTTTGACCTTTTATTGTCCATTACATTATAATCATAAATACTGGTAGGAAACCTTAAAAAAATTATATATATTAGATGTAAAATTTATTATCTGTAGACCTGAGCTTTGTGTTTGATGCTTTTTCATTTTAAAGTAAATTACAAAAAAGAACCACGTTCGAATGTAATTAATTTTCCCCAACAATTTTAAAGTGTTTTAATCACACACTTAGGAAATTAAAAAACATATTTATAGAAAACGTATAAAAATTTGAACGCGAGGGGTTTCCGTTTCATATGTTTGGTAAAAATATGTTTTTATTTTTTCGTCTTGTTTATGTCTTATTTAAAAAATGACATTTCAGCTGTTTTATTTATTGTTAACAAGCTTAGTTAGTTATCCTACGGGAGCTTATAATAAGATTCAAATAATATACCGCTCGAATATATTATGTACACATATATCATCGACTGGGATCCCTCGAATTGACAGCATTTTGTACTTACATACGTGTAGGTGAGCATATTGTCAACATCAAGCCTACCTTAAGCCGGGCCTACACCGTCGCATTATTGTACAGTAATTGCCAACTTATGTCACCGAACCAATTGCTTTAATTATCATTGGGGCTGTGAAGACTATTTCAGCGCCAAACACAGATAATATTTGGTTTAAATAGGCTGGCACATGCCGACAATGCAAAGCGCGAAATCAGATTACTTTATTGAATGCGAACAGATCATGAATGAAATTGATAAAATCGTCTGCGGTGCGAATGCGAACGGTGCAATTTACGTTATCGCGCGGCATAAAGGTAAAACTGGTCTTGCAATAACCTAGTTTTCGATTACAATACTGAAACTCTTTAGGTTGGAAATTAATTTCCTGTCGAGCAAACAAAGTTAATGAAATAAAAATATTTTTTAACAAATTTAAAGTGTTCCGCTGTGCAGTCTCGATGAGATTTAATTTAGATATTGAAAAGTTTCTTTTATGTAAATATCGTTACAACTGCAGCTGTAACAAATACTTTGTATAGATTACAGAAATTTTGCTTGTTATTTAGTTTTACCAAGTAGGTTTAAAATTCCCACAATTTATGTTGTCTTAGTATTTAGAATTATTATTCTAAGAAGTATGCGTTCATTATTACGCGTCACATTCCTTTACTAAATATTAATTGATACTATAATTTCTATTACTATTAATAATACTTTAATATTAAGAACAACGTGCAGTTAAGAATTTTCTAGTCATTCGTAATGTTTATATTTAGAATAAAATACTTTTTCATAACCTGCGAAATGCGTCATTGACTTCCGCTAACAATGAAATGGATCTAAAATAGCAAAAATTTAGAAAAATGGATTGATTTGTCATTCTTTATATTCATACTGTAAAATGCAGTAGAACCGTGAGTAGTTTTTTATTTTTGTTTTGTTTGCATGTAAATTTCTCATTATTCACTGTTTATTTGTAAATTTCTAATGATTTCTTACATGTAATGTGATTTATAAAAAGATTTATGAAAATATAAGTGATATATCAAAATTGCATTCCATTGTACGTACGTTCGAACTGCACACGATTAATTAAGAAAATAATTTTAAAAATCAATTATTATTGTAATATATAAAAGTTTAAAAATACTGGCCTTCTACTAGTAAAATAATTAAAATAATTGTAAATGCTAAATAATAGTAAATGCTAAAAAAGCCCACACTTACATTTACGATATCAATAAGCATTTTGATTGAAACGACAATTTATGGTGAAAGGAAATCTTCGGTCTACTGGACGTCCAGATAATGCAATCAATCAATATAGAATGTTATGTACGGGACCATTCCGTTATGAACATACTCCGGATTACAATATTATATACGTATATAATACACCTGAATATATTAGCCGTATATGTATGTGAATTATCACACCGATTAATATCATCCAATTACATGTTTCCATTACGCTGGAAATTTCATTACCATTTAGGGAATTGCTTTTTTAGTGATACTAATTTGCTTGAACGAAAAAATTAATTTCGATAGCTCCTTCTCATAACAAGTATTCGGCATAGGACATAAAACGGGGGGAGCTCTCAGGCTCGCAGTTAACAGACTATTATAAAATTTTATACCGGAATTTATCTCCTTTACTTAGTACCTACTCTCGGCAAACGCAATGGTCGGGCGATACTTTTAAATGGTCTGCAATCTCACGAAAAATTTCCACACATACATTTAGCTGCAAATACGAAGCTTACATTGTTTATTACCTTTTTATGTATTCACGACACGTATTTACTTATAACTAAACTGCTTAAATTAATTTTAATAACCAAAATGGGTAAATGGATTATCTTCAAAAGGTTGAACAAATTACGAATTGTTAAAGTACAACAAATATGACAATTTACAACATTTTTATGATATGTCAAAACATTCCATTCTTCATTTTCCGCCCTGATTAGTGAAATTGCAAGCTGAGAGAACGAAAAATTAAATATAAACTATCGAATGGGGACTGAATTCCCAACCATCGCGTTAGCTGTCCCACTGCCTTTCGCCGGAAAGAGAACTACGTGTATCATAATACAATAACTTTATTGTTGGAAAATGATATAAAAGTCAATAATTACTATCCTTTAATATATTGAGAAATCACAAAAGTCTTATTAAAAAATAGTAAAATATACTACTACTAGAAACTAGAACAACTATGTATCGTAAATCATAGCTTTGTAGCTTTTAGTATTTATCTAAATTTACCTATGAAAGATAGGCTTAGCTGATCAACTTTCATAGTTTAACTTCGATATAATAATTATATGTTAAAAAACTTACCATTTCCAAAACACGGGGACTGGCAACGATTCAGAGACTAACTAATAAATATTTGTTGCTCATAAATAGAGGATTCGTTATGAAAATCGAATTTTATCTTATTAAATAAAGATATTATTACAACCATGAGAAATATGGTGAAGTATCGTTAGTATGCAACACTCGTCTTATTCACAAGTTTATTCTCCGCGGATACACTCACTTGTTAACTTGTTTTACAAGTATGAACATTCCACCCGCGTGGAGTCCATGATATGCGTGTTGTTTAATTTAACTTACACTGTTAGCGTTTTCTTACTTGCTTTGTTAAATTTGAACAGGTATAATATTATATTTTAATTTTGGTTTAAAGATAAGGCTTTTGGTTTGTTTTGGGAATTGGATATATATGACGTAGCTCTCAAATTGTTTCGCTTAGGAACACTATTGTGTTGTATACTAATTATTATACTTGGCACCCGCAACTTCGCTTGAGTGGACTTTATGACATACTTCCTGGAAAATGCTCTTCAAACTGAACATACTAAACAGAAACACTTATGTTACGGCTCTAATCCTATACTTATAACGAAAATGTAATTGATCTGAACATGGAAGATATAAGAAAAAAAATTTGGGGGTATTTATTAATATAAGAACCAAAAAATTGATTTTTTTTTTCATTTATCAGTGCGTTTGTGCACCCTTATCTCAGCAATGGCTTCACCGATTTAAATGCAGTTGTGACTATTGTAATTTAGTAAACTTTTCTTACCATTTAGTGTTTATTTTATTTTAATTGGTTCATAAATAAAAAGTAACAATAAATTAAATTATAAATTTAAGCAAAGTTGGTGATTTAAGTGAGAACGCGGGCGAACAAAGAAACGAAATAGTTTAGTCGCATTGTTCTTTACGCAGTTGCAGCCGTGATCGAGTTATTTTTATATGTGAAAATAACACGACACGCGAGAATGACCACGTTCAACAAATTTTGCTAAGGCACTATATTATTTTTTATATAGTTTATTTATAATGCTGTTCTTCAACAGATGTTCCATATAATTAATTTTTATATATCAGCGAAAATGCCCAAATACCCATCGCAACTTTTGCTTAGGCGACATTTCCATAATTCATATAGTTTGGCCGGTCTATTTGAGGTGTTCAACTCTTTGAAATGAATACAACAAAGTTTCATTTAAATCCTTCCAGTAGATTCTAAGATGTGCGCGTAGAAACAGGCGGATAAAAATAAAAAAAAATCACATATTCTATTACGGTTTTTCATCCTCCTAAATATTTTTTTCGTAAATATATTCAATGTACGTACACAACTTTTTTACTTTTTTTGTAGTATAGAAAGATTTTATTACAATCTCTTGACTAAATTTCAAATAAGGCAGAATACGTAATTATATCTTCCACTCAATGTTAAATTAATATATAAGCTTATATCCATTACTTTACCTTACCTTACCTCGCCATAACTACATTATTATCCATTACTGATACTGATAATAAAATATTAAAATTTAGGGCAAAGCTTAATCTACAGTCTTTTTTGAAATGTAGTACATAATGTTTGTATCACTTAAAATCTAGTAATAATAATAAAATAGCTTGTTCAAAAAATATATACTATCTACGTATCAACATCTCTCTTGTCTTTGCAGGTGCGTATGACTGATCATACGAGTATACAGCCATATTCCATTAGTTATTACTGATTTGAGGACCTTTACTTCCATAAAAATAACTTTTTCCAGGCGAAATTTTGTATACATAAAAAGTCGTTAATGGAACAAATGTTTGATGTGAAAAGATGTTCAATGTCATTAAGCCGTATGTAGGACACTTCTTATCAATGCATTTGCATTGATAATGACAATGACATTTCTTATGCATGCACTTTTAAAACATTAAAATATTCATGTAGGTTTTTACTTATGGTAGGCAGGTTCTTACTGGTATACCTTTTGATTATAAATATATTTTTTTAATTTATTTATAAACAAAAGGTATAAATAATATTATTACTAGAGATTTCCTTGTGTTGAATGTTTAAATTGGAGTAGCGCTCTAGCTGCTCTAACATCCTAAGTATAATAGGCAAATACAAATTAAAAGTAATACATAATAGAACCCAATAATAACCTATTTCAAAATAGAAACTAAATAACACGCTTAAAATTTGTTATCCAGTTTGTCCTGGCAAAAGCATCAGGTTCATGCTACAAAAATATTGTCATCATTCATCATATCATCATATCATTGGATTTAGGTGGTACGTGTGTAAATTTTCAAGGAAGTCAGAGACCGTTAGAGGAGTGGCATAAAACGTTGCAATATTTTATTATATTGATAGATATATAAATTATATTAAAATTAATAAAAAAACTGTCTACTTCTTTTGAAATAACAGAGCAAAATTGTAATTGAAAACATTTGTCCGCTAGCCGGCTCTTCTCAACAGAAATGCCATCGAAGCCGGTGGTAACTTCCGGTACGACCAACAATACTGACATTTTTACATTAATTGACGATTTGAAAATGCGTATAATAGCCTATTTGAATAAAGAATACTTTAATTTTAATTTTGACGTATTGTACTCTAGACCTGATTGATCGTTCATTTGTTCTATACAATAATTAACCTTAGCATAACTTTTTCTACTATAAATAATTATTTTAATCAAATCCATTTTTCATCTACATACATAAGTGGCCATAATTTTTCATTTGCCAGTGGCCACTCTCCAGAATTACTAATCAATTATATCCATATAATATCTGAGTATAGGAAGCCGGTAAGTGCAGGCACGTGTCTTACGTACAAGTTTAGCCCCCGAGGGATTGCTCACATGTTAACTTGTTCCACAGGTATGAACACCGCTTTATCTACTCTAGCACGTCCATAATATACGTGTCATTTTAATTTAAGCTATACTTGTAGGAAAGAGTTCTCCATTTAGACTATAGTTAGATTTATAAGTAATAAAATCGTGAGTTTCTTTTATTTGTCTGTTCTTATCATGTAATATCACGTTCTTTTAAGTAGTTTGTGGTAGGTTTTACAGGGAATCAAATATCTACTTGTTTAGATATTAAAATCTAAGATCGAAGTACAAAATAGAAAAGTTAAAAATACTAAAATTACATATAATTAAAATTAGATTTGCTTTTCACTTAATTTTCCTAATTGTATAATACCGTAATATTAACACGTAAAATATGCGTTGCCCTGGCAACTTCTATGACAGCTTGTGCATAAGTGTATGTCAAATACAGAGCGGTGTGGCTGTATTCATCCTATTAATTTAATGTATTTGTAATTTTAAGTGCATTATTGTATAAAATATTAGATATCTGTAATTCTTCTCAATAAGGATCCCAAATTTAATTCCGCCCACATTAATTTCTTAAAAAGGGGCCAATAGTCTTTGTTTATAGTGATAATCTAAATGTTATTTTGCCAGATTGCACCGCCAAATAATAATCCATTAAATTGACCCACATTCATATTTTCTTATGCAATTACTTTTGTAACTAACAAATGTATTAAGAGGTGGAAATGTATTAAGACTTAAATAGCTACCATTTTCCTTATGCCTTCTTTTACTTTATTTGATCAGCATATCAGCTTTTGTGTACTGAAAGTTGTTTGGTTAGCTGTATTTGTTTATGACAAATGTCAATGAAGAATACTCTTTGGAAAACTTCGGCGTAAGGGTGATATCTATTGTAATAAACTTCCTCTAATGACATGTAGTCCTGAGGTAAGAAAACTCATATTTTCTCATCTACAGTTTTTCATATAATTCAGACCATTTCAAAATAATATAAAGAGCTCTCAATGAATACTCTTATTGTAATTACTTAGTTATTATATTGCGTTGTCAAAAAAATCTTTGTTTTATTATTCTTTTGTTTTTATTTGCTCTGAAATATTATTTGAGTTTTTATTCATTTCAGCTTTTAAAACGACAATAAAGGTCATCCACTCGGATTTGTGTTTACCTGGTGAACTAAATAAAATACTTGATAGCAGTTGAATATGCTTAATATAAAAATTTTCTACCTTCAAGTAATTTTTCAGTACAATAATTAGACATTAAATGTATAAATAAAGTTTGGGCGTACCATTCAATAGTTGCAGGTTCAAATCAAACTAGGTGAAGAAATTTTGTACGGAATAGTTTAACACTACTTTAAATTCAATTAACCCAATATAGGAAAAAATATTCGATTTACAAAATAATGAATAAGTATATAAGGTTTTTAAATAAATTGGCCAAGATTATTATCAGCCGGCCAAGCTGAAAGCTTTACCTTTCTTTTGTTACATCACAATGCAACAGATTACTTTGAAGGCAAAGGTAAATTGTTGGAAAGAGCCCCTTCGCTGCAAATAGAGTCACGTATCGTATAGGATGGTGGCATATTATGTGACTTTCAGTACCCCGACGTGGACCTGAACAAGATTGCAAAGATTGCCTCTAAGCTAGCTCCGTACATATGTTAAAAATTTCATGGCCTTTTTTGCGTTTTGTAACCTTATTGTAACATTTTTTGTAATTTTAAATGAAAAATGTGATTACTATATTCATTTATCAGAGAATATACAGTTATGTATTAAAAATCTTCTTGACCGTAGCACGATATCTGCTCCGCTGCATGCTTATAAGAATTGTCTGCATTTATCCTGTTAGAAATGTATGAGATATTACAAGCTTTTGTAAACTTTCCTTATTAATTATTGTGTGTGAGTTAAGTCTTGCAAGTAAATTTAAAGACAATAGATATATATTATAACTTTAAATTTGATATTTCATTCATATTAATTATATTTTGTATTTCTATGTAAAGAATATTATTTATTGATTAGTAGATACTTTAATTCATTTTAAGCTTATATATAAAACACTTATTTTCTCATTGTGTAGATTAAAAAAATATTGTGTCTTATTTAATAAAGGGCTATAGGAGGAAGAGGGCTTGGAGAATAAATAAAACAAGTGGTTATTGTTTGAACAATGTCCATATTATATTTATTACCACATACACACGGCACGATGTGAACCTTGTCTTAAATCATTGTATTATAATAGGTATATGTACATTGCACAATGTGTATACATACATCGCCATACACGCGCGCCCCAAGAGGCTGTATGATTATATATCGCATAGTATTATGTACGTTATAATAATGTTATATTCCAATAAGTTAAAGTGCACTGGTGCACGAAATCGGGCGGCGGACATACTCGCCGCTTTTTACAAAATGTTTGATATTATCATTATTTTAATAAAGAGATGCCGTAAAAACTAATTTATTCAATCAATACGATTTATATCCATATTGTATACAGATTCATGTAACATATCATACACGAAGAAATGACGAAAATAATGCGCCGACCCCGACAGAAGCCGCGGATCGTTCGCCTATCGTTATCTCTTTTTTCTAATATTTTAAATGTACATGACACCAAATTTGAACGTATATAAATCCAAATTTATTTTAATGTAAAATCTTAGGTAATTGAATTTTATTGCTATAGAAAATCAGTCAGCACGCGAAGCACGTAATCGAGAAGTAACCGCGAGAAAAAAACCAAGCGGGCGGCGTTGCACGGGGCGGGAGGGATGCCGGGAGCGAGTGCGCGGTTCCGCGGGCGCCGCTGATTCTCAAACGTTATTCTCACAGACACGCTCTGATGCTGCATGATGCTGCATGATGCGACCGATTGGTTTAAGTCGGTTCGTGTGGAGCCAATGCGCGTCCGGTTCTACGCGAATATCTATACCTTTGGTCCTTGAAACGTTAAGTTGGCCATTGCCGAATATGCAAAGCTACTGATCTAAGGCCGCCTCGGCGACTCTACGAACTTTACCAGTCTGTCACTTTATTAGATTAAAATTAATTATTATCTTTATTAACGATATAAAGTAGATAGTGTAAAATAATGTAGAATGTTATTATATAAAATATAATAAATTATTTTCTTTTATTTTACTTAGATGGATATACGATAAGTCGCAGTATTAGGATCACACAACGAATTTTTTAAAATAAATTTGAGATCTCGCTTATTAATATTATTACGTAGTCTTTATTTTGATATAGAAACATTTCTAAATTATCGACAGAAATTAATAAAGTAACGCGTAAATCGAACAAGCGAGAGTAAGCGGCTGCGGTGGCGTTGCGAAGCTATGTCACGCTACATTGTTTCTACTACGACCGTTCACATTCACGTGTTATTGCTTTAGTTATCTCTTCAATAAGTATGGTTTTGAAGAATTGAGCTTACATGATCCCATGTACAGTTTAAAGGTAACTATTTTTTTAACTATGTGGATATTTTGTATTCTAATATCAATTTTGCTAACAACTTGAAATACGTAGGAGTTATATTATTCCATACTTATTTAGAGATGCTTTTTAGACGTGAGGTGTAAGTAAATCGTACACACACCGAGCCGCGAGAAGCTTCACACGCGGGCCATAATAGTTAACTAGTGATTAAAATTCATTTTTAATGATAAAAATTTGGTCATATTTAAAAATATATATTAAGAATTAAAATTTAATATTTCACTAATATTATTGCATTTTGCTAAGCAATTGAACATTTAAATATACATATAAATACTTCTTTGAAGCGAATTTTATCATTGATCGCTGAAATTTTGAAGCGCACTAATAAAATTTTCATATGATGACCCGCGTGAAAGTCCTAGAAAGACTAAAATAAGCTCATAAACCGTTTCAACAAACCATAACAACAACAATGAAACTAATATCTTTGTAAAGCTAATCCTGATTGTAGCTCGAATGAGTCTAATAGTATCGATAAGATGGTATCGAGTATCGACTGATACGTCTTTTTACACGTGCGGCTATGTATATACAATAGTAATTCTCGAAATCGTCTCGGTGCAATCGCGGCGAACCGATGGCTTCTCACGAACGAGCGAAACGAATGTCTCTCTTTACATTATGTATGTATGTTTGTCTTTGTACTCGAACTCGCACGGGGATAAGCGGCCGTGTACGCTCTTCCTACATTAAAAAGGTCGGTAAGAAAATATAATTATAGTGAGGATGTATGAGTGAATGAGACAGTCGACGGCGGCACGGTGCGCGCGCGTCGCTCCGCCGTCGGCCTGGGCCTAACAATTATAACATTTCATCGTAGTAATTAAATATTCTAAGAAAAATGTCTTAAATACCTATAACACCGTAAATATAAAACAAATAATTACGTTAATTTGTTAGGTATGATATCGATTACCGACCGTCTTATAATAGACTCACACCTTTCGATTTTATTATCAATTTCCTAGCTAACGTTTAACAACATAATAGCGGTCGCGTCTCCTGCGGGATTTGCTGCGAACGTTATTTCGGCACGAATGAACAAAAAACGCGAAGCGAGCGCACCGGCCGGCGACGGGCGCGCTCATTTTAACACTCCATTATTCAATTAACTACATACTCATAAGTAATAATTACGTTTAAAAAGAATATTGATTTATTTCGTATCATTTTCAATATTTTTGTAACAGGAAACATTTATATTAATAACGTATTTATATAATAATAGCATTTAAAAGATTGTTCATATTATTATTACCTAAAATTTAATACCTAGATTTATAATATTAATGTTTAATTGATGTCGATAATGAGTAATAATCATAATAGTAAATAACGAATGAATGCAACCGAGTGCACGTGTGTAGCGAGTAAGAGGCGCAGTTCGTAGTTCCGCTCACTGCCTTACTGCCGCAACTAGACAAAGTGGTCGTCAAACTTACTGCTGCTCCAGTACCTATCCAATATGATTAATGAATTGACTTTATATTTTACTCTATTACCTCAAAATTGCGCAACGGCTGTGATATCTCTGTATCCCTGTCTTTTGGTTATTTATTGGAGAATTGGAAATGTACGACTGACACGGCCGGTTCTGTATGAAATTTATTACCGTTTACAATTATTACTTTGATTAAAACTTTAAATACGACTAAGTACTGTGACTGTGTGACTCCGCGTATCTAATGGAGCCGCGAATATATTCAACAGTGGTCTTAAATATTAGAGTTAAATACAATCGTAAGAAACAATGAAATATTAATTACGTAATGCACAAAATTGTTATTTATTATAATTACAATACCTACTTTCAAAGGTACAAGATAGAAATGAGTTATTATCTTAATGCAATGAGAGGATAATTATTTTGAAATGTTTCGACTTATCTTGTCAAATGTTCTTATGAATCGTAAATATGATCATGTTATCCTTAGGATAAAATTTTATACCATAATACATATTATTATAAGAAAGTATGTATACGCGTAACTAACATAGTCTTATAGGGAGATAATCCTGAATTTTTCTACAGAAACAGAATAGCCGAGGTGATTTTATACAATCCGAATTAGGCATAAAATAATTACATTCATAGGTAAAATATGCGCAATATGTATTAGTATAGTAATTATGTTAATATTTGACATTAATATTAAAAATAGATAGAATAAAATATGTGTTGGTGGACGAGCGAGATAGCGCGCGGCGAACGCGCGGTCGCAAACCGCGTTATTGTCTCCGGTCTGGTCGGCCGGACCAGCCCCTACCAACCTATATAGCTACCGACGAACTCAACTTATTGCGATACGATCTCGGCCCGGAACTCTGCTCCTACTGACAGGCTTAACTCTTAAATGTAAAAGCTTACTACCGAAAAGTACGAATACGCGACACACGTCGGATGCGATTCTTATATGCCACGGAATCGATCCTCTAAATATCGATAAGTAACATAAAAAATCGCAAATGGAAAAGTAGACATGCAAGTTACATCTTAAATTGTAATTTAACTATGAATAATAAAATATTTAAAGATATACCTCCCAGCAATAAAAGCATCTAGACGATTTTATATATTACGAAATGTATTTTTTTTTGTAGTTTATAATTATTATTGACAACACATCTACGGTACAGTCGAAGCGAGAATAATTTGAAAAAATACCTGTTTAATAAGACTATCTCTCGTTCACACGACAAAAAGATTATCATTATTTACAATAGACAAGGTCTCGGGCGGGGGAGAGTAAGGTTGGGGGTGGGAGAGTTGGGATTGGTGGTGGGGATGCCGCGGTCGACGGATCGGTCCGCGCGGTGGCCGGACGGATTAGACGACCGTCGCCGATGCGGCGCGTGGCGCGGCGTTCGCGGAATTTGGCTGATGGTTTGCATTTGCTGACATGTAACACGCGCCGCCACGCCGCTCGCCACCTGTATGCACAATATATTTTAGCGATATAAAAAAAAACATATAAAGAAATTAAAACAAAATACCTGTAAATTTGGAAATTATACAAGCGGAGTAGCAATTTTAAGTGAAATAAGCGTTTTACATAATTTTAAACACCTATATTACAAACCATTTGAAAGTCCATATTTGCGTACGCACAACCAGTACAAGTACCAAGTTTTAGGAAGCTCCATTCTACGTAACGACATTTTAATTATACACGGGGAGACTACACAACAAAAATAATACTCACGTTTAATATTTGTGCTATAACACTTTCAATGATAACCGTTGGTAAAAGCCGCAGGAATCAAGGGTCCCTGTAAAAGAAAAATTGGCAAATTGAAAATTCAGAACTCGCAAAATTGAATTAAGCTCAATAAAAAGTAAATTGCAAACGATCTCACAATTCCATTAAGAGTTTGAGATTATAATTGAATGCGAGTATAAAGCGATCGATTAATCATTAAAGTTCTTCAGGGGCAGATTTAAGGCTAACTTCGGAGTTCGAAGTCAATAGCGAGCTCGCGGTGGCCAACAAAATAAAAACACCGAGTGGATGAGTTAAAGCGGCGCGCGACCACGCGGCATTGGTAATTACATCACTTGTTCTCGTTGATTTACGGTTATTACCCGTTGAGGCATTCCCGTTACCTAATAAGACCGTTTTACGCCCAGGAACTACATAAGCCGAGTTCAGACGTCCAGTGACTAAACTGTTCATTTTTCATTAGTATCGTATTAGTATCGTACATTTCCTATGGTTCTAAACATGTTATTCAACATTTTTTTGTTTGTAATTATTTTATTCTTATTGCAGTGTGCGTCGTATATATAAAGACCAATTGTATTTTGGTAAAAAAACTAAAAGCTTTTAAAGTTAGTTTGAAAAATGTCTCTAAGATACGTCGCCGTGAAGAGTTAAGATCTTAGTGGCGTTGGCGTGTGCCGACAAGCAATGAAGACTGATGGCGTCTCTGGGAAGCAGTTATGGAGCACGGTCGCAGTTTTAAAAAGCCATTACCCGCGGCAATGCACCGCGTAGATTGCTGCCGCCATCGCCCGCCGTTTTCATATTTCGGAACATTTTATAATCGCATCTCTCACGCTTCACTTGCTTGCTAACTTATGGTGATTACGCTGTGAGAGCGACGAGGAAGATCGGTTCAGTAATAAGATTGAACCGTCTCGCTAAAATTTTAGAGTGTCGTCGACTGCTAATTGCGTCTGAGGTGCTGTCATGTGCCGGTTGACGGGCGTTTGATTTTATGTCACTGACGGCTTGCATTTAATATTTTACCTAACTTATTTTCATAGAAAATATATTACTACAAAAGATCGAAAACGACGTACTTAGTAAATTTTAACATCTGAAGAGTACAAATCAAAAAGTCCGAAGGAAAACAAAACAGAACAAACATTAATTTGAATTCCGTGACAGTTGGAACTTCCCGAGCAGAGACGATTTCCCGAATTACCTTTATTCGAACCTCGCTAAAATAGGCATTTTGAGCATGATTTTACAAATGAAAAAAGTTAGAATCGAAAATTAATAACTTTATCTCATTTATCATCTAATAAGTTTGAAATATTTTCATTTCTTGCAAAATTACTATTTTAATTTAAATTAAAGTTTAAGCATGAATTATTCCCTTGGTTGCTCTTACGATAAACACAAATATATATCATAAACTAGCAATTTTATGTTAAGTATTTTTGATGATGGCTTACTGGGGTATAATTGAGGGGCGCACGGCTGACTGCGATAGCAGGGAAGCCCGACGGCTGGGGGCTAGCAGCCTGCACATAGCCCACGCTGTCTGCTGCAGATCCGTAGACATCAAGCGCGGGGCCCGGTGAGCTAGCAGCCGGGAAGCCTGCGCGCCCTCCAGCTGTATGCGGCGAAGCAGGAGGCCCAAAGCCGGCAGCGGCAGCCTGATAGTTGTTCATCACTACGAAAAACGTATTATATTACACATTACTTATTCAATAATAAAACAACAATAAAAAATTATAATTAGTAAAACATATTGAAATAGAAACTTGTAATACGTGAAACAATTTACAAAATTTTAAATTAAATAATTTACGCCATAAACCGACAAAACTTTATAGAACATTTTAATTTTTTTTACTTTATTTAGTAAATTTAACAAAATTGAGTAAATCTACATTTGTAGCATTCAATATAAATAATATTTGTAGTATGTAATGTCCGGACCATCGGTTACACCATGATAAATGCTGTTATAAGGTCGTCCAGTAATGATATTGGTTACATGAGTATATGGTTATTATTGTATTAAATGTGATAAATGATTTGTTTGCATGTAAGGATGATATGACGGCGTCCTCACCTGAGAGCGCCTGCGCGAGCAGCGGTGTGTTGTTATTCGGTGTGAGTTGGCCGTTGGTCAGGTCCACTGCAAACATACACATGGTTCGCATTCGTTCCACGTATACGAGTTAACCACTCGCTTATTACAGAACACACACAAATCTATGACTGAACCATCGTTTACTAGCTTTATGTGCGCTTGCATTTATTCGTAAGTCTAGTTCTTAATGGAAAGAAAATATGCGAAACGTAATATTAGAGAAATTTAGAATTTATAAAATATACATGAATAATTTAGCCGTTCGAGACATATGCCGTGTTGACGAATGGAGACACCGAATACTCCCCGAGTTGAGATTATGTTGGAACAAGAATATAGCGTATGTCACGTGCATTCAAATGAAAAAGAGAGCTCAAAGTTTCGCGCGCATAAATCACAGAGTACGAAAAAAACTTTTACAAAATATCCAGTAAATTATCTGACATGAGTTCTCGGTGGCACGCGGCGGTCTGCTTATTGAATAGGGAGTGGCATTAGCATACGGTGCACGTAGCAGCGGGCTGACGCCGCTCGCGTCCGCTCTCGCTACTCGCTCCGCTTTACGTACCGCCCTAGTTACTATTTCGCGCACAATTTTGAAAGCTTTTAGTGTCTTCGAATTTTAAATTAGTCCGATTTGCTTGTAAAATGTAAATGCAGGAAATAGTTGATGTGAAATTCTGCCACCGTCCAATGAGATTTAATAAAAATTCTTTAAAAAATTAGCTCAATTCGCATTAGTGCTGGTAATGTTTTTAAAGTGCTGTGCAAAGGATGATTCCTTTTTTGCTTATTCACAATATCGCCATTAGTCCTATTGGCTTGTACGACAAATTTTATTTTTATTAGATGAGCGGGTTATGATTTAGTGTGAAAAATGAAGGTCTGCGGCCACACCAGGTGATTACCGGCTTGCGAGTGACTTTGCGAAAAAAGTACAATATAAGTAATGGAGGATGAATGATAGATGGCACGGAGGCGGACGGCTCGCGCTCGCGTTCGCCTGTGCCCGCTCGCCGGCCCTTACTAAAATGCTGACACATTTTAATAACATTACGCTGTGATGTGAGAGGCTATTTATTTGAGGGCTGCCGAGTAATAAATAAGAATTTAAGCAGCAGCGCAGACACGTCTACCGATCGTTAGCAAGTCGACCGCACGTAGCTCATTCTTTTCCCATTATATCGACAGCACTTATATTTATTATATATTGCTGAAATGTACAAGAAAACATGAGTTTGATTATTCAGCAATATAATAATAGTGAAAAGTTACTATTTCATTTAGTTATAAACTTTTCTGGAAAGCTAATTTAGAAGGATGTGATATGAAATTGCCAGCTTAACCTTTCAATGGAGGTTCACGGCTTAGATAGCAAGCTCCAGTCACAAACAGTGCCAATTAAACTTAAGGCGTGTTCCTGACCTCAAATAAATTACAAGTTAAACAGTTCGCTTTACCGTCAAATTGTGCGAGTGTGAAGGAACTTCATAGTTATCTACACAGGTCATATCAGCTGCGGCGGACGTTAACTTTATGCTTTACATTGTAACACATGTTTCGGATGTAATTTGTGCGTAATCACCTAAGTTTCTTTGAAATTAGTAGCGTTTATTAGCGTATGGGTGAAGGTTGTAACGTATAAGCAAAGCGTTTCCTATGTAAGTAATTATCATGTTACTTAAAATAGAACAGAGCGAAAGTTTATTTACAAAGGAGATCGATAAATCATTCTAAAAGTCCTATAATAAAGTAATTGAAATACAAAATAACTTTACAAGTTCGCACCTAGCAATTTCCAATTTTATTGGCTTAGCTGTGAAGTCGTAGGGACTTTATAGAGGTAAGGTTTGCACCCCAAGTAAACCTCGCACCTCACGGAAAGCACACATTCATCTATAAATTCTGAGCCCGTCTTGCGAGAGCTATTCGAACTTTCATAATTGCGAAGTTCGAAGAAACTTAATAATTCTTCTTCAGAAGTGGGATGACGGCCGTGCAAAATATTCACGGGGCGTACTCCGTTGTAAGACCTGCCCTTGGTGCTGTCAGAAGTAGGATTTTATTTTCACATCTTACTTTTTATATTTAAGTAACAATTATGAATATCAACATTTTTTAGCAAAAAAAAATGGCATATTCAAAGAAAACACTTAACAAGTACCTATAAAAATATATATGACCCCTTGTCATGTTCGTTTATGATCTTAAAAGGCTTATAATATATTTTTATTTATGTATTTATGTAAGTACATAAATCGAAGTAGAGGTTTTTGATTAGAATTAAGTACTCAAAGTAGTTCTAAACTGGAAGATACTTCATCATCTACTTCGTGATTGAAATGTTTTATTTCACATGAGATTGGTCCCTTAGCACAGATCGCACCGAAAACGTATATTTAATAGCAGCCATCAATAACATCCGTGAAGATGATACGCTTTGCGGATTTTCGATGGTTTAGCTGGGACTTATCTCAATTGCAAATTAATGGAATTCCTATGCTCTGTTTCTGGCTGCCTCGCACGCGCCACCCTCAGACATTTGTAATTCAAAGAAGTATCCTTCTTTAAATCTTATTCTTCTATATTTTACTGTACGCCATTACATTGTTACATATTTATTGTTTGTTAAAAAAATATTTCATAATCCAGCCGTGGTTCAGTCATAGACGGTCAAAACATGAAAAGCGATTAAAAAACTAAATTAACCGAATAATATAAATTCACACTTGATAAAATCTTGGAAATCTTCAAAATTCATTCTACTGTTACTGAAATTTACAATAATCGTCTACCCATTTATTTAAGTTATAAAATACTTGCGGAAACCCGCTTACTACTACATTAATGGCTACAGCTGGAAATGTTACATTTTCTATTCTATTTATAATATTAAATCAGAAATATGACTACAATATCTAATGGCGTTTGATAATTTTTGAATGTGTGTAATTCAGCCAATAATACCTCTTGCCTAAGGCACAACCATTTAAAAAATCTATACTATTTCTTAAAACTAATTATAACAATTACCACTATAAAAAGAGTTTGCACCACCATCACATTATGTATACCGACAAATATCTACCTGAACGCTTACTTACTACCCGCTAATTTCTTAAAATAAAGCAATTATTTGTTTATAGTTCACACTTCACAATGAAATAAGTTTCCACGCTAATTTTAAGCGCTAATTTACAATAGAAAGGAAATCGCCCGCCATAAAATTACTAAGTCTATGTATATACTATTCGGAAACGCCGCTAGTTAAATCTTATAAATGGCCAGATTTAGTCTACAAATTTTGCTTACTCGGATTCGATTTTAACCTTCTAATATTTCGTCTATACTAGAATCTATTATCATTAGTTCTAAGCTTTACTAATTTACTTTATAATTCGAATTCTATTTTTCTACCACACGGTTTATTAAAATTTTCACAACATGAATTCAGCTTACGCACTTTATGGCCTACTCTATTCTATATCTGCAACGGAGTAATATACTGATCAAACTTTAGTTTAAAGTTCAAAGATAAATATTACTCGCCCTATTGCTGTTGCGGACTGCACACTCCATTCACCGACTGCTGTCTGTCTGTATTTTGCAGCACTATCATTTTCATTACAATCGATAACGAAAACGGTCTATAAATATTTGTACACAAATCTATCATCCTCAGACTAAAAATACTAAACACTTTGTCGAGATTGATAATCACGCTGCGTCCACCAAGGATAATTTATTGACTTGTTCTATTACAAAGGATGATTTATTCACTATAGTAGCTCGTATCTTTTTTAATACTTGATATACTCTAAAAAATAAACTTGAAACTCTAATGATATTGGTCAATATATACCATATCAACATTCCATTTCAGAAATTCTACAATAAAAATGTTCGAGCGATGGAGCTTGCTAGACTAACGTACTTATATTAAGGTTAAAAACTATTATCATTCATTAAATAAAATCTATATATCTACGAATCTGACCCATCCAAACATAGCACTCTTTAACTAATAGCGAAAGTTCGCCAGTACTATTAAAAAAAACTATTTCTAACGAGAAACACTAAGATATAGGGAATAGATAAGATATAAACGGGCACAGTTATTTATTTCGGTGCTTCAACTAAGCGACAAGCACTATACATAAAAGTTACTATATCGAAAAAATATATATTAATAAATTCATGATAACTTCAGTATTTTAGCGACACCAAAATAATGTAACTAAATATTTACATATTCTTACAGGACTTAAATCTTTAAATATTGAGGGAATCTAAATTCTGAAGTAACTGAGTGCAAGCGGATAGCATTGAACTATGCAAAATAGTTGTATGGGTCTGGTCCGCGGGCTGCATTCTGAGGGCGAGCGTGTAGAATTTGAGGAATGCGCTAGATGCGGTGGCGGGACCGCGCTCGCACGTGCCTGACTCATACGGGGGCAGAAGCACAGGGACTCGTAAATAAAACTTCTACCTTTACTAAGGAACGTTTGCCCCCGTAAAATGCACATGCATGTGCTTACCGACTTGTTGGGACACGCGCGGACACCAAGCTGCATGTACCGATTTGGATGAGTCAGAATGTGATTTTCAACTATGTTGTCATTTTCATCTTAAAAACTTTATGGACTTTTACATTACTATTTCACTAGCCAACTCCACGCTTCATATATTTGTTTCCTTTATTTTAGTCGCAATCGATGAGCGAGCGAATGTTAAATAAGCGGGCTGTGATCGACCTCGATTGTCAAGCAATCAGTTGGACAGTAAACGACAAAACGTTGTGCTTATATAGCGGAAAATTCCTTTATTTTAAAATATATTGGCTTCACAATACCATACCTTACGATTAAATTAAGACGATATGTCGAAACATTGACAAGAACAATACTAGTAACTTATATTAAGTATACATTAATACATAAAAAATTTGACACATGATTACAATATTATATTATATTATATGATAAATTTTATGACTTACGAATGATACCTATAATTTATTTATCTAAAAGTTGGATAAACTTCCTGATGGAAACCGCATTAGTATAAATGTTTGAATGATTCCGTATCGAGCTATAGGGGCAACCTAGTCGGGCGATCTGTTCACGTACGCATCTGCGAATTCGCTCTTACATGGTATAATTTATAGTATGTGTTTGTGACATTGCATTCCTTGCGATTCGGGGGTAACGGAAGGCGTGATACGAAAGAGATTTTCACTTAAGTAAAGATTTATTGATCAAGAAATTCCGGGAGCCGTTAACGGTGGTTCCGAATGAGAGAGTAGTAAGGTTGAAGCATGTGGCGAGCGGGCGGCGCGGCGCTGACAGCGGCAGCGGCCTACGAGCCTTGTCCGAGCCCACCCGGATTTACATACTCCACACCGACCAACAGACGACTTTCCGGCGGTATAACTCCGACTACACCTGCGGCAACAAAATAAAAAAAAAGCTACAAAGCCTGCCACGGAACTGGGAAGTGCTCCGACAGAACCGCGGCGCTTAAATAAAACAAAAGTATGTCAAAAAGTTGCTACGTTACCCAGAGCCCATATAAGTCTACGCTTAATAAATTAACATAAAAAAAGCTACTTTATTTAAACGCGTTTAAGCTGCGCTAACTGAAAAGTATTGTTTATAGCTAAACTTGGCGATTGAGTCGATGTTTAAAAAATTCTGACACGCATACTATGATGAACTTTATTACATGTTTCGTATTAAGGCAATCTCTATTTGTATCACGCACAACCAAAATGCAGGGAGGGGGTCGTTAAATGTTATAGAATGTACCGTCTTGAACGCCAAATATTCTCAAAACGACGGTGTTACTCACTAAATTATAATTTACTTGGTATTAGTATATCTAGACACGCAAGTAGACCAATAGTGAAGGGTGTGTATGTACATACATATATCTGATGCCCGAGGTGGTTAACTTTGATCACTAATAGTATTTTTCCATGAATATTACGTTTTAATGTGAAGCTGTTATTTTAATGACGATATCAACGATACGGCTTAGTAATGGGTTTCGCTTATATCCAGTAGCCACACATTAACTTTATAATTATATTACAAGATATTATATTGAAGCTTATTTTATTTACGACTAGTTTAGAGGATGGCGATAAGGACGGTCGCATACATAGCGATTTTATGATCGAATTAACTTATATTTTAATTAATAATTTTGGTTGAAACCTTAATTTTGATGAAATAAATTGCGAGGCGTGATGAAGAATAGGTTTTGCCAAAGATCTTCCGTTAATTCCTTCGACTTGGGGTATTTAATATTTTAACATTGAACTATTTTATTATAATAACAACACGAAGAAGGCATAAAATACTTGCATCCAAAAATATCACACAACAACAACAATAGATATTATTATAAATAACATTATCGCATAAGCAGTGTAAATATATAAAATATAATAGAGAAATAACTTTGAAACACAAAGTAGGCACACACCTACGTAAGTATATGTTATAATTATAGCAAATATTTAATTAGGTATTAAAATAACATTTTTCAAGCTCGATTATATCATATTTTTAATTAAAAGAATCTAAACTAATGCTAAAAACGAACTACGCAAATAATATTCTAACTTTGGAAGTTTCCTACTCATCCTCTAAACTTAGTATTATTATTTTCAAATTAATTCCTAAATACCTAGGTAATCGTCTACAATTCTTATCTGCCTAGTAGATACTGTAGAAGTTAGTCTTACATACACTACAATAGTATTTGACCAACACAACATTATTATAACTTATGCTCAGAAAAACTTGTATTATATATATTTTCAAACAAAAATTATAAAAAAAATCACTGTAATTGATCATTAGAACACATGTTTTATAATATAAGCAAATAAGTATCATGCATCAAATCAATGATACAAACAAAAACAACGATAAATTGTCGGTCTGTTGTTACAAATAAAAATATATTGTAAATCACAGTGAAAATATTTATGTTAAATAGTTTACTCAGCCACTGATTAAATAAACCAACTTTAATAATTGGTACGGAATGTAAATGTTTCCACCGCTATTCATTTTCAAGTTAAGAAGACTTTGCCAAGTTGTGTTCAGTCTTGTTTAAATTTAGAAATTCAAACTCTACCACTACAGCATGCTTTTTGTTGAAGTAAATACAAGCTAAAGAGCTACGATTATTGAAATTTTATAGATTACGTTATAAGATTACATATAGTCATCCCTAAAACTATCCCCATTACTTGCTACACGATGAATAGTACTACGCAAAATTTTCAATACATATGTAAATTACATTTATAGTTGATCCGGCAAGGTTTATTGTGAAGGGCGTGCCGCCATCCTAGCCTTCAAATGTTATACAAAAGTTTTTCTATAATATTGCTATTTATTTCTTTCACGACTTTCAACGGATAATAGGTTAAGAAATATCGCAGATTTATTCAGCGTCGTGGTGCAAACTGTCTTAACTTTACCCTTGTGGATAACACTTTTATTAAATATTTACTGAGTTGCGTGTTATTCTACGGTTATTATATGAAACTTTTTAGTACAGTGTACAAATGTGTTCTTTATTGTAATGAAAATAATTTAGAATAACTTAATTGTGTCTTTTTGCATATTATAATATTAAATATACTTTTCTAGATATTCCAAATACCCATAGAAATATGTGTTAGTGAGCACAAAGGTGACTTAAATAGCTTTACTACACCACTACATGTAATTAGAACCATAAAAAGATAAATAATAAATTCTAAGATCATAAATTATGATTAATTACAATAAAACATTTAGCTATAACTATTTAAAATGAAAAATAACAATCGTAACTGTTGTGTTTTTGTACGCAATTGGCTTGAAACGTATGTCTCGCGTGCAGTAGTAGGTTTTAAACGGTAGTTTAAAAGTAATTAGCGAGAAAGTATTTGTTAGACTAATATAAAAACTAGTAAATCGCGGTCTCTGGCACTATGATAACATCAATTGAAAAATAAACGCGCGGATTCAAGTATTTCCAGTTAAAGTGCAGTTGCCCAAAATTTTACCGAAGTTTGTTTTTTGGAGACTACTATTTTTGGAGTAAATAAATTAGTTTCGTGCCCAAAATATATAAAAATTACAGCCAACCGAAAAACTTTTCTAATTGAACCCTCAATAAAACGGTATCGTAACAATGACAGAGAAAGGGTTTCAAAAGTACTTTTGACGTATAGTTGATACAATTATTGTTATTTTCAAATTATTTTTATACAGTGTTAAACAATTAAGCTTCTATGGTAGCTTAAGTAAAGACTTTGACACAGTTGTTTTTTATTAAAGGAGTTTATTTTAGGTTACAAAATTTACATATAAGTTACCACAAAAGGACGTCACTCTTTCAGTACTTTCCCTGTTTGAATGAGGAGTAGGCAATACAGTAATGCTAGGCGTGCCGGCGAGGGAGGGGCGCGGTCGGCAGGGGGGCAAAGCTAACGCGATATTTGCACTGGAGTGTTTACTTGACGCGTAGCATTTGAGAATCGTTAGGGAGAATCGTTTGTAAACACAGAGCGAGGCACTCGCATTTGGTAGGATTCTCTCTACAAAATGTTGAAGATAAACAATAAATAGCATTTCTCAAAACTTGGACGTTTTGTTTTGTAATTGACGGTTCGGCAGATTTATCTAGATGGCTCAGTCATTGTTAGAGGTGTTAACTTGTTAGTAGAGTTGTTAGTGAAGTTCAAACGAACTTTTTCCGGTGCTTTGAACTAAGTTAGTGATCGGTAAGTTAGAAACAGTCACCACAATCGATTAGCAAGCTAGGATTGTTATATTATATTATGATTGACGCAAGGCGTTAGCGGATCAGTGTCGTTTGCGAATCGTTAGCAGTTAGTGGAATGCATTGTCGTCGAGGCGAGTTCACAGATGCATGGCGTGTACATTGTAAACCCCACTGAGTTCGAGTGGGTGATATGGCAGGAGTGTCGCCAGGTGGTGGTAGTGATTGCCAGATAGTTGGTGGTGCAAGCTCGCCAAGGGATTACCTGCGGGGTATGGCAGCCCGAAGCTAGGATAGCCCGAATAGCTACGTCCTGCCGCGTAGGCGGCGTACGCTGCGGGGAAACCTGTATAACAAATAAACATGTGTTAATCAATTACTGATGAAACTTCGCCATCAATTATTGCATTACTTTTAGTACGTATGTAAAACGCGCCTCAGTGTCCTAATTTGAAAATAGAGACGTCACACAAAAGGTACGTAAAGTATATCGTACTAGTCTGGTACGACATTGTTTTGGACATTGTCCAGCAGATGATATAAACATCGTTAAATGTAGCGCACAGTGAGTGCACTAACGATGGTTTTATTCAATTAACAAACGCTTTACAGCAATTCACTAACAGATTAATTAAATTATAAAGTAAACTAGGACTACTCTAAAACATGAGAAAATGTGGCTATTTCAAAACAGACATTATTGCTAAAAGTTACATATATGTTTGCAATATCGCCTTTGTGAACATGGAGTCCGGTATAAAAATGTGAATGATTGATGGCCGGACCGTCGGCGGAGGCTGATATGATTACTGCACCGGATCGTATATCATATTATTGCCAATCAAAATAGTGTATCTGTCAGGCCATGTGATCCATTATGGCGGGTGGAGCACACCTAGACATGCTTTATAATACATTAATTAACTGTAGCGTGATACTCTCTCTATTAAAGTTAAATGCGTTAGTCAGCTAATTCGTCCGTTTTGGTAGAATCGAACTGTGCAAACTGAATTTAAATTTGTTTTAACTGAGCGTCTGAGAAGTAACTGGTCACTATCATTCCATTGTAACGATGATTTGAGAATGCAGGGCGTAATGGGCTGACTTTAAAAATATATAATGTTAATTGTAAACTTACCGTCAGGAAGAGCACCCAATGACCACATGAAATCTAGAAATGTAAAAACATTTACATAAATTGATCGATCCTTACACCTTATTTTATAAAATTGCGTGTACTAAAAAACATTGAAACATTTGAAACATCAAGAATACCGTGAGACACTATTTTGCTTGGCGAGAATGTTCATGTGGATCGTACAAACATATGTGTGATTAAATACATTATACTTATATTTAATTTCAAGTGTTTAAACATTCTAAAATTTACTACCATCCAATAGATCACTAAAATGAATTCAATGGGGTATGTTAGTCCTCTATCACCGATGATATTATTTTATATATACTTAAATCGTTAATCTATTCTACACATTGTTAGTCTAGAGCTAAACATGTTAAACAAACAGACGTATTCAAATATTTTAGAAATGATATTTATTAATCTAAAATCTACCGAATTTTTCCTACTTTATATAAGTTAATACAATTAATAATACTATTATTAGTTAATACGAGATCTACTTTGGTAATACAAATTTGAGTGTTATACCTTATTGTTAAAAGTACATATATTTAACTAATAGGAAAGAAAATAAAAATAAACTAAACAACTAAAATGAGTGATAAACTCGTAAAATAAACTATGCATTAAAATAATATATAAGAGACGAAGAAAAATATTTATCTAACAATTCTATATAAATAACAAACTTTGTCATTTCATTTAAGTACTTCACCTATTCGCTAATAGAAAATATTAAATAGAAATAATAAAAATAAATACAACACATAATAAGACTAAAAAAATTCACAAACTCATAAGTTAGTAACATCGACTGTTGATAGGTACCTTTTCTTCCAATGATTACATTTTTTGTAAAGCCGACATCAAGTTGCAAAGCTATTTATAGTAAAAGGCTAAGGAATATAATAATATAATTTAAGAAAATATTGTTTTCAAAAAGATCTCTTCAACCAACCGCAAGTAACTTGTCTAGAATTAGTTTTCTAAGCTGCTTTAGTTGTTTATTATGGATGGAAATGTAGCAAAACTGGCAAGAATCAGCAGGACTTTAAGGTCCTTGTTAAGTATTTCATATTAAAACTACGTATAAATCAGAAAAAATACCAGGCTTAGTCTATATCCTCTATCTATTTAAAATCATATGTCTTTAAGCACCTACTACCTGGTAGAAAAATATTGCTTTCTATTACCCTACATAAAATTGTTCCAGATGTATTCTTCTACTATTCAATATAAATGTAATGTTTCAGTAACCTTTGTATAATAACTGTCTCTATAGATCCTCTAAATTATGTTGGTACACATTTCAAAATCTGCTATCTAACTGATTTACTAATGGCAATTACTAAAATAAGACACTTTAGATATTATCTGTTTCCTTAATTACAACAAAATAAATATACTGTGGGTACGATAGAATAGAGGAATGTGACAAATAGTTAGGAATAGATAGGAAATAACGCCAGCGCAGCCTAATTACACAATTATCAAAGAAATATTTGGCAAATTAAAAGGGTTGGTGCGGATGCTGTTGGAAGAGGATTGCGGATCAGAGTGGCAGAGGAGTGGGTAGCGTTGAGTGAGTAAGAGGAGAGTATAGAGTGGGTATGTCGAGTGCGTGAGCTCCAAGGAGTTCGGATACCGAGTAGGCAAGAGGGGGTAAGGTTAAAGGTGCTAATGTAGGACGCGGGGGTCTTGGGGTAGGGCGCAGGGCGGCGAGAGCACGACGGTACATGGTAGCAGCACTAGCGGACCCTGCGCCCATTCCTGTACCCGTCAATAGCAGCTGCGCGGGCGCATGGACGGGGTAGGGAGCGTACCGAACGCCACCGGCTGCCACGGCGCTACCTAGCAACTCACCGTAGGCCCCGCGGCCGGCAGCTCTCGTCTTGGCCAAGTTAGCTGGGAGCATTACTTCTTTCGGTTGTGCCTTTTTGCATTCCACCTAAAACAAAATTTTCATTATAATAATATGAATAATTACGATTTTATCTAAAAATATAATTTTTTATATTATCCGTAGCGTTTGCATTTTAGTAAATCATATTTTAAACTTCATTGATTGTTTTCGTTTGCTGTGCCACCACAATAGCCTAACAAAATGGTTCTAATTGTCAAGGAATTAATTGCTATTATTGTGCTTGACAGAACTAAGTAAATATCATTATAAAATTGGGTGAGTCGTAAAATTATGGAAGAAAGGGGGTGACAAAATCAGTCGACAATCCGTAACGCTTCACGGTTCGACTCATAAATTGAATTTTAATATACTTTATTAAGTCAAAGAGCTTACCATTGAATGCTTATTATGCTGGAGAACTAAATTTACAAGGTTGGAAATAATTGTTTACAATAATTACAATACTAATATAATTCTACTCAAGAAAACTTGATTTGTTGTTTTAACTCTGTTTCATTGATATTAATATTCTACTTTCTTATTTCAGCTCAATAAGAAAATGCATTGCTTCTTATTTAAAGAACAACGTAGATGATTTGCTTTTATCTTATAATTAAATTTTCCGCTTAATATCTTGCATCTTTCACGCTCGGTGGATTGACGTAAATATAAATTACCCAATCTACGCTAACCCAAGCCGAAATATCGCTACCAAGTGAAATGTACATGGAATGTATATAGGCTTAAATCATCCAAAAACCACTGAAATAAATCAGTGTGCTGTATTTTATTAATTTTTCATCAAATATAGAAGTTTCAAAACACTAGATATTAAATGAAGAGTGTTCCTTCAGTTAAAAACTTATGAGAGACTAATAAGTTTCTAATAGAACAATGTTTTAAAGAATATGCGAACGCACATACATAACTTAGATATTTCATGATAAATTGTTACTTGTAAAACCGCTTGGCAGACGGACTAAAACTTGGAGTTACATTTTTCATCGGCGTGCATAATCGCGACGCGGTGTCGTTGTAGTAGTAGGTAGACATAAAGTCCCGTCCACATTTGTCATGCGGACGTCACGAGTCGACAAATGAAGGCTTTGCCACGGCAAACGCCACGGCGTTGGCGCACTTTATGCACTTTACACAACTTTCTGCGCTGACATGGAACTACGTGCTTTTGCATTAAGTGCGAGGAACTGAGTGTAAGACTCCATCGTGTAGAGTTCTCACTAAGTTTTATGCTAGATAACGCTGAATAATCAACACGAGATGTTGACCTTAAGAGGTTAGATTAAACATGTACTTATTACAAAATAGTCCATACATTTTTATATACATAGATAACAAGTATATTAATGATTTTAGCTCTCTTTGTGTGAAACTACAATGTCAAATAATAACAAAAGCTCAATATATAGCAATTATAATAGCACAGTGTGGAAACAATGGATTTAAAGCTTTCCATAACACAATCGGTATTCTTCGATCGTTCGTAGCATAAAAGTAGTGAGTGTGGCAATTTGTCACTGCCCATAAAGCTTTACAAATGAACCGACGCCTACGCTGGTGCCGTGGACACTAGCGTTTGGTCAACAACACGCAAGCAAGTGACTAGCTTGACAAATATAACCATAACGTACACAAATTATATTTATCAAATTTTCGACAAACGTTTCACAAAACCGAATACAGAATATATAAGAACTAAGACACAGATTTCTATTTCCCTTCTAAATTCATATATAGATTGGGCTTGAAGTAAATTCTGTCCGTGCTTCGATGTTAATTGATGCCGAGTCTGGCGAGCGGAGTGGGGAAACAAAAGCTCACAAACAATTCGCATCGGTGTTCGCAATCCCGATCAAGCGTTCGAAATCGCGACGCAGTTTAATGACACGAAAAATAACAAAGGTAAATTGTATTTAACCCCACTAGGTAGACGCGCCCCCGAGGCTATATATCGATCGGAGCCCATCGAGTAGTATTCGACATCGACGCAAAGATTTCGGAATAACCGAGCGGACTTAAGATTCTATAGGCCGGGGCTTACTGCTTCTTGAACTTGAGCCTTACCGCCCACAAATTATGCGCCTAATCCCATCGATGTGTGTTAAATTTAATTGTTTCGCTGGAAAAGACCGCGTTTCATACTTCACCACCTTCGTTGATCACTCGCAGTTAGAAGCGTATTAATGTAAATATGAAATCATTAAATTTTTACTCCATTGATTTACCAATTTCTTTTTAAGCAGGAAAAATATTAAGCGAATATATATGTAAATATTAGTAAGAAACGCGTTGGGTAATTGAGTTAAACTTGGTCACATTACTTTGAAAATATTTTATATCTTTTACGTAAGAAATATATAGATTCAGACTGGATATTTTTTTGAAATGTATGACTCACACACAACAAATTAGGATATATTAAACATTTATTTATCAATGATAAACTTTGTGTATTAATAAGAATACATGTGCTTTTGTATATTCATATTTCTTCATCTGAATGGACCAATGTGATTTGAAATAATATAAGCGCAACGTTATTATTACTTATGTGATTCTACTTTATGGTAAAAGTTTCGTACAAAGTACTGCAGATTCCTTTCGAGCATGGCACGATACAAGAAACTACGAAATAAAGCAAGTTCTTGAAAGTACAGTATATGTTTACCGAACTAGTTCGCATGTGTGTTGACATTAACTGCATTTTATAAGATTTTGCGTTTGTTTCTAGCAATAAACCGGCGGGCAACAGGCCAAACAGATAACTCGGATAATATCATTAAATATTAAGGGTTTAAAAATAACAAAACATTGATATAAATAAAACTATATACCTAATTTGATAAAATCATTACGAGCCAAAATGTATATATAGTTTGAAATCATATAACATTTGAAATAAAAGGAAATAGTACATTTAACATTATCTGTAGACACACTGAATAATAAAACGTATATCAATAGCATAAGAACATGTCTACGTACGTGAGAGATAAACGAAGACTTAGGGACAGGGGAGAGGAGGGGGGCTTAGATAAGTTTATCAGCGAAGCCTCTCGCCTTGGTATTGACAGAACGTCGCAAGCCTAGCAGTGATTGCCGTTAAACGGAAAACGGAGCGTGGGAACCGGAGGCTAGGTGACAGCTCCACAAATACAACTACGTTTTAAAAACTTATTCAACGTCTTACTCTTTTTCAAATAAAAGTTTAAGCTTCCGATTGCAGTTTTAAATGATTTCCAATAAATATATATATTTGTTAAAATTTTTAAACGTTTTCTAAATATGTCTTTTTCAATTTCCTAAGTATCTTATATGTATATGTATATATATATATATACGATATTATGACCCACTTCGGTAACATTAATTTTTAAAAACACTTCGATCTCTACTTTTCGCCCGAAATCGAGACATTGCGTGTTGAGTGGAGCCGGAACTCAGCGCCGCGCTTTGTCTTAGCTACCAAGAGCAGAGGAATGAAGCCTAACACAAAACCAATACGTATTTACAGTCAGATACTATCACTGCACCACGACGGCGTGGATGGAAAAATGTATCTAGTGAGAACATCATACAAAACGCACGAATGCACGAGCATCATATAAAAGATAAGTCACAAATCACTTGCGTTCAACAGGTCACGGATAATGCTTACTCCGCCGCACCCGGGAGTTCTTTTCCATTACGTAGCTGTTTGTTTGGAGGAGTGCATAAGCGTCAAGACGCTTCCCAGTTGAGCATATCAGCGCTTTGTTACTTAAAGTGTTCAAGTGTTTACTTAGAGGGCGAGGAGAAGGAAGGGGGATGCGATAAGTTGTAATGCGTGAAATTCAAATTAGATATACATTTGAGTCGTCGCTCTTCGTCGATAAGCGGTAACGTTACCTGAAACATTTTGCAAATAGCCCTCCAGCCACTCGTGCTCTCTACCGCAGTTTATGTGGAGACGTGGAAAATATATTCGTAGACGGCTACGAGCGATTTGTAAAAATATTCCACTAAATATAGCTATGCGAAACTCTGGAGAGAACATATACTTACGAATGCATGATGAATAAGTCGTATTAGGATTTAATAATCTGTTTTTTGATAGTTTACAAAAATATAATATAAAAATCTAACAATTTTATTCCCTAAGTCTCACAAGACATGAATTGAAAAGCACTGTAATCAATATTCTTTTTAGAAGGCTAAGGTCTGTGACTTTGCAAAACCTTGATCGCAAGAGGTTTTTATCGAAATTTATGTCGGCTAATGTTATTATTCATATAAGTTAAGCTCCAAGCTTGTTTTATATGAAATTGAAAAGATTTCTGAAAAGTGTATTACATTTTCATGTTACTACAACGGTAATTTAGTAAGTAGCCTAGGTATATACTGCCTAATACCTAAATTAATTATATATTTAGTATATTTATTATCTAAAATGATAAAATTACTAATTTATCGTTAATACGATACTTTAATTTTGCTGTATTTTCTCTAAAATTAATATTAATCTAGACTATGAAGTCAATAACATTTTCATTTCTATAAAGTAACTTGTTAGAATTAATTAAAATGAACATATAGTGTAATAAACAGTTTTGAATTTAAAATAAAGTTACCCACACTTGCCGTTGTTGAATTGTTAGTTAGGCATTAAATATTGAGAAACAGTATAGAGCCGCTATACGTTTCTACAACATTCATCGTAGCACATTATGTACGCTAACAGCTATTTCAAGAAAATCGATGGAATCAGTTATACAGTACTTCGATAAGTATTTAATTAACTATAACAACTGTCGTTTAACTCCCAAGATTCTCACATTTAAATTCAATACGTTACTAAAACTATATTTCTAATAAGAGTTTAAAGTAGTGTAGACAATGTTACAAGTGCTTTTAAAAATAAAATGTTTCCAAATTGAATAATTATGTAAAAAACTTAAATTTAATACATACAAGAGACAATAAAACAGAATAGATGTGCGTTGCAAAACCAGGAGTGTTAGCTGCCGTTTGCAATTGTAAGCAACCACTATTACCGTAGACTCGTTGCTTAACTAATTCGTTTGAAGCTCGCAAGCAGAATTCAAACTATTAAAAAAACTATTTAGTCAATTGAATAGCTGCTGTAATGAATTTGTATAATATTAGTCGGAGGAGCTGAATAAAATATCAATAAAAGTGTTTCCATGTACGATTCGAAAACGCTTTAAGGATGAACTCTTTGGCCAATGCCAAACGAAAATGCAAACGACGTACTGTATCTCGAAAAGTGGCATTAAAGACTACTTATAAGAGCAATTTGCATTTTAGTGCATAATTGTGGAATGTGGGCATCTGTTATGTATGCGTTAATGCAGCTTCAATTTGCAAAATTGGATGTCTCTACGGCCGGCGATATAGCTTCTCTTTTATATGTTAAACGCCCTCTGCTTTCATTAGGTAATGAAAATTCATTAGTCAAGTATACATTACGTATGTAGGCTATAAAGGTTAATCTAATCTTATCATTTGATGTTATTACCTAGATTACTTTTTCCTATATTTGTGCACACGCGGCTAAATAGCAAGATATTTTATATGAACAAGCAAGCACCTCGAGTACGAAGTTTACGATGCACGTACATACATATTATAAGCTGTAGCAATTAGTAGCAATTAAGTGGGTTGGAGCGTAGAGCGGCTGCGGCGCCTTGTCAGACGGCCACCGACTAGATTAAGGTTTGCGGCACATGGTCCCGCCGCTCGTAACTTGTTTTGCATGAATCTGTACGCGACTTTCATATGACTCTCACGAGAGAACTCAGTTCAGCACCTCTAATGTAAATTAAATTGTGCACAAGAAATAAAGCTGGGCTCCTCGGTCGGTATTTATTGCTGCTCGCGTCTCCTTACTCCCCCGTAATGGGAATGCGGAGACGACGCACGAAGCGCAGTAATGAACAGGGCTGCCCATACGTATAGGCTTTATTGATGATACTCTCTTACTATTACGGGTGGAGTCATTTATATTTACAAGGATGAATCGTACAAGGGTGATGTCTTCAAACACGGTTCTGTCATATGGTGTAGTTCACAGAGTCCTCTAATGGACTTAGGGAGTTGTATGTACTTTAATACAATTTGACACTCCGCAATTCTTTTACATTAAGTCCTTGTGTAGCAATATTTATTATTATATCATCAATAACCTATTAACCATTATTATATAATTGGAATAATGAAGTAATATTAATATAAAATAATTATAAGCCATAAAAGTGTTAGGAAAAAATTAAAACTATTGTTTTTTTATATTATTTACTAAATTCCATATCAGTTTGTGAGGTGGGAGCGAAGGTTCAGCGTATACCACCTGTGATTAATTAATTTTCTTTCACGCTTCAAATTTAAGTTCAAGTCGAAATCGTTAACGGCCGGAAAGGCCTGTTGAGCCATAATTTACGTCTTCGCTAACGCCTAATATTAGTTGCGTCACTTGTGAATTGCGTGCCCTGTGTGCATTATAAACATTAAATGTACGTAGGAAATTAGATGGTTGTTCCACAGTGATTGACGTTATGTTATTATAGTCGAATTTTATAATTTTTTTATACAAATAGGTAAATTAAAATGTCTTATATTCCTTAGTTTAAAATAAAGTTTAAAAAAAGGTATAGTTCCAAGTATTAAAAGGTAAACAATACAAAAAAATATTCAATTACAAATTTAATTATCATTGAAATACATAATTTAAATTTGTTTATAGAAAAAAAATATGTATTTGTAACATTATTTATCTACTTATAATTTTAGTAAAAGTCGACTATAAGTTGTGTAGACAGAAAATCGGCTGGGAAGAATCAATAAAGCTTAGAAGGAAAGCGCTGGCTCCTGTTAAAACGGGAAGTTTATGGTAATGAAGCTTGTGGAGGAACATGTGATTGATTGTTCGACGAGGGCTGCAGAAGTGCGGGATGAAGCGGCCAAGGGAGACTAGGCGTCAATTCATTCTTGTCGCTTTGAAATATTTGCAGCCTGAGTTTAAATTAAATCAGGTTCTGATACTGTGTGATACTTAATATTAAGAATATCTACTCGTATATGTCTAGATAATCGTATTGGGCCCGATGCTTGATGCCTATAAGCACACTATTCTTTAACAGCATCTACGACAAGGGTTATACGGTCTTATACTAGACGTTTAAGCGTTGAGAGAAATGGCGATCGAGGATCTCAAGATTTAAGTGGCAGTTTCAAATGTGCCTACTTTTAGTGTTATTTCCTAAACGGGAACCATTTGTTTGCCTCTGCATGTACGATCGAGGAGAAAAATATACGCGATACCTAAAATGGTTTTGCAAGTGTTTATGCGATTGCTTGAAAGCGAGTGCACTATTATATCCCCCAGCTTACTTTACCACGTTTTTGGTAGCGTAAGAAGTGCTTTCAACGCCTATAATGCACTTGTATTGACAGTCTACTTACGATATTTTAAACATTTCAATGTTTGCAAAATAACTTAAAAGATTATTATAAAGTAAAAGATAACAATTTTTATATTTCATTCAAGTTTGTTACTCAATATACACATAACATTACACGGATCGCACAAAAGGGATGACTGCGGTATTGAAATTTCGGGCGTAACAGGTAAAGAAAAGGCTCAGGTGTCAGGCTCGGCTGCTTAAATCCGGCAAATAGAAATTGATGTTGGAGGCGAAATCCAAACTACACTATATTTTACACATTTTGCGAAACATCCGCAAGCTTTGTTGCTAAAATTCATAGTAAAGTGAAGCAATTAAGAGAGTAATGTATAAGGACGTAATGGACTGAAGAGAATTTGTTGCAACGTTTTAATGGGGCCCGTATTTATCTTGCAAAATGAAGCTCCACTGTTGTGCTTAAACTTTCTTATGTTACCTTGTTTTATAATTATTTCCTTGAATCATTCATAACATACAAACAATATTATAATTGATATTTTTAAAGATTAAAATATATTTCGGCTATTATGGCGCAGTGGGACAGCGTCCGACTGTAAAGCGATTAGTTGTGGGTTCGATTCCCACTTGGCTGAATCATCTTTTTTAAATTATTTTAATTTAAATACGAACTAATATTTAAGACGGAAAGTAGAGAACAGAGTGTCCTGCAATTAGGTTATCTCAGACTACCCTGTTTTGTGGAAAAAAACGTCAAACTGACAATAACATATTTGGATTAACAAATTATTATATTGTTATATTTTATTTTTATTACAAACCTCTTAAACAATGGATCTTCTATTAGTTATCTTAGCCAATGCCTGGAATGAAGGGAATTGTTTTTGCTAAAAACTTGCTTAAAGCAAAGTACGAAGCCCCTACCCTATCAATTGGTGTAGGAAGGCGGAGTAGCTATTAGCTTAACGACCATTTTAATATAACAGATGACATATTAAATTTACGAGGGCAGCTACTCGTAACGTAAACATAGACGCTGACGTGACGCCTCTATCTTCTTTATTGCCTGCGTAAATATAACTATTACATCACTTTACGATATGCCAACAATACTTTTTAATGAGAAACATTTTTGTTTAATGAGAAATATTTAATATACTCCGGAAAATTTTTTTTTTTTCATCCCTACATAACTTTATGGATCGAATTGTATACGAAAATAGCATAAAAAAGATTTTTACCGTAAAATTCATTATTTCCTTTGGCACGCAACAAAAATGGGACATAGTAATAAACGATTAGTTCTTATTTCGTTTTGTAGGTACAGTAGCGAACATTTTTCGACAAAATTCGTCATTTATTTAGATGCCTACGAGAAATAAATTACTATCGGACCGGAGTTTAATCGATTGTATAAAACGTGAGAGCGGCGAAATTCCCAGATTACAAATGAAAGGTTTCCTTTGCTAATTAGCCTCTGGATTAGACGCGAGAATGAAAGACTGGTGACTGGTTTTTATTAACGACTACGACGAATACATTACGCCAGAGTCTCTACACCTCTCGTGCCGTATGGGAGCGAACCGTAATTACTCTAAAACACTACCCATTTGTTTGATGTCTTTGTTCGTTGTTTGCTCCACTTAGGGCGCACATCACCCCCGATTCCTTCTATTCGACGCATACAGCGAGATTCGTACAGCCATTATGGTTCGAAACAATGGCGTGCAAAAAACAGGCATTAACAATTCAGGAATATGCATCGACAACATAGGGCGGTATCTGTTCCCTGCCTTTCAGACTGAAAGTACAGTGAAGGGAAGTTTAAGTGACTAGGTAGATAATGGCTCTTCTGAGCGTTTGTAGGTATGCGGTGCCAATTTTGAGGGTGATTCGCGTACATATTTTATATATTCTATACGAGGTTTTGTCTCCGAATGACAGGGGAAAATATTTATTTTGGTGAGTTTTTTCAATTAAAATCATAATAGCTTAGTTACTTATTTAAACTAAAATATCAATGCATCACGTTAAACTATAATACTGACAGATTGTTTAGTAAATTTTAAATTAAAGAAATTAAAGTATAAGTCGGGTCGTTTTAGAGAAACAATTCATATATTTAGCATAATATACAAATTCCAAATACAATTGTTACATATAATATTACTTTCGCACTACACTTTGTCATAGCGAAATGTTGTTAAAGTTGGCATTTAATTTTACTAACATGGGCTTATAACAAATACAGTTAATAACCAACTTTGTAATTCTATGTTAATTGCCGCGGTAATTATACTGTAGTTACTTTTATTGACGCTATCAACTGTTGTGGATGATAACAATGAATTGGTTATAATATTCTAATTTCAAACGATTTTAGAATTATGCTATATTATTATTATGATACGAGCGCGGTGTGCGGCGGCATATTAAAGGCTTATAATGTTAGTTGTTTAAAAGTAATTATTATTTCATGGCGGCGTGATTAGATTTGTAGTATAACGGCGGAACGAAACACCTCTCATAATCGTTGAGTGTTTAATGCATTTGTTATAATAACGTTATTCAGTATTAGCTCTAGATGTTATTCATAAAAAATATATATTAAATTAAAATATAATATACCAATACCAATTTCGTTTATATATACAGATCACAGTAGCATTTGGATAATCATGTCGAACTCTCCATGTAAAAAAATCTAAAACGGTGGCTTTAGTGGCGTTTTATTGGTCCTGTTTGGACCCATGCCAGCTCGCTCCTTACTCTAATTGATATCAGCCCGATAACGTTAGCATTAGGATTGAATTTTCAAGAGCCACGATTTTTAACCCAAAATCAAGAAAAGTTTTGCAGAAATATAATTATTATTAATTTGATATATAATAATCTGTAAATAAGTCAAACTGTATAAGAACCCAGCAACCGGCTTTTCATAGCTTATAGATTATATAAAATAATATTATAATCATTAACTCAACTCGATGCATTTGACTAAACAGTTTAAAAGTACTAAACTATACAGTTTAAAAATTCAAAATATTATTAAGCGACACGATATTTTTATAAAATGAAGAAGAAAAAATTGCAGGTAGGTACGTGATTGAGTGGGTGTCGTTGAATAGCTCGTATAAAGTGCTATAGAATTTGTTAAAGTTCATTGTTACTGTGCCACTCTTGTGAAAAGCTTGCAAAACAGATTTTAAATTCTTTTAAAAATAAACTTATGAAAGATGATATTGTAATAATAAATATTTACATTTTATAGTGCTTTTATTAATAGCTTTAATAGATTCTTGTTTATACTCTAGTTAAAATAGATTTCAATGTTTAAATTATATACTATATTTGAAAAACTCATTATTTGCAGAGTTCCAAATAGCTTTTATATATGAAATACCTTACAATTGAGAGAAAAGATTATATAGACAAAGCACCCCAATATAATTTTTTTTTATTTTATATACAAAAGTCATATTTTTCCTATTCCGTCGTATTTGAGTGGCCATTAATATATAACTATTTTAAAGCACCTAGGTACCCTTGGTACTGTTGGTACCTTCATAAGGTACCAAATATGATAAAAATGTACTGATGTAACTGATATGTTTTTGAGTATTAGCAGTTTTATTTACAGTTACGGTTTGAATAAAAAATATATTTTTTGTGTACATAATTAAGTCTATATACCTTTTAACATACAAAGGAACCATGAGTAAAAAGAAAATTACTGTTTGGCAGAAATAAATTATATTAGATAATGTATAAATTGTAAGACTAGTACATACCATTTTGTTGTTGATTTCATGAAAATGAATTTCGCACACTTTGTCGACTATGTCTTCGCTCTGAAATGTGACGAATCCAAAACCTGAAACAAGCATAATAATACCATTAGAAATCTTCAATTATATAACTGTACCAAAAATAATGATTATTTATTATAAAACCTTGATCTAACTTTATTTATCTATAACAATTGAAATTGTTTTAATAAAGCGACACTTCAAAAATTAATTGTCGATCTCAAGAACTTTCTTCGTTAGCTCGAGACGATGTCTACATTTTTAATTAAAAGTCAATGTTCTTCTTGTTATAATAAAACTTGCGATCCAAATGTATAGGATTATTGTTAACAACTTAAGTATTGCTATTGAAAGTGCAATTTAACTGAAGCCGGGCTTAATATTGTAATATTCAATCATTCGGCAATCATGATTTGATTGCATTATTTAATGGTATCAAATCAATACGATTGCCGAGAGTCCAAGCATCATTACTTATTTGCCCTAGAAGTAACATTATTTAATCCTTGACTGCATAAAACCAATTATTTATTTTCTATAACTTAGTACATACATTTTGCTGTTTGTTGCTTTTTACGTCAAGCAGCTAAATCCTTTTACATAAAGCCAATTTCAACTATATTCTTGTATGAGTGAAATTTAGTAAAAATAAAATCGGTAAGTAAAGAGTTTCGCCGCCATTGTTTCTAGAGACAATAGAAGCTAAAGTTGTGTTTAAAGTGACAAACAATAGAAGGCAGCGCAACGAGTTTCTATTGCACGTTAACGATTAAGACACACACGGCTGACGTGATGCGTCCACCCTGGCAAATAGCATTAGCGAGCCGTTCTGTAAACAGTTGATGCCCATAAGCGAGTTTATGCCCCTAACATAGTGGAAAGCGCTGTAGAGTTTAAAGTTAACTTATTTGATTCCTGTCTAACTGTCTGATAAAATATTAGTTACGAATTGGTCTAGCGCTCGTCCTAGAAATTCGCAAAATGAGCATTAAAATTTCCCATTACGGTCGTAAGTAATTATAATTTGTTATTTATTTTATAAGAATTAGCGTTACATTTTCTGTTTTATATCTAGTTACCTTTTACCGTTGGTAAGCCTAAATAAACAACGTGTCCTCTTTCTTCGTCAAAACTAGGGCGCACTTGGTATTTCACGCGCGGTCGGTTGGCTTTGCGTACGAATTGAGGCACGGATAGTAACGCCCTCGAAAAGGCAAATAGGGTTTTGTTAAGCGATCTGCGATGTATTTTCATTTGGTTATAAGGTCGCTACATAACATTTATCAAACAGGAAAAATAACTTTCGTAACAAGGTAGTTGTATAGCTAAAAATAATACGGAATAATCTGTCCAGTGACTATTGAGAGTTGACGGAACAATTGTTTGATGGGAATTTGTTATAACTAAAATAAAGATATATAAAGATAATAGATTTAAGATAGTTACTCTGTTGAAATCAGGGTAGAGCCGATTTGCTCCGTTATTTATGCGGGTGTGTAAACTGAATAAAGTGGGAAGTAAGCATCGGCGTCCGGCGAGCGAAGTTATCTGCGGGTATAACGCCTCTGCAAATATTAAATCAGGTCGACGATTGGAAACACACAGCCAAAGATATAGTATCTAATTCGAATGATTGTTCCATTTCTGTGAAACTAACGCTGTAATATAATATTGACCAATATGAAACCGAAAGAGAATAGAGAAATAGCATTGTCATTGACCACGTAAAAAGTTTTGGGTTTCATGTTGCCTTTGTGTGCTCGTGGTAGATAGATGGGGCATTTTCGTGAAATTCGTCCACGTCACTTCTCGTAAATGGAGAAGATAAATAATCTCTGCGTAGGAAAAGGATTTCGTAAACATAATTATTTAAGCTGGCGATTGTTGCTCAAACTGAACTAATAACTTTTTTCAGGTTTAATTAACGCCTCGATTCTTTATTGTGTCTCGACAATTGGATTAGTACTTTGCCTATTTAAAACAATTAGAAACGCCTTTAATTATAATTAAAATATTATCTCTCTTAAAGTTTCTAGATGCATTATGTTTTTTTTTCAGGTTCACGTGTTTTCCCACATAGTAGGGCAGATATATTCCGTCCTCCACTTTCCGCCCTAACCCAAGTTTTTTTTTCATTAGAGTAGCGGAAGACAATGCTGTGTTTTATAAATACAATCATTCCCCCCAGTGGATGATATAAATCTATGTTAATGATACAAGTATACAATAACTATAACTAATTCAGTTAATATTAATAATTTAAATTCCTTTACAAAAAAAATCTTAAAAGAAAAGTCTTTTTATTATATTACTTTTATCTGTTATTTTAATATGAGAGGAGCTAACTTAAAGCGAAGATTATGAATGTGTCTGCCAATATCGAATATCTATCTCGACACATCTGTCGGGCGGCACGTGGGGCTGTCAGTGGGCGGTCCCCGCCCGCACCCGAATCACAGGCAGTATAGTATGGTCCGCACTGTATGAAACACAGGCCGGTGGCGTTTATGACGCTATAATAACCATATAAAACGCGACTTATTGTACGCATCGATAACAGACTTATACAAAACTTTATTTCCAAAACGATGGTGTACATCACTTGATGCTATATCCAAGAAGTACATATGTAATATGCTCGAACCCATCTCTTGAAGCTTCAAGTAATACTACTCTTAGAAATTATGCAGCTAATTGAATGAACCTATGCAGAATTCTCCGCGACTTTTTATTCTTGTTCTCTATGAAATAACAGTAACGTTCTACGTTCGCGGTAACAAGCAAGTTTTCATTAGGAGTGAGCTCAACAAGCACTCAGCTGAGCAGCGGCGAAGTTGTCCGCTGGCCGCGCTCCGACGTTCAAACTTTTGTTATTGTTTCGCTTCATTATTGTAATACGAAATACGCAGCGCCATAATTAAGAGCTAGGGAATTGTCTCATCTGATGTAATAGTTGGACGAAAGTTTTATCAACCAACTCATCGTGACAGAATGTTTGCCCCATAACTATAATTGCCAGATTGCTTTACTAGATTACTTACGATATCAATTGTTATAACTTAAAAAAAAACTCTGTTGAAATATGGCGTGGTGCTCACAATGAAAGGAGCGCTGTCTCGATCAATGTTATTAGAAACCTATTAACTGGTTCATTGTTGTATCTTTATATGTCTCGCTGTCCACTGCTTCTTATGATGAGGTTTTATTATAAGATACTTGGGGTAAATCTTATACGTAATAAGGCAGCTGTAACACATATTCGAGATAGCTCATAAGCAATTATCTCTCGTATTTTATAGCTCACTAATAAAATAAATAATATCAAAAATCACAAAAGATTATTATATATATTTAAGATTATTGTATATATTTATACAGTTTATGATAAGTTAAGTATCGAGCATCTTCTATAATATGTATTATTAACAATCACAAACCGTTGAAATTTCAGTTTTATTTATCTGAATATAAGGTATTATTGTCAAGTCAATTTTCTATTAGCAAACGTAAGCACTCACTTATTTCTGTATTTTAGCTACTATACAAACAACATAGTAGACTAGTGAAGTCGTGTTCAGGGATATGCGCAAACAGTTTAGCGCTATTGCCGTTCAGAAAATAATACACACATTTGATTCCAAGACAAATATTTGACGAGAGGCTAATGCATTCGTAGCGAGGTATTGTTAGTGCAAACTTTCGGCAAGCGAAGAAAGTGGCGGATAAAAGCCGTTGCAAAAAGAATTGGCTCCTCTTCATTTTCTCTATTGTGAAGTTGAATGGAACACAAACAATCAACTTTCTCGTCGAGTTGATTGTGTGGAGACACCCTTATTGTCTACGCTCAGGTAAATAAAGTAGAAACACAATTGGCCCGCTACTATGTGCGACGGCCTGCTCAACTTTTAAATTCTCTAACTTCAATCTTATTCAGTTTCTTTTACTTCTTTCAGTTTCTTTTACTTACCTTTAGAAAAATGTCTTTCTTTGAGGCACGATTAAAAAAATCGCTGCAAAGTTACAAAACGTGAACGGAAGTAATGGCAAATCATGTAATTTTAGAATTCAGTTCAATGTAAAAAAAATATTAAAGATATTTACAAAATATAAGTCGTGCGGTCAATTTCTTCCAATTTTTCGATAACGGCACCATTAATATTAACTTTGATATGACTTTGTACCTTTTATTTGTGATTTTTATTTTATTTGTTTTCGCCATTGATATGGAGCAGCGTATGTGCCTTATATTTTTACTATAGTAATAAAAATGGTAATATCCTTTAAATTGAAAAAAATAATTGACATCATATAAACACAATGAATTTAGTTATTTAGTAATATAACATAATCTTATGCGTCTATAATATAATAATCTGCTAACAATAATGTATCTTATAATTTTCCCAAATTTGGTATATAAGTATTTGAAAAATAACTAAAGCGATTATTAAAATTTAATTGATGTTAATGGAACTTGAATTAGGATATAAGGTGATAGTGTCGGGTATAAATTAAAAGCGAGCCTTGCCACAATTTATAATTTGTCAAAGAAATGAGAATGAAATGCCAACACTATGCAGGTACTCTAGGTTTTACCTGCAAAAACGCAGATGCAAAACTAATAGTATTTAATTATACATATTTTAGAAACAAGTTACAGAGAAAAGAGGAATTAATATCTTGTTAGTGTAATGTGTTACTTTCGAGTTGTTTCGTGAAAGTCGTTTACAGTGAAGAGGCGAGTCTTTCCATGTTAGTTTAGGATCTACTACACCCGTAACTTAAGCTAATGACAACCTAACCTATTTACCCAGTAAGAATACTTCCGTAAATGCCTTCCTCTATTCTGCAATATAATAATACCTACGGATTATTATATTGCAACAGCTTTTCCTTTTGAAGGTTCTTCATCCTGCGTTCAATAACATTTTGGTGAAAGTGGCAAGAATATAACCCGGCTGTCTTCAGGAATAATGCTTTTGGATTTACACATATACCTATAATGCCTCTCGGAGGATAACGATGATATGGTTTGTAACTAATTAATGCAATTAAGCGTGATATCGTCACATCTGGATGAATACGTGAACACGTGTCTGCTATATATATTTAAATATATTTTTACTACAGGCTTTATATAAACTTGGAACTTCAGAATGGAGACATTATGCTCTCAATCAAAGGAGCCGTTCATTCATAAATACCTCAAAGATATTCTCTTAATGTTATGTAAGTAAAATTAACTTATATTTAGATGCTTCTGTTTCAGATTTATCTAACGATTACAGATGACATAATTAGAAAACGTATAAAAATTTTAATGCATCGGGATTTGAACCTGCGCCTTTATAAAAGCGTTCAACGACTTCAATAGTTAAAAATTTTTTTATACATTTTCTAAATATGTCGTTTTCAATTTCCTAAGTTTGTGATTAACACTTTAAAATATGTTAAAAGATTACAAATAAATTTGTATAAAATATTGTGAATTTGTACAATTTATATTAAATATTTATGCCTATGATATCATTTTATATATTTTATATATAATACAATATATTTTACGTATATAGCAAGATTTATCTTTTGTCTAATATAATTGTTGCAGTCGGGCAGGATCGCCCCGAGATCGCCGCGTGAAGCGCGTAATCCCGCTGGAAAGACGTGCCCGAGAGACGCAGTATAGGATTTGTAGGATAACCGGACGCTACACCAGAATACCCTTGTTGTGGTTACAATACCACGAATACAATCGACTTAACCTTTTCAACTATTCTGTACTACACTATTGAATTTCAAAATTCAATATATGATACCGTGTGCTACTGGATATGTTACTAATAACGACCGACCTCTATAATAGTTATCAATAACGGGACTATCCCTAGGCGGCTATTATATAATCCTATGATAATCTCGAAACATAAAAAGCCTTTTAATAAAGATATACGTTTATTATTATTATAAAGTGATGTTAAATTTATTCGTTGTCTGAAAACTTATAATATTGAAGTTGTGAAGTGCATGTCTGATAATATCGTTTTAATTGCATATGGAGGGGAGGGATTCGAATTGTGATGCTGGCTGCGAGCTTAGGACTAGCGCAGATTGTTAATAAAGACGTCGCTTGCACGTACACCACGGTTCGCTTGTTAGGAAGACCGCAGTGAGAAATACAAATATTTACTATTGCATCTATCGAAATACAAAACTTTTCACTCGAAAAAGAGCCATCTTACAGTTTATAGTTGTAGTGAGGTCGCATTTCTAGTCCTTTGCTTAGTTCTCGAGTGACCGGTCCGAACCAGCACCGCTTATTGCTACCACGCTTATTTACTGAGCACTACAAAATGGTTTCACTGATTTTCGAGATATTTTACTGTATTTTGTTTACTTTTAACATTTATTCAATAATTTGGCGATGTTAGAGAAATATGTAATAAAATAACGAAAATTAAGAAGGACAAGTTTTTTTCTTAGAACATTTTATTATTTCATTTGCATTAATAAAAGTGCCTGTTGCAAATTATATAAGTTTTATGTATATAACATGTACACTAGTCCCTAGTTATTTTTAAAAAATATCATTGTTCGTAGGCCACAGTCTGGAAGAGACGCGGCCACTAAATGCGTCAGCTCTTAAATATGCCAACACAGAGTTTTATTAAAAAGCTGAAGCGGCCTTTTAAGTCGATTCTTCATACAATGCCGCTCTATCCGCCGCTTTGTTCTCACACACTAAGGGCTTGTGTACTCAAGCACCTGATACGAGTGGCGCGCAATAAGTGCAGAATGTATTTACGCAGAACGATTACGCATCGCTCGCTGGGCGAGATCGAGCGATGAGTGATTGTATATGCGACAAAACCGTACATATATATGGTACACATAGTTATAGAGCTATTTTTCTACTATATTGCAATATTTTCCACGTTACTCGTCTAGTACCTAGTAGTAGCTTAGTGAGTCTCAACTTAAAGTTATCGATTGTAAACAAGAAATATTTTTTAATATATAAAATTCTTAGTAAATCTTGAAAGCACTCAATAAAATACTAAATCTAATATTTCAAATTATGTAAACAGAATCTATAATAAAAATATCAAATCTCTCGAATCATTAAACTCCAGGTAAGCTGTAATCGGGTGTTATTAATCTGATTGCAACTTTACAGGTAGGTCGCTATAAAGATTGTTATAAGAGAGTTAGCTGTGAGAAGTAATCGTAGGCCTGGGCCGTTTTACGAGTCAGACTTTGCATATCACAACAGATGTTAGCGCAATAAAACTGGAGGAGCCGCGTGAGTATTGTGTCGAGTTGTACTTGTGTAGCCCATTGATCGCTATTATTATTGAGCAATTTTATTCCATACAGTAAAAGCTTGCAATCTTGTTGAAAAATATTTTTGTATAGATACGTTTTGTATAATACGTTTTTTAGTGTAAAGTTAAATTTTGCTGCGAAAATTTATTTAGATGTACGATGAAACTGAATCGTCCGCTCTCCCGTAACCTACGAAAATCGTGAAATAGCTTAAAATTTTCGGACACAATCGTGAAATGTAAAGCAAAGCCTGTGACGTATTTCATGTAGAGTATTTACGTGGAAGCTTTTTTTTAGTATTGAACTAAAATGTTTTGTTCAAGCTTAGGTTTCGGTAGGATTTTTAAAATCTAAATAAATAATACGCGGTATCTGATATTTCACGTTGCTTTATGTTTCGAGATAACAGGTTTGATGCAAACTTTTTCCATTTTCAATGTTTAAATAAGTAAATAGTTTTTGCAATTCACTGTTGTTCAAAGTCGTTTCCATGTGTATTTTTCAGCTATTTCAATTATTGTTTTTGCAAAAACAAATTATAACTATAAGACTGTTTCGGAAAATTAGAAAATGTATTCTATTCACTATCGTAACCTATGTTTATTTGTCATTTTTTTGAAGTAAATTAATACAACATATTTTAATATATATTTATTATTAATATGACAAAAGAAAATATTTGAATAATTAAAAATTAATGTTCGCCATTTGTTTATTTCATTATAAGTAGTAAAACCTATTTTTAAACTTTTACTACTTAATTGTATTTATCTTAAGGAACATAAGCTATATAAATAAGTTATGAGTCAGTGGTGCGGTGCACTGTTACAACATGTGACGCGATTGATTGTAGGTTCGATTTCCACTCTGGGGAATAATTTGGTTCTCTTTGACTATCACGCTATGAGGGAAAAAGCGTGAAGCTATAAAAAAAACCATATGAAGTTGTTATAAATATATATAAAAGCGTCACTGGAGAGAATGCTGAGCGTCCGATTCTAAACTGTAATACCCCTCACATTTAAATTTGAAATGTTGTCCAGAGCGTTCGACGAGTGATGTCGAAAGAGTATTACTTATGAATCAATAGTTAATGAGTATCAATGGGGCTTTTGAAACTCCAGCCTCTGTGCATCGTCGGCGCATCATTAATATTGAAAGTTATGCCAACTCCATTGTCTCTCGAGTGGTCGCCTTTGTATATTATATGTCGACTTCTCGACGGAAATGAACTACTCATTTCCTTTATAAACTTTTCTTTAATGCTATATTGGATCTTTGTGATAGTTTAGCTTGTAATTTTTTTGGACTTAAAAAGTCATATTTAGGTAAATATATTTAATAAGGAGTAATTTCATTATTATATAAAGGAAATATATACACTAAGAAATAGTAAATGAAATCGGAATAAAGATTGAAGTAACGGCTGTTTTTAAGAGGTAGTTTAGAAGACATATGTAATGGTAAAAAATTACGCACCTTTTGGCAGGTTACGAAAAAACTTACGCTTTCTTTCATTCGGGTTACAGTTCCCTCGTGGAACATAAATATAAAGAGTCCCGAGGTACATAGCCCTGTCCGAAGTTGAGCCTTAGAAAAATAAACTGGCTGAAACGATTTCATTTATTTACTTTAGTGCGTGTAAGTTTGCAAAGTTTCTTTAAATTACTAGTATTTAATTTATACTTATATATATATATTATATAAATTGATGATGCTTAAATATTATAACAAAGTCGTTCTATTCAATTATAATATAACCAAATTATAAAAGTTTCAAACAGAGACATTGTATAATGAAGAGGCAGAACCGAAAATTATTATTCAAAACACTTGAGAGTTGCAAGATTTTCTCACTCTTGTTAGTGATAAATTAATAATTTCCTACGTCCTTAAGAGAACGGCGCTGTGTAAAATCTAATCATTTCAAGTCTATACAAATTGTACTCCTCGCCTTTTAACTAATGATCGTTGTTCAAGACAAATGTCGACGTGAGACGCGTATGACAGTAATAATTATGAAGCATTTTAAATTATTAAAATTATGTAAAGCATTTTAAAAAAAGATGACGATTCATTTTTAATGAAATTGCTTGTAATTATTATAATTATGATAGAGTTTAGTTCTTTGTTGGTGAAGTTAATATATTTACAATGAAATATATGTTGTCAGTATGTTACATCGAAATAACTAGCCATAGTTAACCTCTTTGACAAAATATAAAATATTTTATCTCAATAACAACGTTTTAATATATACAGATAATTTTTGTCAATATCGTAACAGTAAACAGTATATATATATTTTTAAATTTAAATTTTTTGTTCATTAGGCTTCAATTGTATTTTTTTGATTTCGAATACAATATGCGGCAATATGCCATTCTATAACTAATGCCTACTTTTTTTATGAACTAGTAAAACTTCGTAGAATTTGTGTCAATGTCAAGACAATATTTTAAAACTGTCTTCCCCAATTCAAATTTGTATTCGGAACCCATTTATTAATTATTTTATTCAATACTAAAGTAAGGAGTGAAAAATAATTCAAAATGACTCTTTTAATTAATCCATTGAAAATTCCACTTCCAGCTTTCATATCCGAAATGAAGACAAAACAAATAGTGCTTGAATTAAATATAATAATATAGCTTATATGATTAACACCGGAAACAAAATTAATATAATTAATACAAATTAATATTATTGGATTTTTATATATTATTACTGATAAATAAATCATCTTTAAACCAAAATAAGGTATACGAGAGAAAATATACTAAAAAAGAGAAAAGCTCAGGTTTACTAAATTTCTAAATATCCAATCGCAATTAGCCTGTTAAAATTACTGTATAAACATTAAGCGCTGATTGAATGGGAGCTTTCTTTTGGGAGACTGCCTAAAAATCCGTAAGGTCACGGGCGGGTGAGGTCGCTCCCTTACCATTTTTCTCGTGAAACTATTTTAATTAAGGCCGCTCGATCGGAAGGAGTTTATAGAGGGCCAAATCGATCGGGGGTGTATTGGAAGCGTTTCGGCGGCCTCTGACGCTCTGAATCTAGTAATTGTCGTCGTCATTAACATTTACGATTATGATCTCGATCGGATTGACGTCTTCGGCTCCGGATAGAGATATGGGGCTAATCCTCGAAAATGTGCGACCGCGTTAGGAAGGCCCCGCCGTATGTAAATTGAGGAATCTGGTATGCGATTGTCGTTTACGATTCAATATCTATATTAATTAATTTGATTAAATCGATATAAATATAAATGCCATATATAATAATGCAAATTTAAGTTTAATAATTATATGTAATTACAATCAGTAATGGAACTGTTTTATTCTAGCCAATTTATTTATTATCATATATAGGTATGTCAATGCCTTCTTAATTATTTAAGCTCTTATTAATTTACACTATTTACGGTTATATTAGATTAAAAGATAATCGGTGTATCACAAACGAAAGTAAATATGTAAAGCAGGCATTTTGTGTGACATGTATATCACATTACATATGCTTGTTTGCTACACAGTCATTAAAGCAGCGTCTCAGTCTTTCATTTAATGAAGCCGTATAGGGCAGGCCTGATTTGTAGATATTAATAATGGAACAGATTTCGTTCGTTCTGACGCTGTGTACGCTGGATTATGGAGAGATATAAGGAACTCGCGAGCGCAATAGCGCGTTACATTTTAATGATGAAAATTTTATAATTAGCAAAAATATTTTCATTTCAGCAAAGTAAAATAGTACGTGTGTAATTAGATTTTATTTAAATAAAAATGTGCTATATGTTCTTATAAAGTTTTCATACTTTTTTTCAATTATTAATTTTATTTGCCTTTAATTAAACACGAATATTTTACCGCATTGACCTTCATATTTCTGTTTTAACGTGTAGAAATTAGAAAAAATACTTTATTACTAACAGTGATGTGTTTGATGAGAAATTTAATACAACCACAATTCGAATCTAAGACCTTTTACCCATAATCAGGCGCGGACCAAAAAACAGGCCAAGTGCCAGCGTGAGTATGAACACGGAGACCAATTGATAAACTCGCATCAGTTCTTTTTTATCTTGATATTGAAACACCATGTAATTAAAGTGAACTTGTGGGAATGCCGAAAAAGCTAACGTGACTAGTCAGCTCGGGTTGTGGGTTATGGGTTGTGTCCATCGTACCCACAACGGTGGACCCGCGCTTGCCCATGATCCAGACGTATCTCCAGAACGGTCGCCGAAAATATATCGAAAACACTAATAGCCTTAACATAAACACTTTTAAAATGATCCCATATTTCCAGACAACTGTTGCATCAATACCACCCTCTGTGAAATACTCGTGAATAAATCAAAAGGCATATTATAAATCTACTTCAATATTTTCTTGACATAAAATAAGCCTTTTGAACGAGGAGGAATAAGCGAATGGCTTGTACGTGCTCTCCGTACCATTATGTTAGGCTCGGTGCACACAACGTATAGGTATAAAACGGCATTCTTTTGTATCGACCCTTATCTCGCCCGTCTCGTACTCACCGCAACCCCTTGCTCATAATGATGTGTCTAGCAAAATGCAAGCCTAAAAATAAGGTGTAATTTTACGTACGTTAATCTTTTCATGCGTGGACACGCACGCATCTTATATTCATGACGCTTGAGCTTTTCTTAACGAATATTCTGTTTTTGAAGTGCAACTTTGTGAAATATTGTATATATTTTCATTAAATGTTAAATTATATTTTTTTGTAACTTACTTTTCATGGTTTTATATAAAAAAAATGATTTAAATATTTTAATTTATTACCTTTGACTACTTCGAACTATAATGAAGTGTTTAGATCGAAGCTAGCGAGAAAAGGACCTTAAAGAATCTTCAATTACATAGAATTAGCACGTAATGAAGTACAAACTTTGTACTTCAACTACTTTCATTATGCAGACTTGGCACTCATTTGTGTGGAAGTATTTACAATAAAACTTTTCAACTTAAACTAGTTTACTTTGACTGTGTAGTTACGATGTCTAAATACTTGAGATGTTGTAGAAAAAGTAAACACGCGTACTCGAATAGGTTCATAACCAGAAGATGTAATATGTATCACTTTAAAAGATACCCTCGACTAACTGCAACTTCGGTTGCTGTTGATTTAAACCTATATAAATATATTATAGAGATTTGTATCTCAAGTTTTGAGATAATTGGAAATGCTATTCACCTGCAAAGTCACAGAAAATGCTACCTTAGTTCCGTTCCATAATCCGATACAAAACAAATTGATTCAATAAGCTTATACGTTATTCTATATGATTCAAATATTTACATATAATATATAAGACAAGTATACCCAACGGTAACGGTGATCTTTGTAGCATCCCTGTTACCGCTTGCACTAATGAATCCCCCCGTGACCGCCAGTGCTGTCTTGTCAGAGCCGCTGTTAAGAACTCTAAATAAACTGCGCATGCATGTTTTGTGTTTTCAGTCCATTATGTAAATACTACTTCGAAGTAAATACATATCTACATTTCACATTTTGCTTTTGGTAAGAGATAAAATTGTTTGCGTCTCGCTTTGTTGACAAGTTGTTGTGTGGTGCACGCTTACATTATTTTATAATTTTTTGCATTGCATTATTTTATAATATATTAAAAGTTATATTCTTTTTATGTTCAGGTTAGTAGAAATACACTATTTTGAACTTAACCATGTCTGACTAAAAATAATATGGATTTTGATAAATACATTTATATAATACGCTAAATAACCAAAAAAATGAGTTACCGAGATTTTTTACTTAGTTAAATATTATCATAAGGATTTATCTCTAGATAAAACACGGTACGCAGATGCGAAGAATTCGCTGATCCCTCGCTGAGAAGAAACAAACATCGTAAAAAGTTGTGAATACCGTTAATACTTCTCAATGTTGCAAATATCTGAACATTTTCTTGTTTCAACTATTCTTGACATTACATGTAAATTAAGGGTTTATATTCTCGATAGCCATTGCAGATAAAGGCCCCAGAGTAAATAAGTAATGAAGGTAAAAGGAAAAATGAGATTGGAATTCAGTGGTATAACGCAAAAGACCTCTCAACAGGCCCCATGCTTTATACATATTTCAACAGATGTTGCTTGATTCACTGAAGTATATTCCACTCCATGTATTTTGTCTAAACATATTTCTGCAGTATTTGTTACTTTATTTATAACTTGATACCCAATGCCCATTATATTGTTATTTAGATAAGTTTTTGATAGCAATCTGTTTTAAAATTTTAAGTAATGTTTAGGGACTCATTAGTGTAGTGACATTTAATAAGCTTCCTTTCTGTTCAGACGACAGGATATTGGCTAATATAAAAATATACACATTACGTTTAAAATAGCACAGGAACACAAAAATAAACAAATTTACCTTTATCATAAAAAATACCATTCATATTTCTTTAATGAGAATTTCATTCTTAAAATGACCAAAGTAAGGAACGGTTTATTTAAGTTCCTTATTTTATATCCTCCTAATCATCATTTCCGGTTATTTCAGCGTTGCTTACATTATCAGATTGTACGTAAAGCCCTGTTTGCTTGCTTCGCTTAAAACAAACACTGAAATTATGTTGCAACAGTGAAAAATATGACATTATACGCGAAGTTCATACCAGTTTACATCAAATCGAAAGTTTAACCTTGCGGCTCATGAATAAAACAGGATTATCAATTAGAAAACGACAGAATTATCAATTGCTGATATAATTTTGACTAAGGATAGCAACGAGTGTTAGCGAGATATTTTATCTCGCTAACAAACATATAACAAACAAATTTTAATAGAAACATTTTGTAATAGAAAAGTTAAGATATTGCAGGCAACATGTGGCGGATGCGAGGTACGAGTGAGACGATCTTGACGGCACATGCCGAGTATCGCGATATTAATATTTAATCCGCACAAGTTAATTTTGCTCGCTAGATGCCTTCAGATATTATCATAACTGAAGCTTTGCCTACTAATGCACAGATGTAGTTTCTGTGAAACGGAAATCATAGAAGGCACAGTTAAAGAAAAACAATATTCATATGTAAAAAGTATTTGTTATAAACCGCTTCGTAATTGAATACGAATAGAAGAAGTTCGTAAAGAAGTTAATATCAAGAATATCAAGGATGTAAAGGCAGAATATGTTTATAAGGTAGTCAGCGAATGTACGGTGGTGAGAGACGACTTACAATTTGTCGCGTCGCGCCCGCGGCTACGCGCTTATGAAAACTTTACTCAGGTAAGGCGAGCTTCGGAGCAAACAATTTGTACCGCTTACACACTGAACAAATATCCTTATCTGGGTAACAGATTGAAATATATTTCACTATTCTCCAGCTTCGTATAACTCAACGTTTTAAAGTAAACCTTATTTATTTCGCCTCTATAAATAGTAGTTGATGATCTCATAATACTGTAGATATACACACATAAGCTACAGAAAACAGTTTCTATTAACATTGTAAGTTCTACTGGTTTTTACTATAGTTGGATAGCGTCTGAATGTAAATGCGATGAGTGTGGGTTCGATTATCAAACGGAGGAATGATTCTGTACTATTTTCATTTCTCCGCTCTGGTACCTAAGAGAAAGCGCGGCTCTCAATTCCACCACTTAACAGGCAAAGTCTCGATTTCGGGTGGAAAATGGAAAAGAACTCTGACTGCCTTTTACGCTGCTTTTCTTATTGTTTTTATGTGAGTCATAATAAAATACTTCTGAAATCTAAAATTTACAACTCTTTGTGATATACTACAAAATGCTTCATGTCAAAATGTCCGTATTCAAAAAATAAAAAATATGACGAACGATTTAGCGAAACTTGTAGATTTTATTTAAAAAGTGTTTCATACAATTATTTAAAGTCATTACGTCCCGACTCTCCAAGGAATTGTAATGACGATCTCGACTCAATTATTGCCATCCAGTGCCGTGAAGCAATTACCATAATGGTCCACTTAATATAAACGATGATTCCAGTAAATATTGCATGTAAAGTTACCGTCACTTCCTCGGACCTATTTATTTTAATAATTTTCCCTTAATTGTGAGGGCACGAGGGCGGGTCGGTTACAAAGATAATGAACCAAACGCAATAGATATTTCCCGAGTTATAATATTGTAAATCAGTGGTATCACCAAGGTTACTACTTCAAACTACGTTTTATTCATTTTATTTACCCGATCTAACGTTTGTTATATTATATCACATTTTGCTACAAAATAGATATTCAATTAAAATTAAATTTTAGCTAAATTAATTGAATTTACACGTGTTCAATACTGAAAATTCCTTTTCCGCTATTCATTCTATTTATTGTGAAACCAATTAATATTGAAAGTTCCATAAATTATTAAAAGTGATGACAGCTTGATAACAATCGCAATAATGATTTATCGAAATTCTAATTATAAGTCTTGTTTTAATGTGAGTTTTTATCATTCATCTATAGGTCTCGGAAAGAGGTAAGTGTTATTGCTTCGGAACACGGAGTATAATTGTAGCGTAGAACATAATATACCTTCACGCACGCCTTCGCAGCTGGTTAGCGGAACTTGTCCGTTCCGGAGTTATATGCGATTTGACTTTACATATTTCACGATTAAGCTCGTAGTTTTTATTTTCTATACTTGTATAACATATTTATGATCTTATAACGCTGACAGTAAGTGTATTAATCTAATAATTCTTGTTACTAAGCTAGATTTAATAGAAATTAAGTTGCTATGCTACTAATCTCGATACTAGACGTTGAGAGATCTGTGATGATCGTAAAACAATGGAAAAATAATGTATTCCTAACTATCAAGATAAAATAGTCTCTGTTTCGAGTTTAAAGAGGACTGAGCTTTTCGTAAGTAACGTTTTATTTTCTGATCATATGCACAGTAAGTAGTTTTAAAGAGATCTCGATAGCTACCTCGCTCGGAGAAGTCGTAGAATTGCTAAACAGCACGTTCGCGGGTTTTAACTTGAGTTACGTAAATACTTCTAATCTGGCGCTCGGGGCAAAGTTGCCCAAAGCTTTGTAAACAGAGAAAAGGTGACTTCGTTCTGTATCAACTAACCTAAGTTCGGCTGGAAATGTGATTACGCCGTCACGACCGCGTACAGTCTTCGCCACCTATATTCAAGTTTTTCTTAACTTCTAATAGTGGTAACATTGTGGGAGTTCAAAAAAGCAATTTCGTGCTCCCACTGACCCGCGGTTTATGGTAATGCGGCTGTGTCCCGTCTATAGCTTTGTTTAAAATTGTGCAATACTTGTTTCGAAACTGCGCTTGTGGTTTTCAGGTGCCTTATATAATGGCGAGAGAAGTTAGTTTCGGAATCTTTGTTTGGGTAGCGCAGACTATTTGAAGTTCTTGTTTTTTAATACCCGCCCAGTTCTCAATTATTTGTTTTAAATGCGATTCAAATGTAGCGCAGTTTCAGTAAAATGTTGGTAAATTGTTTTACTGTAAATATAAAGTGAAGTGTAAAACTGAAATGATTTTGAAGCGAGGTGAGCGTAATGTAACTCAAATATAGCCGACGGCAACGGCGGACGGACTAGGACGGGGTTCCGGACCGGCTTATCATTGTCGATAATGCTTTCAACATATATACTAACTGGCAGTATTTGCTCATACTACGTGCACTCGACCTACATTTGAACGTTATTACTTTAGTATACGATTCAGTGTAATCTTACATATGTATATAACGAATGGATTATTCTTTAAATTACAAAACAGCTGTTACTGTAAAACCATTTCGAGTATTACTAATTGACTTATGCTTATCAAAATACCACCAATCGGGCCCTTCATTAATCCTCTTGAATTTATCAGGACTTGCGATCTCTTTTTACAAGGCGATCATGCAGAAACCCAGATAACAGCTTATTTCCGAAATTAGTTCGCAACTATAACGTTATAGAAACTTGTACATGGTTCGATTGCCTCAATCTGTGTAATATTACACAAGTTCTTGATTAAATTTAATAAAACCAAGACGGCTGCCTAATTGCGCACGGGAAGTTTCATTAACGACTCTTCGATTCTGCTGGATCCTATCGATTTGTCTTTGCACGGTACAACTGCTTGCCGTCAGCGAATTTTAATATGTCTAAAATTTGATTTCTATATATTTGTAAGGGAATTGAAAATGCAGCATATGCACTTAAAAACTCATCTGAAACTATTTGAAGATTTCATTAAATAAACGCCCCGTAGATGTGCTATGAGTTTCTAGAACATTATTCAATATGAGAGTAGTTTAATATGAGAGCACTTGTTCAGTAACTATAATGTTTTTTCTATCGCAATGAAATCAACATGTAACGAGACACGTTCCACCACTGCGTCGAAATTTTAATTCATTTTGTACATTCATATTTATAGACTATTATTATTTTAGTTGTTGGTGGCAATTTAAAATTCTTTTAATTGAGAAAGGGTTTCGAATATACGGTTATTGGTACTGCTATTTTATACATTATTATTATAAGAGCAATGTATATAAAATTTTACGACACTCGATTCAGTTCATTACAGTTAATAACAATTTCTTTTTTATATTATAAATAAAACGATAATGACTTCCACTCAATTTTTTGCATCACTTTACCGTTTTTTCCGGATGAGTATGCATTACGTTACAATTAAATAAAGTGGATATGGTTATTATTTTAAAGGCTTATTTTTTATACAATTATTTTCAATTCAAATTGATAAAATTGTCAAAATATAAAACAAACACAACTATGCAATATTTCTTTGTAAATAAGAATACAATTATGTAAGCCATTGCATGGTTATACATTTACGAGTATAATAATTAGTAATTAATTAAAGTAATGTGTTGTATTACACCAGAAAATTAACTAAAATACGATAAATGCAACTTTAACACGTTGCAATATAATCACGAATCAATTAGTCCGTCAAACTCAAGTATTTTATTAAAACTTACTCGCACCAGCCTCGTTAGACTCTCAACACGATACGCCTTTGCGGTACCTGCTTATTAAACTTCTTACTTGTTTGTATGTAATACTTTGTAGTTTTTTTTTAATATTATGTCTAATACGACTTACGTTGACATATCAGTCTCACGTGTTTGTGTATATTTACATATTAATACACGTTAAAATCTTTTCATATTCATGTAAATAATTAAAAAGATACGTTAAAAGTTATTTAATATTGTCTAAAAGATAATTAAATTAAATATAAACCTAGTAGACATAACGGACAGTTAAATAAAAAACACTTGGCTCGAAAAAAAAAAAACACTTGGCTCGATCTAGAGCTGAACTCTGAAGCTCACGGCTCCAGAATTTACAGCCTTTTAAACTAACCAACTTAAGAACATTTTATAGGAGGAGATAAATTAATACTTAAGCATGATTAATAAAGCGATTTTTTTATTTAAATAAAATTGTCAAATCTATGCATTACACTATTGACTGTGCGCTTAAATTGTCTGTCTAAATTGATAAGTTACAAAGAGCCCAACGCGTTTTGTTCCAAACAGATACTTAAAACTGAGGCTATTGTGGCGCAGTAGTACAGCGATTGGTTGTGGGTTTGATTCCTACTCGCGAAAATGGTTATTGAAATATGGCACGAAGCGCCATCGAAACAGGCAATGTCCCGATTTGAAGCGGAAAGTGGAGTACAGAGTGTTTGCCATTTGCTCTGCGGGAAAAGCGTGTACCTGCTTTCAGTTCCTTAAAACTAGATGAATTACATTTTCGCAATGAAACAAACAATTCAAACCGCACTGAAGAAGGTCAAGTGCGTTACGTTGCAGTATTTCAGCTTAATACAGAACTAAAATATAATTATTTTAATGTTCCTCGTGTTTTGTTTCATGATATTACAACGGAGTTAAAGTTAAAGTAATATTTTTATACTTTTTATGACTAACATTACGACTACGGGTTTTCATAAATCTAGGTAAACATTTAACTCTAAGCGTGAAATTGCGTGAATTTTAATTGTTCTACAAAATTATTCGTATCGCGATAGCTTAATGGTATACGATGATTGATAAAAGAATAACAAATAACAAAAATAATATTTTGTTAATGGTAACCTCATTAGGAAAGCAAGCGGTGCTTCCGCCGGCATTCCTTCCGTGGAAATTTGTAGAAGACAAAATGATTAAAATTATTAATTTACTGTATGTTCGTACGTATAGAAATATCGATATATAGTATTGTAATTATGAAATAAATAAATAATAAAGACCATTTCTATTACAGTAAAAATATTAGACACAACGTTGACGCCTACCCAACAATGCTAATAAGCTGCGAAGTCGCATGCGACAGCGTATACGTAGACAAGGCACTTGAGCGCGTCGAGTGGCCTACCGCATTCGTTAGCGACCGCGTGACGAACGCTCTCCATCCCACTCTGTCCTACTCCTCAGCTCTTTTCATTAGGAAGTTATTCAGAGTGCCGGGCACTCTTCCGCTTCATTCCTCCACGTTTGTACCTCGGAGAGTGCTCGTGCCTCCGCTGATTCAGGTACGGCTTTTGTGACAAGATTAAAGAGACAGGTTTTCTTACTGACGCAAGCGAGTCTCTATTCTACTTGCGCTAAATTTGGACTTAAAGCAACTGTACTGTGTAAGATGTATTGAGTCTGATGAATGAAATATGTTTTTTTTTAATCGTTCTTTAGAACTCTGCTTAGAGACTTTAATATTTGCTTGAAAAAAAGGTAAAAGAAAGTTTAATTAATGCTATTTTAAACTTTACATGATTTTAAGGCTAAGATTTCACAAAACGTGATATTTTAAACATATATAAGTAATGTTGAGTATACTGTAAAAAAATAGACTCGGCTTTCTTGAAAAAAATTAAATAAAGCAAAGTTTTTTATATCATCACATACATTTAAATTGAAAAAATCACGCGTTAGAAATCAGTGGATCAATATCATAATTTGCGACAGGGGTTGCAAGAGGTGGGGGAGAGCACACAAGTACGCTGCCATATCACTGACACCCTTCTTACGATATTTCACACTGAGCTCTAGTTTTACACAAAAATATATATTTACTAATATATTTAATGACTTCAAGTAAAAATAAAACTTAATGTTAGGAACATTTTACAAAAAAACCTGTACATTTTGACTATCTCTATTTGATGTTTAATTTTAAAATATTTACTTTCACCCTAAAATATTCGTGATACGGCAATTTTGTTAACTTATGTAGATTTTAATCAGTTTGGTGGTGTGTAGAAGATTCAAAACAGCTACTAACACTATTTAAGTAAAAAAAAATATGATAGTATTTTTATTAGTAATCCACCCTCATACCGTTTTTTATTTCACATTATAAAAATAAATTCCAATCCGCCCCCTGCTTGCCGTGCGCGCCCTATGCCTATGCCTATGCCGACTACGTTTTATTACATTTTGCTTCGTCACACTGAAATAAAATATTTCAATTTGTTAAATAAATGTAAAAATGTAATGAAATTCTAATTTGTGATTTGATAGCTATGTTTACTATGTAGTAATATATGTATATTTAATGCTTTCTTATTAATTTATAATACTTCAATGAATATTTACGCGTTTTACGTTTAGGTTACAACAAGGAATAATTTTTACTGTTATAATCTTATGTTTTCTCGGCATTTTTAAAAGAAACGCCCCGTGAAAACTCTCCAGGGATCACAAATCCGATTTACTGGACATAGAATGAGCAATAAGAATAATAATTATCTACACTGGCTCATTCTGAATAAAGAAAGCGAAAATGAAATAAAATTAGCATTCCCCTCTTAATGACAGTCTGTTAGGGTTTTAAATGTCTTACTTTTTATAAACACACAAAATTTTCGCTTCATTTTATCATAAATTTTACGAAAAATTGTAAAGGCATATTCAGACGATGTGATACAAAAAATAATAGAACGGTACGTTAATAATTATTCTTATATTGAAATGCCTTAGCAATAACAAAATATTTTTTCAGGCATAAAATTAGCTAAGGCAGGTATTTACGCAAAAAGCGTATCACAGGGTTCAATCAGCTTTATCAGTGGACGGAATCTATAGCGCGTGTGTAGAGCCCGAGGCATACTATCGCGGCGGCGATCGCGCAGTGCGATATTAGTACCATTCGTCTTTGTCGTACCATTTCCTAATTTAAATAATCACAGGTGAGAACGGAACAATTTCCACTATCCGCGATATTCTCGAGAAAAATGTTGGATAGCCAGTCGTTTGGTTACGTAAGGACAATGGAGACTTTAGAAATATCAAATTAAAATTTCACCGCGCCAACGAAAAATGGACGTAGTGAGAATTTTTTCATTACACCACAAATCAACTGTTAAAACAAATATTTAAAAAGAGAAAGGTATTCGTAGACTACAAAACGCTCCTCATTCCTGGCTACTGGGAAACGTGAAATCGGATTTAATTTATTTTTATCGCGGGGCTTTATAATTTCATTTTCGCACTTTCCATTTCGAGAGAGCGCCGGCGCCGCGGCATGCCGCTCTATCAGAATGAGATCTCGACGAAATCAGGTACAAAAGAACGATAATGAACGTTCACTGCTTGCTACGTAATCTAAAGTATTATACGAGTCGAAATTCTTACTTCGCTGCAAAAAAATCTACTTTATCTCCGGCACTGTGAGATGTTTAATAAAATTAAAATGTCTGAGCCTGAGAAGGACCCTTGATGTTTACGGTGGCTCTGCAACAGTATTTCGATTCTAATTTTCATTAGGTTGCCAGTAAGAAATCGTTTTAATCGACTATTAGGATACTTTCAGCGTAGAATTGAGCGGATCCTCGCTTTATACATAAGTAGGATGAAATGTAGCAGTAATGATTGAAGTAAAAAGTTTCCTTTTTTCATTTTCTTTTAGCATTTATAAAGCTATCAATATCATTAAAATTAATGTGTTGGAATATATATATATAAATATATCTACATAGATGGAATGAAATATACTTTAGGAAACATTTTAGTGCTATAAAACTTAAATAAATAGTATTTTTTTAGTATTTTAAAAAATGCCCAGTTGGCAAGATTTTTTTAAATGTATTTCCGTACAGCACTCTTCTGCTCAAGTTTTAACTTTTCAATTTTACTAAGCTCACAAGTAAAGAAAACTAGAACTGCAAACATTTATTCAGACTGCTAGTAGATGTAAAGTGAAATTACTTTCATTAATCTATAATAGTCAGTGACTTGGGCAGTAATTAGGTAAATGCAGCGTGTAATGCGACTTGAATGGAGTACGCGAAGCCGGTTTCAAGCAGTATTATTAGTCATAATGGTAACATAACATAATTAAAATGTAAGCGATCCTAAAATTGTACGGAGGATTGAGCAGTACTATTTCATTGTAACGAACCGTAGCAAACTACCCAATAAGGTGTTCGTTGCGTTCATATACCAATTAAAAGCACCGTAAATTGCACGGTTGGTGTGAGAATAGGGACTTAGTATTATTTCAATATATTTTACTAAGCTTACATATTATATATGTGTAATAATAAATTTAGTAAATAGCTAACATAATTTATTAAATTTCATCATTAATATTTTCATAAAATTGACATTTTTTTACAGATTCACGCTTTTGTTCGTATATCGGGGTAGTCAGAGAGAATCTTATGTCAAGACACTTCATTCTCTACTTTCCGCTTGAAATCGAAACAGGAGTGGTGGAACACAACGCCACGCTTTGTCTTAGTCTTTATAATAATTCCTCCGAGTGGAAGCGCTATGATGGCCGCGAAAATTTTACTTTAAAAATTATACGGCAACTTTCGCTGATATAAGTGGTGATACTGATATAAATGTATGGATTATTGATGCCGGGCAGCACATCACTAGTATATTGAGAGTTTTAAAATTTCACCTTATTCGAAATAACAACGAGAGCCGCTGTGGATGTATAACTTAAATAAGATTTAATATTCCTATCCGACAGCAAGTTTCCTGGAGGAGCGTGTGTAATCAAAATCTGCACTGGAAAACTTTGTACGGAATCTCCTAACAATTGTAGAACTTGGTGGCCTTTAAAAAACTGAAATGAACCTGTCGTTTAAACTAATTTCATTTTCAACTTTGTGTTAGAATAGTTTTTTCATGTTCCTCGAGATTTTTCGAAGCAACTTGTTCTAGGTAAAAAAAATCAATTTCTTACGACTACTACTGCCAGAAAGCGTAACTTGTGAGCTACTTACTTTCAAAAGTGCGACATGGAAATGTAAAGGAAGCTCTATTTAAATTTTAATTTCTACATGAAACGACAGTGAAAAACGCTAGGTTATAAGTTGCTTGCTATACTAACAAATTTAAAATTTAAATCTTTAAGTACTAAAACATTAGCTACTTTTAATTTTAAATTGTGCTTTTATATAATGTACCGGTACTTGCATTTCGCAATAAAAACTATAAAATCAACCTTAACGCGTTCTAAAGCACGAATAATTGATACAAATCGTTACAAGGGTAATAAAAATAGCTGAGTCGGAGACTCGAGAGCATTTCGAAGACAGAAAAACTATTAAACGTGACTAAGTAGATTTGCGACAGAACGGAGTGGCCCTTGTCCTTCAAGAGCGCAATTAGTTCGCTTTTTGCTGCACTCAGTATTTTGACTAATGATTGGAGGAGTGCGCTGCGGTTGTTTACTCACAACAAATGATGATTTATCGTTTTATTCTCCGCTTCTAATCCCTTTATTTCAAATCCCATAATTTCTCATTTATGTGCTTGAAACAATAGGCTTTGAACACATCTCGATATAGATAGAGAATAGATTTCAATAGAAAACTATATCGAAGCAATTTTAATTCGGAGTAAAACTAACGTGATTATTGTAATGAAACGAGTAGTAAGTTAGGTTAAAAAGCTGTTAGTAAGATAAAAATGTGGAGCATAGGCATGCGTTCATAACATGCAAATGTGTAGGCGTGGCAAGAAACTTGGCAGCGACCAGGCGGTCGCATCATCCTACAAATCTGCGCACTTTGCTTATCAGCTCTGATTCATACTACCGTCGTACAACAGCAACGGCACGTTACCCACACGCGTGTGTCTCGAGTGTACGAATGTGTGTCCGTGTTACATTAGTGAATGCGCCACCAGACGTTATTTTATTTTGTGGATATGGACGTTCGTACGGCCCGGGGATTCACCGACGCTTTGTCGAGGGAGAAGAGAATGGATCGTGATGAGAAATGTGCCGGAATAATTTATCTTCGGGTTAGTTTAGAAAGAAGGTTGTCGCCGACAGTGCTGTACGGACGAAGGCTTATTTCTAATTCAGGGACGTGTTTTCGAAAGGAAGATAAAGCACTGCGTGTGAATAACTGAATATAAACGATGACGCGCAAAAGTTGTAGAGCTCCGGAGAAATGATGGCGCCGTAGCTTAATCCGAGTCTACCTGTATCGCGCTACAAGGAAACGGATATGTAGTGTCGTCAAAACATTATTTTTATTTGTAAGTCGTAACAAAAAAGTAGATAGCAGTGCACGTGTCGTTTATGTTAGAAACGGTAAAAACTCGACACAAAGTCGCGGAGATTTTTATCGTTCTTTGTAATGTTAGTAACGGGAAGTTTGTGTACTAAAAACGTGATTTTTAACCTGTAAATATTTGCTCCAATTTGTTCTATCGGCGGAGGAAAACTTAAATTGAAGTGATTAAAGCGCGCGCCCTTCGTGATTGATTTCTTGGAGAGACGTTTTCCGTAGTCGTCCGGTAACCATTGTGCCTCTAGATTTATTTCTGTTTCCTCGTTTTTATTGCGTACTCAGATCTTATAACGAAATAGTTACGGCTGTTAAAAGGTTTTATTGGTTAACCTTCGTCGTATGCGGTCATAAAATAGATTCGTAACCAAAGAACCGTACGCGTTGCTCTAGATTTATAACTGAATCACGTGAAAAAGAAACAAATTCGCCCTATAGAAAGATATAAAACTGAAGATATAGCATGAATTTATTGGGAAATTGTGTAAATCTCAGTATAATAAAATATTTTCTATTGAATATCGTATGAAAAGATTTTACGGGTCCAACTCATTTCACTTCATTTTACCTTTTATGCAAAACTCTATTTTCAATGTACAAAGAATACAGTGCTAAGATGCTATGCAGTCTTGAGTAATTTAAAATAAGAATAGAAGCAAAATTAATTTAAGATAATGACAATAATTTAACACTAAATGTGCTATAATTGAGGAGATTGAAGTTACTGCGACTTCTCTAGCCTACGAGAAAATGAACTTACCCTTCTGAAAGTCCGCAGAAACTTTACGCACTTAATAAACTTGCGCGAATTAAAATTCCATCGGTTTAGAAGCAATCGTGTCGGAATGCGGTTAACTCTTATAGCTCCAGTTATTGTTAAGGGACACGTTTTGGTTGTGCTAATTAATGTACAGCAGCCCTTTTATGGTAGTAATATTTAAAAAATATAGGAAACTTAACTATAGACTTTGCAAGTTAAACGAATATAAATAAAATACTGTACATAATCCTTAGAAGTCGGTGAACTTATTTGTAATACTCGTATAATCATTAACTAATTGATACAAAAAATATACACAATGCAGTCATCAGCCTAAGATAAATCTGTAGCAACCTATGATTTAAATCATATAATTATGCTTTTATATGACTATTAAATTTGCATATAACTTACTGTCATTTACTACACGAGTTAGTTGCAAATAAATAAATAAGTTAAGCAATCTTTATCCAATTTTGGTAATATAATTGTAGAATTAAGACAATAGTTAAGACCTGTTTAACAAAGTTGTGAGTATTGTTGTTTAAATTATGCTTATCTCGCGTAGAGCAACTTCTAGGGTTATATTTGCTCACATACTATTGTACTTGGTTTAACGATATCTGCTTGAATATTAAGGTAAGTTTCCCAAGTGTCGGTTTGGATTGCAGTTGCGTTGTATAACAGTATTTGCTCAAATATTGCCAAAGTTTTCTTTTAAAATGAAAATTTTTTTAGCTTTTTATTAGTTGTCTAGTAATAAAAAATATATAGTAAATAGTTTTGTTACTAAGTGGATATTATTAAAAAATCAAAGAATGCTATAATATTAGGTAGTATTCAATATGCTAAGTCAATTTGTACTATAATTCTGTCGTATTTGCAAATATTACATATATTGCTATACATATATTTGTACCTACACTTAAACAAATATACCAAATAGTTTGTGTTTAATTAAACTACTTAATTTAACAGGAAATTATTTAATTATAACGGATATTAAACAACACTCCAAGTACAGTAATGGACCTATAAAAAAATGACGGCCCAATTTAATTAAGATCTTTCTAGCTTCTAATCACTGAAAGTTTATTTGTTTTCTCTAAATTAACACAGTTAGGATTTCGATTGCTTAATTAATGGTTTTAATAACATTTTGTATGCTCCTTTAAGTCGTATCGAGAGAGCTTTATCAGTAATTGAACATAAACTATTACATAGAGTCCCGGAATAATATCGAAAACTTCAAATCTTTACTAAATAATGGTATAGTGAAATATATCTCGCCTCGTTTATATCTTTATATATAGTTTTAAGCTAAATGGATGAATATCTTTTAAAAATTATTATACAAATGGCTTAGAAAAACGATCTAGTTACAGTTAAGTATTAGTATTAGTAGACAGTGGTAATAACCGCGTTGTATAATAAGACTTAGGCAAGTATTTTCTAAATTTATAACTCAGATATCGTTATAAATTTAAAAAATACTCCGATATTTTTTTAACGCGTATTAACCATTAAAAATCCCGTACATACCAATTGCGACAGCAAATTTCATAGTGTCAAAAAAAAGTAAAAAAAAATAAAACGGCGATTCCCACTTCGAGGAATCATAATATTTTAATTATTTGCATTTAGCTACTTTAGTGAACAATATAAAGCGCGGCGTTAAGTTTGAGCAGTAAGTGAAGAACTAGAAGAGTGTTTTGACTCTCTGACTACCCTGCGATGCGAAAAAAGGTAAAGCGTAAAGCTGATAAGCCAATTACGGCCTCGTATATAATAGTGTTCTTAAATACGATACTTTTTATACATCTCAAGTAATTCGATAAATAATGTACAAATAACTAAAAGTACAATAAAAATTCTATAAATTTATGTCGTATTATTCTTGTGAATAACGTTATGTTAATATAAGTAAGATACTTTTCTTAACTTACATTCACTTAGTTATTTCTAATTTAATTTTAAGCTTTTAATACAATAATGAACACTAATAAAAATATAATTAATACGTAGTGTAAGAAGTGGATTATTAGAGGTCCTTAATAATATCCAAGGAGGTACCAAGTCTTGTGAGTAAACCAGTTAATCCGGGGAGATTTATATGAAACTGTAGAGAACGCAGTGCGGCTTGCTACGAAAACGCTACGGTTAGCTACGATGTACAGCGTTTGAGTTTTAATAAGCGAGATATAAATGTATTCAATTGTAACTAACAACTAATAGGACTAATGTTTAACAATGATTAACAATACAAATTAGTTTCATACTAATGTAATTATTAATTGAAAAATCGCAAATGGAAATACTAACAAAATAATAAACAATTAAAATTCATATTTTGTTAACATTGTTTTTAAAGTGTTATTCCCACACTAAGGAAATTGAAAAAGACATATTTAGAAAACGTATAAAAATTTGAACGCAGCGGGATTTGAACCCGCGCCTCTTGAAAACCGTTCAAGCGCTCTGACCGCTAAGCCATGCGTCCCACCTCCAGCTACGTTCAAATTTTTATACGTTTTCTAAATATGTCTTTTTCAATTTCGTTAGTGTGGGAATAACACTTTAAAAACAATGTTAACAAAATATATATTTAATAAATAGCATTCTCTCTTGCCAGACGATTGTTCGTAGAATAATCTTTGGGTAGCAGAAATTTGTAAAAATCTCTCTACAGAGATGCTAACAACAAATATAAGTTGTAATAAGCGTATAAGAATTTCAACGTAGCTGGAGGTGGGACGCATGGCTTAGCGGTCAGAGCGCTTGAACGGTTTTCAAGAGGCGCGGGTTCAAATCCCGCTGCGTTCAAATTTTTATACGTTTTCTAAATATGTAATTAAAATTCATTTTAAATAAGATATTTCCGCGTTTCCATATGTTATTAAGCCCAAGAACTCTATAAGTAAATTGAGGACCACTTTAGTGACTGGTTCGATATCTTTTAAAGGCCAGTGGAGGCTGTGTTTTATCAAAAGAGATTTTCAAGTGGTAGTAAAAACGTGTCATTGGCCCATTTATCTAATTTACCCAAAGGTAATCCACTATTTCAAATAAAATTCCAGTAATTCAACATCTATCCCTCGAGAATACGGCTTAGTACGCTCTATTACATAGCTCTCAACTCAACGAGAATGGAAAAGTAAATGCGTTGTCAGGCAGCAGTATTGTCAGCTTATTTTATATTTTGAGTATAAAATAGATAAATTATAATAAGAAATGCAGTTAATAATATTCGAAAGATTGTCTAAATTATTTTTAAACTACTCTGAATATTTGTCTTATTACTTTAAATTTACTTTCCTTTTAAAAATATAGCTGTGCACATAAATGGAACTTTTTCTGCCAAACTTCACGTGAAATTCAATGTAAGCCTTGTAAATGTGTTATTAGCGAAATCTATTTCGTGAGGATTACTATGAGAGGGCTTATTTCGCGATATGAGGATAAAATAAAGGTTTATTCGATATAAACGTTGCACGGTACATTGCCTTCGTACGGGGATTGTAGTATCTTGGGAGTAAGCAAATAAAGTAATACAAGAGTGTCACCTGACGCCGAGTTTCCATTCCCACGCGCTTTAACATTGCCACTTGCTATATAATGTGCTAATTTGCTTTTGTTCTTACAGTACGCAGCTATTTCGGTTACTAAGTCTACTTTAAATGTAATCTTCACGTAGTTGGCGTATATGTGTTATGAAACAAAGAGATATAAGGTTTTAAGTACTGAAGCGTGCTTTTCGTTTGATAATCGGTTTATGGAATAATAAAGATAATATAGTGAATTTACTATTACTCTGATAATGCTTGTGGATATATATCATATATGAATAAAGTAATAAAGAGAAGTATTTAAGCCATTGTATCAATATCTTAAGATAAATAGTATTTTAATGTTGTGCACAATTACTTTTGGGCATAATGCGTATATTAATAAATTAACGTCAATTTTAGTATGATTAATTATATCAAGTAATTAAGTACAGGCATAAGGCGTTTAATCAAAGTTGAACTAATTTCCGAAGATTAGATGCTACGAGTATATCGATTAAACGCAACGCCTGAACAAAATTTCTGCTCGGCTAATCAGCAAGTATGAAAGATAAAACCGAAAGTTTGAACGTAATTCCCGATATGATTACAGGAACTGCCACCATCAAAGTTGTCGAAATGAACGTTTAGCAACCGTGAAATCATTAGGGTTGATAATATGCTAGGCTAATGAACCGACGCGTTTCCCTGCTTAGATGGCTTGATATGATTAGTTCCATATATTTAAATCATTGCTAGTAATATAACACACAAATTATTAACGGTAAAGTAACTAATTTTCATAGAAAAATAAAATTCATAGTATTTTTATATGATACATAAATAAATTTTAAGTTAATTATAGTTTTACGTGATTTACTTAACTAACGTGAGGCAGTGGAATTACTTTAATTATTATATTATACTTAGTATGTGGCAAGAAGGTATCCGATACGCGGTATAGGTATACGATAATTTGCCTCAGTTAGATTAAGGGTGTGATGTAAGTTTAGTGTATTTGGCTATACATATGTTTGCTGATGAATCCCGATGTCTTCCGTCGCTTGCTTAGGTGGATTATACTCGCACTATTAATCGCTGAAATTGCGTTGCCGTGATGTCTACCCTACGTACCCCGACGGTCTTCAATTAATAGCCAATGTAAATTTCAACGAACAGATAGTTCTTGATCAACTTTGCGGCCCTACGTTTCAAGATAAACATAAACCATAAGACAACTTAAGCAAACTGCCATCAGCGACATTGATGCTCTTTTGTAAGTTTCAACAAAATGCGCAATTTTTTAAATATTATTACTGTATAAAATATAAGCCTCGTCCAATATTTGATATGATGCGAGATGGACTTGCGGAGACGTCAGCGATCAATCAGCCCGCTGACTAATACCATCTATCAATACGTCAGGACGCGTCACACCAGATGGCAGCATCGGGAGATATTAAAATTCAATTTTCACTAACTTTTACTTTAACGTTTTTTAAGCAGGACAAAATATATTTATGTAAAATAAAATAGACCTACCGTTCCATAGGAGACATTCACTCGATTTTATCCAAGGCAATGTTATCCATCAAATAAAAATAGAATATCCGTTTGTTGCATCAACAAAATATAGTGCAATTGATTTAAAAGCTTAGTGCGGAGAAATATGTCACGCAATATTTTGTAGCGATCATATTTCCTTCTGCAGTTTTTAAAATAATTGAAAACGATTCTATACAGATAAACGAGAGCTTAAGCATTTTTATTAATCTAAAAATACAGCGTCCGACAAAACACGGCTTACTTTTTACGATTTTAAATATTCACCTGTAAATTACGCAAAGGGCCATTATTTATTATGAATATCGGTCAGGAAAACAAGTTAATCGCGAGAGTTAGCGTCTACGCACGTAGGTATCCAGATCGGACACTTTTATGACATCGGACACTCCGCGTTAAATGCGGCGGCTTAAAAAGGGTTGATGGCAATAGCCCTGTCACCTCGAAAGGCTCGGAACATAACGCAACCTTCATCATAGCGTGGCCGGACGTTCATTGATAATTAATGGGTGATGCCAGTGTAACGAAAACAAACGACGGGTGGCACGCGTACGATAACGATTAATATCTTTGCAGCAAAAACAAACCTACGCTCCTAGTCTTGGTGTGATAAATCATATCTCCGAGGCGCAAAAATAAATGAGACTAATGATAAATGGCGACGATTCACGGCACATCGATTGAGTCTGCTGAGTTTCAAAATGGAACCCTTCCTAGATACGTGACCGCGTCTTTTGAATGGTGTTCTTATTTTAAAACGTAAACCTTTTTGAAGCTTTAAAAAAACGCTGCACAGCGTAATGAAATATTATATATTAAAATGCCTTAACATGATTTATTAATTCAAGACATCGTACATTGAAACATAAAAAAGTATAGAACCATTTATCTTGCTATAAAAAGATATCGGTAGCATTTTTCATAAACCCTGCACTACTCTTAAAGGAATACGAAGAAGGGTAACTTATGTGTTTCTTTTAATAGGACATTGAAGATTTACAGCCTTAAATCGGCGAACCGCCCGCTAGATATTGTCAATCATTCAGTAAAAAAAATATTCCAACTGTGAACTGTCAAATATTTATCTGTTTTTTCTCTTATCTTGGCAATGTCAATATTCGAGTCTTAGGAATGTTGGAATGTAGGCATTGAGACCTTTTCCTTTGCAAGTTATTTTTCGAATACGCTTTAAGAAAATAAACAGTTTTTTTATTATTAGATTTAGCTTTATTGAAACGTTTTACTCCATTTCCTGATTCAGTCGGCATGTAAATAAAACCTGATAAATTAGGTTTCAAACATTCTTTTTTGGTTTTTTTGTTTATTTGGATACGAACAATAAACAATAAATCATATATGATTTTTATCATTTCATAGTTTCGAAAATAAATATTCACGAGCTGTATATAACATGAAAAATTAAACTACTCTGCAGTACTTTGTATTGGGATAGCGTTTTGAAGTGGGGCCTCTCAGGTATCCTCCAGGAAATTGAGTTAACCACACCCGAAGACCAGGAAATTAGAAACGTTAGAAGATGTTATCTAATGTCATTCTCATGAATTGGACATGGACATTTTGAATTTAGTAGTTTTTATGCAGTTACTTACATTGTAAGGACCGCAGGGTTATGTTATAAATATAGAAAGTGTAGAATAGACTAACCAATTGTACATTTACTGATTGTAATAAAAACTAACATTTATTTAACTCAGGTAATAGTGATATTTAGATTATTGATTATATCTTCTATAAACGAGTAATGTGCCATTCATGCTATTATTAATATACTCATGTAACGGTAAAATATTTTTTCTATTAAAAAAACAACTTTAGAGAGAACCTAGTGAGAGAACCTATTATTATCCAAATAATATCTCTATAACAATCTATTTATAGAATTCCCTACTGAATAACACATTGGCTTTAAGCTTAATGGCTACCTCAATACTGGACTAATTACATTAGAGACATTACCCTCAAAGTAAACCACTCAGCTTTCTGAGTAAACAGACTACGAGGAAAAATTGACAAAATCAATAAAGTGCATGGATAGAATAGCTCGCTTTACTTTCGTTTTAGTTCAACAACTTTAGGTAAATTGATTAATTTATCATTATTCAGTACATAAACTTGTAAGTATATAATAATAGTCAAGCAAAAGTTACATTTGCTACAATTGTCATAGTATAGATATCAGCAATCAATTTTAACTTCAGCTTATAAAAAAATAATAAACAAAGTGTTTTAATATTTTTATCACAATGGGTTAGGGTTTTCAAATTGGTAAATAACAGTTCTATTGTTTAATAAGTGTGAGTTAATTTCATCTATGTTAATACTAGCTAGTTTATTTAAATTAAAGATAGGCATATTCGTATTTTCTTAAACTTGCGAAAGAAATGATAAGTCATAAACATACTTTCATGTATAGTATTTTGGTTAACGAGACGGTAATTTTATTTTTTGCCTAGAGTTTTATATTTTGTTAAGCATTACAAGTTTATATCGAAGTTTATATAATAAATAAATATAAGAAGCATTATATTGCAATATAATACCTTCATGTGTCGAAATAGGTCAAACAAGTTACAAACATGCTAAGAAATAGCAAGAATCAAGATTGTGGAACTATCCAAATATAATATTTCAAAGCGTATTGATCCCTTAGGATGGGACTCCGTTTCGGTGGAACTTTTCAATTCCTCTGCGTGATGGGAGTTGCATTTGGACAATCTCATCAAAGAGAGGATGAGATTTTCCAGTGTCCGGTACCCTCTCACCTTCTACGATTTCCCTAGACGCCTCAGCGTTTGTCGAATCGATTTCAAAATATTATGCGAACCAACAAATTTTAAAAGAATTTACATTGATGATTCTTTTCAAGTCGGCTTAGTTAATCGTTTCTCTAAATGAAAGCTGCGGCTTTTATTTATAACGAGCGACTCGTTCCAGCTTCATCCGGGTTTTTGTAATATAAAATGGAAAAGAGTTCGTTTTATTATTTATAGCTATGTCCTGACGCTGAGTTAAGGCTCCTATCATTCCAGCTTACTAATATGATTGTTTCTTTTCTACTTTATATCTTAAAAATATTCTGCTTAAACTATATACCTTTTCGGTTTTAGTAATACTCAAATGTTGGCTAAAAGTCAATTTCATTAAATTGTTATAATATTGTAATATGTGCTTTCTTATATGAGTCATATATACAAAGCTTAAATACCATATTTATATAAATAAACACCGTGTCAGTGCTACTTCAGTGAATTTTCGCTATTATTTTTGAAACGTCTTGAATATCTCGCCCTCAGTCTCGATCGCATTAGAGGCTCCGTCCACGATGAAGATAATGCCATTGCAATACCCAGGATCCGATTGTATTGGCAAATTGGATCAAATGCAGCGCTTACCGCACAAAAGATAAGAGCTCGGATACGGGTATAGCAGTAATATTATGTTGGGGCTATCTCCGGACCCCTCATCACGATCTAAAAGAACGTTCGTAATCGCTGTGTATTTTATCTCTTTGCTTCCTCGTTTCATTCTCATCAATTGGAATTTACATGAATTATTTTCTATAACAATCAGCTCATATAAAGCTGTACTAATCATCTTATTAAGCTAAGTGTACCGTGTAACAAACTTTTGTATTCAAGCGTAAGGAACGTAATCAAGATTCTCATTTTCAGTGGTCGAAAATGAGCTAGTCTGGCCATTAATAATTTGAATGAGAAGCTTGTTACAGAAATAATTACGTTATAATACTTTGGATATCGAATAGATACTCATTTATCCAAATCTCTACATATAATAAAAATGTAAATTTATCTCTGTCTGTATATGATAGATATACGAAAAAAAAATATTATTAAGATTATTTATCAATATAAAGGAACCCAAAACAATGATTTTAATATTGTTTTGTGTTTAACTGTTAATCCATATGTTTATGGACGCTAAATTGAATATTTTGACTATTCTGTTGAGGTAAACTTTCCATAACACTTAGTGTTTATTTCATTTCAATCGGTTTTTAAACAAAAAAGACAAATTTGTGATTTAAATGAGAACGCGGGCGGGTGAAAAAACTAAATAGTTTAGTCATTTACTTTACCTAGGCGGAGCCGCAAGCGGGTCGCTTATTCATAATATTTCATAATATTCACACATTACCATAAAAAAATCACGGTTATATATGAATCGTTTGAAAAAAATTGATATACGCTTTCGACAAAGATATGGCTATTTTACAAGTATCAGCATTTTTTTTTTCAAGGAATGAAAAAATATAGCCCATGTAAACGACAATGTAGATTATTACTACCCAACAGGGACACATAAAGAGGTCTATAAGAAACATAATGGAGGGCTCTCGCTCGATAAGATGCGATTTGGTCGATGGATACAACAAAATGACCTACGATTTCTATCTACATAAATAAAGAAACATCTTGATGATTGTTCTAACCGCACAGTCATTTTACCGTCATTATGGGATGAATTTTAAATGTACTAAAGGTTTTACTTTAGCTATGTATAAAGCTGGCCCTCTCCGTGCGAGGCGCATCCGGTCGCACGCATACTCTATGAGGCCTCATTGTCTGCCAGGACTCATGGTAAACCAATTACGTGCTAAAAATTCATAAAGGCATTGTCATCTTCATGCAAAGTATCTAATGTTTAGTAAGTGGGCTTGGCGATAATACGCACTCGCGTTTTCGTATAAATTTTGAAGAAGTGAGATTGTCATTTAGGCTGACGTGAAATCAAACGGTGTTAATATTTCGAGACAAAAGCGAAATATGGTAATTTTTTAATAAACTCATCAAACTGCTGAATAAATCTCGACTCGACGCCATAAATAGTGCGGCACCCTTAGGCTTATCTCCGCGTGACGATATCATTATTTCCTTTTTTGTTAAAATTTACCGAGCGAAAACAGGCTCGCAGATAGCATACTATCGCAGATAGCTTCTGTGAATACATAGACTTCGATGGTTCATCGGCCCGCCGTAACTGGCCGGCTGATATCCGTAATAAAACAGAAGCAAGCAATATAATCGTTAAATCTCATAATTCAAATTTCTACTTTTGTTTCCGACCGACCGCGTTTCGGCCGCTATATAAACTCTCAAACTCTACCCACATCCGTAACGAAAGCCTGCTCCGTTATTTATGGAAAGCCACGTTTCATTGTTGTTGTCGGTTTTCATTTTAACGTTTAATTTCTTTTCTATTTATGGTGTTTTCGGAATCGCTGAAGCATACAAAGTCATTTGTTTTTTTCGGTCCTTCCAAGGCATCGAGTTCCGGTGATGTGATTTATGGAAACAGTGGGCACTCCACGTACGTTGAGATGATATAGATCTCGTACTAAGGAAGAGTAATGCGTACCGAAGGAATGTAGTTGTTTTGTCTTGTGTATAGGAGGAAAATGCCCATTCGCCACCGCTCTAACATAAACGTGATTTAGTGGAAATACTGCTTATTTGCATTGCGAATCCGTCTCGCTATCGCATAAACGTTCAGACGTAAAATTGAGCGTAAAAAATAAGATATGGAATATAGTTGCCTTATTGAGTTCTGTTATTAAGCCTTATAATCTAATCGACATAATATAAGTTACTACTATTTGTTGTGTAGATTAAAACAATAATATATCACAAGTTTTAACAATATACCTACAACAAATGTCGTCCTTTATTATAAAATTCACCACAAAGCTACCTAACTTGAGTTTCTCTAAATATTTATTACACGAACTCCCTATTACAATATACATAAATAATTTTCATATAAATAGCAGTAGACTAGATAGTGTGCCCGACAATATCCCTCTGAATGAGGCTTTTGGAGTCGGAAGGGTTGTGTTGTTTTTGTATGCGCGTGCCGGAAGCGTAGTTCGTATGAGGGCTACCCTTTATACATACTTAAGTACCACGGCTTTAGGATCGTAAAAATGTAATTAAAATCCACATCATCCGACGGTGATAACTATGTTTTGTGTAATTTTATTTTATGACAAGACGATAATCATTTTGACTTTATATTGTCTTGTATGTCATCGAAAAGTAAATAAGAGTATAGCCTACCACTACTGCTATATAATAAGTATTCAATAAATAACTTAACCCATTTTAATATCCATTAAATTCTGATACAAAATCCAAATATTTTAATCTGTAGCTATAAAAAACCATTACTAGTGTTATAAATGGATTATGTCAATTTTAATACTAAAAGCACTCAGTGTGATAAGCATTTGTGTACTTATTACAATATATAAAAGTTTTCCAAAAACAACAACAGTACAATAATATAAACGTATATTTAGTAGAGTAGTCGATATTTATAAATACACGGTAAATATTTTTTCTTTGTTTAAAATATTATATTAGTAAGTTACTTTAGGAAAATAGTACAAATAATGAAGTTTATCGTATCTATGCGTGTGATTGAGCGGTACCGTGAGAAATATCGAGCAGTGCCTTTGTGTAATTCAACTAAAATCTAGTTGCGTTTGTAAAAGTGATCACTCATGCCGGCTGTCAGCGCGTCAGCAGTATTTCACCGCCTACCTATGTTATCTCCTTATACGTACCTAAAATCAAAGAAAACCATGATAAATACTGTAAACGGATTACACGTGAGCGAGGCACGCAAGCCATTACAGACAAAAGATAACGTTCCGAAAATACAATGTAAACAGAAACAGTGAAAGATGGTGGCAAGTTAAGGTGTGGTATAAAATAATTTTTCACGAACACAGTCGCCTGATAGTAGCTAATGCTTTACCACTGGGCCCGACCGCCCGCGATTCTGATAGATAGGAAATGAAGACGGATTAACCTCGCGTGGCTCGCTACCTAGTTAGCTGGTGAGCGGTGACGACCGTTTCGATAAATATTGCGACTGCCAAGCCAAGATTACATTTACAATTTTGTTACCCCCCGATATAGAACTATTTATCTTTTTGCGCCATAAATAAACGTCACTCTATCAATGACAGACCTATAGTTTTCCATTTCGCAATGCAGACAAAGAAATGTTTCTATATTTACGTTATATAGTATGATTCGGTTGATTTGCTTAAGAATTTCATCAAAAATTCAAATAAGTTGAAGTAATGTTGAAGCTGGCTGCAAGAGAAGATTCGTATTCGACAAATTGTATTGAGCGAAATGTATGTGCCCATCAGCGTGTATGTGAGTGCTATAAGATAAATTTCATTTTAATAGAGACTTCTCTTTGCAAGTATTATAAAGCCTGAAATATAAAATAATGCTTTATAAAATCATCATATCAAGGACCAAGCACATTTCTGTTTAGAAAAGTTTTATAATTTTTAAATATGAAGAATCTTCCCTCATATTCGCTCCTCCCTCCCCTTCAAAAATAATGTTTGAAATAATTCTCTTTTTATCGCGAGCGTGAAATTTTATTGTGTTCATGTTAAGTGAAAAATGTTGGCACAGCATAATATCTTAATGGTTTTCCTGAATTGTGTGATAATTTAATGAAGTAATCCCCGTGAATTACTAAAGGATTTTGGGGCTTACCTGCCCATTTTGCATACATTAAAGTGTTCGTAATAGACACATTTATACGTATCAACTTATTCGTAGCCATCTAATATATACGACATTATTGAGCTGAACACGCCTGTTATGTAAAATAAGGTATAAAATATAAAAATAAAATGAAGGTAGACTTATTTTCGAAGATGAGGTCGAGTGCCTTCCAACTTCAACGAGAAGAGCTCTCGTGTCTTGCGGAAATCTTGCATGTAGATTATCATAAAAATTATAGAAAAACGAGAATTCAGGATGGCTACGGTTGTCGCTACATTTTATACTGTCATAATAAAAATGTGTCGCCAAAAGAGATTGTTAGCCTAATTGGTATCATCAGCGCTTGGTGCTGGTTTGAGCGCGCAACTAAAAATAATAGTCAAGTCATTAACTGGAAGGTGTGACAACCTTGCACTTGTGATAAGTTTGACCCACATTTCTACCACACTGATACGCGTGTTAACTATCTTTTTTAAGGGGCTCCAGTTTACACATAATACAAGTTAATTACTCCGTGTTTGTCTATTTAAATAAAATGTTGTCCACATAAAAGCTTTTAACTTGCGTTTTTATAAACTGTATCGAGCTAAGCCAACGTTATATTTTAAAACGCTACTGTATTACGTTTTATGTGAATATAAGTAGCTCAATTCTATTTTATTGTTCTCATGATTCATTTATACCACAGCTGTTATTTAAATTAATCTACATAGCTAATTAAACACTGTTAAATATAGGTTTATTAATTGACAATTAATTTACATTCTTGTGAAGGTAAAAAATGAGAACGTGGAAGATTAATTACATCACAAAAATCTCGTATATTTTTATTTTTCGTATCATTTATTTTCGTCAAACAATTAGGCAAACCCACGTCGAGGCAGTATCGCAGTCGAAGGGCGCTTTGACAAAGTAAATCGCGGGTGGAAAAAATGTTTGACGCACATTGCTGTTACATAATCCTATTTTGAAGTTGGCTGGGGATAACCCGCTCATGCGTCCAGCGAAACTGGGGACTCTGAACTTCTAAATGACATTTCCACGAGGCGAAGTAAATCCAGATTTGTTTGGTAGACTGACTTTCTAATTCCGCTGGAGAAGTTTGTGAAACGTATACTGTGTTCACTAGACCTGTTGCAACCGCGAGCACCCTATTTCAATCCGATTCGGAAACTTATCCTGGTTACTTATTGGTTTTATAAACGCAAAACTCTCTGATTAAATCGCACCGCAGATTGACAAAGTTTTGCATGCTAAAACGAGATAGTTGTATAAAGGTCATCCCAAATAGAGGAGCTGGATAAATGTTGACACTTTAGTTGCCACTTTGTCTTGTTTTTGCCAGAATCTAAAACAATTGGGTAAAATTTGAAATTTTGAACTAAATATTAAATATATACGGGTTAGTTGTCATTAAAAACCTATAAAATAATAGTTGCGCTAGAATTCGTAATCTCGTATAACATCATGTTATATGAATGTTCTGAAAGTGATCTTGCGGCGAGCATACATAATAATGTACATAATGAGGGTCATTTTTATGCAAGAAGTGTAGCCAAGTAGTCAATTTGGCATACTTCGCAAAAATTGGCATCACGCAATTTACAGATGGTAGCTTTTTATCTTCGCTGACATCATGAATATTGCAGTTCACTTGCCAATTATTACAATTTAATTCAATGCAGCTTTTAAGAAATCATTTCTTATATGTTTTTTGTAATATAGAAAAGGCCGTAGTTGAAAAGGAGTACTTCTAGAGTGTTTTGTAAGCAAAATAACAAGTGTGACAAGGTGCTGGTAATGTTTATATAATTTCAGTTTCAATTACTATTGCGCAGGTGCATTATCTGACAGTGTTTACGGAAGGGTTGTAAACTGTTTGAAATATTGTTAGGGTTACAATCAGCGCGACACATTGTGTTTACCAAAGAACGACTTGAGGATTAGGAGAAAAGCTTTTAAATTTATTTATAATATGTAATTTCAAAGTACACTAAATTTGGTAAACGACAGAGACATGTTTTGTCTGAGTGATGTTTTCAATATGTGCATTTTGAATCGGCTGGTTACAAATTACTTAAAGTTTCATTTACCTATATAATAATGAATAATTTATATTAAATTAATTTAAATTACTTAGAATTTGACATATGTATAATACAGTTTATTATTATATCCTAATAAAATGAACTCCATAGTGAAGCAGTTGAGGTGTGTATGCAATAGTTATAAGTTCAAATAGTACTCTAGGGAAATGACAATATAATATGTAGATGTTTTGTTATTATAATATTGATGTTTCCGCTCTGGTTAGATAAAGTTTGGTAGTAAGTTCTACTACCTTTATGGCTAATGTACTAAGAAAAGCCTGGCTTTTATTTGCAATTTAAAATAATATTGTATAATAAAGGTTTGTGTTGCAAAGTGAAGTATTTTAATTATGTAATATTTTTATTGCTTATTATTACAGATATGTCAGTTACTTTTTATTCATAGACAGCTACATCAATCAACTTTATAAAAACTATAGAAAAAACACCCTCACTTCTATAAAAAACAATGTGATATAAAAAGTGTGAGCTAGAAATGACCTTCATTGCCATCTATACAATTTTATTAGATACTAGCGACCGGCTCGCAGGTTTGCTTGCGTAAACTACACGCATACACTATTACTTGTTTTCACCCGCCGGCGTTCTAACTTAAATCACAAACTTTGCTTAATTTTATAATTTAAATTGTTATAACTTTTTTGTTTATTTACCGATTGAAATAAAATAACATAAACTTCCCTTAACACTAAATGTTATGAGAAGTTTGCCACAATACAATAGTCAAAATTGCTTTTAATCTGTTAAGCCGTTTCTGAGATTAGCGTTCACAAACAAACAGACAAACAGAATAGAAAATTAAAAATCATTGCTTTAGGTTCAATTATATTTATAATATTTTTTTTCGTATATCTCTTATGTACAGATAGCGATATTTTTATACGTATAGATATGATTTGATATTACATTTAAATTACATAACACATTTTACAGATCAGAGTGTCGTTCAATATTCCATTAAATCAGCAAAGATTTGTAACAACGACTATACAAGCAATTGCCAAAAGTAATCGTTTAAAACGAAATATTACTTTGCCTATATTTTATTGTAAAATTTACCAAGCTATTCTGGTAATTAAATTATATAGCTCTAATATAAGTAAATTTTCGTTTTAAATAAACATACTATAAAACGTATAAAATTGCTTAAATAACATTTATATAAAATATTATCATTTACTTTATATTATATTAAGAATTATATAATGAATAAATTTATTTCGCAAGTAGAAGAAATAAAACCTAACTGTTTTATTGGCTCATTTTCTTATGTGTGTGTAATCGCAGGCTATCTGTATCTCCCCAATCGTTCGAAGACCGATAGGGCAATAGACACGCAAGCGATTGATTAGATAGGCCCGCACTGCCCAGGCGGGTTAATAAAGCCTTCTGTGGCCTTCTGATTGCCTAGTGCCTATTCTTCTTTCATCACATTTCATGAGTTTTTGTATAATTACTACTACTTAATTTATAAGTACAGTTTTCGATAAAGTCACAATTTATATAAAATTTCATTTTAATGTATTACCTTGTAAGATTGAATTGCGATTGATTAATGCTTTCAAAGTAAGGATAAAATATTGAGGTTTAGTTATTATACTAATTATTATGGAAGTTAAAAGAGAAATCTTTAGAAAAAAAATTGGTCTATAAATTCATTATTGGCTTGATTACAGTGCGTTATATAAAACTGACGTTTCCATTAAAGCGCAACAAGCTAATAAGGAAAAAAAGTTACACTACCTTATATTACTATTCAGATCTAAAGCAAAATTTAAATTAATAGGAAAAAAGTTTTAAAAGCTCTGAGAAAAATCTCGTGGTCTAGATAACACCCAAATGACGCGGGTAAACCTTCCATAGTCGTACGTTTCGGAGATAAGGGACCATTTCATTAACAGCGCTGATCCGGGGTTAATTTATGCGAATATCTTTAAGATATTTACAAAACAACTAAGCGCCCGCAACGTTGCCAAGAGCAATGTAAAAAAACGGCTCAACCTTCGTAATCCGTACAGAATGCCCTTTAAGTGGCTTGCAATTTAATGTTAAGTATCGCAATTTCAAGATGATGAGCCGTTCTCGAAAGGGTTTTCAAAAAATGATACACTCTGGCTCAGATGTAAGATAGCCGGGTGGAGGACAGCAATCGTGGTTAGTTAGAGAAGCAGGTGTTCCCAGAGCACGATCATACTTAAAGGTATTCTGTGGAATTCTGCAAAATCTTGTTAGGATAACTTGAAACATAAGTCCTATTTGTGTAAGCTTATTACTTACGATATATGTACAATATGTAAATATCATTTTTTCAGTACGAAATAAATTAAGTTGCCATTAGCAATTATTTTGAAAACTTAACATAACAACTACAAAGTTATTATTTAGCTATTATAACATACGTTAAGTATTTATTTATTATAATATACGTGAGCGAGAAATTTATCTAAACGTCTGAGAACATTAGGGGTTGAGCATTTAAGCCTTGTATTTAAATTATGTACACTCATTTCGCTTAATTCAAATAACTATTTTTGGAATATCTTAATATGAAAATACAGAAATTATATATATTGACAAAACTTGTATGTCTTGTGCGTATGGTTACAACTACTTGCTTTTAGTATGTCTGTTCAAGTAAGTGGAACAGAATTGAATACAATAATCGTAGGTATTGAATTCGTTGTAATAGCCTCTGCTGAATTAATTAGTGGGTATCGCACGAAGTGGACAGGGGGCAGGTGCGCGCTAGGCTTTACAGCGCCATTACGGAGCTATATACATGAGCTTGAAACGCTTGAGCGATTGGCCACAATTTAAGTTAACATGTAAATAATGTTCATATAAGACAATCAGTTTGTAAATATTTAATATGAAATAATATAGTTGTCCAAATAAATTTGTATAATTGTCTAAATATGGTTATTATATGTAACAGATTAGTGAAAATATTTATATAGTGGTGTTCATGTTTAATTAATTCAGTTTTCAATTAAATCGGGCGTATCTAATTAGTTCTAGAAATTCAATTTACAAATCAGCTTATATCATTATGTTATCACTCACCTAATCTAAGCAGCATCTGATAAACGTAAAGATTCGATGAAAAATACAGAGATTCATCGATAGAACGCGCGACTCACGAAGTGAAAAATGTACATTTAGATGGCGTTAATTCGTTTAATTTCCGGTGAGAGGCGGCGTGGGGCGAGGGAGGAGTCCGCTCAGATTAATTCAGCGTCGAGGCTGTTACAGATAAGGACACTGAAATAAATTGAAAATGTTCAGAGATTGATTTGAATACTCCCCAGAATATATGGCAGGAGTCAGCGTCAACAGAGTAACCGCACTCTATTATCATTATACTCTATTCATCGACTAGAATATTTATAATTCCAAAGGCAATATTCTACCTTATTATTTTTAGAAAGCTTTATTATTTAACTATATACATAGTTGAACACACTTATATCAATATCACAAGTATAGTATCTTAAAACAAAAGTAAAAAACGTTTTAGCTAAATAGCAGTCACGTCTGGAAAATTTCAGCGGTCTCTTAATAGCTGAATCAGATGATTGTCTATTAAATGATCGATTAATGCAATCTGCGCAAGCAAGCTGAGATGGGACATCGTTGGAGGCGCTCGTGATACGAATGCCAAATGAACTGTAGAGGCACCCTCACCAAGACCTTTGGACCTCGTATTGCCGAGCGCTCGACCCGCCATTTACATATTGCGATTTTGTATCGATAACAATTGAAAGATGGAAAATTTTGCCTGAGCCAGGCAGATACAAAATTTATTTTATTGGTAAATATATTTTGAATGTTTAACAACCCTGTTGGCATTCGTTCTAGTTTTCGTTACTATCTGTGCAATATATAAAAGTATAACTACGGTTTTATTATTATCATTTTAGCAAAAAGTACTAATGTATTTATAGAACTTACTTACCTCGCTAATATTATTAAAATATTACTTGATAAGGTAATATCAAATATTTTTAAAGACGGTACCAACATTTCTTAGAAATTATGCTTTTTTTTAAACTGATTTAATGTATTGCCTGCTTCCATAAGAGTAGTATTATATTATTTATGTATATGATAATATTCAACATTACATCAGTAAAAAGTGATGATGACTGAAATATGTGACTTTCAGGGACCCAATCGTTCGAAATGTGTAACAAATTGATTGCCGTGTAGAAGCGCCCGACAAGTACTAAGCTCGACGTCCGATTGGTAATAGCGAATGCTAAACTTATTAGCCAAACGGAAAATGGTATTAGCAAACGTACTGCCGCTCTCGTGAAACTTCATTCGTGTGACAGAGTTGACAGTGTCGCACGTAAGTGATTGTTGCAACCAATCACAAGCTTAATTGGGGGGCTCAAAGAGACTAAATCAAACTGAAAACTAGTTAGGTTTGAAAAACTAAAAAAGCACATTCGGAGCTCGATCTGGCGAGTTGTTTTAATTTGAAAGGATAATACTTGTCGACATTCTACGAAAAGGCCGCTATTGAAATGTTAAAACAATTTATCCTAGGTAAGCCAGGAGTGTCAGATGATAATAAGACTGACATTTGGAGCCAGCCGGCGGCGGCGGTTAATTCCGCTGCGGGAGTAGCGACCGATTGTGACATGAACTAAACCCTGTTGCTACCAGTAAAACCCATCAGGTGCGAGCTGCCCAATCTAATATCATCCAGACACAGACTGCTCGTTCAGTTAATTCTATTTGCTTGACAAAGGTATATTTTCATTCTATCTCACTACAAAATTTAATTACAGTAAATATTTTTTATATATAAAAAGGTATACAAAGTTCACTTTAAGTACGAGAAACGGAATTATTTTTATATTATAAATATTTTCTTTACATTAACATTACATTAGACTTGTGTATAATACGTTTTTATTACAGATAGAGCGTAATTTGTTGGAACCATTAACAAAGAAAACAAACCGAGCTATTCCATTAAAACTACGCTATCCATATCCCCAGAAGAAGGAAAGCAATTATTTGAATACAGTCAACAAAGACATGGAAAAGCACAAAGACACCATTTCATAAGTTAAAGAGTACTGAAGATAGTGATGCAGTAAATCCTACGAGTACACTTCACAACTATCCCTTCGTACGTCTTCTAAGTCCAATTCCGTTTTACTACTGTGTCTATAGAATCTCGATAGTACATTTAAAGCCTTTCCATTGTAGTTTATTGATTAATTTTCATTATTTGCTGATACATATATCAGTTAGCATCGTTATATATATATACATTTAGTACTACAAAATAATATATAAGTATGTTACAGTGACACATAACGGTTTGAGCAAAACTAAGAATTAATTAGACCAAAGAATTTATATAGTCAATATAAATGTTTACATTACAATGGAATCGAACCTGCAACTATAGTGTAACAGATAGCGCCTAAGGAGCTTTTATACAGTAATCGACGACATCTGTCATAATAAAAAACCATAAAATATAGCATAAAGATATTTATTTCGAGTGCAAAAGTGAATATGAATTGCTTAGTAGTGGTCGTCGTAGATCTCCGCCACACAATTCCCTGTGAGGATTACGGCCGAGAGAGAAAAGTAAGACGATTAATCCCACAGGGTACCAGTAGGGAAAATTTATTATAAAACGGTTTCGTCCGAGGCTTTAAAATGCACCGGTGTGTTCAGAATGTTATCGATGCGGTTGAAGCGGCAACTTATTTATGTTTTTTCCTCGTTTATTACTTTGTGGACTTTATTGAATTGAAATTGTTCACTTTATTAGACACTGAGCGTAGTTATTTCGCGTAATTTGAGCGCGTTCTTTAGTACAGTAAAGTTTGATATTCCGTCCCAAATTTCGTTGTTATATGAGCAATTGTATGAATGAGAGAACTGAAACGATAATTGAATTATACAAGCGTTGTTATTTGTATAAGAAATGCTACTAAAATTCACGTTTATATAAAGTGATTAAGATACCTAATCTACTCACACGAGGTTCGTTCCGCGTTGATATTTCACACGATACGTCATATAGTAATCGCAACTGAAACATTTTCAAGAATCGCGTGACGAAAAAGGCATTATTTTTGTAAAAGCAAAAGGTTAGTATAATCGATTCCTCGCTTTGCTCTATTTTACTATGACTGTACGGAAAATTAAATGTCAAGTCGTTGCCTGCGTAAATGTCAAGTAAAAGAGCCTTATTAATATTCCGATTGCAGTGATATATAATGATAGGTTTCATTATTGTGTATAAAGAAATACGTATATATTGAATTAAATGTATTTCCAAAAAAATAAGATTAAAAAGGCCACTGTTCACTTTGTAAGTATATACATTCTGTATTATATATACTTATATGTAAATCTTACAACACACTAAAATTAATCGGTTTCAAAGCATAGCACAAAAATTGAAGAGTAAATTCATATTTATGCAACGGTAATAGCGTTTCATTTTATCATAAATTTCGGTGTCAAATTAGTGACATTAAACCATAGGCATATCAAGCACACTGACATTTCTAAACACGAGAGGGCAAATGGATGTGATATTTGGCGAACATTTAATCGACTTAAGCAGTAAAATTTGTAGGAATATTTAATTATAAGTAAGTACCTACAGCTTGAAAACATATTCAGTGTAGTAAATATGTGCTAGCTATTTCTGATTTCTAATGTATTAAATATTTCTATATTTCGATGACAATGGCTCTAACTGAGCAGTTGAAAATGAATGAGGAATACAGTTGGCTGTGCCAGTCAAACGTTGAAGTACGATAAGCTATTATTTCGGTATATAAAATATTTCTCACTCTATCACAATCTGACAATTATTATAATATAAAATTTCACGCTTTATCCCGCAATGCAGGGTAGGCAGACATTATCTAGCGTCAAGACACTCCGTTCTATGCTTTCTGACCGAATTCGAGACATGGCGTTTTGTATGGCGGAACTTAATGCCGCCCTTGCTCCAACCAGAGCGTGGAAATAAAAATGATTTAAACAAGTATTTAATTACTTGCGAGTGGGAAACGAACCCATATCGCGATATCGCTATATGGGTTCGTGTAGCACAATCACTGTCCCACTGCGCCACGATGGCCTCTAATAATAATAACATTTTAATAATTTAACATTTTTAGTGTTACTTTTTAAACTGTTACACACACTTAGGAAATTGAAAAACAAAAAATCGCTCAAAATCTGAAAATGTTTAACAAATATCTATGTCTCTGTCTATCTAACTGAAGCCGGAAGTAACTTAGCGGCCAGAGCGCTGCGTACAAATTTATATGAACGTTTTCTAAAAATGTTTTTTTTTATAACATTTAAATAATTTATTAATTATTAATATTGTTTATTATTAAATAGTTATTGAAATATGCTTGACATTTGTTTTAATGTATAATGTATCTACTGCATAGCAATAATCATGATGGATAACACAACAAAAGTACTTCTAGCACCAAACACGGCGCACGTTAAGAAGTGACATTTCATTTGACGGTGTAAATAATTACTATGTCGAACACACCTGCCGGCGAAAGAAAATTAAGCGAAACGCAATTTGACTGAGTCATAAAGCACCTAGAGCGCTGGATCAGTTTAATGAGGAGTTACGAACGAAAAATTGCTCCTGATTAATTTATAATCTCATTTCCATTATTAGCGCCTGCCATTAATTACTTGGTAATTATCTCTTATAAATTTGATAATGCCTTAATATTATAGCGCACTTAAATCATTTGTATATTATGTATATAAAATGAAAAGGTGCAGTTATATACTACAATAACCCATATTGTGCTTTGGGCGTTAGGTTTTTTTTCTGTTTGCCAAATATTATCGAAACACAGTACAAGTATTTTAATGTATTTCTTATTTAAAATAACTAGTGTACAGAAAATGTACCTTTTCTTCCAAATTTAGCGTCGACAAAATTGCCAAGGTAACTACGGCTCGGGTGTTTATTGCCAAATTCATAAACATTGACTATCACATAAAATGGTGGCGCTTCGTGATCCCAAACGTGAACGAGCAAACACGCTCCATATTTTCATGGGATTCAAATAAAAATAAAGTAGATGGCCGACAACGGTCTAATTTAATATAAAAGGTGTACACGTCATCTGTATGACGACGTACCTGTTCTCATTTTATTGCTTAGCGGGATGACTGAATACAAAAATTCTACACAGGCGGTCAGCGTTTGTCAGCTGTTAAACAGTTTTGTTATTGCCGGACGAACATCGCTCCTCCTATTTGCATAATTGAACGGGCACTTGGAATCACCATTGTTATACTCTACCGTACCATTTGTCAGATTCGCTATATCATTTATGCATGTAGCTCATAACGAGAGCCGAGCCGTTTTTCTGGACTATTCATTATTTCACCCTTTGTATTGTCTGTTATCTACTGGGCACTAAACTCAAACATAAATAATATATAATATAATATAATACATAATTAAATTTGTTATATAAGAATAATAGATTTCATTTCCTGTTTATTTCTAAAAGTCCGTTTATAAAATACTACAGATATATTACATCTTTGTAATGTTCATAAAGGAGAAAATCTGAAGAAAATTACTCGTTGCTATCCCTTAAAACTTATACTTTACAACATCCATTTAACTGTGACTCAGTGTTTCGTAACTGACGTCTAAGTAGAGAAGTTTCTAGCAACGATCAAATGTTGTAATCGGCTTTGTTTGTGAAATAACTAGGTAAGTAGAAGCATCGCCGATCAGATCGGCGAACAATAAAAGAGCCATAAAATCGTGTAGTAGTACACAAAAAGCAGACGTTATCTTAAAGACGTAAATGTTTAATGGCAGACGCCACTCGAAGCTTGCACCTCACGAGCTGATTTTAAACTGATGACTTTAACCGTTACGGATATAGCTACTTGAGGCCATGAACTGTGTAGATCACTTAAAAGAAACGGCATAAAACATTCTAGAAAACACATTGTATGATAAAATCTAATTACCCATGAAAATAACGGCGTACTAAGTCTTTTTTTTTGATGTCACAATTAAAACTTTCAGTTACGACGATGTAATAACGTTAATTGCCTTGTAGTTTTTAATTTTACAGGTTACATATATATATATATATATATATATTGATATTTCAAAGATCGTGATCTAATTTCGTAGAATGTAAAGAGTTTATTTCGTGTTCAATAGAGAAAGGCATTTCCTAAAATAAGCAATGAAAGAAGAGGCCGGTGTTCGATGAAACAATTTTATCTTTACTGTTAAGGGAACATAATGATTGTGTGTTGTTATGCATCAAAACATCTGTTTCTTATTTAAAACTCTGAACCTTTACCCTGAATACGATTTCTTTGTATTTTTCTTACTTAAGATAAAATTAATCGAGAGGCCTTTGCGGACATCAATACAACCCCAGGCTATTGTTAAAAATGATTACAATAATGTTTGTTAAGGCAAATGTTAATTTTTATTACTGAAACGCGCATTCCCTACGTACTTTGAAGTATTTGTTTTAATTTTTAAAAGAAAACGTTTAACAGCTATATTAACACTTTATTCTAATACCATCTATTTTTCGTTTGATTATTCCTTTTATTTCATTCGGGGAAAATTAAAAACAAAAGTAAATTGCGAGAAAGACTTTTCCAGAAATGTGTATGCCAAAGAAACGCAATTAAGACGAATACGAGTAGTTAATAGGCGCAAATAATGGAGTTGGTGATTGATCAGTAATAGCTTAGTAGCAGTTAGCTTCTGATTGACGTTTTTAATTTTCCTTTAGGTTTAGAGTAGAAGCTAGACGCCTCGCTGTCACTGTTAGACAGGAAATGGTCAGATCCTCGGGGCTTTGATAGCTCTGATAGTTCGGCGGTTTAGTTCCACTCAAACTTAGTTGTACAGTACACTCAATACTTACTGTAAGTTTGATTGCGCATTTCAATAATGTTTGATACAATTTCATATTAATTTAGAAATAACATGCTATATAGTTGAAAGCATATATTTAAGAATTTATTTAATATATATATATGTATATATATATAAATATATGATATGGTAATCAGTAATGTAAATGCTAACCGTAGTAACCAAAGCTTCAAATCTCCACTGATAACAATAACTACACCGTTTTACACATTAATTTACAAATTTACATAAACTTACGGCTACGGTCTGATACTACTGTTAATAAACCCATTTAACACTGGGTATTCGATGTTTTTGCCCAGGAATAATTTTGAATGTTTATCACGTATGTAAATTGAGTAAGGACCAAATCGGCCAAGTATCTATTAAACGATTACTCCTATAAGTGACTGTTAGTTTTCGCGGCTTCTTCTCTTGAAGGAATTTTAGTTTTAAGAAAATATATTAATGCAGGCTTAGCATATATATGTAGTGATTTAAAATTTAAGTTATTGAGTCAGTGTTTAACGGTATTTTAGTCGTTATTCGTTTGACGCATCTCAATTATAACCTTCTATTCGATTTGATCCCCGCTTGGTCCCTAGGGCTGCTCGTTGCTCGCTTTGACCAGGAAAGTTTAAATTAATTCTCGATTGATACACCACATCTCGCCAATGCTGTGATTTTTAAATACCTCTCGGGCTTATTTTATAACATTTAACGTCAAATACATTTATCATAAGTTTATTAAAATTTTGAAATCTAAAATATCGAATCTCGGAGTCTGAAATATACATTATAATTTCATTTATTTAATATCGCTCGTATAATTCTCAATTTTCTTAATATAATGTGAATTTCAGTGAAAAAGCCAACTATACAATTTACTGAATATAGATACTCCAAATAGCCGGTAGGTAGTTTCCATTTGCATGCAAGGCTTTGAATCCCTTTTTAAATTGAATAAAGTTGTTCAAATATGGAGTGGATAATGTTATAAAAGGCTTAATTGACCATTCCTTAGTAAAGCTTTATGCAGTGAAAAAATTCAGGTGTATGAAATAAAGAGAGTTACATTTTTATCCTGAACCGTACACGCGACAGCGCCGTGGTAAAACTATGTGTTTTTTATGCAAATTTCATTTACTCGGTTGATATTCGCGAGCGACTGAGTAAATTCGCAACGAATCGCCTGTGACATTTAATTGACAAGTGAATAAAATGTGTAAATGTTGCGATATTCACGCCAAAATATTTCGCAGTCCATGTTATGATACGACATTATTTAATATGTTTTACAGTTTAAATAATTACATTTTTTCATCCGACAAGTTCCCCTATCAATAGCCACATATGGCTAAAATGTTTAATTAAAATTGATTTATCAGAATGTAGTATACAAATTGGTAGATTAATACACTGTGGTCGGTGGATCATTGTTTTTATTGGGGAATAAAGCTCAAACGGATTCATTAACTGACCAGATTTGCTGTTTGATGTTAATATTTGCTTTGGGCGTGGATTTTTACTTGCTCTTTTGTGTCCCGCTTCTAATTAAATTTCACCTATTTGTGTTTGAGTATAGGATGTGTTTTGTGTCAATAATATGCTGAATAGAAAAATAATATTTTATACACAAAAGCTACACTTTTATTGATATAAAACAAAGAAGTACTTGTTAAAAGTAAATAAAACAATATTTCAAACTTGGATATCTAAATAGAAAGAATAGTTAATCACAGTTGAAAACAGACAATTTTACTTCTAGTATACAATATACAACTATTGAAAGCTCGCTGCTTTGTAGAAAAGAATATTGATTTGAAATTGCTTTCGCTGTTTGAAGTCTATTTTTAGTGCTAAAACATGGAATATCTTGCGCAAGTTAGACGATCGCACCGAAGAAAGTTTTGAGTAAGATTCGAGTAACGTCGTAAATCCTTTAAAAGTTTGCCGTTCTGTTTTTCCTTTAATGTCAAGTAAGCGCGGATGGTTCTATATTATGTGGCGGATGAATTTGTCTCCAGACGAGGTGCATCGCGTTAAACCCGATGCATTTTGTAATGTGCTGCTTACGAAACGACAGCGTTAGTGGAATAGTTCCACCCCGATGCAAACGGCCCTACATTTACGCCTATTTTATGTTTCATGGGCGAAATACAACCGTAATTTCCAATACACGACAATACTATGTCGAGTCTTCAGAAGCTGACATTCTACGGATTTCTTAAGAGAGCCTCAGGCTACGTTAGGGAAGGCGCGACTCGAGTTTGTTACATAAAAATCCTGTTATCACGATCGAGCTCTACAGATTACTTTCTTGTTAAGAAAATAAAAACAAGAGTTCATTTTCATCAAATAACTTTGAATGTACTTTATATTTAATAAAAGAATCAGTCGTTTCTTTAAAAATCTCAGCAATATCGCGAACGGTCTGAGCTACACCAAGAAAATGACTAAACACGTTTGAATACAAAAGAAAACTGCGAAAAATATACTGTTGTCGCATAAAACAACTCCAGCAATTATTTTGCTTAAAAGAATAACACTCCAGAGTCATTACAGGGCTGTCATAAAAAGTACTGCAAAAAGAAACTATTACTCGCTGTTGTACACCAAATTATACAAGAGCCAGTGGTGCGCGACAATTTATTTTATATTATATATTTCGTCAAAGTAATAATTCGATATATTCCTCTCAGCACTGCAATGATCTCAGTTGTGGCGGCAAACACGCAATTTGTCGTGAGCGTTAAATCGACCGCAAACAAAACGGGCGGCGAGCTCACACCATACCATCATTCACCTGTGGTCACCCATGGTAATGAGATGGACCTACTGTTCAACATATTAGACTGATTGCAATTGTACAGGAGCGCCGCAACACCCGCCCGGAATGTCGCTATTGAATGCCAATTTAAAAGGGGTTCGATTAATTCATAACCGCAATGACAGCGACATCCGCATTAAATTCGCATTGCTAAATAATTCAGTTAAATAATATATTTCGTGTTATTTTTGGTATTTATTCTAAAAGTATAGTAGTAAATATTGAATGTTCTAAATTAAATATTTTATTTAGTTCTCGTTTTGTATATTATTTGTGCGAATACTATTTAATCATTTACCACAGCTTAAATGAAGCTATATCAAATATAAATTTAGGTTTGTAATGTTCTATTTTTAAGTCTATGATGTTTCTATGACGCAATTGTTGACACCATTGTATATTGGTGCATATTTTATATGTTCTAAATTGATTGAAGAAGAAATACTTTTGTTTAAAACTAGCTATACATGACTTTTTGAAACATTTTGTGCGCAGTGAATAAAATTATTAAAGGCGGAGAAGTCATTCAATTCTTTTTATTTTTCTTCGTGAAGCGCAGGTAATTAATTAAGTAAGAAATCTATGTAGCTACTTGTAAATCCTATATAAATACTGTATATATACTATCTTTAATATTATAAATGGAAAGGTACCGCTTTCTATATGTCTGTCTATCAATTTATCAGGCAAACCATCGAATCGATTTTAACAAATTTCAAATGGAAAATTATGCAGTTTCCGCGGAAATTGCAATAAAATTGTTCATAAAAACCCTTATTTTATTTAACCTGGGCCTGATATTAATATATTAATAAAAAATATAATTTTCCCTGCAGCATTCGAGTTGAAGCAGGGTAAATCGCTGGTATCATGTAATTTATTACGTTTCATAACAAAATTGTGTTTTTGACATTAATATATGATAATACGATGTTCCTTAACACGTTTATTATTAAAACAATTTGGAAAATGAAAATACTTACGCTGACTATATAAAACCGCTGTCGGCTGCAGTCACCGCAATATCAGCGGGGTTTCAATATAAAATTATTCATATTTCTTTTGTTTTATCTCAATTTGAAAGAGAAGATAATTATTTGTTTCTGGTTCTGTTACTGTTTCAAAGACATCATATTATGTTTCTTAACCTTTCTTTTATTGCGCAGGAAAAATCTTTTAAATATTAAATCTTAGAGGTAACACAATGTTATGTTATATGTTAAAATTCACCAATTTTCGATTTTCGATAGAAAATTTTAGATAAAACAAACTGTGGCCATCACACATCATCAAACAAATATAGCCTAATTTAATATTTTAACTATACAATATATAAATTAATTAATCAAACATGAGTAAACAAAAAACAGCTATTATTAATTTGTATTAAAACTTTCAATTAAGTTACACTCGAACAGCTAACGACATCAAAAATATGCGCGCAAAGATAATTAAGTCAGATTTATTGCGTGACTAAAATGACACTTTTATTGAGTAAGTGGAAATTATATAGGTTAATTTGCTAATTCTTTTGTTCCGGATAAATTGAACCTGTCAAAAAAGGTAAAGCTGGATAATATTGCGACCCTCTAAATTTATACCACAGTTGTGAAGTTATTCAATTTTACCAATAATCTATATGAAAATCCAACAAGGATGACAATTTCTTTATCCTATATAATGACAATGGCTTTGACAGTAAATTATTGGTGCCATAAATAAGAATAATTGTCCCAAGTAGCCGGAGGGATTTTTGTAATTTTATTATAATAAAGTTAAGAATACCATTAGGGGAGTAATTCGAAAATGCCAAAAAGTTGTAACAAGAATAGCTTCAATATACTTTTTGGATCACAGCCAGTTAAGAAATTATTTTTAATTAGTTTAATAGAATTTTACAGGAAATTTGATAAAATATAATAAAAGAATTAAGCTGTGTAAACTTTGTACTATTTCTTCAAGAGGTTATATTACTTGTAGTTTAAAGGTTAATGTGATTACAAAAAAATATAGAAACAGCAAACAAAATTTTAAAAACATAAGAAAACAATAGAATTTTCAATGTAAAACTCACATTACTTGTTGTAAAACAGTTTACATATGAACTGTTAATTTGTAAACTAATAGAGTTTACAGCAGTATAATTAACAGAAATATGATGATATTTTCTAGTTTATATGTAATGTGTATGATTAAAGTAGTAAGTGCCATTAAAAAGCTTTAAGTACGCTTGATAGCTCGTTCTAAATCAGTGGGCCTATTAAGAGGCTTTACGACTTCTGTTACTGCGGAAACTTAGACAAACAAATTTCTTATGTATTAACATAAACCAACAATTTTCAGATTATAATAAGTAATAGCATTAATGCACCACTGTAGCATACTGTAAAATGGTGCTAGTCATTTCATGCTAGCAACTTAAAACCATACATACGATTACAAATCCGATTATTTAACATATAATGTAAAGGAGTAAGAAGAGATATGTATTACTAGCTGTGCCCGCTTTGTCCGCGTGGAGATCTTACAGCAGCTATTTGCCAGTGAAAGTCCCGTCAAAATCGGTGTAGCCGTTCTAGAGATTAACCGGAACAAAGAGACTGACAGACACAAAAATGGCAAAAAATAATATTCTTGTATATATAGCGTGTATACATATGCATTTAGCATATATATACCATAATATTAATTTATTGACTACAATGGTTCACTATTTTGGCTTTAATGGCTTGAACATAAGATACTTACTTGATATTTTGGTCAATTCACACAATGTCTTTATAACTCGTAGCCTATGTGTTATTCATTATTGATGTATAAGCTATATTATTGTAAAGTTTCATTAAAATCCATACAGTAGTTTTTACGTGAAAGAGTAACAAACATCCTCACAAACTTTCGCGTTTATAATATTAGTAGGATATATCAATATATTAAAAACTACTTTTATCGTGTAGATTTAATTGTGCACGGAAAATGTTTATCTCGTGCTTTTAATTTGAGAAATCAATCGAGTGAACGTTCAAGCACGTAAGTAACAGTACTAAAAGAAGCCGTTAAAGAGTACAAAACTACCTAGAGGATTGCCTCGATAATTACAACACCATGGACTTATTTGTTGGGCGAGTGCCCCGTTTATTGTTCGGAAACTTGACAATAAAGGCTGCACTCAATATTCCCCGGTCTAAGAATGGATGACTTTTCAATTGTTACCACTCTATTTACTGAGTAAGAAGACTGTGAATGGATTTCTACTATATCATTTCCTGCACTTACTATTTTAACTATCCTCTTTTCAAGGCAAGCTCGATCGGAAGTAATTTGGTAGAACATATTCTTAATGTGTATTGTGGGAGCTCCTTAATGCTTTATTGGCTTTTCTGTTCGATTAATTCTATCGCTATTATAGTACAAAAGCGATTAAAGTTGTAAAAGGATTGTAAATTTATTGTTTGATGAAATTCTAGAACAATAGTTTAATACTCAACAGTATACATATTATAACATTAGTTATTAGTAGCTCATTGTGTCATACAGTAAGTAATATAAAATTCGTCGTAATATTTTATATTCAATATTATCAAGGAAGAATTCATAATTTAAATCACTTTTCGATCTAACAAATGGCAAAAAGACAGATAAATGTATATATTTACATTTAATTTGGTATTGATAATTGGATAACTTTATGTTTAAAGGCAAAACATTAAATTATTACTTTAAATGAAAGACCTCATAACTTTTAACGTATTTATGAACGCTATTATAATTTACACTAACAGCAGCGCGGTTGATCTCTAGAGTATTGCTAATTTTTAATACGGCAATGAATACGAATATCAGATAAGAATTAAATTAAACATTAAGCTGTTTATATCAAACCTAATTTAAGTGTCTTCACCCTTTTTCCTACGCAGCATTCAGAGAGAACCTAGTGTCACTCATTACTTCGAGACAATGCGTTTGACTGGCGGAGCTCAACGCCGAGCTTTGTCTTCTTCGATAGAGCGGAAAAATAATTAAATTATAATAAATCCACCGAGTAGGAATCGAACCCATAACCAAAAACAACAAACACTATCGATAACTTACACTGGAAATTTCGAAGATTAAAATCCTCCTAGCGTTGTATTCTTTTTTGTAATAAATTAAATAATATATTATTCGTAAAGGGCTCAAGATCAAGCAAGTGGCTGGCATAGTAAATAAGACAATGGTAGCTTAATATAATATAACACGAATTTAGTTGTATATACAAAAAGTAGTATATTTAAGTCACATGGTGTATAAAGCTCAGCACTCCCAAAGGTAATAGCTAGAGACAAACATGCGGACAGTTTCGTATGGAGGGGAATAGAAACAGAGACGTGTCAAAATCTTCCTAGTGTTTTCTATACCAATTCACTTTCTCTCTAGAGACTTGAATATCTTACGAACGTAGATACATGGACTTGTAGTTATAATGTTGTTTTTTTGGTAATTTTCGCAATATACTTGTATAATAGTGAATATGGTGTCAATCAATATGGTGATACAGTCTAAAACAATTTCGGTTGAAGTAGATGTCTTCTAATATGTATAAGAGTGTACATTAAATATATTTACATAATTTCTTAGTTTGAAAATTTAAAATAGAATCTTCATATTTATTTTGATATAAAACTATTTTTAACCAGATGAATCGCGTATATTAGTGGTAGTGAGTAAGTTTTTACTGTAGTCCGTGGTCACAAGTAGCTGTGACCACTACTGTAAAGTGTTCGAAACGTCGGCTTTTCTAAAATGTATTTTCGAATAATAATAACATACGCAATCATTTCAAAATATGTAAAAATCTCGAAAACCAAAGATCTTATCTTATCTTAACTTTTTTATTATATATTTATTAATAATGTAGCTTAAAAATGAAAAATAAAACATACGAAGCCATCGTGGCGGAGCATCACAGCGTCTTAATGTATACGCGATGGTTGTGGGTAATGATAATATTTAAGTTATTTAATCTGGTGACAGGACAAATCACTGCGCTGAGTTTCACCACTCAACACGCAATATCTTGAATTTGGGCGAAAAGTGGAGAGCGGAGTATCTTGTCACTAGTTCTCTCTGCCTACTTTACTATGTGGGAAAAAGCGTAACTGACTAACGGACAAAAATACGCTACTTAATAATACAAAGTATAAACAAGCCTACGTTGAAAGTCACTTTTATTATCATAAAAAACTAATTTACAGTTACAATACGGTAATAAAAGAAAATTACAGTTTACTAAACAATATATTATAATTAGTAAATGTTTTTAGATACTTACTCCACATCTAATTACTATTTAGCTTAATATATAATGTGCTTTGATAAATCTAATACGCGATGTAATCTAATATTTGCAGCTCTAAATAGTTCAGTTATCTGCATTTAAAGCAGCACTGATTACATGTAGTCCCACGAGTTTTGGATTTAAGTTTATCTTATATGCATCACGCTATACGCTGCATACATCGGAGCGCTTGTCGGTTTAGCTGGTTAAAACTGACTATTCAATTTCTGAATATATTATAATACAAGATTATTATAGACTAGGAATAAATAGGGCAGGCCATCGTGGCGCAGTGTGTTTATTGTACACTCTATTCTTAAAATTATTGTCGCTAATTGTTATTTTTACATAAAGCTATTTTTTTTTTAGAATATTAAAAGTAAAAACTTTTTAAATTTCAAGCAATATAAATAATTCCTAAAATATTACTCTACATTAAATTATGCATCATATTTATATGATTTGTAAAACTTATATTCTACCTTGCATTTTCAACTGTGGTCCCGACGGAGCACAGCTTGTGCGAAACTTGATGTCGTTTCGTCCAACTTTGTACATCGAGTTCCTTTACAATAATCGTGACGCGCTATTGCCAATATATACTTATAATTGAACAACTCCAATAGACTATGATATTTTCTAACATTGATATAAAATAAATTTACAAATTATTTTTTCATCTGTTTTAATTTAATTTGTATTTCAAATTATAAAGGTTATATATTTAAATATTAGAACTATCTAATATTAAAATATATTAAATAAAATATTCCTTACTTACTTAATTCTCTAATACGATAGTTCTATTCTCAAAATTAATTCTAATAACAAGCAAGCACCTAAGCCCCATAGGTACTTTCGTTCCCGTAGGAGATAGCCACGTGCTGCCACTTAGCACTCGGCGAACGTTTAGAATTCTACAATGCTCACCACATATTCCTTATGACAAAGAAAATAAGGGCGAAACTCCTGTATAAGTAAACGGAGAGATAACATCCCAAGTCTCAAGAAGCTTTAGTAGTATAAGAATTGCTTCGACATGTTTAAAAATAGCGAATTGAAGTGTTTGGTAAATTGAATCTTACTTTAAAATTTTTACTATATTTCTGTTGAAAGTATCCAGAAGTAATTTTTCCAAGTTATTACTTTGTACAACAAATTAAATTTAAGGCTTGACTTTTTCATTCATAATATAACTTGTTAAACTCAATTCTTATTTATAAAAATACGAGGAACTGCTACGATAGGCATTAAATCAGAATAAGAAATACATTCCGAGATTGGTTCTGCCAGTTTTTTGTTTAATATTTATGAAGTGTCTCACGCGTCTTTTTACCTTTGTGTATATTTTTTTCAAGGCTCGCTAGCACTACAACGTGAAACCAACAGGAAAAATGTTTGCTTTTTTTTGTAATAGATTTTACGTGATGTTTTAGTATTTTATCGCCGACTTCTTAGATACTGTATCACACTTTTTTCCGCATAGCACCTTGCTATCAGAAAGAACCTAGTGTCAAGATACTCTATTTTCCGCTTTTCGATCATCAACGAGATATTGCGTCTTGAGTGGCGGAACTCATCGCCTCGTACCTTGATACTGACTTATAAAATAATGAATTACTTAAAAAGGCTTGGTTTATAATATGGCAATGTCGTATCGTTATCGAATCTGGAAAATTTGAAGTAAATCGGACGTTAAGTATTGTTCCTTTTTCTTCTTGATTCATATTTTTTATATTATGTAAAATATTTAACAGTTCTTTTACAGTCTTAAAACAACTAAACCGTAATAGGTCTGTATATCTTTATCATATATAAAATCTGAGATAAAAAATTCTACAGGAACATCTTATTGTCTAAATATCGCTTCGTGAGAAAGGATAACTTTTGATAACAAGCTAAACTTCTAAACAAAAATTTGCATATTTACGACTTTTTAAAAGTGTTGTTATAACAATAAATTAAATATAAGTACGCTGTGTTTGCAGGTATTCAAAATTTCAACTGTAAAATAATTATTTAAAACAAAACAATGGAAAACTTTGCAAGGGGACATCGTTAATTATTTTTTTCAACAGGGAAAGGTCGTAAATAAAAGTAAAGGGTGCTATTAAACGCATTATTCGCGCATATTTAATGTACTGGAAAGGCTAAAAGGTTTTTTTATTTTCAACAGCTTTATATAGAAATCGCCATTTAAATCTCCATTCAATATAGCGTTTACGGGATAAGTTTTATCTGATTGAAATTAGCCAATGAAATATGCGATAAAACAACGTTATTACACAAAATAACTTTTTATTTTATATTTATAACGAATATGGGCGAATTGTTCTAGTAGGTAAAGTAAATTGGTTAGTGGTGAAAACTTTAAATATAAAATAATAAGATATATAAGAATTAAATTGTAATAGTTTTATTCATAAAACAAGTCCACTGAAGAAGATATTAGGATACAAACAATAACATTCCTCGTCTACATGATTTGATCTTCGGAATTAATAATTCAAATGGGCAGAAGTCTTCTTAGGGTCATGAAGGCAGGAGCCGCGAAATATATATAATAAAATATATTGAAATTACTGCGGGCCGGCTTATCCGGTTGAAAGTCAATGAATATTTGATTTCAATTTTTTTCCCGACGTCGCCGTAAAGTATTCACGCTATACCTAATTTGATTTTCGCCATTCCGGCCGTTCGCCAGGGCAGTTTGCATTCATATTCCGACTGAATATGCGTTCGGGCTGCCTTCAGCCCGACTCTGATACAAATAAACAGGGATACTTTTACATTATTCGGCAGGGCAACCCGACCCAACTTATTACGTTTTGGGGATAATAACCTGAACTGCCATAAGAGACACACTTTAGATTTTTATTTCTCTGTTATTTATAAGAAATTCAAATGCAAATTGATTTCTTAATACGCTATCGGTATACTGGCAAACAGCATCATAGCAGTAGCAGTTTTGTAAATTTTTGTTCTAATATTTATATATTACCTAGCAACAAAATTAACCATAGACAATATTACCTAAAATAATAAGACCAAATATTTTATTTCTTTGTTTATTTCATTACAGAGTAGGGGAGGTGATCTTATATATTATTAACATGTTTTATAACTTAGCGATGTAACGAAGCACTTGCGGTAGGCTCGTAGTATAATGAAATAGCATTCGTTTTGCGAACTTGCATAAATGACAGTATAGCGATATACTAAACCCGAATTCAGGTCAACCTGTTTTTGTATAATGGGGATCACAAAAGTAAATTTAGCATTATATTTGCTGTAACTGTAAGGGAACCTTCGTTGCCAGCAAAAGATGGCCGCCCTTGATACGAACTCGTGGATTTGTTTTAATTAAAATCTTACACGTTGTAAGGATAATGAAGGCAACTGATTCTACAATATACACACCCTTAATTATAGTATTTAAGGACGAGTAATTTATTTGTTACAACACACGAAAACGTTATTTGGAATATAAATTTAAAACATTAAGAATTATTTAGGTCTTATCTGTGCTTGTGAAAAAAATTTTTATAAAAAATTTGTTAAAAAAATTTGTTATATTCAAATACAGAGAGCGTGAAATGTCTTAAAACAATAAAAAAAACCCCATTTTATTTCCATATATAATCGACACCTGTTTTATTTACGCACAACAAAAATTATAACCCATATTTCACCCTATTCAAAGTCATGGCCAATTTTTCACTGAATTTTTTACTTTCTTTTGAGGTAATACAAATCTTTACAAAGGAACCATATATTTTATTCGGGCGTCGATTTGTTATTTATTAGTCGGGAATAGTCGTAACACGAGGGAGGGAATACAATATCGAAAACGGAGAACGTATTAAGTGACGGCTTTGCCTCCAAACTATTGTTGCTTTACAAAATCTCAGTTACACTTTCACCATTTTTAATTGATCTTCAATATTTTTTACCTATATTACTATTATGTTTTTAACACAGACATACTTTGAGTATGTCGGTTAAAAAAATATGTACTATTAAAATTTTTAAAAAAATGGTTTTAATATCGTTTAAGTTCAATTGTTACATAGTCTATGAAGTACCTATAAGTTACGAAAAGTATTTTTAATGATAATTAAAATAAGTGACTTACCTCTGTGCCTATTTGTTTGTTTATCAAACATTAACATGGCGTCCTCGATCTGTAACAAAAGAGCATAAAATAAATTTCAAAATCTTAAAAAATATGAGGAAAAATAGTGAAAAATAAGAGTGTCGTGCACGATTTGAACCCCGCCCCGGCAATAAAACACTCCGGTGCTGTAATAACGAATAAGCACCGGTACAGAGTAAACCACACGCTGCAAATAAACTTTGATAAGCGGGGGCGAGTAGGTAATAACGTATTCATAGAGAAATAAATGGAAAGTCGGCGGTTAGGATATGAACAATACACGCGAGTAGAGATGCGCCGTCACCACCTAGGCTTCATCCCGAAAGCCACAAAATTCGGCTTATTATTACGTTTTTAAATCTCCATGTACGCTTACAAAGCCGCGATACATTCTTTATTGTGCAAAATTGCGTTATAATATTCATGTCAAAGCGGACTGACATCCAAATGGTGAGTTGAAAAAACCTAATTAAACTTTCAGCGCTCCGTATAAGTTGTGTCGCGAGAGTTTTTTGTGTAAATTGTATGTTTGCAAAAACCGGGCAAGTTTAGTATGACAGTAAGGCCCAAGGGCTTTGTCTGGTGTCGGAGTCGCCGTCGGCCGTTCCCCCGGGCGCCATTACGCGGGTCCGCGCCGCGACGCACTCCCGATGATCGATGTCGAATACCCGTAACAGGTGACCTTTTGCTAAATTATTCTTACCTGTAGAAATGTTTGTTTAGAGGTGATTTGTTTAAGCGGGAATTGCGATGCCTTTGTTTGGGGAGCCCTGGCACGGACATTTTTGTGGTAAATAAAAAATGTTATTCTACATCGTATGGGTTGTACATTTGTAGTTTTACAAACAAATATTGTGTTTTTTTCGTAACCTTCACATGTGGTACAAAGAGAGTGGAAAATATTTTCATGCACAGCAGCGGTAGTCGGAGAGAAACTAATGTGAGATGTGATGCCTTAAATTTAGTTTTAGTTTTATATTTTGTTATATTATATTTAAATATTACTACTTACTTATATATAGTAATATATCATACAAAGACTTCTTTTTTAAACTTATTTCTAAAATTATATACAATAATAATTATTTATGTTTCTCATTCCAATGTCAATTGTTTATGTGGACTAAAGTATTCATAATTTAATAAAATTTCATCTAAATAATGTTATTGAAACGTAATTTCCCAGTAATGCTTTGATATAGCGAAAGTATTAATTTTTGGGATTCATTACAATTTGCTCAGAGGATTGTATTTTAATATCTTAGAATAGAACACAAATGGAAAATGAGGTCTTATTAAAATTTGGTAAGTTATTAAATAAATTATTAAGGTAGCATTTATGGAAGGAGGAATATTTGATTTTGAGTACCACAGTACATAATATTATTAATTTCGAATGTATTTGTTTTCTGTTCTTATATCCTTAGTTTCGATGTCTATGTGCACATTAAAGTGATGCTAATGGACACCTTTATTTCTATATCATAATTGAAATGTAGATTTCATAAATAAAGATAAACGCAAACACTCAATTTTCCACAATACGATAATATTCATAAGCTAACTGACAAAGATTTTTTTCAGTTTTAAGCCCGCATTGTTATGTGGGTTGGTAGAGACAACTTGGTAGCAACATTCTGTACTACGCTATTGACTAAAAATAATAATTTTAATAAAACTAACAATAAAAAATTATACAACAAATCATAACGTATTATTCATTATAATTATTCAAATTAAGCAACTGGTGCATTAAATATCGCTTTCAATAATCGCCTTCGGTGGTAACTGACATGGCCTCCGATATTGACGATGTACTCCCCCGAGAGATGTTACGAAACTGAACTTTGTACCGGTGATCAATGAATTCCCGCGGGCCACATTAGGAGTTTTTGCTTTAGAATATTTTTATTTGTATTGGTACCATATTATATTTAAATTAAACTACTTTTAAAATGCTTTTTACTAACATTTATTAGTTTCCTTTACTGGGCGAACAAAATAATACGATGAATTATGGCTAGTTTCAGATACACTTGGCCTTGTTATTAGTATTTGAGGATAGAAATCAATATTGCTATAGACCTAAAAAAACCTATGATCACTATTAAATATACTTTCTTAAAACACTTAAGATACCAATCTCAACGTAATTTTCTAAGCAAATAAATTCAACCGATATTCTTCTTTAATTTTCTTTCTTGAAAATATTTTAAAGAATAGACTTGTTTATTATGGCAGCTCAGAAACGACTTCGCAGGTTGTTATGTTGTAAACAACGCGCATTATTTTTACTCCAAGTTAAGCACTTCGCGAGTTTAAATTTAATCTAAGCTTTTGTTTAGTGTCGCGTCTACATTTTGCTTTATGGCGAAGTTACGAGGAACGTATGTAAGTTAAAGTGGACCGCAGTTTATATTTGTAGCGTTTGATGCTGAAATTATAATATAACTATTATATGCCGTCCCTCAATGTGAGTATAAAGTTAAGTTTGCAGCGACAGTAGTCACGTACGAGTATGGAGCTTCAAGTGCTCCGTAACAAGAGCCTTAATAAGAACATTTATGAACACATCGCGACGTGGTCAGTCTAATTCGCCTTTTAATATTCGGTCAATGTGTAGTGAGCGCGTGTGGATTTCTCTACAACTTTTCTAATTTAACTCGTTCTGAAATATTTCTCATAGCTTTATATAGGTTAGATGAGGAACAAAATTGGAGGCACGGAATGTGCGTATGCTTGGAATTCTGTTACTTAATTATATTAATGATGAAGAAACTAAACAAGAAAACTGGATACCAGAATGTCTTGACACTAGTTATTCTTTGACTACCCTGCTATGTAGGAAAAGCAATAAGCTGCTTTTTTGTTTGAAAATAAAAATTGCTTTTCACATTTCACTAAAAAAAAGCATTTATTATATTATATTAATACGTGTTTTAAATACATATTTCATATATAAGTGATATGAAATATTATGATCACCAAAAATAAAAAAAATTAAATTATTATTTTATATTTTATTTTAGTGTCTACAAGTGTTTGAATAAACACATACTTACAACAAATTACTTTAATGTGGGGCATTCTCACTAAGCAGTGTATCTATTATTAAGTATTTTATTTAAGGGGGAGACGCTCGCCATGTCCCCTGAGGTACTTGTCGCATTAATTTCCGACGTAGGCATGTTTTAGGCATCTTCAAATTTATTTTTTTATTGTTTGCGCGATTTATTACGGAGCTTTTCTTTTTATCTTCAGATCTAATATCTTCAGATAATCTGAATATTTTCAGATAATCTGAATAGCACCAGATAATCTGAATACCTCCAGATAACCTGATACCACTGACTTTGCGTCAGATTTTATAATTATTAGTATTATATATCATATTATATATATAATAGAAATACTAAAATTATTGAAATATTGTTATATGTATATTTTTTTCTATGCAAGAATTACCTACCTAAATACATTAAGCAATAAGTTATATTTAGAAATATATAAGACGAAGCGTGATGAGTATTGCTCAAATTACTGAAGCGTTTGGGCGACTTCCAAAAAGCGCGGGTTCGAATGCCACTATGTTAGATTTGTCGTATGTTTTTTTAAATATTGTTCTTTATCCTAAGCGTCTGAATAACACTTAAAAAATATGCAATATATTTAAAAATAACCTTATTTAAAATTTTAAAGTGACCATTCAACTCTTACAGTTTAATCATATCAATCATACTTGAAAATATAGAAAATGTTGCTAGCAATAATATAGGATGTGAACAAATGTACAAAAGGTACAATATTGTAGAATACGCTTGAATTACGAACATTACGTTCGGCAGCACAATTCATCAAAGCAGGCATGCAATATCGCTATTTGTGAACCCAGCATTTGTCAGAGCTAGTATCTGTACAATCTGCTACGTTTGTCCAGTTGTTTGTCTGTATGCTCGTCCAAACGGACGCTACAGACACTGATGCATAGGTTTGTAAACACTGTTTGTGTTCCATAGAGATCATATATTCCATGTTGAGATATTAAAACAAAAATTAATGTATTGTGCCCGATTACATTTGAATATATCAAATTAACTGGAATCTAATTTCAATAATTCACTTATATATTTAGAATTAATTGGATTATGTGAACAGAACACAGGAAGTAGAATAGTCTTTTGAAATGATTCATTATCAAAATCATATACAAGTATAAACATTTCTAGCTGCAAAACTCATTATACCTGTCCAAACGATACTCATTCAGCCAAATTAGAGCTGTTGTTTGTTTCTAGAAATTTCCGAACAATGTGATTGTTTTCTCACTTTGGTCGCTTAAGCGGTTACTTTGGGAGTTTGGAAACAGTCCGTCCGTAAAGGTCAGCTTTTCGTCCACCAAATACCAAACATTTCGAGAACAATACGTCTTGTGTACGAGTTTAGCTTTCTTGAATATATTGATTTCAGCTTTAAAAAGTAATAAGTTATAAGACTGAGGAAAGTTTCATAGAAATGTGTGATAATTTGTAGTATTTACTCAGAAGACTTTGCAACTTATGTACTATTTTTACTTTTTAATAACAATAAATCACATAGAACCAATTACTATTTTATAAAAGTAAATAATTAGACTTTTACTTTAGAATTCAACCAACTGCTTTATTAACATGAGCTCTACATTATAACAAAATGCAACGTTTGTTCCATATTCCACAAAGTAAATTTTAAGCTCCTTGATAGAGGGACGTGAAATCGGACAAGGGATGGTTCTTGTGGATCGAATCTATAAACCTTTCTCCAGTAGACTACAAATAGGTTCAACGGTCGACTGCCTAAACTATTTAATGTAATAAAAGTATATTTATAATATTAAACAACTATTACTAATATTTCTCTAAAAGCGACTACATAATTTTAGTCTCAAAACTTTAAAAAAAATATAGTTATTGTAGTCTCAAGAGCAGAGTTTGCTCAAGTTTCTTCATTGTTTAAAATTCTGTCATTTTCATTTTATAGCGGCAGAATCAACAGGTTGCTCTATGCTATATTGTGAGATAAGAAAATTACAATTCCTTTTTAGAGAGACTCTCGATTTTCATAAAGGACTATTTTTGTATATTTTTATAGATAAAATTGCTTAAGACAAAATGTAAATATATTTTGTGTTTATACTTAGAACGTAAATAACATGATAAGGAGGAAGCTTCTATATAAGGGATACGCGTGGACACAACAATATATATTCAAATTGAATTACAGCTTTACTTTCGGCAAGTCAGTTGAAAGTGAGAGAAAACTCAATAAAAACGAATCAGTATAAGAAGAAAAAGTTTTAATTTGTTTAAATATTTCCGCAAGAAGTTCCTTGTGGTCCTCAAGTTTTGTGCAGGCATTAAATTGCCCGCGGCGGCCTAATGGGATACGCCACCTGAGCTTAAAGGCGACATAACAATTAACTTGAAGAACAAAATATTAGTTGAGCTAATAGAGCCACTCGTATACACTCCGCCCTTTGCCCTCCATAAATAGCACCCCTTCCAGAGGACAAGCTGTACAATTTCGCCGTATTTACGTAATGATTCTCCAAGGAGGGAACTCTCGGAAAAGGATAGCAGCATTTTACTCCTATGTTTTTATAGGCGAATTGATTGGGCACCGGAATAATATCGGAATAGGATTAGTTTTCTTTGGAAGTTCATAGGAAGCGTGAACTCGTCCAATCATATTAACTTACAACATTATCTTAGTTGTATTTATAAGAAATAAACATTCTAATTTTTTAAGCAGGTAATGAAGGGCAAAACTAGCCATCTAAAAGAATTTTAACGAAAATTTTACTTCAAGCTCGATTATTTACAGAATTAAAATTATAATTAAAAAAAAAAACAATTTAGCCATAACTTCTAAAAAATATTAATTATGAAATTTAAATTACCCTTAAAAGTAATTTCCTGTACACAGAAATATACTTTAAACATTTGGATATACAACTCAAATCAGATCAGCGATTACGAATGTCTTGAACCGTGAAGGATCGATGAATAAAATATGAAAGAAGTTTAGGAAAAGCCAAAAACGTTTTATGTATTTGAATAATCACTTTAACAAACAAAACTCGGAATCCGCTTCATTACTTATTAACCTGTATTTTACGTCACAAATTGAAATTTTTAGAAACGATAATAATATTTCTATATAATGATTTATTTACTGTTTTTTAATGTTAGAACAACTAGATAAAGCACTTTTGCTTAAATAATGATATTTTTGATTTAATTGCATAGTAAATAAAATAAAAAAATCGCAATTCATAACATTAATTTATATATTTCCTTTCCTCAGATATATGAAAGTGTCAAATTGTTCATACTATTATTATAAATGCCGAAGTAACTCTGTCTATCTGTCTGAGATGTCATCCCAGCCAAACCGCTGAACTGATTGTAATGAAATTTTATATAGAGATTTGAGGGTCTTAGGATGAACACAGGATACCCTTTTCTTTTATTTTTTTAGTTTTCCCAGGAAAATCATTGTTCTACGAAAAGGCCGCCGAAAAACGAAACAGCTATAATTCACGCGACCGAAGCCACAAGCGGGTCACTAGTATAAAATAAAGAAATAATTTATATTATATTTAAGTGATATTGAAAAGTATTATGTAATACTTTAATTTTACTATAAAATTATATTTTATATTAAATTTAAGTATTTCATAATACATACAAATATAACTAAACGAGCATTGGTGATAAAATCCCATTTTTCCATATTGAGTCACGAAATTTGTGATGAATTGAATCTTTTAGCTTCACACCACTTAAAACTTCGGACCTGCTTGACGTGCCCTGATGTTAATTACTAACTTTTTAAAAACTGCAATTCATAATAGACAGCGCGGGTGAAAGATGAATGATGTGTTGGGTTTTTCATTACACTTTTTTGCCTAAAGTTTCGTGGAAAATGGTCGAACAAAACCAACTTGAATTTGACAGCTGGCTTGTATAAAACATGCAAAAGGGTTCGGCCTACCATGGATATTGTATTCCTCTGTGCCGCATTAAAAGAGACGAATCATCTAGATTCCCTATTCATTTATTTAATACAAGTCTTTGTCTCTGTTTATTAATAATTTTAAACAAGAATGTCAATAACAATAGCATATATTTTAATTGCTGTGCTATTTTTTATAATAAATTTTGCATATTTTTTTTATAAAACATTTAAAAGTTGTAAACAATGCGGTTTTAATGAAAATCTAAATACTGGCGATACGACAAAATAAAACAAATATTAAATACGTTGTTAAAATCTCTTCTTTAAAACTAACAAGATTAATGCACGTTTTCAGTGCGATGAAATTCTGTATAGACCGGTCAGGTCATTAATAAAGGGAGCGGGAGTAGAATGTATTGTGAAATCCAGTACAGGGCTCAGGTGCTAAACGTTCCGCCCAATATCTTTTGGTATTCGATATTGAGATAAATAACGTGTAAATAGATGAAGGCATCTATTTTCCACGAGTCTATTACTTGAACGAACTAATGATGTGGTCATTTTTTAAATCTGTATGTAAATTATTGTCTAATGCAATTTTTGTTATACGTGATTTTTAATTTTAATTTGTAATAAACTAATAATAATAAATTCATTGTTTTTGTGTATGTAATGGCGTCAAAGGTAATTACAAAATAATTATTACATAACAGATATAATTGTAGTATTTTGATTCAATTTTATGTACGCATTGGAGTTCTGTTGCTCCGATATAACTTTATTTTAAACTTCAATTAGCAATGAACTGAGATTACATAAATATGGTAACTTGAACAAAAGACGGTTATGACAATATGACAAGTTCAAACCACCCTTTTCATTGAAATTATTCAGTCATCATCTGATTTCGTGAATTATGCTACTGACGCTCTCCGTCTTAGGCACTTATCATGAATAGAGTTGACATCCATTGTGATATTTTATTATTACTGTATGAAATGCAACGAGCCGCGAGATATTGTTAAATCCTTACAATAGAGTCTGTCTTTGCTGGGCCGAGAGCGAAAAAGTTGAACAAGGTTCTTAACTTGAAAAGTGATAAAGAGTCTATATATACATTATATAGATAGGGCATCATAATATGTATTTGCATTTCTTTTAACATTATATATGTTAAAAAACTTTTATTTTCACAAAATTTGCTATAGACAAGTCTACAATGGACACAAAATTGTATTTCAAGGCTACAAATTGAATAAGAAATAAATATGGACGGAAATAAGAAGATATTGGATTTATTACTTGAGAGTGGGCGGTGCATCTTGCGAGTGCGGTCGTCGGCGCGTGCCTGCATGCCGCCGTCGCTACTCCACTTCAATCTGCATATAAATCGAGTATCCATAATGACGACGCTATCGCAAGCATCCCGAAATTCGTTCAAAATCCGATAAGCGCAACCCATGAAAGCCCTAATCCACAGAAGTTTGACCCCGATAGTAGATAGACCTACCGTCTTCTATTATGTAAATTATCAGCCACATGGAAGTTTTAGACGGCCACTGCGGCCACTAAGTTTGCGGCCAAAACTTATGATATTGATCTGCGTTATCTTTTGAACATCAGTGGTATCTAGTTGCATAGAATATCTTAACTTTAATAAGTTTTGACAAGTTCCCGACTCATTTGCTTTATGGGTCAGTACATTGTAAAGGGATTTAGATACCTAAAACAGAGTGGAAATGAAAAGGCCCAGTTCACGCAGCTAACATATCCCTTTGGAAATGACAGGCGTAAATGATCCACTTGTTAAACATGACTGCGTCTGGACAGCGAAATATCGCTACGTTACGGTTTTCGTTTACAGTCATTTTAGCTTATTATTCTTTAATTTTTCGAACTAAGAACAAAACGTTTGTGTAAATTTTCTGTGTCCAGTTACTTTCAGTTCAAGAAAATGATTGATGATTGATACATCCATTAGTTTTATATGGAAATTATGAAGTCTGTAAATATTTTAATATTGTAATGAAATTACATTTTTAATAAACTATAAGAAATTTTCATAATTTTTAAAAATTCAACTCAGCCTATCCACGTTCGCGATGGATATTATTTTCTAGAACGGGTGTAACCCCACGCTAAATGAATTGGAGCATAGGAATAATTGTACATGGGCGGATTTCATTTACACCACTCGTATACTACAGTAGGCGTGGTAACATAATATACATTGATAACAATACTTCCGTCGACATACAACAGTACTGCCTTTCAAAACAGCGATATTTTTATAAGGTATGGGCCTTGCCCTGACCCAGTTCCATTTAATCCATCGCTTACCTATAAGGTTTTATTGGCAATGGCCCATTACGACCTACATTATCAACATCATCATCCGATTTTACTATTTCAAGTCACGTAATCTCCAACGACGAATATAAACCGTACGCCCATAGTTCTAGCTAAAAATAAGGGACTCCATTCAATTTGTATGAACGGTAAAGTGAGATGGAAATATATTTTTGCAAAACTTTTTCAATAACACTCGAGCCGTAAAATATTATGTCATTTTACATTGGGAGCCATTTTTGGATTTTTTGTTCTAACACAGCGCAGGAATCAACTTCTAAGACAAATATGAATAGGGAAATGAATTATATGGAAAGCTCCTTCTGCGTGACGTGTGAGATATTGCGTCGTTTTCCGTCGACCTTAGAATTTAACCAGTCGTTTGTGCGCCGCGCAACTTGCCTCGAGGTTACATTAAGCCGATTGCCAGCGTCAATCAAAACAGCCTTTTTGCGCGATACTGTAATATACATGTACATTAGTTTAGTTTTTTTTTTATCATTGTAATGCAAGAGCCAAACTCGATATTAATACTTTAATTATTAATTATATGAGAAAATCTTTTGCTTGGTAATTTTTCGTAAAAGTCTCTCATGTGCCAAGTTCTCAGAAATCCTTATATGCTATGTACATAAGATTGAAGCTAAAAACATAACGGTTGTACAGCATTATGCTCTTCAAAGAATTCACAATATCTATCCATTTCCTTTGAACATTGGCAGTTAAGAAAGTTATTGCTTGTAATAACTAAGCATTAGGAGATTCATTAAATCTATTGAAGAAATTCTCAGCTGACCCTCTATATAACGAGACGAGACGGCCTATTTTCCATCCGGCCCATCGACCTTCGATCTATCGTGTCGGGTGCCTTTACTGATAAATTAGAAGTCTTAAAAGTGGTGGCAGGTGATTCGACACAAATTCAAGCCCGTTCCAGTATATACTCTCAAATTTTGCACAATTACTCGTACTCGTAATTTAGGTTAGTAAATAATATTAGTAAAGAGCATAGAAAGTTCTGTTATCCAACATGTAATACATATGTAATTTTAATAGCACTTGATTGATGCTGATTTTGTACATATAGTCTCTTTCAATTTATGCTTTCCCAAATATTTAGAAAAAAATTGTGTAATTAATAATGTATTATTAAGAAATGATTAATTTTAAGGTATACTTAACAACATTTAATCTATAGAGACTGTTTTGTTTTTGCAGCTTTACGCTTTTTCTGTGTCAGTTAGGGTTTTACATTTCCGCCCGTAATCAAGACTTTGCGTGTGAGTGGTGGACCTCAACACCGCGCTTTGTCTTAGGTACCAGAGCGGAGAATTTAAAATAATTTTAATATAACAATTTCCTCGAGTGGGAATCAAACCCACAACCATTCGCGTTTGCAGTCAGATGCAGCTGTCCCACTGCGCCACGATGGCCTCATTCATAGAGATATTAGTAAAAAATTATAATAAGCTAAACTTAAATCGTAACTATTAAGTTTCGTTGACCAAAACCGTTATATGTACTAATAGTAGAAATATATAAGAAAGCAAAATAAACATTCGATAAGAAAACGAGGTTTGTGAATAGTAATCCATTTATTGAATGAAATAAAGATAGAGAGATTGGCTCGCAACGCACTTACACAAATTTCTTTCTCATGTCTTCGATGATGAATAATAGATGGCCGTAGCGCCTTTTGCGATATGCGAAAATACACTTTTAGTGTGTGTTTACTATTATATTTAATTCATATCAAATTATGCTAAACGTAGTCAAGGTATGACAATAAATATATGAATTGGTAGTTTATAATATTTTGTTAAAACAATATACTTTCTTACTATTTTTTATTTCGTAAATTGATGTTTGTAACAATAAAATATAATATAAGGAGATTCTCAGCGCGTAATACTCACAGAAGAAATCAAGAGCGAAGGTTATAAAATATTTATCATACATGAAGTCGTTACTGCTGATTTAATTTTAAAATGCGAAAAAACAAAGTGGATAGCTCTTCGGGGAAATATATGTTCAAGCTCTTAACTATACGTCATATAATATACCTAGGTATATATTGAATATACTTTAAAATAAAAAATTTTTATTCTATATACAAGGCAAACGAGCGTTCGGGTCACCTGATGGTAAGTGATTACCGCCTCTCACAACCCCGTGTAACACCAGAAGAGCTACAGGGATGTTGCCGGCCGTTAAGGTGGAAATAGACGCGCTTTTTAAAATAATGTGTTGAGTATATTCTTCGTTATAAATATAACATATATGTAAAAACGATTGTAAGTATTTATTTATATCTCATTACATAAAAATTCATGACGCATCACTAAGAGTAAAACATTTGAATAGTTGAATATAAATATATGAAATTGAACATGCTTCCAAAGGAGTTTCCTCGCAGCATGTAAAAGCGAGTCCGTGTTGGGCTGCGATAAATAAATACTAGGCCCACATTTCGTTGTGTTACTTTATAAGCGAAGCACATCGGGCCCGGCGTTGTTGCAAATGGCGCGAAACGACAATGTTAAAGCAGAACATTGAATATACATATTATGTATCTGGCGCTAGCACGTACGCCGCGATTACTCGCCCGCTAGCTGCGAGCAAGTGTGCGCTGCTTTTAACGCATTACCATGAATAATATATGCTCAAATTGAAATGTCGCATTCGTGTCGCTCCAGCTGCCTATCTACGCTCTACCGCCAGCCTCTTTTTGTATTCTGTCGTTAGATCGCACCGCCAATAGGCTTCGCCTTTTATCGGAAACGATTACGGCTTCTTTCAAAACTTCACTACCTGTTGTTACAAGGGAAATCATCTATGATATCTTAAAAGTTAACTTGAGAAGGTCACTTCGGAACATCGCTTAAGTTTAGTTGTTTCTGACATTTTTATCGTTGTTCAAGGATTAAATATATTAATCGTGATTTTATACGGTCTCATTACTAAAAAAAATATTGAAGCGGATATTACTGTCATTCAAAAACGTAAAAAGGATATTTTAATATCCACTACAATTAACCGCCTCAATTTCCTTCTCAAAATAAATGCTTGTTAAACCAAAGCAGAGATAATTGTTACAAGATCCAAAGGCGTAGTAACGATATAATTCTGAATATTACTTTCACGAATGCCTCTCTTTGTAAGGCGAGCAAAACGGAAGCACCACAAATTGTAGCTTTAAATATTTAATTTCTGAAGAAAACGGATTAGCAAGTAATGGTCGAGAAATTAATACGCACAAAACTCCAAGTTATTACTTAAATTCAACTAATGGACTTCTTGGTCCGCTATGTAAGAAGACATTTAGAGAGGTTTATAAATTGCACATTATACGTAATCACATGTTCATTATGTGAATTAAGTGAGATATCTTTAGAAACTATTAAAAGGGTCCTAAGGAGCGTAAAAGCGAGGGTCGCCTACAGAAATCAAAGCTTTATTTATGACCTGGACAATATTGCCCTATTCGGGCCCAGATAAGTCCTTGTATATATATAGCCTAGTTTATACCGTTAAAGCCACCTTATTCCATCTTGGGGTATAGATAAAATCTCCATTTCACGTAGAACTCATTCATCGTATGAGTCAACCGAAAGAGGATCCGGGCCTATGTAATTACAATTATAAGGGCAACGCACAAATATATCAACAAAATCTTTCATTTATCTAAGATAATTTCTACTGTTTTAAATAAATTAAGCCAAAGGGTGCTGCTAGACTCTTAATAAATACATGTTGAGTAAAATTACAATTTTATACTGTTAACATTTCATGATTTAGTACATTTTAAATACATAGATTTATTATTACTTTTAAGTTAAAATTTGTTCTTTTTTCACAGCAATCATTGTTGTCTTAATAAAATGTAGGATTTTATTTTTAGAGAATACCATAAAGTTGCCGAGCCTTACGTTTAAGGGGGTTCATTTAGTTTATGCTTATCTTGGCACATAAGCCACGGCCTATCTGACTAATCCATAAAGCACTACATGGGACAAATAAGTTTGTTTAATGCTCAGAAGTAGGTATTAGCGTGGAGTGTTGCGTCGGTGTGCGGGTCCGTCCGTAATCAGATTAATTAGATGATTTTGCGGGCGTTATTAAAAGTTGAGCTGGCTGTAGCGCAGCTCTGTACCTCCGCCAAGATAGCGGGCTTATGCGCCGCGTTCATACTGCTTAGCGGATATTATACGTGTGCCCGGAATTCTCTTTAATGTTTTAGTAATTTCGACTGAGGTTGTGAACTCCATTCCGTTTTGTTTGTGCGCTACAGTGGGCGGCTGGAATAATTCACTTAAGCTTAACTGGGAAAGATAATTAGGATTCTACGTCGGTTGATGCAAAATGAACGCGAAAAATAGAGTAGAAGATTTTTTGCGCTCATTCAGAAATTGAATTTTATATTTGCAGACGAAAGTTTTAACGAGATGAACACATATTTCTTTCTGCATTTAGACACAAATGAGAGCGTCCCTTGTTTACGTAATTAGGAATGCAAGTATATCAGTATAAAACCGAAGGCAACGGCCGTATTTGTGTGAAATACTTCGCACATTTGGAATCATGAATAGTTCAATGAATCAAAAATATTCAGAGCTGGCGTGGTTTTATTAAACTGGTATGCAACGTGTGACAATGTGGGCACAACAGAGAGTAGATAGGTAGGTCTCTTAGCAGCAGATCACGGCCCGCTGGGCATGGAACGCGCGACCGAACACGGCTCGTGCGCTGTCAATCATAAAACAAAAAAACCGGCCAGAGTTTTAGTGGCTAACTCCTATTTAGTATGGATGTACATTTGCAAATAGTAAGATTTTTATTGTAAAATATACATTCAAGCTCACTGAACATAAAGTGTTATATATTGTTACATAAATCATATATTATTTTCTTTTGAATCGCAATAATGCTGCATAGTTCGAATTGAATAGTATTCTCATTTTATTTATTTTTTTCAAGTTTCTCTTTAAAAGCCGGTCAGCGCCAGTCGCGTATGTGTTCCTGGCCCGAGGGCGATAATGTGCCGTGCACCGATTCGTCTAGTCCATTCTTTTGTTATTTCGTCTTTGTTCCTTGTGAAAGGTGGTATTGTTTTCTCATTGGAATGGTTAGAGATTGCGCTAAGAGTCGAGATTATTGACAACGTGATGTGTATGCCAAAACAATCAATTCCCATAACTGTTTAGTAACAAGATTTATTTATTTGTAAGCTTTTGAAAATGTCCATTGAATATTTCTTCTTAAAATTATTATTTTAAGCAAAGTTACGTCATAAGCATTGCACAAATTATGAATAGGCTTAGTCCATTCTACCAAAACGTTCTAGCCTATTGGACAAGGTTTAAGCGTTCAATGCACTACAATACTAGCATAGTAGGCAGTTCGTGCGAATTATGCAAGTCCTCAATTGGATAAGCGTTCCCTAGTCAACGTTCACCTAATCGGTGCAGTCTCAGCGACCACCTCCCTATACTATGGAAATAATATATTTCTCTTTTATCCAATGTGGCAAATGTCATAAGAAATATTTCTTATAAAACCAAAATGCAGTGAAACGAACATAGGAATGTTACATTAGAGGAAAAGAATGGCATTTTAGAAGAGTAAATGCTGCAATTCTACTGTCGGTAAATATTTACGGAATTTAAAATTAAATTCTACCGTACCACTAAAACAGGGATAAGGGAAGTGGCTGTAATGTTTTATTTAATGTGTATATCCTTTCGGCGTGCCATGCGGCGTTATCACCGGCGAAATGGACAGGCTGCCCCTTGAGGAACCCAAAGGGTTCGGTTTTGGTAGACACTCAATAATTGGAGTCGTTCGGATTCTATGCACATTGTTGTGGTCACACCTGCGATAAAAAGGCTTACACGGGAAGCACTCACGTTTAAATCCATTATAACATCGGTTTTATAAAATATTAACTATAGACAAATATTCTTTTTGCGAAAAAGCGGCTGATTTTATGAACCACATCGTCGGTAAATGTATGTATGCAAAACTCTTGTATCATATCCTGAGTGACTGACAGATAACGCACAGTCGAAACTGCTATGAGAAGAAAGCAAAAAATTGGCGGGTAGGTTTTTTCAGTGTAGATAAGATTTTACGTTTTACTTTGAAAATCACGGAAGATATTAATATACATATTATGGCAAGTCTACGAAAATTGAGTTGAGGGCGACAATTAAATAAGATCCAATAATAAGTACGTGAAATAATGTACCAAATTAGATATATCTTTTCAATACAAAGTATAAATATTATTGTAGTTATTTATTAAATTTAGGTGTTAACTTGTAAAAGAAGCCGCGTAAGCGCTTGTCGTGACCGCGATAAAATGTTATATATATATATATATACATGTGTTTTTATTTATCTTTTTTAACCGTTAAATATTTAATATTATTTAATATAAGTACATATATAATTCTGTATAACAAAGATATCTAGCTGATTGCAGGGTACGGATAATAGCACACGCACGTTAAAGTCACAATTATCGTACTTAATTATTATTGGATATTTTCCCTTTCGAAATTGGTTTCTATTCAGGTTCACGTAACTAATCTTGTAATATCGTATTGTTATTATTGGTCTGTATGAAGTTGTTTATAGTTTGCTAGAACTTTCGTCTGCGATGAGAGGTATATTGGTTACCGCCGTGTATACTATACATATTAAGTGTATTAAAATTAAAAGAAAACTTAAGTAAATAGCATCAAAATTTTCACAGTAAAATTGTTTTAATTTAAGTGACATTTAACTACTTCTTTGTAATTTCAGTCCTTGCAGTAGTGTAGTATACCTACCAAATAGTTCATGCAAAAACTTATAAAAATATTGCAGGGGGTAGTTATTCTTTTAGATATTTATTTGTATAGCTGTAACAATTTTGTTCCATTATTCAAAATTTTTCATATTAAGATTAACAATCACCTTTTATTATTTCTGTATGATAGATAACGTATTTAAAAATATATATGAGCTGTAATATTTAAAAAAATAGACAATAGATTGCAAAGATGTTTGATATATAAGAACATAATTTTTGTAAACAATTCTTTTCAAAGAAAAAGGTCCGGATTTGTGCTTAAATATAATCACGTAAGCCTTCTCAGAAGTGCGTTCGTAAATTTACGTGCAAATACGCTTCAGGACTGCCCAATGTGCTAATGAAAGACGATACATTATTCAAACTTTGAATTATACAGTGGCATGTAAATCGATACTCGCACCGCATAGCCGCAGCAGCCTGAGCCATTCGAAGAATGAGCGGAATTGTAACTGAAGGGTCTCGAAATCACCGCAATTGTAATTAGTGGCCTGCGGGGCTATCGTCGTCGGAAGCTATGCAGAGATTGTGACGAATTTATTATATTCAGGTAATCGTTTCGTTATTTTGTGTATATTGTTCTAACATAGTAGTGTGTACTCTATTGGTATCGATAAGAAGTCAGCTTCGGCAAATATTTTTCATATAATTAGAGAAAATATAAAAGGAAATGAACGAGAATTATATTTAGATTCCACCAATCGACATTTTTCGTTCGCCATAAAACAAATTATGAAGATATATAAGTAGATAGGCAACTATATATAAAAAAGTATACGAAATTTGTTTAGAAGAGAACGCAATTTACTTTAAAAACTGTACTAACAGCTGTAGTAGTATTACTGGAAGCCGGACCAACAATATAGGGAAACATTTTATTGCGAATCGCAAAATGGAAAATCTCACTCGGATGGTCATGTACAGGCGTTGATTAGTACGGCAGAAACAAAAACTATTCCCGAACCGGGTGCAATAAACGAAGTGGAAAAAGTCGATATGGGAGGATCTGATTGTAGAAAGTAAGCGGCAATCCCAGATATGCGTTTTACAGCGAATGCGCGCACTCTTAAATGATTACTGTCCCCTCAGTCCCTGGGGTGCAGATGCGTCCCACAGCTATCGCTTACAGACGAAATGCAAAAGAACTAGGATTCTCTTTCTAACTCAATGCAGCGATGCGAGTTGAAAGCTAATATTAGACGCTTTCTAAATCCATTACGCTTAAATAGCGAGATTTTTCTCATTCTTCCGTTTCATATAATTTTGCAGTGACATTTTTGTTCATAATAATTTGTTTTTCACATTTTTTCATACTTTAGTTGGCATTTGTTTTGTGTGCACATTGCGTCATAACCATTGATTGTTTCTGTACAATTGGACCGAATGCACACATTGGCTTTTCGACAAAGGATTGAAATCATTAGATAAAAGTGAAACAACGTAGGCGTCGTTACACAGTTATTGTGTATTTCCCCGATTTATTATATTATATATTATTTTTAAAATCTCATTAATACAGGTATTTGTTTCACCATAAAACGCTGTAGGGGTCTGCGAAAACAAACATAAACGTATTAAGTAACTGAATAAAATGGAAAAAAATCCGTTGTCAAAACGAATTCATTCGTCGGATATGTAAAATGTTAAAATATTCATCTACCCGCAGCTTCGTACCGGAATTCATGGGTGAATATAGAGCACACAAAACTGCCGCTACAGCAAACCTCACCGCATCAAAACAACAACTGGCACATTTGATTAAAATAAATAAAAGGAATCATATTGTGCGAATGGCGTCACTATCCGTCCGTCCGTCCGGCGCTGCGTGTCACTGACTAACAAATCGCCAAACGTATCGACGTAACCATCACTCCCATGTTTGTAATGAATTAAGCCAAATTTACTAGGCCCGCTCGCAAAATTCACTTTATTACCCAACGTTATGTAAATAACTCTAAATATGTACAGTTATTTGCAATAAAATGTATTATCGTAGGCAAATAACGCAAATTTGAACTGCAATGGCCATAAATATTTTCTGAAGCATGTCGAATATGAGAAAGACGCAACACTCTAAAATGGCATTTCTATTCCAAACGGAAGCTAAAATAGTATCGAGTTACAAATCGTACAGAAAATCTAGACGTTCGTTGGCCGAGCTCCAATCGAGAAGTGATCATATCTGTCAATATTCGTCGAGCATACGATGCGTAAAACCCCCCGTAACGTGGAACAAAGGGGAAATATTTATTTTTTATTTTATTTATTTATTAGTTTTGCTTCTTTTCCGGTATGAATTGCACACATTGCACAGTTCATTATAGATTATTCGAAAATCATATAAATTTTATCATTTGATGATTTTCCAAATTATTGTTTTAAAATAAAATATGGCATCCAATTTCCAAATATACAGGACACGTACAAAATTTAAACAATTTTTATCTCAATTCTGAAAACATTACTTCAACGTAACTTTCTAAGCACTTTTAATCTAATTACGACAACTCACTGAGTTACCACTTTGCCGCGCCGCTAGCAATTTCTTTTAATATCTTGAAATTTTGCGGACGCCTAAACCAACTTTTTAATTAAAGATAATCAGAGTGAAACGTCAGCAGGAACCCGGTGTCACGGAGCGAAATGCTAACAATATAATTGTGATGCGACCCTCGTTGACGTGCTATCAACGGCAACATGGTTTATTGGTAATTATGATAACTTTTTAAAATTGTTTCCAATTCACGAACCGCTTCCGCTAAATGTCAATTATAACTTCTTTAAGGGTGGCCAAGGTTGTTATCTTCGAGAAAGATTGCCTAAATAAGTCCCATCGTATAGTACGATATTGTGCTACGAGTCTACTTTGTATGTGAATTTTAATATAGTTCAAACTAATATACTAAATTAACTGTATGGTCCTAGTGATTTAAATACATTTTTATATTAAGATATTTAAGAGAGCCTTTTATGTTAAACTAGTTTAAAGTACATATTTCTTTACATATTTGAAACTATTATGGTGGTAAATAGCTATTTCGTAACAAAATAGCTATTTACAACCATAAATGGAAATTTATGAACATATACGATCTTGAAATTGAACTTGCATGTTTTGATAAACTCAGTGTTGTTTCCTTATTTACATTGCTTTCGAGTTCTCAAGTTACCCTGGAACGTTTGGTTGACATTTACATACAATTTCATATTCATATCAGAATAAGACCGTTAGTAGATTAAGACGGCACCCTTAAACCTAAATAGAGATGTTAGTAATTCTATTAGTTGGTTTACTGTTTACGTCGTATTGTACAAAATATTCGGATTCAATTTTCGGTGAAGCTGTCAAAAGTTATACACTTGCCGTAAATGTTTGAAGCAAAATAATAAAAATGTATATAATTTATACATAAACATTATTTAATGAGATGTTATACAATGACCAATTAATACTATTCAAAGACAAACTTTGCATTGTATGAATTTGCTTACATCAATACCAAGTTTAGTTAACATAACAAAGGATTCAAATTAAAAAGTAAACAAGGCGCTAAAAATAAAACAAACAATTCCATCGCTTTATTTAACGTTATAGGAAGTTGCGATAACTCGTGCATTGCTGATGCGAAAAAGACAAATGAAATAGTCAGAGAGACAGCCTGCAAATTTTGCAGCTTATTTTGTATCGTAATCATTTTTTTTTAATCTTCTTTACTATATATTTATTATTTAGTTTTAAAGGCCTGACTGTAAACACGACTAGTTGTGGGTTCGATTCCCACTTGGGAAAATGATTATATTAACATTATTCTCATTTCTCCGCTGTGGTACCTAAGGCAACGCGCGGCGTTGATATGCGGTCAAAAGCGTGAAGCTGTAAAAAATATTTAGTGTTTATTGTTACTGAGGCTTAAACTTAGATATATAGATCATATTGTAAGAGCCACTTTCATATACAGTCTGTATAGATTATTATTAGAAACAACTTATGTTTTTAAAATAAAATTATTTAAGAAATAATCAAATTTATTAATTGATGTAAATGTTAATATGAGTTATTACTACAATCAAAATTATAAATATATAGAATAGAAAGGCATTCTTACTGTAGTCTCTCAAGCTAAAAGATTAAACAGTGCAAGTTATATTGAATAAAAACTTTGCTCTTGCATACTAATGCTAAAATTTGTATTCGACTGAGTTTGCTTGACTTTTCATTAAGTTTCTCGTTTCGTAGGGCGAGAGATGGAAATCATAGAAATCATTATGTCTGATAAGCATCTCGCAAATAGCACTTGTATCCTTTGTTCAATTTTGCAAAAAATTACTTAAGTTTTATATTAAGTAAACGTAAATTATAACTTAGTACATGTTTTGGACGTTTGTCTTGTTTACAAGTAAATAACTTATGAGATTTTTAAGAAATATGCAAGCTGAAACAGCAGATAGCGGTATTTCGAAATTTTTCATTTAAAGCAAAATATTACGTATTCAGAGCAAAGCTAAAATAAACTTTCTTTACAAAAGTTGACGTGACAGTAAGCTTGGTACCAATAGGAAGCGACAAGTCTATAGAAAAATGGCACTCTAAGTAGGAAGACACGAAGACAAGAGTGTGCATTAGGCGAATTAAAAGCTCTTATCGCGAAGCTCTCATTTGTTTCATAATTCAAAGCTAGCACTAACGTGCATCTGAAAATGGCTAATAACAAAATAGGTTGGAATCAGATCTAAACAGCCATCAAAGGGCATCAAATGAGCACATTCAAAGTAAAACGCATTCGAATGGTTAGCAAACGGACGAGCTATGGGCAGGTAATCGCGACGAACGGTGCAGAAATAAGTTTTAATGTGATGGGCATTGCACACCGGATGTAGCGTATAGATGTTTCAAAAACGCCGCATTCGGCTTGCAAAATAAGCTATCATGAATAGTAGTTTCGTGAGTACTAAATATTTGGAAATATATTTATGGTAATGTTTTAGTTTAGTGGATATAAAAAAGAACTTTCATTCATTAATAAGATTGTAAATTGACCTTTTAACACCATTACTTAGCATTTCAGTTTTAGTTTTGTGAAGCTCAAAATTTAAGCTTAAAAAAATTAAGAGCATCTTATTTTTGTATTATTTTAAGTAAATATAACCAAAATCCGTATTTATCATCAGCCGATACTTAACTACGCTTATTCTGTAGCAAAGATTTGTAACGTGTAAAGGGGTCCACCTTTCCGAAGGACAGTTCGGGTCGGGATGCGGTTTTGTAAAGGGCTATTTGTTATGATTTCAAACAAGGCCCTGTCAGATAAAATGGCTATTGTGTTTTATTTTATATACACGATGTTTTTGGTATAAAAGTCAAAACATGTGAATAATATTAAGGCAGTATTGAAAACCGCAAGGGAAGTTCTATTTGTGTCAGCTATATTCTGTTCATTTCGGTAAATCCGATATATACAAGTAGTAGTATGTAAGTGCCTATTCGTTTTCTGTTTATTGTATATACCATTATTATTATTAATATGTAAATAAAATAATTTTTATATGAAATATATATTCAATTCTGTTTTTTCTATTAATAATGGCCTAAAAATATATTAAGCTTTTATGTTTATATATCATTCTCAACAAAAAACTATTTCGCATAGAATTACTCCTTGAGATCGCTTACGTTTAATTATATCGTGTTTTTCTCGTATCAAGTGGAATGTAAATAACTCCGCAACCAATTACAACACTCTAGTTACATTAATCCTGCGAACTCAATTTTTAGGAAGAAGAAAAGTTCCAAAACAAGTTACCCTCAAAAACAATCCCTACAAAGCATATATATCAATTGTGCGGACGGCTCGTCTAAGATGAATATCCAAACTGCCATGTATTTTCCTTCACCGAAACTTGAATATGATGAATGTCGATTCAAACTTGTACTATATCTACTCTAAAATAAACACAAAAGTGTTTGGGTAACGTAATAGTTAAAGATAAATTGATTTGAAAACAAAATGAACCCCAATATGTGATATAAGTACGAATGCAATGAAATATTTAAACGATTTAAATAATAAGTTTCACGTTACAGTATTGTTAATGGATTATAAAACATGAATACCGTGCCGCTATTATTTGAGCAACTTCACATTAAAAAAATGACGATTCATTTAGCAGTAACCATTATGAAATCGTTAAAATTTTTCCCTCGTGTATGGTAAACATGATTATATAAATGTTTATTCGCACGCACACAAAATCCGTTAAATGAAGCTTACACTTTGATATGATAATAAATTAAATAAACGTCATAAATAGCGCGTCAAAATTAAATTAACAGATTATTTGCCTACATAAATGTAAAGTAAGTGATTAAGCGACTCCAACACGTGTTCGTTCCCAAAAGACTAATACGTTTTGTAGCATAATTACTTTACACAAAGCGGTGCACCGGTTCGGGGAAGATGAAGAAGAATCGCAGGTGTAAATGGCCGTCTATTGCGCCTTCCATCATGGACCGCTCTGCGAGTGCGAATATCATACTTGGCGCTAACAAAATTAGGACGGTTTTAGCGAGTATCGTTTTAAGTTCCGGACGTTTACCGCGTAGCGTTTGTGGTACAACTATGTCCCAAACACGAAACATTTAGAGCCAATTCCCAGCTGGCTTGTTGTATGAACAATTAAGAGTACCGACTTAACCCGCACGGGAAGAAACATAATGAATGTTTAGTGTTGCTAAGTGCTTTGTCTAATCCGTGTATCGTTACTAAATCCACGGCCAACGTTCTCAGCGCATTCTGGATGCGCTCACTTGTTGAGTAATAATTTACTTTCCGTTTTACAAAGAGAACGACCTTATTAAATTCAACTTTCGTTTTCCTTCGTAAACTGTTGCTACGTTCAAAGGAATATCCCCATTCAACCGTAGCCATTATAGTCCGATTAGTGGGTAGCTTACCTGAATAATGATAAAATGCCTAAGAATATGCTTTAACGGGCTTGACAATAACTTCTCTAAGAACAGCTCGTTCGCCATAATGATTGCGGCGCGTCAAACATGTAAGCAAACAATTTTGGCACGCCTGAGTAAATACGACTGCGAAATATCTTTGCCCGAGCCCTGTTAGTGCGGTATGTACAGTTGGATGTAACTTGAATTTGCTGAGTATCATCGTTTCTACAAAGCTTTTGTTGATAATGAAATACAAATAGTATCCTTCAGTCAACTACGGTGCAGTGAGTTTTGTGAGGAATATCCGCGTATTTACATAGCAAAGGCAAGAAAGCTTAAGGGGTTGCACAAAATAAGTGTTATTTTTATACATTGTTTGAGAAGCTCAGCTTCTATTTGCTTATATCTGAAGTAAAACAATAAGGTTTGTGGTGGCTTGGATTTAGAGCGAGGAATAAATTAATTTAAATTAACTAAGAGAAAAGGGTCTAAGAAATTACTAGGCTGTTTGGTCGGAAGCGCGCGATTCTATATTAATAGAAAAGACAAAGGTGGATGGAAAGGGAGGTGGGTTGTTATTGTTTAATAAATTAATATTATCCACAATTGTACTAACGACGACAGCATTACCATATAGTAATATCTAAAGAAAATTGTATAAATAAAATATGTATTAGAAGGTAGAATAAGCAAACAATCATGTTTTATAACAAGGCGAAATTTACAAATTTGCAAGTTTGCAACAGAAACAGGGGAGGAACTCGGTGCATTAAGCAACAATACGTAGAATGCAGGATTGCGCATATATTAGCGTCTTGTCCTTTGGCGAGATATCTAGGAAGTTTGCCGTGGCCCACGACGATTTACATGGCTTCCGAAATAGTAAGGCTCGCCAAACGGGCTAGCAAGCTAGGATGGCCAGCGTTACTTACTTTTGCACGAATAGTTTTGCATTCTATTGTGCAAAATATTCGCATTATTGTCCATCACTGTACAACTGTACTAAATTATGGAAATAATTTAGCAACAGTGCAAGGCGGTGCTATATCTTAGAAGATGATGATGCATATGTGGTGTGTATAGTTGGCAAGATTTTAGTTTACTACTAGCGACTCGCACGCGGCTTCGCTTGCGTAAACTACCCGCCTAAATTATTTCATTTTCCATCGTCCGCGTTCTCATTTAAGTCACAAGATTTGCTTAAATTTATAATTTAAATGATTATCTTTGTTATTCATGGAGCGATTGAATTGAAATAAACACTAAATATTACGGAAAAGTTCCCAAAATACTATTGTATTATTGTATTGACTATTGTCAAAACTGCATTTAAATCGGTTAAGCTATTTCTCAAATTAGAGTGCCCAAACGCACAAACAAATAACAAACAGAAAAGAAAATTCAAAACAATGATTTTGTGTTCTATTACATTTATTTCAAGGCGTATTTTTCATATATAGCAAGCCGTAATGTGATTTTACTTAAATATTTGATAGATATACAAAAAACGCAATAAAATCATATTAAGATGAGTAGTTTTTTTCACGGATTTGCTTCAAAGCGGGGTTGGCAGAACCTTGTATCTTTGTTTTGAGACATTCGGTGATGAGTAGTGGAACTCAGCGCCGAAATCATTCTCGTAATTCGAACCCACAACCATCGGTTTCACAGTCAGAGTTCACCCACTACGCTGCGCTGGCAAAGATTAAAAAGGCTATTCTCATTACGCTAACGAGGCACACTATTTAACCAAAGCTCAGTTGCCAAATTGCACGATTTGCTTTTAAACTCAACTTACTTTAATCTAATGTGAAGTACAAATGTTTGAAACTTAAAAGTCAGTCTTAAAAAGTAAAACCTGTAATGTCTTGTGTAAGATATATGTATTATAATAATAGACTATTAAACTTATTTCATAATAATTTAATTAATTTACAACTATCAAAATATGGTGGACTTATTCGTTGAAAAATAACTTCTATTATGGCATAGAGTCAAGGGAAATGCGCAAATGAAAAGCTTGCAGCCATCGGCATGCATTTATCGTGCCTCGTAAAACTGGATAAGTTGCGTTACACTTGCTCGGTGCGATTTACGCTAACGTACATTATGGATGGAATCATAGTTCTATTATTCCGTTCAAGAAATTCTTCTTAAACTTTATTAAAGAGCTGATTTCGTTAAAGTTTACTTGTTATTTCTAGCTTAAATATCATATAAAAAGTATTGTGTATCTCTTAATATTAGTACAAAAGATATTAAATTGCTATCTGATCAAATTAAGTGGCGTTCGACAAGAATGGCACGTAAGAAATATGCACAAACTTTCGCATGTGCCCTTGTAAGCTCGTAACTCCTGATTTACTGAGAATAACATAACTTATTACGAAGCCACTAATAAATTAATACAAAAAGCCTACCAAACAGTGGGAACCGTCAATAACTCAAGTGCTGCTTGTCCTTTAACATTAGATGGCCGACCATAATTTATTCCGTACAGCGCTAAATTAATTATAAAACATCGTCGTGGCGTATCAGTGTTAGTGACTGAGATAAATGAAGCCATTAGTAACGCGAGCTGTACTTTTTTTGGTTCATCCGGCGTGAACGGGCTAGGGGTTGCGGCTAGCTGAGCTTGTGGACGATTTTATTAGAAAACGTTATATGTAAGTGTATCGGGTGACGCACGAGGGTGAGAGGGGTGCGGAAACACGACAGAGTTACACGGTGCGATAAATTTCGCCGCCTCGCGACATTAGGCTAGCGGCGAAATGGGGGCTCTAGACGCGGTGCCGATGGAAAATGTGTTTATCCTTACGCAAAATTAAAACAGGAGTGTCCATGGCGCACTATAAAAATGTCAAATAAATAACAGTATTGAGAATAAAGCGTGGACCAATTGAATTGTTTTGTTTGAATTTATTTTAATCATGTTATAATAAAATTGTAGTTTGTTATTGATTTTGTTTTCGAAGAGCTACTTTAGATATTTAGTATTGCTTCTTTTATTTGAATCCATAATGTGATATTATTTTGAAATTAATTAATATACAAAATAAATAATAAGAATATATAATAAATTCTTTTATTACTTTGAAGTAATTATGTGTATATAATGTATAATTCTTTAACCACGTAATACCTACATAAGCTTTAACTAGGTGCCTGTGAACTCCATTGAAAAGAATGATGTTTACTTTGGTCTTATTTCGACGAGTAAAATTCATTTTTGTAATAAAATAACCTACCTAAAAAGTTAAAAGGCATCTCCTTTCTGGCCTTATGGAACTGGAAGGCAAAAATTTGCTTATTTTGCGGCGTAAGGTAAAATGGCCTCTCATTTTTCGCCACTCACCGCACCCTCACCACGGCGACAGTTTGACTTGAGAGGTGTTGACATCTATTATAATTTTATACTTATAAGTATATAGTTAATCTATTTTTATATGACGAGCGTCACTGCTATGTCATTTTACAGTTTATATATTTTTTTTTTATATGAGATAAAATTGCAAGCAATGGAATAAATAAAATAGAATTTATCTTACGATGTTCTGTAACGTCGTGAGGCAAAGACTACTTAGGGGAGAGTTATTTCATTTTTCATGTTTTTTTTCTATATACTCTAGCCACGCAATAAGTACATTACTTTGTTTCAGCTAGACGCTTTTGAAGGCCATTTCTCAAATAAGACAGCTTTATTCAACAGCTCACAGGTGACCGATAAGAGCAGGATCACTCTACACTTGATGATATTACTTGGCATAATATTACCTAACAAGCAACGTTGAAGGACTACCACAGTGAAGGAAATTATGTTAAATTGAATATGTAATATATGTTAACAACTGTTAACAGCATAATTTTTTAGCTTTCTGACGTATATATCTTTTCAGCTTCACGGAAACGAAAATAATTAAAATATAATCATTCCTGCGAGTGGGAATTGAACCCACAACCACTCGCGTTTACAGACAGGCACTGTCACACTGTGCCACGACGGCCTCAACTTTTCCAGTTGTTAAAATCGTGTAGAATAGATTCTTTTTTACATTATATAGTGTAGTACTTAAAGTGCTTGTGCAGTAATAGTTTCAAACAGATTCAACCCAAATGTGTTTCATAGGTAGAATTATCAATTGACATTGTTTTTATGAAAATAGATGCTCTTATACTGCAATAAACTGAGAACGTTATGGTATATTTTTAATAAACGAAAACGAAGATTTACATTCTGTTTTGATATGTTCAAGATTTACTTATTTTCTAAGTAAATATTATAATATTTTATTTATTTTTGTTGAACTATTTAACGTATCAAAATTATGGAATTGATTTAGCGTACACAGATTATATTATGAGAAACGTACTTTAGTATTTAAAAAGTGTTTGATATTTTAACCGTATACACAAATTATTATTTCACTTTAGGTAGATGAAATGAAGTTGCGCTATACTTTTTTGTAATTTTAATAACTATTTCTGAATACAAACAGTAGTCGCTAGCATGAAATAATAAGCAAAATATTTACAAAGGTAAGTCGATGAAGAAGACGGAGCATTTACGAGAGCGCCTTAAAAACTGGAAGTAAATAAACATTAAACACGACCACTCGCAAGTGTTTCATTAAGAGCATTGCATGTTTGTACTGACAGCGATTACTTCGGGGGAAAAAACTAATTATGGTTGACAGAGGGCAGGGTAAAAAGGAGGGAGGTCTGTCTGGAGTATTTACAGATTTGAGCAATTAACATTGCGACGGCGTATTAAGTCTGTCTTTCATTGAAAGCATCTATTAAAGCGTCTTCGTTCTTCCAGCTCATGAGCAGCGATTATAAATCTTTCGTAATATGTAAAATGCTAATTTTGGTCTTAGATATGAAGCCAGATGACTTGTGTTTACTTCCACGCTTACATTTCAGCAACGCCTTTATATATTTATATATATATATTGTTAGATATGTATTTATATTTTTTAACATTCTAAAACATTACATACATCAACATCGAATACCTTCATTCTAAATATTGCCTCAAACTTTTTATTTACTTATGTTTTATCATTTACCAAAAATGCTGACAGAAATTATGGTATATTCTGATATATTTATCATATAACATGAAATACAGAGAACAAAAATATATTTTTCTTTATTCCTGAAGACAATAGATATCGAGAGGTAAATTAAAAGAGGAAAGGAAAGTCATCAATGAAAACATAACGTTTCATACAAAGTCCTTTGCAACGGTCACAAGGCGTTCTCACATAAATTTAGCCTTTATAAGGTGTATCTTAGGGATTATGATTGCGTGTATGAGCTTTCTATACTGTTTTATTCCGCTTTATTACTCAGCTTTTATTAGAGTGCCTTTGATAGCTTTAGTGTCGTAGTTTTATGGCAACACTGGCTCGGATAGGTAAGGATAACTAATTTTTACCTGTATTAAAACATTTGTACTGCTCTTAGAATTTTTAAAGTTATAATGAATGTATGATTTTTCATATTGTTTAATGTTATCAAATTTTTTAATTAAGATAGAAAAATATTTATATAAGGTATGTAGAACGTTGAATAGGAATCGTATCAGTTTTCGGTAACACTAATTGGGGAGCATGTTGAATAACTGTTTTAAGTTTCAATATGAATAAATAAACAGATATATGTGAATGTTGTAATTTCAATTGTTATTCTACAGCAACTTGATATACCTAGTTGTAAAGTAAATTATCTCATCTACAATGTAAATTGTATAAATTATTACATAGAAAAGGTATTTTTTATATAGATACGTCTGAAGCACATTCAGCTTCATTGCCTTGGATAACTGTAAAGCATGTTTTATTACTGAAACGCTGATGAAAGTAGACCTTTTATTGATTTTAAAGAGCGAATTTAAAAGCCTTTAAAGCTGTAAAAAGTTTAATGATCAACAGTTAATTGACAAAATTTAAAAATCTTAGAAACCGAAACGTGTACTATGTAAATTATGCAATAAAAATAAAGCTTTTATAAAAAGGCCATTTCAGTATAAATTTAATTATCGAAATAGTTATTTTTTAATTTGGCATATTCATATCTTATTTTGTAATATATCAGCTAATAGTAAATAAATAGTTTTTTATAATCCTTTTATACGACTTAGATTCTTAAGATTATCATCATGTAAAATAATTAAATATTCAACTTTTTCGAAAGAGATCAAACTCTAGTTACGTTTTTTAACCATATTGATGGTTCCTGTCAAGAGCTGCACGCTCATTAAGAGAGTTAGTAAAGCACAACAAATTTCCTGATGTTCTCCCTCATATAACAAAAATAGATTTGACTTTCCACGTGTTTTAAATGAAACAATACAAAAATTTGTCATCTCGTGAGACAATGTGAGACGTGACAAATTAAGTTTATTTAAAAAAAATTAAATACTTAAAGTTTATTACACTGATATAATAGTTCCTTTAGTCTTTATTATTTTTATACTTTTTTGTCTTAAACAAGATAAGAACTAGTAGAAATTACGTTTGTCCCCACAATCATAACGATCAGTTGATTTTTAATCAAAAATTTAAAATTATACTCTTGATTTACGTTTAAATTTTTCAAGTATAGCTATAATTATTAAAAGTGTTAAAAAATATAGCTTGAAATATACGTTCATTATATCAAATCCATTGCACAAGACTACAATAAAAAATGCAAACGATTGAAATTGGATTTCAAATCCTATTACAATTTTTAACACTTGTATGAATACACCTTTCATTTTCGCTATATTAAAATCTCCGTATTCAGTATTCTATCAATTATTCGTGCTGCTAGTGGGCGCTCATGTCATTTTTACCCGTTTTGCAATAAGGTTAGCAAATTAAACTAGAGAGATTTATTTTAAGTATTTTATTATATAGAGCTTCAAGCATTCTCAAAGTAGACAGACATAACTTAGTCTCAAAACAATCCATTCTGCACTTTCCGCCTAAATCTGACACATTGGGTGATATGTGGCGAAACTCACTGCCACGCTTTATCATGTCACCAGAGCGGAGAAATGAAAATTAATTAACGATCATTCCCTTGAATGGGAATCGAACCCTCGCGTATACAAACAGACCCTGTCACGATATCGCGCTGCGATTGGGCATTGCGCATTAAGCGCACTCGGAAAAATGAATATATTTAAATTGATTTTCATTTCTTCGCTCTAGTAGACAAATTAAAGAGCGGGAAGTGACGAACTGAGTGTCTTGCCACTGGGTACTCTCTGACTATCCTGCTATGCGGGAAAAGCGTTTAGCTGCTTTTTATCATATAGTATATTCAATGATTGAATTATTCAAAAAACCATTTTCATTTTTACCATATTACAAAACCTTTTATAGTATTAAAATATTCAATAATATTAACATAATTTATACGATTTATCCTTTAGTTGAAAAGCTTTGCTTTCAATGAAAGTAAGAAACAAATATACAATTTGAATAATAGTATATACATAATTTACTGTATTGAGTTTACAGTATTTTCATATACTGTACTAGAATAGGTATTTCTTATAAGAAATGTTCTTTACCTAACATTTCGAAATAGTGAGACTTAAAACAATAGTAACGCGATGAGATCTCCTGCATCCAATAATTCAAAAATGAGCTCAGCTTTTGCTTGATGGGATGGTTTATAGCAGCTTATTTATCGGCATTTTTGATTTATCGTTCTTTGTTTTACAGCGATTTTCAGTAAATTTGATGTATCAGCTTTTAATTTTCGAGTATCATGTGCTAATAATCACAATTTTGTAATTAAAACTGATATATTGCTGTTGAAGTTACATAATCTGCCAATTAATATTTGTAAAGAATATTTCAAGCCTATTAGTTACTATTTTACACTATATAAATACCTAGTTTGTCTGAGTTCAAAAAAGTGGAAAATTGCTTTAAATATGACGAGTAAGTAGTAATAGGCAAGTTGACTAGCAAGCTTCTATGCAATAAAGTAAATTACGTTTACAGCAAAACGAAGCAACCAATTTTTATCTTCATACGATGGCAGTTTTAAATATCCGTCGAACTATCGCTCCATTTTATTTACATTTATTGCTTTGCGATAATATATTTTATATGAAATTGTGCTCGTTTAAATACATACTTATCTATATACCAATTTTGAATCTCTAGAAAGTAGGTTAATGCATCAAAATAATCATATACATTACAAAATCAATATATTTTTTGAATAATACTTGTTCATCTTCTCAAATTATGCAAAATTATTATTCGTATGAGTAATAATTATTTTTATATAAAAACACCATTGAAAATAGAAAACTTATAACTTGTCGAGCATATTATATTTCATTTCATTATTATAAATGATTTTTTAAAAAGAATATGACTATACTTTTTTATATACAATTGCTTAGAATCAAATCGACCTAGAACTTTAGTATGGAAACAAGTTTAAACAACGAGTTTAAGTTAAAGGTAACTTTCCTATAGTCACAACACTTCAATTTGAACAGAAATTTGTCCGAGTCCACCCTAACACCCGAATAATCCACTGAGGGCCATTCTACGTTCTCGTTTGTTGAAACGCCAAATGGTAGAGTATTATTCTAATTTGCATTCACGATAGCTTTTGAAGAAGCTATTTATTTTGCCTCGTAAATCCAATCCGGGGATCCACTATCACTACTGACGCTACAACTGTTAACTTATTTCTTATGAAATAAAAATCTATCTCATTATATTTAAGTGTATTGATGAGTTCTCTTGAAATAAAAAAAAGATATAAAAACACGTGCAATGCTAATAAAGTTGGGCAAAAACGAAAAAGAATTTTATATGAACGATTTTAAGGGGAGCCAAAAGAAAAAAGGGGCATAAACTGGAAAGAAAGGAAAGTGAAAATATGGCCAAGTCATATTTTATTTACTGCGTACAATTGAACCTTTATCACGGTTTGTATCGAGTTAGTATTTGTTAGCATATGCCGTTTAGAGTTGAGTGTGGTCGATTTACTTTCATTTATATTTTGTTGATTCAAACGTAAAATGCTTCAATATTTACATGTTTTATATATGAATGAAAACTTAATTGACTAATGTATTTGCTTATGCTATGTGCCAGCTTTATGTGGCGCAAATGCCGTTTATTTTCCCAATAGTATTAAAAATAAATAAAATAACTTCTGTTTACTTGCAAGATAAATAGTTTTTGAATATGCCACACGTAAAGTATAATTTACTATAAAGCCAATATAGTTTAAATATTTTCATTTAATATTACTATTTTTATAAGCAGTAAATGTAAACGAAATATAAAATTATATTATCCATAAGTAAATATGTAATAAAATGTAGCGTGTATTTGAGCAAATACTTCTACAATACAGTAAGCTAGGGCGCTCTCGACATGATCACGCCTCATCATCGTTTTTTCGTCAAAGCCGCTTTGCTCGCAACGCTACGGAATTCTTATTACCCACTTTGGATACATTTTGTTTATATTGTAGTGAACTTCCCTCAAAAGGAACTTTAATTCTCTTCGCCACTATAAATAGCAGAAATCGAGCTGCTTTATTACTTCGAGCGTGTTCTCTTTTGTTTTCTTTTGCGGTATAAAACTGCACGTTACGACATTTTGTCGTGAAAAAGATTGCAATTGACTCGTTAAAAGGATTAAATATTAGTGCTTACTATAAAAGCTGTAACAGCGCTTAATGATCGAAGCATTTACCTATACATAAATTAAATACAATGCAAGTACAATTATGTTATGCAAAATCGAGAATGTCTTGATATTTTTTGCACAATTCGGTATTTGCACCTCTTTATTGTTTTCAAAAATACATCTATGGTTAAATAATATATTTTAAGTTAAAATTTGTAGTCCATTTTTATAAAGGACGAGTCTCAGTAATCGTAACGACTGAAATGACTCAATAACCATACATAACTAACGTACAACCAAACTTGAGATATATTACCAATGTTTAATCGTCTAACTATATCGTACATATTCTTATATTAGAGATATACGCGGAGTATAGTTTAGCCGTCGCGCGTGGGCTCCTTAAATTTCACGCGTGTAAAATACCCTTTCAGCTTGGGAATTCATGTGGAGATACCGAACTCTTATGCTTATAAAGAGATACGGTATATAAAGAAACGATGGAAGAGTAGTCTCGGCAACATTGCTTTAGATCTTACTGATTGTAAGATATCGGTGCGCACCTGAATTATTCGACAGTTTGAATTGTCACTATATCTCCTTTGTGTTTATTGGCGGACTGAATATAGCCAAAATAACAAATAATATGAAACTACGAACTAAATTGTAATAAAAAAAGCATTTTTTGTTATTAAAAAAATGACTAACTGATAAAATAAATGCTTAGGTTAGTACAGGTGATAAATATTTGTATTTGATGCAAACTCCTTTTGAATTGCTGTCTTCAGAAGACGTTCTTGTTTCGTTTAATCAACATTGCTACTTGATCGAACACCTAATTATGTTTACTATGTCCTCGTTTCTTTTCCTTCTCTTATTCTGCTAAATTTCAGTTTCATTTTGAACTCGCAATAAACTTGAAGAATCTGGAAATCTTTTCCGTGCATTTTACCCGTAGTCTATTAATTTCAGCGAATGTAAGACGTCGGATAAATTTTTACTTGCTGACTTTATTATGCGGCTTATTCATAATAATTTCTTCGTAGCGTTTTGTATTTATTTAGTCTTTCATTTATGTTTATGATTTTAATATTTATGATGGACGCACGATGCGCAATGAAAATTAGAACATCAATTTGTTATTACTTTCAAGTAATAAGAACTTATATCACATGTTCAATTTATATGCTCTGGAAGGCTAATATAGCGATAATTATTAAACCTCTCTTAAACAAGGCGGGTTATAAATTTCTATTCATTATAAATACTCTAACTTAAATCTTTACGAGGTAAACTTGCCCTCGTAGGGGCCACGCACGATCCATTAATTACTAGCACAGTGCCGTATGAGACGTCGACGTTAACCCCACAGCCCCTTGTTCCTATGCCCCGCCTTCTTCTTTTATCAATAACGAAAAATTATCTTTCAAAACGAAATTAAAAAATACGTCATAGAGTAAATGAATTAGCATACTTAATTGTCTTTTGAATGAGAATAAAAAATCGAGGGTCTCTTCATAAATCCAGGCGTAAATTTCACGAGGCAATCAAAATTTAGGAATATTTAAACAGGCCGTGCCACATGCAAAGTTATGTTCTCAACTGAAAGTTACGCAAGAAATAAAAGTTATAGATGAGGGATGAGAAGATTTAAATATTTTAATTAATACTCAAGACAGAGAGAGAGAGAAAACTGGAAAGAAAGTAATTAGATGGCCACAAGATCTTAAGAGTCTTATAAAGTCGACTTAGGCTATAGTAAGCATTCGAACACGCGCGAAACGAGCCCCATTCGATTCGGCAGACGCTTTGAATAAGACGGGGTTTTGCTGTGAACAATTCAAAGACCTCCTTGATTTTCTCTCTCCGCTTGAAAGCCAACCCCCTCGAATAACGTTAAGTGAAAGTAAATAAAAACCCATAATAAATATAATTTTTATACTGAAAATAATCCCCTATCGGTAGACAGGTAATGTCAATCAATGCTTCCTTCTGAGCTTTGTGAATGTTCATTCCACCAAATCAATGTAACGTTAAATTTAAAATTGCTATGTGACTTTGAATTGCTACGACAATACTTTCTGATGATTCGAAGAAGTAACATAATACGGCACTGCGCCATTATTTCAATAATTAATAGTCAACATTTTGAAATACTTATTTTATAATGCAAAAAATTCATCACACCACAAAATAATTCAGTACGATAGTAATCACAATTTGCAACTATTTTTAAATGACCAGCTTATATCGTCTCATCGATTCCATTGTAATAGGATTAACCACTTGGAGCGGATACGTGTTTATAGAATATCAATTGACTTTGTTTTTAAAGGAATGTTCAACGGAGGAAATTAATTAATAATTTTATACATTTAAGACAAAATATATTTTATATTAACTGTATCATGTACATATTTTGTAGCTGAGAAAATGTGCGATTACGTAAACTTCTTCACTTGTAATCAATTTAATTAGTTATTTTATTTTTTATAAGGTCAAATATATATATATATATATATTTATACTTGTAGAAAATTAACAGTATGTGTTTAACAATATTTATTAAGACTTTAATCCGATTTATTGAAATTGCAAAAATATACAAGTATCCGCAGGGAAAATCTTTCAATACAATTTTATTATTTTCTTATTTACGTGTGCCTCATGACGGGCAGCCTTAAGCATCGACAATTACGAGAGGACAGTACTAGAGGCTAATACCGTCAGCTCGCCTGCGGTTACATTTTTCTGAAACACTCCAGTATTATTAAATATCAAAACCGCATTTATTTTTATACCACAGAAAAATGGACCTTATTGTGTTTATATTAATTGGTAGAGTTCTCTAAATACTTAAATATGTTTTCGAATGGAGAGTATGTAGCTTATATAACTGATAACTTCTGTGGGCATAGCAGTTGATAAAGCTAAATTTAATATCAATCTTTGTATTAAAATTTATATCATAAAAAGTAAAAACACTTTCTTAGAAGTTTGCACTAAATTGGGCACTTAATAAAAAGTTATTTCTTTAAATAAAAAATATAAAGAAGTTTTCACAAATGAAATGGAAAAAGCAGTGCTTCAGTGTAGTTTATGGCTACTAAAATGCTTCGAGAGCGTAATTAGTTCGCCATTAGCTTAATATATTGGCACTCTTGTGCTATAAGTAAGCAAACAAGAGGGTGAACTCTTAATTTAGTAGTACCATTATAAGAGTACTTAAAAGAAAAAAAATACAACATTTTTGATTTGTAATAAATAGAAAGAAATATGTATACCTACAGACTATTATATAGAAAAAACGAAGAGCATTCCAAATTATGAACCACGGTCAAAAAGTGAAAGTCAAAGTGAGTGCCTAGCTAGGTTCGATCAGTCGTCAGTGCATAACCAAATTAGAGCAATGTAAGTCAGGAAATTGGAAACGATATCGGGCACCCGATGCGCTGAACGACTCCACTGGTATTTTAGACATCCACCGTTTCGGCAGCCCTAGCTTTAATGTCAGAACACTTCACGAATCTGGACAGCCAGATCCGAACAGCCCGAAGATAAACGACAATCGTGGATCGTTGTAACAATTGATTGATATACGGCCTCTGATGATACCGTATCTATAGTCTCGCTAAGCCAAATTCCGGACCCGCCTCAGTTACAGTTCGAGTGCCGCTGACAGTAAGCGATGTTTAGTTACTGATGCAAACGTTAGAGTTTTGTTATTGCTAGCAAATTGTTAGTCTGACATTTATGGATCGTATCAGGTAGCTATTATGTAATCTTCATACTAGATAAAGCTGATACTTCGTCCTTTGTTGCGTTAGCACAGAATACGTCTATTATGCACGTTAGATAGAATATTTTAGGATAATTGGAGGAAAATCTTTACTTTACATTTAACAATGTTTCATAGCAATATTCAATACCTCATTTATAGTCTAGAGAAAAAGTAATGGAAGAACTTGGAACGGTAGCACACGTCTTGCGTACTAGGTGGTATAAGCGAGTACGGCCAGAGTTTGGGTCCGCTGGACGGGTAAAACAATAGCGAATCAAGCATGCCACGGAACTTTCTCGAAGACACCCTCTTGTGCGTGTGGCGCTAAGCGAACACCCGCTCGCTAACTTTATATTGGTTGCGAAACTTCATCTATACCCTCGACCGTTCATTCCGTTACATATAAGTGTAGTCAGAACATCATAGTATATTATAAGTGTGTATGGTAGAATTAGACCTGAATATTTTTATTGTTAAATTTACGCAGCAACTCTAACAAACATATATCCTAACAAATAAAGTAACCCTATAAAAATAAAAGTAAATGAAATTGTGGCGTATGAAGTGATTAATGTTTTTCTCTTATTTGTAGCTAAATCTAAAAATAATATTCTAAAAGTGAAAGACTTCTTAAGGATTTTTATTTTTTAAATAAAATTTTCCGCTTAACATTAAATATAAGATCGCTTAAGCGAGCAGATAGACAGTAAAGGCGGCATACATTTACATGAGAAACAGAAAAAAATTAAATATTAGCAATTCGTGGTGAAATTGAGAGCCAACTGTGCGTTTTTCACGAGTCTTGGCGGAAGTGAGTGCTACGATCGAAATGCCGTAAGTTATCAAAGCAATGCTTTGAAATATCACTTTCTCTTCGAATTTTAGGAATTAAGTTTGAAAACAACAACTCCCTAATCGGTGTAGGCTTTTGAGATTACACCGGTCGTTCGGCTAATTAATTTTTAAGTCGGCATCTTGATGCTGGCACCCGACTTTCGACTTTCGAGTGAATTTGACTAAGATTTACATATTATATTCTGCATATCAATAATTTTATAAACTGATATTTTCATGTTACATTTATTTTTCTGCTTTAAAATTCTTTTTAAGCATTGTAACACTAACATAATCAAAATAACATTTGAATAGAAATTGTAAATAGTAATTTCTAAGTATTTGGTCGTTAAAATATAAAAGCTATGAAATATTGTGTTTATATCTAGATCATGAAAATAAATTTCATAAAAGTGCCTAGAAACTGAAGCTCACGTACAGATTTATTCACGTGACAGGGACCGTTGTGTCGTGACGAACAGAATTTGCGTCACCGTTCGAGCTATAAATCCGACGTTTCCTAAATCCTTGAAAGGGCACTGTTGAACAGCTTTCATCAGAAAATTCTCCATTATTTGAAGGAAATCGTTACCGGGGTTCAACCTCCCACCCTTCGGCCCCGACCCGGCGGGCTTTCATTTACGACGACGTTGCGTGCACGCGTCCCCGCGGCCTTTGCTTCAGGTGGGTGTAGTCATTGTATTCAGTATTTAAGTGGCTCATTGGATATTCTGAGACTGTTTGCATTCGGAAAGCTCGCACGTAGCGGGATTCGGGATGGCATCGAGACGTCGAAGTCACGCACACAGTGCTACCGGTGCTTGCTTGCTTACAGACTAGTACCTGCACAGCAGTGGTAATAAGCCTCTCTGACCGTATCAGTGGTGATAGATCGCCCGTGATTTGACTGCGACTTGTGAACGAATCCCGGTTATGATCATATACGACATCGCGGTCCCACGCACACGGACGCAACGTGGATTACGCCGAGTTTGCGCAATGTTTATGTACAAATACACTAATGAAGGTATCTACAAAAGCGACTAGATTGTTAATTAAACTTGCTCAAAATGCGACACCCTTACGAAATGATGTCGACTCGAGAGCACAGTGCACGGCTTGAATGTTATTGAATTAATTTGTACTCAGAATTCTCGGTGTACGCTCTAAGTAGATTCAATAATGGCCTTCATTTATTTATCTTAGTTGTGTATACATTTTAGGCTTTTATGGGATGTTACGCAGTCTGATTATCCTATCGGCTGTGGTAATTTGATATCTAATGCGAAATAATTATGTATATTTAATACACCTCTTCGATGCTTTTCAATACTATTCATTCCTAGTGGCTTAATAATATGGGGATAAGTTAAATCCCTATTTTATACCCAAGTGAACAATATAATGTTATATTTACGATGAAAAATCCAGAATAAGACTGGTATCTATTTCAAATAACAATAGACAGTCGTGGTTAGCCAATGTAACATAGACAAAAAGTAATTCAAAAGACGCCATCATTAGGCCGCCAAGTAAAAGGAATAACCGTTCCCTTAATCATTATTCTTAAAGACTCTTCATTAAATTCGTTTTATCTCTCCCGGGATATTTCCTTCGCTCGGCATCAATCACATTCACTCCGAAAAACTCGTTGGCTTTATTCTAAACTCTCATAATAGGTAATGAAGGTTTTGATCGTCGCGGGCGGCTGGCTTGGGCCGATTACTTTGAGCGTTGGCACAATGACTACCGCCTGTAGCCAATGTTGAATTCTGAAAAGTTCCTTAGTCACAATCCATGCTAGATACGGAGCTAATTACGGCGAAACTTTTGTAGATAGACACCTGCTCGGCGTCGCGAATACCAGACAAAGGCTTGAGTTATCGCAAGCTTACAGGCATGAGCGTCCTGCCATTTATAATTATCCTTCAAATATTACCTATAAGAACATTTTTCTTGCCATTATCTAAATTGGGGTAGGCTATATGTTAAAGTTAGCTTGCTTTTTATTTAATATAACATATTTTATAGTTAAGTTTTAAGTTATTTAAAATAGTTTTATTATGAACGTTTTGCTTTTTATTATTGCACATAAAATTGTTCCATTACTTGTAAAATATAGATGTAAGCAGTAATAAATATTTTCCGGTTTTGTTTATGAATTTACATTATTTTTTATTTATCAACAACCTATACATATGTGAGTATAATTATATATTGATTAGTTATCATATCATATATTTAGGTAAGCATACGAAATATAAAATAACGTTAATGTTAAATTATGGTGAAACTTACCGGGCCAAACTGTTCAAAGTAATTCTTGACATCTTCCAGCGTTGTGGGTGCTGATAGCCCTCCTACGAAGATTTTCTTCGTCCTGGTCACCATCTGGAAAAGGAATTAGTTTAAAAACTCTATTCCACTTGTACAAATCTACAAATATATTATACCAAGCAGTAAACTATTCGCGACATATGTAAAGATATTCTAATGGCAAACTGCGGATTGCCTTTCCACCGACCAGACCAGACCTGAACGTGTTGTTATAACGACGACACAAAAAATCTAAATATTAAATAAAAAAAATTGAACTTGCTACTACCGCTGTATATTAACATAGTGGCACAAAAATGACTCGACCATTCAATACGCGTTTTTGTAAGCATCGTTTCTCAATTTATTACCGCCTATAATAATTATAAGCAGCGGACAAATGACGTCAAATATATAAATTTTATACTGCGAATACATACTTCATATAGAAATAATAAATATCTAAAATAATATGAATATAAAATTAACCTCGCTGATCACTTGTTTTGTTCTCGAATGAGCTTCATGGAAAAAAACGCATAAGATATCCGGAACCGTCGAGATTTCAATTGTCTACCTCTAATAAAGTAATCGGGACGATGCACTGTAAAGATAAAAGCTCTCATTTTCTCGTTTACTTCCATAACTATGTATAGCATCCGATGAATTATTGATTTGCAGTTTTATTAAGTTACCTAGAATAGGTAATACTTCATATTTACCCTTTTGATTCTAGTTACGATTGAATATTGTAGGTACTTATATAAAAATTATTAATGATTTATTAAGAGAACAAAAGTTGTATTTGTATCTTTATAGACAAATACATGTCTGTTTTGTATTTCAATTTTGTAATAGGTTTGACCTTTTTACTTTTAACCGACAATGGATTTTGTATTGATAAATATAGTTAAATTTATTAACATAGCTAACGATTGTCAAAAATAAAACTAGGCGCATTTAAAAAAAGATATCTTGGTTTTAAAATCTTCCGGACTTAAGCCTTACCCGATAAAATTAATTTTTAATCAATTTAAATATATCATTATTTTTAAAGTGTTATTAGCACACTTAGGAAATTAAAAAATACATATTTAGAAACGCATGGCGTAGCGGTCAGAGCGCTTGAACGGTTTTCAAGAGGTGCGGGTTCAAATCCCGCTGCGTTCAAATTTTTATACGTTTTCTAAGTATGTTTTTTCAATTATATTATCATATTAACTTTCTTCACCTTACAAATAAATACGACGACTTTATTATAATAATTGACGCTTAAATATACTATGAAGTATAGAAGATAATATAAAATAACAAAAACGTGATAATTATTTTGATATTCTACAGTGAACGTGTTTAAGTGGCAAGTTCTTATCCACAAGCACCTATTGCCATTTAATTTACATTGAAGATTTTATTTATTTAGATTACTAAACAAGCGTGAAGGGACAATGCTATTCTTTTTAAATTTGACCAATTAATTCCCTTTGGTTAACTTCACATTTTTCCGTATATGGCAGAGAGTATAGCTATCAGAGATAACCTGACAGTAATACATTCCGGCCCACATTTTCTGTTCAATTTCGATACATTATATACATTAACGTAACTGAACGCTGCACCCTATCTTTGTAGAGAGGGGTAAATAAAAAGAATTTAAATACAAATAACATTTTTATTGTAAATCGAATCCACAACTATCCCGCTCACTTATACACATCACTTAAACACTGTAACGGTGGTAGTGGTTGAACAATGTTTTTTTTATATTTTTTAATTGTAAGACAAAACTAAGGAATCGAAACCCAATCAATATAAAAATCATAGCAAAAATGCGAAATTATTGGCATTGCCATTAAATATTGAACAAGTTTACAAGCTGGATTTACTTAATGAAAAAGTAAATAACAAATTTTAAATTGGCTTAAATAAAAGCCAGCGCTGAGATGCCAATGTTATACGGGAAATATAGCAGCAAATAAAAATTGAATAAGAGGCATTCATTAATGGGATTGTAAAGGGTAGCCTCCTGGGAGCGAGTGTCAGGTTCGCGTTGGCCACGTCAGCCGAAACTGTTGGCAATTATCTTAAATGTGGACAACGCAGTTCATTCCACGGGGAAAATTATTATTCGCCGCATATTCAATTTTTACTTCGTTCTAAATTGGGATCGGTCACCTATAATTGCCTAGATTACTTTTCAGAGATCGTCAGCACTATTATAATTCATTCTTGCTTCGAATTGTTTAATAACAATTTAATAACAAGTTGCTTAATTTAATTTTTGAAAAGTGAAAAGAGAACGTATAAAAATTTGATCGGTACCAACTTGCGATTTTCTGATTATTATATATTATTATTATTATATTATTTTCCATTATTATATAAAATAAATAATTTTATAGACAAGAACAGTTAAACTCTTGATAAAACATTTAAGCACGCCCCATGCAAATAGCTTCTCTAGCGTTTATACAAATAACATTACAGCTCTCACTATTCGGTTTCTCGCTTTTTGTTGTGAAAAAATAAGGAAATTTAATTTAGTATAACTTTTCGGCGGACAGCAAACAGTGAGCGGCCACAGGGATGGAACACATCAATTACAGAACACAGTGGCTGCCTGCGCCTTTGAAAGAGCGCAAACTCAAAGTTACTCAAACTCAATTCATAACATGTCGTTGACAGCATGGTGCACAGTTTTTTTTTTACATTTCCAACCCTACTATAGTTTACTCCAGAATCAACAATGCATACATATATGATATATAGAGTACAATATTTAATCAATATCAATCGTTTAAAATCAGTTATATATTCAATTTATTAATTTAAGATCATTTAAATCTTAATTGGAATAGAAAGTGAATTAAAGTTTCTATATGTCAATCATCATCAATCATTGGTCAATCGTTTAATTAGAAAGCTACATACAGTTTAAATTTAATTTCTCATCAAGCCAAATTTTTTATCCTAATATTCGGCGTTTTGTAGCATTTCATTGAATTTAATTTGATAAAGATACCAATTTTCAAATGGTCCGTATAAGCGATCTATATTTTGTATTACATTCCCTTGCTCATACGTAAGTATACGGCAATATCTTCGCTAAGATAGGGTCATCCCAGTCTTCTTAGTTGTGCACCTTATCTGCTTCACAGTTCATTAGGTTCCGCACGAGCGTCTGCCAAAGGATCTATGCCATTTGTAACAATACAACGACCGCATGGAGGCAAATAGTGATTCTGGGGGCTTAAGTTTCAAGTTTCGTTGGCTCAATTGCAGACGCGAGCACGACGTGAAATAAGTTACCTCATCGGATGTGGAACTCGACATCAGGCGACAGAAGACACTAACCGCGTTCTAAATGACTGACATTAACAAAACTTTATTACTTTTCCGCTTTACTAACACTTGCATGGTATTAATCTAACTTTATCTGATGATATGTCGTGTTGCAAACTAACTCCTAGAACATCTAAATTTGGCTATGAAGAACATTGTTATTTTAAGTTTGATATACGTATCTGTACATTAATGAACAGTTGCCATGCATCATGGTTTACTCGAGATGATCGCGTCGAAATTAAATACTGCTGGGGAAATGTTAATTAAATTTTAAATAACTGTATTTTAATATACATTTTGTGTAATATCTAATAAAATAAGCGTAAACAAGTCAATATAAAAGAAAACGAGAATGCATGTAAATGAACAAAGTTCTCGGTATTACTTCGTGAGGTGAATAAATAACGTCTGGTCGATGCGTTGATGAGGCAAAAGTTTAAAAGAATTCGCACTGTGGTTGGAATGGATTATTTGGGCGTAGAATTTAATTTAAGCATCTTGATTATTTTTGTAATATTCATATATGTATATAGAATAAAAGTATTGGGCGTTGAAAATTGAAGTTAACTGTTTCAAAATTGGTTCTTAATTTAATTTTTTATAGTAGTAATATGTTTTGGTGAGAAAAACACGTGTAATCCAAGGCATACTATTTCAGAAATGGTTATACGAGCTCTCACAAAACAATGGATGCATTTAGCGATCTAAAAAGAGAAATAGCTCAGTGCACTTGTCATCGAAAGCCATTCGAAACACATCGAAGTGACTTCATACACAGAAGGGTAGTATTCATATAGTATAGTATGTACAGCTACTTATTTCTTTTATGCAGCCACGCCTAGCGAGTGGTTGAAAGCAGGGCCTTGTCGCCTTCTCTCTGCTTGGTAAATGGAAAAAACTATACTCGCAAGCTCGCGCCATTGTTAAGATTGGCTACGACGGCTTTGTGTAAAAATAGAAAGATATTGTATATATAGAGGGAGATATTTGAAATTTTCTTACATTAAAATGAAAATTCCAAAAGACATATAACCAGCGGCCATTGGTATACACGTGTCTTCGAATCGTTATTATTAATTGTATATTATTTCACGTTGAAGTAACCGAACAGTCTTGTGATAATAATGAAATGTACCTAAAAATGAAGCGTTTTTTTTCTACACATAACCAAATAAAACTTGGTTTTATATTTGGAGTCAAATTATAAGCCGAGGGGAGGGTGAAATAAAAAGTGAATAATGAATGCGGAGGCCGAATCCGGGACCGCGCGACCGTAGCAATTATTTTGTTTCGAGTACCATCAGCATGGTTCGTTCTTTCAAATTTTCATACATTAAGCAAATGTCGAGAATGCGTAATTAGGGACAAACTGTTGTAGGCTGTCGCAAGGTTGCTAAGAGCTCTCATTTATGCTTTGAAGGCATGGACAATTGGATATACTTGTACTTTAGACGACCTTCACCTTTAAATCATTTATAATATATTTAAACAACGAATGTTGGTAATTTATATACTTCCAATATTTTAATGATATTACCAACATACTTGGTTTAGGTATATAATTAAAATTATTTGAGTATTTGAAAGCATCTAGAAAATTCAATGTTTTATAAATGTAAAGTATATTCAATTTAATTTTTTCAAGGCAAGGCAAGGCAAGGCTATCGTCACCAAATTGAACATGATGATTCTAAAATATTCGTATGCCCGTTCGTACAATTTATCTAATTGCCAGGGAAATTCCAAAGGACGAGTTTTCTTTAGTCAAAAAACTGAATTTTGATAGTGTGTTGCAGGCTTATCGTTATAACTGGCTGACTGATTTCCATTTATAATTAACTACAATTTGCAACAAGAAAAAGTAGATTTATGAAATCATGTTTACATTCAAACAAAGTAACGCCTAGTTTTATCAATAATATTACCAATTCATATATTATAAAATTATATCTAAAGCACTTTCTAGTAGATTATTTCTATACAGCAAAATTTAAATAAAATTGTCAGAGCAGCGTATTGAAAGCGTACCCTAATTGGCAGGCAACACGGGGTGCGGTACCCAAGGGAGTGCGGTTTGATTCTACTGAATCCGAATTTTTTGATTACAAATTTACATTCTTAAACTCTTTTAGACGTAGACTAGTCATTAAAATATTATATTTTTGTATATTTTATTCGTAATCTACGACGAATACAGCATATCATTGACCAGGGTAAAAACAATTGTTATTACTTTAGTTATTTGTAAAAGTTAATAATAAATAAATATGAATAAATCTATATATCAAGTTGAGCCATAAAGGTCATTCGTCGTTAGAGATTTTTCCCCTATTTCGTTTCGTTATGACAATAATTTAAAAACTAAGCAATTTATTAAAGATCCGTCTGGCGTTCCTCTCACCATCCAACCCGCTGCACCCTAGGGTGACTATTTGAGTACGTTTTACTTAAATCATGTCCCGACTCCCTGATGTTGTATTGAATTGAAATATGTCTCACTGTGCATTTGCATTTGAGACAAAATAATTAAAAATATTAGTTAATTACGAAATAGAAGTGAAATAGAATAATAACCTTTCAAATTTAATGATAATCCGTAGCAGTTGTGGTTTCAGAATTTCAACATGTATTTGTTTTATTTTTAAATCATTATTATAATTTATAAAATGTATTATTTTGTGTATTACTAAAACCAGATATAAAATTAGTTTGATTAATAAATTTATCAATAAGACAACAGAACTTACTACTATACTTTTCCATATATGGTGATTTCGTGGAAAAAAGAAAAATTTTGTATGAATGATTGCGGCCCAACTGTATATTTGTTGTGAGCGTATTCTTTTGATATCCCTACAGACAAATTCATATATAGCATGACAACGTAAAGTGAATCGTCTCGAGTATAACTAACAGTAATATTTCGTATGACACTTGTAGCGTGGGTAGAGCATTTTCTCAACATCGGTCGATAGTGTTGACGAACAAAATAAGCTCCCCTTCGGGTGGGAGTGTGGTGTCAAGAGGCTATAGGATTAAACTTAAACTGGGTTTGCCCGCAGTTTAATTATACAAAAGGTATGTACTCGCGTACCACTTGCCAAAATGTGCCGTTTCTCTGACACATAAGTTAGAAATTAGTTAATTATATCCTTTACACGAGTGAATGGTAAATAGAATTTCAAATTACACATGTAGAAAGTGACACAGGGCGATGATAATACGAGTGTTTTAATAAATAATGTTCGAGAAAAACACGCTTAAGCTAGGTATGTGCTTACAGAATTCGCCTGAAGGATTACATCGAGATCATATAATGTTTTTGGGTTGCCGTCAAGTTCGGCGATGGCGCATTGCAGAATGAAACTTTTCACAATATAATTACTTACACGTTAATATCCTGCATGAGTGCGTTACTCGCGCTACTCGCCTGTAATCGTCAGAAATGTAGTAAATTGTGCGGTCCATGAAAAAGTTTTGCACTTTTATAGCAGGGGACGACCGGAGTCAATAAATTTTAAGCGTTCTTCAGCAACGAGCTTGCTGAATGAAATAGAACGTTATATTTCAAGATTACCGGATCGTAATCTTCTTTGAAATTTAATAATGGGGATCATATGAAATGATTTTTTTATTCTTTTCTTTTTTCATTAAACATTTCCTTGTCATATGAGATTACACTGCTCGAGCTGATATATATGTAGGAAAATAAAATACAAATTAGGTTACAATTTTATTCCGTTATTGAATCATATGTAGTAATATTCATTTGATATAAGCAAAAGTAAATATTACAGCTAGTATCAGCTAGACGATTTCGTAATTTAATAGAGATCAGTAAACGAGCTAGCGACAACGACTTCTCGTCTGATGACACACCAACCCTTACCCTTTGAATATATTTCACGCATGATTTACTCATTGTAGATTTGCGTTTAATAAATGAAAGCTATTGATCTCAGATTTTGCATTAATTCCTACAAACGTTAGATGCTTCTATTATTTGTTTGCTCTCCCTTTGTCAGTTTTTACAAATAATTATATTAGTAAATGTAATTTAACCTGTACTATAATTTATTTAATGTACGTATATTTTTATTGCTTATTAAACGATACGTACATATTTTGAATGATTATATTTGTATATTTTAGCTTCCTAACTATGACTCAAGAATTTTCAAATAACACTTTCCTGTTTTATTACTATAATATTAAAATAAACTTATATCGTTTAGTAATTGCATTTTGAAATTAATTAAACGTAGTAGTAAAAGGATGGTGGCAGACAGAAACGAGTTTTATAAGTGGTGAGACGTAAAACTAGTTAAGCGGAGTACTTGAGACGCATTGTCAACCATTAAACAATACACATGAAGCAGTATACTTCTAAATTATTGCACATATATTGTTGAAATTAGTGCTGTTGCATAAAATTATATAAATGTCACACGCCCTAAACAAACAAAACACAAGTTAACGGTATAACAGACATATATAAAAAAATGTAACGAGATTGTTTAAATAAAATTTCATACTCAATACATCTGCAGCTAGTGCCAAATTGACGCTTAAGGTGTATTGTAGTTAATTGTAATAACCTTCTGACTGAGAGGGGGCCGTGCGGCCGTGGGGGTGGAATATTGCATTGCGCAAGCGCATCGGACCGGGCACTCGAGCACGCGCTGCTTGTCGAGCGCTCTCCACCGGCCACTCGGCGCCCGCCGCGTCGAATTGAAAAGATACCTACGCCGACACCGTACTGAATATTCGCTCACCTATCAAAACTGTAAAATGCAAATCTATGCAGTGCAGTCGTTTGGTGCTTGGCAGGGCCTCGCCGCGTTTCCTCAAATGCAATATGACTCGAATTATCATACACAAGTACTGACTGCCGACGTTGTTAAATATTATATCAACCAGCATTGCTATTAATATATAACATTTGATTTCTATGTTATGGTAACTACTATTTCATTTTTATTACTAAATAATATATTAATAGTAAAATGAAATGGAAATACAAAATGTATTTCATACGATACGTAAAATAACATAAAATTTTGGCAAAATTCGACTCTGCTTGGTTCGTATCTAATTTGGCAAATGGGTACAATCAAATTACAATGTCCATTTAGTTGGGCTAATAGTATCTCGGATACGTTAATAGAAAACACAAACGAATGTGGATGATACACACAGACGCGGGGTCGCAGGACGTCGCGCTCTGTATAAATACATAGAAACATGCGCATGTACACTGCGCTCCAATTTATAACGCGGTAACATTGAAATGGATTTACAGCTGCAGAACTGCTTGTCTTTGATGAGGGTCTATTTTGAGATGCGGGCCGAGCGCACCGAAACATTCCGATATTCAAGCCGATATATCATTATTACGTACGAATCCAAATCGATTCCGTGTTATAAAATTTATTACGCACTCGTCTCTTCTACATTTCTTATTTGAAAATAGGTGTTTGAGCAAGATTTTCGATGGTCGATAATGTTTTATGTGTTGTTAAAAATAAAATCGCTCGTAAATTGACACGCATAAATCTTTGTCGCGACTAATTTGTCGACGGACACGTCGGGAGACACACGAGAAATAATTTCCTGATGTTCTAGGAAACTATGATTAAAATTTTAATGAGATTAATAAGGAACGCGCGTACTGGTGCTGAGTTGTTTTGACGTTTTTTCAAAATCCCTTTGGATTTAGCTCAACTGAATGTAACGTTTAAAATAGTCTCAGGGCAATATGTTTAGATAAGTGTGAAGTAAGTTCCAAAAAGCGTTAGTATTTATTCAACATAGCATTAAGCCTAAAAGCCGCCGGAGTAATGTTTCGGTTTGTACGGTTTGTCGCAGATTAAGGTGGCATGTTTAAGTTTGGTGTAATCCATTGTAGGCAACGTGTAGTCCGCAATATCTTTTTAGCACGACTACTCAGTATGCAAGCCTTGTCCAGCACATACGTGGTACGCCTCCATAGAAGGACCGACCAGCTTTCAGGTTTAAGATATTTCTTTTACGTCTTTTTGTATCGAAAGATTCCTCTATTTTCTAAATGTTAAATAAGCCTGATTTGATTCTAACAATTAAAATGTTATGAAATTGTCAGTTTAAATTCATATCTTAACATAATCCTCTGAACTGGACATTGCATTATAACAGCTCTAATATGTATGAGATACAACGATTTAAATTCGCTAATAATACTGGAATACGGTAATCCAAAAACAATTTATAGCGTCGTGTAATTAGCATTTATAGTGTAGTGGCTTTATAAACGAGCGGATAGCATAGTTCGAGATATTTGGTCTAATCTCCATTTTAAGAACGGGCGTATCCTCGAGCCTAGGATTACGGAACTTGCGTGACACTAATTAAGTCAGAATTAGGGACAATCTGTATCATGAATCGCGCCGGGAGTTATAAATGAAAGGGTATTACGCATGTTTACTATCAAAATAGAATATACAAAAATAACCTCGACTTACAACGCAGTTTGAACGGTCTTATCTGCCTTACAAGCCCCATCTTTTTATAACCACTAAATTCATCTTTATAGCTAGTTCACATTATTGTGTTTAATAAGTAACATCTTTGATTTTCGCGATTTCTACACATTTTGAAATGAAACTATTTTTAACCGGATTATGCAAACCCTACGACACCTGACGTTTCGAACACTTTACAGTAGTCTGTGGTCACAGGTAGACTGAGTCTATCTCAGTATACCTGTGTACGTCGAGTTTCTAAAATGTATTTTCGAATACCAATAATAGACACGATTAATCCGGTTAAAATAGTTTCATTTAATTGTTGTGCTTTTTAACGTAACTGGTTTTTTTCTTGCATCTTAATCTTATAAGCATAGTAGCATGAAGTACATTTTGTGATATACACACCATTTTACATATCATTTTACACACCACTTTAATTATTTCTTTATTTTGCATAAATGTAATGATTTATTGTTTTAGCTTTATATCATATTTATATAATTTAGTTGCTTATTACGACAAAATAGTTATTTGATGGCAACATTTTCAAATTGAATCAATTATATAATCGCTTAATCGCATAGATGACATGATAATAGGGCGCTATGTACAGCTGAATAATTCATGTATAAATACAAATGCGTCTCTAAAATAAGCTAATAAGCCTTATTTGATGTAATATATTTTTAGTATATATTATAATAGTACAATGTTTGGTAATTTAGTAGCTTTCATTCAATTTATAATGGTTAATTACTTTTACTAAATATATTGTCAATATGATATTTCTGTAATCCCTTCGAGGAGCGTAAGTCTAACACAAATCCTACTTAGTAGGAACTTTCACTAAAGTAGATACTCGCTTTTGATGGCTGCCATATTGAAGAGCTAAAAGGAGTTTATTCAAACTTTTCCTCTTATAAACTTGCCTATTAACAGTTTTCCTACGTTAATGTTGACAAGTATTCATTTGAGTAGTAAATGAGATGGAAAATAGAAGGAAATCTTTTGAAGTTTAGATCGCTTGAACGTAGTATAGGTCGGGCTATCCGATGTAAGCTGTGCGCCTAATCCCGGGCTCGGTTGGCGGCGGTTAGGCCCACTACGTAAATTTGTGTAATTTCGAATCTAGGCCAAGTGCCAAGGGATCTGCTTCGCGGCAATAGTGATTGATATGACGCTATAACGAACCTCGTCCCTCTTCCCCGGCCCTGTCACTCGCCCGGACTGCTCAATGCATTTGTAATAGCCAACCGAAACTATATTATAAGGGAGTATAGGAATATTCCATCTATATTATAATTTTGACTGTAAGATCTCATATTGCATTATATTACATAACGTTGTTTAAATTACCGTACAATGTTATTGTATACATTATACATATAGATTAATATTGATATTTTTTATCCTAAAACAGATTATGAGAATCGAACCCATGATCAAACGGGCTGACATTTCCTAATTGCGTTATATCAGAATTACTTGTTAATATTTTATTTAAATATACTAAATATTGAAATTTCTTGTGGAAAAAATACATATTTAGAAAACGTATAAAAATCTGAACGCAGCGGGATCTGAACCCGCGCCACTAGAAAACCGTTCAGGCACTCTGACCGTTCAGCCATGCGTTTCTAAATATGTATTTTTCAATTTCCTATGTGTGCGAATAACACTTTAAAAATAACGTTAAAAAAATATACTTATTATTTGTATTCAATTTACAACATTCTTTATTTGAGAACTGAAATTTCTACAAATTTGTAAATCAAGAAATAATACTCTTCAATTCTTCGTTGGTCAGAGAACTATGAGATAATGAATTTCAAATAACTACGTTACATTCTGTGGTTGCTTTTCGTGCTCGCTCTGCAATTTATGCCATTAGCACAGCCTTTTCAGTGACATTGATATATCTTTTATTATGAAATGAAAATAAATATTTGACTTCATCTTGAACTCTACAATTATATGATTTAAGCATATTTATTATGTATTAAGTTAAATAGTTTCTACAAAATAAAAGGTATTTTAGTTGGTTGGATCCATTACTAATTCATAGCACAGATGTAATCTGAAAATTTGTTACAAGATAAAATCGTAGAATAAATGTAGCCTGCAATACCAGTAAAGCCCCCGTCAGTTTTGTAAATTACAATAAACTGTGGAGTAGTTCGTGGGTAGAATTTGTGATGTCTCTTCCTACCGCGACAATAGGCTTAGGCTGGCCACTGGTTTTGCAAATGTGAGCTCTCGACGTCCATTAAATGTAATATTTCACTGATATAGATACTCTGTATACGACATGTTGCTACCTACTCTTGTTTCTAATAAGATACCTTCCTTAATCAATTACAATTATAGCTGTATATTGAGAAATTTGAATATATAATTAAAAAAATCATTATGGTATACAACTTATATGTTTTTATACCGTTTGCATTTACGATATTGTGATACTATATTTTTACGAAGGTAACTAACCAAAAATTAAAACTAGCCGTAGGCCGCATTTGCGCGCGCGTTTCAATTTAGTTCGTAACCGCCAGACAATTATGGCGTCCGTATGTTACGAGATCGTAAAATACGGAAAATTTAATCCTAAAATTTGGATTTACTCAACAATGGAATTTAAATTTGGTCACTTTTTAGAGCAGCTTGCTCGGTTTTTATATGAATTTAATGTGTACATAAACAAACGTACTTCAATATTTAAATAATTAATTATGAATCATTATTATAATAAAAGTTGTAAAATTAAACATAAAACCGGAACGTAATAGGCACATAATTCCATACAATATTTTTATGCCCAATTTTGTCGACCAAATACTTACGTACTAGGTGTATGTAACACAAGTCAATAAAGCTACCTCCATAACAACGATATGTATTGTGATAAAGTACAAAGGGACCCCGTTTACCGTGAAATAGATCAGAGCGATATCGAACAGACGACCTTATTATTAAAAAGTTCTAAATCGAAATTCTAATATCACGCAACTTTTCTTGTACACTCGTCAGAATAAAAACTATGGCATATCATATTCTATTACCTACGATCGACCTACTACTCGTACTGAACGTAAATATGATTAACGCTTCTTGATACGATGTCTCCCGACAGGCGTTGAAGGATTAGTTTTAGTCACGCACGAATTATTTTCTACACTTTTAAATAAAATCGTGACTATAAAAGCTCGAAAGCTTTCTTTTTATTATATGCTCGATAGAAATAGAAGTTCACCAAAGATTTACCTATAAAGGTATGTTATATACAGTCTGCAAAATTCTATTTGTTTAACGGTCGAAAGAGGCAATATCGTGGACGTCGCGACGCTAGCGGGGGATGCAATAAGCGGTGCGGCCTGCGGAGCCGTCGCCAATTTAAAGAAAGCCCACTGAACCGAAAGACAAGCGTATTGGCGGCTCACGACCGCACCCGCACCCGTCTCTCTAAGGCTTTCATATAATTTTCAATCCAGCGAGCTTTAAAATCGATTGCTCTTTGTAAGTGTAAAACAAAACAAGGACTAGCTGCCTAACGTGCATCGTTACATTAACGCTTTAATAAGAGTTCTTTTAGGACACAAATTATAATGTAAAATCTATATTTATACATTTAATAAAAATATATCTGATTGCTGTCTGTACATGGAAGATATACGAGAAAAATATTGTTTGGAACATTTATAAATATAATAGAACCTAAACAATTTTCTTTTCTGTTTGTTTGAGTACGCTAATCTCAGAAACGGCCTAACCGACAAAGTGAAATTTTAACTATTGTATTCCCTTAACATTTAGTGTTTATTTTATTTTAAACGGGTTATTAACAAGAGTAGTTCACGAAGGTGAAGCCGGAAGCGGGTCACTAGTTATAAATGTATTGTTTTTATTTTTATTTCCAATATATTGTCATGACTTAATTTTTTTATATGAAATAGGATAATTTATGATTCTTTTATTACGAATGTCATATAATAATACACAAAATTAGTTAGGGGTAACGGTAATTACATTTCTCTATATAATGCTTTCATACAAAGTTATATGAGCAAATGTGTAATGCGTAGTCTTATCTGTCTCCTTAATACCTGTTTAATGAAAAGGTTGATCATAAATCTACACGTTTAAACTTCATACAGGCTCCTATTCGGCTCCGCTCTCGCCAACGGTTCGTAATTAATGTGCCACGATCATAGAGAAAGTTTACAACTGTATTGAAACTACATAAGTATGAAAGTTTGCTCTGAGGTGAGAGTGCTCGAGTTGAACTCTAATACGAGTTAAAATATGTTAATACGATTAATTATATGTGATCAAGGAAATATTCGAATAGTGCGGTCGAGCGCCGAGCAAAGTTTTAATATGGCTACATTTCACCTTCAAATACCTTTGAGGACTTAATCCACGCTCTAAAATTTTATTTATAATTATACTAACCGGATATGTAATAATAATATCTTGTAATTAGTTTCAAATGAAGTTTTCATGTTAAATATGAATTAAATAAGATTATTTCACACTACCACTAAATTGTATGTGAAATTCGAAAGAAATATTAGTTTTAAATCAGATTTTTACTTTTCTGATTAAGAATATAGAAATTTGAAGTTACGATTCTAAAATAATTTGTTCCTATTCCTTGAAATGTGTTTTTGTTTTAATATTATGGCACTTTTATACGAACAGGGTAGCAGAAAGAGATGGATGCTAAATTCATATATGGAATTGAGGCTGCGTTTTACTTATTAGTATTTATCCCTAAACTTCTATACGTTTAGATAAACAACAAATATTATTGAAAAATCTAAATAATTACAATCACACGCGATATTCTCTTACACTATTAAGTAGACGAAATTATATGGTCAACGGCAACTAGCACTAGAACTTGAGCCCGTTTTATGAGCGTGGCTTAACTCAAGAGAACTCAGCTCAGAATAAACTTTCTATACCGGCAAAACATATACCATTTGTGATAGGATTTTGAGCCATCATGATAATTTTAAGCTATCTTTTAGAAAAATCTTCCAATGTGCCATATTCAATAACACACTATACCTGCAACTTTACATATATTTTAATTGAAATGATATTTCTATATGATAATATAATTAAAACTTGCCCACACTAATCGATATAAAAAAATCTAAGTAAGTACAAGATAATAACTGAATAAGTAAAGTGGCCCGCAACCCTTGGCTCTCTAGAGAATTAGTGGCCGTGGTTGTAATAATAACCTTCTAAACAAACTACAAGTAATTACAACAAGAACTACTATTACTTCGTCAAACAACTTAAGGCGGTAGAGTTCTTGTATTATATTCAATTATACAAGCGGTCAATTAGATAGCAAATACCAAACGAGTCCCGTTCAAACGATACGTTTAGTTAAAACGCCATCAACTTATCTTTGACAGCGTATTATTTTATCATTATTTCAAGTCGTGTGGTCGCCTTGTGAGCATTATTTAAAGATACCCGTTGGAATTAATTATAAAGTGAAAGTTATTTACATTTTATTAAAAAGACCATTTCATTATTATTATACTTTAAATTTTGGTTCAAAATTATTGCTGTAATATATATTTTTGAGAGACTATACGTTAACCTTTTTGTTCCAACCAAAGTAAAAAACAGTCAGCCACCTAGTACGCCCCAACTGCGCTAAGATTGTTTTATAAATGTAAAACGTCATTGAAATACTATTGATAAACATTAATTAATTTAGAATTCTTTGCAATTTACTCTTATTTTCTTTTTAAATATTAAAAGTAACATCGATATGAATAGTTACCACGTTTCCACGAGAAATCTTTCAAAAACTAGTTTTCTTTTTTACTTTATCCGTAGATGTTTATATTTTTTACGTTATTCCTTACAATATACATTTTTCTGGTGCCTGAAGAGGCGTTTTTTTAGTTAAGACAAAATTTACGCAACCGATAAAGGGGCATAAAATGATAGCGTGATATTATATCACAGTATATCGACGCGTATTATATTTAAGATTCATCTATCATCATTGTCGCCATTCGATCATTAGCTACATTTGCTTCGTCCTCGGACAGAAACACCGTATTGCTGTTAGACGCAGCGAAACTTTACAAGGTGTCAATCTCTTTTGTCATTTTTTTTCTATCCACATATTGATTCGGTAAATTATTTACGTAAAAATACTGTATTATTTCATTTTTAATAATCCTACAATTTTTATTATCCATTCGCACGCTTTAATTTAAACTTCTCAATGGTTTAAAGTTTCTTTGAACATAATGACTTATAATTTCATTTATTAAATGTCATTAAACATATTACTTTCTTGAATACTCAAAAGCATTTTTATTAAAGGTAAAAAATAAGTGTATATTTACGGTAATTGCTAGAATATTCCAGTTTATGTTACAAAGAGAATAATAAATATACGAACACCGATTTTCCGTTAATGTAAAAGCTTTAACCGCAACTTTAAGCTACTTAGTAAGTACTTCAACGTCGTCACTTTTATTTTTCATTAGCAATGTTTATAATTTTATGAAATTTTTAATTTTATAGTATGTTTGTATAAATAAACACGTATTACTTTCTGATCTATTTTAATTATTTAAAGAATCTCCAGTTAATTGATAATTATACTATAGTGGCCATTAACAAAATGAAATTGAATTATCAAACAAAAACCAACCGAGTTTATCCTATGGGAATTTAAAAATATAGACTTGCTAAACTATGCTGACTGATAGTCAAATTGAATCTTTATTTATTTAGTGTGTTTTATAAATGTGATACAATATAATTGTCTGAATTGCACTGACAATTTGAAAATTTACTATATTTAAAACGATGTATAACTTTATTTTGTAAACATCTTTATTAAGGTAAAAATATAAATTTTCTTAATGAATGTTATTTTATTAAATTAAAACTTTACTTATTTCACAATCACTATATATTCTGCAATCAGTACCTGTCTGTATAAGAGAAAAGAAGCCATTTCTAATTTAGGATAGATTTTTCGAGTGGTCTCATTTTCCATAACCTAACATTAATCCCAGCATTTATAATCTATTCAATTGTCATCAGTATTTAACTATTGTAAAAAAATATATTTATAGAGTAGCTTAATTGAATACATGAATAAATGTTTGTAATAAATTGTTATAAAGCAGGAAAACTCCCTGCCGTAATACGCTTCGTTGCTTAGAAAGCTCACACATATTTCGATAAGTAAATACTTAAACTGATTATGATCATCCTGCATTTATAGAAATATCTTGTATTATGAAAAAAAATATTATATTGTTCTACGAATATTCTTTGTAAGAGAAAAAATAAAATTGTACTGGCATTCGAAAACTCTTTCATAGAAATTAAATATCGTACTGCACTTCCATTAAGTTATACATTTTAAAAGCATCATTCGAATATACATACAACAAACGTTAAGCTTATTATTTTGTTAAGAAAAATAAATACAAATATGTATCTGCAAGCATCATAATTGACTATTTCCATTGTTATGAGCTTTTAATTGATAGAATCAATGGTCATAGCGAATTTTTTTTATTGAAACTTAAACTTTATAAAAATCATAATATGAAAATTCTATAGCATGCACAATCGCGTTTTCCACTTGAGGCTTATCCACGCCTTTTAATAAAAATCGTTTCGAACAATATTATCCATGAAATCCAGTGTTTTCTGACGCACACAATGACGGTTGGAGAATTCATAGTATACCAACTGATTGACATTTAAAGAGAAGTCACGCAAAACAAATATTAAAAGTATTCATATGGGCTATTATCAATATGTACTCATTTTCGATTGACTTTTGAATATTTTTATCAGGATACCGATGAAATATTATAATATAAATAATTTGATTATAATATTCATATATATGTAATTAAATTATAAAAAAATAACTGGGATTTATACTTTATTTTATTTCGGTAATACATAGGTGTTAGGTATGAAAAATATTTATTTTAAGGAAAACAACGATTTATACAAAATTATTGGAGCTTTAAGGGATTTTTTTTTAATATCATAATATTATAATATGTTAAAATATAGTTGAATTTCTATATTGTAATGACTACGCACGTCCGTTGAGATGAAATACTGCAGAAATGGATTGTGCATGTATTAATATCAATCGAACGCTTGTACGATAAATCAAGAATAACACTTGGCTAAAAATATTTCCGTAGCAGAAATTTCTTGGCGCGTATTTAAGTAATGCGGTTGGGATCACTAGAGCGGTTGTATGAGCGCAAGAAACCAATGCAACAGCTACAGGTGTTATTAATAATTTATTTATCGTAATATATTTGTCCATTATATTTTTAACGTTCCCTATTACTTTATTATATTCTAGTTAATTTTATTATTTTTATCTGTTTGAAAAATACTTAATATTTGAATGCTAAAAATTTTTGGTGGCTAAAGAATTTATAAACGCTAAATTACATACCTGTTACGTTCAAAGCACTTTAGTTTATAATTTCTTTGTTTTTTTTGTAATTTTTTTTTTTAATATTATAATACGGAAAATGGGATTCACTGAAATAGTATTATTTTGAACAAAAATCCTTATAATATTTACTCACTGACGAAAACGTATCAATAAATATCGGTAACCCCAATATTACTTCTCCATAAAACAACCTACCGTGTTTTAGAAAAACGTAGGTAAATTTCGTTCACAGCTAATATCACCGTTACATGCAATCTTACAATTTTATTTCTAGCTAATAGTGTAGCGGCTCTTATCTTATCGAAATTTTCGTACGTTAATAGAAAACATTACGGAAATGTTTTGTCGACTCTTTCGACCGGAGAAGAGTAAACAGGCAAAATTCGCAATGAAATCTTTGGCACGTTCAGGTCGACTAATCTGTTTATTGTTTTTATCGGGGGTCGTACGGAGAGCGACAGGACGGCGCCGCGCGGCCGACGGCGGCCACTCGGGGTCCCGCGAAGTGCATTCGAAGCGCGCACTTCACTCGATAAACTTACAATCCCGAAATAAAGTTTTCGCAACGCGCGCTATCGATCACAGAAGAAGCAAATCACAAACGCGAGGACGCTCCGGCTTACTAACCGTGAGCGGCGTGCGGTTCGGGTCCGGCTCGGAGATCGGCTGCAGGAGCACTCGCGCGGTTGCGATCGGGAGCACTGACTTGAGCACTTTGGACATGTAAAGTCGAAGCGTACACGTGACGAGAACGCGCGGCGCGGCCGGCGTCGGCGCGAGAGGAGCGGCGCGGCCGAGTGAGCGCGAGCGGCGAGTCCCCACGCGCCCCACGCGCCCCACGCGCCCCACGCGCCCGGCGCCTGCCAGCGCGCGCACGGCCCGCCCCGCATCGACCGCCCCCCCCCCCCCCCCCCCCCCCCCCCCCCCCCCCCCTACGCCGCGACGCCCGACTGTTTTTCTCTCGGCACCGACCGGGGGACGCACCTGATTTTTCCGTGATATTTTTTCCTCCCGCTCCTCGCGACGCGATCCGTTCGCTTTCATTACGGTTTCGAGTTTGATTTATCACCGCAGCGGCTCTGAAATATTCTTGTGATGGAACCGGCTGTCTAACTCTTACCTCCAATTAGCATTGATTTATCGAAATTATAAGTCATTTAATGATGAAACTATCGCTTGTAAAAGCAAATATTTTATATTTTGTCTCATATCTCGTACTTACAATATTCAATAATTGTTTGTAAACGAAACACGAGTTTTTTAATTTAAATTTTAAAATTCGTTTCAAATAAACAAACATACAAGTGGTATGTTTTGATGCAATTTCAGAAATGTTGACATAGAGTAATTAATATTTGCATTGTTTATGCATCTGCAAAAATTATGGCTGTGAATGATTTTTTTAATATAAAACATTATAATAGAACTTAAGTAAGAAAGTTAAAAATTGGGTTGAATCGTCATTTCGTACATGTAACGAGGAGCATACGTCAGGCGTAGCACCTACCTACGGCGTAGCCGGTGCCTTCGCTGCATATTGGGCCGGCCTGCTCGCTGATTGGTATGCGCCGACCACTCGGCCGCTTGCATTTGCTCAACAACTAACATATTTGGCTACGATTCAATTTTAATGTTTTCATATTTATGTCATAACTTTTGGTAAAGAGGAAAACAAAAAGTGGCTCGACGGGAGCAAGAACTTATTTGTAAACGTTGACGTCTCGGTATTTTCATGCAAAGTATGAGGCACCCTTGTTCCATTTTGAAATTGTTTTGGTGGTCGGTATGCGGTTACGTTTTAGTTTCAGCAAGAGCTATACTGTCGAGATTGTGTTGTGAATAACTATTGCATATGTTGCAATAAAAGTTCTAAGACATTGAAGAATACAATATAGTCTTGGCATAGCATTCTAAAAGTTTGATAGTTTTTGATAATTCAAGATACCAATCTCTTTTCTATATTTTGCAATACTAAGTTTATTGTATTTTAGTGCATAAATACCGTACTATAATTCACATTCCATTTTTCTACCCAACTAACAAATAAAATTGGGATTCAGAACGCTAAACATAACGGTACTTGTATTCTATTGTTTATTATTTATATACAACAAAAGCTAATAAAAACCAAAGTTAAAATAATAACTGTGTATTTAACTCTACTATTAATTGCCTTAGTTATGATACAACTGTTTAAGTTTAGTAAGTACAATGTGGCAAACGTATATTCACAGTTACATATATTTAGTTTCAATAAATAGATTGTACCGTGGAAAAAAGTAAAATGAAAAAAAAAGATTTAACTGTAAAATTAACAAAACTATTTCTCTTATATAAAGATTCAATACTTATACTAAATTTCTTAATTTATAAACAATGGTCTATACATCTTTGTACGCCGACAGACTGAGATTTTAGTTCGAGCTATCTTTGCGAGGTCTTTAAATTCTAAGCGAGACAAGTGACACTAAATAGAAAACTCGGTTACACGGAAAAGCGTCAACCTCTACATAGTTTTTCTTACTTTTATTTTTAATGGCCATAAAATATAAATAAGTGAAGCTAAGTAAAGCTTTATGAACACTGATGGGTTTAAATAAGCTTAAATTGAGTAAACTCGAGATACATTGCTAAGCTTTTTTATATTCCACCTAAAATAAAAATAATTGGGTATATTTATATATTATATGAAATGGATAATAAAAAAATAGAAGAAGTACAATACATGATGTAGCACTATACTCGCAAATAACCATATCTTTCCTACATAGAGCTATGATTTATTCTTACAAAAATAATAGATAAATCAGATATTTTACTTTATATTTATTTATTTATGTATATTTAACTAAAGATTAAGACAATCGACTAGCCCACCATCCTTTCTAGCTCGATCAACCCTTACTGATTTTAAGACTGCTGTTGGAGAAGTATTATAGCTGTTCTATTAATCCCTAGTAGGCATTTAATGACCGGAAATAAAAGTTGTAACTAAATATTTCTACAGGTTAATATAAATTCTGGTATTTAAAAATATTGATATCATCCCATAATGGGAGAATTTTTTTTTAAGGCGATAAATGTACTATATGTTATAAGTTCTTTGATTTTCACGATTTTTTACTTTACCACCAGACCACGTCTACTTGTGACCACGGATCTGGTCTACATGTACTACTGTAAAGTGTTCGAAACGTCGGGTTCTAAAATGTTTCGAATACCAAAATTATATGCGATTAATCCGATTAAAAATAGTTTCATATCAAAATGTACTATACATTTATCCTTCAAAAAAAATGTTTAAACATATTAATGACGTAATAAGATATTTAATTATAGCGTTTTTATTTAAAAAAAATAATTCTTCACCCCTCCTTAGCTTAGTGTATTATTTGGATATTTCACATAAAAATAACTATCGCTAGGTCAAGTCCATAAAAGTGGATTAACCTGGATCGGTTCCCTAAAGGGACATTAAAATAAGTGCAAGTGGTGTCCATTCGGCGAGCTTGTAAATAAAGAAATAATAATTACGCTTTTATTTGACACTGAGTGCCATAGTGCCAGTAATATTCGTTGATAGTTCCGACGTAATGTCAAAGCAAACGTCAAAGTCGTAACTTGCCGGCGTTCATTAAAAAAGCCCACAAAACGGTTTGTACAACATGCTTTCCGACAACGGAGCAGTAGAAATTAAAAATAATCACCGGTACGCGGTATGAAAGCAGAGATATGAAAAATAAGGGTGTACACAGACGTGAGACAAGGTCACGACCGAAAATATAACAATTAGCCACGATTAAATCGTATGGAAATGTACGGAAGTCGTTTTTATTTATTTTTACTTGTATGTCCAAGTAATACATATTAATTAGGTTTTTTAATTAGGTTAGGTTAATATTAATAAACGTAGTATATTTCTCAATTACTTTAAACTTTAAATGGTTTTTTCAGTTTTAATCTTTATTATATATTGCAATTGCAATATAATAACGTTATTAAATATTTTTAATGTCAAAATAAATGATGAAACAATCCTAATTTAATTAAAAGTATTGCTTAATATTAATTTTAATTTAATACTTATTAACCGTACCTGAATTTTAAATTTGATAAATATAAATAAGAAATACCATTGAGTCATCGTGGCATAGTAAGACAGCATCTGACTGTAAGTGCGATTGGTCGTGGGTCCGATTCCCACTCAGGGGAACGATTATATTTAAAATATTTTCATTTACCCGCTCTGGTACCTAAAGCAAAGCGCGGCGTCGCGTTCCGTCACTCAACACGCATTGCCTCGAAAGGCGGAAAGTGGAGAACGGAGTGTCTTTATGCTTGGTTCTCTCTAACTATCCTGCTATGCCGGAAAAGCGTGAAGCTGCAAAAAAAGGACTAACAATATTCCAATAAAAACGCCTATTTTTAATCAACAGTTATGATAAGTAGAGCTAACCAAAGTATACACTCGCTTTAAATCTACCTACGGCTAGGTCAAATTACACAGTTCTGGGATTACGTAGGGCATAAGAATTTCACATGACAGTACTAGAGTTGAAACGTCTTTTGTTTGTATAGCAGCCATGATTATTTATGCGCTACGTATAGTGTCAACGCTGATATTCAGTACAGGTAAATGTCAGTCTCCACCATTCTAAGATATTGCGGAGCGAAAATACTACATACAAAGTGCAGTGAAAATAATAATCTATTTCTATTTTGTGTTTTTATAGTGAAATGGAATTGTATGCAGAAGTTTCATGAAATGATTATATTTTACTTTAGATATTGATTTGTATTGGCAATTAGTAGACAGAAATATGAACGTGCGTGTGTTCAAACTTCCAGTACATTCGAGGAAGCTCAAGCCATCGTGGCATATTACTCTATACAAAAAAGAACAGTAATACACTAGAGTAGTGGTAGTAATAAAACATTATATTATTGAACGAAAATAATGTGTTGAAAAATTATATTTTCATATTATTTCAAAATAAATAAAAACATAAGGTCATTAGTGCTACTGATAAATTTTCAGTAAATAATAGTTACCGACGTATTTATAGAATTACTGAATTAGTATCCAGAATACATCTTTCATCGGTACCGTGACATTTGAACGCCCAATTTTTATTTACTATCGTCACTTCTTTCAAGGTTATATAATCACAATAGAAATTATTTAAAATTATTATTTTTTTTTAAGAAACCATATTTTTTGCTTCAAAACTTAGTTGCACTCTTGATATACGAATATGTAACACATATCAAACTGTCCGCTATACGGTTGTTCCAAATCGTTAAAGACATAAGCGGTCGCATAGCAATTGCTAATCGAATTGCAATCCGTACTGACGTAACGACAACCTTTGGATAGTCCTTGGGGACAATGCGTCGCTCGCCTTTGATTTCTCTTTGAGAACGTTTGTTTGATGGTCTGGTGGCTTTTAGAGAATATTGATACTATAACAGATTAAATACCATTATAATAATTATAAAAAAATGTATAATATGCGAAACAAATGAGTTATTAATTTGATTACACAGAATCGATATTATCCAATAATAATCTAAATTGAGGTCGTGCTAGGTTTAGTTCAATCATTTGTGATAATGCATTGTTATAATTCATTGGTCTGAGTGATATTTTGATATTATTATGCAATATCATAAATGAAATGTTTTGTAAATACTATATAATTGCGTGGTTGCTGGTGACATGTGACAAATTCTTTCTTCTTAATATTAATTTTCTTTTATCAACCTATATATTTTTTAATATACTAACTGATAACTTTTGATAATTTTGAGTTCAAAAGTTTATTTAAAATAATCAACTTCAAGAAAATTTGTAATTACATATCAGTCACCAAGTTATAATAAGTAATTTTAAACATATTTTCGCGATCGCTTAATTCAAGTTACTTTGTAGCCTAAACAATGCAAGCAATTAACCCAGGCTCTAACTTAAATCGTCGCGATTAAAGAACGTCGGTGTACCCGATAGTGAGAAACAGATAAAACTCTCATCAAATACAATCAGCAGCCGCTTGGACAAGGCTTAAGCTAGGCCTTACCATTTCCTCCAGGCAAATTTCATTACCACTTGCTCGTGCTATAATCCTATGGACCAGAGGCTTAATCTACCCACTCTTGGTTGAATTCGAATCAAAAGAGCGACTCGCTACATTTTTACGTATAATCCTATTTTAATTGCCCTTTCGCTTACATTATGAAAATATAGAGTGAAAATTACCCTTTAAAGACCGCTGTGGGTCTACGCCTAAGTGAATATTTGTTTTCTTGCCTTTAGTGTCGTTATCGGACGTGCTCGCTTTTTATTTTTCTCGATAATTATTTCATAAATTTTATTTTGTTAAAGTAAAATGTATTTTTTTAAAAAAATAATATTTTTCTACTCTTTATTATTGACACCATAGCTGTACGAAGTGTCTGGATGTAATTGAAAATTGACACACAATGTCTATCAAATAGGTGGAAAGTTAGTATTTCACTATATTCTTTCTTCTTACCATATAGTACTGTTAATATGTATACATGTATAAAGTAATATCAAAATCCTGGTATCAAAATGAATATGAAATCAATTAAAATCATAATTTGCTCTACGCATGAAATCGTCAAAAGATTATTGCGAATATTGTAACAAATTTTGGTTAAAATTTATTCGATAGCCTTAACAATTTGTATAAATGGAAAAACAAATAACTTCTCTAAAAGCTCTTAGCGTTATGGATCGTCAGTTCGTTCCAAACCAGTCGACAGTTCAAAATAGACTAAATAAAAGAGCTATCGAAAAACGAAATTCAGGTGTAAATGTTTCTAAATGACAGAGTTTCTATCATGTAAGCACGTGTAGTGTTAGACAAAACAGACGAGTGTTCAAATGGAAGTACAAAATTCCATTTGGAGCCGTCTAGAGGAAATGAACCAATTAATTCGGCAGATGGCGTTGCCACGCGAGTATTAATCATCAACTAATCGTCACTGCAGTCTTCGATTAATCCGTCCTCGATTCACACCGGTGACGTGCCATATCGATGCCGTTTTAAATCAAACTTAGGTTTTAAATGAAGACCAAAAATTCAACTATATTATAATTTAAAATATTGGATTCAAAATTCTTGTATGTGATTCGTTACGATTACGAACCAATTGTGTCAATTCTGCGTTTTGATGTTGTTATTAATTTGTGTAAGATTATTATAATATTGAATCAAAAAGAACATGTTATAGAAAATAATAAAAAAGGGTCAATTACTTTTGTTTAAACTTGACTAGAACAGCAAGTAACTAAGAAATATTTCTTAACAGTAAGTATTTTTAATAATGTTTTATAAAGATTATTTACGTTTTATTTAATTACAAACGAACAAATATATTACTCTCAAAACAAACAGACAATAGAAAACAAAGATAGATAGTACACGTACAGGGAATTTGAAGACTTAAGAACGAGTTGAACTCCTTTTGTAAGGCTCCAAACTTTTTCAGACGAGGGCCCGCATGATTTGTGAATGCGTGTAATTTTTCCAGCCGTCATATTTTTTCTAACGGATTTTTCCATCTAGTGAAAAAACTTCCCTATTGTATCGGCACGACTTTTTGGCAGGTTCTCTTATTCTTACTTTGCGTTCAAAGGAAGTTTAATAGTGTTACACAGAATAGCGAAGATTTCTTTTGTAAACTTCGATTTGAGCCATTTTGAGGGTAACAATAAATACTTCATGTTATATAAATATATCACACCTAACTCAACTACTTCATAGATAAGAATGTTGGTTTGTTATAAAGGTTAAATACTATTAAAAGGAGCAAAATATTTAAAAATATATTGTCTATATCTATCGCATCACTGAATTTTTTAACAGTAAAATATTGACTGTACCCAGCCCGAAGCGATAGCCACTGGTAGCTGTCGACAGAACCAAAGATTGACAGGCCCTGCCGAACTAAATAGAATTCTTAGCCATCAGCTTAGATAACATTGTGATCTACTTTACGAACTTATCAAAGACTTGAAACATTAAAGAGTTATTTCTGACATTATGCCATCACATTATCTTTATAGCGTCATTAATTATTTTGTAATTTTAAAGCTATAGATAACTAGAAGTATATTTTTTTAAATATTTAAGATAAAGATACTATCATATATTTTTTTAACATAAGTTAAAATATAATTTCAATAAAAATATAATTACACTCAGGAGTATTATATAACTTGTTTTTGGTCATATTTATATTTTTTTAGAAAATTTAAATATGAGCATTTGTAATGTATGACTTTACATACATTAACTGTTTTTAGTAAAAGAAGGACATTGGTAAGATTGATTCAAGACTCAATATTGATAGAAAAAAAAATATCTTCATTGATAGAAAAAAATATATATCTTCAATAAGTCGTAAGAAACATAAAGCAAAAAGCAAATTTTACTTAAAATATAAACGTACTAAAATAGTTTTCCCTTATCTTGTTATTTCCAATTTTCTATTCGTAGATACTACCTTGAAACTGTCCTGAGTAGAGTGCATTTTACCCCTAACAATCCCTGTAGATTGTATTAAACAAAGGGGGATTAAGTAGCAGACAGCACAGAACCGAGCCGTGACCAATTCGAGTAACACTTTGTTCCACCTCGTGCAATGTTTAGCCACGTGTGATTTATTTTTAGTGGCGTCATAAGAAATATTGCCCGAGAAATCTCTTATTTAAGATTTATTTGTTATTTGACATCAAATAACGAATAAAAATTCAACATAAAGTCGAAAAATAAAAAGGCATGCAATATATGGATGTTGCGCAAGACACAAGAATAAAATATTCTTTTGGAAAATATTACATTTTATAAAAATTGAAATACTGTGGCGAAGGAAATATTCATATTAAAATATTTTTATTAGACACATTGTGGCTCTATCCTAGTACGACTGTCTAGGAAAGTAAACAACAGGGTGTTTTTTCACAACTCTCTCTAGAAGGCCATGGATATTATGAAACAGACTCTGCCGGGTAGCGTTACATATGTACAATACGACTAGGAAAATTATTAAAAAGTAATATAGTTTTTGTTATATAAATTCAAATGATATTAGAAACTATTTGAACGATGCGCGAGATACAAAACAAACTGATTAGGTAAACTAACACTACAGGCGTTTTCGATTACGATTTCACCGAAACGGCAGCTGCTTAATTAACATATTCCCGTTTGGAAATAAGCAAAGTTAATTTTGTATAAACTTTAAACATTCTGTTTTAAAATTCAGGCGGCTGAGCAGGCGCGGACGCAAGCCAATCATTTCGGATTCATTCGCTGCGTAGTCATTTTTGAAAAAGCGATTTCACTTCCAACTACATTCATTTACACTTAATAATTATGTTCGGTCGCGGCTGCTGACTCATTATCATATAAATGAGGGAGAAAAAGCAACGGTCGCCCATTAATCAAGAGAATGGAGCTACAACATTGGCTAATACACTTATCAACTTTAATTCAATAACCCGGCGGTCCGAGCGCTGGACCTGCCGGACTTTCGTGACGTGAAAAATAACTGGTAACGAAACGCATGACCTCACACACTAATCCCAATTAATTGCACCGCACCTACTACTTGAGAGTTACGAGCTTACTTTTAGTAGGGTTTTTTGCATCCTACTCATATATTCAGCATAACGCTATAAAATTATTTCTGTGCAGCGTTTTCAAGTGGCACGAATATGTATATTAAATATAAAATGCAAGTTAGAATATTATAATCCACCTATCGGTCCTTAAAGTGATCAAATGAAAAAATATTTACAAACTTTAAAAGTGTACTTAAAAATGTAATTAAATACAAATTAAAATGGCAAAATTCTACCTACTTTATAATTTCTACGTTATTATATTACAAAGATTATAATAAACTTGATTCTGAACTACAAAAAAATATAGTGTGCATATGCAAATAGGAAGAGATATATATATAAAGTTGTAATAAAAAAATCTAAGTATTGTTGTTTTATTTATAATGAGATATTTGTATGAAAAATATCTTTAAGAACTCATTTAGCCTATCTTTAAGCATATTGCATTGTATTTTATTATATCTAAATATATACATAGATATAACATGTTTTCTACCCACCTATAGATTACACTGCTCTCCATCTCCTCTACATTTTATTCACATTTAACTTACACAAGAAGTCTTTTTAAGAAAATGTTTATTTATCTAACACTGAAACTGAAATAGCCATATAATAAATTTAGTAACAAAAACTATGCTAAATTATGCAAGCGCATAAATTAAGATGTGACTACGGCGTAGCGATGTAGCATCTAGCGTAGCTCTACAAAGGTACATCCGTAGCTCCAGTTGTTGTACCTTGTACTATAATTCGGTGCTTCTAAACTCTTTAAAACTATTATCATAATTCTACGTTCACATTTTGTCATGGCGGGTCTCGCTTGTTTCGTCCGTATGCACTTTATTCTAGACTTATAGTTCTATATAACATATATATATATATATATATATATATATATATATATATATATATATACTCTCTCAATGTCTTATGTATAGAATGGAGGAATATTTTAAATATAATATTTTTTCCAATTGGAAATCAACCCACGAGCAATCGCGTTTTACAGTCAGACGTCCCACTGCGACACAATGCCCTCAAAAATATTATGTTTTAAATTATCTGTTTGAATTTGTTGCTCATTTTATTGTGATTTGCTTGAATATTGAATTCTTAATGGTATTTTAATAATAATTTACCTAATGAAGTATTTAATATTTACAATGTTAATAACAGTTAATGATTTTATATAACTGCTTTTCATTTCAGTTGTAGTTATTTATTTTTGTGAGATATATAAATTTAACTTACTATTAACATTTAATTTCTTAAAATTTTTAAATTAATTTCATCATAATTTGTAAATGGCAAACATTAATGTTTTGCGATCTAATTTCATGCCTTCATGAGCCCATGCACCAATGGTCTACCCAGAGAAATTTCACTAACACAAAGTTATGATTAATTGCGGCAATAATATGAAGACTATGCTACATTGTACGTGAAGTCTTGTGAAACAAAGACTTTATGAAACCGAAGTTAGACGATGCATTTATATCTTGAAAGCTTCTCATTATTTTATAAGCCATTATTATAGAAATTCTACAAGATAGTTTTCAGTAAATTATATTAAAAAAAAAACAATATTTTTACTACCCTACAATATACATTTAACATTAAACTCTTAAGTATTAAAAGTACATTCCTATCCACTCGGAGAAATTACTATATTTAAATTGTTTTCATTTCTTCGCTCTGGTAACAAGACAGGACGTGACATTGAGTTCCGCTACTCAGCACTCGGATTCAGACAGAAATCAGAGAATGGAATACAGAAAACGGAACACGGAACACGTGGAATGCGTAAAAAAGCGTGAAGTAGAAAAAACAAACAAAAGTTACTAAATTTATTTTACTTATGAACAAAACCATACAATGTTTAATTTTGACAATGATATAATAGAACGTTCCACTTAAATACTTACCTAATACCTTCTAGAATTACATTTAACAAGCTTTGGAGGTAAATATTTTATCGCTATCCCTCATTAAATAACTTGTTAACAAGAAATCTAAACGGGCGCTAACCCTAGTTATGACAAAAGTGTTTTACCTACATTTCAAATTTATTTTCGCTTTTAACCGCTATAAATTTACTCTTGCCTTTGCATTATTTAGACCTTTCTAAAATATAATAGCGTCGGGTCACAAAAGTAATAATACATGCCTTATTCCTTAACGAACTTGTATAATACTTTAGTATTGAGACTTTAATATTAATAAGCTTTAAAATAGACTCAATTACTAAAGTACAATTGTCAATTAGTGTATTGTATATTTAAATTTATATGTGTATTAACCTTAAAATATCTATAATATATTTAGCGAATTTTACACATTTTAATCGGATTAATCGCGTATATTATTGGTATTCCAATATATATTTTTGAAAATATTTTCTTTTTAAAATTAATGTATAAACTAGATTGATTTTGTGATCTTACTTTAATAAGAAAAAGAGAAGCAAGGTATTCGGGTGAAGGAACTTTTCTCTGATGTCAAGAATGGGCGTGTATTGAAGTTAGCTGTGTGTGAGCATACAACGGATAAACCCAACCATTACGTCAGGTTTGATAAACCTCATATTTATCCGCGAGGCTATTGAAATACCATCCTTTTCAGTAGTGAAGATGGTTGAAAACATTTTACCATCTGGTACGCATCCTGAAACATTGAAGTCTAAACCCACCACACTAGACATCAAGACATCATTCAGCTCATTTTGCAAGAGTTCAGAGCTACACAAGACAATTAAAAAATCGTTGGCGGTAGTTTGATATAATAATTGTATCAACTGATAGACGACTGCCACCTCAGTCTATCTGTGACCACGAACTACTGTAAAGTATTTGAAACATCGGGTTATCTAAAATGTATTTTCGGATAACAATAATATAATTATTAAATCCGGTTAAAATTGTCTTATTTTAAAATCTATAATATAATTAATTTATTTAATACGATACAAGACAAAGCTCGAATCGCAAAGTCTCGTATTCGGGTGGTAAGTGAATAACGAAGTGTCTTGATAATAGATACATCTATTTTACTTAATCCAAAAAAACTTCTCAGACTGTTACTTATATTAATAAATATTCCAATTCTATATTAATATTAAATAAAGTGTAATAACAACGAATTTAAATCGAAATAACCCGAACTGAGATTTGAATATACTACCACTGGTTCAAGCTGTAAGCGTCAAAACGATCCTCCACATTACATCACTGTATGTACAAAACATAGTATTAAAAGTATTATAATGTTAAAGTAATGTAATCTACTCGTAAATATTTGTTTTAATTTATGCTCCGGAATCACAACAAGTTTATAATGAAAGTCTCGATTTCATTACTTAGGACTGCAGCCACGTGTTGCTCGAGCAGACGCACAGCTTCGTAAAAGTCTGAGTGTAGATTTTTTCCCCAACAATGCCTACATACGATTCTCCCGAGAGCTGGATATTCCTTACAACAGTTCTGACTTTCATAGCAAAGACAAAGGAACTTCCTACGTCCCAACAAAAACTCATCCACGCCAGATGATGTGTCTATGGCGAGAAATTGCAAAAAATGAAAAAAGTTACTTATACATACGTATATACGTATGTATATGCGTCGAATTTAAAACAGGGTGTTTTTTTCCCTCCTTCTTGTTGAAGAAAGTGAAGCGGATGCGAGAGGATAGATAAAAGGAGGGCTCTCTGTACTTTGTTAGGTATCTGGTGTGAGTAAAGCGAATGTAGATGAGCCTTCCCCCTGCTTAACTACTCGTACAAACAAAAGTCCTTATATAAATCTTGTCCTGGCGAGAACTCGGGCGGCGCCGGCTCACCTCCAGAGGTGACTACTCCCTACATCGTATTCGACAACAAATTACACTTTCACAAAGTAACAACAACTGTTTATGCTACTTACTATTCGTAATATAAATCAATGTATTAGCTTATTTAATAACATTTCCGTATGATAGGTAATATATAAAATATTAAATAATGATATCGCCGTAGCTCAGTTGAGATCAGCTTGACTGTCAACGACTGTTGTGGGTTCAACTGGAGGTAATTTTATAGACTTTGAGAGACGGAGAGAAGTTAGTAATATTAAGGCAAATACTATATTTCATTTTCACGTTTGTACTATTGTGTAGAGCGTCTATTAAATAATAGTGAGATAGATGTGTAAAAAGAAAAAAAATGTGTAGAAAATAAAATGCTATTGTATTTGACAGTGTTATTCTAAAATATAAATTATCTAAGTTAAAGTTAGTACCAACACTGTCAGTTTACAACCTGAATTCAGTGTAACTTTTATGAAGGTAAACTGCTTTTTACTTATACTCCTACATTTAATTAGCGGTTTTCCACGATGTCTGCGGCAGTAACTCCGCAAGGATTAATTCAATAAAAGTTTCATTCTGGCGTTCTATGTGTAATGCACTAAGAATAGTTAAAAATTAAATTGTCTTCACAAAAAATGTTGACGATTCTTTTTAAATTACACTCTTAATTTTATCACTTCCGTGTGTAACATATGACATTTTTTTGTAACCAAATCTGATATAAAAGTGCAAGCTGGTTCTTCTTTAATATATATTTTTTTATTTATATAGATTCTTTAATTAATATAGCTTCACGTTTGTTCCCGGACAGCAGGATAGGCAGAGAGAGCCTAGTGTCAAGACACTCCGTTCTCCACTTTCCGCCCTAATCCGAGACATTGCGTCGTGCTTTTTGCGCGCTTTTTGTTGTTTACCATAGTGGATGCGTGGAGCTTTAATGTATAATAAATTTAAATAATTAATTTTACATATATTTTTAAGAAAATTAAATATGTTTTAAAAATATTTTTATATTAATATGACAATATAAATAGCTGTTATTACATTAGGTTTTTTTATAACGAATAATAACGTGAGTGAAGGTGGAAGATTTAACTTGACGTTATATGCCACTCATACGCCAAATAACTTGATATCTCATTTATAAGTTATGAACTAGTTTAAATTCATCTCAAAAGTGAAAGTGAAATAGCTTAATGATTAATTTCAGACACACACAAAGTTATGGGAATTTATTATTAAAAAAACCCACATTTTAAATAGTTTTAATTAAATATAATTTATTCGCACAATTATCAGCAACTTAAGTAACGCTAGACTAAACTACTATATATTGAAAACGTGCAAATTTAACAAAAAAATTGCCAATACTAAATCTAAATATTTAAAGCCGTGGTGAACTTTATTAATATATATACATAGTCGGTATAGGTTCAAATCTAAACTATTACAATACTGTCTCTTGGTTCATGTTGATTAAGAAAAGTCCTTTTTCTAAATAAGCTTTAAGCTTTTTCCCGCATAGCAAGGTACCTAGCGTACACCCCGTTACCTACTTTGAACCTGAATTGGAGACATTGCGTGTTGAATGTTGGACATCGGCGCAGGCTCAGTTTTGCTAAATCTTTTTGTAATACATCGTTATACAAAATACTGGTTTAAACAGTTAGAACGTTTAATTATTGAACCAATTTGAATGAGAAATTCTCTAAATGTGCTAAAGTCACAAATAGAATATATAGCAGGTGTGTGGAACAAGTGGCAATTGAAATGATCAGGGGGACATATCGGTAGGCTACAATTTTTTTCTATAATTTATTAATAATAGTGATTTTAATAATTATTATTCATAATAGAGGCAATCATGATGTATTGGGTCAGGATACAGGGTCTCAAATAACACGATTTTTGAGGGTGCGATCCTTACTCCGATCCTAAACGATTATATTTCAATTATATTGTTTTCTTTAGCTATGTTAAAAAAAGGCGCAGTCCGTAAGCACAGAAAGATTTACAAATACAAGAACATCAAATATTTTGAATTGGGCTAAAACATTATTTACAACAAAATTTATTCTAAGATTGATAATTTTAATTAGCTGGGCAATGGCCTCCGGAAATTGCGCTTTTTCCTTTCAACAGTTCTGCATCAAATGATTCTACAAGTTTATGTCTACTAAACGTTTTCAATGAAAATGAGACTATAAAGTTTCCTGGCGACGCAGAATGATTCTATTACGAATATGAAATGTTATTACCTCGGACGGATTATAAGCAGGAGCAGGTTCTCACAAATGAAATTGCTTCCCTCCTTTGGAATCCATTTTAAGGATGAATGGTATAATTCTTACGAATAAAGACTTTGTCAAGCGAAAGATGCGTTTCTAAGAATGAAAACGGATTTTATAATAAAGCACCTACTTTTACTACACACTTGTCTGCGGCTTTGCTCGTTAAATAAATTTGAATACAATATAATATATTTTAATAGATTTTAAATAAAGATTAGAATTAGATGTTATTTTTAACTAAATCCTTTCATTTATAAAGGGAGCTTGTCTATTTATAATAAAAATAATATATATATATATTTCAAAAAAATATATTTTCAAACAAAAAATATAAGACAATAATACTAAGAAAAAACACTGTAAATCCAATAATATTTAATATATGGTTTTAACATTTTTTTATTATTATTATTATTATATTTTTTTTAGAAAACGTATAAAAAATTTAACGCAGCGGGATTCAGCGGGCCTCTTGGAAATCGTAAATGATATCCAACTTACTAAGTTTGTGAATAAAACTTAAAGTTATTATAATTATTACCTAATCGACATTTGAAAAATCATAATAACATAAATATTATATATATTAAATTACAAACTATATTTATTTAAATAAAATTACATTGTAACTTTAAAAAATTGATATCTAAGAGAGAATATGGTTTATCATTGTATGTTCATTTAATATAAATACTATCATCAAAATTATTTCGGCGTCTTACAACAACTGTAAAAAAATTTAAATAAATAATGTGTTATTTTTTTGTATAATAGACACGAACAAAACGATTAATGTTCACATTTTTCGCACAGATGACCTACGACCAATGTTAGCCTAATTTACCATTCAGACACGTACACTTGTACAGAGTTTATTTAATAAATAGTTCGAGTATCAGCCTCAGTACTTTGCTTAATAAACGATCTTTACCTGAAAAGAAAGAAATATATATATATATATATATATATATATCTAGCCAGATTTTCTTACTTAAATAACAATTCATATGAGATATATAAGTAAAATCATGGGCATATACATTCATCAGCCACAATAATCGAATTTCCTTAGACTATTCGAGTACAAGTTACTTGCAAAGGCCAAAGCAGCGACCTGGAAGAACCCACGAAACGACCCTACTGTTTTGACAGGCTAGCAAACTAATAGTAGCTGGAACGAATTAGTGTATCTTTTGGTTAAATATTTATACTTAACTACCACCAGTCTCTGTCTGTAGGCGATGTATGGCGTATGTTTTTAATTATATTTAAATTATTTTCATTTATCCGCTCTACGGCAGACAAACGGCAGCGTTATGCTACGCCACTGAACACGCAATGTCTTGATACCGGGCGGGAAGTAGAGAACGGAATGTCTTGACACTAGGTTCTTTTTGACTATTCGAAAAAACATGACATCCTACTAATATTATAAACGCGAAAGTTTGATATTTGTTACTCTTTCACATAAACTACAACGGATTTTAATGAAACTTTACAATAATATAGCTTATACATCAATAATGAATAACATACGCTGTGAGTTATAAAGACATTGTGAATTGACCAAAATCTCAAGTAAGTATCTTATGTTCAAGCCATTAAAGCCAAAATAGTGAACCATTGTCAATGTCAAGTCAATAAATGAATATTATATATATGCTAAATGCATATGTATACACGCTACATATACCGGAATATTATTTTGCTATTTTTGTTTCTGTCCGGTCTGTTTGTTCCGGCTGTCTAAGAACGGCTACACCGATTCCGACGGAGCACTTTCACTGGCAAATAGCTGATGTAAGATCTCCACGCGGACAAAGTCGCGGGCACAGCTAGTGTACACTAAAGTGGAGCTACAATGCTAGATTTATGATAAAATTTATAAAATTTTCTTTTGTTTATTTCTACTTTAAAGCTCAATTGAAATCTTGGCACACTTCATTATTCAAGTTTATTTTAACTCAGATAAAGGGTGCCGTTTAGAATGGCCTCCTAAGGCATTACGCCCACGCATGATAGTATGATGCATAGCTAGCCATTGAGTTGATATTAAAATTTTTATATTTTATACTTATTTTACCGTTCGTTTATAAAAAGAAAGTATAATTATATGGCAATCAACATATTTCCATTTAGCTAGCAATTCTAGTAGCCACAATATAATTCTTGACAAATTAGATTTTTGCTAGGTATCGCTGGCTTAGACGAAATTACAGCTGACTTTGACTCGAGTGCAGGCTTTTAAACGTGAATTAGAGGCCGCGTCGCTCAAGCGTTAATGGCGTATTATGACGGAGTGGGTGTCGCTACTAAAAATCACGGTAGCCATTTTAAACTTTCAAATGTGAATTTATATTTAAAAAGTACAATGTTCCATATAAAAATGCCGACTATGAATACAAAATATTATTTACCGCTGTGGCAATGTATCTGTGGTTGATAATGTTCGTTTCGTATACATTTTTAACGCGCTTAGCCCGCTTTGAAGGAAAGCAAATAAACCTTTTTAATTTTTTACATTATAACATACCACCGCTTACGAGTCATGCTTACATATTGTGGGGTTCAGCTGCGGAATTATCGGACACCGCCCGCCATCTGCCGGAAGTTTTGCAATGTTTATGGCCTCCATGGGATAGCGTTTCAATCCGAAATTTTAACCATTAAATAAGCCATGTATTTTTGATAGCACTATTACACCTAAAGCGCTTTTAACCCACAATAAATATAAAACAGAAGATTAACACAAATCCGTTACATTTAAAATCTTAATAAATTAGTTTCTTATTTTATTTTCTTACAATATAAAAGATGAAGAAAATTATTTCAAATTCAGAATTAATCCACCAATCTTGAAAGCAGCGTTTCCATACCTTGTAGGATTTCGAAAGAAAGCTTCGAAAAACTTCTATCAGAACTCTTCGTGTAATCTTACTTATAAAAATAAACTTTTGCATTAACTGATTTTGAATCAGGGGCGCAAAAGTTCCAAAGGTAACCCATGCCGTTTCCACCGCCAAAGTTACAGAGTCAATCAGGCAGAAAATAGAAACAAATAAATATACGCTTTGCTAGTTTTGACTTGATAAGCGTAAGTAAACTCGAGGGCTCAAATTTATGGAAGAGTTCGGCAGATAATGTAGAAGTTGTCAGATAAGATAGGCTTTACTGGGCTTCGAGCTCTGCAACGAATATAAGCGAGCTTATATGAGTATAACATTTTAATGTTTTCATAACTTTCACACACATGTGACAGTACATACTATTTAGGATTTCGTTACGTTCTCATATTTCTACTAAAATATTCGCAATTTCGCTACTACGATTGTAATACGTAAGGTAATTTGAACCTCTAATTTCATGTGTTATTTTATTGAACCATAATAAAATAATTTTGACTAAACTTTATTAAAAATTTGCATATAACAAAAAAAACTACCTGCACTTTCTCAATTTATACAACACTTACAACTATATAAAATCTAACGATTTTAAATATTTTATTAGTAAATATTGTTTTTACTTTTACAAATGAAACTACATGTCAGCCAAATAAACTGTTGAATAATCAACATTTTTTATTAGCTTTGAAGCAAGAACGCCGCACGAATTCCTTAGGGCATACTCTAGTTACGCGCGAAGAGGCTTGATCTTCAAATTTTTTCACTCCCTTTTTGGATACAGCGTTTGAGACTATACGTGTCGTACTTCGGTTGAGCTGAGTGTAATTAAGGTGCAAAGATATCCGAAGTCTGCCGACTAGGGGAGCTTGGAGAGCTCTTCAGTGGTCGACTGTATACTCAAACCGATGAGTGTTGCGTAGGCTACCATTATTTCTCTGTTTTTTGCCTTCAAAAGATTCGGGAAGCATTAATTGGGTTAATAAAGGTTTTTGAAAAATGTCAATGAGATTTGATATCAATTTCATCTATATTGAATTAAATTGATCTTTCTTAGTAAAACATAATAATAATCAAATATACCAATACATTATAAACGTGAGATACATAACTCTACAATGAATTAATTTATCGGGAGCAATTTTAACTAAGTTATAGCATCTGCCCAGTAGTCGCGCGCTTATTGAGAAATTGCCTAATCTTGAGGAGCTACAAAACAAAACCACACTGGAAATGTTGAACTAAAGTATTTCTTCTCTCTAAGGATGGTAGTGGTGGAACCCTTGTCTGCGCTAACCGATCACACCCTTAAGGCTCCCCGAATTACTGTCCGGACTGATTACCGCTTTCACCCTCTCCTCTTACCTCTCAACCCTCCTGCCCGTATATTCGCCCCGAGCCCTGCGTCAACTATTATTATTTGTTTCCTACTTATAATTTGTGAGCTGGAAAAGTTCGACAAACACCAGTCGTTTTATTAAATGTAAGGAAACTTGTCCTAAACTTTGGTATTGCGCTCGGGGATCATTCATTAATGCGATTCGATTTTCTCTATCCAAACCTTAATTAAATCAGACGTATTTGATTGCTTATCTATTTAATACAATAGAACAGTAAAAAAGTTGTGTCTTTACATTGAATATATTTACGAACATAATATTCAGGGGGATGTAATAACAGTAATACGAGTATAATAATTTATGATTTAAAACATATTTGTCTGTCTGTTTGTCTGTTTGTACGCGCACTTTTTGTAGTTACCGTACCGACTTGTATGTAACTTTAATAAAAGTTGTTCAGCGTGATTAACATAATTTGTTGACACATAGAAATTAAAGATCGTGAACATGACATAAAAAACACATAATCCCAGCTGAACTACAACAAATAACAAACCTTAGAAAAAATTAATCAGCTCGATGCACATTTGCAGTTCGCATATAGAAAATTCAAGATATGGAACAGCTGATGAAGAACCATGATAATCTAGTTAAACTATCAGAATTTAGCCCCCATAACAACTGCTCCTGCTGCAACTGGTCAACGTGATAGGCATTTTCCATTGTTATATAAGAATTAAAGATCTGGAAAATCTGAAGAAGAAATATGATAGATCAGCTTAACTATGAGAAACAAGTCAATGCTGCATTAGTAAATGTTATTCAGTGTTGAGGGTAGTTTTCGTAAACAAATAAAAATTATTAAGCTTTGTGGCAGCGTTTGACTGTAAATGTAATTCGGGGTTCGATTCCCACTTGATGGAATGGTTATTTTAGCATTCAATTCACAACGTCTACAATTGGATCGTCTTAAAAAGCGAGAAAAGCCTTAAGCTGAAAAAAATATGACCATTATCTAAAACATCTGATGTGTTAGTTTAAGAGACAAGAAGATTACTACCTTTAACGAATTATTATTATTTTTGGCCCAAGTTTCAATTTCAACAGTATTTTGTTGTATAAGAAGGTTTTTGTTGTATGGCGTTTAACCCTGAGCAGAACTTAGGTATAACAAATTTCCAAGAGTGTACCATCTGCGTTAGAATCACAATAGACCAGCTAAACTATAAGAAATAAGTTAAAGCCGCCTTAATACAATTGTAATAATTTAATTAAGGATGCGGTGCAACTGAACGAAGATCATAATTATCTATCTAAATAGCAGTTTTCGTTAACAAATAAAAAATATTGACCTTTGCGACTTTCGGGGCACACTGGCAACCGTCAGTCAAAGGGATAGGTTTGATTCCCAGTTCAGAGAATGGTTATATTTTTTTCTCTCCGCTACAACAAAGATGGACGTTGAGCCCAAAAACGAGAATTTCGGCATTTTGGTAGGAATTTGAGAATGCTGCAGGTCCTACCGAGCGAGAAAAGTGTGAAGCTTAAAAAAAATACAATCGTCTGATGTGGAAGACAAATAATTACCGCTATATGTAATTAATTGTAATTTTGGGTAAGTTTTAAAGCCAATATGTAGTAAATGGAAGTAATCCATACTAATATCCATATTTGTTATAAATGCGAAAGTAACTCTGTCTGTCTGTCTATCTGCAACGTCTTCACGGCTGAACCACTGAACCGATTGTAATTATTTTTATATAGATATACTTGAGGGTCTAGGGATGAACATAAGCTCTCCCATATTTTTAAATTTTCTAGGATTTTTTTGTTTTATGAAAAGGCCGCCAAAAATACGAAACACCTGTTAGTCAGCTGTTAGCTATAGCTATAGTTCACGCGAGCAAAGCCGCGAGCGACCCGCTAGTTTAATACAAGTTCTGATTTTGATTATTGTGAAACTTTAATGTATTTTTCACAACGCGATAGACAAATAAACTGGACGATAAAGTAAATAGCTGTGTTTATTGTTTAAACAACACTAGTTTCATAAAAACGTTATGAAATTGCAGCCTCACTGCTTAATAAATAATAAATTAGGTTTGCATTTATTGGCAAAAGTAAATTTCAATTTATAGCTGCCATAGCTCATTTTCATTAGAGTAAAAAAATATGCTCCGAAACACTTTATCAGAAACCATAACAACGATTCTTTATTAAATGTTATCTTTACGAGTTCTAATGGCACGCAAAATATACGACGCCTTAATGCTTTCCCAGTTTTTCGTCAAAATGTTATAAACATTTGTTCGCTGATGCGAAACCAAATCGTCGCCCCGAATGTCTATCTTAAGCGAAAGTCACGTGTGTTTTACATATTCTTCCTTTAACAGCTCTTTGCTTGTACAATCTTAAAATGATGAGTAATAGGAAACGTGGCGTTTTAATTTGTTCTGTTATAATTGGTTTTGAAGAAATAATGATGTAGTAACATAACATGAGAAATTTCCATTTAAAATATTATAATTGCTTGATTTAACAGAATGTCATGTGGTTTTCGACAAATTAATGTCAATTCAAAAATATAAAATTGCACACCACAACGATATATCACGATTGTCATTAATACCGCTCCCACATAATTATCCAGTGTTCGAATTAAACTCACGTTAAAGTTATTATGGAAGCACCTACGCCTTCCGTTATATAACTATCATAGTCGTTATCGTGTAAGTACACCGGGCAACATTTATTCACCAGTTTAACGTGCATACAGCTTAGAGCCTTATTTCAAATAGCTTAAGTATTATAACATGGAGCCATGTTGCTGTGTGTATGTAAGTGCTGCGTTTACAATTTTTAACTATACTACGAAATTTGAAATGTTTAACACGATTTTTTATCATTTAACATGATAAGATTTATGTAGCGTAATTTAATTTATATTTAACAAAACTATATATTGCTATGATTAATATTTGTTTTTTTTCCAATATTACAAAACTACCTTGAATTCATGCGTCTAACAATACAAAATCTAGTTTATTTAGAAATCGTGTATCAGATAACTTGGTTAACAAATATATAGGTGATGCTCACCTACTGTACTGAGTAGCTATACTCATATTGGAATATCAACAATATCTTTGCGCTCAATCAAGCACGTAAGTACACACGCTTTTACATCAAGTCATTGTTTAGGGTTATTTTAGTTATTTTGACCCTGGAACACAGTATCGATGATACTGGAGGAAGGTCACGTAAAAACCATAAGGACCCCCCGAGGGCATGTATCAAAAGGCTGATGACTGTGGACGAGGTGAAATTATATGTAGGAAACCGTAGCTCTCTCTAACTACCCCGCTAGGGATAAAGCTTGAAGTTAAAAAAAAACTTAAAGATATTTGCAAGTTACAAAAAGGAAAATATAATTTTGAAATTCTTATTCGTTATAATTTATCATACATATAATGTTATTACTGAAATTAATTTAAACGAAGCTTCGAAGACGATGGGCGGACCACGTCGGACGCATTGGAAGATGGATCGCGGGAGTAATCAGTTAATGCATTATGCGGTTAACCTGCAAACCGGACGGTAACTGTATGCATAAATATTGATACAAATTAAGTTGCGACACCTTGCAGTGTGTGGAAATTTTGAACGATAATATTAATTATGTACACTAACACTCGAGGTAATAATACCTGCACTATCTTACATAAGCTGTTAGTAGCTCGTTAGAGTCGTATAAACAAACTAGCCGAAATTCAAATATGTTATAAGTTACCACCTGTTGGTCTTCGCGTTAGTGCCGAAAACTAGATTATTGTATGGAGATTCTAAATTTAAGCTTTAATTTATCTACACACCACATGCAAAAACAGATAAAATAAAAACATTATAATATACTTTTATTGTTTATGGTGTGTAGCCCCTATTGGGTACAAGCCTCCTCCAACTTGGACCATTCCTTGTGATTTTTCGCGACTTCCAACCAGTTATCTCCAGCTATGTTCGTGATGTCATCCACCCATCTTTTCCTTGGTCTACTTATGCTCCTTTTGCCCTTTCAATCTTTCCACTTTGTTGTTTAAAGTGTGCAAGTTTTTTCGGGGTATCTGGCTATGTGTCCTGCTCATTTCCACTTTTCCCTAAACCAGTGCATCTGTGATGTTAGTTTTTTTTACGGATATCTATATTTTTTTGTTCTTTGTATTCTTCATAGATTTAGGATGCTTCTCTCCATCGCATATTGGCAGGACACGATCTTGTTTTTTACCCTTTCTGTGTATACCCATGTTTAACTGGCATAATTTAGTCTTGGTAGTATGTATGAATCCATTACTGTCATTTTCGTCTTCAAGCTGTATTTTCCTTTTAAAAATTCTTTGTGAGCCCAATATTTGTTCCAAGTTATATTTATCCTTCTATTTATTTCTTTTTCGTTCCTGTTTGATTGAAACGGGACTTGTTTACCTATATATAAGTAATAGTTTATAAATTGTAGATAATAAGCTCTGTAGTTGTTGATGTCGGGCGGATTTCCTTTTTTATAGGGTAGAATAATGTTGGAGCTGCACCACTGTTGCGGTATTTGTTCTTTGTCTATAATTACGTTAAAGAGTTTCGTTAGGTAAGTTACCAAAAAAAGTGCTCCAACTTTTAAGGCTTCATTAGTAATTTTATCTGAACCTGGGCTTCTTTCTGATTTGAGTTTCTTTATATGATTGGATATTTCACATTCACTTATGGCATCTGACAATTGTTTTTTTGACTGATATTCTTTATTTGTATTGAATTTAGTTGCTTTTTCGTTTTGATTTCCTTCTTCTTCTTCTTTATTTTTTTCTTGAGGTGTTTTTTTTAAAGATCTGAGTAGAAAGCTGTTGCTCTTTTTATTATGCTTTCTCTATCTTGTTTCGTCTTTTCCGTTATTTAGGCTTTAACATATTTTTCCTCTTACTTCTTACCATAAATCCTATCTTTTGTTCTAAGTTTACTAACATAGTTTTTAAGTTATTGTTTTCTTCTAAGACCATCTTCATTTTTTTATCTAGCGCTTGCATTACATTGCTAGTCACATGAGTTATTATTGTTAAAGTTTTATTTATTCAACTCTTCATCTAATTTTGCTAGAAATAAAACCTTTTTTTTATCCATATTTTGGTAGGATACGAAGATTTATTACTAGCAACACTAGAGAATGACACTACACTCGTGACAGAAGACCGCTGTTTAGTCTGTGGTGAAGTTCATCATTCGTATACTCAGCAATGACAGTTGACACTAGCGATTTGAATAATGTGTTTATACTTTTTTAATCGTTGTTTCCACTAATAGCACTCTAATTCATTGCCATTTTTTTCACAATTCTGATGCTGTAATGGTTTATGATTCACTGTTGGTTATTTGTGGTATTTCTGTATAATTTGGCCGAGTTCACTTAGATTGCGCGCATAGTGCCGGTACCCGAAAACTAAGAGTTTATAATATAGGTATAAAAAACAGTGATTCAGTGTTTTGAAGTCTTCTATGAGTCAAAAAACATAGAGTAAGAGGTTATATATGAAATTTAAGAAAAAAATAACTAGGGATACACACATGTATGATTTTTTATCTTTTTCGCTTTTTCCCGTATAGCTGTCGTTGCCACATATAGTCAGAGAGAACCTCCTTTCTCCAATTTCCGTCCCAATTTGGAACGTTGCGTGTTGAGTGGCGGAACTCAATGCCACGCTTTGTCTTGTTAACCTGAACGGAGAATTAAAAGATAATCATTCCACCGAGTGGGATTCTATCTCACGAATAACACGATTACAATCAGACGCTGGCCCACTAAGCCAGGATGGCCTCTCTTTCTATGAATAAATATCAAAAAAATCCAAATTTTAGAAACAAAATATATAAGAATATTCACAAGAATACGCGATGCTTTTCTCGTTACGTGACTATCTTGTTTATATACTATAATGTGTAAATAAACATAAGTAAAGTCATATATTTTTTAGCTAACTATAAGTTAGTACTTTTAAAACAAAAAAATCAATCAAATTTGGGCGGCAAGCGTAGAATGGAGCGTCTGGACACTAGGATTACCCTACTCTGCGGAAAAAAAGCTTGAAACTAGCAATAAAATGAAAAAGTATGTCTATACTTGAAAAACCTTGTATTCGCATGGCTTAGCGGTTGCAGTTCTTGGACAGTTTCCGAGAGGCGCAGATTCGAATCTAGATGCGTCTAAAAAAATTTATACGTTTTCTAAATATGTTATTTAATTTCTTAAGTGTGTAATTAGCAATTTAAAAAGTGTTCAAAATATACGTTTATACTTATTATTTCTACTATAGTACAGTGGTATTGAAAAAAGACAAACCCAGCTGTACACATTTAAACACTTTTGGAGATATTAAGAACGGTCTACGAACAACGAACATTGCGACCCGTAACAAAAGTAAGGTGCACATTTAAAAGATAGATGATACCATTCGGATAATTCCGTTATCAGCACGGGGGCGCCCCACTCGTATACTTATTCGGCCGTTTCCTGCGACGTTAAGTCCTTATAAAGGTAGCTGTTTTACTGAAAAACTCTTTTTTGGAGGCAATACCTGCTTTTAGCTACGTGAAGTGAAATTTAAAGGGCTTACAGGTAACTTTTCTTGAAGAATTACGTCTTTATAAAATTATATAAAAAAATAAGCATTCTAGTTTCACTTAGATACAAATATTATATTTTTATATGAATTTCAACAAATATTTGACTTTTATGTGTTACAACATACGAGTTAAGTTTAAAAATAAAATAAGTGATTTTCAAATTAGTTATCTGTACTTAAAATTTCAGTACTTCATGAGATGAACATGAGATTGAAACTCATTTTGCAATTTAAAAAAATATAATAATAGGCTATTTGTCTCAGAATACAAGTATATTATGTGAACGAGACGTAAAATTATTTTCTCGCAAAGTTTAGATTTATTGGCCACTGCGTAGTCGCTTCAGCAACTTTTACTTGTTCTTAATACTAAATAATATCGATGTGACATTAAACGCTGACCGAGGAAGATTGTACACATTCGTTTCTGTTCAATTTGTCTCTCGTACTGATATAAAAAAATACGTTCTATTTCTTTTTGTAGAATGGATGTAGAACGTATGGCTTAGCGGTCAGAAGGCTTAAAACGGCTCCCAAGTAATGGGAGTTCGAATCCCGCTACGGTAATTTATACGTTTTGTCAAAAATGTATTTCACAATATCTTTAAATATATGAGTAACACTTAAAAAATGTTAAAATAAACAACAATATATTTTCATATAGATCATGGATATGGATTTTTGTCCCCATTCAGAGGAATGCTTATACTAAAATCATTGTCATTCCATCGTTCTGGTTATATAAATCGCGGAGTTGAGTTCTGCCGTCACGTCACGTCGTCGATTTCGGGTGGAAAACGGAGAATGGACTCTTGAAACTGCTGTGCGAGAAATAAAAAAAATCTATTTATATCTTCACACTTACCATGGCTTTTTCTTGTATTTTATGTGAAAAAAACTGTGAGGACAAATGAATCCGTGCTTAGTAGGCGGTGCGGATAAACCCATATCGGATTTTCCAGGAAAACAACTTCCAGCTTCTTTAGTTTCAATATTTGTTATATTAGTTTGATAGCTACCAGGTTGCAATCTACTTTGCCTGAGGATTGTTTATATTTGAAATTATGTTATGTTAGGCAAAGCGTAGCATTTTGTGTCTCTAAAATAGTTAGAAAGCACTGTTCTCTGTCCACCTCACTAAGTAATAGGATTGATTTGAAATTTAAAAAAAATCATTTGAAATATACAATTTGTACACAAACTAGTGTTATTTTTAAAAAATCTTATGATACTATACATTTAAAATGTAATGTAAATGAAACCAATATAGTTATAATTTGATGTAAAACTCACGCATATTTCTATTAACAATAAAGTATATTTCAACATCAGGTGTTCTGAAAGTGTGAATGCACGAAACGCGATTTTCAATCAGTGCCTATATCTGGTACATATTTTAATCATCGTAAAACCCATCACAAGTTTTATAGGCGGCGCTCCCTACGCAGCTAGTAAATCATAAAAACGGCAAAATAGCTATCATTGGAGTAAAGAAATGAATAACCGGACGCTATTATCAGTCAACATTATTTGTTATATTTTTTCTGTACACATCATCTGCGGTCATTTAGGGTAGATAGGAAAATGGGTGTAATATTATTTTGTTGTACATTTTTGCTGGCAAGATATGTATAAAAATTTCGTTTTAAATAAGAAATTATTAAGTATATGAGTGTTCTCTCATATGGATTAGAACCAACAATCATTGTCAATGGTTTTAATGCTGTCAACATTACTAAGGTAAAACTTAACTACACTATAATGTCATAGATATTTTAGAATAATTTTTTATTCTTTTATTAATGACTTTAATTCTAGATTAATATTGTTTTCTTTCTAATCTCATAAATTTGTCAATTTTTATATTTTGTAACTATTTCATACAAAACTCTGTGTGCTTAAATTTTATGTTAAATATATTAATGACTAATGCAAAGGTTTCGTTAAAAATATTTTTATAATAGTATTTTAAAATCTTTTTTTTTAATTAAATCAACAACTATTATCACATTTAAGTTACCGAATTGTCTTAATATTAAGTTATCAACATGTCAAAGCTTATCACAAATAAAAAGAATTGCCAGTTCATTATAGATGAAAAAAATATAGGTAAAGAGTGTAGAAATAATGTTAAATTTAATTTATATGATTGCAATTACAAAAAAGAATGACTTTTATGTGTTGCAATCGATATATAAATAAAAGGCTAAAAGCTGCGTGCTCTTCATATTTCGGGGATTAAAAATACTAATATGTCAAATTTATCATGCTTCTAAAAATTGCGATCGTTTGCAATACGCTATGATGTTGCGCATTTGAAAAAACCTATTTCAATTTAAAATTTGTTAGAAATATCCATTCATCCAAAATATAAGCCCAGAATAATAGATAAGGCATTCTTTATATAAAATTCTTTGTAAATACATTCTGTTTTCATTTATTATGATGTGTTACATATCTAATAGTGTTTCGTTGATTAGTGTATTAAGGTATTTATCAAATATTAATACGGTCTTAGTAATTTTTCTATATCTTTCGCGTAAATTTGAGGCCATTTTGTGTTTTTTTTTTAGTTTCACGTTTTTTCCCGCATAGCAGGGAGCCAGAGAGTACCTAGTGTCAAGACACTCCGTTCTCCACTTTCCGCCCGAATCCCAGACATTGTATGTTGAGTGGCGGTACTCAACGTCAACTTTTGTCTTGTCACCAAAGCGAAAAATGAAAATAATTTACATATAATCGTGCCCCCGAATGGGAATCAAATTCACAACTATAGAATTTACACCATGATGAATTCCTGATATTTAATAAAAAAATATATTATTTTACGGTGCCTCTTACTTTTTTTTAAGCTAAAAGAAGACGCTCTTAGGATATTGAAATTTTATATACATAACTTGAAAAAGCTTTATATCTTATATAACATTAAGATTTTTAATACTATTAAATTTTTGACAATTTAAATTGGTAAGAATTATAGTTTGAAGTAGAAGAGACAGTAATATGTATTCTTCAAACTGGTAATATAATATTCAACTCATTTCTTATTTAAGTAGATACTATTTATTATATATTTGTGTAGTACTAGGTTTATCTATCGAATTATTTATGGATAGTCAAACAAATTTGATAAAATTAAATAAAAAGTAAATTCTCAAATAATATATATATTGACATTTTAATAATTTCATATTCGTGACAATTATAACGTTTTAAGCTAACATAAATGTTAATGTTAACAAAAACATTTGATGTTAATAATGTATATTTTAAACAAAAGATTGACGTTTCAGAATATAAATGAATTACGTGGGTCTGAAAATGTAACATTTATAAACTACAATAAATTGTCCCTGTCAGTTGACTCACTCCACCATGAAAGTTTAAATTTGATGAGCAGATGTCGGTGGATAATAAACTAAAATTTATATAAATTTATTTATTTGGCGTTTGAAGTGATATATTGTAGTGTATTTTGTTTTAATGCTATTAAGGAAGTGTTGTGTTTATTGATTAAATAAATACATATATATTAATTTAATAAATATGTTCAACAATTTTATTGTTTTTAACATATTACACCGTTTGGGGAAAAACAGTAGGTTTACAATTATTATTTTTTTATAAGAACGGAATTCTTGACATAATTACGTAATAATTAAGCACAAAACATTATTAGAAAACGTATAAAAATTTAAACGCACCAGAATTCGAACCCGCGCCTTTTGGAAACCGTCCAAGTGCTCTTACTAACCTAACCCACACGTTCTACAAGCGGTCAAGAACGCTTGGACGGATTAAAAAAGAGGCACGGATTCGAAACCCGCTGCGTTCAATTTTTATGTTTTCTAAAAATAATTTACAATTTCATTAGTGTGTAAATAATGCTTTGAAAATATTAAAAACATTAGGCTTAATTTAATCAAAAATTTTCACAGTGATTAAAAAATAAAATTATACAGACAACATTACTATATTATATATTCTTATAATATAGTAATGTTCGTCATATATAATAATAGGGATAATTTAAATATCATTTTAATATATTGCGATCCCATTAATGTACATTTGATGAAACGGATTCCGTGATCCGTTAAATAAGACTTAGCGAGAGTAAAGCTGACTTCCGCGCACGTCCAAATGTGTACGACGTATGTCCCACGTCACGCCGCGTAATATTGTTTACGATAATAAATTAGGAACAAATAAAATTGTTCAAACACCGTAAAAACGTGCGTTTTTCAATCTACATTTTAAAGAGAATCATTTTCATACAAACAAATCATGGTTTGAATTTTGATTTGCTTTCGCTCGTCATGTACAGTACTCTACATCAGTGAGTTTAAAGATACATACTCACATAGAGCAAGTATAAACTAAACGTTCAAACAGAAAACACAACGCAATATACAGTAAATGTGTGATTTAGTGGGAACAATATAAAATCATAGCTATTTCTACGATACGAGAAGTTGAAGCCTCCTTGAGTGGCTAGTTACAGCTGACGAGGAGCAGATAAAGAGTGGGTCGATAACGTGAAATAGCAGCATTATGGCTGATAATGGCAAAGAAAATAGCATTATTAACCTCCCGGGCATAATACGCGCCAGTGCGCCAGATATGGTAATGATTATGTAAATCTCCTCCTCACAGGTACATCTTGGGAACGTTATATACTTATTAAAACCAAGATTGCCAGACCGAAGGGATTGTGCGATGGAAAAAGTTCGTCCGAACATTTGAACTTCCTCTCGACTGTTTATCGCCTTTAAATTCTTACGACGTTAGTAATTCGAAATCTCAGGTTTCTTGAAATCGGACTATCGACATCGCAGAACTGGCGACTCTCTTTTCAATTTCTTAGTTTCTCGCTGGAACTAGGGAAGTATTGTATGGATAGATTCTTATCTCTCAAAAGCTATTTAGCTAAATGGAATTTACAGAGCCCGCACTGCAGTTCGACGAAGTACATTGTAATATTTAAAATCCGGGAAATTTGAGTCTTAGTTGGCCGTTGTATTTATTCAGTGTTTCTTAAGTTTCTTCTTGTACTTGTACTTTTGTAAGTGTTCGTTATGCTTCTCGTTACTTATGTTGCATTAAAATAAATCAAAACTTCCATATTGCTGCGCCAGGCTAAGCCCAGCATCGCGTCAAACAATTTACACAGATGCGCCGTTGAAAATGTTAAACTTGAATTACCTAATTGAGCCTCGTTAATCAAGAGAACGAAGTTTTCACAAGTGCTTAAATTATTTGCCGCAAACATAAAACATTGAAATTCAAAGCAATTCTCAAATATTTTTCCACTCGACGTCGGACTCAACACAAAGTGAATTTTACACACGAATAGAAAATGATATTGAAAATGAGCAGAGAGCATCAAAAATACTGACCTCAGTCTTGTTAATGAACTTAATGAGTGAAGGAGCCGGAAGTTGTATAGTGAAAGAAAGTTTACGAAAACATCTTGCAAGTTTCAATTCCAGATGCTGTCACAATATTGTAGTAACCTTCACACAACTTTCCGAGAAAATGAATGCATCATAAAATAAATACGGCTTAATATCTTATTCATAAACTTAAACGTTTCGTATTTCTATTGTAAAAAGTTATTATGAAAACAATAACAGATTAGTTTTGTATATTTTACAAAATTACATTTAATAATTGTTTATTTTTATTTATGGTAATGGAGCTGCCATCATGATGACGCAGCGTCTGACTGTAATCACGATTGGCTGTGGGTTCGATTGCCACTCGGGGGAATGATGGTATTTAAACTGTTTTCATATCTTCGCGCTGTTGAATAACACAAAGCACAGCGTTGAGTCCCACCTTATACAAGACGGAGTGTTTTGTATTCGCACGGAAATTGGAGAACGAACGGAGAGACTAGGTTCTGTCTGACTACCCTGCTATGGGAAAGATAGTGTGAAGCTTTACCATTTATACATATTGTATAGTTATATATAATTATTATTGCCTATTCTAATTCAGACAATATGCATAATATCTTAAATTACTTTTTACTTCGGAATAAAATTATTATAAAAATATTATTACGCACAATTAAAAAAATATATATATGTTATGACAATTTCTAAAACGGAAACAGGATGAATAATAGGCAACAAAACTTACACTAAACATAATAAAAGAATTGGAAAATAATTCCAACAAAAAGCAAGTCTCCAAAACTTACGTCAGACACTCAGTAAAATGAAATACGTTGCCGGCACCGGCCTTCGGCAAATGGTTTAATATCGAAATGTGATCACTTAGCGCAATCTCCTACAAAAGAAAAAATAACAGAAAATGCCCCAAATGTATTTAGCTTTTAAAACATGAAAATACGTATGTTTCAATTTGCATGCAGTCTGTAAAAACGAAATGGATTGATAGGATATTAATACTCTTTCAAATTAAGACCCGAAGGAAATTTGGATACTATGTTGCATTTTATGTCCATTTAGTTCGGATTTTTAGATGCCAAAGTTATAAATTGCTACGTAAAATCTAAAACTTCATTAAAATTTCAGTAAATATTTATTTAAAAAAGAAAAACTAAGCTAATAAAATATGAATGCACTTATCCCTAGTTCTATTTAACGTGAAAACCCGATTCCCATATACGAATGGCAAAATACTTTAAACTGTTTGTCATTGTCGCTGCGACATATTTTTAAAAATATTTTTGTCAATTGTTGGAATATATCCAACGTATACCTTTTTTGTTATTTATCATCCAGCATAGGTCACTGTCAGAAGAATTGCACATGTAATATCCAACAAGAACAAATAAAATATCCATAAATGGAGTACAGAGTCAAACTCGTGCCTCTTATATTCACAATTAAAATGCACAACTCCAAAGCGTCCATTGAATTCATCCCTGTAAAAGCACCCAAGAGGAAAATATTTACGCTTTTTCAAAATGCAGAAATCAACTAACAAGGAATTGGTTTTAGCGAGTGGCAGCGTCAGGGACCGAACCGTTGAATAAAACGAGAGCACTGCGCAGTAGTAATGGTTACCTTGCTCAAGTATGAGTAGAAAAATTTGAGAGCCTACGCTACATCGCCAGCGAATAAGACTGGCGAAGACGCCGAGTAATTTGTTGGCTCGTTTTCATATTTCCGTATAGTTGATCTTAATGAAATAATTTCTTTCATATTTTAAATATGACGGTAAAATTTTCTGAAAAAAATTCTATTTCTATTGATACAGGTATTTTTTTTGGTTATAAATAGTTTATAAATAGTGAAGATACTAAGCTTTTGCTAATTAAGTTACCTCAGAAAATAAAATCAATATCAATTTATAAATAAGGTTATAATCATAATATAAAATTATAAATAAAACAAAATAAAAAAGGAATAATATACATGTTTCATATTATTTTTAAAAGTATATCATAAGCACAAACTTTACATTCAAAAATTTTATAAGTACGTATACTTAAGTATGCCTACGTATACTTATAATTTTTTTTAATATCACAAAACATTTGTTTAATTTTAAATATGGTGTACAGATAATTAAGATAATCTTAGTGATATACGATGTTTTTCTACTACGTGGTAATTTATCATATTTTGAACAAGCAATCAAAATATAATTTCAAGCTATGACAGTTGTCTGTTAGAATTCATCCATTGCATTGATATGCGGGTTATTATCCGAACGTGACTATTTTGCACTGCTTTGTATATAGGTTAACAGTAGCAATCAGAAATATAATATTTTTCTCAACTTTATCTATTTCTAGAAGACGTTAGGGCGGTCCCCGAACTAATCATGATCAGGTCCCAAATGCCATCTGCCCGCCCATCTAGATCGCTCCAATAAAACCATCACTTCTGATACACTTAAATATAATTTTATATAACAATTTGTATTATTATTATTACAAAGAAGCTTTAAATGAGCATATTTAAAATGACATATTTTTGCATATAGAGCAAGAGCAAGTAAAATATTCGATATGAACGTTTATGTTAAAGTATCAGTAGTATAATGACATCGTTATATAGGAACACAGGTATTATTTTCATTTTATATACAACTTTGCAAGCATTTCTCTTTTCTACCTCCTTGTCTTTTCCATTCTGTGTCACAAAATCAGGTCGTCTGAAGTACTAAATAGTAACCTACCCTAGATTTCTTAAAGATTCTCAAAATTACAATTTTTAAAATAAAATTCTTTATATTTATAGAACTTAATTAAAGATTTTAACTACTATTAAATAGTATTTAACCAATCTGAAACTAAGTTATTTATTTTTATATAAAAATTAATAACTAAGTTTTAACGACAAATTGCTTTTAACAGAGCGTGTTAGTCTAAATACGTTAGTATAGTTTTTATACTGTTGCTTAACGCAGAGTAGGTAATATCCTTATTTATTTCCGTTGGGTGTTCGCCCGCTAATTGCGACTCGCTACCCAGTGATTTTCCACGATCCCGCTTCTTATTGTAATTACTTGAGATATTTATGCGCAGTTTTCAGTATTAATAGGTCCCGCCCTAGATACTTTTGTTGTCCTTTCCCTGTAATACTATACCATAAATTACATCTTCATTTAAATGTCGCCTCTAAATATACATTATTAAAAGCACCATCACTTATTCATACAGCAAATTATGATCATAATAAATCGTCGGATTCAGTAAATGCATAGTCATCATAAAATGAAAATAACCGTTTAAAGTAAATATTTAGTATTTCGTTATCTAAACGGTTTATGATGTATAAAAATATATATAAATATTTTTGGACAATTTGAAACGAACTTTCAGCTGACTCTAAATAAAAAAAGAATTTAAAATATAAATCCTTTTTAAGATTTATGCTCTTTCCGCAAATGCAAAGTAGATTTCCATCCATTTTCTATCAATCTAGACACATTATACGTTGAGTAGCTGAATACAATATCTTACCGGACTGGAGGAAGAAAACAATTTTAAATAATATTATTTATACCCTCGAGTAGGGATCGAATCTATAATTGCATCATGGTGGCGTCAAATACTAATTCAAATGGCTATAAATTTTAATATATAAGTTTTTTATAGTATAGTTTTTTATACACTATAAAAATTTTACGTACGTACGTCTAACAACATAATAGATAAAATAAAAACAAGGCCAGAGGTCATCAAACAAATACTTATTCTAACTGAATCGAATCCACGATTTATAGGTTCTTGTAGAAACTAGTTCCATATTCAAGTGAACCCTAGAATTATAGTTGACTAGCGTGCCCGCGACTTCGTCCGCGTTGAATACTAAAATAAAAGTACATCAGCTATCTGCCCGTGAAAGTCCCGTCAAAATCGGTCCGGCCGTTTCAGAGAACAAACAGACAGACAGACATACATATGAATTTAGTAAACAGCGGTTAGTTTAATATTTAAAACAGACACTTCAATTTGACTTCATCTTGAAATAAATTCTCTTTTAGTATTATGTCATACGCTTGCCATTTTATAGCATAGCACTTTTTTTTAGTTAAGTGTTGTATGTGAAATTGTAAAGATAGTAACGCTTTCTAAACGCGACGTTTGTAGATACAAATTTTACTTGGAGAAATATTTCTTATTTATGTCATATATATACACGATGCGTTTGTAATAATACAGTTTAATTGTTAACGATTGATTGATTAAGAAATCGCAAGGCATTGGTTCGATACCCATTTGCAGGACAAAAAAATTATTACACGTTCTAATGTGTGTATTTAAAGTATATATCGTCGATTGGGTGGTGACATGAGTTATTTGGTCAAATTGAAGAATGTGATATTTACGGATGTGAATAGATCTAAGCCATAAAATGACGATATATGATAATCCTACTAATATTATAGCTAACTGCTAGCTGTTTTTATTTTAAAAGCCAGTCGAAAAAATAAAAATAATTTAATGTCATAATCTTAGTTTTTTTCTTACGCTACGCTAATATAAGCTACTCGAAATACTAATCTTGCTCAGACGAAGTGGCGGGTATCAGCTAGACATGATGTCCTGACGTGACAACCTATAATTTAAATAAAACCGAAGAAATTCGTCATAATTTACAGGTAAATAACCTAATTACATAATTAAAATTATAATGAAGTAGATCTCTTTTTGTATCTACGTGTAACTCCTAACCAAAAAAAAACCTGCCACTAACTAACCCTGGACCTATATTACTTTTAATACAATGCGTTTTTAACAAATCGCATCATCATCGTTATAATTAACAAGTAAGTAACCTATCTACATAATTAAAATAAAGTCTCTTATTGTACGTGTAAATCCTAACCAAATAAAAACCTGCCAATAACTAAACCTGGACGAATAACTAATAACTAAAGCAATATAGCTTTAAGTACAATGGCTTTTTAACAAATTGCTAATGCTTGAAAATTCGCAAAACAGACACAACCTTCAATGACGTCACGCGTCTGTCCGCGTTCGGGTCGCGGTCGCGCACTCAGCGATGAGCGACTTCTTCCCCCACCCGCCGTGCGTCGGCCACGCCGTAGTATAGCGCACTCAGTTAAAATAATATTTGTCTGAATAAAACCCGTGAAAGACATTATATCTACTTTAAATACCAGAAGCGATTAAAGTATCAAACTACCATATTAATTTATTGACTGCAATGGTTAATTATTTTGGCTAATGGCTTGAACATAAGATACTTACTTGATATTTTGGTCAATTCACACAATGTCTTTATAACTTGTAGCCTATGTGTTATTCTGATGTATAAGCTATATTATTGTAAAGTTTCATTAAAATCAATTCAGTAGTTTTTACGTGAAAGAGTAACAAACATCCTTACAAACTTTCGCGCTTATAATATTAGTAGGATGTAATTCATCTACATGAAATACAAGAATACTTTATAATGACGACCACACATATGGTAATAGAGTTGATTGGCTCCAAATTCTATGCACTTCATTTCAGACAGCCGCATTACGCAATCTCAACTACATAGTATTTATGTCTTACTTCTGTGACAATTTTGTAAAATAGCGTTTGATATTATAATGAGATGATCATTATGTAATCATTACCTACGCAAACAAGCAGTTGTACGGTTCTACAGTCAACAGTTTTTCACATCCGTCTTTCCGCTCTTTCCTTCCCGCTAGAATTGGTTAAATTTGCGTATTGAGTTTAACATTATGTATTGTCTTACCAGTATAAGTAAATAAAAATAATTTAAATATTATTCCTAGGAGTATGTATTGGATTGGTTCTTGGATGTTTTCTCCTGCTTCTTCGTGTGTGCCGCCTGTTGTGATGATGGCAGTGTCAACGGCAAGCGTGTCAATATGATTAATTTCCAGATCTGAGATATCACATGTATATAGAAGGTAATCGACCGGCCCTTTTGGAACCCCACAGCTTGTATTTCTTTTAACTCGTAATATTCTTCATCTTGTCTGACTCTAAAAACCCTATTGGTTAAATATGATTGTATAATATCAGCGAATCTTGGTGATAACATTGATTTTATTTTATATATAAGTCCTTTGTGCCGAATTGTATCAAAAGCTTGTGCTACATCTAGAAATACTGTTGTACAAACTTTCCTCTCTTCTAGAGCTTTTTCTATTGTGTTTTTAATTTTGAAGACTAGATCTATTGTGGAATGTTCTTCTCTAAGTCCAAACTGATGCTCAAGAATAAGATTTTTATCATCCAAAATGGGCTTTATTCTCTTCAGTAATAGTTATTACAATAATTTAGATATAGTCGGTCGATATGATGTTACCTCGTTAGGTAGTTTTCCCGGTTTGCTATCAAAATGACTTCGGCAACTTTCTAGAGGTCTGGTACATATTTATCACTTTTACAATAGCTCTACGTGGAAGTGCAGTATTTCTCCTGTAATAAGGTCACAGTCTGGAGACTTTTTTGAATTTATGCTTAATTCTATTTATTTTGCCACTTATTCATTTCTTTTGTTCATTATTGACAGCCCACTTCCGGAAATCTTTCCTGATAGGTTCTTTTAAAATAGGTCTATTCACATTTTTAGTATCTTTCCAAAGAGAGTAATCTCTGATATGATCACTGGTTTACTTCCTGAAATAGTTGTTCATATAGATGTCATTGATTTTTTTTATTTGTCGTTGCAATTTTTTGTTAGATTGTTTAACAATCTTTTGTCTGATGGGCCCGAGTCTGGTGCCATCTATGATTTTCTTACGATATATAGTTCTTATTGATGGTATAGTCATTTTAGGTGTATTACGCCAAGCTGACTGTTGAATATCAGTAATAAATTTCTCTACTTCTGTCTTCATGCTATTAATATTTTAGTGGGACATTAAGATTAATAGCACCAACTAAATAGCTTTTAAAACTGTCCCAATCTCTTTTATTGTTGACTAACCTTACTATTCTCTACAATTATACTAACATTACTAACATTTTAGCTGAATGATCTGAGCTTATATTATACATATCTTGAACGTCCATATAGTAATCCGATATATTTTTGTGATCAAAGAAGTCTAATAGATCTGGTATTTTATTTGGATAAGATTGCCAATGTGTTGGCTTGCCCGTCTACGGGTCTACGTAATATTGCTCTTACTCTCTTTTATGGCTCCAGTGAGTTCTGTACCATTTGGGTTGATAAGCCTAGACCCACAATAACTATGTGTAGCATTCAAATCCCCACCTATGATAAATCTGTTGTCACAATTCTTTAACAGACTCACACATTTTTCTTTTTTAAAAGAATGTTTTGGTAGATGGTATAAGGCTGTGATTGAAATATAATACTGTTTAGTTTTACACTAACAGTTATAGCCTGATTTTTTTCTTGTATTTACTTTCCTCGTAATGATAAAGATTGTTTTTTTATATATAGTGTTATTTTCTTTTACATATAGTGTATTTTTTACATAGTGTAAAACTTTAGTTTAAACGTTAAATTTAAATGATTGAAACGGCAAATCTGAAATTACTTGATATTATTGTAATATATACCTTATAATATAAATGATCTATTAACCATTTAAAAATCTAAACGTTGAGTTACAAACTCATATAATAAGAATATATATTTTTAAATAAGGACAATTATCTGACTAAACCTATTTGTTATTAGGTGAAAACGAAATCAGTTGTCGAAATCTTGCGTTACAAGGATAATTTATTAGTAATTACGTACCCGAAAATGTTTCTCGGGTTTTACAAGAGGCCTGCACGTTTCTATTTCATGTCGTTGCGATTCACTTCACAGTTAGCGGGATAGATATATACACTCATAGAACGGCCCAGTCGTAATTTGATCCCCAAATACTTCTATTTGCGAATTTCGAACACGTACTTACATAGCTTGAAATACCTCTGTGGAACTTTTACTGTGACAGTATTTAAATCATTGACTGCTTTTTAGAAAAATCAATAAAAACATACGAAACAGAGGAATAGTAGAAAATTATAATAAATATATTAGATTTTTACCCATATCAGCCATTTGATGATAAAAAAAATTTTCCTGCTGATTTAAAAACATTCGGTATTGAATTGCAGACATTCAGACAGAAAAGACACAAGTATTTTTTATAGTCAGTTAGTAGTAAGAAGTCAGTAGTTCCTTATTAATTCGACTATGTAAATAAGTGAAGCTATAGCTTTTATTATATTACAACGATTACTTGATGAGAAATATGACTCATCATAAAGCTATCCATTCACTCTATCATCAAATGGGGCAAAAAGTTCTTTAGTTCACTTATAATTCAATACAATGTTAAGCATGTGAATATAATCTTTCGACCATTATTGATGTAAAGTTTAGTTCAAGTAATTTACGTAGACCGATGTCATAAAAAAAATCACTGTCGTAAATATTGAGGCGTTTACTGTCATGTAGGGTAATAATTCAATTATGAGGTAAAAACGCGTCATGTCGACGGTGATAGCACAATCTGCGAGCACGATTGAGCCAAGGAAGCTGTGTGAGAGAGATGGGATCTCATTGCGGTGCTGGTAAGTGCCTATTTGAGGCTACGTAGCCACTTATGTACGACGCGGGCCGATAGCGTAATCCGAATCGACATGTATTGTGCGTTGCGATACTGCCAACGGTTGTGCAATTGCCTATCCTGAATCTATAACTGCTATTAATGGTCTGAATTCAAATTCTAGTTAAGTTACTAACAACTGCATTAAATTAATTTATACTATATTTTTTTTTGTGGAAGGAAAGATTTAGTAATATAAAATTTATGTTATCAGATTAATCCTCATAATACTTTATAGTTTTTATCAACCGTTTTTATCGAAAATTATTTTATATGTCAACGGCATTTCACTGCATAGCTTCTGTCAAAGCACTATTTCATTAATTCTAATACTTTAGCTGGTCTATGATGATTCGTCATCTAGTGGTCCAGTCTTCAAATTAAATTATAACCTAAGTCCTGCTCAAACCGCTAAGGCTTAAAAACTATACAACAAAAAAGTTTTTATTTAAATTAAATTTTAGTAAAGTTATTTTTTTATTATAGTATATCTATATATTTATATTTCATCTATCTAGATGAAATATAAATTACTCCACAATAGTACATAAGTATAAAATAACAACAAGAGTTTATCTCAGGCTGAACACTAATGAACCCAACAGAAGCTCTGCCTAATCGTCTGTGGAATGTTTTATAACTAAATTGAAATTTACACAAACACTGTAGTGACTTGCGGCTATTATCATTCAATTAAATGAGATTTCGCGATGCCTAAAATACACCTGTTTAACAAACCTTACTATACCCTTTTGATGTTATATTTTGAAGCTTATTTTATGAATAGGGCGAATAAGCAATAACTCTGCATAAACAGCAGTTAAGGGTTAACTGTGAAATTATATTGCACCAATTAAATACTGTTTATTTTTAATAAGCAAATAGGTACCATTATCGCAAAAATGTATTGTGAAGTGGAAATTTATTTTGAAACCCTGAAGTAGCCAGTGAGTTTTTTTTTAAATAAAAAAACACTTCTCTTTGCTTTTTACTTTTAGTAATAAAATAAAATAAGTTAAGCTATTAGAATATTTTTATTTAAATAGCCTATCAATAATGACTATAAGATATATGAATATGTAGAAGGAATATAATGCAGCGAAAATATAAACAGTTTTAATATTATAATATAATATAAAGTTCAGTTATAATGTACAGTTAATATTCAACTTAACTAGCCTAATATAATAGCAGTTTGCTAAATATTAATAAATAAGAAATTTGCACTGTTAATATCATATGTAATGCCAATTTATTAAAATGCAAATAAACCAATTAAACATAACAGCCTTAATAAAAATGAAGCTATGTACATACGTACATTTATTTATATGAAATTAGCTAACTAAATCATATTTTAAAATATAATTTTTATACTGTACAATTATTTATACTTTATTTTTTTTATTTTAACCACTTATTAAAATCAAATTTACATATAGTCATGATATCGTGACAATTTATAAATTATACCAGAATAGTTGATTTGTAAAAATCATCTATAGCGATAAATAAAAAGTCTAAGTTGCAGGATGTTTTATTTACATATTTATTTATCCTTCATATTGCATGAATCGTTTGCATTCAACGAATTATCTATATACCCTTTGCAAACATATACACGCTACTTCAATTATTGATGCACGCGAAAGTTTGGCCGTCAGAAGCTTAATCACTCCTTACTTGCTCAGCTAGAAATGACGTGCAAACTGACTGCAGGCATATTTTCGTGCCAATTTTGTAAATTAGTATCGATAACCATGTTGGAAACAGTTTGTAAACGTATTCACTGATCACTGACACTCTAAGTGATGAATATGGCATAAAATCTTACACCGTAAAATGTTGTCAACGCCTGGAGACGAGCTTGAATAAACTTGGGTCACATTGAAATTACTGTTGCGTTCGCTTTTAGTACTAGCCCCTATTTGATATTAGAATCAAAATTTATCATTCATGAAAATGATATGTCAGTTATACAATATTAATATATAGTTATTGGTACCTACTTTAAATAATATTAATTATTTTTAACTTTATATAATAAATATAAGTGAAAATAAAAAAAGTGCCTTAAAACATTACCAAAGTGTATAACATCGTGCAATTAATTAAAGAAAATAACATCAACACTTACTCTATATAATATTTCTTAATAATACAACACACTTGGTTGTTATATATGAAGCTCGCGTGTTTTGTACGTGGTGTTCGCTCCTAATTTTAAAGGTTTTATAAAGAGAGCTGTAACCTAAACTTCTTTGAGTCAAAAATGAAGATAACACTCAATTCCATCATGTATATATGAATAAGTACAGCAAAAGGTTTATAAAATAAAATTTTAACGAAAATGTTATATATATTATGCTCGAAACAGATTTCTTATCTTCTACATAATTACTTTAAAGCTAATAGAATAATAATAGTACAGAGGTTTTCTTTGAACTCATTTCAGCATGACAACGTGACGCCTATCATTTCCCTTAACATCGAATTCCATGCACACAGTAGTAAAGCAATTTTCACTGAATCCCTCTCGTAAACGAGTACAAACTTACGCAGCGCACGTGCGTACGTATCAATAGTATAACAAATAGGCTGATATTTCCTCAGAAATAATCCGAATCAAGTTTCAGTATGAAGGCTTTTGTGTATGGCAGGTGAAAAAGTGAGAAGCTTGATTTATTCGTATACTGGCGCCGCCTATCGCCGGATGATTGAACGGAGAACGTGTTTATATGGACCAAATCGTGAAATATGACAACTAAAATACGCTCCTGAGATTTTCGATTTTTAATAGTTGTCGTCGCAACAGGCGGCGATCTTATAAGATACGGGACCCGCCTAGCTTTCGTTTTAATATTAGAAATATCGAGTCGGTATGAATACAAAAATTTGATTTATGTCAGTATTGCTCGTTGTATTGTTTCCTACGTTTCCTGCTAGCTTATTTTGTTTCTGTCAAATGCTTTCGTTTTGATATTATGTATTCCTTTATCTTACAGAATTTAATTATAATATTTAAAAAAAAATTGAAGTACTTAGACATTAAAATATAAAACCGTCTACAAACGAAGAGCTGACGTGAATAGAAATAAATTTTATTGAAATAGGTAAATTAAATATCTGTAGACTAATCAAATTGGTTGAGAAATATCTCGCAATCTAGAGGTAAACGCCGAAGAAATCGGTTACCTATTCACTTGCTAAATCGACTGAAGCTTACCAACAAAACCATAAAGATTTCTCGAATATTCGATATCGCAAATGCAAAAATCGACCATAACGCAGGTACTATTGGGAAGGTTACGGGTTTGATTTGCTTCCGATACGCAAAATGAAGACTTGAAAAGAGTGACTTTATCCAAATATTCAATGAGAGAGAAAGAAAGGGACTTATAAACAAATGAAAGTAAGTATGAAGTAGATTATGAAAACTATACCTAGATTATTTCTTACTTCACTACAAATGCACACAAAGAAAATTTGAACGACGAAAGCAGACGTCATAAATTATGTGAGCCATCAACCTAGTAAACTTCAATTCAAATCCCGCGAACTTGGCATACGACATTCACGCGTGTGCAAGTAATAGGTGCTTGCTATAATATGTGGCTGCGTGTCGACAGGCGATATTGACTTTGATAAACGATTTCATCATTGTCGCCCTACAAGGAGCCACGTCACTTACTTTGGTGCATTGCGGTTATATCTTACTAACTCTACCCTTGTTTACACTTTACACTGTCCATGTACTTTTTATGACTTCTAACGCGATACTACGTCTAAAAAGAACACTTATGGCAGTCCTTTATTTGTTTAATACAGTTTATTACACATAAGTCGAGAATTGTTCTCTAAGTTTCTATTCCACTCGTACGCTATCATTGAATCACTGCTATTCGAAGAAAATACTGTCTTTTTTGTTCGTTACAGAAGATGTCTTTCCATTTGTCATAATAATTTCGTTCCACCCCTTAGTTTTACCACCGAGGAAATCTTCTATTCAGGTACTCAGGTTAAATGTATAATCTTACAATATATTTGACTTCTATTACTAAATTTAACTTTTATGCGGACGTATATATCCAGTATTTTATGTATTAATATACATAAAATACTGGATAATATAATTATTACAATAAAATACTGGATAATATAATTATTACAATAAAATACTGGATAATATAATTATTACTGGTAATATAATTATTACAAAAGAAAGTCTATTTTCTTTTTGCTAAATTTATTTCATTATATATTTCAAATACATACTATATGTATCAAAGAAACCTAATTATATATGTGCATATATATTTTAACAGATACTATTTTACCTTATTAATGGCGCATATTATAAGTCTTCGTAATAACCTTTAAAATCATTTATTTAATATAGTACGAAGAAAAATTATGTACATATATTGTTTTTATTTCTTAGTCTTTCACAATTGCTTCTCTATATCTATCTATGTAAATGACATTGACATATACCCACAGTAAACCATCTCCACAGCTTACAATTTACCCGTACGTATCCACGTAGTATCCTTACCAAACTATAATCCTAATAATCTGTTTAAACATGAGATCTAGTCTACTGAAGGGGCCTTTGTTCTGCATCGATAACGGTGATGTCCGACTGATGCTTTCGAGCCACTGCAGATAGTATTTGCATAATGCCAATCATTTAGGTACCCTTCATGGTCAGCTACATTGCCTTGTTGTTGAATTTAATCATATTATTATGTAAAGTCGTCATATTTGTAAATTAGCTATTATTTATTTTTTTGTTAGAAAAACAAATAAATATGTCTTTCATGTCCTAAGTACGTACCACTTTAAAAAAAATAATTTAAAAAAATGTATATTTATATTTAATAAATAGCATTTTCTCTTGCCAGACGATTGTTCATAGAAATAATCTTTGGGTAGCAGATATTTGTAAAAAAAATCTCAATGTAACAACAAAAATAAGTTGTAATAAGCGTATAAAAATTTCGACGCAGCTGTATGTAGCACGCATGGTTTAGCGGTCAGAGCGCTTGGACGATTTCTAAGAGCTGCGGGTTCGAATAATTTTTTTTTTATCTAAAAATGTTATTTAATATTTTTATTACATTTATGGCATCGTTGCCTTTTGTTTTTTGCAGGAATGGCAGAGAACTATATTATTAAACTATATTTTTATTTTTTTTTGTGTTTCTATATGTGTGTGCTATTACAATAGTAAACATGTACTATATGAGAAATATTATTTACCTCGTAATATTATATCTCATGACCAACACTACAGCTCAATAATTCTAAATTGCGTCTCGATAGTGTATTTTTCTTAAGTTTTCTTTATATGGTGGGTATACCTTAGTAAAAGGATGTGTCCCTTTTCCCTTCAAAATATTAACTTCAGGCAATATTAACAATTTTATTAAAATTTGTGGTCTGTCTTTATAATTTATATATGTTTTTAGGTTTCCACGGAACTTATAACTAATTTAAATAAATATGATTTGTTATAAAACTTCTTTTCGATGCAAAAAAAGAAGTAATTCTTCATATAAAAGGATGAAGACCATTCGTTAAATAACATTTAATTGACCAATTAACTTAATACTTAGTAAAGTATTATTGATCATAAATAAAGGTATTTGACAGTTTTATGTAAAACAATGAATAAGAGAGATTAAAAAGGGTTGTAATTTTCAATTTTTTTATAAATAACACTATAAGCTGTAATTTGAAAGAAAATCTTAACTTTACCAGTAAATAAAAATGTCTAATTACATTGTTTTTTTGAAATAAAGTAACTAAAATATGTAACGCCTAATATATTACCTAGTGAAAAAAAATTGAAAATCGATTAAACTAGTACAGCAGCTTCACGTCTTTCTCCACATACCTGGGTAGTCAGAGAGAACCTAGTGTCAAATCACTCCTTTTTTCTCTTTCCGCCCAAATCCGAGACACTGCTGTTTGAGTGGCAGAACTCAACACCGAGCTTAGTCAAAGTTAACAGAGCGGAGAATTGAAAATATTTTAAACTTAATCATTTCTCCAGGTGGAAATTGAACTCGCAACCAATCACATTTACAGTCAGATTCTATCTCACTGCGCCACTGTGGCCTTAATTTAATATTAAGCTAGTTGAAAGATAAAATGATATTTAAAATAATAAAGCTTAGAAAGTAATTTAATTACTTTTCAATTTAATTATAATCTGCACATTAGGAGCAGAGCAATATAAGCTTATATTAAAATTTTCATAAGGACTGTACTGGGATTCAACTTAGAACCACTGTACATCGATATCATATATCATTGATGTTTGAATATTATACAATAGTTGTGGTTATTTCAGTTTCGGTTAGGTTTTATTATATTAGATTTGTACAAATCTAATATTACACAAGAAATTTGATTACTATTTACGTTTAATGATTTTTGAGGTCATTAAACACTCCATTATCGAAACTACCCTAATAAAAAAATTGGAATTTATGGCTTTAATTGTAAATTTTTGACAAAATCAGAAATTTACGAATTTTTTCGGTCATTAATTACTGTATCACTGTGTACTGCACCCATTTTCGCCCATGTGGAACTTGTACATAACATATAATTTTTGCTCGGATTTCTATACACTGGTAAGATTAGTTGCAGCGTTGACCGCTATATACTGTCTTTAAATTGATGGAAAGCGGAAAGTCACTAAGTTCCATCAAACTATGTAGTGAAATTAAAAAATTAAATGACATCTCATTAGTCTTGTGAAAAGTCGAGAACAGTTGAGCCAATTTTGCTAATTTTGGTTTCAAAATATTTGTAGACGTCCAAGGAAAGTTAAAAAGGCCAGGAAACATAAAGAAATTGCACGGAATATAATAAAAAAAAGTATTTTGTCTTATATACTTTATAAGCTTTGTGTACCTGTTAAACAAGGTGCATTCGGAAATTAAATATTAAGCAAGGAAAATAGCTTAGAGTATAGAATATTACCAGACCTAGCGTACCTAAGTAAAATTCAGCCGCATAATTTAACGATATAGAATAAATTTATGCATTCAATATTTCTAAACGCACTATAAATATATATTTGACAACAAAATTGTCGTTCATCTGCAACAATAACAGAAATGAAAAAGTTATAAATCAGGAAAAATTTCGTTGAGAATATCCTTGCGAATTATAATTTTTAGTTTTCTATAAATTTATATTGAAACATTATTTAGTTCTAAGATGGTTCGAAGTTCTCCGGGTCATCTAGTGTTAACTAAATTACCTCGAATACCCTATATAATAGACGAAAGTGTTTCACAAAGAGACCTTACGTCGCAAAGTAACCAGTAACCAGTGAAGGGGTAAATTACTCACCGCTCATCGTAACTACTCAGAAATAAGCATAAGTATTTGCATAATACTGAAACGTCAGCGATACGGATTCTCAGGGCTCATTAACGTAATTGATCGGCTTTCCGCTAGACCAGAATCAATCGCACGTCCCACTATTGATTTGCATTAATTATCGCACCGAATGTCACATATCGACAGTGTTTCTCATAATGCAAATGATTATTTTGATGGACTCGCGCTTGATTATGAACGATCGCTGTTTATGTATTAAATCTGAAAGCTTTTAGTCAAGTAAACAGTTAGTGAAAGCTAAATAACACATGTCACGAACGGGGGTGAGTTTTCAGAGTTTTGTGTGTGTTCACTATAATTTGTCTTCATAGCGAAAAATACGCTTCTTGTTCTCTTTGACGGAAATAATTGAAAAATCTTTCTTTGGTGATATTTGTATCAATTTACAATAAAATAAGTTAATAAAGTGATATTTACATCCTATAAAGTTGATTTACAAAGCATGATACTAAAACATGTGCTGCCATAAAAAAATTAACTAAAATTGTTTATCAAAAGAAACTTTGAATAAATTGATTATACAGCAGAATATTGGATATAAATTTACGAAAGTACTGCAGGTATATTGACCCAAAAATTGCATCTGTAGGCAGATAAAGCACTTCACTAATTTCTTAAAGTCTATTTTTCCATGAAAATCTGTTCCAATTGAATTGAATCAAAAATCGGTATCGAAGTGCTTGCCAACAAGATAATGCGAATTCTATCTCATACACCGCACAATATAAAACCCGCTAACGTAAATGTAGCTTCAAAAAGCGAAGAGTAGCAATCTAGCGGGGAATAATTTTTCCGTGTGATTGCGATGCGATGTTTTGGCGCATCGTTCGACAAATAGCCCCCGTCGCAGTCTGCAGGGCGGTCTGCTGACGTTACAATTTCTGCCGTTCTACGAAGCTGGTATCTAGAAAAAATGTCGAGATTGGCGAATGGAGCTGCGGAGCCTTGGGGTGTCGGCCGCCGATTCGCCGCGTTGCAACGCGGAGATTGTGCCGTCTGTTTTGCCTGCCTCTTAGCATCTTATTTCCGCACAGAAAAATTGCACAGGGACCAAAATTTTATTCGCAAATTGTTTCAAATATTAAATTTGTTCCTTACTTAGGAATAGTAGCAACTCTAAATTCATATAACAAGTTTTAAATATAAAAAAGAAAGAACATAGGTTTCATAAAATATAAAAAAATTATAACCTAATGAAAGTCAACGCTATCTAGTTAGTAGTTAAATAACTCATTCTCATTCTTGGAAACGTTCTCTAACTTAATAAACGACAAGAGTAGGAAGCTTCGCGTGAAAGTTGAGAGCGTATGCTATCTCATGCAAATTGCGGCAGATTTATCATAAGACGTCTCCGTAATTGCGACGTGAGGAGATATGGCGGGACAGCTTGAAGCCACTCTGCAGAAAAAATGGCAATTAAAGGGGCTCGAGCACTGCGGTCGCGATGTGCGTACCGCCGCCTCAAGACACACGACAAGCAAAGGGCGTGGAGCAATACCACAGACTACACAGTAGAGCGGAGAGAGAACATCCGCAACCGCTATTGCACTCGAAGCGTTACAAAGCTAAAAGCAATACAGTTATTTGATTTTAGTTGGATGTGTACCGTGTTCGTGCTCCTTTGACACATGTCAAAGTTGTATATTTTGAAACGGCGCATCGTCTTTGTTTTCGATGTTTATTCGAGATTGAAAATATTATTTATTTAGCGTTGCATTTCTTCCATTTACTTAATGTCATCCAGCGAATTTATGTATAATTTTCTATACAATTGAATATACTGGTGACAGTTTCTTTTGCTAAAATAAGTACAACATATTTAATGATCAGGCTAAATAAAATAAATATTCGGTGTTATGCAAACGTCAGGAGTAAACGAGTGTAATTTTTAATATTTTTTCATATTCTTAGAAACCAATTAGTTTGATAATGGCAGTGAAATAAAAATGTTATGCAACACTTCATCAGCTTCATGCTTTTCCCCTATAGCAGGGTAGGCAGAGAAAATCTAGAGGCAACTCCGTGCTACGGTCGAATTCGAAGTATCGACACTGTTGAGTTGATTGTTTGTTGTGTGAGTAGTTGATGTCCTCAATTTTTTATTAAGTTAATCATTTTATTTGTAATGTATTTTAACAAAATGTTAATACAGCAGAGCTTTTAAAATAACTACGATTTATTAAAGATTCTTTGTATATGTTTTATGTGCACTTATTTATATTAGCTTTTATATTGCTTGATCCAAAATGAAAGTAAGTTTTCAAGAAACTTCCTATATTATTGATTACAAATGTACTCTAGTATGTTCTAAAATATCATAAAACTTGAAAGTTTCTTAACTGTTAAGAGTATTAAATAAAATTCAGCATACAACGCCAGAACAAGTTTATATAGACAATCGGCCCCTTGCCAAATCTTAAAGTCTTTAAGTAAATCGTGTTAAAGAAATGAAACAAAAACGCACGAACGTCCTGCCTTACATTTTATATATTTATAAAAGAAAAAAATATATATAAAATTTCCATAATGTATTTCTAATGTACAAAATGCAAGAAAAAATCTTCTGTTCTCTTAACAACAATAACTGTTATATAATCGGAACATCTTGCTTATTAATCGTATTAAAATATTGCCGTTGAAAATAAAATGATGAATTGCCGTATACTCGTACCTTTAATAGTACAGGTTTCAATTGGTTATTTTTTGGGACATTCTATTAGGTAATAAAGCTACAGAATATGTAATTAATCAAAATATGAGATATGAAAAGTAAATCTAGGTATATTATGCCTAAATTAATGATGTCTTGGCCCAGAATTGAAATTGCAATCATCGAATGCAGAACATATTTTCGTAGTATGTTTGTAGTACAGAAACGTCTTTAAGTATTATATAAATGAAAGTTTTAAAGAAAAAAAGAATTTTATTTTCTATTACGGTTTTAATATAAACGGGTGTCAATAAGAGAATGTCATACTCTAGCACTGATGAGCTAGTAAATTGTAAGGACGACCTATCATATACGATGACACCCCATTAACCCTCGGTCTAGCGGACTTACTCCGCCAAAATGTCTTGAGATGTAGCTGTACGGCATTGCACACTTAAGTACAGCATAATATGGATGAAAATTTTGTTTTGTTTATAATTAAAATACATCTACAGAAGCAAGTTTGAAAATTTAAAAATGAATTATTTAAATAGGGGCCATCTTGGCGCAATGAGACTGCGAAAGTCACACGACTTTAAGCATGATTGGTTGTGGGTTCGTTTCCCACTCGAAGGAATTATTATATAAAAAATATGTTAATTTTGGATGCCTAATACAAAGCGCTGCTTTGAGTTTCACCACTCAACAGGCAATGTCACAATTTCGGGAGGAAAGTGGAGAACGGAGTGTCTTGACACTAGGTGGGACTGGCTACTACCCTGCTATGCGGGACAAAGCGTGCGGCTGCTAAATATTTCAATATGTGCATTTAAATTATTTATTCAAGTGAAATTTGTTTAGCTTCAATAATAAGGTAGGTAATAACACTACTAAAATACTTCGATAACAACATTAAAAGTATGAACTATCTTCTGCTAGTAAAACAAATGATTTGATATAGTTTCTAAAGTACCAAGTACTTTAGAAACTATAAGCTAATAAGGAGTAGAATTGGTTGTAGTTATTTTAAATCAATTACTAAAATTTTTTTTTTTATCAAGCCTAATAAAAGCAATTGGAATGTGTGTTTGTAATATTAAAATAATTGCTTTTAATTTATAATAATATTTTTTAAATTAATAATAATATTTTTTACAATTTTTGTCTGTTTGTTTGTTTCTTCCGGATAATCTCTGCAACAGCTAGAATCATTTTAACGGTATTTTTACTGGCAGCTAGCTGATGTAATAAGAAGTAACTTAGGCTACTCTGATTTGAAAACTCCAATCGGCGGAAGTCGCAGGCAACGCTACTTTTAAAATATAAATATTAATTATATCTCATCTCATTAATTATATATCATCAAACATTAATACTTACCAATATTATTTGTAAGTTAAAATATAGCTACGCAAGAAGTAAGAAGGTAATATCGATTCCTTTTGAAGATGCATCTCAAAATTACTTAATCCATTCATGATTGCCTTTCAAATTTAACCCACGTCACCATGTGCCAATTTTAGCATTAATAAAATGACAAAACGCGACCCAGGCTGTCCCGCCATCCATCACGACTACGTCAAGTGTTGTATGAACGATTAAAAAAACTGTAGCTAACTGATGTGCCTCGCAGATAGGGCAAGTATTTCGGGACGGTAAATTTTCTACGAGGGTACGATTAAATATTAAATTCGTACGGTATTTCGACCTGGATAAGCGTGGGTGCGTCCCATACCCGTTCCACCCGTGGCCACATCCGGCTGGAAAACAAATATGTTTAATTTTTATTACAGCTATAATTATACTTCTGATTTAAGCCATTTTAGAATATGTTACGCTCAATACATGCAAATGTAAAACATTTTGTTGTTGTTCAACTGAATTCACAAATCCTATGTAGATAAATAATGTTTTATAGTAAAGGGAAGTAGGTATGTTTTGAATTTATTGAGCATAGCTAGAGACTGCATTTTCAGTCACTGTATAGTGATGAGTCCTTTATTCTTCTTGATTGTACAAAGTAAGTTATGTTTTATCACTTTTCATAGAATTAAAGATGATTTAAATTATTATCATCTAAATGGTTGCATTATGAAATTTGGCATACTTTAATATTATTCTAAATGGAGGAGTTTAGAAGGTCAACAGTTTTATAATAATGCATTACAAATATATTAAATTACAAAGTGAATAATAAAATACTACCATACCTTTGACATACACGTTACTTTTACAATGCTTATTTAACTTCGACGGTCTACAAGAATTATTAAATACTAACAACCCACTCACGGCTTCGCCTGTGTATTCTAGACGACTACAACTATTTCGTATCGCCCGCCCGAATTCTCACACAAATCACAAACTTTACTTAAATTTTGAATTTAAATTTGTTGTTACTTTCTTATTTGTAAACCGATTGCAATAAAGTAAACACTAAGTTAAGGGAAGTTTACCAAAATACAATAGTAAAAATTTCATTTGAATCAGTTAAGCCGTTTATGAGATTAGCGTGTAAAAGCACACAGAAAAACAGTTAGACTTACTTACATACAGATAAACAGAAAAGAAAATTAAAAATATTTGTTTTAGGCTCTATTTCATTAATAAATGCCCCCAATCATGTTTTTTCTATTACATATTCCTTGTACAGACAGCAATCAGTTTCATTTCTATTAAATGAATAGATATGAACATATCTAATTTCAGGCTGACTTTGCAAGTTTCATGTTTTTAAGTACTAAGATAAACAACTGTTATAGTTTCGGCAGAAAATAAGTGACGCTTAAAAGTTGTCCTTTAAAAAACTTTTAAAGCTCCTTTTAATCCAATACAGCACATGATAGGCTGTAGGCTGAATGTAGTATAAAATTTTCATTTTTTTTTAGTGTCTAACTGCAATTTAAACTACCATGACGTTACGTCGTTGTAGCTTAGCCCAAGCACTGGAAATTTTCAAATATAATACCTACTGTTAATAAAGTGAATTTGTAAACTTATTTCGAAATTTTCCCTACAAAATTACAAAATATATATATATGATAAAGTCAAATTGTTTACAGTTCTGTGAAGAAATACATCAAGTATTGATACAATTCTAACTAATATTGCTACAATTTATTCTAACAAATAACATTTTAAACTATCTATCAACAAATAAAGAATATTATGCGACAAGATGATTAGGTTCCAAAATGAATAGTTTGACGAAGGTTCGTCGAAGTCAGTACAAATAACATAAACAAGGAACGACAAAGTTACTAGAAGGCACGTCGTGTGCGAACGCGATAAAGCTTTAATGATTGATATATACTCGTACGTCTCTGTTGAAACTAATGACAGGGTGAGGGTGTTGACTTTCAAGTTATTAATTAATAGTGCTATTATTTTAGCAAATTATATATTCTGTCGTATGCGAGGCAGCGGACATGATGATAGGTTTATCAATGCGTGATTGCGATGCATAGCTGATGTCTATATGGATTGCTTATTCATATTAGTCAAAGACTTCGTTAATTTCAAATGAAAAAAATACAAGAAATGGTAATTATAGTTTCGTTTCAAGTATTTTTGAAACAACTCGATTATATGTTCTTATATCTTCACATATACATTTTGTAGCAAAAGATACAAATTTATGCTCATACAAATTTATGATCTTAATAATATTAAATAAAATACTATATTTGTGTATTATTTATATACTTTTGGTTCAATTATTTATTTTATTTAAGATAAGATTACTTTGCACTCTGTCCAATTAATTTTGTCAATTGAAATAACGCTAATACCAAAGTTTGTTACAACAGTATAAAAAAAACTACGACAAATACGTACATGAGTAAATACGCTTGGACGAGCTTGGATCCATATGGGCGCAGATAAATATATATGTTTTTATAAGAACCAAATGTGCTGTATGTATTTTCAAATTACGTTCAAATTTGTACCAAATAAAAAACATTTTTTATATTAAACCCGACTTACAAATTGTTGCAAATTATTAAGATAGTCAAAATATAAAACCTTACATGACGACGAAAGCAATTGTTGACAAGAACTAAGAAGGAATTTACAAAATGCACGAGAGAAAGCCAAGTTATGAGGAGGCCCCAACATGATTAAATGCAATTTCTTTGGAAAGTATGCTCGCCGTTCTATGTAGAACTTTTGCTTTCAAACGCCGTTTTCTAAAACTCCATGATGTTCAAACGATTGCGGATGTAAAGAATGCATATACGTATATTCATATTTTCATCATTATCACGTTAGAAAATAATATTAAGCTTATATTTTTGATATAAACATATTCATTTTGTTTTTTAACACTTTTTTTAAAGTGTTAATCGCATACTTAGAAAATTGAAAAAGACATATTTCGAAAACGTATAAAGTTTTTTTTTTATATAATCTTTGGGTAGCCGAAATTTGTAAAAATCTCTCTACAGAGATGCTAACAACAAATATAAGTTGTAATAAGCGTATAAGAATTTCGACGTAGCTGGATGTAGAACGCATGGCTTAGCGGTCAGGGCGCTTGAACGGTTTTCAAGAGGCGCGGGTTAAAATCCAAAGCTGTGTTCAAATTTTTATACGTTTTCTATTTATGTTTTTTTAAATATTTATTTTGGTTTTCCTAAGCGCATAAGTAGCATCTCATTTAGATCTATTTTATACATGTTCTGCGTTAAATCAAAGAATATAATGGAATAATATAATTTGTTACTATATTTTACGTTTTTAAAACCTGATATCATATCAACTCATTGTTAAAAAAGCTGATATATAATAAAAATGTAATCCCCTAAGTTCCAGACATCGACGCTAGTCGTCACTATTGTCGTAAATATTGAAGTTGAGAACATTTTTCTCGTTATCGGTGAGGGAAATCATCTAAAGAGTTGCTTTATAATGAAGGTAAGTCGAGATGAACAGATGTAGCAAGTGACTTATGGGCGGGACGGAGCTCATAACTAGCGTCCAGCGGCGCATAAGTCCCGCGACCGCAGAGTGAAGCTGTAGCCACAGTTCGCATTATTCACGGCTATGTTATATACCGTATTTTACCTTTAATTAACGACATACTACCTGACTTAGTCGCTGACATACTGCTTAGCGCATTCATCATATTTTGTAACAAATTTTATAAAATTATATTTTTAAAAGACAAAATCCAGATCATAAGGATTTTTTTTTTATTTCAATACAAAGATTTCATGAATTTATTATTATATAAATAAATTCATGAAATTATATTATAAATTGTAATAATTAATCTTTCGAACAAGTTGAATAACAAACTATTTTATCATTTTTAAATATTTATCAAAACAATATTTCACTATAATATTTAGTTCTCACTCAGATTTCACTTTTATTCACTGTTTGATATTTAAGACTTCATTTATTGACAAAGTCTAGACAGATAATGTAAGTTTGCCTACGATATGAAAAAAGTACTAAGGTACTTTTGTACTGCAATGTTAAGACATTTCTTTTGGAGTATTTGCAAAAATGATTTTTCCACGACTGATCTTTAACGATATTGACATAAGTATTATGTGACTGATTAGAATCATATAGGTACAAGCTTTGTTGAGGTACCAGAGGTACTATACCATACTGTAATTTTTGTGACTGATGAATGAGTAATTTTATATTATTTTTTTAAACTTAACTTTTAAAAAAGATTGATTACTTAAAGGTAATTTTAAAATATCTAATAGGTAAGTTTTGATTTCTTAAAATTAACTAAAGAGTATAACTGTATCAAACTTAAGATATTTATTAATTTCTAACCAAAAATTCGAACTATTTATTGAGCTATCCTATTGCTCTTCCAAATTATTCGCAAAAAACAAACCAGTATGTCCAAATATGCTGTGCTTCCTCTATATAGATATACGAAACTCTATAAAATATATAAAAAAATGACTTCATCAGTAATATGAGCGTATTCGATAATTTAAATCACAATATTCTACACAGCACTATCCCTAGAAAAGGCGTACAATTTCATTAAACCCACCCTAAATAGTTAGAAAGAACTTTGTTATTTGGCTGTCAGTCAGCTTTAAAAGCCTGGCAAAGTTGGAACAAAGTAATTAAAAAAACACAAAATACTTACAAAGTCGGAAGTCGGGCTCTCTTCAGTTAAATTACTTGCGATTACACCAACAAAACGTTTAATGAAACACGTTTAAATCGCACCAAGTGGGCACGCGGCCGTCGCACCTCCTACCCGCCTTGCCGAGAACGCTTAACGTGAACTACGATTTTTGTTACCATAGCTTACTTTTTTCGCAACGAAACAATTATCTTGCTATGTATTTAATTGTTTTATTTTCAGCTTCACGCTTTTTCCCGCTACCACGGAAGTCAGACCACGGAAACCTAGTGTCAAGACACTCCGTTCGCCACTTTGCGCCCTAGAATTGTGTGTTGGGTGGCGGAATTAAACGCCGTGCTTTGTTTTTGATACTAGAGCGGACGATGAAAATATTTATATATTATCATTCCCCCGAGTGGGAATTGATCCCACAACCAATTCCGTTTTCTGCCAGACGTTCTGCCCACTGCGCCGCGATAGCCTTTATGATATTTTGGCAAAACAAATTAAATATTAGTGGACCATCATATTTATATAAAATATCGAGATTATATTTCAATACGTTAGCTAAATAATAAAGTAAAATATGACAAAGACATTAACGTCTTATGCATCTCTAGACATTTCTATAGCATATTTTATTAATTTAAAATTACAATTGTATTTAAACCTTAATATATTACGAAGATGCTTATTTCATTATATTTAAGTCATTACGTCTCTTTAAGTTGGTTTAAAAATGTTAATTTCATAAAATTTTCTACAATATGCAGTCTCAACAATATGCTATCATTAATTAAATTTTAAGGCAAAGTAATTTGTATGCTTTAAATTGTAGTATGTAATACAATTTGATTATTATTAAGTACTTACATGGCTAAAGTTTCTTTTTTGTTTTAAATGGATAAATATGTATGAATTATAAATAAAATATAAGCAAAAGAGCTTCTGAATAACAAGTATAAGCTAAACAGAACTGTTTAGCAAAGCTTTTTTCTTAATATAATTCAATTCAATAAAATCAATATTTCAAAAAATTATAGATGTGTAAAAGATATTCCAGCGATCCTGGCACAATGGAACAGAGCCTGACTGAGTAATCGTTGTGGTTGTGTATGGGGGACCCACAAAACCATCATTTGAGATAATTATTTTTAAAATTATTGTCGTATCCTTAATCTGATAAGCGAAAGCGCAGCGTTGAGTTCCACCACTCAACACGCAATGTTTCATTTTCGGGAGGAAAGTTTAGAACGGAGAATCAAGATAAAAGATTCTCTCTGCCCACCCTGTTATGTGGAATAAAGTTTCAGGCGGAAATATAGGGATATAATTTATTTATTTATTAACATTTAAAATAATATTTTGTAATTGTTCTTAAGACCATTAATCTTAAGAACAATCTACCTTAGTTATTATCAGTTTAACGGTATCAGCAACCCGTATATAAATGTAATTATAAACAAATAGTATAGCAAAAAACCAACTGCTTTATATTGTGCTACGAGTTGAGGTAGAATTTTAAAACAGTTGATTGATTTATTTTATTTTTAGACACAAGCTTCGCGCACTTCACGAATCGATTTAAAGACACTGCCTATAGCATTCATACATTTATAATGTTTGTATCTTTTATGAACGTGTAAAATTGGTTCTATTGATTTGCAACTATGGCTTGTTTTCTGTTTAATATAATAAGACTGCCTTATAAGTAAATAAGACTTCGTTTTCGGTTATTACACAACAAAATTTGTTATTTAATATATGCTTAAAAGATTATAAAACCTAATAAAAAATTAATCTTCTAATATAAAAATCCTATATTATATGGTGAATTATTAGCTTACTTGATAAAATATTAAAATCTACCTAGAAAGAGCTAGAATAATTTTGCATTTTCACCCTTTACATACATTGATGTGAAAGACATTTAAATGTCATTTCATAAATTATAATAATTTTGTATGAAATTTACAACCAAAACGTATTAAATCACGCCGAGAGAGTCAGTGAAATCGGTCCGTATAAATATGTAAGCGAAGGAAACCCTGACGTCTGCGTTCCGCTACGTCGGTGCGGTAACCGTGTCAATTAACTTGGCCGCGATGACATATTAGTCTTTGTTCCCTGTTCTCTTCATTCCCTACCCACTACTAGGTACCCACTCACTCACAAGAAACTATACCTACAGTAATAAATTCACCTCGCTATTACATTTTCAATTCCAGCAGATTAATATATTCTACGGTAACGCTTTATTTTTAATGAAAAAATATATTGAAAAATATCACGTTGGATTCGCACCAGATGTTTAACAATTAAATTCCATGAATCGATCATAAATGAAATAGATCCACTGTAAAAATAAAAAGTTTAGTGACTGTCAATGTCAAACAAAGAAGATGAAAAAAGTTTTTTCTCTCAATTCCATTTTCTTTCACGATTCCTCTTTCACAGTCTCTAAAAGTTTTCAAAATAAGAGGTTTTCGCGAGAGTCTCAATTATCGATAAAGACGATATTAAAAATTCGTTTGTTTTGTTCTTAGGTTGCGCTTGGAGAGCGGTGTCCCCTTTTTTCTATTGTTTGCGTAAGAAGGGGACCAGAAGAAATTTGAATTTCGGACCGCCAGTACAGGCGGAATCAGCCGATTTTGCGCGTCGTTTATCATGGCGGATAATTAGGCGGCGAAAAAGTTATTACCGCTGACTGAGAAAATATTGTTTACTCCGTCCATCAGATAGTGTAAATTGAAGCGAACTACATTTGCTTCTTAATTTAACTTCCACAAAGGTAAATGTTTAATCACCAGATAAACTCTGTATCGTATTTGCAATCGATAGATCGGTTATCATCGGAGGACCTATAGAATCTGAATTTACATAGATAGTTGCCGTTTCGTAATACCATGATAAAGGAACATGCTCTAAATTTATTCGTGAGCATTATAGTGTACCTAACATGTATGAGGCAGTGCTCCCTTAATGTATTCATGTAATTCGCATAGCCGGCATCCCCTTTGACCGGCCACGCAACACCGCATGGGCTGCCCAGATAGAGTAATATAACGTCATGTTTTAAAACCATCCATCACGTTTAATGTCCATATAAAAGAATTAGCTAGAATGCCGTCTTTTCCAAAATTATATAGATTTATAACTTTCGAGCAATAGTAATTAAACAATTCATTAATACTCCCCATTTTGGACGTGTTATTATTACGTTAAAATTATATATATATATATATTTTTTATTTAGAAAAAGAAAAGACTCAAATGTATCACAACACTACTAACAAAAATAATTGCATGTATAGAAAAAGATTTCGTAATTTACTTTTTTTTTAAATCAATTGACTCCTCAGAACTTTAAAAATACAAAAGCTGGAGTATTTTATCCATGCCCAGTCGGAATAAAAGCCCAAGTGCTGCTGCTTGAATGTAAAAAAAGCTGTGCTAGCGAGGCGCGTCTGAAACCAATTTACATTAAATGCGGTTGGCTCTTCTAGTGCTACCTCACATTTGCTTAAATCTACAAAGCCGGATTATGCTTTCTCAAAACTGACCGCGTTTGTCCTTACGTGGTATAATCGAAATGAAAATACTACAATTATTCTCTTTCGAGGGAATTATATGAATTCTATTTACCTTTCAATTTTATGAAAGTTGTTAAAATGTTTCCTTTCAATATTATGCCAGGTAATATGCATATTTACCTACTTTGCATCCGTTTTTATAAAAGCGTTATTAGATTCATACGGTGATTGTTATCTTTATATGTACAAAATATATGAAAAATTGTTAATTTAATAATTAAAAATAATTACATAAGTATATTTTCTTTTCTATATTGTATATATAAGTGTTTAAAAATATAACTTTGAATTTAAATGAAATGCTTAAACATACAACAAATAGTAGGTACCTAAAGCTTCCTTTCGATTCGCACCCTGATATTCATTATGAAGTAGGAAATTCGTCAAAACATGATTGTCTGCTGCGGAAATTGTGCATTCTGTCTCTAGGAAACGCACGAATTTCAATTTTAACACGCTCTCCGGCTTTTAAAATATCTACGTAACTAAATAAATGTATATATATATATATATATATATATATAGCTTATTATACGATATAACAGAATCGTGTCGTAATTATATTATGTCCATATTTGAATTTGTATGCTAATGAAATAGCATAAATTAGCATATAGTTGAATTATAACTTATAATCACACATTTTCACAACTCTCTTATATATAATGTACTCACTAGAGAGTAAAAAATCATTTTAATACCATATTTACATACTTATATATAAGTTATTACGAGTTAGGTGGAGAACCCGTAAATTTTAATATAAAAAAAAAAATGTTTTTGCAATACTATTCATACACGACGTTAAGTAAGTATGCTTCGACGCTATTAGTAGATATGAAAAACGTAATTTTTTAAAAGAATAAAAATATAATATTAAGACTAAGTTAAGTCTACGCAATGGTTGCAAGATTGAAAATTATTAAATAGAGAGAACATTTGAAGCTTTAATCCTGTAGTCGAGAAGCCGTGCGTTTTATATCAAACTTTGTCTCTATTTCTGCTTTCATATATTTATTTTATTCGTTTAAGAACTGTCCAGCTTTCTATAAACTTTGAAATACTACTTCGTTGGAAAAAGAGTTTTCGAATCCGTTTCTAAACTTGTTATACTTTCATGCTTTTTCCTTTAATTGCTATCGAGTATTCGTTTCATATTAATTTGATTTAAAATTGTTACTCTATTAGATATATTTACAATACAGGTATGTAATTTAATAATATTTTTAGTACAATATATTTATATGAAATATATATATATCATTGAATTAGAAGAATATACGGTAATCAACGTAGCCGGATGTAGAAAGCATAACTTAGCGGTCAGAGCGTTTGGACGGTTTCCAAGAGGCACGGGTTCGAATTATACGTTTTCTAAAAATGTTTGTAAATTTCCTAAGTGTTTGAATAACACTTTAAAATGTAAAAAATACGGTGCTATAATTCCGGATTTAATAAAAAAATAACGAGAAGGAAACGCAAATCGACGGAACATGTAGTAGCTGGATTCAATCAGAGCGCTATAGAGTACGGGCGCTCTTAAGATCACAGCCCGCATACTAAATTATTAGCCCTTAGTTATTTATGCATCATGAGCCAACATCTTAATAGCGAGCGAGAGTTATGTCCAGCCTAAAATAATATTTTGTGTAAATGTTTGAAAATAAACAAGCGGCGTCCGACCACGTTGCTTTACACTCGCAATATGTAGTTATTTCATTGTGCAAGGGTCTTTGTGGCGATTCAAAGTACGAATAGGCTCGATAAAGTAAGGTTTAATTTCCAATTTATGTTTTGCCGCAGTATAACAAAATTATAGTTAGGAGCTTACCTTTGGATGTGCTCTTCTGGGAAAGGCGACTTTGGGATCAATCTGTAAATAAAATATGCAAGTTATTACAAAATATATTAACAGTAATTACAGTATGTGATTATTGTATAATGCATTTTAAAAGACTTCCTAAACTTTGATAAAATAAGATAGCATTCAATAAAAGTGGATTTAAAATTGTCTTAAAATTTCTAATGTACCCACGCTACTCTAGAGACAGTTTACTCAGCTCAAACACCAAGCTCTATCATATAACCTAAGGAGAGCATTAATATATTAAATACTTAGAATGCGTACATACAAATTACAATACAAATATTTGTACGGTTTGTAGACTGGAATAAAAATATAAGACAAATACTGTTTTCTTTTTTTAATTTTGTGAAAGCAGAGTTAGTTTTATTGCTTTTTATACGTAGCCTTATGAAAAACGAAAATAATTATCTATTAACTAATAAAATGTTATAACTAAATTGGTTTGAAGAGAAACTAAAAGGCACAGCTTTTAAACTATTTGCTATCCTGGTCGTCCTGGCAAGGACATCAGTTTCATACTACGAAAATCTTATATTGAAAGAAGGAGAAAGTGGGTCAAAAGGCGTTGAAAGGCGTACTTACACAGATTGATTGACCTGTGACACTAATAAAAACATGTTAAAATGTACAAATTTACCAATGATTCTTATTTTATAATATCAATGAAAACTAAACTAACATATCAGTTGCATATTGCAGCTTTACGTATCTAATTAGTTCAAATTCACCAGATAATAATTACAATACCGCATGTATTTGACCGCACAGTACAAGTTTTGGCTTTAGTTTTAGTCTGATGATTACATTAAATATATTTACGAAAAAAATATTGAGGAAGTTAAGAAAACAGGAATAGAATATGAAACTATTTTTTTTATAAGTTTTGTGATTCTTTGTTTGTCTGATTTTAAACGCGATTCTTTCGAACTACTGACTTTTTCAGTTTTTGAACCTGGGCAGGCCTTAGGGTATAATTTCAAAGTGTAGAATCATAATAGACCAGTTAAACTATAAGAAATAAAGCAATGTGCAAGTTATTACAATTATTAACAAAAGTAGTTGAATGTGATGAACATTGTACTTTGATATATAAAAATAAAAAATCTGGAACCATATAAGTCCAGCAAAACTCTATGATAGAAGTAAAAATAAAATATAGTATGATAGGCAAATTTCATTGATAAATAGCTTTGAATTTTGATGCCATCGTGGCGAAGTGTGACAGCGTTTGACTGTTAAAGCAATGGTTATGGGTACGATTTCCACTAGACGAAATATTTATTTATTTCAATTGTTTTTACTTTTTACCCCCGGTAATGTGGAAAAAATACAATCATCTGGAACATCACATTTTGAAGTCCAAAAAATAAGATAACTACTAAAGTTTTATTATAGTTTTATGTACAACTTTCAATTTCAGCAGGTGGTAAATGATAGTAATATATCATAAATTCCATGCAAGCATAGCTGCGGGTATCAACTAGTTAATAAATAAATAAGAACTAATACGATAAAGTACAAATTTAGTCGTGGCGTAGCTACCACGCGGCAATGGCTCTAAACAAGTAGAAATTAGGTTAAATAATAAAAAAATATGAATAGAGGTTTTCTATCAAGTTGGTAATAATGCAGATTGAAGATTTTATACAAATCTTAAATCGTAAAAATAATGTTTTGGCTACAGATAATTTTTCAAAATAATATTTTTATTAAAATAAAAAGTAGCTTCACGCTTTATCCCGCATAGCAGAGTAATCAAAGATAACTTAGTGTGAAGACTCTTCGTTCTCCACTTTGGGCCAGAATTCGAGATATTGCGTATATCACCGAACTTAGTCTTGCACCGGAGCGAAGGAATGGAAATTTCTCCGAGTGGGCAACAGTCAGACTGCAAAGTGTACCACTGCAGCATGATGTCCTCAAAAATTTAAATGTCAAAAAAACTAAAACTTATCATTTTGTATCAATTTACATTATTGCTTATAGATATGTTTTTTCTAATATTACTAACTTTCACATTACTAAAGTTGCTGAAGGAACAAAACGTAACATATATAAAGGGTACGTCAACAGCACTAAGGAGCTAGCCAGTTAATTTTAACTTAATGACTCGAGCACGAAAAAATCACTCAGGCGTTTCCGCCCCAAACTAATCATGGCCGCACGTCCGGTCGGGAAGAGCGCACGATAAATTCGCATCGCCTGTGCTGCACTGTCCATTCCTAAAACCCCAGCAAAAAAACATCGGACTGAAAATCCTCCACCGTAGTCCTGTCACTCGATTTCTCCTCTCGTCTTTTTCATGTAACCAAGCGCCACTATTTCATACGTGCCACTGTTTAAGCCCTCAGATTTTCTCCGGCAACGAGCGGTCGCTCTGCTCTTTTTTCTCGTATCTCGACGCGCCGCTGACCGTTATAAACGCAAAATATAAACCCAAAGAAGCTACCTTTGACATTTTTAGAGGTAAAACGTTTCATTTCCACTTGTACTAGCCGTTTTGTCAACCGGTTTCTAAATCCTGTTTGGTTTTTTGTTATGTTTAATAACATGTTAAAACGTATACGCTGGGGTAATCTTCCCGCATTTTATGGAATAAAGTCATATGGGAAATTTGTTTGCAGATTGCACTTGTTGAAATAGAAAAAGTAAATATTGATTGTTTAAAATTGTATGCACTTTGTATTTATTCTTGCTTTAATAAGTTTAATCAATACTTTGTGTGTCAACTATTTTATAAACATTGTTACTTATTCAGATAAATCGGATTAATAACAAAACATTACTATTTGAACTGTTGGCTAAACTTTTGAGTGAATATTTTTAAATTACATATATTCTACGTCATCGTGTAGATTATATGTAAACTACGTTGTGTATACAGTAGCTTGTGACGAGTGTATGCAAATGATATTATATCAAAATTTCTAAAGTAGCTTAATTGTATTCACAATGGATACATGAGCCGTAGGCATCAACGTCTGCGTAATGACGTACCAAGCGTGAGAGAATAATTTAAAAGATTTTGCCCAAGAGGACTGCATTATTACAATATCAGAGAAACGGCTTTACAGCGTCATTCATACATTCTTAATTATTTAATTATCTTTTGAGTGCGCTACGGAATAACGCAGCTGCAGAAAATCCGTTGTAATTTGATTAAATTGGATTTTCACTCAAGAGAAAATTCATTTTTATAACGATATTGCATTAGCATCAAGGAGGATAACGAACGAGACCCACAGAAGTGCACGGGTCCTATTCGGTAAAATAATTTCTTTATTCGCCTTCACGGAGAACCGTAGTTAAGCCCCCGGTAGCCTTTTAAGCGTCTCACGCAACCAATTTTGTTAAGGCTGTAAAATGACCACGAAAGTATACAGATCAAACAGAAAAATCATAAAACCCCAGATGGTGGCGCTAAAGCGATTAAGCGGGTCGATGATAAATTTTAACGAGTTATTTTAATGGAAGTGATCGCAGTCAGTGGCTAGCCGGCAGCCTGTATTGATAGAAAAATAAAACGAACTTGCAAAAGACTGCTCCGTCCGTGATTTCATGCGCTTTTATTTTAAGATTCTCTGAGAACTTTGAAAGATAATGACGTTCACATTAAACAATTTTAAGCTATTTCTAACAAGATAAATTTAGTTCTTTTATTTACTTCAAAAACTGTTTGAAAAGCATAAGTTATTTTATATATTGGCTATTTAATTAGAAACTTCTTCAGGAGCAAGCAATACCTTAGCGATTTACACTCGGGTGTTTGGATTGTCGTAAAGAAATTATATTTTCATACAAGTGTCATAAAAACCTGGTCAAAAAGCACCCAAAATTGACAGCGAAACATCGCTATCATACGAATGTGACATTTTGATATGGGACCATTTGCGTGATTACAATCGACGCAGTGGCGCACCCTCCTTAGCCGACCTCCCCCTTCCAACAACTTCCCTTACGATAAAGATTGACATCATCGCTTTTAAGTTTCAAATTATCCTAAGTCAGCCCTAGGAAATTAATAAAAACCTACCTTACGCCTCATATAATATAAGCTAGATTCCAAAATATTACGATGTATTTTAGCGTGTCATCGCAAGAAAAGATTGCAGGAGAAAGCACATTAGTGGGATATCACTGTTGGTTGAAAAAGAGCATGTCGCTTTATGTACTCGTGCGATGGCTTCGACGTAAAGCCGATAACGTTAAATTTTATATTAAGTAAACAGTCGATATCGATGTCTTTCTATAGTCTCATACTTCATGCAAGGTATTGTTAATATTATAATATTTTCATGCAATTGTCAGGCAAGACGGTATTCATACATTAGTTAAAGTAACCTTTATTAGGTATTCAAATTAACAGGCCTAATGTTGGATGTGATCTCTAAAAGGTGCAAATTCATATCCATCTACGTTAATTATCCTTAAAGTGTATAAGATTTTTGGTATTCGCGATTTTTACACATTTTGAATTTAAACTATTTTAACCGTAGTCCGGTTCGCGTATATTTTTTGGTACACGAGAATACATTTTAGAAAACTTGACATTGCGAACCCTTTGCGGTAGCCCGTGGTCACAGGTAGACCTTTACATTGTACCTTAAGTCTACTTGTGGCCTCGGATTATAGTAAGTTGTCGAGTTTTCTTAAATTTCAAAGCCTTAAATCACTGTACGAACAGCAATAAATAATTTTTCAAATAGTATTATATATTAATAATGAATATAATTTTTTATTAAATAATTTTATGTTTATTTTTTTTTGCTATTATTTCATATGTCCTATTCTTTTCTATATTAGTGATACAAGGCAACTTGCATTACTAGTAATTACTTCAGCTTCACACTTTTTCCCGCAAAGCAGGATAGTCAGAGAGAAGCTAATAACAAAATACTCCGTTTTCCACTTTCCACCCGAAATCGAGACATAGTGTGTTATGTAACAAATTAATTAATATATATTTAGATATAAATTATAATATAAGACTACTTTCTAACCACTAAATATTTGTAATCGACTAGATAAGCAGGCATATAGGCATTGCAAGGCATTTTCATCAAATCATTTCACATAACGGCATTTTCAGGAGATTTTTTTCAGACAGTATTGTATATTCGAATTGACCTTTTTAGAAGTAAATTTTCAATGATAAAACAATTGTTTACTAAAAAGAAAAAAGAATTAAAATTTTAGTTACTTATACTGAGATTGGTTGCTACTTATAAAAAAAGTTTTAAAAAAAATATGAATTGAAAAATTAATATTTTATCGAGTCTTCATACGATAAGTGACCATAGCAAGTAGCCAATATGTGTGAGTTCGATAATGCCCACTGTAACACTGAGCGGGATTACTATCTGAGCCCCGGTGTCAATTCAGTTGCACCTAAACATTTGAACATGGCGCAAATGGATTCAATGATATTGTAGATACCGTGTATGGACGCCACTTGATCCCAGCATGCTCTATATAGCTAGGATTCTGAAAGGAGTAACCGATAATGGTATTGAAGTGTCCGTGCGAATAAATTCGTATTTCAGATATACGAGTGTATTCGTTTTCCTATTTTTAAAGCAGAATTATATTTAGAAATAACTAAATATAATATAGTAGCTTCAATAAATAAATTATGGGAGTTAAATATCTGTTTTAAGTTTAAACTAGGGCTTCCAATCCCACAGTCTGTGTTCAGTCTCGGTATTTGGACTAGGAATTTTTAATCCCGCGGGATTCCGGGTTATAACCTACTCAACGGTATTCCTCATTTATTTAAGTTTTACTATTAATATATCCCAGTTAAATTACCCCGTTTATTTATCACAGAAAATAATAACAAATACAGAAAAAATCATCTACAAAATATATATGATGTTAGTGAGCCGTTAAACATATGTCAATTATCCGAATACTGTTAATTATATTATTAAAATTAGATATAACATTTCATTTCTTCTCTGAATATAATATTTCAACTATTGTTGATCTGTCGCCATTTACTTTGGCCTCAAAATCATCAAGTGAATCATCATCTTAGTACTCCGTTTTTCTCTTGTTTTTTACTTTTTTCTTCCTTTGCCAGTGCATCATGCTGCCGACACGAATCCCATTTGTTTCTTTCTAGTCCTAGAAATCCCGCCGATCCCGCACCCGTAATCCCGCAACGCGCAGGATCGGAAAACGATGCGGTAACCCGCAATACCGAGATCCCGGTATTGGAAGCCCTGGTTTAAACCAAAAAAATCGTAAGTATATTGACAATTACTTGTCCATTATATTACATTAAAACTAATAATTTAAGTATATATTTTGTTAACATTTTGTAAAGTGTTATTCCCACACTAAGGAAATTGAAAAAGACATATTTAGAATACGTATAAAATTTTTTTTTTTATAATTTAAGATTCTGCTCTCATAAAATATATTAAGAAAGAAGTAAAACAAGTAATATTAAGTTATCAATGATTCACGATATCAAGACAAGATATCTTATAAAATTGTTAGATTTCAAGGATAAATTCTAAGTAATTTTATATATTAAATTAAAACTTTGCTTACCTACCAAATCTATTATATCTAAACTAAATAAACTAAATAAATATTTTTAATAAATCCATAAAGGTTCATAATTATAAGTGCAATATAAGCTAAAAATATGTAACGTCTACTCCATTAGCTGTAAAAAATTGTAACGTCCTTATACGTCCTAGACCTCACTGTTCAGTCAGCGACGCGGTTCCTAACTCCTAATTGGAACGAGTTTGGCTGCAGGTGTATGGTGCATTACTTGAGTTGGCTCAAAATTGCAATTGCGCGAATATTTGAGCTATTTCATCTGAAATATTTGATGACATATTGCTATTTCCACGTTATTGTGCACACACGGGCCTTTATGTTAAGATTATAATACTATATACTTCCGAAATGTTTGCCTATGTGTTGCGATTGAAATTCTCCACGAGGCATATTCATTTTTATATGGTCTCCTAACATGCAATTAAATTTAATAATGCCCCGAATAATTATGCTAATCATCAGAAAGCTCAGAATAGTCTATGTTCTAAGGCATGATAGATCACACATCCGTGAACATCTATTCCGTCTAGCATTGGACAGAGCAGAGTCTAGGAAGCTGGCGGTCTACCTTCAGGATTGAAGAGGGATCCAGAGAAGAAAAATATGCATCTTATTAAAGAGTGAAAAGTGGATATTGAAGTCATTTATTATTATTATGTTTTCTACCTACCCGAGTACACTATAAACGTATGTTTACTATATTTTTTTTATAATTTTGAACTAAGAGAATTGAAATAATTAATTCAAATATATTTAGAACTAAAAACACAATCACTTTCAATTGTGACATTAGTTTATAACACGTTATTATTTTGATGTCATCTAATATTTATGTAACAACGATGTTTCGTATGTTCATATTTACATACTAAATATTAGTTTAAAGCATTTATTTTAGAAATTTTAGCCAGTACTATGAAATAAAATTGAAACTATAGAATTGCATGTAACAAAGCACAGAGTTTTTATTAACAAAAACTGTAAATATATATAGTAAATATTCGACCCTGGACTTCTCTGAGGAATATCCTACGTATTATGCCAATTAGGTTGCATATCACAATTTAAAGTATTATAGCTACAGTTTTATTAAGAGTTATTTATTTGAAATGTATTATATTGATTTTGAAGTCCTATATCATAATTATGTTCATAAGATAAGAAATTCTAAAGGCAAAGTAGAATTTGTAACTATTTGTCAGTCTACATATATCTTAACAGAACATAATTGTTTTAATTACAGCTTTCAGTCAGTTATTCCATAAAGAAATATGCAAACAAATTTCAATACGATCGAAAAACACTTGACACGGATTGTTTATAAAGCAGGGTTTGCTTTTACGCCTGTGGAGACATGCCGTAATGAAACCTCGCTAGGGAGGCTCGACAAACGTCATTACTGGGGCACGCATAAATATGCAAGGCAGGTAACGCACATTTTCATGCGACGTCGCAAGAATTTTATCGCTCGTTTAATTCTGTGTGAAAAAATGAGTTTCTTGTCGAGATAACGTCGACAGACGATCACGTGGGAACTGACGGTGCCTGAAGCCCACCGCTTACAATTAAGTAACTAAAAGCTTATTTATACTTTTGTTTATACCGCATTAGTATCTATAAAAGTCTTATTAAGCTAAACATTAATAAAAATTCTTTATTGCACACACTCATTTACATACATACATTTTACTATATAATTATGTACCGAAATCAATGTGCAATGGCCGCCTTACAGGTAACCTCATTAGCGGATTCATCACAAAATAATAAAACAGAGATCCAAAACTAAAAACAAAAACAATTTTATTAACTTAACAAAGTAATAAATACATGCATGCAATACCAAACTAATAATATTTATATAAAATCAATTAATAAATAGACTGACTAAGCATTGCTTTTAATAGTGAAAAATACATCAATCAAATCAATTCAGCCTTTTCCTGTCCACTGCTGGACGTAGACTTCCCCTAGGGTGCGCCAGAGTTCCCGATCCTCCGCACAAAAATATATATTTATTTAATATTACTTTGTTATTTATTTCAATTGAAATTCTGGTTATATTTTATGACGCTTTGATTATAAATTAAGATGAAAATCCTATGCCTCCTAGCATTACAGTAACTAGTGTTTCTTGACTCTACCGGCAAAACAATTGAGGTCAGGTCTAAATGAGCGCCCAATTTTGTACATAATTCTGAAATATATTTATAAGTAAATAAATGACCTAAAACTCAAAGTCAGATAAGTTAAACCTAGAAAGTTAATGCTATTTTTCACATGTAAAATCAAATGTATTTTATTTGACTAGTTAGTTTTGCTTTTGAATTATGATGAACTTATAGTTCAAAAGTGATTACAAATGGATCATATATTTATAAATTCTTCACCAGTTTCTTGGCTTAGACTTACATTACAACTCGCTACCTAATGTAAATAGGATTATATTTAATTTAAATATTTTGAGTAAAATAAAAAATTAATATAGCCATATGCAAGCTATAGCTGGCTGGCAACATTAATATAACGTGATAAGTGACCTTAAAGGGGATGATTGCCTACCATCGTCCGAGCATTCAGATAAAACGATTAGCAACGTAAGCCGACGTTATATACGTCCGGAGCTAAGCTAATTAAAATATAATTACTGTAGGAATAATTAATAAGCTTATGTATATTGTTTTTATGGAAGTAAACATTTTGATGTTAATTTTTTTTTATTTGGACCGAGTGTCGGATATTGGCTGCGGTAAATGTCTCATAACAAATGAAAAAAGAAAAACACTGACTGATAATTTGGCGTTTTGCCTCTACCCAGATAAGCACAATGAAAAAAAAAGATAAAATAACACCTTTTTGGAACTATAATAATAGCTAAATGAATTTAATTTGCTGTAGCAAAAGTAGCAAATGTGTAGTTATAATCATGTTTTAAAGTATAAACTTATTCTGCAATGGCAACTGCATACAGTGGAGAGTACCGACAATGGAACATTGTGGCCGGCGGTCTCGTGAGACGAAGATTACGCACTGTTTGCCCTTCGTCGTCCGAGCACTCGAAAGCGTTTAATGTACACGTTTATTTTATTTCTAGATGAGTCTGTAAGTAAAATTTAAAAATGGAATATGTTTCAGTATTATCTGATAACAATTATGTCCGAATTACTTATGTCAAAAGTAAGTAATTCAATTTTATACTCTAGTTTTATATTTTTTTGTACCGGCTGATTCTACTGATAATTCAAGTTAAAGTGAAAAAAAATTTGATACTTCAAACAGACGTTGAGGAAAAGAAAGAAAAATATACTTGTTTCAAATGAAAATTGAATCTAAAAAGGGTTATATCCATCTAAATATTTTATACAGACCCGATGATAAAAATGTTGTCTTATTTAGAAACATTATGCAAGTATATCACATTTTGTATAGTGTAATATCATGCAAGACTTCCGTCATCAGTTTCCTACACGAAATATTTAGTACGGTATCATTTGCATAAGGAACAAATTGATGAAACCTAACCACGCATCGCTATGGGCTATATAGGTATGGAGATATTACGTAAGTACAATTTTCGCAATTATAAAATAATAAACTATAAAAAATATAAAGGTTTACTAAAAACTAATTTTAACCTTTAATTTCATATAATCCAATGCACATATATAAGCCATTATTTAACACATCTAGAATTAGCTAGTAATCTACGTCCACAAGTACAGACAGACATCCGGAGCAGATATTTGCAGTCAAAACAGACTTAGGGCGCTTCGTGCATTCTGCGCATGTCATTCCTCTTCTGTATTATTTATTAACTCCAACGAGCTTCCGATGCTACTTTATTCCATTGTGCAGCTGTATCCTCGCCGACTTCTGATGTCCGAGCTTTGGAAGTTCGCAGCGAACTGACACGACTACCGGAAACTTTTCGTGCATAGAATGAATACGCCTGTCAACCAAATGTAAACAGAGGAAAAATACTTGATATGTTGTTATACGTGAATCTCGTTTCAACTGCTATTGTTCTATTTCACTTTATTCTTCACAATATTCAAATTTTCCATTTTAAAAAAATTTATGATATTCTAACATTTTTAAAGTTTTATTCACACACTTTGGATATGAAAAACATTTTTAGTAAATGTATAAATCGTTGAATGTAGCGAAATTTGCATCCGCGCCTCTTGGAAACATGTCCAAGTCCCTTACCGCTAAGCCATACATTCGTAGAATTGATGAACAAACGTTTAAAGTTCAATTATATGATAGTTATAGTTCCAGTATATTATGCAAACTGAGAAAATTTCACTTAAACGATAATAATGTTTTAAACATGTGAAGACTACTATTACATTTGTGATACCAAAAATTAAATTTGTCTAAGGGGGCGAAGTCAGCGATGTTATTGGGAGACTGTGGTAGTAAAGGACTCTATATTAAGCATTCCTGTCCCCCAATCTGTTCAGGTGGGCGCGGGACACACTCAACTTCAACTTATTATTTTGGGGCCGTATGCAAAATGTTTGTTTTTCTTCTGTGCCTTCTAATATACATATATTCCATACTTTTATTAAATTTTTTGCAGCGTTTCGTTACTCTTTTTCATGATTTACATGAAAATATAAAACAGATTAAGTTTTTAACATTATGAGAAAAAATACTGAGCCCATTTCATAACGCTGGATATGTGTCACGTGAATGTTTATTGTCTAATATAACTTAAAAATGTGAAGTTATCTGGCATTACAAAAACTCATTTTAGCCCACAAAAAACCGTTCATCATTAATGAACTCGTTATAACGTTAATTGTTGCCACAATCGGCCGAGGCGTGGCATTAAAAGAGCATTAAAAATGTATGTAAACCATTTAAAGATTCCCATTGCGCGGTAGTCGCGTGCGGCCGATTTACTAAAGCTACTGGCCCCGTGCCCGTTAAAGCAGATTATGCTTGAAAAAAAATCAACAGCTCTTGGCGTTATGAGTTAATTTTGGAAGAATAACGTGGGCGTCGGTTAGTGTATCCCTTTATTTGGCGTTCCGGCCGCTCGGTTTGTTTAAACGGGTAATCCAGCGCAAAAACACGTCGAGTCCACATTACGTAGTGGTCCCACAAATGTGTGTTGCTTGCTGTGTTGCCGGAACTTAATTGTCGGACGATAAAAATCACTTAGTATTTTTGTAATAACATCTAGACCTAAACACTATGGAAGTAACATAGTAACTGATGGTTATGTGAGACGTTAGTTATGTACATGCGATCCTAATTCGATGGCTTACTCTAGCTTCGAAGTTCCAAAATAGCTGCTTAATTATTTGTAATATGCACTCGTCAGATTCATAAACAAAATAAAAAGCATTGTAATTGTGTGTTTTAACAAGAATTTCTCTCACGTAATAGAGATGATCTATTAAAAATCCAGAATGAAATTCTTAATAGATGTCGAAAAGTAAAAAAAGTAAAGGCATATGTGTATCTAGTACTCCTGGTCTACAACGTGTTTACAAGTTATGCAATAATTCAAATAGTATACTACAGCAAATTTATGCAGCTGCACGGGAACATACTTCAATGGCTGCATTCAAAAGCATTTTATTTTCATGAAGGTTGGCGACTACCTACTAGTAGCTCATATTTTCAAATACCAAATAATAGAAAACGTTAGATGGCAATTTGAATTTATGATCATAGCAAATTAAATGCATTAAAGTCGAACGTGATTCGGCGGAAAACGCATTGGAATTTAATTAAGCGCTTTTTACACTTGACTACCCGATGCGGGTTTCGCCGCGTGGCTGAGTACTTACGATGTACACTCTCTGTCGCTTTTTTAATCACACACGTACGTGTAAATATTTAATTTTCATAAGCACTGGGCTCTCGGCATTTTCAACGCAAATAATATACGATTCGTAGGGTTTTTTGATGATTCCAGTCTAATTTAGTAAAGGGGAAATATGAAAATAATTTTCATATTTATAGTACAAAATAGTTTTCTATGTCAAAACAAATATTTTAATTATAAGCTATGTTCATAGAGAATATTTGAAATTTGTTAATTAATTAGTTTAATTGCTTTTCAATAATACGTTGGCTTTAACTAATACAAATTAAATTGCAGTATTGTATATGGATATATGTATCTCCAATCCAATCCAATAAAAAATTGAGCAAAATTATTGTGACAAGTTCTACGCCATCTATAACAGAAGCTGTATAATCGATAAACAAGTGACATCTGATGTAAAGATAGAAAGATGATCTGCACCTACTTTGTTAGGCAACTACCGTTACATTTACCACCAAACTCTTTATAATAATTATAAAAGAACGGGATTAATTTCAGTTACTTTAATGTTGTCGCCAGTTGATAGCGGATAAAACTTAAGAGTCATCTCAGAATAGCTCAACAAAGGTAAACCACGAAGACCTATAAATCGCGGGCAAAGGGGATTTTTAATTGGCCTCATAATAATAATCCATACAAGTACAAATCGTAACTTTTTAATTCCATTTATTATTCAAATAGTCATATTATTTAGTTTCGCTTTACGCTTTTTCCTGATAGTTCACCTAAATTGAATGTGCTTATTGTGGCTTCAAATGACGTGAAGAACAATAAGAAAGCTTTCACGTTTATTTTGAACAGATTCATCTCGTATATTTTGGTATTCGACAGTACACTTCTAGAAACGTGACGTTTCGAACACTTCAGAAATATAGTTATGTTTTCTAAAATTTATTATGTGCATCGTACCTTAGTAAATTTCCTCTGGCATTGTAAATTTCTTGGAGCAAATAAAATTCATGCATATATTAATAAAACAACTGATCGCTATTATCTGTGCCATGGAAGATATACAATCCGCTATGTTTTTTTTAATGTGTATATATTTTGGTAAAATTCCGTTAACATTTAGTGTTTATTTTATTACAATCGGGCTTATTTCTCGGTCCATTATAGTCGTGTAAGTCGCTAACGTGTCGCTAGTACTAATATATATTTACTCAGCTCGAGTATATATTATGTGGTGCTTACATCTTTAAATAGGAGAAGTTAAACAAAGGACTCTTAATTATAATATAAGATCATTTGCATATACTATTTAAACTATTTGTAAAGTAACTGCAGATTGTACTTTAAGGACGTTTCCTCAGCCTTTCCCCATCCTTTATATTATTAGAGAAAAAAATATCCTATATGGATAGGACCCTTATTTGCCTCACAGTACATTTTAATAATTAAATAAATCTTTATCTCTAAGTTTTTAATCTGAAATAGGATCATTTGAAACTAAAGCGAAAAAATACAAAAGAATATTTGGTATCATTTAAGCCTTCACGTTATTTTTAAAATCAGATTTAGCTTATTCAATTCTTCTAAAGCGCTTCTTCTATATTAATCCTCCGCCAATTTTAATATTTTAATCTTTTTATTAATTTCTTTATCCCTTCATATATCTTGGATATGTCAGATACCCGGGATACCCGGGCAAGCATTATGCCTTTTGTCCAATAAGAACAACATTTTGTTGAAAACGTTCAATACTTACATGCAATCTCAGTTTATTGTAAAAGACGTTACCTGGACTTATTTGTCTTTGTGCTATTGCGACGTACTGTTAAGGTCGATATAATTTTTTTATTACCTTTTTTCCCTTGTATATTATTTCTATATAGCGATAGATAGAAATTTCAATTCACTTTATAAAGAAATTAAACAATTTCATTTAATATTAATAATATTCGTGAATTTCAAATAAATTAGTCAAAAGACTAATCTTGTTATACTCATTTTAATGGACAACTTGAATACAAATCAATTTGTAATTTATAAATACGTGTACATTATTAATATTGCAGATACGAATTCTTCAACAGCCGGACCGTAAAGTATAGCGTATCCCATTTTTAAACAGTGCCAATATGAAACCACGTAAAATATCGAAAGTTTCCAGCGTAAAGGAAAATTTTAATTTTTCGCGAAATTTCGTCGCAACATATTTTAAAAGTCTATATGATTTATTAACGTTGGCTGTCGTAAATGCTATTTAGCTGAAGAGGTATTTGTGTCGCATTCAGGATACGTCAATGCTCTTTTATCGTTCTATCTAATATCGTTTTCTATTACGTTATTGCTTAAGGATAGAAAGAAGTAACGACGACATATTTCGGTCTAAATGGCCACTAAAAGATTTTAAATCTTCATCGATATATAAGTTTTTGCTTTATTATATTACTTATTACATTTTTGGTCCAGCACAATTAGCTTTATGACTTCTTTTACTTGGTATTAATAGCGGTCCAGCCAGGGTCTGAGTTCCTACTCATTCTGTCCTCCGTACTCAATACGTCCAATTTGCACGATCTTTGACATCCTCGATGGCTAGTCATATCCTGTCTCACGACATCGAGTCATTGCTTCCTTGAGCGTCCAAGGGGTCTTCCTCTAGGGACAAGGCATGTTCTTCCGACATAGTTCTCAGGTCGGCGCGCATTGTGGCCATACCATCTTAGGCGACGCTCTTGGAGCTTGATTGAACGGCTAATTCAGGACCTATATGGATAGTGCCAGAGTCCGGGCACCCGAAAGCCATGTACTCGCTCTTTGATACATTAAGTTTAAGACCGCCGTTCTCAAGTGTACTCTTTCACGGGTTCACTCTCTGCTCCAGCGTCAACCGGCTCTCGTCAATGAGCGCTATGTCATCAGCATATATCGTCAGCCATGGAGGCTAGAACGGGCTAAGAGCTGAGCCTTGGTGAAACCCTACCAAAATCGGGAAAAGTTACGTGACGTGAAAAAAAAACGTGTCGCCAACAAGTCTTAACCATTGAAGCGGAATCGATATACATGTCTTTGGTAGTGTTAAATAGGCCTCAGGGATTCTCAGGGATTCTCAGGGCACGCAGGTCATAGGCCTTCTGCAGATCTAGGAATGCCACATGCAGAGACTTCCTTTTTTCCCTGTATGCCTCCATCAGAGTTCTGAGGGCAAAAATGGCGTCCAAGGTGCCCGATCCTGGCTGAAATCAATATTTACATTCAGAGACAGTACACCTTCGGCGAAGCCTGAGGTTGATCAGGCGCTCAAAGAGACTATACTAATAATAATATATTCCCAGCTATTTTCAACTGTCCTATGTTTTACTGTACTTAATTTTACAAATAAGCTAAGTAGCACTTAATATTTTAAAGCGTAAATTTTTGATAGCTTTGTTTTTTTATATATGGTTTTAAAACAGTATAATAAAATTGTATCCATAAATTAATATATTTAATTGAACGAAAAAATAACTTAAGGTGATGATAAAAAATAATCTTTATTTTTATTGTTTATGTCAGTTTGCTAAGTTTAATTCCCTTAAACTTTTATGATAAGTACAAATTTATTAAAATACATATTTTTAATATGTTTAAAAACTTAGGTAATATTTTACAATTACTAATGGCTACACTCTATTTATCATCTTACACGCACTATTTCTAAACCAACTATATTGGTTACGACTTTATTAACTTATTTCGTTGTATATTAATATTTATGGTTAATTTTTTTTTTTTCTGTATTTATTACTTTTTGTATTAACAACTCCAAGCATCTCTTTAATGGAGTAGCCTCCTCCAATATTTAGGTAGATTATTTTCCCATCTTTTTATTTGTCTACCTTTTTTTTTTTCGTTCCGAGGATGCCACTCCGTAACACCTCTTGTCTGTTTACCTATTTTAGTCATCATCAGATGTCCTGTCGACTTTCACTTTAATGAGGTTAGCTAGTAGACAAATCGCTATTAAGACTGGATCACATAGAGTGAAATTTTGAAAGGTGCCCATGGTGTAGAACTGCAATAGACCACCCAAATTAACCTTAATAAGGAAATGTCGGCTTAGGAAAACTGTTAATTGTAGATATTTTTCAAATATAAAAATCAAATGTAACCAAGACGATGCAATCAATTGCATCGTCTTGGTTACATTTGCTGCTTTCAAAAGCAGACGAAGTTGTGAACAACAAGTAGTTATAAATTCAAAACTACATAAAGAAATTGGAGACAATATTTCGGTTTCTTGTTTTATTATAATAAGATCAGAATTTTATAAGGTGTTAAAAACATTTTGCTTATTAATGAGATATAAAACCTGTATGTTTGTTCTATTAGTATTTAACATTCAGTATGAACAATATTGAGGGGTCTTAGTGACGCAGTGGAACAGCGTCTGACTTGCCATTTTATTTTTTTTTTTTTTGAATTATTCATATATCTACTACCATGTACTTTTTATTATATATATATATATATATATATATATATAAATAGATAATCATTCCCCCGATAAAGTAAAGCGCCGTGCTGAGTTCCGCCACTCAACACGTATGTCTTGAATTCAGAAGAAAGTGGAGTGTTTTTACGCTAGGTCCTCTATAAGTAACGGCTATGCGGAAAAAATGTGAAGCTGATTAATAATAATATAAACAAAATTACGATTTGCTTTTATGTGAATTGAGAAAATATTCTTCGCGCTCGATTTGCGAGGCTTCAGCTAATCTTCCACCAGTCGACTACAATTTAATCAAAGTAAACAACGACAGCGCTGTAATTTGTCTAGATTATTTCGCGGTGAGCTATAGAAATCGACTTTTTCCCATCTGTACTGCAAATACTACAAGAGCCTGTTAATGTGTCTCCGTAACAATTTAAAGTTGTTTGCTATTAGATGGATGGCCTAGTGATTGACGCTTGGTTATCTCTTTGACCATATATATACTAAGTAATCCAGTTATCAGAGATATACAGAATAAACAAAGAAAATAAAATTAATTATTTAAATCATTGTTTGATTTGATATAAAGTTATTATTAAGATTTAAAAATAGTAATCAATTCGGAGGCCTAAATGATGCAGTGGGACAGTGTTCGACTGGGAACATAATAGTTGTGGATTTGATTCGTTCTCGGAGGAATGATGATTTTCAGCACAGGTAAGATAAGCAGTGACGTTGAGTTCAGCTACAGATTATGCAATGTCCCAAATTATGGTGGAAAGAGAAGAATAGAGTATCTTGAAGCAACAAGCGTGAAAAAAAATGTAAAGTGCATTTACTTTATACGCATTGGACAGAACAGTCGTGACCAAATTGAGATCATTGCTTCGGATTGTTGGTTCACTAGCGTTTCTCATTTGTCTCGAGCAAATGCTTGGCGGTCATTATTATTTATTTTATCTGGTCGTTCAGTGTAGTGGAGATCTTCCTCGATACCTCATTTCACAATAATGTATTCTTCATAAAATTGTATTTGGCTGTAGTCAAAATCAGACTTACTATATAAATTATATTAAACAATAGTTAACCAATCTACCTACTCAAATGCAAAACGACGATTTTCAAACTTTTACTATAATAAATTATATAAGTGATATTACTTAATGATGGCATTAACGAAACATTATCTTATCTTAAATCGTTTCGTTTATTGATTAATCTATTTATTCACTTAAAATAGTTTTACTGCTTTGGCTGCTATCCAGTAGTACATTTTGGCTTTGCGCTACGGCCTATATAAGCATAATTATATTAAATGATACAAACATTAATTGTTTATTTTTTGAACTTTTCCAAATATTGCACATTTTTCGTCGGTACATTTTTAACAGAGTATGTATATCTGAATATTGATATAACAGGTAAGTAAGAAAATAATTAAAAAAACAAAGTAAAAAAGTAAATCTGGCAGGATATCTTCATGCTACGAAAATATTATATGATCATCGTATCTCAAGCAAATTGGACGGTACAGTATGCAGTAGGTTAAAATAAGGATTTATAAAATTTTCTAACATTGATTGATAGATATGTATATTTATACATTATATTACATGTAAAAACACTTTATAAAGTTTTTATTTTCTAAAGGCATATAAAATATAAATAATAGCCACCATCAGCTTCTCAAAGACATTTCTTCATAAATTTTCAGATTCGTGCATATAAAATATGTCCAAGCAAAATATTTGGAAACGCGTAAGGCAATCGTGATTTAACGCTTTATGATGGCTGCAAAGGCCGTTTGCCGGAGGACAGAGAATTTATGTCAGTCTGAATGTGACAATAAACTGAAGAAATAAGAACTTATTCCCTGCAGTCATAACGCTTAGAAAATCAAGACATGCCTTTTGAGATATTTAATTTTATATGACCCATACTATGTATACAGAGTCAAGTTGTATAATTTATGACCCGCAGTTTGTAGGAATCGTTGGCGAAGATTTTCAACAAAATGTAGTGAAGTACTTCCTGTAGTTTATTTTTACTTGACATTTTGTGAGTATTTGAACTTGTTTTATATTTTATTTTATTTGCCATTCTAAAATTCTTCATGCACTTTTTTAAGGTGAGGTAAACGTAAAGAAACTCCTTATGAGATATTTTTATAAACCAAGTAGGTACATAATCTGAAACTGTCCAAGTCAAGGTAGGAAGGTTAATAAGCAACATCCAGTAAAATAAAAAGTATGTACTACAGTATGTACTACACACTCGGTAGGTTAATATAGGCCTGTATTTATAAATAAAGTTTCATCAAATTATAATATTTAATATTGGAAGTTTTAGAAATTCATAACGCTTTTATTCCAGTCATCAATATATTAACGTCTTAGGAAGTTGTTCTAACTTGCAAAAATTTGCTAAACGAAACAAGATATGAAAAGTTCTTACCTTTTTACCATCTAATTCGTGTGTTGCTTGCGCTAAAACTTTGTCTACGCTAGCGGCATCGCCAAATGTGATAAACCCAAAGCCCCTGAAACAAAAAGAAATTTCAATCTTCGGGTTATATAATTACATACATTATCCACTAGCGTAAAATATAGCAGCTCAGCCCGCGTGGAAGTAATATTAAAATGATTTAAAAATCGCGTACAAAAAATAAATATCATTTGTTTACAATGTAATTTACTCGGTAACACAAATAAAACTTTTAAATATAAAACATATTAACAAGTTAAGAATCTGCTTAAATTATTAATGATTTAAAGAGAGCCTGAAGAATACTATATAAATTTATTATATACTTTTTATTTTTTTAATGTATTATCACAGTTAAGTAAGTGTCATATAACTGCACGTAGTACTGCGTAGCCGCAGCTACGCGGTGCCTACTACGTAACAGTATGTATATAAAAAGGTAAAAGAATGCTGGCATTGGTAATTTTCAAATATTTCTTTGTAATTTGTGAAATAGATTTAACCTTTATTTTAAGTTTATTTCAATGCCCTAAAAATATATTATCTTGGATAGCAAGCGAAACATGTAAACAAACAAAGTTGAAACAACCAAAGCTATTTCCTGTATCCAAAAAAAAAGCTAAATACATTTTATGTTAATAAAAACTGAATTGATGGACATCTCAAGATATACACACGTCTAGATCTAAATACAAAAAGTATATATAAAAAAAAGTACAGCCGTCTACTTAATAACCCTCGAATACACGTTGCTTATGTAGCTTATTGAATAGCTAATCCGTTTTCTGTGGACTATGATGGAAAGTAAGTACTTTATAGGCTTAAAAATAAAAACTGACGTCAAAGTAAAACTTTAAACAAGTAAATTGAATAATAACAGCGATTTCCAGTAAGTCGACGTCGGCTACGAGCGCTCGCGCGATAAATAATAAAAAGCCTTCTCCACTTTAGGACTTGCAAAAATCACAATTTATAGAGCATTTTAATTTCACTTAGCCGATCCATATTTTACATGTGGTGGCGCGCCCGACCGGGATCCGGGCTCGAATTAATACTAAATTGAAATTGTAAAAATGGAAATACAATTTTCTCGTTGTGCCCCACCCTCGCTGCCTCACCGTAAGTGCCGTGCCGACGGTGTTGCCAGAAATGTGTTATAATAACACCATCTTCCATTATAAATTTCACGCGATATGAAATAAAAAAGAAACGTTATTATAGGATTATTGTTATAACTTATTTCGGCTGTTTTAATTCACGGATTTGTATCTAAAATACATTTTTTATATTTATTTTGGCGTGTTATTTTAATAAATCTCGATGAAACTGTAATTATAACTCCACAAAGAATATACAATCGGAGAAATAACTGAAGCGTCTATTTTTATAAGAGTATTAAATCTACTCGAGTCTTTATAAGATTCATGGCTTAATACGCCCTCATAGACGGGAACGTACTACAGTAAGGGCGCTCGTATATGGAAATTGAAAATAACGAGGACCTCCGTTCACACATCGAGCTGACTGTGTGTAATACGACCACTAATAATCGACCCACCGCATCCTTTCGCTAACGTCTATTTCTACCGATCTTTTACCGATACAAGGAACGCGGCAGGTCTCTTCAACTTGGTAGTAGTACACTAGCGTGGAGTTGAGAGGCCTTTTGCCGAATGGAGTTACGTCCTACTTATCTTTAAGAAGAGGATGCCTTATTTTCTTTCTACAAGAAATAACTGAATTTTATAACCTAACATGGCAAATAGCCTGTAAATGTAAAATTATTTGAGTTGACAGCGTATTACTTTTAAAAGTATCTTGCTGTTGTTGATGTTATAATAAAAATACAGATTGCAATAAAAATATTCTGATAAAGTGTTTTTACAGTTTTGCCAATAATTTGATTGTAAATGCGCTTAAACAATAATTAGGCTGAAGCATTTTAATAGTTAAATAAAGTGATATTCATTAAGAAAGTGTATTTAAAAAGATTTTATTTTTTGTTCATATAACAAAATAATGTCTCTGTCTCTATATGTCGGCTAAAATGTGGCTGGAGTATTTGTACACGATATGTGCCCTTTACTTGGAATTCTAAAATAAGCTAACTTACTCCTGATCAACATCATCATATGAGGTATCTGCCAATAAAAGTCCTATAAAAATCGGCTCAGCAGGAAAGTCTATCTGTTTGTTTATTCCGGCTAACCGGAACAAACAAACAGATAGACTTTTTACAAAAATTGTAATAAGTTAAAAATGTTATTTTGGTATACGTACCGTGTATACATGCATATTTGCATTTAATGAAAAACGGTTATCTTCATATTACAAACATACACTGACAATTTTATTTATATCTTTAGATATATTTATGTATTTATTTACTATATGTATATAAGCCGGCATATAAATAATAAAAAATGTAATGGAACATTTCATTTTATTATACTATTCAAAAAAATTATGCACGTTGCAGTTCACGTAGGTGATCTAAAAATGCGGACATTATGCCTACTTCTTGGCTCAAGACCAGCAAATTTCATGTGTTAAAATTTGTACGTGGAACTATTCCGCTTACTTTATATAGAGTTGAATAACTTGACGTAATTTTGTTTTAAAAGTTTAAGAGTTGTCTCTCAAGAGTTCCGGATGATTTTTCTACAAGAACAAATATTAATGGTTTTAATAATTGTGAGTGCACCGTTAAGACTGGTGTAATTTAATATAACTAAGAACTTTTTAAAATATAAGTTTTAATAGATATTTGAAAGGATATATATGGTGCAGTGGGACAGCATCTGACTGTAAATGTGATTAATTATGGGTTCGATTTCATTATTGGGAATGATAGTATTTAAATTATTTTCATTTTCCTTACTATATGTACAAAGTGCGTTGAGTTCTGTTTTAACACGCATTTTCTAATTCAGATGGAATGTGTACTGTCAGGTAGTCTGAATGTGACTATGTATGTCTGCTATGTGGATAAAAAAGTCAAGCTCAATAAAAAAAAAATTCTGTTACAATTGTAGCGTGATGTAATAAACCAATAATATTTTCAGCACGGCGAAGATCGAAGGTTGGTTTCTTGATACTGTTAATGAGCTAAGCTGGTCTTATTATGGTACTAGAAACAAGGATCCAACAGGTGTAAAATGACATCTTATTCTTGTGCTGATTCAAGCAAAAACTTTGTGAATCTTTATTTTCACTATGAGAACTTAAATAATGCATGCATCTTACAAGTTATTTACAACAAGTATAATAATCATAACTTTTCTTTAAGAGAATCTGATTCAAAAAATTATATTCAAAAAACTTTGAAGAAAAAGCTTTGGACCATCGGCCGCGGGACACGTCTTCCTAGATCAGTTGAGTTGTACCTTATTATGGATTCGAATGCTGCCCTAATGAATTATCCAGTACGATAAAGTCACACAATATCTGTTATAGATAGTGCAGAACGCAGTGACCATTCACTTTGTCCTTTCTATGTTAAATAAAAAATAACAAGAAAAATAACCATATAATAATAAATAGCTATTGCGTTGAATATTTAACACATTTCAGCTAATACCTTACAAACTAATCAGTTATCAAACTCTAACCAATGATTAAATAAGCTAATATTCTCATATATATTAGAGCAAATGTTACGGTAACCTCACAGCGGTGCATTGGAATGGTAAGAGCTACCGATAACGGCTTGAAACTATTGGAATAGTCTGATAATCCACTCGGCTATTGTGTATGGACAAAACTGGAAGAAAATAAATATAGGACGGGGTCGAGGTACCCTAAACCGCAACGTCAGGAACAAATAGCGGTAACTCCCGTATTCATGGCTCATGGCTGCAGCCCCGGGTGGAAACCGATAGCAATTACTGGCGGAATTAATATCACGCCCCAAATGTTGCTCGCACATTTATACGTATCGAGTGCAATATTGTCTCCTTTATTAGTTGCGAGACAAATGCTGCCGCTGTCGTAATTCTGTTCTCATTTCGGTCTTCGATTGCCATCTTTCTTATTTAATCTTGATGATGATAATTAATATTTCTTATGGCCATTTGTCGTATAATAAATTGAATAATCATTTTTATTCTGCTATAAGCGTGTATTGGTTGTAGTTCTAATAAGCGTTTTTTGTTGATTAATGGTAAAATGAAAGATACATTATAATACACATATATACATATGTAGGTGTAACAAATTATAAAAGTTTCTTATACATAGATAATGATCCTGAAATATATTTAAGTTTGTAGTAACATAGATTATAAGTAAAAAATATTGAAACTGAAAAGAATAGCATAATAATATGAAATTCCATCGTTGTAAAGCGATAACTTAATACATAATTCACAACGAAATTAAGTAATCCTATAATTAATCTAAATGGACCGTACAGCTGAATGGTTCAAAACAATCAGCCCTGCCGCAAAATACGCGCATTAAATGAAGTGAATGGCCGCCTCCGGGGATCCCTGATAAATTAAATTGATTAGAATCCCGTTCGATACTGCGCGTCGATGTAGGTCCGCGTAAAAATAAAGCCAAGTGAAAAATAACGTTTCTAGCAGATCACGATTTCCCTAACAGCTCTGAAATACAATTTATTTTATTTCTTCATTATAATGAATGGCCTTGAGATCAGATATGTATACTTTGTAAAGTTATTATTCAGTTTTTAATTGGAATCTATTATAATATAGATACTAAATGCTAAGATGGTCCAAGTTGATAATTTGATAAAGCCCTTTTATACTTACACTCTGGCGCGCAAGTAAGAAACTACTGCCAAAATTGCTACATAAAGCAGCGTTTCAGTGTCTCCGTTAGGTAAGCCTTAACACCGATTAAAATTTAAGCCCGAATTTAGACGACCTAATCTCATCGTTGCCCCGCCTCACTGCATTTTGTGACCTGACATAAACAAAAGACAACGGGTGAATGTAATAAACTATAATGGTGTTTTACAGAAAATAGCTTAGAAAACAGTGTAATATGAGTATTTTGATAGTCAAAGTATAACAAACAGGGCGTACTAGTAGCTTTAATACTAGCTATGAGAAGGAGAGATTCAACTGTAGTTGCATATTGCGACAGGCTTATCGGCTGCAGCACACGCCGTGTTTGTTTATTACTAAGATAGTACACCCTGGTACTAAAACGCGACTTGTGTCTGTATTAGATGAGAGTTCATCAATGTCTCAGAGCAGCGGCTAAATTGGAAGTTTTATATATTATTTAATTATTTAAAATTATTATAATATAGCAGATAAATATGCTTTTGTAATTATGTAAATGATAGGAATATTGATCATTCTACCACAATACCTATAATAAAGGATAAGTAGTATATAGTCAGTGACATGATACGGCCAAACACTAAACAGATTGTGATGAAATTTTATTTAGAGATACTTGTGGGTACAGTGGGTAGGGATGAACAATGGAATAAACAAAGGGCACGTTTTTCTCCCATTTTGTATTAGATTTTTTAGGAATATCATTGGTTTACGGAAAAACAGCTGGGCTTCACGCGTTCGAAGCAGCGATCAGATCGCTAGTTACTACATAATTGCAGTGCCATCTTTACGTATAGTATAGTATGTGTTCTATCAAGTCTTGAGCGCTAACCTAAAGTAAGGTGCTTTCACCGACTTGACTCACATGTGCCTGGTATCGGCTCGAAATGACAATGTAATATACAATTAAGTTCAAAGCTAATTATGCATAAATTCGCGATTGTTAGCGTAACAAGTTCAATAATTCATCGCATATTATTTGTTTACAGTCTACAACGGGTATTGTTTGCCAAATGAGTACAAGGATACCGCGATGAAGCCCAATGTGTACTTAGTTAATAATTACATAGTTCCTGTCGATGTACCGTATCGATCATGTATCTATAATTGGATTTATTATAAGTTTATGTTAATTTTTATATAATATCAAACTTGCGTCCCGCTCGCTTCTTCGCCTATGAAAAGTCACGGCTAATAACAAACTATTGCATTTTTCGTCCGCCCCCGTTCTCACTTAATTCACAAACTGCTTAAATTTATAATTTTGTTGCATTATTAAAATAATTATCAATCACAGACAATATAATAAATATAGTGTAGTAGTTCACAGACAATATAAAGTGAACTGATGAAAGTTCCAATAAATTTAATAAACTAGTTTTGTAACAATTTTGTCGAACAAATTTTATATTGTTGTAATTTTTTTTTGAACCGATTAAAATAACATTAACATGAAATTTTATGGAAAGATTACTTACAATAGTAAAAAAATCATTTAAATCGTTTATGAGATTAGCGTGCACAAACGCATAGACAAGCAGGACACACAGACAAAGAGAAAAAATCTTTATTTTAGGATCTATTACATTGATATTTTTATATAATAATATTAATAATAATATTTTGTTTTGTTATTGCCCCCAATAATATTTTTTCTTATATATCATCCTCATGTACAGACATTTTTATGATGTGTATAGATTTTGAATAAAATTAAAATTTAATAAATGAGTATATAATTTCATAATTAATTAAAATCAAGACTTAATATATTCTAAGTGCCGTTTAACACATAAGTTACATAAGTATATATTTGATTTATAAGACAATAATAAATAAAGTAATTTACATTTAAGGCTAATTGTTTATTTCATTAAATAAATAAGAGAGTATGAGATTTTAAATGAAATTATTTGTCCACATATATTTTAATTCAATTACGTACATTTTGGTATAAATTGAAACTACATTTTAAAACACCCGACGTTTTGAACATTTGACAGTAATCCGTGGTCGCAGGTAGACTCAGGTAAAGGTAAGGTAGAGAGGTGAAGTGTTCGAAACGTTTTGGCTTACGAAATGTATTTTCGATTACCAAAATATAAGCGATGAATTAGTTTAACATAGTTTCCTTTAAACTTATTAAAAATAGCGAGATCTATAGATCTGAGTATATATAGTCAAAAAATGTATATAACGCGTGTAATTAAAAAATATAACGTAATATATAACTGTCTTTACTATGTTAGTTACTTTACTTATTTATGCGAATATAATGTCTACATCATGTGGAAGGTCATTCATGAAAAATAATGAGTTTATCCATGGTCAAGGTGAATTTTGGCATGAGGCCAAAATCTCAGGCTTCGGTTTAATAAATGGGCCCAAAGTATTCATCTTTAAGACCTCGTCATTCATAATTTGTTGCACTTTTAGTTTATATTATTTTAGTAAAATTTCAACATAAATCATTTTATGCCTTCTGCATTGAGATGTCGACTCAACCTTTTAATTTACGATCATTCTCATAACTAAGAACGTCTACGTGACCTAAGAACAATATTGGTGAAATACTTTTCTTTAAAAAAAAAGACATATTTAGAAGACGTATAAAAATTTTCTTTTCTTTCTTAGAATAATCATTACTTAAAACACACTCTTAATAAGTTGTAGGCATTGATATATAAACAACAAAGTATAAAATTTATAAAATTCCGACTTTATATATATATATATATATATATATAGCGTCAAATTAATAACGTACAATTTAGATCACATTAATATTGTTATAATAAAAACTTAAACGCCATGATTGATACAGATATTTTTTTCCTCCGCAAAACCTCATCGCTATCTAAATAACAGGGCGAAATATAAATTAGATTCATAAATTTACGTCCGTCTAATTGTATCATTATTCTGTGTTTGTTATTACCTATTTAGCTTATTGCTATCACAGACAGTTTGTTATCAGTAACTCTATTATAATTGAACCGCAAAACATACATCCCACGAGGATAGCAAATATTATTAATTGAAATATCCTCAGTGCATTACCTATTCAATATTTATGTAACTCCACGTAATTATTTCGTGATGGCCGACTCGTGACAAATAATTTTGGAAATGTGCTTTTCTGCCATCCGAGTTTTAATGTGATACAAATTATTGTCATAGCTAGTTTGGGGGTATTGTTAATTTTTATTATGAATTCAAACGAAATCATGTTATGCGTATAACAATCGCGCGTCATTTATTATAATAGATCGTTAATAATAAATTATTTTATACACAATGTGTTGTGCGCTTTATAAAATATAGTTTTTGCATTAGATTAATGAATTTTTTAATGATTGTTGCTGACAGATAAATAAAAAGCTGCAATGTATTTTGGATGGAAAAGATACATCTTTGCTTATCTATACGGCGTTGTTTAAAAAACTTCAAAAGATATATTTTTTGCCTCTCTTCTTGGGAAGACGTGAATTGTGAAGTGTTTAGATAATTATAATAATGTGCTATAAATATACTGTCCTGGGGTCAAAACACTTCGTTCTTAACTTTCCACCCTTAATAGAGATATTGCGAGTTGAGTGGCGGAACTTAAGACCGTGTTTTGTCTTAGTCACCAGAGCGGAGAAATGAAATTACTTTAAATATAATCTTTCCCCCGAGTGGGCTAATTAATTAACATATATATTTTGTAGCCTATATTGCAAATATGTTTTCTATGAGGGACCAAATATACTTATATTGCTATAATTCCTCCGTCCGTTCCAATTATACTTACTATCAAGAACTAAAATAAAATGTTGATTTATTACATAATCTAGCAACAGTGTAATGTAATTAATTTGTGGTCGGCAACTGAAAGCTCTTCCGTAGTAGATTAATGGTTGTGTATTGCAAACCTATGTACTTAATTAAAGTATTTAATTTAATCGTTAGATTTGCTCTCGGTTTTACCTAAAATATCTATATATCTTTCGTTCATCTGTTTCTGGTTTTGTTCAATTAAAAAAACTAAAATAGAAATGTCTAACAACGAATTACTTTTACAGTGACATTATACAATATTTTTTTAATTTATATTTTAAAACAAAGTCATATACATTATTATATGGTAAAGTTTAGCTAAAATCCCTTGGTAAAATTTTCAACTATCTTTTTTTTACATTTTTTTGTATCATATGAGTAACTAGTTCATGCCTTCTAGTACAGCTCCATTTGCATGGACGTACTACTGGCATTAAATACCTATTTACATGGAATTTAGAAAAAAAAATGGTGTATTTTGTCTTATCAACATTAAGTTTCTTTTTTTAAGTAAATTATTTTTCTATACTTATTTTTGTTTTATAGCTTTTCACTATGGGCAGGACTTCGTCTATAATTGAATTGAGTTGATTTTGAATAGTGGAATACCTGACGTAAAATCATATAGTGATTCTACTTTCCAACTTTTACTAATTTCTTATAGTTTATAAGAAATAAGTAAACGGCGCTTGACAAATTTGTTCAGCGTGATGTGCATTTTAAAATGTTGACATATTAAAATCAATACATAATATTTAATGTCGTTTTACCAAGAACAATTGTGCATAAACTTTATAAAGCCTTTTTAATTTTCATAAACTCACATACAAAGTTTCATATTATGTATTCTATACAAGAATAACTTAGCCTATAACTGTAGTATAAATTACGTTCTAACTGGCACCAATAAGAGAATATTTAATAAACCGAAACTGAACAGAGCGTAAGTTCCCCCTGGAACTCTAAGCACAATGTAAATCGTAACCTGCTCGGGGCAGGAAGCTCCACGCGCCAACGCTATTACATTTAGCTAAAATACATTAGCTACAGTCAACCATTAGGATGTTACTATTTGACCAACTGAAGGTGGCGTGCACGATAGCAGTTTCGCCCCTAACAAAATATACACTAAGATAGGTGCTTCCAGACGGTTTAAAACGTCTGCGATTTTGTATAACAGCTGAACATTTGTGTAAGCCTCAATAGTGCAGGAGATAAAACTTTATGAGTTATACATTTTCAAATTATATTTATTGGTCGTCGGAACATCTGCAATGGCTAGTTCGCGAGGAAATTGAAACCGTCGAGTGCATAACGCTTTCACGAACAATTTAAGTTTGTATTGTACTCAGTACGCCGCGATGTGCTTTTTGCAATGGTCAGCAGATCCGACCAACTTTATTGTTATTTGTGCGGTGCCCACTCAACGTCTTTTGTGAGTTCTAAACAATGAAATTGGCAAAATTTCACGTAAAATGTTATCAAATAGCTACCCAGTTCTTATTTTTGTTAGCTGCATTATAAAATATTTAAATATGGAGGATACATTTATCAAGTTAAAGTCGGTATAAAACTTTGCGACATTGCGTGTTTTGTGACACCAAATGCCGTTCTATCTGAACAGATCGGGAATATACAGTATAAACAAATATAAACTTAAATGACATTTGAACCCCCAACCATTGCGTGCAGTCAGGCACGTCTTATTCGCGCCACGACATTATCTATTAATTAATTAATTACAGATATTAAAATAGATATCATCGTGGCATGGTTGTTGGTGATAATTCTGCGCAATTGGATTTTTTTAAATAAAATTGAATATATAAGAAAAATACGTAGACTTTTCTGTAGTAACTTTTATATACAAGCTTTAGTTCGTAATACGACGTTGCTATCGATCATTGTGTACCTTGCGAGTGTCATTAGTAACATTATTGCTACTAAGCGTACGAGCCGCTCTGTAAATACTAAATCCCATCGCAGGGGCGACAAGCGGCGAGTTATCTTTCCTACAAAATAGCTTAGTCAGCAAAACTTGAGTGTAATTTAATTTGCATCCCAGCTAAAATAAAGGCGTCAGCGGTAAGAGAGCGGGAATTATATTGAAGATAGACTCGTTTATTAAAAGTTTATGTATAGCGCAGCACTAAGATTGATTAAAATTGTAGAATATTATGGTTAGAAATATTTTAACATGACTTACTTTATAAAAGTTATTTAAAATATTCATTTAAGAAATGCAGTTTCAATTCTCACACATGTGGGAATGGATTATATTTGAATTATTTTCATTTCATCGCGTTGTCTGGAAACATAAAGAAGGCACGGCGTTGAGTTGACCACCCCACTCAATACGAAATGGCGGAACGTGGAGAACGGAGTGTCTAGAGAATGACACTACTTCTCTCTGCCTACTGCTATACGGGAAAAGAATGAGGCTGACAAAAAAGATATATGTGAGAATCATGTAATTTTATGATTACTTTTGTGACAAAAAGGTGAAAAATAATAAATTAAAATAAACATATATGTTAGTATTAGAAAATATATTTCGAGTATAATTTCGAATTAGAAATAGATTAGAAATTGATTTCATAACTTAAATATCGTAAATTTGACACACTCCTACTTACTCATAAGTGTAAGAAAACGTACATCATTGTCACTACATCGATATATTAGTAGGTTTTAAGTTTTGACTCATATTTATAAACTTAAAGGTTTATGAAGACAAGGTACCAAAAGCTAATACTATATTTTGTAATAATGTATAAAAATTGGCTAAATCAATAAAACTAATATTACAAGACCATTATGTGTTTGACATACACGTTTGTCTAAAGTGACATAGATGAATAATATAATGAAAAACATATTCGTTTCTAAGGCACAGCGTATTGTACGCCTCAACTGGGCTACTAGTATTATGCATTTTTCTTTGCTTTACCACATACATATCTAAATAAATATATTTATACAAAAAAAAAACATTTTATATTATTTTAGATGTTTTCCATTACACTATTACGTCTGTGTTTATAAGTGTCGACGACGCTCTATTTAACGGCGTAAGTATACTCAAGAATTTCAATTAAGCCAAGACGGTGTATGCAGACAATTAACTGATTTTCAACACACGCTTATACACCTTGATAACACGTCCACTTAATTAAAATTAACGATTTCTGCAAACAAGAACAGGTTATATTGGAGCCACAATTGCAATAATATTAACAAAGAGCTTGTAAGGCTCACCACTATTTAAATTATCTGAAATGATCAGTCTTACTTTTAATTCAGACAAGAGAGGCCAGCAATCAGTAGAACTACATTTACGTCTCCAACGAGGCATTTCCATACGCGAGGGGATTCGGAAAACGACGCAGTATTAGTTCTCAACTGATTACATTCCTCGCCTTCGCTGCGAAGGACTCGGTGTAACGACGAATAAACTTCATTACGGGGTAAGTATGGGAAATTATATGAGAAAATTATCTTTAAATGGCAGGGCTTCGTCGAGGGCTTGACTTTGTTGTGGAAGGAGCTAGTTTTGCAGTAAATATTATACTTATATATATATATATATACTTTATTTGAAATTATAATATACTGATGGTATGTTGATCTTCTTGCTTTAATAATATATTATTGTCAATTTCAGATATTATGTAAACTTTTCTCATTAAGTTAAATTAGCACTACGTATATTCATCTTAATTGATGACAAGTGATGATAGATATAAGACATCTTATTGTAAACGCGATTGGTTGTGTGTTCGGTTCCACATTACTCCGCTCTGGTACCTAAAACAAAGCGCGGCGTTGAATTCCACCACTCAACATGCAATGTCTCGAATTCTGGCGGAAAGTCGATGTCTTGACATCAAGTTATCTGTGACTACTGTGATATGCAAGAAAAAGCATGAAGCTGCAAAAAATACTATTTTCTTTATTTTCGTCAATAATATTCAAATTGATTTCTTGGTACCAAATGGTAGGAACTGACTTTACAATTACTGAATTAATTAGTGATAGTTGTGGGTTCAATTATATTTCCATATTTTCTAAAAACCCTTATTTTATACTTCCGATTTTACATTTTGTCTATCATGTCATTTGGATATGCAATTCTAGAAAATAAGCAGAATGCAAAATTACAAAGATATATTTTGTACTTGGGATAATTATGATACATTTTCTAGTAGTAAACTATATGTATTTATAATGCTGAAAATTTTCACGTCAAGAAAAGGTTGAAATACATTTATTTCCTAAAACAAGCACGTAAAGGCATAGTGTCTGCATAATATGAATCAAAGTTTCATTTGATAAAAAATTGAAGCCCGAAAGATCTCTTTAGGTGTAAGGCGGTTCTAAAATATTGAGCAAAGGATTTGGGTGCACGGACTGGAAGAGACCCCGTGAGTAAAGTAAATAGTGGCCCGTGAAAGGGCCTCGCTAGAGAAATCTAAATCACTCTTTGTCTCGTGTTAAATACATCCTTTTGAAAGATTTTCTATCTTTTACCATTTACAAACGAGGATTGTCTCGAATTTCGAATCTGAAGATTGCACTGTAGACTGCCAAAGATTTGAACTGCCCCGAAAATTATATAGATTTGGTGCTTATAATTTTTAAGTTCTATTTGAAAATTACTTTAGTAATTACATAAAGTAAGTTTCATCATTGTTCTCTATTAAAATAATCTCATATAGAATGTTCCACATACAATAACTTAGTTTAAGTTTAGATTACGCATGCGAGCGTTGCTTGTCTGCGTAGAGGTGTCGTATTTGCGACAAAATAAGTTTTAATTAATGGATTGGTATTAAGAGACGTGAGTACTGCGTGGAGATTCAGGGCCTTGTTTTCGTAAATATTAGTCACAGGATTACATAAATGGCTCTACATACATGTACATACAAACATATATCTTACTTTACTTAACAGCCCAATATGGAAAATACATTTATTTTGTAAGATAATTTACCACGAGCAAATAATATTACTCAGGGTGAGATTATTTAAATCAGTAGTAATATTTAAATTAACGAAGATATGATTTCGAATTTGCACGAGCTGGAATCCACGTGACACAAGGAAACAATATTACAACATAACTAATAACAGGAAGTCACCTCGTTACTCACAAGTGAATGGTACGTCGACAATCTCGCGCGCCCTCCACTTCTCGACTTAATGAATGAGAATAATTTTGCCAAAATGCTTCGGAGAGACGGGACACACGCCCCGGGAATTTTTCAATTTGCAACTGACATAATGTAATAAGAGTTACACCGTGGATGCCGACGCTGCGTAATTAATAACCTGTGAAATATTACCTGTTACAATGAATTACAAGATAAAAGTTGAGTGATAAATTTAAATAACAAGGCGGCAGTATACTCGCCGTCCCGAATACTTGGGAATAGTTTGCGGGGTGATAAGTAGATATGTCAGGTCCGGACGCTTTAGAGGAGTCGCAACTTTGTTCGTGTCTAATGAACGCATGAACGCAGAATAAGTTTGAGAAAGCTTGAATTATGTATGCCCTAACGAGATGTTTTTCTTGAACGAATCTCATTAACCCACTTTGTGATTGTGAATGTAAAGTTCGGTAAATTATTCTCGCGAAGGAATCTTTTGCGCGTCCCGTAAATCAAACCATCTTCAATTAAAGGAAGTGCGTCTTGTTTTCCATAAAGCCATGGTAGATTTAACGTGTAAACTCTATTAGCGAAATCGAGTTCAACGTATTTAACAATTTTAATATGTAATTGCATATTAGTTTGTTTATTTATTGCTTTTATACTGGTTGTGGACTAATTAATGTATGGAACTAGGAAAGGTAATATTTGTGAACAATAAAAGGCCTAGCTTTTTAGAAATTAACCCTTTATACAGGATGTATTTGATGTAGTTCCGTTAAGATGTACTACAATAAGGGGAAATTTTTTTTTAGGGCGTATACAAACAGTGAGACAAATCTCATCAGTAGTTTAGGCGCAGGATAACCTCGACTTCACGATTTTTATCTATACTGTATTACGCGTGACGGCATTGCACATACGGTAACAACTACGCAATAGTTTAATTTTCTTTAAAATTTACTCAATAATTACAACTCACACTCATACACACCGCGAAGTAAGTAATTAGTTGATAGGTAAAATACTACACAATATCCTACTCACTTAAAGCTGTGATAACAATTAAAATTCCCAAATCCTAACTTAATAAAAATCTAACGTAAATACAAATGAACTTGCATATTTTGACTACACTTGCAATGAACTTGCATATTCAAATACTATTTACAAAGATAATATGAAAAAATTGTAATATTATACTGTTAAGTCTATGCGTAGTCTTATCAAGACTATGAATAGATTAATAAAATATTTTTTTTTTTGATAATTATTTACAATATTTTTTTTTATTATGTACATTCATTTAATATTTTTAAAATAAAAAGAGAATAGAAGAATCAAATTTAAAATAATGCATATTTTTTTAGTTATTATAATTTTTAAAAGTTATAATTTGCTGCAATTTATTCTGCAAAACAACATTTTCGTATGTCGGAAGACATACTTGAGTGACACTCGCCGCCATGTTACATTTTGAAATAATAATATTATTTATTGACGGCTAAATTTAAAAATTATCGGTGAAATAAGTGTGAATAATACTTGTTTACATTAGTTACAGGCTTATTTAGACATAAAAAAATCAAGAGCAGAAATATTGTGCAATTATTGTTTGTTTTGTTTTTAGTGGTTGCATCGAAATTATAATTACCCTCACAATTAGTATAGATATTATAAGCTTATTGAAATGTGCACAAGTAAATGGAAACAGGAGAAGTAATCGTAACCGACAATTGTATTTTATTTTTTGTGTTATTATTTAGGGACTTATGGAAACTTGTACGATATCGAACATTTGTTTATTGCGAGAATTTATTACACGAAGTTTTAAAAATTAAAAAATTGTGATTTTGAATCAAACTAAAATAAGTGTTGCGTTAATGTCAATCACTGCCATTACCCACCACTCGATTTATTCAATGACATGGTGTGCGACGTTGCTGCGACGTGCGGGTTTGGTGATCGCTTTTATAATTGATTTTATAACGATTATTTTATTATTTCTTTTGTTCGAAAAATAACTTTTTAATTTTTTGTACAATTGCTTATTTTATAAGTGTGTTGTATTTTGAAGGAGTACTTAAAACTGTGTTTTCATTAAAAGGATGGATTCCCTGTGTATGGTTTTGTGGTACTTATTTAAATAAATTCAATCTTAATGTAAATATTGTAAAATGCAAGTAATATTTCTAGTTAGTTGTGAATTAGTTCGTTATTTGAATATTTTTTTATGTACAATTCCTTTAATGAAAAAATTGACATAGAATTCATTAGGTTAGGTTAGGTTCTCTTCACCTACTAGAAAAATAATTCACTTCACACACATCACTCTAAGCAAAAGTAACATAAATACAACGTATTTCCTTTATTATTGAGCCGTTAAAATAAAATTAAATTTATAACTTGTAAGAATCAAGCCTTACCTAGTTTTACAAAGTCCCATATAGATCCCCATATAGAGTGGCTAAAATCGAAACCCCTTACTTCAACCATAAAATAAACCGATATTATCTCAAGCGGACCAACTGAGCCATAAAAGGAAATCTTCTATTTTAATGGCTTTTCAACCTGCGGTATGCAACTATGTTTTATGTGCTAGTAATGTGAAAAAAATTTATGTAATTTAGATTTACATAACACATAAAATTCTATAAAATTATCTTCTTTAAAATAAAACATATAATAAAATACATGCTATTCAAAATTACTTTGAATTTTCACAAATGCAATTGAAGCACAAATCGTTACTTACATTCCATATTGTTAAATAAAATTTCTCAGGCGCCCTCAATGAACTAGAACCGATATAGCATTTTAAATATTCACATATAATCCTTCGCCCCACGTTATTTAATCGGCACCTTTAATTCAAAAAATACGAGAACATATTAAATATTAATAGAGCCCGAGCGTTGTTTCGGAAAATTGGATAATATCGCATCAGATCTAAGCGCAATTGCCCTTAAATAGAAATTAACCTGCCGAGGAGCAATTCAATGGTTAATTCGTTTTCTATAGAAATCGGGCTGCCTAAAATCGTTCGCTTTTTTCTTGGATCCCCTCGAATCATCATTAATCAAGTGTAACTGAAGTTTTACGCTACCTCCCGAATCTAACTTCACAAACAAAGAAAACGAAAACCTGTCTACCTTTATCAATCAAAACTGTTCGAAAATTCTATTCCGTTAGTTCTCACTGCGGAGGCGCGCATCGGAGACAATTGGAAAAATGTATCACGAGTAAAAAGTCGCATCGAAACGTAATATCGGCAGGACATATGGAATATGCTTGTCAAATGAAAATAAAGGGTCGAAATATACTGGGACGGAGTAGGAATGGATATTGGTCATCTGAAGCGGCACCTGGCTAAAGCACCTAAAAGGTGAGGTCTTGGTAAAAAGTGATATGGTCTTAACGTGTGGCGTTGCCCTTTGCGCTTTGACGTGGTATATGATATTAAACTATATTTTTCAGTTATTTTCTTCTTTAATACATCGTCTCAAATCTCTAATGTTGAGATACGCTTTCATTAGATTTATTAGATATTTACTACCCGTTGTAGAATTTTCTATATTAAAAATTATAATATTAATCGGTTCCATTAAACATTTTAAATGTAATACGTGCAATGACAACGCTAAATAAAATTAAACTATTATTATTTGAGACTCGATCAATCAAATATTTTGAATCCCACAAAGGAGCATATGGTGATTCCCACAAGCATATTCGCTATAATCGTAACATATTTACAAATTAGTGTTAAAATGATTTTACTACTAAATGTCTTTATTTTTTTATTTTTACGTCTACAATGCAAAGCTTGCTGGTGATACATAAAAATCTAAAAGTCAACTTCTAGGTATCTATAATTTTACATAATATGCTTGTAGTTTAGTTCTAGTAACAAGGCTTATGTAAAACATCTACTAATAATTTAAGCAAGTAAATCTTATGAAAAAAAATATATAACATAATTGATTTTACATAAAATACCTGTAGTTATAAAACTTTAAGTATACCAAGAGAACAATAATTTTAAAACTATTAGGGTTTTTTTATATTATACTTTAACGAATCAACACATATACTAAACAATTTGCGCTAGAAACCTTATGAAATTATTATTAAACTGGCGGTATGTATAAAAATGAAAATATACCAATTTAGCATTTTACCTCTATGACAAAAACGTTTCTACAAATTCAAAGAAGACCGTTTGCATCGGTCCCATTCCATCACATTTGACTAGGTAAACATCCCGACCCCACTATCTACCATTGACTTAAATTCATTGACTTCCCGTAGAGAAAAAAGCAATTTCGCTTCTCCCTTTAGTGGTTGGCATATTAGGGAAGCAATATTATGCAGATTGAATAGTGACTAGGCATTAGCCTTAGATTTTTCAAATCAAATGTCACAAAAATCAATTTGAATTTCTGTTGAAAAGTTTTTTCTGAAGCCAAGAAAGTAAATTCAAATAGTAAAACGTCCGGCATATCGAGTATTGATGAAAGACTTAATTGTTGTATATTTTTTCACTTACTGACATCATGATATGCCATAGAAGGTGATCGAATGACAAATTATTCTTCTTTATACAGATTTGTAGTATTCAGTTTACATGCGACTGATTTTTACAAATAAGAAAAAATATCAATATATTATACTCTTATTTAAAATTATTATTCTCACAAGCTGACAGTAATAGTAATGCACATACATACATTTCACTTTATATAGTAGTCATTTTATTTCAAAGGTGGAATATTAAGTCTTTGCCCGAACTAGAAATGTAAAACACAGCATGATACAGTACAAATGTTAAGGAAGCAATATTATGCAAATACGAACGTAGTTGCCGCAAATATAAAAAGCTCTCGTTCGCTTCACACTTTGCATCTCAAGGCGTGCATCTGACTGATACTGAGATGCCCCCAGAGAAAAAATGAAAAGGCTATTTGTAATTCTATGCCATTTAGTTATACTTGCGTAAGCCTTATCTACATATTTAGATATTTATACTTCTGAAATATGTAGATATTCATTATAACTCGTCGTGGCTTCATCCCCACTAATTGAATAGAGATTTATTTATTTTATTACTATTTCATTAGATATTGGTACGAGTGAGCTGTTATAGTTTATAATTATCGTAGTAAAATTATTAATATTCTCAAAATTTCTTTTCAGTTAGTATCTAATAAATGATTCTGTTTAAATTAGTCGGTATTTAAATGTTGCTATTCTTCAGTAGGTAATAAGCTGTATATTACTATTAACTAACAAATTGAATTATTGAATATGTAATTTATATGGATTTAGCGGTCTAAAATTAAGATTTAAGCTTTTGTTTGTAAAAGAAGTCAGTGATTTTTTCTTTTTATATATTTCCCATTTCTTATTTTCAATATAAATCTTTGTGTATGAAATGCTACATTGAAAAATATAAATCTTGCAATAATCAGTGAGCTATGTATATTCACTTGACTGCACCTATGTAGCAGCGCAGCCAATATTCACGAAGAAGCAAGAACAAAGTGCTAGGAAAATCTCAGTTAGATGGGATGCTGACCCGATAGCTACAGCCGATGTCGGTCGTCAACGTCGCTTTGTCTTATACTGGCGCTAGCAAACCGAACCAGGATATTTGCATAACAATGGGCCGAATTTCATTCATACCAGCCATATACCGAGGGCGTTCGCACAGCTTGCGCGCAGTAGTTAGTTTATAAATTAAAATGGATGCAAAACCATACCGGTTTTCCGTGTTTAAGGGATATGTGAAATCTATTCACTGAAATAACCGTGAACAAAGAATTCGCTACACAACAGAGCAAAATTGAATTATAGGTAGATAGTATGTTGATATGAAACTGTACTGTATACCACTTTTAGAGCTGTAAAACTATTATAACGATATATTTTTTGGTGTAAAATTAATTTTGCTATAGGCCCATGCATGCCAAGACTGTAAAGATATTGTGAGCATGTATAACTGTTCATATTTTTTCTATTACAGCTAGATTTAAAAAAAATGTCTTGGAAAATTGTGAAAGATACCTTTTTCCTTTTACTACTATATTCGTCATTCTTCATGCAAGCTTGCCCCGGGACAAGCACTCTCTAAGCTGAAGACGCTGGCCACTCGACCTATCTGATCTTCGAAAACAAGTCTACTGCTATAACCATTTAGGTTCCATATAGAAAAAAGAATCTAAATGTGTGGTATTAGTACGACATATAATAAATACATATAATAAATATATTTTTTATATATTCTATTGCTAATAGAGTTGTTTTAATTACATTAAAATAATTTGTCTAATATCTACGAAATATATATATACGAATATAAATATATATATACGTATATATATACGAAAGTACTAAGCACGAAATTTTTTATTTCGGAGATTGAATGGTTGAATGAAGTCAAGTTACTATTTTTTACCATGTAAAATATTAACGGCATTCTACTAGAATATGATAATATTACAAGTAGATGTTTGTTTTTCCCAAATACCAGAAAGAATCTAATTTCAAGACACTCCGTTATTCGTTTCTAAAATTACACATACATTTTAATAAATATGAATATATCATCAGGCTCTACATAGAGTGGTGTATGCAATATCCTGCATACAGAAATTCGAACCATTTCCTTTGAATACTGACCAAATTACAATGCTAGGAACTATCAAATCCCTCTACTCCATAGTTGTGTTTTTGCATTTGTACCAGCCTATGTCGAAGCCGTCGATATAGCAGCTTCATGAGTAGGCGGAGAAAATCTCTTTATGAAAACATTCATTGGCTTTCCGCCCCAATTTGAGACATTTTGTGGTGATTGGCGGAACTCAACACAGCGCTTTGCTCAGAACGTTGAAATGAAAATATAATTATTTCCCTAAGTGGATATCGAACTCATAACTATTATCATTTACAGTCAGAGCACAGACAGTTTTGCTATTTGATAAATCTTGACTTATTATCTTCTTATTTTTTGTGCTTGAGCACTTATCTTAGTGAAAATACATTGTCTGACAAACACTTTCTCCGAAATCTTCCAGATTTCCAACTTCACCTGCAGGCTAATAAGACCTAACCTAGGGCCCACCCATATTTATGGGTGGCATTGATCTTAACGATCAGAGGGCCTCGCCCAGATATCGTTTATCATCTCTCTTGCTGGATGCAGAGAGATGACCACACGTGTCGTTCCGTGAAAATATAATTTAAATAGAAAATAAAAAAATATTGGATATTTGCCGGTAATTTTGTAATATCGCACTTTTGCCTTCAAAACAGACTATGGTCACTGAATATATTCGCATAATAAGCCTATTGTTGTTGTGATGCTATCTCTGAACTGATTGGAGCCGCGTTAGTGACAGTAATTGATAAAGCGGGATACTGATATTTAAAACAGTGGCTTAAAGAATTACTTTTTTAAAAATGCAGATGTTACTTGTAGCTCAGTGGAAAGCTATTTGTAAATAATCAAAAATTTAAAGGTTCAACCGATGACATTCGTTCGAAATTGTATAATTTCGTGTAATTTCACTTTAATATTAATTGATGTATTGTACATCTGTATGTTTTTTTTTAAATTGTAGACAAAAATAGTTTAAATATAATAACTTCATGAAATGTCTGTTAAATGAAGCCGTCAAAAGCTTTACCAATGTCGAACAGCGTGTGATTTTGAATTGCTTTGAATAACAGTTCTCACGCCTCCGTGGCAGTTATTGAAATAATATAAGACTTAATTATTATAACTAGCTATCGGCGCGCAATGGGACTGCTTTTGACTGTATACGTGATTGGTTGTGGGTTCGATTCCCACTAAGTGGTCTGATCATGATTGTTTTATTTTCATTCCACCGCTCTAGTGAACAAAACAAAACGCGGCGTTTAGATCCGCTACTCAACACGAAATGTCTCGAATTCGGGCAGAAAGTAGAAAACGGAGAGTCATTCTACTAGGTTACTATCCTCCTAATCTGGAAAAGCGGAAAGCTGCTTTTATAAAAATTAAATATTTTTATTAAATTATTATAATTTTTTAATCTGTATAAATCACAATAAACCCTCATACTATTATATTATGTATGAATGATAAAATATTATTTTTTAAAATAAAACGACAGCTTACTGAAGCTAAGTAAAAACATTTATTTAAAGAAATACTAGGTATATAAAATTTTAAAGTATAATTTGCAACAATATATTCTCAATTAATAGAAATATGAATTATAAAACTATGATATAAAAAATATGTAATAGGCGAGCCAGCTTTAAAGCTAACATTTTAATATTAATGAAATTAAATATTAATTAAAGTATATTACATAAAGTAAAGGCATACAATAAGTACAAAATGGAAGTAACATTTCCAACAAATCAGTTTTCTTCTATACCAGAAAATCTTCAGCCTTCACTCTTCTCTTAATTAGCGGAATATTTTCAAAGGAAAAAGAAGCAACAGGAAGCCGTGGAAAGAATGACAAAAGGAAGGCTTGAGACCGTTAATACTGCGTAATAAGTTTATATTATCTATAATAAGCATAGGGCAGTTAGTCCATTTAAAAAGATTAACACTAGTTACAATACTTTGGCTAACTGTGTATCCTGCCACATACTTATGTTAAATATATATGAACTACATTTTATTGAGTTTCTTTTAAATGAATTTACATATTGCGATTTTTTTCTCTTATGTTAAATCTATTACTTATGTTATAGGATAAAAAGACTTACTTTTAAGTTTAGTTTAATTTTAGTCTAGCCTTTCAGGGTGCATATTTAAGCTTTTTGGCGTGCGAGCAAGGTATGTTCACAGGGTTCAGAGCGGAACTAACGCCTCGTTTTCTCTTATCACAGCAAGAAAATGAAAAAAAAGTAAATTTATCATTCCCACGGATGTCAATGTCGAATCTATGACTACCGCGTTTAAAGTCAGGCGATTGCGCCACGATTGATTCACAGCATTATATATGTAAATAAATATAAAAAATATATAAACAGCTACAGCAAATTAAGCGTTTGACATTATAGTATAACAAAGCGATAAAAGCGATCAAAAAGCTAATACAAAATTAAAGAAACAAGTAGTAATGTTGAAGAATAATACCTCACCTAATTAGTTACTGTATAAAGTTAACAAGCAATTAGGTGTATATTTTCTTACAATGGAGTTTCAATAAGAGGCATTATTCACGCAAGATCCCAAGTAGCAACTTGATTTGCGACTAAAGTGCCTTGCTTTGGCATTTAAGTCAACCGTAAAGACATCGAATAAATTGTAGGTCAGAAGGGACAGATAAAGAGCAGTCTTTTTAGCTTCTTTAAGGTTATTTGGTTGAATATTGACTAGAAACAAGCAATGAGATTATTTTAATTTAAATTGAACGATACCGGATTGTGGAATGGGATGGTTTATTTATGCTTTTACCGACAGCCTTTATTTATAGTGTTTATTTAACTTGGTATGTACTACCGTAATGGATAGCTTTTTCTTATCTTAGAATATATATTTTAGTATGTACATATACTTATAATTTTTTTATTTTTAGTTATAACTATAAAAATTTGTTATCTCACATTTTCAGAAGAATTTATTTATTCTCTTAGATAGGCAATGTATTAATTTCAATTTACTATTTAATAGTAAAACATAGAAAAATATTTGAATTCTTTTATTGTGAATATAATATTTGCTATTGTATTAAAATTCAATCATATAAAGCTAAACTGTTCAGTAATTTACTCGTCAAGTTCGCCTTTAAATTTTAAAATTCATTATTTTGTACTTTAATTACGTTATTTTGGTTTTCTAATTTATGTTTTGTATCTTCAAAAGGATGAGATTCGAAATCAGAGAAATGAGTTTTAAGTTCAAAAGCAACATAATATATATATTCTGATATTCAAAATAATCAATATCCCTTAACTTTTTACTTATACGTATACGTGGATTGACACCAATAAGTATAATTTATTGAGGATTAATCGTGAAATAAAAGCCAAATTATTAAAAATTGCAAAAATATATCGCGACCTGTCAAAAGGAGTAAAAACAAATAATGCCTTCAAAAGCCAGCTTAATTTTTTTACATTTTATTTTAACATGTCAGTCGCCATTACTTCACAAATCCCCTTGCATTTAAAAAAAAGTATTTCGTAGCGATTGAACTGCATGTAGCTACATAATAATTTTAATATTTTTTAAGTATTATATTATGTGAATGAGAACAACAATCTAAAACCTTACCTGTTGAATTAGTCTTTGTTATTCCTAAACACATTTTGTTCAGCTTTACGCTTTATACTGCATATTAAGGTAGGAAGAGGGAACTCCCTGTTGAGTGGAAAAATGCCAAATAAAAATAATGATGCTTTACAACTTTATATAATATTCATATTTAAATATAATGACTTTTTTCAAGTTTAATGACAGACTGTGTTTGGATAAACTATAATACTAATGATCATTACATAAATAACTATTATATGAACAAATAAAGTCATTATTGACACGATGTATAGTTTGCATTTTAAATAACTTACGTTAATGTTATGTACAAAGTTTCTTAATTTTTCTACAGTCGCATGTTACTATATAAAGATATATGAATTATAAAGTAAGACTTGCTTTTAGTCAGCTAATTAATGAGCTCAATAGCTTTGTTTAGAAGTAAATGATATAAGATATTGTAAACAGTGTATGTAAGTTTTATATTTAATTCATGAATAAAAATAATGAAGGGAGAAGGAAAATTGGTGAAAGAAAAAAGTCAAACGTACAAATTTTTTACTTAGCGATAAATTGTTAAAATTATTTTAGTGGTATTGTTTTCCAAATAAATAATGTAACTAAAGTTAATATGTTATATATATTTGGTTATAATTTTCAATATAAAAACTTTTGTTTACAAAATTAAAATTTTATGGAATAATTTACATATAACCTGCCCAACGTATTCGTTGATATATCCGAAAATTCATGCTTCGTAAACATTCTTATTTTTATGTATGTTATTTTTTTAATAACAGGTAGTCCTAGTCCTAATTAAAAACCTAGTCTATATTTGCGACATTGCCTGTTGAGTGGCGGAGCTCAACGCCGCGCTCTGTCTTACTTAACAAAGCAAAGTAACGAAAATAAATAAATCATGATTATTATTCGAGTAATAATCTAACCCACAACCAAAATCGATTACAGCCAGCTCCACTTTAGCTAAAACTTGCTTATTAAGAAACACATAGGTATATGCAATTTAAATCGCTTACAAATCACTACACTCCACTAGATGCAAGTATACCCCTAAATATCTCGTAAAATTCCGATAAAATTTTAAATTAGCCCGTAAATCTGGTGCAATTGAAGGATCGCGATCCGCGACAAAGACATCAGAACTTCATCCTCAAAATGAGTATCGGAAATTTACATCAGCTCGTAATACCGAACCGGCTGAGCCTTTATTGTAAACGCCGTAATTTGAATTTCGTCTTTGATATTCAAATGAAGCTCTACTTGAGACACTGCCTTAGTTATTTGAATTTTTGTAAAGCAATCAAGTTTGTTTATACGAGGCCATGTAATTGTAAATCTTGTTCTGTGGTAGTAATTAATTCATTAAATCACTGGTGAAATGTCCTAACGATTTGAGATTAAAGAAACAAAAAATTGCTTACCTAACATATAAGATGTATTTCATTTTTATTTGTATTTCAGATTGTATTTTTAATTAAGATGCTATAAACATAAAATTTTACAATTGTATAAGAAATGCAACATGCCGCGATGAGAACCTATAGCTTAATCAGCTCGAGCGCTATAAGCGCTGTTTCCTGTATAACAGGTACAAATCCTGCTACGTTTTTATACGAATATTTTATTGCTTCTATAGTCTTAAGATAAGCCATTTCTAAAAAACTATCAATTTAAATTATTCCCATTTCATGTATTTGTCTTTTTAAAGCAATATTAACTTAAAAATATTTAACTGAGGATAAATCAGTGATCTACCATTTCTCTTAGGGTTGGAATTTTTGTTCCTAATTAATTCCTAACCATTCAAAAAAAGATTATAAAAATCAGCCTATTCTGTAAAAAGTTATGCGGGTTCATAACATAAAAAAAATATACGTGTCGAATTGAGAACCTCCTCCGCTCCATTTTGCGTCGGTAGCTGCAGTGTAATTAAATTATTTATTTAATTGTTATCAATTATTTAGTATATACAATTTTAGTATGTTACTGATAACTATATAAATAAAACCGCTATTGCATACAACTAACAAAAATAGTCGTACACTACTTATAGAAAGATAGAAATTTGTATCTCTTAAATAGAAACATAGAAAGATAAATAAGTAACATGAAGTGAGCATCGAACCTACAACCGACGTAGTTTTAAATAATAATAATTTACATTCGTAATTCGTAACTTTACATTCAGACCCTATCCTAATGCATCACTATGTCTTGTTTGTGTTACTAGATACAGACAAAATATACTAAATTGTCTATTTCAAATTGACAATTATTTAGGAACACATTGGACACGTCTGATTCAGAACAGGCAATATATTTATATTTTATTAACATTTTTTAAAGTGTTATTCGCACACATAGGAAATTGAAAAAGACATTAATATTTATATATTTATATTTTTAAAGACACGTCTTCTGCAGTGGATCTGCAGGAATCTAAGCAGCTTCACGCTGTTCTAAATTACGTTTGGCACTTCACTTGCCCTCAACACGCAATGTCTCGAATTCAGGCGGAAACTAGAGTACGGAGTGTCTTGACACTAGGTTCAATCAGATAAAAATCTAGTCTATCAATCAAAGACAAACTCAAATATTTTTATTCAAAATAAGAAGTTACATGCTTCATTTTTTTAACGTCAAACAGTTTACCACCGGTTCGCTACAGTTAATGCGTCATACTTGATAAGAACCGGCGCAAGAAAACGGGATTTCCTTTTTTCTTCCAATACAATAATTTACAGATTTATTAGTGACAATGATACCTTTGAAAAAGACTGGAGCGAGCATTTCTTTCCCAAGGCGTGTTATCATTTATAAAATCGTTAATTAGGTTTTTCATTTATAAAATCGTTATATAAATTTAAATCGTCATACAAAACAAACGTCTTTTCATAACTCTTTAAATTGTGATATTGAGCATTTTCGGACGTTTTCTGGAATCCTATTGTAAAAGCGTACACATTGTCCCATAAAAGAATTACGGGTTCAATGCAATCGAGTTGCAGGTGCGGTAAGTTTAAGCCTATTTCTAGTATTTAATAATTAAATAATTAATATTTTATAACATTATCAAATACATATTTATCCGCAACTGTCAATATATTAATTTCCTCTAATATGTAGAATATTGTTGTACAGATGTAAAAATACAGAAATTTATTTAAAAAAACCCGCCGAAAAATTTAACAGCAAATAGACGTGTAATATAAAAATATTAACATATTAAACTAAGCGAATATTACTATAGTAACTGAATAAAGAATTTATTATACGTCTCGTATATATGAATATAGCTGAAAACCTATAGAACTCAATTTAGTTTATGTTATTCCTTCGTTTACGTTGCTTTAATAGTTCCATCCATATAGGTTCGCGTGCGTACGACGCTTCCGTGTGGAAAATTTTCAGTCCGTCTAAGATATAATCGATATCGGAACGGAATTGACAAGTCACGAATTTGACTGCAACATGAATACCCCTTGGCAACGAACGAAGACCCTTCGTTTAATTCGATATTCACGATTTGCTTGTCGAAACGAAATGCCTACATGAGTTAGACATTTTTATAAATTTTACCTCAATGTTGGACAATTACAAGCCACATTCAATATACACAGTAAATTATCATTCAAACTTACCAACCTTGATCAATTTTTTAATTACCTCATTATCCAGAGCCATTAATCCCAGAGTAAAACTATAAATATTCGAAACAGCTTACTATAAATAAGGCTTTAAATTTTAAAACGCCGAGGCAGTAATTACATACGAAGTGAAAATATTGCAAGCTCGACAACGTGTCGACAAGGCGTCGCGTTAGCGCGTTGGCGTGCATTCTTTCCCTGCGTTCATTACCATAACAAGTAGTTTCGTTAATCAAATGTACGAAATTAATAGCGCAGTTTAGAGTCGACGTTCCGCCCGGCAATCACACGGCCATTACAAATTGCTAGCAATTACCGCGACACCACCCGCCCTCGTTCATGACTGATTTTTTTTTCATACGATAAACATTGCATAATAGTTCGCGTATGACGCGTCGTAAATGAGCATTAATACCATTAAGCTTAATTTTTATGTAAAAAATATGTTAAAAATGAGTTTTAAATGTTAATTTGTATCATATTGCATCCTGTTTATGTAGATCTGAATATTTACTGTTAACTGTGAAGTAAATAAAATTTACTTCATAGAACTATTTCTCGATACGACCAAGAATCTAGATGTTTTTAAGCAAATACTCCCAACACTCATGTAAAATAATATATTTTGACTCAAAGGTGAAACAAAGCTTTCAATTCCTCATTCTTTGAATCTTATCGCGCTTTTCAGAATATTTTACTCTTTTTGATCTAAATTCTATGTATTTACCTTTAGCTTTGCTATATAAGATCAAAATTCTTTTGTTGAAGAAGGGCAATAGCAAAAGGGAGCATTTTTACATACACACAAATAGAGAAGGCTAGAGAAAAATTGGCTACAAATAATAATTTGTAGCGTATTTTAATAACTAAATATAAAAAGAAGTTTAACATAGAATTAACTAGGATAAGACACTAAATCTTAATTGCTGGCGATCTACGGTTGATCAAAATTGTTTTACAAATTAGTTTATTAATTTAAATTAAATAATATAATTAATGTAACATCTTGAATGTAACATCTCTATAAAAGATATTTATATATACAACTTTCTAGACAGCATAAATGGCTTGAAGTTTCTTAATATTCTTGAGGTTACTTGATTGAGGAGGTTTTAAATGTGAATAATTATATATAAAATAACTATTAAATAATTTAAGACTTTCGTTAAAACTAATGTTAGATTCGTGAAATACGATAAAATTAAAAATTTCGATTAACTGTACTCATACAGGTTGCTATTTTCAAATAAAGCGTTCATATTGAAACTGGCATAAAGAGAATTCAGCATTATTGAGTTGATTCTATTATAATGAGAATATAATTTCCATAATCCTATACAAGAAGGCGCTTTCCTCGTATAAAATTGAAAATTCACAGTATTAACAGATCGGTAGAAATGACAAGAGAACAATTTTAATTAAACTTTCTTGAATCATTATCAGATAACATTATTCATTAATTTTTTATAGCCCAGAGTTGGTCGTTTATAAGTTTAGGCAGTTCCTAAAAGTAAAAAATGACGTAAATGTAAAAGCTCTCAAACTTACTTCGAAAAGATAGGGAAATCTTACAACTAGATAGCGCAGATACTTTATCAAAATTGAATATATACTAGACTTATACTTTAATAAAACTTTCAATTTCATCTACATTTTGTATTCCTATTAATAATTAATTATACCTACAACTCATTATAACTAGTAACTAGTAAAATATCAAGTAAGTTATAGTTGAAAATAATATATAGTCAAAAATAATCTGTTATAAAGGGTTATTAAAGGTCGAGAAATATTGTTTAAATAAGTATTTATGGAGGACAGTTGCCGGTCCGAAAGGAATAATATAACGCATTCAAATATCAACGAAATTTATCAACCTTCGAGCTCTGGGCCCAATACGTTTGGGTCGTTTATGGCATATTACAGTCGGAGACTCGTCAGCTCTTCGCCGGAAAAGTCAATTTGACGCAGATTACGGAGCGACTGAACGAAATCTTACTAAAATACGAATATTTTCAGACAACTCGTAGATATGAACAAAATATGTAATTTCAGTACAATTTTGATGCTTAAATTTGTTTGAAGCTCATAGAAGTAGGGATGCATGAAATAATATTGTATTTTGTACTAAGTCTTCATATTTATTTAGATAGAGCAGTATAACAGATTCGAACAACAGATATTGTTACTTAATAAAAAAATATATTTCAATTCTTTCTAATAGGCTAATGAAATGTATGCAAGCAGTATAAATTTAAGTCTACAGTTTGTGTTATGCTTAGATATCCACTTAGCTACGATTCAAGTGCTTTGAATGTAGAAAAACACGTGGGAATTATGTTACTGTAAAAGCCCAAACTACGGTAAATCCTAAAATTTCCAAGTTAAACTTACTTAGTATTTACTAACTTTAATGGTAAAAGTCCGAACTGCTTGTAACCTAACTTAAGCAACATTTATTGTGTCTCTCAGAGTGAAACCTAAGTTTTACCGGATTATAAGCTTGAAATGAATAATGATCAAACATAATAACTTTTACTATTTAAGTTAGTAAATCTTAAGATTTACTTGAAAATCTTAGAATTTACCGTAGTTTGGACTTTTACAGTAACATCTACATATAATAAAGTCTAAAGAAATTTTATTGCTATTTAACTCCTATAAATCTGTTTTATCACATTGATGAAGACTAAATACGCTGCGATACTATTAAAGTAGATACAAAGTTTATGATAAAATATGAAAATATGGAAGCGAAGATATAGATTAACTGCATAATAGCGACGACCTATACTTCTAAAAGCAGTATCTTTGCATTATAACTTTATTTTCATTATAGAGAAAATTTTATATGTAAAGAAATTTATTTATCGTCTTGTAGCTCTATATACCTGAATACCTATAATATTATATCTGGAACGTGTCTTTGTGGATCTCAAATGAGTCAACGTGTAGTCTTATAAATAGAGAAGCAGTCGCTTGAACTAAAAGGCTACGATGATATATAAAGTGATATAAAGTGTGTCTAAGCGTCCACTGAGTGGGTAGTGTAACTCCATGGGCGCGTTTCGCGACGATGTTCTATTACAAAAGGGAATTGGATCTTGATTCATTGGTTCGGAAAATCGGCAGCGTACCTTGATAATTTCATTTCTGTACAATTTGACCGCGTCCGTGGTCAGACGATTCTTGGGGTCCTCCGCGGACCGAGTACAATACAAGGACTCCCCTACGGAGCTCACACACAATACTAAGCTTTTATTGCCTTTTACAATCTCTCAGTACCTCTAAGGCTTCGGCTATACGAAATTAGATTCGTTACTTTTTATTTTTCCCTTTGAACAATTCTGTCTTCCGACTAACTATAGTAAAATACCATTTTACTTTGAGATAAGGAAACTTTAGAACATTAAATATACGATTTCAATACTTGGCTTTAGCTAAAGAATCAAAGAGTCCGTATTTAGTAGAACAATAACGATAGGTAAGGGAGCAACTGTATCAAGAATATACCTCTAAAGTTTACTTTTGTCGCTTGCATCTGAACCCAGTCCAGCTTTTATACAGATTGTATCGAGCAAATACGACGTCGGAATACTGTAAATACTCTTCCTAGCGAAACAAATTGAAAAATTTGTAAAATTCATGAATATGAATAAATATTCTGTTGCCGTGAATGGGACATCAATTATGCAAAATGTAGCCGTATTGCATTGATCGATGCTGCAGCGGCGCTCGGTGCGGGTTCAATCTCGCGACCGACGAGCTTGTGTATAGACACGTCAATCCCTCTGTCACAAAATGCATCAGTTATGGGTTTTCAATTGTCGGTCTGTATCTACAGGCTGAAACCGCATAAATTCTTCATTCTATGCTTATATGCTATTTATATTTTTGTATTTATTTTTCCTACTGTGTTTCTTTGGTATTTACTTTATTTTAAATGCATTTACAAAATGTATTTTTTGTCAAATACGATTAATATTATCTGTTAAGAATGTTGACCGCAAATGCTCATAAATTTATAAATTATTTTGTTTTACAAGCAATATGGTACAGTGATCGTCTACACAATCGATGGTTATTGGTTCTACTCCCATTTGGTATTATAAACATATTGATTATTTGTATAGCTTATTTAATTGTATTAACCGATATTTCTTCCAAGCTATTTATTTCTCTTGTTTATTGTCAAGTTTTTCGTTACCATTCGATGTTACCAAAAATGTCGATTACTTTTAACTGAAATTATATTATCCACTTAGTTAGACAAATAAATTATAATTACTGTTGACTTTCAGAAATCACTTGCGAATTTAATAACAAAATCTTTGTTTAATATATTTTTCTTTCATATTACAGCAATAAAATGTTAAAGTCTTGTCCATCTTTTCTGAAAACTTTAGCAGTTTTATTCGAAGCGCGTAATATCTGATATCGTCGATGTTATCTATGATGTGTCACTCATCCAACGAAATATCAATATTGACAATCTATTAAATGTTCCACGCTGTCATGAAATAAATACATTGGCTGAATCTACGTTTCATTTTAACATATATTTAAGCCAAATGATTGTAGGATGATGAATCTGCCTTCAATGGGTTTCCAAACATTTTTATTTTATAACGAGATATTTGTATCTATAATTTAGAAATCACTTTTTCTAATACTTTGTATGGTTTCTTGTGTTTTCTCTATTAATATAACCTCTAAGGTACGAGCTCGTGCGGATGGCCAAACTGTGGAGTCAAATTTGTTTCTGCAACAGGAATGATTTGTCCGGATGGTAAAATGGTAAACTTTCACAGTTAATACAGTCTATTATACTAAATATGAATTTTAATATTTGTGATGTAATTTTTTGACACACGTGAAATTATGATAAGTCCGATACTTATTTCCCCATAGCATTTTGTAGCTTTTTAATAAAACAATAATAATAATAATGTAACCACAACTGTACTCAATAGCATGTGATAGTAAAAACAATGTACTATCAAAGAAGAATGACCATATTAGTTTGACTACGTTGATTTCTTTCTTTTACTTTTTCGTGTTCGTGTCTTTTTTGGAATTTTCTTTGTTTGTAGCTGAGTAAATTTTGTAATAAGTCATTGCATTAATTCTGAGGTAATAGTAATTTACAGCTCATTTATTCTCTGCCCCTAGTGAGTCTGAAGACGATGTCGGAACGGAAGGCCTGTCTCTTTTTTCGGATGGTTTGTTAGCCCGTCGGATGAACCTGCGATCATATCTTCTTTAACATCTGTATAGTACATACATTCAGTTGAGTGCCTGGTGATTGCAACAGATAGCTTGTGAAACGCTGTCATGGATGGCGTTTTTCGTCTACTTCATCTACATGATGACTACTGCCTCGTAAGTTACCTCCCTGTGATTCATTAATTGTGAGGATGCGTGACCTTTTAGGACTTCCGTACTCGAGATTGGTGAGGTCCGTCTTCTCTGCTTGCGTGTGGACCAAATATAGTGTGTTTGTTTGCCAAGATCGATGCACCTGTGAATTGACTACGCAGTTTGAACGTGAAAAGTGAAAAATAAGATGGCATATCAGTAGGGTCTCTTTAGGTTCTCCAGCCAAAATGTGAGAAATATACAAAAAAAACAGATTTTGCGCTTTTGAGATTTGTGATTTTGAGAAACTGTCTTTGTTATTTTGTTTATCTGTTATGATTTTTTAAATCAAAATAATCAGTTAAAAAATACTTTGTAAAACTTCCTTCAACAAATTACCTTTTCATGTTCTATTCTACCAGTTACTGTTCTATTTTATCATTTATTTTACCCATTTCGGAATGCAAAACTTAAATTTGTATATAAAAACTGAATTAAACTTTTACTTTAAACAAGAACCGCTATGAGAAAACAAATTTCCGCTTAACTCATGTGAAGTTCTCAACAAAAACAGCGTCGGCATTTCCAATAGCCAACTAAACTCCTGACGCAACAGTGAACGTTGTCAACTAGAAATTACAGGGCATAGGAATCGTGTTCGTACTTGGACCCGCACCTTCCATTCAAAGCTTTGTGAGTCTGCGGGCTGTTTTTTAGCTTAACTTGCACTCTTTGTTCGTGACACAGTCGAATAGGATAAAAACGAACACTAGACTCGATACCAACACACGGCATTTGTGGTTTTCCGCGTTTTACGTCACGTGGACTACCATGTACTACATTAAATAAATAGCGTATGTATACAGAAGGAGATGCTGATATTAAAATTTTATTTATATTGGATCTAACAATAATTAAAATGAGATTAATAAAAGAATATTAAAATAAAATAAATTCCACGTCATACAAAAATATATTTTATTAAATTTCACCGCTCTGGTACTTTAGAAAAAGTTGAGGTCCGCCACTCAACACGTATTGTGTCGCTTTAGGGCGGAAATAGAAGAACGAAGTGTTACGACACTAGGATCTCTCTTACTACCCGACAGTGCAAAAAAAAAAGCGTGAAGCTGAGAACAAGAATTTAAATAAAGATCTTACGATTGAGCATAATAAAAGCGTAGAAAAATGGAGCCGAAAACATAAAGCCGCATGTTTGACTATTTTTTACACAACATTCATTTTGTAAACCTATACATTTTTTAACAAATGAGAATAAAATGATTCGTATTTTCTTTTAAAATTTTCATTCATTTATTATTTTAATGAAAATAAAAATCATTATATTCGTCCCAATTAAACGTACGTATCTCTTCGAGCATACAAAAGTAAACAGGATGAACATTCAATGGATTTGTCTCTCAGTATTTGCTTTTGCACGCCATTTAAGACGAATGCAAATATCTTTAACTCTGAAGACGTTCAGAATTACTTTATATATTTACTAAGAGATAACTAGTAGTAACCTATTCATACATAGATATAAAATATCTTATAAATTATTATTATTATTTATAGATTATTATAGTTCTATATTATGGAATATAATTAAACAGTTTTCTCAGTGCTAAAGGCCGTGGTGGTGCAGTGGGACAGCATCTGACTGTACAGACAACTGGTTGAGGGTGCGATGCCCACACGTGGAAATGATTATATTTAAATTATTTTTATGGCTCTGCTCTACTAAAAATCTCAAACGTGGCGTTCAGTTCCGCCACTAACACGTAATATATTAAATTCGGGCAGAAAATGCAGAACGGAGTGTCTTGACACTAGGTTCTCTCTGACTGCCCTGCCATGTGAAAAAAGCTTGAGGCTGCTTTTTTTGTGGTAAAATGACACTATCGTCGTTAAAACGTGATTAATAACGTGTACGATAGACAGTAGTAGGAATAAATACTTAGTGTTGCCATAAATATTGTTACAAAGAAACACTACAATTTTATTGTACGTAACATTTATTACTCTTACAGTGTGTTAGTTTGATTTAAAAATTAATATAATACAATTAAAGATATATTAAGCTTATTCGAAGTGGTCTCCATTGGCTGCAATACGAGTACAGTCCTTTAAACGTTGAGGCCAGTTATAAATAGCAGCACGCACGAAAAATTCTTCACTGCCAATCATATGGATTGTTATAGGGATTCTAAATAATCATGCGTTAAGAGCAAGCCTTACCCTCTAAAACTGACCATAAATCATAATACAATGGATTAAGATCAGAGGACTACATGACCGCCAGTCATTTTTATATCACAAACAGAGGAGGTTTCACTGTACCTATCAGTACATATAGCCCAATACATGATTATTTGACTAATACCAAGCAAATGGAGGATTTTATAAATTGTACTTGGCACAATACCTACTATTTGTAATACAATCGCAGCGATTCTTTTTATCACTCAACTCCAATATAATATCCACAAATATTTTACAATATATTGAACACACAATGAACAATCATATAAAAATGACAGATTCCAAATTTAAAAGTAATATTTTGTATAGCAATATATTTTATAAAAATTATAACTTTTAAGATTAAAACTATTTAATTATAAAATCAAACATAACTGATTTAAACAGTTCGTTTAATAAAACAAACATTCTTAAAAAAAAGGTATGAAACGCTTTGTTAACAATCGTTTAAAATAACTTACGAGAACGCTAAAGGGTTGCTACATTTACATAAATATTAGGTACAGTCTAAACAAACATTACACGCGATAAGGTTAATGCATGAAAATTTAATGTAAGTAAGTAGGTATTTGTATTAAAAAACTGGTTAAGTGTGAGTTGTAATTGTGTCTTGAGAATTCCATATCATATAGCCGTATAATATAGTAGTTGTAGGCCATAACAGTGACAAATATAATATATACAATTATGTCACGATCTAAATGAATATTAATTTTTTATCCTGCATATCAGGTTAGGCAGAGAGTAAATAGTGTCAAGACACTCCAGTCTCCACTTTCCGCCGAAATCTGAGACTTCGCGTATTAAGTTACTGTCTCTGTAACTTAACATCGCCCTGTTTCTTGTCACTAGAGCGGAAAAACAAAAATACCTTAAATATAACCATTCCCCGAGTGGGAATTGAACTCCAAAACATCGCGTATACAGAGGTAGACGGTGTCACACTGCGCCTCGTTAGTCCCATATTTGTATATTACGAGTTAAAATTGAAAATATTATCACAGTTTATAAACTTTTTAATTTAAAAATCTGCACAATATATTTATAATATTACCACAGGTTGACAAACAATAGATATTATTTAATGATAGATTAAAAGACAACACTGTTTATTACATAAGGTTTTATAAGCAACATATATTACGGAATCCCAAAAATGGAAAAATTCTACCGTTTAAGATATCACGTCCATGTGCTTCGAAACGTTATTCCACTGGACATTGAAACTATTTACATACTCAGTATTATTATTTGGAGGCCATACATTTTGTTAATATTACATGTTTGAATAGTATTATAATTAGACTAATCTGTTACATCAGTGTATTTCATTAATATGAAATTGTTACCATACGAGGGTATGAGGTTCAATTCACACTATTTTTTCAAAAAGTTGGTAATAAAACAATATGTTTATTTCTTTCAACAGAAAACTCGAAATAAAAACTAATAGCTTTAAGAGTCACGTTAGAAATTCACACTGGAATTTAAAAGCATTTTTTTGTTGACGGACTTTAAGCTAATACTTTTATCTAGACGAACTCATTTCCTCACTAGCATTTAATTTACCTAAAGTTTGGTACGTATTAAAATAATGAGGCGCGATATCATTTCACTGTCCTCAAAAAGTCCAATTAGTAATTAGAAGATTTGACACAGAATTACTTAAATATTCACAGGACACTTTGCAATGGTATAATTAACAAAGATTTACCCGAGGGCTTTTGCGTTACATTCTACCATTTATATTATTGTGCAGGGAACAATCTTGTCCCGGCACGTTCCGTCAATAATTTTCTTTGAACATCAAAGATCTCGCCCGAGAACAAATCGAGGTGCAGTAAACATCGGATAAAACGGCTTGTCTATAAAATATCATTTCTAGCTTAGTTTTTGTTTCGCCATTGAATCCCGTTCTACAAGTGGGCAATAATTGAAAACGAAACTCTTTTGCGCAAAGGCGGGATCGCGAGACACAAAATAAAGGCGCTCCAAATAGATTGAACGTATAAAAATTTCAGTTGAAATTCGCACGATGCGCCGCCGCGGGTACTACTCTGTATCTTTTTACTTTGTAACCTTACTTTTTATTCCATTAGCGCGAATGTGAGCCCCTCTAGTCAAATATCATGGAATAATAAAAGCTGTTTAGTAATGATAATACGGAACGCAGCTCACGCCAGGCTAGCCTAACTGAATTAAACTTGTGCACAATGAATTTTGTGCTTATGTTTTATTGCTGTAGTAAATTCGTTATATTCGAAATCATAATTTAAAAAACATTAACGTAGAATTTGACAAGTATATCAATAAAAGACTTGAATAAATTATTTTTGAATGAGGTAACAAATGTTAAGTTTATTTTAAGCGGCGTTAAGATGAATGCAAGTTCATCTTGGAAGAGAACTTTTACAATGGATGTAACTGGGTGCAACAAAAGTTGGTTAGTTAGGTAATTGTGATCATCTTTGGAGCTTTCTTTTTACCTTATATGCGCAATGTACAGCGCTATTGCTCTAAGATAAAACTTTTTATTTTCGTTTATACGAGTCAATCGCCCGCGAACATTTTTCAGGCAAACTTTAACAGTGGAGGCAATCGCTCCTGAAATTCGAAAATGAAATCGTTCCGAGCGTCGCAAAGATTTATCGATGGATGTTTGAATTTACTTTCAAACTTTTGAGGCATAAAACTTATGACACGTAATCGTATTTTCTAGTCAAGATTTTTATATGCCACAAGCGTTTTAAGGAAAATTATATTACTTTAATTGGATTGTGTATGGACCATCTGCTAGCTTCTTACTCAATAGAAATAAACTACTGTATTTTTAGTAAGATAAAAATAGTGGTTTGTTCAAAAGTGACAATTCAACTGAACAAATGCTATCTTATGTTTTAATCTTTAAAAGCTTTATCAGAAGAAAAGCGAAAATTCTGTGAATATTTTTTGTTTTAGTAACAACTGATAGCGCTACTCGCATTGCAATGGCAAGGTGAGCACGTAGCTGCGCGGTGACAGCGAGTGATATATTTACGGCAATCTTCCGCCCGCAGGTTTAAGAAACATCCCAACTTCCCGCATACCTGTTTTGCGATACCAACTCGTTTTAACAATATTGTCCTTTTATATCAGGATTTAATAAATGTACTGTCTGTATAAACATCAATCGTTAATAATTAATTAACATTCTAATTACAATAATAATAACACTATTTGCACAAGAAATTACAATTTAGACTAATTTATATATTTACACTTAAAGTACATGTGCAATCAGGCGTGGATCCAGCCGTCAAGAAAGGTTGGTGTCACAGGCACATTAATCGACTGAGTTCTAGCCGGAGTATGAACACGGAGTAAATTACAATTGAAAAATTCGCACTAGGTATTTTCTTTTTAAATTTTACTAAGGTCTTCTGCTTCTTAACATTAATCCCGGCCTAGCTAGGGTCTGCCTTCATACTTAAACTCGTCCACTTTGCACGATCTTTGACATCCTCGGTGGTAGGTCCATTGGCTCTCATATCCTGCTTCACGACATCCAGCCATCGCTTTCTTGGGCGTCCGGGGGGTTTTGCTCCAGGGACAGATGTAACAAGGCATATCCTCAATTTTATTATCCGACATAGTTCTCAATTTTATTAAGGTACCTTTCGATACGGTGATATTGTCGTATTACAATGTAACTAAATTAATAAAAATGTGTCACAAGTCAATTTAGGTTGTGGCATGTCCATCGTGCCCACAACGGTGGATCAACCCTTGAGTGCAATAATTATGTTTTATTAGTTCATATATTTGACGTTATCGTAGAACAGTCAGGACGTGGTGACGATGCATTGTTGCAAGTCCAAAACCCACATAGGAAATTTTAATTTTATATGAAACACAATCCACATAAAAGAAGTACAGTTCCTTAAGAAGTATAAAGTGATGGAGATTTTCTTTGTTTTTTCGACATGTTAAAGTAATCTTACTTTCAGAAACACTTTATTTTCCAAATATAGAAATTTTATGTATCATATATATGTGCCCGTATTAATAAAGGCTGATTGCAAATAAACCAGCAAATGAGTTCAATTGAGTGCCACGCGTCATTGGAGGGCATATTCAAGGGATGCGTCTTGAAAATTTCAATGAAAATCTGAAAACCAGCGTGTATTGAGTCGATATTTCATTTCATCTTATTCACACCGCGTCTAGACTTCGAATAGTGGGATTGCTTATATACTCTCCAATACATAAAACATGAGTTAGAAATATAAGTCCGAGCTTTCATTTTGTGCGAACCTCCAGTGAAATTAACAAGTTTTTATTGGCATTTCGCCAATCTCCTAAGATTGTTAAAATAAAGAGGTGATTGTATAAATACGGCTAAATCTGGCGATGTCTACAGAATATTAAAAGTTACATAACTACAGATTTAAATGCGCAAGTATATTGGCATGTATTATCTAATGTGCAGGTTAAAATAATGTCATTAGAACCTCTAAATCAAAGTGGTTACATATTGTTTGGAAAGTCAGTGACAAGTTACGAATAGTAGAAGCTGAATAGCGCGTTTTGACGCTTGAATCAATCAGGCGCTGATATGTAATAGTATCTATTTGTCCGCGTCCAGAATTGCAACAGTAATCCTTGGCAAGCCGCGAACGGCATGTCCGCATAAAATAATCCATGATTGAAAGCCCCTTACTTCCGTGCATACGACTGTCGCACTTCTTCAGTAGTCGGTGTCAGTATTTATTATTTTGTTTTGTTTCTAAAGCTAAACTGTAAAATCAAAATGAAAATGCATACAAACTTTTATCCGTGTAATATATAAAATATATTGTCATAAACTTACGAAATAAACGTTGTATGCATTGCATTTAATATGATGTACAAAGAAAATAACACCCTTGATAAAAGGTAGGTCAATAATTTCATTGTAAAGTGAAACAGAGATGTTCAAAAGGAAAATATCAATAAAAAAGCTTTACGTGTGCCGAAGCTCTGTAAGATAAATCAATTGAAGAATTTTTATCTACAGTATTCATTTTAAAAAAATGTATTGAAATACAAATTTTACGGCGAAATACGCAATACAGTAAAAAAATGTGCTCACTTTCATACACAAGAAATATTATTATTTTCAGAACTGACCCTATGAGATTTTGTTCTAACAAGTGATTAGCTAAGTATCGTTTTAATTTTCTAAGGTGAATGTTAATAATCAACATTTATATGCAATAAAGAAAATTACATTAAAATTAAGGCAAAGTTTTTAAGACTGAAAATTTTGTAATATGCCGAAATTAGTTACGCTCACGATCCACTTACGTTCCTAGATTCGGTGGTAAATTCAACCAAATAGGCAATAAGAGTAGCGGACTGCAACGCACAGTACACGGGCGGTCTTGTTAGACCGAACCAATCTGCGCCATAACGCTACTCTAAAGCTTCATACATATAGCATGTTTTCTATAATTCATTTGACTAGTTCTAAAAATTACAACATTAGTATGCGTATTTAGAATTAATTAAATTACTAAATATATTTTAAATAAAATTAATTATTATAATTATTTGTCATTTATATTTAGTAAATACATTTAGAAAATACATTTTCTTATTTCTTGATGAGCAAGTCTTAGCAAAAGGTGTCATATATAATCTTTGCTAAAAATGTTAAATGAAACTTTAACTAACAGAAAAGTCACTTTATATATAATTATTATAACACGCCTTAACTTGGTGGCTGTCATTATTGTGACGAAAGTAATAAAATGATAATACGCTTAAGTTAGGCCGCTTCTTAAAAAGCAATTTACAAACCTTCATCAAAAACCGATATACATTTAATTTATACTGATATAGCTTAGAATTACAGTTTTGTTGAGTTTTGTTATAATTGTACTGCTTTGAAATTGCTATAACAGAAAAATTGAGAAATTGATTTCTCATTAAGTATAGTTATAAGTAATAATACTGGATTAAAATTTGTTAAAAAGAAACAATAGCGAATTTTTAATAATAGTTTTGTAAATCGATTCTTAAGAAGCATTATATTTTAAACGTATTATAATTTTATTACTTTCGTCCAAATAAAAACAGCATGCAAGTATGAAATAAATAAATGTATGGCGAGTGAAAAAGGTTTTATTATTCGTTTAAGTTTATTTTAATTTTATAGTATATAACACAAATATAATAGAAAATGAATATAGAAATGTAAATTTTAATATAGACGCAGCTTTTGCGGCGGAGTGCAGTGACGCACCAGAAACAGTATTGTTAGCTCGCCCGCCCTGATCGCTCCAACAACTTTAGCACTTATGAAGATTGCTCTACCATTGCCTGAATATAGTTTGATCTTTCAATGTATCTCGAATATGAGTAATGCTATTGATATATTTCATTTGTAAGGTAAGGGCTTTGTTGTTCATTACTTTGTTTGTTTGTTTGTTTGTTTGAATATATTAACATATATCTTTTTATTCACCATAAATTATAATGATTTTATTAACAATTTATTGAGAAGTTTTACGTTTTTAATCGTTTTAGTTGCATTATCTCGTTGATTATGTCTTTAAAGATTCCAAAAGAAAGCTTTTAATTATACAGTTACATTTAGTGATATCAGACTGACTGCAAATACGGTTGTCACTAGAGGATATGATTGTATTTATTTTTTTTTGATTTCTCTGCAGTGGTAAGAAAAAACATGAAATTCTGCCGCTCAATCCGCAATTCGCGAATTGGGGCGGAAAGTGAAGAAGTATTGGTTTGACACTAGGACTTTTCTGTTTACCCTACTAAGCGAGAAATTGTGTACAAAAACTTTTATTTCTAGATACTCTACGTAATCTGTGCTATCTAGACTAGACTGAACGTATTTCCAGGTATTTATATTTTAGTTAATAACTTGGGCGCCTGTTAATACACCTTGAGCGCTAGTTGAGCATATACATGGCTATAAATTACGCACTGATATCATCTTATGTTATGAACATATTAATATGTATACGAATTTTAAGTGCATATTTTAATCTTAAATGTAAATAAATACTAACGGAAATACTCAAAGTAAGTAATTCTTATACAGACATCGCATCCTATACAAAATTTAATATATTCAACGATGCTAGGAACGTTTTAGTAAAAAAAAAATAAAAAAACAGCTTACTCCAGACGGGTAAAATAACGCAGCACCAACTGGGCCCAATATACTGAGCAAATGGCACGCATACCATAGGTGGCACGCGACAGAATAATATTGTCGACACGCGAGGAAATAATATGAAAAAAATATCTTTAAGTTACCTTTTACAGTAGCAGTGATCAAAATATTAACAATCGCCTAAAATAAATATATACTTAATTCATTGTTATATATTATATCGTTATTTACTAAATATATACATGACATATAAGACTATAAACCGATTTATAAAATACGTTTTTTTGAATCATTTTAAATATAATTAAAAAAATACATTTCAATATTATTATTCTTGTTTCTTAAGGAAATTCTGTTACAACACCTTTGTCATGCAGGTTTGTAAGCAGTTTAGCTGGAAATATTCGTATAGTACATTAGAAGTAAAGTTACATTTATAAATAAATGTATTAATAAAGTTCTAATACCATTTATGTAAAGTTATAATATATTTGTAATCAAAACTATCCTTCTAACAAGCTAAATTATTCGTAAATCTCATAAAACTTTAAATATTATATTTAACATTGTACGTAACCGGATAGGAAACGTAGCGGAGCGGCCTACCGTCATATCATAATAACGTGATAGCTTCATATGATGGCCGATTAATGAAGCCGGCTCCGGTAGGTTGCCGTAATAGTTTTATGACTATCCCACCACCCCCCGGCCCGTCTCGACTACTTGATTATGCATCGTACACTTCACACCGATTATCGAACTAGTAATGAACGGTACCGCATACAAAATTTACCAACTTTTTAGTGCAACGATTTCACTAATTTTTATTCTTGAAGTTATACGCTTATCTTAATGGCATAACATTATAGAGTATCTAAGCTTTGGTATTTGAATAGTTTTTTTTAGTGTAGAAATCTCCATTTAGGCTTAAGTTAGGCATGGTTAAGATAACCAAGTGTGAAGACGACATCGGCTTGATTATGCATTGGCAATTAGTGGGTTTTTATTTCATAGATTAGGGCGTTTAATCGCATTTTTTTATAAAACTTGTACATTTTCAAATAAAGTTTAGACCACGTTATGCAGCAAATTTAAAAATAGCAAATCAATATTGCAAAGCACTTAGTATTGTAGAAAACAAGCATTCCCGAAGCAAAACAACCTGCAAGTTCATAGTTTTTAGTGACATTAAAAAATTTTCAAAAAGATAAAATAAATATTTTAGTTTACTTTGTGAGAACTTAATTATAAATCATGATTTCCTAACATTTTATTTTTTTGTGTACCACTATACGCTTTTTAAAACAAAAGGCCTTAATAACTTAGTTTCTACCAGAACGACATCTACTATTTCATAAACTTAACAATATAAATTAGATATAGATTCGTTTGACGTATGCAATACATGAAGTACCATCCAAAAAATTATTCATGTTTAATATTTTTGAATTATGTGAACAAGGTCTCATATTTATTAATACGTCATGTCAAGTAGATAGGCCCGTCTGCAGGGGTTGGGAGGACGTCGACAATCCCTCTCATTTAACACCACTCCGCTCCTTAGGAGGTGTTTGCCGAAACGATTCTACGGAGGATCCTCCTTTTATGGTACTACTTACAGTCTCATAGTGATACGCGTTTTATTTCGAACGGCTCATGTAATGGGGCGTACATTTTTCAAGCTACGAAAAGCGGACCCAGTAATCTTTGCATTTATACCGTGATCCTTTATTGATTTTAGATTTTTAGTGGAAAACGAAACGAATGAAACGAGTGTGAATGGAGACGCGTTCTTTGTAAGCCGATGTAAGCCCCGGCGATGATATAAACTTCCATTCAGCCGAGCATTACATCATACCCCAAAGTTACATTCATCTCTATAAAATTGTTTGTAATTTGCTAATATACGTTCATCAGTTAAAACACTTTTCAGACCTTAAATGAATTAGAAAAATTTTACAATCTATAAATCAATTCATTTGCTCGACCCTCTTACAGGAAACGGGCGTCTTAAGTTTTAAAACTTGGCCCATAAAATTATGATAAAGGGTTTTGTTTTTACGAGTAATATAATTTACCCGAAGTTATTTCTAAACACTTAAGGCTTATAATTTAACGAATAATGCTACTATTGGCGAAAATTGAAATGAGAAAATAATATGATAAGGCAAAATGTTTAAATTAATTAATAACGTAGTTTCAGCAAGCAATAGAAACGAGAGCAATTTGTTTTCGGTCTTGTATAAATTTATCGTTTATAACGATACACCCGAATATAACACATTTTGCTTGCGGAGACCCTCGCTCCCTTTAAGCCTAAAAGAAAAGAAGTAAAAGAAAGGAGACCTACCATTAAAATAAATAAAAGGAAATAAAGCACCGACCGCAAATTATTTCACTTACCTACTTCTTTTTATAAAAATGCGAACGACGCATTAAATTTTAGGGAGAAAGGAAACTCCCTTGTAAGCAATATCGAGCAGGCAAATTTTTCAGATATTGCCTTCAGGTAGCGCACATTTATTATGTACCCGAATATATTACTCTTGATTCATTGACTTTGGATATTGATTTACATTGCTTGCATAAGCTGTAGTTGGGTAAGTCCACAAGTAAACTATGGCCTTTCACTTGAAAAATTAGGGATAAAGTTAGTGCGTGCGGACACTTTCCACTGCACAACTTTATTGACTAAACAAGCTTTGCTCGTGTACGGACTCAAAATGGGCTCAATTTGATTGTCTATACTTTATGTATATATATACTTTTTGCTTATATTTCAGTAACTAAAATACAAATTAGTAAAATGTTTATATAAAAGTAATTATTGAGTTTTAATCATACAGAAATTTTGTCTAAACAGATCGTTTGGCAAAAAAGGACTCAGAAATAATAGTTATATGATAGTTATATTATTTCACAGGGCACGTGTCCTTATTCTCATATATAACATTAGCAACGAAATAGTTGCGATGTCACCTAATATCAATGGTTACGATGCAAACTTCTAAACTGTTATCACTTTCGAGAGGCTACAGTACATCTCGGCCTTTACCGATGTCCACTTGATTTACTATTACTATAAGGTTACCTAAAAAGTTTCCTCAGCCCAAGACGTGGAACATTGTTTTGGAAGATTTAAAACCGAAAAACAAAACACAAAATATTATCTTCCCTTTTTTCTTACCACAATATCTCTTGGTCTACCGGCTCGTCGCTATCAGTTTGGGTCGGTACGTGAATTATGTCGCTTACATTTGTTTTAGAGCTTTAAAGCCCGAAAACGTGTCGTTGATTACAGTAAATAAATTCTATTTGTTTAATACTTGTGTTTGACAGAATGTCTCTATTCGTTTATATTTGAAATTAATAAAATCATATTTTAGCAATTGTGAAATAGGATGAGACTTCGTACCGCCGTAGAAGTAAATAATGTGTCAAAATTCAATTAAAATTATCAGAATCTTATCCTGATCCTACTTTTAACATTCAATTATGTGTCCAATCTAAGAATTCAACTGAATTCAATAGCTGACTACGTCATCCTGGTTTATAACTGTGTCAACTGATAATGAAAAGAATTATCCCAGGAGCCGGTGTCATTTCCCTAATCATTGCAGATTTGTTGAAAACTAAACTAATGACATATTTTTTATCAAATATTTATAGCGTGTTCAGAACTTTTCTTAGAAAGATAATAAATATTAATGAAAAAATATAAATCTAAATATTAAATGATCGGCCAAACTATTTATTGACCTATTATTTGACGATCAAAGAATGAAGCATGTATCTTCTTATTTTGAATAAAATTATTTGATTTTGACATTATTTGACTTTGACGTTTTACTTATGCTAGATCTTTTATATTCCAAATTTAAGCTATTTTCCTTTCTTAATATTTAGCTTCGCGACTTTCCTTTCTTAGTATTTGACAGGTACGCATAGCTTATATAGAAAAATAAAATCGTTGTTTTACTATTTTGTGTGCAATTTCTTTATGTTTTCTGACCTTTAAACCATCTTTGTACTTCTACCAAATATACTGAACCCTAAATTAGCCAAATCTGCACAGCGGTTCTCGAGTTTTAGCGAGACTAACAAACGTCATTTAATTTTTACACATTTATATAAACGTGTCCATAAACATATACCTATCACAAGCTTAATATATTTTACATACATAATGTATTTTGAACGCGCAACTATAAGCAAACTATCAGGTAACAAATAAAAATGGAGATATATCGAAAAACTGATATATCAAAATTGATATATATATATACTGATATTTAATTAATCAAACAATAATTTAATTAAAGCCCCATCATTAGATAATAACTAGTAAACCAACCGATTTAATTAACAGAGTTAACATCAAACTGATTTCCGATATAGCAATAAGCATAAACAAAAGACGTTTACGTTACATTTCGCTGAGAGGCAAAGCACGTAATAGGTGCCTGCATTCAAATCATGCTCGGTTGAGCCGCTTCAATATCGGTACCAGGGATATTATTTCAGTGAGGGACGCGGGTAATATTAACTTGTAAAACCGACGATTTACCTAAGAGACGGTGTTAACAGAGGAACTTTGTCTCGACATTGACAATTTATTTCTTATAAAGTTTTCACTTCGTTTGTTTAGAAGTTGAAGGATAGTGACTATTATTGAAGTTCTTGTTTAATTAAATTGAATTTATGTATTATACCAAATAACATTTTTAATTTAAACGAAAGTTTATTGGCTATAGTACAATTTATTAAAATCATAATTTGCTATTGATTAGTTAATTTATAATCTTACTTTTACATTTACATTACGTCCACTTTAACGATAATTTTAAAACAATATTAAAGACTAGTTTGTTTATCAATCCTCTTCCTGCGGTACATCACTCAATCAGAATCCAGTCAGTATGGCACGAATTATCCAAACGATGCCCAAAGCAACATTGATATTAAAGGAATTTAGTTTACCAACTTGTAAAGTTGATACCGAAATCTCCACTCATTCAACTCGTCCAAATGCTTAATTCAGTTGGAATAATTCCCAGTTCTATTGTTAAGTTACCAAATTTGAAGTCCGACATTTAACTGCTTACAATTCAAAGGTAACCGCAAATTTTGAAATGAGTATGCTTCTATAGAAACTTATTTGCAAACCGATAACTTTTAGTCAGAGTTAGCCAGTTCACGCCACCGTGGCTTAAACAACCGCTGTTAACAAACTATGTATAAAGGCATTCCTTTTTGATTTCATTGTAAAACATCCCATATTGGGATGGGATCATTGTTGGTACAAAAGTTTTGATCAAACACGGCAATATATCTTTAAACATTTGGGAAACCGGTCAGCCGTGGCTAATTAAAATCAATATTGAACAACAAACACTACTACGATAGGATCAAGCTAGAGTAGAAGGGACCACATACACCTACTGTTCTGCTTATTATTTTTTTAATTACCTTAGCGATTTAAAAAAAATAGTTTATTACATTTAAAAAATAACTTATTAAAATGCCTATTATAATATCATTTTTAACAGGAATTGTGGGTTGATTTTTAAAATTGAATATGAAATCGTCTATAAAAGGCACGTGAGAACAAATTTTTCTCTTCTAACAAAAATAATTGAAATATTGAAGCATTTTTTTAAAGTAAAACTGTAACGAGTAAATAAAGTAAATTAAATTTATGATGTCTGTTCGTATTATTAAAGGAATAACAAAACTTTAAATAAGAATGATAAATAGCAAGAACGACGTACCTCGACCGCCTCGTTGTGGGATCTTTCATAACCATAACCTCAGTGATTTCGCCGAATTTGTTAAAGTAGTCTCGAAGGCTTTCTGTAAAGAAAAAAAAATGGAAATTACATAAGTGTATAATTCATTAAGTTTAATAATCAAAAGACTTGTATATAGATAGCTTTATAAATTACAATAAAAATTATATTATATATTTTATTCATAAGGCCGAGGTGTAGTTTGATTTGGCCCTTAAACGCCGTAAATACGCATTTGGAGTATATCTTTGATTCGGATATCTGATGATTACAGTCATCAGTTTATTGCCTTCTCGATGGTAACATTATGATTTAATGATTTATTCTCCATATTTCTAAATAAACAAATGCAGGGCAGAGTGGCATATTGTAGTTTTTAGAGAAAAATCTTGAGTTTTTTTGGTAAACATACTTATTTAACAAAATAGCTGTGACACTTTCAACATAAGAAATAATGTATTAAAGTATAGATATGAGATAATATATTAATATAATAGAGAAGAGCTAATATAAAATATAAATTCCCCAAATTCCTCTTATCAATTAGATATTGAGTAAATAGTAACGAAACGTTGTCCCATAGCACCACACTCGTCAAACCTTTGCACTTTGATTTGAAAAATTTAATTTATATTATTTGTTAAAGTTTCTCCTTGTACGTGTAAAAGTTACTAATCAATATGACAACAAAAGAAGCTTCACGGTACACATACTGAACATGTACCGAACATGTACAATGAAACCTTTTCGATTTTCACTTGTGAAAAGTTTAACCGTCGTTTTTCCCACCTACAGTACAGTGTGTTTTAATTTTTTTAATTCTTTATTTTTACTCTATGAGTCTTTGATCACATGACAAGCAGCTTGTATAAGTATACACCTATTATATTAATTTAATTATTATTGGTATACTAATATGACAATTGTTAATAATAACTTTTCAAAATCTTAAACAATACATTTCTAGCATTTCAACCACAACCGCTTTATTCCCGTCGTCTTTCTTCATGTTTTATGTGTGATTAAAAACCTCTAAATAAGTCAATAACTAAGCAGTAATACTTTCAAATATCACGTGTAATGGGAAAAGTTCTTTAGTAGTAATCGGTTTGAGTAAAAACAAGATAATAACTGAAAACATAAAGGCATCTGAATTTTAAGCATTTGCGTTTCTTGCTAAAGCTGCTCGAGTGCTTGCTTCAAACATATGCAAGAAATATCCAAGTTGGGATTTGTGGTCGTATTACTCACTAATGGATAGGGTGGGGGAGTTCCCTTTAAAATAAATATGCTGATTTTATGTTGCCGTTTCAAGGCTTATTTTACATAATTTCCGGTCAGTAACTGATGCATTATTTTGATTAAATATGTCATTGACAAACCGACAAATAAATGTGAATGTTAATAATTTGAAGTTCTCACATTTCCATTAACTTAATTGAAATATTCTTTGAAATTTTATTCCACATTTTATGTGCGATGATATAAAATAAACTTGATTTTGTTTCTTCAAATATTTGAAACCAGCGACTCTTCCTTCTTTACACAGATAGTAAATTTGATACAATCATTTTCTCTATGCTAATTTGAATGTACATTTTTAATTTTTTAAATGTAGTTTGTTTTGGAATTCATATTTTAGTTTTTTTACTTTTTACGTTATTTTACGGATCTTTACAATTTTTTTTTAAATAACACAAAAGAAATTACGATTACGTATAGATGAGGATCTTGATATATCTGCTAGCAATGATTCAAAATTAGCTTAGGTGATATTTTACAATACATTAAGTTCGAGGGTTTTCGATTAATACTAATTAAGAACAAACAGGCCAATCACAAGAGGCTTATTGTGAGATACATTCCAATTTAAACTTGCCTTCAATTTGAGAGTGCGGCGCTTCTAAAACCAAATGTTGGGCTCTGCTTTTAAAGTCGATTTTCGACTTGTTTCGAACTGAACTTTTCTAATCTGACCAGACTCCGGCTTCTGTACCACACTTCGGAACAGTAATGAAAAGTAACGATTGCATGTCCACTTCACCATTAATCAGCTCTGCCGTGTATGAAGTAACCTATTATTTTGCTATTTATTCTTCGACTTAAAATGGTTAGTCCTTTATGATTGAAAGGATTGATCACATTTTCATATGTATTATATCTTTACTTATCTCACGCATTTGCTACAGACAGTACAGGTACAGTTACTCTCTTAAAGGCATTATATACTGTATGAACGGCCACAACACTAATCTGCATCTTTACGGAACATTCCATATATTATACGAATACATATAGAAAGTCATGTTATTGTATATCTTAATAATTAGTTATTTGATTTTCACGCTTATTACACATTTTGAAATGAAAATATTTTAACCGGATTAATCGTGTATAATATTGGTATTCGAAAATACATTTTAGAACACGACGTTTCGAACACTTTAGAGTAGTCCGTGGTCACAGGTAGACTGAGGTGGCATTTGTCTGTACTTTGATACAGTTATTATATCAAACTACCGCTAACGATTTCTTAGGTGTGACCACGGACTACTGTAAAGTGTTTGAAACGTCGAATTCTAAAAATGTATTTTCAAATACCAATATTATACGCGATTAATTCGGTTAAAAATATTTTCATTTCAAAGTCCTAATATTTTTTTTCCTTAGGTAGATGTTTTATAATAAATAGTTCATGTGTGTATTAAATTAATGAACAATCAAAGACCTACTGTACAAAAATACGTAAAAACTGTAAGAAATTTAACAAGTTTTACATTAGAGCAGAGCCGTCGCCAAGTGCTAGTACAGTAAAAACAATAAGACAAAAATTAACGCGTTTCCATTGAGTTCGGCTATACATTGGATTACGCCTACAAAGCAATACTAAAGGACAAAGCGGATAGATACAGTACAGTTGTTCAACCACCATAAAATTAGCATTTGGCTAGCGAACTCGCATTTTCATCCAAATACGGAGTAGGTACCTAAATTATTTGACCATTATCTTCAAAAATCGACTTAGTTGTATTAAAACTATAAAAAAACAGGTATTTCTGGTAATAAAACTTCTTGATGACATTGCCACTAATTAGCAGTACTTCATTAAAACATATATATCAACAGCAATTTTATTTTACAATAAAAGCTATGCGTCCTGTCACACGAGATACATTCGAGAATTAAATATTAAGCAAGGAAAATAGCATAAACTGTGAAATATTAAGAGCTAGGTCTCTTAGAATATATCTAGCATTAGTAAAATTCGGCCGCATGGTTTAACGGGATTTAATTAATTTATGCATTTAATAGTTGGGCCTGTCATTTGAACTTTGTATGCGCGAGCGTTCCTGTGACGTTTTATGAGGATGGAGAGGGCTTCCGCTAGGTTTTAGTGGGTTGTATCGGTAATATGATCTTTAGATTAATATATCAATTATTATTTACTAACTTTTTAAGAAAATTTTTGTACGCGCTATAAATATTTGACAACAAATATGTTATTCATTTTTAACAAATCTGCAACGATTAGGAAAATGACACCGAGTTTCGGGTTCCGGTTCTTTTCATGAAAATTTTGTTTATGTATATTTTTGTAGATGATTGTTTTTATTTCTGTTAATTATTATTGAATTTTGACACATTATTTAATCCTGATGCGGTTCGAAGTTCGCCAGGTCAGCAACTCCCTCATATTATTAAACAAACCTTGCTGTCTTTTGGCTGCCTTTGCATTGCAAAATTATTATAAAGTAGTAGGCATCAATTTATCGTTTATTTTTCTAGTAAAATGTACCGACAGGTTCTTTTGTCCATTTTTTAATCAATGCTTACAGAAAAAGAAACGAATAATATTGTTATAACTAGATTTAATACTAAAAGCCCAATACTGATACATACAAATTGATTAATGGTTTACATATAATGTAAACCATTAATCAATTTAAAAGTTAACATATTCTTTTAAATTTTCATAAAGTACTTATATGATTGCGTACTTATTTCAGTTGCAATTGGTTCAGAAGCGGCAAGTTTCAATTTAATGGTGGTTGAGCATGACAAATGCTGCGTCGGCCTTCTCGCATCGATATCGACTTATTACAAATTTAATACATGACTTCATTAAATTATTAAAATTAATAAATTCTGTGCGAAATTTTGAATAAATCGACGAACCGCATTTGGGATGAGTGAAAAAAATTTAATTTAAGTAGAAAATATATAGGTTCCAGTATAGATAATAATAATCATAAACATATTATACTAGGTTTAAATAAGCTTATACCATATTTTCATTAATGTAACTTGCATTCTATATAATGGGTTATAGCTTAGAGTAAATGGGAGGTAGTTCGGATAAGTTAGAAGTTCAAATTCAAGATATGTTTTGAATAATGAATATGAAAATCTAATGTTTGATTATAGAGGTTTTTTTGCTTTCCATGACATAGGGCGGATTAGTTACCTAAATATATTTATCTAAGGAAACTTAATTAATTAGTTATTAAGAAATACATAAGGTTATCTTGGCGCAGTGTGACAGCATCTAACTTTATATGTGATGGCTGTGGGTTCGATTCCCACTAGTGGAAATGATTGTATTTAAATTATTTTTATTTCTCCACTTTGGTGAAGGTGGAGAACGGATGTTATTGACATTACAATGACACTTTTATCTCCGCCTACTTTGCTTGGCGTGACTTTATATAAAAATGCCATATTTTTTTTTATTAATTTGAGTGTTTTCACAAAATATGTGTAAACATTGTATATATTAATTTTCTTCATTATGTAAGAAGCTATTAAAGGTATAAAAATACCAGTGACATACACTTGTAGTCCTAAATTACAGCATCGGTTCTGTATAAAATATTTAAAAAAATACAGAATTTACTATGCTCATTATTAAAATATTTCAAGTATGCGCAAAGTCTGTCTCATGAATATTTACTGCGTAGTACGTGACTAATTGTGATATTGTTTTCTGTGTTGACTGACTAAAGCTTGATCTTTATATTATTAAAAATGATTAATTCAGTTGTTAATAACGGAGAGAACGGACAAAATTCTCACAATCTTCTTTGCATACCCTATAAAATGCCGAAGGGTGGTAATTTTCTGGTCCCTAAGATATCAAATGTTCTAGACGATTGAATTTTTTTTCAGCTTCACACCTTTCTCTCTCTCGGCGTAAAAAGTAAGGTAATGACATTCCGTTCTTCGCTTTTTATCCAAAATCAACACAATGCGTATAGAGCTCAACGCTCCGTTTTTTCTTACTTGACAGAGATTATAAAAGTGGTAATCAAACCCACAACACGCTGTCCAGTGCAGTGCAATTCCACTGCGCCACAATGGCCGCAAAGTTCAATGATTGTTATTTGTTAGCAAAAACACTCCACCAGAGCAACTATTTCTAATGTAGCATTTATTTATTTCTTATAGTTTAGCTGGACTTTCATGGATCTTTATCAGATTTTCCAGATCATTAATTTGGAAAATGGGCATCGCGCTGACTAAATCCTTAAGGCACCTTATAACTGTTCTACTATGATTCTACATCAGGTGTTCCACTCTTTAAATTTTACTCTAAGTACTGCCCAGGGCTAAAAACTATACAATAAAAAAACATTCAAAGCCGTCCAGTAGTTCCGTACAAGATGTGATTTGAAATCATAGATTCATATTCTATTTCTATTGTTTCATGATCTAAACTATTTCCAAACATTATTAGTAAATATATTAAATTTACAGACACAATTTTTTACTGTTAGTAGTGATTGATTTATACTTATTATAGTATAGATAGACAGATTATATTTTTAAAGTATAATAATCAATCACTTCTAATAATATTGCATCAAACTAAAAAACATTTTTTCAAAATAAAACTAATAAATACATAGTATTACAAAATAGTAAAACGTACTTTAAATGCTCACTCACATCTCTTAAGCAATTGTTCATCGAAGAATAATTATGGAAATTCAGAAACAACTTGGACTTCAAATGCTCTCTAATTGGCAGTTTTAATGTACTAACTTTTGTGCGAAATTCAGCAAAAGTAGGCACAAACTTGTCGTGGTCGGTGGTAAAACGAATCAAAACCATCTAACTCGGAATTTATAAATGTATTTCAGCAAATTATGAGAATCGGAACGGTTATTTTAATTAATTCGCATTTCGAAACGCCATTGTGCGATAATTATGTAAACAAGCGTTACTTTGTTATTCTTTTTAAATTGAATTGGAGTGTTCAAACGATTAATTCATTCTTATTTGTTAATTTCATGCACTACAAAATATATTTTCAATTTTAACTTGATGTAAAATTATTTAATATAAAAATTTAAAAATAAATGTATTTATTCTTTGTACAGAATTATGAGATAGTATCTTCCATTCTTCTTAAAACTAAGAGGAAGAGAATGGCTCCTAAAGTTCTCGCTGCGGGCGAACTATCGGTCACTTTGAAATTTTGAAACAAAAGATTTTATACATTGTCCATACATAGCTGAATAGAACCTTTTGCTACGGCAGTTGCTCGACCACCATAAAATTGGAAACTAGCCCGTCGAACTCGTTCGAAATAACGTGTGCATCATAAAAAAACAATTGATAACGCAAAATAATTCTCTAGATACCAATCAATTTATATATATTTTATTTTCACATCTCCATCCTTCAATTGTAATTAAGTAATTTTATCTTAGTTACTTACCATTTATGATTAAATAATATTTATTTAATCTAAAAATTCACAATCTTTGTCTAAATAGGCAACTATATATGGCCCTAACATAACGTGATAATATTTCCTGTGCTACTTCTGTGTCTTGTAACTATACAAAAAAGATATTGGAAATTATATCCTTACATTTTATATAGAAGTTACTTATTTTAATACAGAAATTATATTTAGAACGTAGTCCATGCACATAGAACTAATTGGGGTCAGCTTACCAAAGTTTCAATAGAATTTACCATCTTCTACACGCTGAAATTCAAATTGCAATCCTATTCTGGCATCGTTAATAAAATATTCAGTTTCAGCTAGTAGTTTTTTAATAAATGGACAGGACACTAATAGTGCTTTGTCAATATTGCAGTAGTAATACAGCAATCGATCTGCACTTACAAGAAATCCCGCATCGCATATTTTATCTTTAACAATCCTGGCCTAACCGAACCAATTAGCGAAAACCGTTCACAATATAGTTCCAATGTTATAAATTTGGCACTTAGCCTGATGCAAATTTTCACTGTTGTCAGCAAATAAATGTGCTCCATGAAAAAAAAGTAATAGTTACGTCGGCTGCACTAAATTGTCACAAAATAAAAATTTTCATTTAGACACCAACATCAGCGGGACGTTGCTTTTAAAACTGTCGTCTCATCCTATTTTATTTTATTCACTTTTATGTAATACGTTTTAGCGGTCATTTCATTAAAGCGAAACATAATTCGAAACTTTTTGCCGAAAAATAACTGATGACGTAAATCTAATTTTTATGTTTACAAGTGTAAATTTGCACTTGCACTTTTGCACAATTAACATAATATATTCACGTTAAATAAAAATTACATTGACGAATAAAAAAAAACTGTTTTTAATCATTGGCCAAGGTATGAAGTACAATTAGAAAAAACCTAGAACCTCATCATCGTCTCTATCTTTAGTTCAAAAGATATGTTATCTTAGAGGAACTCAACTCAGTTCTTTCCGCTTATTCCAGGGAAATAGACATTTAAACACACATTTACACATTTATACATGTAAAATTGACATAGTTACATTTTAACCTACAAACAATTAATGTAGTTAGGTAAGTGCCAACGTAATGTTGAAACTAAACTACTACTATAAATAATAAGTTCTTTGATTTTCACGATTATTACACATTTTTGAAATCAAACTATTTTAACTGGATTAATCGCGTCCGGTTAAAATAGTTTACTACTATAAATATTTTTTAGATAGCATAAATAATAAAAAAAAATAGAAATTAAAAAAAGTGTCAAATACCAAACTTAAATTTTAACAAAGTTCAAAAACGTGTCAAATATTTTAACTGTAAGCTTTAACATTATTTTTTTTATTTTATCATTGTTTTATATTTTACGTCAAAAATACTATCTATATTATTAATCCTATAGCATTGTCACTTATTTAAGGAAACCCCTATCGAAAGTACCTATTTTATAGTATACAAAACCAGTTAACCGAAAACAAAAAACATAAAAAAAATATTTACTGACTTAATGATACTTTTAGCGTTTATACACTACTTTAAAATGGTGTCCTGCCTATAAAATCGCGCCATTAAATGCGTATTGTGGTTGGCAAGGCGCCAAACACGTACAGGCACACGTCCGAATCTGCGAATCTCTCTCAAATGGATGATTTCGGCGTATCAACACTGAATAATCGTGGTCTAAACAAAGATTTAGTGTTAGAATGCGCTATAAAGTAAATTATCCAGCTTGTATATAAAACAAAATATAGTAAAGACAACAATATAAGTATTTAGAAATATGAATTGTTATTATTGCAAAGAATGAGCTATAGAAAGAAAAAAATCTTATAAGGGAAGTACTTTAAAAATAATGATTCAAAGAACGAATTGTGCCCTCGATGCGCACAATAAGTAAAAGCAGGTCACACATCAAAGCGCTCGCAAAAAGCATAGTAAAAAGGAAACATTGTAAAAATCACGGCAACGTGTGAAGTGTCATCTGCCCGTCTCAGTGAAGTGGCGATCGCTTGTTTTTCCCACTTTTGATAGGCGCGAAACGAAGTCTGGAGTGTCCTCCTCGCCTCTGATTTTAGCAACCCCGCAACCCGTAGGCTCGCACCCGCCTGTTTTTTTTATGAGGTCAAGAGAGGCTCCACAAAAACACGTTTCACGATAAATTACGCACTGACACATTCAGATTTGCCCATAACGTACGCGATCGAAATATATATATATTTTTTTTCTGCAATTTTATTCCGCGCGATATATTTGTTTGCCTTCGCCCTTAATTATTGTGAAGCGTTTTTCATTTAATGCCATTTTATTTACCTCAAACTGAACGAACACCTCTTTGCTTATGCAACTTCCAGCTACGTTATATTACAGGTACCGTACCAAGAATTGACAAACGCCAAACTTTACAAATATATTCCTGCCCACAGAAGATGATGGGTAATTTATTCTCAATAACTATCAAAACACTGCAGATGTCGTACAGTTTCAATTTAAGGGCATACAGCGCCGGAAGTTCTATCCGAGATGAACTTTGGGGAACTTTGTTCCTCCTGACATTGTCAACTAATCTTCTAACCGCCAGCGACGGAGCATGTGTACGGTCGACGACACAGACTTATGTATATTACACGTACTATTATAACCAAATGACGTCTTAACTTGGCAGTAAGATTGTCTACGGAGCCTAATAATTTTCATAAATTCAACCACTATCTTCCACCACTCGGTACAACGAGCGTCAAAACAATTGTTTATTATATTTATAATTCCGACAAACTTTGTACACATATAAAGGTTCTGTTCGTTACCACAAGAGAATTAATTTATGAAACTATCAAGTTTAGACAAAATTTTTAATTTGTTATTACGTCGAGTCGCTCTGTGAAACATTTCAGAGGATAATTGTGCTTGAAGATATAATAAAAAATACTACAACCATATATGTATATGCAAGTGTATAGTATAATTTTGACAAAATTATTGTATTTAGCATATTAGTTTTTAAAACTACATTACAATGTAAAAATTATCTTTTCTGTATATGATGAGTGATTCAATATTATTTTAAAGGGATATTCCCTTATGTATTTTATTTTTTTACATTGTTATAAACGCTGGGTACTTTAAAGTATAGTTTTAAAAACATTTTTAGAAAACTTATAATAATTGAAACGTAGCGGGATTCCAACCCGCGCCTTTTCGAAACCGTCCAAGCGCCCTGACCGCTAAGCCATGCGTTCAATTTCCTAAAAATATTGTGTTTAATTATTGATATAGTTTTTATAATTAACAATATTTAAGTAAATGGTTATGGTTCCGATATTACAATTTAAATATTTTTCTAACCTATTTATTAATAAAAGTACTTTACTTTACTTGGGTTTATAAAGTGCATGTACTACAAATAGACACCAAAAGCCGCTTATATGTCACCACTACAGTATTATATTAAATTCAATGAATTTCAATTTCACGTATGCCAGACATACCTATTAATAATGTAATTTTATAGCATTTATGCTAATGGCAACTCTGTCCATATCATTTAACTTGACATTTGCGATGATTAAGGAGATTGTAGCGCGGGATAATATATTATCAGGTAATACGAAGTAATTGTCTTGATCTCTGTCAACATCCGTGGCTGTCTCGTGTGAGATATGTGCTGGCAAGCGATACATTGCTAATTTTACACCAACCATTCATTTAGATATCGCAGTGTTGAATGGGAGCAGACAACACCGGTAGGAACTAGGAGCCGCGGCACGCTGCATAAATTATGCTATAAATTGCATTTGAAAATAGAAATGCAATTAACCGCGAATATAAATTACGCCTCCTATTATCAGCCGCTATTCGTCCTGCAGAATTTTAAATGATACAACAGATCAAAATAACAAAAGACAAATTAGTTTCAGTGTTTGTAATGCAAAATAATTATTTTGAACAGCCAAGAGTTTAACTTGTTGCTTTACTTAGAATTGTCTTTTAATATTTCACTGAATTCCCGGACGCGTAATATTAATAACTTGTGTGAGATTTCCATTTACTTGATTACTTTTTGGCAACCAGGCTCTCGTTATTTATTTCTCTAATGGAAACCGTTAAAACCTTTTCATTTGAAAGGCAATTTTTATTGATGTTTCGCATACGCTGTGATTCGTGATAAATGCTTTTTATTTAAATCACTATTAACTGACAATACGACAGTATTTCAAAATCATGCCTATGTAAAATAATGGAACAAAAGCCTATCGAGCCGCTGATTTATTTAAATACTAGCTGACCCGGCGAACTTCGTAGCGCCTCAGAAGTGTAAAAGTGTCAAAATCTAATATAAATTTACAGAAAACTAAAAATAATAAAATACATAAACATACAATTTTCATGGTGATTGGTTCAGATAGAACAGAGAAACATATGCTTTTTCACATTGACATTGCATTGGCTTTTTCACACTCAGTCTTGTCAAAATCGATTAATGTAACATAATGCATGATAATAACTTTTTAATTGTACCCTGTGAGTTGAAGTCCAAGAGACCTACTAAATTCAAAAACTGCGGGATTACTCACGTATATCCTGGTTATTACTGTGTCAACTGATAATGAAAAGAAATGTCCAGGGACCCGGTGTCATCTCGCTAATCATTGCAGATTTGTTGAAAATGAATGACATATTTGATTTTCTTAAAAGATAATAAATATTATTTTGAATATTAATCTAAATATCAAACGACTGGTCAAAATGTTGAATGTAGCCGAATTTTACTTATGTTTTTTTTACTTAGGCCTTTATAAAATGACCTAACATCCATTTGTATTTAATAAAAACTTTTATGCCATCCATAAACACAAAATCGAATATTTCATTGCTATAAAACTGACACCATATAATGCCTTACTTTAAGATAAAATAAAAATCACATAAAGCGACTCAATCATATCCAACTGCGAATCTATGGCTGATATACCCCACAGATACGAATTTTAAAAGATGTTTAAAGATTCATAAACATAAGCTTCCTACCTTCCAGTCGTAAAGTTGAGTGTAATGTGAACGAATATCGTATTACACACGCATTATACTATAACTTGAAGTGTTAGGAAGTCTTTCTACACCTGCTGACGGGTATAAACTGTTACACTTAGCTCATCCTGTGTATATAAGTGTTTGCGTTGCGTAGGGGTTAGTAGAGAATCTACAAACATTAGCATATGTTGCTTCAATTAACGTAATGCACTTTATTAAGAGTTAAAAGAAAAACCGGAGATTAAGCATACGTTGTTTAAATATATGAAGTTCCATTTAAGATGGTCAAATAATAGTCTAATTTAGCTTTTTTTTAACGTCAAATAGTGTATAAGAAACCTGTTTAAAAAGCAGCTTTACGCATAGCTGGGGAGTCAGTGGCAGACCTCAACGCAGCGCTTTACCTTGTTCACCAGAACGGAGAAAAGAAAATAATTAATTAGATGATATTAATGATCATTCCAGCGAGTGGGAATCGAACCTTGATTACAATACACTGTTCTATTGTACCATGATGGACTATAAATTTGTTTTTAACAATAATTGCAATTACTTAAATTAAAATATGCCTAATGCTGACTTCAATAAGTTGATATTTTTCACCATTGTATAATTTGAACATAACCAAACCAATTTGGTTTTAACCTATTTTTGTTAATTTTTTAAGATGATGAGTAAAACCATTTTCACGTAAAATTTTATCAGGTGTATTTTTGTTACAAATATAATTCGACTAATAACTACAAAAACCAAAGCTATACAATCATTATACATATATGTACATAGTTTTCTAGATACTCTACTCAACTTTAAATGAAGAAGGAACAGCTCGTTCAAACGCTGAACCGTCGGTTATTATATCGGTTTATTGCACAGTTCTAGAGTCAACTGGTGACTTTAATTCATCGAAAGCGACGCCAGCTGCAATTACTTGAGGCTCTCGGATGACATCGCTGAGTTTTCGATCTGATGTTGGTTTACTATCTAAGTAGTCTGTGGTACAAAAAATGCGTAATATTTTGTTTTCTTGACTATCAACGTTATTGTAGCGCAGTGGGACAGTGTCTGAATGTTAGCGATGATTGTGGATTCGATTTCGAAGAAATCGAGTTAGAACTTAATTCGAATCGGAAGTGAAATATTAAAATTGTTGTAATTTTTTCGATCTGGCGAAATAAATACCAGCGTTAAATGCCTAAACTAGGTTTTAATAGCTTTTTTTGCAGGCCTTGCTGACCTGCCTACCCGGCAGAGAGAATCTAGTTTCAATAAATGAACATATTTTAAATATAATCATTTCCCCGAATGAGAATTGAACCCACAACACTGCTCAACGATGGTTAAAAAGGAATAAAAAAAAATTGAGCTAAGAATATGTTATGTCGCTCCCTTATTCACCTTTAGTATGTAATACATATAAAAAATATTTAAGCAATAATAAAGATAACCAATATAGTGTTTATTACAGTGCTCAAGCAAACTAATCTGAGCGACATTAATTCACCGAACCCGACGCTAGGATTACTTGAGACTCGAAGGACTATTAGATCTTTGAGAAGCGTTAGTTAGGTACATAAACCAAATATGTAGTGTGTACATCTGCGTATGTATGTAAATATATGTGGAAATAGAATAAAATAAAATCAAATCCCTATACTATTTAAACATGTTTCTTTACTTAATTATTCAAAGTATAACACATATACATTTTTTTAATACAATAATATTGAAAGTTCTATAATTCGGGTACAAATCGTCAAAAATATGATATATTACATCTTTTTTAAGTTAAAGATACACTTGAATTATATAGTTTTTTATGAAGCCTGTATAAAAAAAGCATACTCAGTGACTTTCACACATCTATTTTATATATAAAATGAGTATTGTGGATGTATTACGTTTTTTACCTATATATTTATATACCAAGTATAATTTTCGAATTCTACTGAATTTCATTCTCATAAATTCGAATTTTGAATTCTGAATTCGAAATTCTAAAAAATCACTACTGTGCTTCTTCAGCTATAAGTTTAATTTTTAAGACATTTCTAAGAAATTTACAAGAAAATTATAAAGAGCTAGGTTATTAGCCAGTATCTCAATTTCTGAAACTTAATTAACTAAAGATTGGTCGGTAGACGCAATAGCTTAGTAGGTTTGATTGCGAATAAGCTAGCGTTAATAAGGACTTTTTTATTTGTTGTATAAATACATAAATATCACTGGATATTAGAAATATAGTAAATACTATCTGACCAGGCGAACTTTCAACTGCCTCAGAATTAAATAACGTGTCAAAATAAAAAAAAAATAACAGAAAACCAAAAATTCATTCATTATGAAAACGTAACCTAACCTAGTGGGCCATCTATTTAAAGACAGTAAATGTTGGTGGTGCTCAACGCTGCAGCTTATCTTACCAGACCATAGAAGTCTCAGCTAAAATTATATGTTATGTACAATTTCCACTTGAGAGAAAATGGGTGCAAGATACAGTCAGCTCATTCTGCAAGAATCCAGTACGCGAGGCAACTAAGAAATTGTTGGCGTTAGTGTAATATAATAATTGTATAAAATAATATCCAATAATCATTTAAACTATATAATGAAAAAAATCTTGTGTAGTATCTTGTATAATAGCGGTCACGTGACCGCACAAATCTAATATGATAAAACCGAACAGAAACAGAAAATTTCATTTTCGGTTCCGGTTCCGCTCGCGGCTTCGCCTGCGTAAACTACACGACTCTCTTTCTTCCCCCGCTCACGTTCTCACTTAAATCGCATATTTTGCTGAATTTTATAATGTAAATGATTTTAACTTTTTTACTTATGGACCGATTGAAATGAAATAAACACTAAATGTTTAACATTTAAAATGAAGCTTACCAAAATACAATAGTCAAAAATGAATCCACTTCTGAGATTAGCGTGCACTAACAAACAGACAAACAGAAAAGAAAATAAAATATAGTTCTATGATATTGATAAATACCCATTATTATATTTTTTTTTCAGACAGCGATCAGTTACATTTTTATTATATGTATAGATAGATTACTTATCTTAGAATATTACATACAATGTTAATATATTGTTTTCATCTTACAATATACAAATATTTTGTGAATAATGTCGCCTAATGTCGCAATATTTTTAATAACATCGATTCGAAGAATAATAAAAGCTCGTCCTCTGGGAGAATTTTCATTACTTAAATAATTTAAAAATAATGAATTAATAATGTAATGATACATAATGACAAAATGATTTAATCGTACTTACGAATATGTATTTCTCTTTTTTGCTTTTATTTAGAATTTGGTTTACAGAGTGAAATATTTAGAACCCATTCATATCTCCGTTAATTCTTTTTCATTTTGTAGACACTATGTGCGATATACGACATATTTTGTCTGATCAGACCGGAGATATTTACCTGAATATTTTTACTTACAAATTACAATATGGATGTTTTTCTGTTTTGTAATATCATTTACGATGCTAGATTCGACAACTAAACATGCTATGTCTCTAAATAAATAAATTTAAGAACCAGCTTGATGAAAAAACTAAATTGTTTTAAATAAGTCTTTAATGCGACTCCCGCAAAATTGTTTCATTACACAATAGATAAATTAAGATTTTTTTGTTGTAATAGCTATATATTTTAGTTTTAGTAGTAATAGCTGTATATTCTAAAAGCTATATATTTCAATGCATTCAATGTCTAAGATCGCATAATTTAATACAATAACGTTCAACCGTTAATAACAAAGCAATTGACGGTGTTCAGTATCCATTTCAATTTAAGTGAAGGGCATGCAGAAACTTCTAACTTCGCCTAGAGCACGAAACTCAATCCTTGCTACGTTGTCTATTAAATCTGTAAGACATACGTGTACCAACTTATGTTTTCAAAATACTCAGATATTATTTAATTATGTTTGATGTATGATGGCTCGGTAAGCCACATGTCGTGTCAAGCGGGAAACACAATTTTAATTACGATAATTGCTTATAATTTATAAATTATTCCACATTTCGTTATCTGTCTTAGCTGTTGGAAATGTCTTTAATTGCTTTGCCATATTATATATATATATATATATATATATATATATATATATATATATATATATGTATACGCAAACTATATTGCTTAAATTATAATATGTAGAGAATAAAACGAGAAAAACTATATATAAAAAAAATCTAAAAAAAGTTTTAAAAACCAGCTGCATGTTTATCAATGTCTAGTCTAGTGTCTAGCGACAAAAAATTTAGCCTTTTTTTAGCCTGAATTTTAGACATTATGCATGAAGTGCGTGAGTTAAGACAAGCTCAACTACTAAGTAAAAAACTATAACTGTACATACTAGGACTCGAACCCACGATAATCGCATTTATAATCAGACAACGTCTATCTGCGCTACGATGGCCTCAAAATAATAATACAAAAAATATATTAAAATATGAATATTGTCATCATGTAAAGTACATTGTTACTTATTAGGTGCATAATGTTCCTACATGATGAAAGTTTCCGACTTCGACTCTACAGGGATGCTTTTGTCGATAATGTCATCAATAAATTGGCAGTAGAACTTCTAGTGTACCCAATCTAAACTTAGGTAAGTTAGTACGCATAGGAATCACGAATACAGATAATTTTATAATGTTATTTTCAATTAACATGTACTTATTTAAAAAAATATAATCAGTTTAGTGACTTAAATACACAGCAAGAGAAAAGTCCGTTTTAAATACTATGTACAATATCATTTATGTCCGTAAACGCCCATACGTATCCATATATATACCCATCACTAGACATTTAGTATTTATTATACATGAATACTCTAGAATAAAGTTTGTTGCCTTAGGATATAAAAATGCTTTCATTTTTATAGATAACTAGTTGTTTCGTCAATCTTTTGTATACTTTGGCATGGCCCTTGCGATAAGTACTATTTACTTTTTTTTTCTTTTGTAGTTTCGTCTGATTTATTTTGTCGTTCTTGTAATTTTACTTGGAACTACACATGCCAAATTTCAGCTTTCTACGGCCTGTACTTTCAACTATATATTGTCTATCAGTCACTTGGTGAGTTACTATACTTATGCGAGGATATTAATTAATTAAAATTTGACATTGCAACCAAATATTTAATGTATTATAATTCATCAACTAATGTTTTAAAAGGTTGATCTTTAATAGATTTTATTTTTTATTTTATTTAAAAATGACATTTAAAATTTGTTATATGTTTAAAAATATAATGTCACAATGAAAACAGTCACAGTACATAATGATAAACTACTTGTAACATTAAAACATTTGTCATTCTTTTCATGTGAGAAAATGTTTTTTCTTGTACATAATCATCTATAGATTCAATATAAATCTCTTTTATTTGGATCTATTTCTTAAAAAAACTATCATAATTTTATATTTATACGTCACTGCAGATAAGTATGAAATATAGAAAACATCTCAGTACTTTACTGTCCAGTCCACACGAACAAAGTGGAAAATCAGTTTATATTTAGTTTTTAGGTTCATTTCATAGATGTGAAGCCTATATAGATTTTTTGTCCATTATACCCACATCACTTAGACAGCTGGAGACAATACAAAAAGGGCAATTGTGTGTATATCTTCCTCTATAATGCAAGGAAAACCTAATTGTGGATTTTTAAAATCTTCCACATTGTTTTTTTAGCTTAAAAAAAGTTTGATGCTATAGTTGAGGAACTTGATTTGAAATTTTAAATTAACCTCTTTACACATTAAGTTTATGTTTTTGATTGTTCAGTGTTCAAAATAGCTCCTTACCTAACACTTCCATATTTAAATTAAATATAATATTTTTTATTCGAAAATAGGTCTATAAAATTGTGATAAAAAAAACAAGTAATTTCGCTTAATACGCTCGCTTGTGAAAATTACAATTTGTATCAGTTATTTTACTCAGAATTAAGTTTTTCTTAACAAAATTGTAGCTTTAGAGCAATATATAAGAATACATAGAGCAATAGGTTACTGCTTCAAGCATTATTATACAAATATATATTCTTAACAGAATACTGTGCAACATAGTTACAATTTTAAATATTATTCTTAAATGTAAACAAACTTACGCCTTAATTTTATTAAACCATTTATTTAGGAAAGGAAATCAATAATAAATCTTATCTCAACAAAAGATCCATCAAACTCAATAAAATAAAAATTCCCCCCATATTATAACATTGTTACATAATAATATTTTACGAAAATCAAATATTTAACAAGTCCTCTATGGCGTCGCGACGTAAAGCAATCTTGACCAGGCTTTGAATGTAGAAATATAATTTCGATCGGACGGCAATCAGGGTCTGTTGAAGACGGCGCGTGAGGCGACTTTCTAAAATATTAAATATACTTGCAAACGCCCCGAAACCTCCATATTACAGGTAAGTGAATCATAAACGAATCTATATTTTATGGGATAAATTGCATAGTTGAATATATTTTGAACTAATACTAAATGTTATTTGTAAATTTGTTGTTTCAAAATAAAATATAAAATAGTGTTATTTTTGTTGTTATATCTCCTTATTAGCTTAATAAAATGCTTTACCCTTATGGCGACGTCGTTTGATTGTAAATGTGCTAGTTGTGGGCTCAATTTTCACAAGGGGAAATTATGCTCACCAGCTCTGGTAAGACAAAACACGAGTGCCTTGACCCTTTGCCTAGTCTGCTAAGAGGAAAATACGCGAATCTGTTTATTTACGATTAAAATATACTGTTAAACTAAGTGTATACTACAAATAACTGTTTTAATTAACGAGCATTTTGTGTCAAAATTAATTAAACTGTCGGTTCTACTTGCAAATATAATTTAACATTATATTAAATCAGTTCCAGCCATTCCTTATACTAGCGTCACTGTAATCTCTTACGGCTGTCGACTCATTGTTACAGCTCTTCTAAACAGCCCATCTTATTTTTTCAAGAAAGTCCTCCATTATTCAGGGTCAGGCTTCTAGCGTGTATTAATATTCAGAAGATCCTTAAAGTTCATCAACCTCGGTTTGTAAGGCTGAATATTCAATGTATACTGTGTGGTTTATTATAATCTAGTTAAATACGCACAAGCCCCACACTCGTTGCTTTTTGAAGTTCCTTTTTATGCAACCATTTTAATATTTAAATCAAGAAAGAAAAAACTTAAGTACATATTATTTTTGTTATCGCCTTTTTATTTACTTACACAATGTAACTTTTTAAGCGCTTATTTTAAATTGTAGCCAAGATAAGGATAGATAATCTGAGATCTTTTTTAGATTAAAGCTTAAGTATATTTTAATACTACACAGTTAGAGTTTAGTACATACATAGTTAAATGGCAATTGAAATTTTTTTATTAACAATTATTTATTTTAAAACAGTTTTGTTCTTATTTAATAAATTTCTATCGGAGAAAAGATCATACTGATCTCACAAGTGATATAAATAAAATGTACCTCAAATTTCAGCTTTACGCTTCTTCCCGCGTAGCAGGCTAGTCGGAAAAAAAATTAGTGTCAAGAAACTCCATTTTCCGCTTTCTATCCGAAATTGAGACTGCGAGTGGCGTAACTCAACGCTTTGCTTGGTCTTACCAGAGCGGAAAAATGAAATATTTTAAATATAATCCCCCGAGTTTGAATCGAACCGAAACCAATCACGTTTACAATCTGATGTTGTCCCACTGCGCGACGAGGGCCTCAAATTTACATAGTAATACAACTTATAATATTAAATTAAAAAAGCCTTAAATAACTAACAAAATATGTAGATTAAAAATTTCCAAAGCTTTTCTAGCTTAGCTAGCTTAAATGTGTGACATACTCGTATATTATAGTATTTTAAAACCAATGTTAATAGAAACAAATTTGACTTCAGAATATATTAATAACTAGCACCCGCTCGTGGTTTCGCCTACGTAAGTTACGCAAGTATTTTGTATTTTCGCCCGCCCGCATTCTCACTTAAATAACAATCTTTGCTAAATTTATAATTTAAATATGTAGTTCCAAATTTTTTTATTAATAAACTGATTGAAATGACATTAAACGTTAAAGGAAGCTTTCCAAAATACAATAGTCAAAACTGCATTTAAATGAGTTAAGCCGTTTCTGAGATTAGCGTGCACAAACGCACAGACAAACAGACACACAGAAAAGAAAATAAAAAATCATTGTTTTGGATTCTATAAATGACAGCAATAATTTTTATTTTCGTACATCTTTCATGTACAGACAACGATCGGGTACATTTTTCTTATATGTATAGATTATTATATTAAAAGTGAAATTATAATTTACAATTCATTTAAGGAGAGTATTAAGTTTTTTCAATTCACGCTTTTTTCCGCTTAGCAAGGTAGTGAGAATCTATTCCACACTCAGGTCTACACTTCCCACCATAATTCAAGAAATTGTATGTTGAATGGCGGAACTCAACGCCGCACGATGGCTTAATCTAACAAACTTATTTATTACAAAATGATCTGTTGTTGTAATTAATATTAACACACATATATTAATAAACAGCTTCACAGATTTAATATCTTAGAAAATAATTTAAAATCTAATATCTTGATAGTTTCACACATGTAAGTAGTTGATGATTTACCTGGAACAAGAAAAATAAATTTTGTTATAACAGTTTTAGTTATGTATTTTCAAGACAGAATTTTTTAAAAGATATTTTTTCAATAGTTATGTAAAAATATATTCCAAAAATAAAAAGTATCTTTCAAATAGTTATTTGACAAAACTTGATTTGAAACAATAACTGTAACATTACACAAGACTATTGTATTGTACTTACGTATACAATTCGCTTTTCAAACTTTTCGGACAATACGAGTTATATTCAGGCGAGAGTTTTGCTTCCATTTAAACTTGTAACTATTTAATTAGAAAACTGACGAAGTTTTGAATAGTTCCTTGAACTGTTGCTCTAAACTAATCAAGGTAATTATAATGAAGGCGACCTGTTAAAAAAAATAAGACTCAAAGGTATTTCTTTTCAATATTAAAGTAAACACAAATTTTTAAGTATTTTTATGAATACATTTAAACATAATGCTATGGGAGCTGAAATTTTAGCAAAATAAAAGTATAAATGCATCTATCATCATTTGCATCTATATCTATATATCTAATGAAAGATGATTCGTAAAAAGTAAAAGACATTTTTAAGAAATATTTATTAAAAGCTATATTTATCGTTATTTTATATAACAAAATATGGCTGTAGAAAATATCAGCTAGTAAGGTATCATCGCGCCGGCGAAATAGATCACTCCCTCTAGAAAAGCGTCAATCGAGCTCTGATTTATAGAGGGTACCTCGCGGCGTTGGCGTCAGCGTCTACTAAACTGTCCAGTTTTGCTCGTGTTGCAACGCGCGAGCCACCGACAAACAAGTCACTCACGTGCCGTCTCTTCCTCATCGAATATGCGAACCCTAGTAAATACCTTTATAAACGAAGCCGTTTTAAATTCCGAATAGTCTACCGAAAACACCGACGGAACTTCCAGACATGACATGCGTGTTAACGAAATGTTGGCGCTTGGTCAATTTCAACGGAATTTTACATTTCAACAGAGTTTACAGTAAATTTTGTAACAAATGAAATCGTACCGACCCTAATGGATCCGTCCGGCAAAGTTCGACACTTTCAAGTCAAAACGTTTCTAGTTTTTTTTCAATTAGTGAAACTCGACAATACAAAAACAAAAATTCCTAACAAGAAAAATTGTTAATTTGCATGGGGTCGTTTATGCAAACTTTCAACGTAAACTTGACCTAAGAACTCCGAACACGGTTGCCAATAATTCCAGGAACCGGGAGCGCACGATTACAAAACTTTACAACCCGTTGTTGGCGTTCTATTGAAAACATCTTAATGCTATTCGTGTTTCTACACGGCGGACAATAAATTGTTTCACGAAATTATTACCGAGCGAACTACTCATCATGTAAACTTATTTAATCTGCAAATGCAAACCTTTAAAATTACGACTTCTGTTACTTTGGGGTGAAATGTGTTTTTAAGCGGCAGTACATCACCGTGGCTGAAATATCTGTTAGAAGGACTTTATAGTGCCAAGAGCGTTTAAATAAAATTAATACGCGAACAATTTTTCGTATTTACGCCTGAGAAAATATTCGAATATAATTGAAACGTTTTAGGCGCATTGAAGAAGTTTTTAGTTCAATTTAACGGCAATCAGGACGGCCGTTGAAGACGGGGCGTGAGGCGAATACCTAAAATATTAAACGTGCCGGAATGACGGGATGCGGTGGGACAGCGGTCCACTAATTTGATATTTGCGTTATACATCAAAATAGATCATGTCACTAGAAATTGTAGGCATTTGATTAGATACTATTTCATGCCACTGTAAGAATACATATTACAAATCTATTAGCACATTTTGGCAATTGGACGTATTATATGTACACTAGTTGATGTCTACAACTCCGTTTGCTTGGATTTTATAACAGTTGTTATCTGCTGAAATGGCAATTCTCTTGTCTCTAAGGCTTCTGATATTTCTTACGATTTTCCAGCTTTACGCTTTTGTCTCTTGGCAGGATCAAAAGTAACACTTCGTTTTCCGCTTTCCATTTCGAGATTCGAGACGTCATGTATTCAATGCCAATACTCAACGCATGTATTTCTCTTACCGGAGAGAAAGTATATCTACAACATAAATATTACCTATATATCACTCAAGTAGTAAACGAACCCACAAACGTACTATCCTACTTCGTTTGTTAAGCTCAATTATTTCAATGATTGAATGATTCTTCGAAATAAAATAAGTATCCTAAGTCCTTTCGAGGCTTAAAAGGGAACAAAAAAGCTTAATATATTAAAAAACATTCTTAGATAACATATAAAATTTAAAAGCAGTGTGAATCGAACTAGCGCCTCTTAGAAACCGTCTAAGCACTCTGACCGCTAAGCCACGAGTTCTACTTCTAGCTATGTTGAAATTCTTATTTGAAATCTCATCATATCAGAATAAAAGGTTTCATTCAAATCCGTCCAGTAACTAAGAAAATTTATGCGTATGCACAGACAAACGGGTAACAGTAATTTCCATACCTCCCTAAATATTTTATTAGTAAACACACTTTTGTTGCTGTTTTATTATATAGTACCACTCGCTGCTTTGCCCACGTGAACTATACAAATAAAGCTGTTTCGTATTTTGCTCAAGTCTTTAATTTTGACGTAATATTTTAATTAAATATGTGTTAATCGATAAGGATACTTCCACTCTCCTGCCACTGCCATTCGCGACATATGTATGACTCAACACAATGGCTGCTCTAATATAAATCCTTGTTTCTAATATATTTATTTTAATGACATATTATAAATAGCAATATTGATGTACAGAGACCGTACCTAACACTTTTTTAGTATATACAATTCCACGGTACATTTTCTTGATTTATCTCTTAAGGTTATTACATAAATCTTTGGAATTATTTATTCTGCTGGAGTAACACATTGGAACTTGGAGTTTTTGTGAGAAATCAGGCGTACTAATAGTTGTTATTTAGAACACTATTTTAATTATAAGCAATACTTCTCGCACTGCAGGCAAGATTATGACTTTTATGGGCATTTTTATAACATTTTGATACTTTGGGTACAAATATTGTTTCCGTTTAAATAGGGGCCTCTTTAATTTTTTTTGAAAATATAATATATCCTATGTTACTCAGGGATCAGATATCTTTTTGACGATGAAAGAATTATTAAAATTGGGTTTGTATTTTTTTAGTTAAATCAAAACAAAAAAATAAATCTTTCCCCTTTACAATATTACTATATAGATAGATGAATGAATGCATTATCTAGGTATAATAAAAACGGAAATTACACCTATAACTATAAAAATGTGTTACTGTTAAAACAATAAATCCAAATGCCAAAAAATATAGTCAAATCGAAATACATTTCAGTATATAAACTGTATTCCCAAAAGTTAAATTCAAAAGTAAAATATTACATTTTTAATTTCATCCTCCGTTACTATTCGACGTCCGAGTATCGAAACGCTATACGAATACATTCTATATCTAACACTGACGTTCACTGCACTAGAATTTTTAAACGTTATCAGCATTTATTATTTGCAGTTTAAATTTTTGTGTATTCGAATCAAACAATTGTGTTTACGCCGCCACGTTGTTTGAACGCTGTAGTGACATCATCAATATGTGAAAATCTCATTCAGCGAGCTTTAACATTGGGAATCGTGAAACATTCATGATTTACGAACACAGCCAGCAGAAACTAAACAATTTCACGAATGAACGTGCCCTACCATACAATAACGTTGATTTTTAAGGTCACTCTTTTTAATTGCTCTTTAGAAAAATCGTTCGAAATTTTGAAGTTAAATTTTCCAGTTTCATTTTGGCGTTTTCAAGATCTTGGGTTTCACCAATTTGTAATATTTGCTTTTAACGTATATTATTTGTTACGAGCACGGTAAACAAAGAAACGCTACTTGTTATCCAAATTTTTATAACTTTGAATGTTTCAGTATTTTTTCCTAAGTATATTATAACAAATAAATTAAAAAATACCGACAAATGAATAGAGTAAAAATCACATGTTTGGATTATCAGTAATTTCGTGTAAACAAGTGGCTTGATTTCAAGCAATTGTCTTTCGAAGCTAAATAATTTAGTCGATTACCAGTCAAGAACCATTTCAATAGCCTTTCAACGTTTAAATGTGTGGGGAATTCCGCGAACCCCCGGCTTAATCTGATGAAAAATTGATTTCGTAAAATTCGTTTATTCCATGCAATTTGCCTTTGTTACTCGATCCTCCTTAAATATTTCCTTAAGTTGCGGTCCCTTTTCAGTAGTAGTTGTTAAATATTAATTAAAATTCCGTTAAAATTATTTGTTGTAATAACCTATATCAAAGTTTTGAGTAGTTGCGTAGCGATTTATAAAGAATGAATATGGGTTCAAATAAAGCTACCTAAATATCATATATAATAAGAATAGACGTTTAAAACTAATAACTATAGTTATTAGTTTAATAATAAAATTTTATTCATATTTTAGCACTAACGCTGCTATACGTGATAAACATTATGTACATCCGGTTTCATTTAAATAGAAAATAGCGCATCTTAAAATCTACTGCCTTGAATACTGTCTAATAAAGCTCAAGACTACATAACAGATGTTGTCATTTGTTGAGGTAAGTATAATACCAATCATGGTTGGCTTCCGATGGCCCAAAATCGATGAACTATATTAATTCATTGTCTAAGTTTGCACAGACAGTGCTTTCTGGACTCAGAAGATTAATTTTCTTAGTTCTGATTGTTTCGTGACCCATTGTGCAAGATGGATGGTGATAATTGAATTTTCTCAACTATCGATGATTTAGGTGCTTAAACTTTATTTATACCTAGATAATATCGATATTTGTGGTACCTGCAAATATTTTTGCTTTTGTTTATTTTCAATTTGTGTTCTATTTTAAACGAATGACGAATTATATTATATTAAATTAAATACAGGCAATAGTAGTTTTAGATATAAGATTTTCTACTTTCGTAATAAGTAAAATGAATCTTATTTGTTATACACATAGTAACAATTTAAGATTTATAAGTTAGGTGAACTTCGTTTAGATTTCATCTCAGTGTAACAGTCTTCCGGGTCAGGTGGATAGTAAAGGCAATAAAGGACTTGTTTTATGAGCGTCGTCGTCAAATCCAATGTCTTGTGATTTTCCGACGACATTTTCGAACCTCGCATCGTCAGAGCTTAAAAAGTTTTTTAAATGACCGGAGGAAAATTGAAAGTGATATAGGACGTATAAAACTTTTGCCATAAAAACATCTTAGATAGTTTTTATTAAAAAACTAAGTTAATTTAAAAAAATATTACAATTTCAAAATTTAAATGTACCATAGTTAATTTATGTTAAATTATTGTAGTACTGATTATAATTTTATAGTTAACGAGATGTAACTAGCAACTTCGTGAATTATAAAACGTAAAATCCCGTTATTATATATTCCCGTGAGTATTTTGAGAAATTTAGAAACATAAAAATTTGAACGCAGCGGTATTCGAACCCGCGCCTCTTGGACGGTTTCCAAGAGCTCTGACCTAATGCGCGCGCGCTGCGCTAGCCCTGCGTTTTACATCCGGCTATGTCGAAATTCTAAAACGATTAAATGTTAAAATTATTAAACCTGAATTTTAACACAATAACAAAGAATCTTCTTATTGTAACACAACTTTATTGCATTCTATATCTGACAATATTTTTAAGCACAATTGATACCTTTCATAGTCCGCGACAAGTGTACAGACATTTATTTTTACTAATAATGACGTTAACGTGTAAAATACACGTTATCTTCGCAACGTATATGTCTCTTTATACATAAGTACGTGTAAAAACATGGTGGTTTTTATAACATTTCTTTCTTTCTGCAATTTTTATCCTTCTTACCACGCCCCTACCGTCCTCCGTCTGTATATTTTTCATAAAAAGTATTCAACATTTTTCTTTTACGTATTGCGCAATATTGATAACGGATACAGTGGCATATGAATTGTATATGAAATATTGACTAAAATATCTATATAAAACGTACGGTCGTATTAAACTGCGAACAATACATAGTCTAACCATATGAATACTTAAATGGCTCGAGAATATGACCATAGTGCCACAAAATCTTATTTACTAAAGAAGTAGAAGGTTAGACGTATATGTAAATGAATGTGTAAAAGGTAACAGGCTTTATAAAGTTTTTATTGCGAAAGTCGTGAGACTTGGCACCAATTTTGTTTCATTATATATCTTTGATGTCATCATTTTATATATATTTTTAGATATCTGTCTAAAGCGTTGCGTGAAAATGAGCTGGTGTGTATGTACGCTACTTTGCATACGCTTATCTAAAACGATGTTTCAGTATAATAAGCTTTTTATATCAATATTTAACCATCAAATTGATGTTCAACTCTTCTGCTATAAAAAGAATCGAGCAAGTCATTTAGTATTAATAGAGATATATACACATTTACAATGAAGAAACACATTATATATGCAACTGCGGTGCTGAGACTTTACCAAGTTAAATTACAGTCCTGACATAGTATCCTGCCAGTCACATGGCAGTATCACAGTTAAACTATAATTATATGGTGCCACAAACACGTACGGCGTTTCAATAAATAGGACGATTGATATTGATCTTTTCTAATTGTCTTAGAGCTAGTATTGCACGACAGGGCCCTCATTAAATATTACTTAAAAGCGGCCGTAAGTAACTTGTTTCTGGAAATAGACGGTTTTTATTGGCTATTGTTTTTTTTTCTATTTGAAAAGTTCATGTGAATGTTGCGTTAACACCATCATGGCGCAGGTATTATGAATGTAACAGCACTTAATGGTTGTAAATTTCAATCAAATTCAAAATGGAAATGTTTAATTTTAATAAACTGTGTGTTGCCTTTGTTGTATACCTATTTTAACTAAACATGCTCGGGGCCCATGGCTTTTAGATAACATTTTAACATTACTTACATATGTAGTCGATCGCAAAATACTATAAAATATATTATTTTACTTTGATTGTTTAATATATTTTACGAAAGCTTCTAGTTCACATACTTTTTGTCTTGTTTTCGACAACTTATCGCTTACACTGAAAATTCTCTCTGTACATATGACATGTAATAAAAAGTTTAAATTGTAACAATAAAAGTTATCCTTTTCCTAATAGGGACCGTATTTTAATAAACTAATCCAAATATTATATTTTAAGCTTATCTGTAGCTAACGACTATCCGGGGACTGAGCAGAAATTAGTCATTCGTATATTTTGTCATATGCACATCCGGATACGCATTTGTCACTTAATATATTTGTACTGACGCTATTCATCTGTCAGTAATCGCATTTACAAACATAATTATCGCTTTACGTAAAACGTCAGGCCGTTGATTAGACAAATTTAGCGCACATCGGTTAACTGGGAGTGTTAGCGACTCTCGGACATATTATGGAAGCACCGCTAAGGGAACGATAATGAGAGGGAAACCGTTAATTCTTTCGACGTTTATGAAGCACAAACAATGAATTTTAAAATAACGACACCTTTTTTATTCTCTTTCCTTCTTGCCAGAAATATAGTTTATTAAAAACTAAGATCCGTGGCAACCATTAAGTAACAAAAGGCTGTCTTATTAAACAATACTGTGAAAATAAAATAATTTATACAGGAAAGCTTAACTTCAAAAGAGTCTTTCACTCAAAAATAAAGCTTGTTGTAGTACCTAAACAAGGTGGAACATTGTTTTGCATAACAAAGAGAAAAAAAACACCTAAAGGAAAACATGAAGCCACACTTTATTCTCAGAATACTTATTCAAATGAGGCTGTCCCTTCTAAGTTTGTTTTCAATCAAAAACTCGCACAACTTTGTGCCGCTAAACTTTATAAATGAGACGATTATCCGCGACGCCGTTTGCGCGCGATAGTGAGCGTGTCTGCGGCCGCGAGCCGTTGCGCTATACCTTTCCCGTTAGACAAGGCACGGAAAACCTGGCAAAAACTACGATTATTATAAAATACCTCTAAAAACTTTAAACTTTTAAATACTTATTAAAAAAAAAAATACAAAATTGGCTTATAGAATTTTTGATGAGTATCAGCCTAAACGTAAGTAGGTACTATGAAATATAAATGAAAATTCATTATATATCCAGCAAATAGTTATAATATATGAATAATACCAAGCTTCTATAAGGTATAAACTATATTTATTTTTATCAATAGTGTTGCGCCTTTCTAGCCTGATTTAACCAAGAAATATTACCAAGTAAGCTACTCTACTCTTTCATATTATTACAAAAATCTTTATAATACGGCTAAATTCGAATCATTTCCTATGTTGCTACAGTTAAAACTTTATATAGCTTAATTCACATGCGCCTGCCTTTACAAAAGTCCGCGCTAGGTCCAACGTAGTCTGCGCTGCCCTGATAACCGGCGGTCACCTACACTGCATGAATTGCATCGCTTTTTAACTCTCACCCCCCTCATACCGCTAACTTGATCCGGCTAAACCATCCGCACTTTATTTATGACTTCGAACTTAACAACAAGGCGGACAGCTCTGTAAAGTTTTTACGCGGAAAAAGAAAATTTAATAACGCATAGTATGAACAACTAAGCTCACAATTTATTATTACATTATTAAAATAACGTGTAATAAAATGCATTTTTTAAATAATTTTAAATATTTTTATGGAAAAATATTTTAATATTACTTGTTAGAAAATCGGTTAAAGAAACTTAAAGTTGTGTTTGTTTCTCGTTATCCGGACCGACCTGGCGCGATGGCCTTCATCGCGTTTTTTTTACAGCTTCAAGCTTCCTGCCCGTAATCGAGACATTACGTGGTGTGTGGCGGAACTCAACGCCGCGTTTTGACTGGGTATTGGGTTAAAAATATCAAAATATTGTGTTATCGTCGGATGTGACACATCTGTAACTTTCCAAGCTAATCGAACGGTAAAAAGTAGGTAAAAATAGCGTTGCAAGATTTTCTTACATAAGTTGATAGAAAGATGCAGATTAGGCTAATGAATTAAATTATGTAAAAATGTAAAATATTATTTTTATTTTACGCTTCTCAACTATCCGCCCGATTGAGTGGCGAAAGTCAACGCCGCGCTTTGTCTTGTTCACTAGAGCGGTGAAATGAAATTAATCTACTTACGACCATTCCCCCGAGTGGTAATCGGACCCACAACCAATCGCTATTCGCCCCTTAGTCCATAAAATATTCTTAAAAATAATAAAAAATATAAAGTAACCATTTATTGTTGAGTAACAATTTGTCTTAAATCAGATAAAGATTTGAATGTAAACTTGCGTAGAAGTGAGACAATGTAAGTTAAATGCGCCCCTATCTTTAAAATTATAGTAAAATAGCAACGTGAGATACGTTGCAATAATAATTTGTCACTTTCAACTTTTCCGGCATGTTACTAAAGTTAATAAGCAGGTTAATTTGTAAAACAGCATCCGACAATATGTTCACATATTGTTCATTGCGCAACTGCTTTCATAACATGAAATGTAGTTATTCTTACGTAGATAATAATACAAAGCTGAAAAGAACACAATACTACATAGCAGAGTCTAGGGATAGTACATCAAGATTAGCTCGAGGCTGCAGTCTGATTACACTGCCACGTGGAGAAAACTCCGAGCCTCCTCCGATTCTACGATGAGCATTTTGTAAATCCTATTTAACAGATTTTTCCTTTGCTCGTTCGTTCTCATTGAATCTGTTTTGGTTACATATAAAATATTGGTTGTAAATAATATTATTATATATTATGCAAATATTAATTTAGGTTATGTGCAGTTGGAATTTTCTGGGTCTGTCTAATGCGTGAAGGTGATGAGTTCTAATATATTTCGTTACTTAATGTATAAAAATATATGTAGTAGGTTCATCACGGTTGAGAAAAGATGATTTTTTTTTACATATAACCCTAAAATATATGCATTTATATATATATATATATATATATATACTTATGAATATTTGAAATATTTTTGATTGTAATAAATTGTGCTGTTTCAGTAGCATTGTATAGTAGTCCTTGTTTAATTCGTAACCAAATAGAGTTAGTATCGAATAAAAATAAATGGACTAAAAGTGGCCAATCGCTTGTTCAAAATGAATTGCAAACAATATTACATTTTGGAAACAATCTACGTTAAACCAAAAGGGAATGATGTGGCAGCTCTTTATATTGCAATTTTTGTGTCCAAACAAAACGAATTTGCCGCGCAATCAAAGCGGGAATCCGATTGATGACAGGGCGGAATAATTGTATCGTGAAATTGAAAATATCGCTGCTTGTATCTGTGTATCTCCTTACAAAAAAAATTAAAGATATCTATCCAATACAATTTACAACATGAATATAAAAAAACGACTATGTATGAATATCTTATCTTAAAATATATTCAGTTTCCATATTGTATTGTATTTAGTTTAATAAGTTTCTTTACTAAACCCAAATTGTCACTGTAACTAAACCCAAATTTCTCCTTTTAAAAAATAAAAAAAATATGTTAATAAGCGTAAAGACGAAATTGGCATAATATGTTACTAAAAAAAAATTCTCTACACCAACATTTCAAAAGAATTGTAGTAGAAATAGTAGAAGAAAATGTGCAATGCAATTGCAATTAATTTAAGTAACATTAGCTCCGACTTTTCTTCTTCACACAATTCCCACGTCAAAGCTCTAAGAATCTCGTACGTCACTCAGTCATGTAAAGACATCGTTTGCAAGTTTTTTCTAACCAGAAGAAGAGAGAGCGAGAAATTTCTACACACTTAATTTGAATTCCCTCGTCTGATTTGAAGTCCAGTCCAACCGATATGTCTCAACTGCCACCAATGGCGCTGAAATCGTTGTTTTTATAAGTAAATATATTTTTTAAGTATTTTATAATTATCTTGTTGTTTTCGGATAAGACGGATATAAATACTAGATATATCATTACTCAAACCGACATCCGTACCCGCAGCCACGTGACGTATACTATAAAACTTTACCAATAAGCTATATTTCACAGTCAACTTCAATCTCAAATAGCAATATATTATGAAGCTATTTCCTATATAGGTATAAGTTAAAGAATTGGAGGAAACTTATCGGAGTAGCTTCTCGCATATTCATTCTTTCGGACGCGAAGCCTACGATTTAGTTGTAGGGTTGTCTGTTTAACTTCGATATATTGTAAGCAATATTGCAACTGAAACTTGTTGAAAACATGGACAATACAAAAACTATTTTTTACAGCAGTTCCTTTTGAGTTTGCAATTTTTATTTTTGGCAAGTTCTTATATTTATTTGTTTATTTTGGCTCTTAATTTGTTTGATAATGTTATTAAAATATTCATTTTTTGGACGCATACATAAAAGTCACTGTTTCAGATATAATTTCGTTACATAAAAAAAAAAAACAATAATATGTTAATTTTATATTCCAGGTGTACTGCAATTTAATTTCAATTCAAGTTATTTAACATACTCATAATGTAAAAAATACTATTCAATGTAAAAAGAAATGTTATGTTTGTTGATCTGTAATTCACTAGTCTTTTCATCAAAAAGAAAAATATTTAATATACACCTATTTTTATAATAAGTAAAATTTATTTTTGTCGTCCAAAATACATATGACTATCAAATAAAAACCATTAATCAATGGCAGAAGTCAAATTCAATACGCCAACCGTTACTAGGCAATAAGATCTCTGGTTTTCGTGATTTTTTAAACTGGGTTTACTTAAATGTATTTTTGAATACTAATAATATACGCGATTAATCCCGTTAAAAATAGTTTCGTTTCAAAGATATAAGGCAAGATTAACTTGATTGACAAATAATATAAAGAAAGTATTTTTCAGTTACATTTCTCAGTCGTATAAATAATATACAACTCCCACAATTGTCTTAGACAACCCTGCAATAAATGGTAACACTTTCCTAGATGTTTATGCGTCCCTAACTATATATGTAGACTGAAACTTAGTTCTTCACAAAAAGCACTTTATGAAAGAAATCCGATGGATCTTTTTGTCGCAAGTTGAATATCAAAGAAGCGATAACTTATTTTATACACGTCAAAGATTAAACACAATTTGTGATAATATAAGCGTTTCATTGGAATTTCACAAAATTAATATTCATATAAGTTTAGTGAATATTTGTCATGTGGCTGTCTCGCTTTGGGTGTAGATTAGTATGTGCCGTCACGAGCTCGGCTCACCTCAAACTAGGCATCACTCGCAACTTCCAGTTTTTACTTCACTTTTTAGTATAACTGAAATGTTTGTTTTAGAATGTTATGCTTGGAAATTTATCTCGGTGGTTATATTATGAAAAGAGTATTACAATGGTAGACACTTTGTTTTAATTTACTATATATGAAATATAACTTACTAAGGTACGCTACTATAAACTCGTAACGCTAACATGGCACAGTTACAAGTGTCTCACTGTATTAGACTTTTGTAGCTCGATCTCCATTTAAAGTAATGTTTTTAAAGTAGAACGGAGAGTCTTGACACTAGGCTCTCTTTAAGTACCCTAATATGCAGGAAATAGCGTAAAGCTGTTAAAAATTGTTCTAGCCATACAAAGCCAATGTAGGACATCATTAAATTATCTATATCTGGTTATTTTAATATCCTAATATATTATTATATGTAGTTGTTATATATTTGTATTTAAAAATAACGTTTCTGGATTTACATATGTATAGGAATATGTCTAATTTGTTTTAATACAATGTAGTAAAATAATTACAGATTATAATTTAAACACATCATATACTTTAAAAGGCGCACAATAGAGTTTGAATACATCCATGAAATTTGATTGCAAAATTCTTAATGTTATAGTGTTAAATAATTTTTATTATTATGGATTTTCAATAATATAATATTTAAATATGTTTAATATAATAACATTAAATATTTATATTTACAGATATAAATGCCTAATGCGTTAATAAAAAGCCCAGTGCCTATAATCAGACCATTTAGCTGCTTATTCAACACTGATATGAATTCATAATGAAATTTTGAATTTGAATATCGTGCTACAAAATCCATCGAAATACGTTGACAAAATTATGTCTATTACAGAAGCGATTGCACTGAACTAGAATATCAATAATTGTATTATATTATTCAGTGTCCAATAAGTGCCTATCTTACTTTCACTAATTCAGGAGTACGGAATATTCAATATGTACACGTACAATGTACCAATATCTATTTTATCTTTAACATAGGACCGCTTTAGAAATATTTACATTTCTAACACAAATCTAAGCTAAGTGCACTTTTATGCATTGTTTATATGAAAATACGAAATATTTTCTAATTAATTGATTTTAAAATTTTATTATTTACTTTTTCATGACAGTTAATCAGATGTAAAACGGTATTTTGCCAGTACTTGGCCACGTCGACCGCCTCATCCATTACCTCAATCAGGTCGTCAATTTATCATGTGGATGAATAGTTGGTACAAGCAAACAAGAGTGCCACGGCTTGTGGATTTGCTCCACAGTCACAAGAAGTCTGGAAGAAGTTCTTTACAGCGGCCAACTTGGCCACCCAGATGATTGAGTGACAACCATGTTGGCTTCGGGAGCTTATGGCCTGGCGGTAAACACTCATTGAGCCCTACATAGTCTGGAGCAGGTGATATATATATATATACCATTGCATGCCATGCCATGCCGTTATAATGACATATTAGCTATTAGCTAATAGCTAAAATCTTTATTCAGTATATAAATTATAAGTATAAATAAAGGTTATTACAAATAATTATAGGTATTTGAGAACTCCTTATAATATAGTTGACAAATTTTTAATGCAAATATTTAGAAAAAATTAGAGTTTTTATACATTTTCATAATATTTTTCTTACCCTAAGTGTGTGAAATACACGTGAAAATATTAAAATGTTCATTTATACCCACAGCTTTCCCTTCACAACACAATTTTTAATGATAATTGGAGTAAAAGTGCCACCCACTTTTCTTCACTTTCTTCACTTCTTGGAAATACAGAAAAAATAAAAAAAAAACCTTACAAGTAATTTTATTATAATACAAACATGAACGTTTTATTTACATCGCATCATTGCTGTTTCACGCCTTTCAAAAGCGACTCGAGTAGGTACAGTGTTTAAAATTATGAAACTTACATTTTAATTCACGGCACACGGAGCGATGTTACTAAACAGTGGCGCAACGTCCTTCCTTGACACTAGTTAGTCGGACAAGTTCACATTAAGGAAATATATAAATATGTTTATTATTAAATTTCAAAAGAATTTAAATAACTGTTGACTTACTTTTTAAACTCTTCAAACTCTGGCTTGGCTTTTTATTAAATGGAATTGTTTATCTACTGCATTTTTAAGTGGAATTACTGTAACCATCACATTTTTAATGCTATTTCAGGCATATTTTTTAATTAAGCAGTACATTACTATGTAAGCTACGTTTTTTTTAAGTAAGTATTATATATATGTTATATTATTATATCTACAATTTCAAAAGTATTTGAAAATTTTAATAAATGTACAAAGACCTTGTTACAACGTACACCTGATAGTCAAACTAAATTTGAGGGATTTTTATATTAAAAACATATTTTGTAAGTAGTGTAGGTATAATCATAATAAGTCTCGCAGTCAATGTCTCAATTTAGACAAAAAAATCAGAACTGCATGCGCTTAGACGCTTAAACTACTCCATCAGTTACTGATATATGATCAACGCTTACATACGAACTAGCGACCCGCTCACGGTTTGACTCGCGTGAACTGTAACTGTTTAACCTTTTCGTAAAATAATGAAATTATACTAAACAATAGGTGTAAACAGTAAGCTATGTTCGTTCTTAGACCTTCAAGTATATCTGTCATTTCATCGCCATCGGCTCATCAGCTTAGCCGTGATGACGTCACATACATACAGTGTTATAATATTAGTATGGATTACTTCCATTTACTACATGCTGGCATTGGAAGTGACCCAATAATTTTTTTCCGCTTCACGCTTTTCTTTCTCGGCAAAAAGGTTCTAGTGACACTCCGTTCTCAGAATTTCACCTGATATCGAGACGTTGCATGTTAAATGCCGAGACTGCTCTTTTTTGGGCTTCGCAGCCCATTCAATCATTTTTATTTTCTAACGAAAACTGCCAAACCAAACTGAACAACTTTTACTAATGAAGCATTTACTTATTTCTTATAGTTTTGCTAGACCATTATGGGTCTTCTTCAGTTGCACCGGAATTTATATGTTAACAGAGCCTGTACGCATCACGCTGAACAAATTGTGTTGAGGCCACGTCAACACAATTTGTTTAACTTATTTCTTATAGTTAAGCTGATCTATTATGACTCTACATCCCTTTAGACGATTGTAATAATTTTACGGCTTAAGGCTTTTACCTCTTTCCGAGATGATCCAATTCAAAACGTTGTGAATTGTATGCCGAAATTCAACGCCCATCTTTTTTTAGCGCAGAAAATAAACAAAATAATATAAATATATCCTTTCCATCAACTGGGAATCGAACCCACAACTATCGTGTTTACATTAAGACGCTACCACACTGCGGCACGATGGCCGCAAAATTTTATTATAATGATTTGTTTACTACGAAGATGTACGCGTACAGACAGACCAACAGACAGACAACGATTTTAAAAATTATAGTTTAAAATTTTGATAATGTATTTACATCCCCCTAAAGTACTTTTTTAATTGTCGTAGATTTATTCAATGTACAGACACAACTTTTTCACTGTTTTATTATAGTATATAGATAGACGAGTTTTGTTTTAAAAACATATTCTTTAAATGTTGTGTACATTTGTTTTTAACAAATTGTTACACAAATTATAAAAGGATAAAAATAGAAAGAAACATAGTTAAATAAAACAACAAGGTTTTAATTACCATTAGACTTTATAGAAAACATTGACACACCTTTATTGGCCTGGTCGTTTATACCTCACCTCACTTCTGACTAAACTAACCTACAAGATACGCAAACAAATCTAGCAAATCGATTTTCAATCACTACCAGCCAGAGGTATCGATATGAATTTTGCAAATGTATGTAAATCTGAAACCATTACAATAATATGGCACCTGCCAGTTTATCTATTCAACAAAATTTAAATAGAAAATCCGAAATCTATTTCAAAAATGCATGTACATATTTAAAGCGGTTAATATGATAAAATTAAAATATATTTGATGCTGTTTATAACATGAATATCGTAATTACATATATTATAAATATGAATAAATTATAAATATTAAAGCATAATGCCATACAACGATTATTGTTATGTTTAGCATAAAAATTAATTCCATATGTTTTGCTATGACCACGAATGAAAGCTTACAAATAAGTAAAAGCGTCAAGAAGCGTACATGCATATGCACTTAGTTTTACTTAAACTAATTAGATAAATGTACGTATTCTGAGTTATATGCATTCAAAGTCACTTAGAAATTCAAACTTTACCCGTCACTTTTAGTGAAATGTGTGACGGCTAGCATAATCTGCAAGAAAATCAAGTTTCCTCATAATCCAGTGGGACGGCCGTCTATTGTCTAACTCTTCGGTTACGTACTAGCGAAATTTTGTCGAATACTAGCAAGTGATTCGGATCTGTGCATACAAATCAGTAATAGTGACATACTCTTATAAATGACTTTCATAAATAGGGTAGATTTAAGTTTTAATGAAAGTAAGTCTTTCCGTAGATAGATACGATTGTGTTTCTCGTTATACTAGAAAATAAATTTTCTATTTTAATATTTTAAAAGTGTTATTCCCACACACATTAATATTTTAGAAAATCTTTTTATAATTCACACTTACATAACCTCATGCCTCATGAAATGAGACGCGAGTTCAAATCTTGCTAAATCAAAAAGTTTTATACATTTTTCTATAAAATATCTTTGTGTATACTCTAAAAGTAAAAAAAAAACATAAAGCCAAAAATATTTCTTAATATATATATTAATATAACCTGAATTAGTCAATTAAACCCATACCAAACCGTATAAGGATATACTAATACCGTCAATAATCGAATTTATACCGAGATCATACAGTAGGGGAAGTTCGCGTGGACGGTCAGCATCGTCAATAATTCATGCGGCAGGCACGTCGTGGCCGCCAGCCGTTCCTAATTGATTCCTGATGCGGCCCGTGAGCTGACCGCATCACTGCCTCCTTGTACTGCCCTCCTAGTACACGTGCGCTTCATTACGTACTTACAGTATCGAATGCGTTAAAAATTAGACTCCTATCGAATTATCCAATAAACCTTCACAATTGGATCATATTTTATCTCGTTAAGTTCGAATCGCGGTCGTAATTGTACTTCTGTGCAATTTTGTTTCGCATTTTTTAAGCTTATTGTTATTTTTTTTTAACATATTAACTACTCACATTTTTATCTCATTTTTATATAATTACTAATTTAGGCTATTATTATTTTATTATTTATTAGCTTCACGCTTTTTCCCGCATATTGGATTTAGAGAGAATCTAGTGTACAGACAAACCCCCTCTCGTTCGTCATTCCCCGAATCGAACCCACAGCCATCGCAAATACAGCAAAACGCTGTCATTTTGCACCACGATAATATATTCTTTTTACATAACTCTCTAAATAAAAAGGTAAAAATACATAATAGTATACGTAAATTTATGATTGATCCGTATGAAATATTTCTTTTGTGTGTAAAAAAATTTACTATACCTATACCTATGAATACCGTCACGTACTCACCATTTAAATTGATTAAATCAAAACGCAATAGAAATAAAACGAAAACACCAAATTACCTTTGACTCTCAAAGCACAATATTGAAAATTGTATAACAAACAACAAACAAAAATGCTACAACACGCCAAAACAATAATCGAAAGTTAAAGTATGTACAGTACACGTTACACCATCCACTTCAATACATCATGTATGTAAACAAAAATCAAGCTTTGGTTTTTGGTTTATACAGTATTGCACAAAACAATGGAATAACTAAAATGATACTGGAAAAGATATATTTAGAAAACGTATAAAAATTTGAACGCAATGAATGAATCCCGCTGGGATTTGAACCCGCGCCTCCTGAACGGGTCCAAAAGGCGCGATATCTAAATCTGTCTTTTTCAATTTCCTAAGTGTGCGAATAACACTTGAAAAAAAAATGTTAAACATAAAGTGATACTTTCAGTATTAGATGCTGTATAAATTGAAATAACTTCATTGAGATGTTTAATTATCATTCGCCAGTCTATACACAATATCTATATCTGTACATATAATAAAAATGTAACTAATCGCTGTCTGTACATGGAAGAAATATAAGAAAATATATGTTTGGGGTGATTAATTAGCGTAATAGAACACAAAACACCGATTTTTCTTATTTTTTAGCTGATTGCCTGTTTATTTGTGCTTTTATGCACGCTAATTTAAAAAACGGCTTAACCGATTGAAATGCTATTTTGTATTGTGATAAACTTCCCTTAACATTTAATCACTTCAATCCGTTCATAAATAAAGAAATTATAAGAATTGAAATAACAATTTTAAGCAAAGTTTTGTGATTTAAGCCGTGCAGGTGGAAAAACTAAATAGTGAGATATAGTGTGTTTACGTAGACGAAGTCGCGGATCCATGGATTCACCATGCGGGTGCTGGGCCCATCGCGTTGAGAGATAGGAGCTCGAAGCCATGCCTGCGTCTTGCAATTCAAGTGTAGGCTTAATAGGTCCCTTTAAAATGCATTAACGCTCGCCTCCACTATCCAAGATCGTTATTTTGGACTTCGACGCAAAATATTAAATACAATATTATATGAGTCCACTATGGCGCCGTGGGACAGTGTCTGGCTGTAAATGTTGTTGGTTGTGAGTTCGACCCCTATACGGGGGAATGATTACACTCAAGTTATATTCAATTCTCCATTTCGATAACATTTCACCCCTCTGAATAGGCGCAGTGTTGAGTCAATATGCCATTGCATATCTCGATTTCGAGGACGGAGCTGACTCTAGGTTCTTATAATATGAACATCATATTTAACATTCTTTTAAGTATATGGTATGGTATAAGGTCATATTAAAAAAAATATATATTTTCTGAAATGAAATAATTTTAATAACATATTTTTATCTCACTTTTCTTTAAATATCTTTAAATTAAAGAGTTACTGCATCGAACACAAAATATTTACAACAATATTAAATTCCATTACAAAATATGATTATTTTTGTATTTTTAATAACTGGTCATAACAATGTAATATCATATTACTCTGGTTTTTACCTAAGTGATGTTAAATTTAACTTAATATAAGATACGTTATTAGCGAACGAACCAGACAGTAAGTAGGTACGTGAAAAGTTACACCTGACGTCGCAGCGGAGTCGCCCTGAGTGACATTAATGAGATGTGCGGGCTGTGTGGACAAATTGTTTATGCACCGCCTGCATACATATTTACTCGTAATGTTACATTATTTTTAAACTACGTACTCGTATGTACTTAGAGACTGTGGTTAAAAATGACGTCGACTGCTCTGAAAATAGCTGGTAAGATTTTTTTCGTCTTCCCACTTGTTGTAAAGTAAGTAGAACTAGTAATGCTACTTAGTTCTCCATTCATCACCTATTTAAGACACTTAACACTAATAGCAAATAGACAGACATTTCCTGCATTAACCACAATGGTGTTCTTAATGATGCTAGATAAGTTATTTCTTTATTATAGATTTTGTTTAATAGTAATAAAACATTCACATAAAAATCAACATAAAATAGAAAAAGGGTAATTTTTAAATTAATTTGTCTACGAATTGTTTACCAATTCCATTTCAATGAGTTTTAATAAAAGAATCAATCTGTCCTTACCAAACATGTGTAGTGGTCATCCTCGATACGAAATTAAGAGCAATCGAACATACTGATGCATGAAATGCGAAGATAGCATGGAAGGTTCTGTACAACCGTTAAAATTTAAGTGTGCATATATTTTAGCAAAAGGTTTCTAGATTTCTACTTTACTTTTTGCTAGTAACTTCAGTTGTGTTTTTTTTTTATTTAGAACTTAATAATTTTAATATGACTTATCTATGGTTATGCAACTATTGTTTTACAAGTGATAGAAATAAAATCTCTTCAAATAAAAGCAGTTATAATAATAAGCTCTAAGGCATCGTAATGTGGTGGAGTAAAAATTAATCGAACTATAAATATAAAAATAAAAAAAAAACAAATTATATAAATATATATCTGTCTGTGAGTTATTTCCGCAATTTATTAGATAGAACGAATACAAATACCTAACTGCATTACAATGCTTTGTGGATTACGTAGAAAAGTGAAAAAAACGAATTGTATATAAAATATTCTTCCTAAAATGTTTACAGACTTTGCGTTAAATCTATTCGTTTCGCCGTGCCACTGGTTCATGAAATTGAATTCAAAACTGCGTTTTGTTGACTGAAACTGTTCGACGTTGCGTAATCTTTGAACCGATCCTTTTCACTTGTTGCGTAATTTGAAGTACATTTAATGTTGAACATGTGTATGAAAGTTCTTAACGGGTTCGCACACATGTCAGCCTCAGTAGTAACGGCATGTTCCTTTAACACCTTATAAACTACGCTTAATAATTAAGTTACTAAATATCTACGGTACATTGCGTTACCAGTTAAAGCTATTAGGGAATAATTTTGAGATGAAAGATTTAATACATATTCGAGAACAGATAAATTTACTTAACTAATATACTACGTTCGGTTAGATGTCGCTTTGAATTAACAGATGATGTATGAGGATCTCTGAAATCGAAGCGAAACCTGAAATAAACAGAATTGAAGATCATTACATTCAATAATGAAAAAGGTCCATAATGATATGTAATTATTCGAACTTGGAAAATTAAAACAATGCCCCATCATGCTCCTCAAGAACGTTATAAAACAATGTGGGTGCAGCTATTTGAAAATGCATGTTGATTCGAGCACACTCTACTCCAAGAACGAAGGAACTGATTGGCAATGCGACTGCCCAACAATACACTTTAAAACATATATACGACCTTTATTTATCAACATTCGCGATATAAAAGTCGTGATCTTGTACGTCGCACACAATAAATGCCCGTCGCAAAATCCAGTTACGTTACGAGCCTCGACAATTGATAGAGAAACTGTGTGCAACGATAAAATTTAAAAAGTCATTTATTTCGAAATGCTTTTTCTCGGGTCGCCCGCGGCGGAGCGATATCAATTTTATTTGCTATCGTGGCTTCCTGGATACGCGGTCGGGACATTCACTTGAACGTTTATATATATAAACGTAAAGGGCAAGCAAAAACTCGGCCTCCGACAATTTCATCATCATAATGTGACTGTGGGTAAAATTGTAGTAAGCAACTAAACTAAGTAAGTAACTAAAAAAGATTTGACTTTTTACAGGCAAAGTGAACTATGAGCTAAATTTATTGATCATTTCTTGTTTTAACATTGAATTATATTATACAATATAGTGTAGATAGGAATGCCCTAATACTGGGCTCAAAAAATACTACTCTTAGTGCTATAAGCGAAATGAAAGCTAAAGTAAATTTTTATTCCAATCAAGTTTCCTTGTTGTCCAAGATCACCGGACGTCCGTCGCCGAAGCGCGGTTAATGCAATTAAGCTTTGATCACCTAACGACACATTTTCTAGACGTTTGCCACCGTTCAGAATTATGTCGTAGAATATTATAAAAATACTATTAGCAAGAGCATTTGACGGTTCAGTGACTTACTTTGTCATGATAATAAAATAAAATGAATTCTCTATACATATTAGGTTTATTATGTGTTTATTTTTTAAATACATAAATTTATATTCATAAAAATTCTGGCTCCGCAAAATATAAGGGAATTGACTATAGAAAACTAATTAATATTTATGTAGATTAATATCAATAGCTAAACATGTTTTTAGTTATGGAAATATTGTATGTATGAACCTACTTACTACGAACCTACCTACTAGCTTCATTTATAGATCGATTCTTTACTGGTCGACTCAGTCAAAGTTTGAAAGCTATCTCCTCCTAGACTATGAGAGCCTGCCTGTAGCACGAAACTCAGTATAAGTGCTTACAAAGACTAATCTAAACTGTTTTGATTAAATTAGAGAAGTTTCTTAAATAACGTGATTAAGTCAGGACAAAAATAGGCCTTACGCAGCTCTGCTATTGTACTGCACTGATGACTTATGCAATATAATCTCATTCATTTTACCTGAATGATCTAAAAGACCAGCCAATCATGGCATTGGGTATCATACCAATCGTGTATATAATAAGCTGACTTCAAGAAATATAAGGTTAACTGTACCAGAAAAACAGATACCCATGAACCTAGTCTGCAATAATTAGAGTGCACAGTCTCAAGGTATTACTTATGATAGCGGTGTAATTGATCTTGGTTTGGGAGAGTTTTGCCTGGACGTTTTTTACGTATTTTGTTAACATTTTTTTTAAGGTGTTATTCCCACACTGAGGAAATTGAAAAAGACATATTTAGAAAACGTATAAAAATTTGAACGCAAAAAAATTCAAGAGGCGCGGGTTCAAATCCCGCTGCGTTCAAATTTTTATACGTTTTCTAAATATGTTTTTTACGTAGTTCTGTGCCGCATCAGAGCCATCAATGGGGTTTTTACATCATAACCTCGCTCTCATCTATGTTAAAAATATCATATTTCTTTGCAAAGTACAGTTACGCGTGTAAATTTATGTGTTCTAAATTGCGTCGGTCCGTTTTAATCCGCTTGCGCGGTCGTGGTTCGTCTGTCTTAGGATAGGTTAGGTTAGTGTTGTAACAACATATGTTACCAAATTTGTAAAAATGTGAATCTTAACCGAGATATTATTTTAAAAGTATGTAAATACAAAGATAGTTGAATATACTAAATTAAAAATCTAAAAATTAATTTAATTTCTTTATAAGTAATTTGACACTCATGAGATTGATGATAATAATGCCCTTTCAATAAAACAAATTAAACCACCGAATAAATGAATACGCATTCACTACTTATTTTTATACCCTTAGGGTTAGAATTATTGTTCAAGATTTTAATGGGCAAACTTAGGAGTACACTCTATCCATTAAACAAAGAATTATCAGCTTCTACTAACAAACTAAGAATTATCAAATTGGTCTACTCTATAACAAGCTGTGCGTGGTCTAACATAAAAATAAAATATACTTTCCAATTTCTCAAATTTCTCGTCCGTTTTGTTCGTTATTTAAAAATGATTAACATTTAAAACTTATAGATACTACTACTTATAATAATTGTAGTATTGAAATAACAAGCAATGTGTATTTACATATTCACCAAACAAACATACTCATTGTACTTTCTTACAATTACTGAAAAATGTATTCAATGGTCTCAAAGTGACAATAATATACAAAAAATCTATATTAAATCTGTACGATCGTAAATCGGGGCTACAGGTACAAGGTCGACTTGTTTACTGTATTTGTGCGCTCTAATATTGTATTCTTGAATTTTAAGCTATGGAAATTGGTGGGTGTAAGTATTCGTATGATTCCGAACACTTGCGTCAACGGTTTTTTGTAAATGAAAAAATATAAGGAAATTCAGAATATGTAAATAATAAACGATCCAATAACACATAAGGTATCAATAATTGATTATACTGTGCTTATAGCTTTAACCTCATCTTTTAGAACAGCGTATATTTTTTAGTAGTTATAGTAGTATATTTTCTAGTTTTTCTAGGTTTTTAGTAGTATATTTTCTAGTTAGTCGCAACTACTATTAACTAATATTGCAAACAAAATTATATATATATTAAAACATAAATACGTAATTGTTGCATCATTATAATATTTTTCACATACAACACTGTAGTACTTTTAACAAGGTACATGTTATGCTGATTTTATTATACAAAAGCAAAGAAATATACAAGTTTTATGCTAGCTCGAAATCTCTGAAGATACGCCAATCAACCTCAAGTACGCAAACATGTTTAGAAATCTACCGACTCGCCTAGGCTCCAGTATATAAAAACCCTTAATCAAAAACTTTAGAAAAGTTAAAAATATTTTTCCAAAGCTCTAGTCGGCTTTCAAGCACCCGCTCCCCTCAAGGAAAAAGTGAAGAAAAGTTAAAACATGAAAATAAAAACGTTAACAAAATGACTTTGTAATCCTATCAAACACTCTACATTTTCCTCGTTATAAATTAAGTTACGTAATGATTTCGAAATCAAATAAATTAAAAGATTACGTCTTCTTTATGCTAAGAAAATGTTTTCTCACTCGTTCGGGTGCTACAATAACTTCATCTCAGCGATATTATATTCGAGAAACAATTTCTTTTGGACGCGTTCAAACATAAAATAATTTATATTGCTCTTATAAAATAAAATTTACGAAGAAGCGAGGTATGCGGACTATGACACATTACCAGAAATTTGCGTAATACTAATAGCATTGTTGCGGCCCCGAGCGCCTATCGTGAGATATGAAAAGTAAAACGTTTATAATACGGGTGAGAATGAAGTATGGGTGGTAGAGTTAGAAAGAGAAAAGATAAGAAAATAATGCGCCTCCATATATCATTACAATCGCTAGAATTCGCCAGTCGGCCGGGCTGGCCACCGACCCTCTTTAGCCGACCGAAAATTGTGCAAAAATTCCCTTCGAGAGATCATTTACACAGCTACATTGTAACATAATAGAAAGTAATAATATTTCCTTTCTTACGGACAAATTTCTTACAAGACCAGAGAACACGTGGATTTGCCAGGTGAAAGCTCAAAATTCATAATACTTGAAAAATACTTAGTTTACATATTGTAATGTTTCAAAAGAGTCAAATGTTTTAAAAAGATCAGTGTCAAAAGAGTTGTGGTTTAAATAGGGCTTTATATTAATTATTTAAACGCAAAATTCCAAAGGAATGTGTAATATTATTGATAACATTATGTGTAATCATGTTAACCTTAGTTCGAAACATAGCACTGAAAGTGTTAAAGGAAGTAGTTAACCGTGTTAAATTAATCTCATACCGATTACCTTCGTTATTAGCGTGTTGTATTTTCTGAAATAAACGTTGCTTTATTATTTTCTCTAAACATTATAACTAAAAAAAAAACAACTACACTCTTATTCCACATACCAAGATAGATGAAGATAACTTAGTGTCAATATTCTCCGTTCTCCGCTCCGTGCACGTTCGACACTTTACGTGCTTGAGTGGCAGTATTCAACGCAGCGCTTCGTTTTAACAGAGTGGTGAAATAAATTAATTTAAATATAATCATCATTCATCAACTACTACGCCAGGATTGCCTTATATTATAATTAAAGTTATAAATTAAAACCTAAATAGAGGCCGTGGTGGTGGCGGTGGAGGCCAAGGATAGCGTCTGTCTGTAAACACGATTGGTTGTGGGTTGAATTTCCCACTCGGAGAAATGGTTATATTTAAAATATTTTCATTTTCTTTGCTATATGTCCCAAGACAAAGCGCGACGATAAGTTCCGCCACTCAACATGTAATGTCTCGATTTCGAAAAGCAGAAATTTCGCGAAAAGCAGAGAACAGCAGATTTCGCGAAAAGCAGAGAACAGAGGTTTTGACATTAGGTTCTCTCTGACTTCCCTGATATGGGAAAAAACAAGAAGCACGTGTAACGTTATTTACCTTTTATCACACACATGGTGTAACTTAATATACTTTTTATACATGGTAACTGCATATCTCATTATGAAATGATATAAATAGTAAAGAAAAATATCAGCAACAGCCCGTTACATAAGTGTGTACCTTTCTATATCTATATATATTGTAATGTACATCTCTCATGTTAAAGTGATGGCATGATTTGAATTTTTTGTAACATTGTATCAATACACAACATGCTAGTTGTATTTGTTAAAATTGTACGTTAATTGTTTTCCAAATTTATATATAACATGATATAATAGTAATATGTAAATATATATAGAAGTATAATACAATACTTATTGTAAGTGAAACTCTCTAAAACTAATACACTTAATAAAGTACTATAATTTATAGGTAAAATTCATAACGTCACTAATTCGTTCCTTAATTAGAAACATTAATGTAACACGTGGAGCTTCAAAGCGGAAAATCAGCCGCAGGATTTATTACACTTTAAAATAATACTAGCTCCACTATAGTACAGCTGGACGTTTGAAACTACTTAGTTAATAAGTTCTCAGATGCTTGGGCCATTTCATTTGCTTACACATTCGGCAAACTAGACAAATTATCGCGAAGTAGCAACATTCTTGAAATTAGTTAGCCCGGTCAGTGCGGACATCTGTCTTTCAGTTATTGGCTTAGCGGGCTCTCTCGTTTAAACGCAACGCTCAAGTTTATTCATTAAATGCCATTTACTTTGCTATCAAGCTACTGCTTAAATATAAGCACGTATATATAGAAAATGGTTTAAGCAATATAATATTTATATTTCTTACAATGAAATAAGGTATTTTGTTAAAATACCTTAGTGAAGAGTGTTATAATACATTTAGAAATTGAAAAACATTTTTAGACAATGTATAAAAATTTGAACGAAGTGGGATTCGAATCCGCGGCTGTTGGAAACCGCTGCGTTCAATTTTCAAGTCATTAAATGTGTGTGTCATAACACTTTAATTTTTTTTAAAATATTTGTTAAATAGCAATCTCTCTTGCCAAATGATTGTCCGTAGAATTATCTTTGGGTAGCAGAAATTTGTATAAATGTTCCTACAAAGATACTAACATCATATATTTTGGTTAATATATATATATATGCTAACAACACAAATTGCTTTGTCTATGTATAGGAATATCGACTTAACCGCATGTAAACGCATGGCTTAGCTGTTAGGCTTTTGACGGTTTCGCATAGGCTTTGACGATATCGAAGAGGCGCTGCTTCTTGAATTAAAAGAATAAATTTAATAAATTTATCTTGTACTTTAAAATTATTATAGAACTGTAGTGTTTGAAGGCATATAGTATTATTTTAGCAAACAAATATTTAAGTTGTAACATTGGAATATATAATATATCAAATGTAGATGTATAAAATTATTACATGATACAATTGAAACCCCCAACGTATAGCGGTTGTCTGTATCTGAAATACATAATATAATCTAATACAGAACAAAGATAATGAAACAAGTACCAAGCTCTTTTTTTTTATTTTTTATTTATAGATACAATAATAATAATAATATGAGCAAAGAATATATATATTTATTTTACAATATTTCTCATTTTTCCATCGTTACTACGAGAACCAATAAATACTATTATTTTTTTTTATTAATCCAATTTTAATGTTAACCCAACGAAAAAGTTTTAAAAGCTTTTTTAAATATTATTGTAAAAATAGTGAAATAATTTGCGATATTATATTGTGCTTGCAATGTTGTATCGCAATACAATATGAATTATTTCAAGTTGTTAATTTTTCTATACCAAAAATAAACTACAAATATTCAACCAAAATCAAAGATCAATTACTAATATTAACATTAAAATATAATATTTGAAATGTAAACATGTTTATGGTAACTTAAAGCTTCTTTGTATCTATCCAATGACTTCCTCGAAGACTATTATTAACAAACAGATGGAAGATGTGTACATACGTATTAGTTGGTGTGAAACTAATGTGCGACAATAATGATCACTATAAATTAGGCGAAAGAGCTCTTAATCAATCACTCTTATTGTTAATTATAGCTTGTATAACAAGTATGTTTTTTTGATTTTATAATTTCGGCGCTTAGATGAAACTGGTTTTATTTTACTTTTGTGTCGAGTTTGTATGGCACCAACATATACTATACTAATACATGAAGCAAAAGAAACTCCCAATACAACATTTGAAGTGAGAGGAGACTTATTAGCATTTCATGAATTCATCCCATGGGTGTCAGGCCCATTCGGTTCAGAAAGAGAAGTTCAGAGCAGTGCTAGGGATTTGTAACCCAATGGTAGGCCCAAGGGATCCCTTTAAAATACGTATTAATGCTCGCCTCCGATCTCCTTTATATATCTAACCAAATTTCAAAACATCCTGCTTATGCCGCCTTCAAAATACACGCTTGAAATGTACTGATAATAATTCTAGACAGGTCTAGTTATTTTAGTAGATTATAGAAAGATATCGCTGTTGTACCTATCGTTACTACTTTTAACGCGGCCAAATTAACACTAAGGCTATTAATATCATACGAAAGTAAGGTGTTTAATACTAAAACACCAGTTTTATATATAATTTGAAATAAGGTTAGCTACACCAATGAAAAACGTTTAGTTAAAAATAAAAGTAAATAGCCGTTATTTCCAATGTACTTACTAAGGTAAATAATAACCGGCCAGTGAGCTTGAAGAGGGCACTTAATAAAATTACATGAGCGAATGACAGCGCTATATAATAATGACATAGACAAATAACGGAATTAATAAAATGATTGATAGTTTTAAGCAGTGGTTATAAAACGTAGGTCCGTAACTATCAATATGATAGCAGATTTTAATATAAAAGATATCATCGATTAAATTATAATAGATTAATAGTATATTGATACAAAACTGTTCTTTATTTTACATTAGAAGCCTACTAACCGGCTTATTGTGATAATTAGGTAATATTAAAACCAATGCAACGCATTCTCGTATTTTCTTGTTGTACACATGATAACGCAGACTTGATATTCTAATGTGTTTCAAGACTGAATGTAATGCCAGACTTCTTTGTTATTTCATAATATAAAAACAACTTTTACTTATTGCCTTACGAGGTCACGTACCATTTGTCTACAGTTGATGAAATATCATATGTTTTTAAGCGCAGTGCGGCGCGTCGTGAGACTCCCATCCATTGCGGTCAATTTGGCGTAATGTAATCAATTGCTGAACCAATAAAATAAATCAGACGGGACAGTTTTAATTGATACCGTTCAGTATTAACTGTGAACATCCCAAGTACTCTTGCTTCAAAGAAACGTCCTCAGCTACCAGTTGCGCTGCAATGTACCAATTTTCTAATGGCAAATTAACTTTATTAGTTAATTAATTTGATACCGTACGCGGTTTTAGATATAACTTAAAAACCACTACTTTTATTAAGAGCTACTACTACTGGAAAAAATTATCGACATCTGTAACAAAGTTTGAACGTCAGCACGTACATTTGTACGAGTTAGCCAGTTATACAATTTCGCATATCTTACCCCACTTAAGATAACTATTCAAATATCAGTATAAGATTTTTGCTAAAACTGAAGTGGATGGTTTTAGATGAACAAAGCTTGTATGATGAAAACACGCAAACGAAATAATCTTTTGATTTGTCACATGTTAGGTTACATTAATCTAAATGTCCAATCATCCGTAATATTAATGGCATTTTTTAAGCGATTGGAATATCTATAAATTATCCGCTTGAAAAAGAGATTTAAAACATGAGAGTTATTATTTTTACAAATGGTTCCTGAAACGTGTCAGAAACGTATCACGCCGCTTTTCACGTCAAAATAACAGTTAAATAGGTATTCGATTTTTTTTTCGTAAAATTGTTTATGTATAAAATGGTGGACAATTTTATATTTTATTTTATTAGGTTATTACTATTTAACTTGTTAAGATAAAGATTTCATAACTGTAATTTACACATTGTGTATGAATAATAGTACTGAAGTACAAATGTTTTGATGTATAAAATACATTGAACGAAACCTAAATGACCGGTTCAAACTTATATAGTCTACACAAATTATAGAAAAAGTAAATAAAGGGCTTGTTTTGATATTTATTAAATTCTGCGTTTTCTATTGCAAGGCCATATTGTAATAATTCAATTTAAATTTGTCCTATTAAACTTATTTAATACTTTAAGTATAATGCAGTAACCAGTAAAAATAATAATCATTGAATTACTGATAAATATTTATTTTAATAATTACAGTAGCAACTCAAAATAACTGCACAAACACAGCTATTATTAAATGTAACTAAAAACTAAAATAACAAATCGCGTTTGCAGTTTATTTGTAAAATAATAACATAAATCAGCGCATTGGAAACCCAAACAGTTAATTAAACGAAATACCTTTAATCAAATTGATTACAAATTACACAGGCAGCAAACAATAAAACGTACTGGCCTTTGAGTCTAGGAATGATTGAACGAGAGAGCCGATACCGTTTGTTTATTTACATATCGACTCAATTAACGAATACACCGGGGCTCATTATCCATTCAAATCACAATCGCAGCATTCCGACGTTAGTCGATTTTCCGCGAAAACTCAATGAAAACTTCATAACAGTGTTGACTTTACGCTCGGCAACGTATCGCGTAATGGCCTTTGTCGCGCACAAAAAGCGTCTGATCCGACCCAGATCCGCTTTGTGTAGCCCGTTTGCTTTAGTCAGTTGACAGCATAATTATCGACTACTGTTCGAGAGAATGGACTGGTCACTACACTATAGTAACGGGCGCCGCCATGGAAAAAAAATTCTGACAATCATGGTAAATTTCTGACATATATGTATACGTTAAGAGTTATTTGGCAAAAATATTAATGTATTAGAACCGGTTTCAGGCTTCTATCTCTTGTTGGCTATGGCATTAAATAATTGATTACAAATTACAATATATTCAATTTCATTTCACAAACATCTCATTTTTTATGCATTTAAGTTTGTCAAATCTAATCTACTACTACTAATCTAGTCTTGTTGAATCTTTCACTACTTACGATATATAATTGTAAAAAAATTGTCGAAGTCTGTTTAGAGAGCAAAAATAGATTGTTTTATATTATAAAGGTACCTATATTTTATGTTGTTAACATTCATGTTACGGATTAATTCAGTTCCTTCACTAACTAAATTAGGTAATTATCTTGACATAGTAGAAGACTTAAGGCATATAATATAACATTTGATTGTGACAATATTTTTATTCACTTCTTTTCAGCTTGAAAATTTGCTCAAGTGTCCGGATCCAATAACAACACATTATTTTCATAAAATAAGCTTGACATGTTTACTATAACGACCAGGATGAAAATCGAATAATTTTAAGGGTGTTCCTTTTAATTTATTTGCTAACCAATTTTTTATTTAAGTATTACTGCTGCAGTATTACTGCCTAATTTTAAAACGATTTTAACAGATCTTATGTACAATTTACAATTAAAATATTAATTTTGGATAGAAATTTAATGTATATTATAAACAATAAAAATATATATTGTATGACAATTTAATAATGCCGCTCGCTAATGCACTTGCAAGCTGCACAATGTAAATTCCACTATAAACGCTAGATGGCGCTGCACTGAACCGTGTACACGTCAACTATGAAATATTACTATGCATAGACTACTAATAGATGTCACTAGGCTAATATTAGAAATGTATGTATGTAATATATAAAACGATGCTTTTCTGGATCAATTAGCTTGTGCTAGACTCGTGTCTTTCGTTGGTATATTAGTTCAAACTACATGAAGAGAAATAGATACATGTATATTATAATAATGGTAATATAGTATGGTAATTGTTTTAATTTAGTGTGACGAAGTTCAATGCTTGCTGATGACATTTTCAAAAGTCTATAGATAAAAAAACTAATTCCTTCGAGTATGTACATAGGTAAAAACAACCCATGCTCATTTCTTATTTTAAAAGCTTATACAATTTATAACCATGTGCTAATCAAGAAAATATGAAAACAGGTTTTTCTTACCAAAATCAACGTTTTAATATTCCCTCCTGTCATCTGTTTGTGTATTTAATAATTCTTCTATAGTTCTAACAAAAACAAAAATAACTATTCAAAAATTCGACGATTCATCTTTCCACGGTAGCTTCTTTCATCTCTCGTTAGAATGTTGTCTATCGTCACGTCTGTGGTTAATTTAGTAACATAGTACGTATTTCACGTGAAGAACTTATCTAAAATGTTCTAATCTCCAGTATAAAAAAGAACGGAGGAATATGATGATAAATATAGGCCATTTATTGTCACATTTTGGAGTTTTATTAGTTAAAATATTAAATGTTAAATTAATCAATCTATCAAACTTCGTTTAAGACATATATGTGTTAAAATGTTCTAAATGGCCTAGACTATCACCCACTTTGGGCTTTGCATCCTGTTAAGAAAAATTCTGAGTGATTCATACATGAGTGATGAAAAAATATGGTATATTAATCATAATAGTCATCGAAATGTGTGGCAACTTAAATTTAATTCCGTATTATTCCTTAAATAATACGTGTTGCATACCTTTTAAATGCAATAAATCAATATAGACAGATATTGTGATATTAAAATTATTGTTATTAAATTATATTCAAGAACGAGATTAATATTCATTCTAACGAGTGAATTAAACAAAATAAATAGGTTTGAAAAATATTTCATTCGATAAATAACTAAACATTTGCATAATATTTGAATTCCAATATATTCATTGTGAAGCATTACGTTAATATATTTTGTTCTCAAAATTGATTATAGAAATTTAAAATGTTCACATGCAACTATTCGGGTGAACAGTGATAGATGAAGTTCCATTAGAAAAAATACCTCAATGAAAGTAGCGGCAAAGTTAATGACGCAGAACATCTGACGAGTCTTTTTATGTCAATTTCACTGTTCTGAGACAAGATGTAGCTCAATATTCTTGGTTTTTAATAAAGTTATGAATGCATACATTTATTATATTTTATAACAGCCTGTTGCATAAGATTTAACCATGTTAAATTCTTATGTTTTTAGAGTAAATCTCTATGGAAACATTAAACATAAAAATCCAGCTACTCCACTAAACAATACAAACAAAAAAAAACTGCGCAAACTGGGTGTCAGTCCGTTATATTTAACTTCACTTTGTTGTACAGAGAAATAAATCAATTAGTCTTTTGAACGACGTAAAATAACGTAATTTGAGTAATAAAAATGAGGGTTAAATTTAAATCTTGAACACAATTCAAGGAGCAGTTGTTTCCGACAAAGCACGTGACTCAGAAATGACTGCTTTAAAAATTTATGTGATGTTTTATTCCATTAGCAGTGTTGCATTTTTTAACTGTGAATTAAGACTTTAAAATAATGACTCACTATTTATTGCAGAAATAATTTTAAAAAATATAAAGTGGCTTTAAAAAATATGATATATAGCAGAGATAACTTATAATTAAGGCACTCCACTCTACATGATGTCAAAATTTATGCCATTGCATATTGAGTGGCAGAATTCATATAGTTTCCCAAATTAGGATTGAACCCATAACTATCGCGTGTACAGTCACTCACTATCCCACTCCATCAAAATTACATTTTAAATAAAAAATATAGATATCTTTATTTCAATAAAGAAAAACAAGGATAAATTAAATACTTTTTTATACCTTTACTATATAACAAACCATCTTCCAACCAATTGCGTTGTGGCAGGACTTTTTAAATAAGCCTATTTATAAGTTAGGTTAGGTTATTCATGTTTAACCGATACAAGATTATGATACACTATTATATTCGGGCTAAATGTAGTATAGTGTCTAGATGGTTTTCACAGGCAGCGTTATTATAGTATAGTATTATATGTAATAGTTTGTTCTCGTCTATAAATGTGGGCTTACTTATGTCAGCTGCAAATTAATGACCATTTTAAAATTAATCTTATAACACGCCATAATACATTTGGAATGCAACATAAATATAAAAAACTCCAAGAAAATTCCACAACTTGAAAAAAAACCGAAAAAATCAATGAAAATGAGTTTACTGTTTCCACACACAGTAGAGGCCGATAATTGTCAACAAAGTTTCTATCGCGTCCTCTCTAATCTTAATTGAAAATTCAATCATTTATTCGTTTGATAAAAGTCGTTAAGGTCCCTTAATGGTTCGCGTGCCTTTTACTTCATTTTTACTTCATATTAAAACGTCTGGCTAATTTTCTCATCAGAGATAGAAAGTTATTGGTGCATAAATAAGGGATTTTTTTGAAATCCTTGATGCCTTAATACTGCTTTACGTTAGTAAAGCACTTAAAGTTTTGGTTACAAAAGACTTGTAATACAAATATAAATTTATTTATTTCATATCTTAATGTTAAAATTAAATTATAGCAAAATTTTTAAATTTACCTTTATGTTAATGTTTTATTAAAGCCTTATGCAAAGTTTAACTCGGAAGCCTAAAAGACTTAAGAAAAAATTTGTTAGTTACTGAGAAATGCTGGATATGTGTTTTTTTGTCAGCATGATTAGAATCTAACTAATAGTATTATAGTAGTGACTGTAATAACTTTTCAATGAAACATATATTCTTATATATATTTATATTACAATATAATAATAATATGTTATTACCTGTTATTCTTTTGTATCGTACTTCTTACAGTAGTATTGAAATTTATTTAACTTAGATAGTAAGACAATGGTCACATGTTCGATTCTACTCGACAGTTACCTCCCATATTTAAAATATTTAAGTTTTTCAGGCCACATAACAAGTAGTGCGGCATTGGGCTCACTACCCAATATGCATTGTTGAGCTAAAAATAAATAAACAAACTACATTTTAACTCGCTTTTATTAACTTCACATATATATCTATAAATCGATCGATATAAAAAACAATATTTTAATGCTTGTTTAGTGCCACTTCTTGCCTTGTAGCAAATACTTCTCTACAATCAGAGATCAGAGATCTTCACTAAAATCTACTTGAAAATGAACGCAAGTGACACACAATATTTTCACAACATAAACCTTTCCAGGACAACCAGGTTAGTCAGAAAATCATATTACCAAACAAACGTTTTCATTTTAGCTTTAATTGTAATTAATTTTGTTATTAATAGATTATCTCACTAGCTGGTTTGAACATAAGATTAAAAATAATTAAACAAAGTTAGTATTTATCTAAGAGAGTCCTGTTATTCGTTGTAGAAAAGATTCACGCTTGTATATATACCACACATCTATCGTCGCGGTAAGTTTGCGCTGTTAATATAATAAAACATTACCTCCCGTCTCTATATATATCCAACGTCTAAATAAAATAACAGCTCCGCCTGTGGGAATAGAAGGTAAGAGAAAAAATGCATTTATACCAGGCTTATTGTGTTTCCAATAACAAGTGATAATGAAGTTTGTAATATTGTGATGGCTACGGTTCCTCTGATATTCATAACGTTATAAGTTTCTTGAGGTTTTCGCTTCAATGTATTGAAAATAGTAGTAAATGTTTGGGACTTTTTAAGCGTAGCAGAGACTATTTCTCTCTTCTCAGGTCTTCGACCATACAGTGATAAATTAAATAAATATTCAGCTTCACACTATATAAGATTATATGCATCTGTCCATTTTTAAATACAATTTTCGCTAATGGAGTTTGAAGTTTAAGCTTCGCAAAATTCTCTATATAACATAATACTAACAATGATTAACGCATACTAGTATAGATTTATGCAAGAAATATTTATAAGAAAAGGAATAAATATGTATAAAAATATTATATGTATTACGTAAATGATTTTTATACTACTTACATTACTGGACTGATCTAAAAAAATGAGGAAAATATTTCTGAGTACAATACCTATTTACTACGTACAGCCATTTGGGCAAAACGTTGCGTCCGTAATAGAAAACACGAGTCCGTAAATCTGAACGAAACAAAACACGAAAATACGGGTGCACGAAAAAGCGAATGCTTTGCCTAAGCCGTATATTCTAGTCCAAGGACCCTATTTGCGGTGGACGAACGAACATGAGATCGATGGTCCGAATCGGTCACTGGCCACCGATAAAGCAACGTCACTTGCCTACGCCATCTGACCGAACGAATAAAAAGACCTATCGACCTAAATCTATTGTTTGTAGTGAAAAAGTTAAGTCAGCTTGTTATTGTTTCTCAGTCAAAAGAGCTTTAAAAAAGAAAGGTTTCAACATTTAAAGTTTTTACTTTGAATTATTGGAACTTCATTAATTATTTTCGCACTTAACTTAGCAATTAAAATTTCTGAAGTATTATTGTAAAGCTTATTTAAAGAAGAGGAACTTATTAAATGGCATGTAAAGCGCAGTATTAACATTAAGTAAAAAGAACCAGTTTCAGAATTACTTCATTAAACTTACGCAGCTTCTCCCGTTCCATTGCCTCGTTTTTCATCAGGCAATCACGTTTTGTTAAGCGCCATGCCCGTCCATAACAAACGTTGTGCTATTTGTATTTTTGCCTTAAGAATTACCGCGGTTGATATCATATTTTTTTCAACTTCACGCTTTTTATAGCATAGCAGGGTAGTCACATAGAACCTAGTGTCAAGACACTCCGTTATCCGAAGCATATTTAGAAAACGTATAAAAATTTGAACGCAGCGGGAAACAAACCTGCGCCTCTTGGAAACCGTCCAAGCGCTCTGACCGCTAAGCCATGCGTGAACGCATTTTCTAAATATGATTTTCAATTTCCTAAGTGTGTGATTATTAACACTTTAAAATGTAATGATTACAATATAAAAATCTGAAAAAAGAGCCCTTTTTAAGAAAATTATGTGGACTGAGGAGAATCCAATTTGGTATAGCTTACGAGTATATAGAGAATGAGTGCATTACAAATACATTAAATGAATAAAACAAATATAAAACATTACTATTTGTTTGACACACACTTTTGTATCAAATCACATGTGCGTATGTTTTGCGTTAAAGGGTTCAGTTGTTCACGACAGTTACGAGTTTCAATAGAACTCGGGAAGGCCGAATTTACACCAAAAAAATATAGATAATATTTAAAATTAGGACACAAACTCTGACTTTTAGAATACAAAAATATTATTATTGTTTATTGAAAAGGAAAGAAAGTGCCATCAATTTTTCTCAGAATATGGCATATATTCTGGTTGAAACGTAAAGATCAAAGTGCAATATAAAATATTATATCTCTGTAGTATTATAATTCCATTTCCAGTACTTTTACAAACTATTACGCCCTTCAAACTTGAAAAATACTTAGATGACACCAACAAATACTTTGAAATAAAATGTAGGACAATATTTATTTATTCGTGGAACCTTAGGTAAATGTAATCTAAATTCTTAACTTCTTCTAATATCTTTATCTTCTTATAAAAAACAAGAGGATACAGATAATACCAAAGAAGTCTTTCTTGCGAGACATTAGCTTTAGTATCTCAGTGGTAAATTATTGTCCGGTTAAAAAATTAAGTATTTAATTTTAGTTTGCACTTTAATTTACTCTTAAACGTTTAATGTTAACTTTACTAACCTTTTAAATGTTTTTTAAGATGTTATTCACACACTTAGTAATTGAAAAACGTTTTCAAACGCAAATGTAATTGAACCGCAGCGGGATTCGAACCCGCGCCGTTTGGATACTGGGTTTAAATTGAGATGCGTTCAAAATTTTATATGTTTTCTAAAAATGGTTTTTTTACTAATTTAATTCACAGGTTTTTGTTACTTAAACAATAATTAAACACCGGCGAACTCCTGTGTTTTCAAATTTTTATACGTTTTCTAAAACCTCAATCTTGTATAAAATTAAACTTAATAACTTAAAATAAATCTAATTAATCTAAAATAATGACAGTTAAAACAAATTTCAAAAAATATCTACCAAAAACTAAATATTTTTCTGAAATGTAGAACAATAAGTGCTATCGTGGTTTTCTGGCGGGTCTAAGAGCTTAAAGTTTGTGAGAATTTATTTCATTCTTATGGTACTATTATGCCGTTCCCAGCTACACAGCACAAATAATAATGCGGACCGTTATAGTGTCATTACAGCGGGAACGGGCATAGTGACGTGACAAGCTCCTTCTATCTCTCACGTACTCTGTACACTACAGGCTGAGTTGTACGATTAACTAGTCTTTCGTGATCTAATTTTGTATCAGTTGTGTAAATGTGGACGAGCATTTGATAATTCTCTTTCTATATTAACGTGATTTATTTCTATTTAGTTTTAATTTTTTCACTTGGTAATTGTTTATGGAATTATACTTTGTTTATTGTTTTAATTTTCCGGTTTTGGTAAGACAAAACACGGCGTCCCCTACTATGTGGGAAAAAGCTTAAAGTAACCATTTCGTCCATTTTCTATATGCAATGGTTGGTGTAATTTGGACATCTCGTCTACATGAAACAGGCAACACCGACAACCACTGCGTGCAATCGGATACTTTTCTACTCAGCCACGACGTATGTTTGTACAGTATTTAAATAGATACATCTCTTTTATAGAGATCCCACGTATATCTTTGTTATTATTTATTTATCATTGATCTTTATATGAACATTCATGAAAAACAAAATAGGTATTATTTACATACATTATATATATAACTAGCGACCCGCGGGGGTTAAAGCTGTTTCATATTTTCGGCGGCCTTTTAGTAAAACTATGAATTTCCTTGAAAAACAAAAAAAAGCTCCGGTATTCCAAAGATGGGCGTAGGGTACTAAAAAGAGACGATTCTGCATTCACTATGCAAAGTCCCGAATTCGGGTGGATTGTTAAGGACGGAGTGTCGCCGGGATCCTTTTTGCAGGAAGAGCAAAGCATGAAGCTGAAAAAAGATAACAATCGTCTGATGTGACTTAGAGACAAAAAAATTACCACTATAAAGAAATTCATTATAATTTGTACTAAATGGAAGAAATCCATACTAATATATACGATTATATACAACCTGTGACATCATCACGGCCAAACCGCTAAACCGATTGTGATGAAATTTTGTATGGATATACATGACGGTCTTGGAATCAACATATGCTACAATTTTTACGTTTAGAATTTCATTGTTTTACGAAAAGGCCGCTAGTTCATGTAGGCGAAGCCACTCGTACTATATATGAGTATATCAATAAATCTAGAGTGATCTTAGTTTAATTTTAATAACACCTAAGCAACTTTCCACACTGCATGTGACTTATACAATAATTTAAAAATTTTTGCACTACTAACTTTTTTAGGGGAACTTATCCGCACCAGCTTATCAAGGCGACATACTGATTTTCGCATTATTTAATTCATTTTGCTACATTATTATTATTTTGTTAGAGATTCGAGCACTAAATTACATCTAAATCATAACATTTCGATACAATTTTACAAAAATATCAATCTTGGGACCGTACCACGAAGACTTGTAACAAGTCTTTGCTAGCGCCCATTGAAGACGAGATGAAAGCGGGGTCATTACATGAGACAAAGAGTAAAAGCCGCTGAAACTGCGCATAAATCGTACCGTGCTGTTTACCCACGTCGAGGCTCCCTAGGATGTCAAAGAAAACGCAGCCTAGTTACTGCGAGACGGCCTGAAAGAAACTGTTTTTAGTGTTCCGTACGATAGTTGCCGAAACGGAAGCTTTATACACCACTACGATCTATGTAAAGTGTACTTTTATAATACTTTGTGTTAGACACGTTTGATTATATATAAAATAAATTTTTCACAATTTCACATTCAACTTTAACCATTTTTACAGATAACTAATATATTGATTAAATAAAGAGATTATTTTACTTATAACTATATTGTAATGACGATTAAAACAATTCTTGATATGGATGTTTTCTCCAATAATAAGTTAATGACGATATTATGATGTGAATTAATTCGCACGAAAATTACCAGTCACACTGATATCATGGCTTACGTTAGGTTAATAATGTGTAATAAATAGCGTCTATTTGTCTGTAGCAGCTTGTGATACAAGACCTGCTAACAATTGAATAGGGCAGTAAATCACCGAGATACTAAGGCTAGACTGACCCCGCAACCATATGTAAATAGCGACTCGCCGCCTTATTCTTTGGTCTAAGTTAAGTACAAACAGCCTTGTACAATGTTTGAAAGAATGTGTGCTTATGCAAAGTATTTTATATTATGCTGTTCTAACATAAATTTTCCCGATTTTGTTTAAAAAATGACCAAGGTCAAGTAACTAGTCCTATAGTATAATAAAGAAACTTGCTTTTATATTCAAAAATACGCTGTTATTTAAATAAAAATTAATTATTCTTTTTAAATTTTAATAATTCTTGTTATTTTATATAAACTGATGCTCCTGAAATATCTGGTATATTATAGAGAAAACGCGCATCTATTGACACATTAGTCTGTTCTTCACTTTTCAATCACACTAACATTTTAGAAGGAATATTAACAAAATGAGATATAATCAAATGTATAACAGCTCAGGAACTCGTCGGTATAATTATATCAGATAGTTTATTAATATGGCGTATGATACACGCCGAGATACTCTTGGGCAAACGCCAATACTTTCTTTTTGCTCCACACACTTTGTACTTACCATCCATCTATGAACTGTTCACTAGAAACGAGACACTGAAACCAACAACCACAAATCAGTGGCACTGCCCATCTATTTAAAATTGATTTCTAAACTGTCTCTCCATTGTTATTCGCATAATAGCAGCGAGACGTCAAAAGAAAAGATTTTACGCTTAATATGAAGTGAACGAACTAATTGTGTAGGTGAAACCTTTTGTTTGGGCAGTCTATATGTAACTACGGAAGTTGAACACGGTCATTACGTGTTTTGTTCGGCTATTCGGGTATAGTTGTTTCGTTTCTGAGTCCGATAGGAATATCGCCGTGCGGTGGGACTTGCTTGGACTTTCGCTGTTTACTCGTATGTTTGTAACTTATCTATATGATGTCTGGCATAGTTAATGTTGGCCTGAGCGATTCTCAACTTAATTTTATGATAATATCTATACTAAATGTATACTAATCTAAAGTATATAATTTTTAATAAATGACAATAATAGTTTATTTCATATTGTTACTCGTATAAATACTATTATAAAACAGTAAACAAGTACTACATTGCATATACTACTAACAAATGATTTAGGACAATGAAAATACAGTAACTAAACAGTAATCTATGATTTTGAAATGAAATTATTTTAAACGGATTAGTCGCGTATAATTTTTGTATTCCAAAATACAGTCCGTGGTCACAGGTAGACTGAGTCCTGTGACCACGGACTACTGTAAAGTGTTGGAATACCACAATTATACGCGATTAATCCGTTTAAAATAGTTTCATTTAAAATTGTGTAATAGTCGCGAAAATCAAAGAACTTATTAAGTAATCTATGATTTCTTGTCTGTTTGTCTTATCTACTGAACGGATATTTGCCATTGACATATAAAAATATAGATCCGGAACCATCCATTTTCCATTGACCTACGTTATAGATCTCGAAAATCTGACGAAGACCCATGATAAACAGCTGTTAACTAGGATACGTAGTTTTCATTAATAAATAAAAATCGATCGTTAAATGCGATAGTTGTGGGTTCAAGTCCCATTTAAGGGGTACAATGGCTGTTTTGTTATTATTTTTTTCTCTTTGTAATTTGTAAAATTGTTTTCGCATGTAAGATACAACTTCTTCAATTCGGGTGGATAGTGGAGAACAAGGGGAAAATAAGTACAATTATGTGAAACATTTTTTGTGGAAGTCTTAGAGAAGAAAATTACTACCGTTATATAAGTTATTATTATTTTTGGTCTAAGTTTCAATTTCATTAGGCGACAAGTGGAAAAATATTTATTTTAGATATAACAGTTTTCCCTAAATAAGATACAAACCCACAACTATCGCGTTCAGCATCCACCATCCATACCATCGAAAAAGGCCATCGTAGAGTTGTCGTGGGTTTGTTATTTAAAGTTGTATATTTAAAATATTATCATTTCCCCGTTCTGGTAAAATAAAGCACGGTGTTGAGTTCATCCACCCATTCAAATTCGGAGAGAAAGTGGAGAACGGACTGTTGTAACACTAGACTATCTATCTACCTTATCTACCTTGCCTGATATACGGTAAAGAAATACGAAATACAATGAAATGAAACTGTATTATGAAACTGAATTTAAAACGACACCAGTACGTACCTGCTTTAATATTTATAAAACCAAATTCAAGTTGGACGGGTTCTATAGTGTAGTGTGTGTATGTACATGATATGTCGCAGGTTGAATGAATGCGGACTAAATTGACTACCCCGAAACTCACAATAACGTGGTTTTATTAAAGGTTACTTTTGTTTATGAAAACGGTTATGTATCATAAAAATATATTTCATCAATTTTTTCCGTTGCTTGTTGTCTACAAATGATATACAAATATTGTTACTGATTTGGAAATTGGAAAATTCTTTAAATGCCAGACTAACAAGTGACATTTCTACTATAGAATAGTACACTTTCACAAATTAAATATTTATTAAAAATATTCTTAAGTTCTTCGTTCGGTGTATTATAGTCATATAGTACTAACAATCCAATTTTAAAGAAATAATTAATATTTCTATAGCCTCACATAAAATACTAAACAATCGGGGTTATTGCAAACAAAATTGGTCCTGTTTTAAGTAGATATGCAAACACGAACGAATAATCTCGTCGTTAAATAAAAAATATTTAAAAAGCTACGAAATCTACAAAATGTCTCTCATACTTCTTATAATTCCATTATAATCAGGTAAGATGTAAAACGGAATAAAAATATAAAACCTTAATGCAATTAGGAATTCGCTGCTGCAGCTATTTTAATATGAAGATCGTTTTATATTAAAAGAAATTCAAAGCGTAGTTCGTAAGGCATTTTAAAACTTATAAAAGAAGCCAGTGTTAGAGCTCACAGGAAACTTGTACTATTCCGAGATGCAATAAATGGCGCGATCAGGAACTACTCGGAAAAGAACCAATTTTTATTACTATCCTATTGCACAATCCAGCCGTCATATAGAAGACGATGGTTTGTTTATTATGCAGTAAAATTTTCGATAGATTTATAGTGCTGTCGTTTCAGAAAAAAGAAAAAATATATATCTTAATACTCAGGATGTTGAGTTAACTATGTTTAATCCGGAAGTGTGTTTTAAAATTTGACAGGTCTTATATTCCATGAATTGTAGTCCAAGTAGTTATATCCAGATGAAGTTGATCTCTAGATACCTTTATAATAATTCCAGGAACTACTTCTAGAGCTGTTTTATTTCTAATATTGTCTGTATAAATGTGGAACATAACAGTACTCTGCATTTCATCTCAGTTGGTTTTGTTAGCAACACTCAACTTTGCACTCTGTCTTAACTAAATGTGACAGATGACATTTTCAATATAAACATTAACGTTGTTGTGGCTAACTAGTTAGAACTACTAAGGTATGTAGGCAATGGTTATAAATTAAAATTTCACCCACTATAGTCTTTATATAATAATATACATTTTTTTTAATATATTTTTAATTGTTATTCGCACACTTAGGAAATTGAAAAATACATATTTAGAAAACATAATTTTTAACGCAGCGGGATTTGAACCCGCGCCTCTTGAAAACCGTTCAAGCGCTTAGTTGTAATAAGCGTATAAGAATTTAAACGCAGCTGGATGTAGAACGCATGGCTTAGCGGTCAGAGCGCTTAAACGGTTTTCAAAACTTTATATTATACTGCGTAAAATTTAGATAAAGACATAAATGTATGTCTACTAAAAGCTACCTATGCCTTGATTATGCATTTATATGCCAATTCATTTGTATATCTTTTACTTATTTTTAACGTTTTAAAGTGTTATGCACACACATAGGAAATTGAAAAAATTTTTAGAAAACAAAATTTTATCTAATAAAAAGTTTCACACTTTTTCCCGTATAGCGAGGTATTCATAGAGAACCCAGAGACTTCGTTTTGTATGTTCCGCCCGAGAAAGACGATACATTGCGTGTACTGAACACGCGGAAACAGGCGGGAACTCAATGCCGCGCTAATCTTAGGTAGGAGAGCGGAGAAATTAAAATATTTTAAATAAGTACATAACAAATACAAACAAAAATATTAATAAGTACCTATTTCCTGAAATTTAGTATTAAATTTCCAATCATTTTTTTACTCTAAGACAACCTTATTAGCTTCATATTCTAAACTCAATATGAGTAAGATGTAGGTCTTTTTTACAATAATGCCATACTTAGACTGGCACAAGTGCAAAAAACACGACGAATTTGTAGTTTAGTCATTTTTCAAAGGCCTATGATTAAACTAGAAATTATGGAAATGAGTACTACATGAGTATCTGTTACAAATTTAATATCATAGGTACTAACTACATGCAAGATGTCTGAAAGTTTTAACTAAATATATGTAGTCCATCAATCAAATATACGAGTACTGCACATCTTTATTGGTTCGATAAGAACGTATAAATAGATTGCGCTTCTACTAAGTGTTCCTTTTACTAGTAACTGGTATCGAACTTTAGCGTACTTCCTAAGAATTTATAAAACGAAATAAAGGAAAATATTGTTTTCAACATGAACGATATTTTAAATTTATTAATGAAGTTTGTAAGAAAGAATCGTTATGAAAAAGTTATGCTGCCGTTTGAAATTTTATAATGTTATAGGGGTACTTAAAAATAAACTAATGTACTGATGTAGGTGAAGTAGACGCAATAAATAGCAAAAATTTAAGTACTTTTTTTATATAATTGCATATATTATTATGGATTTGTGTGGAAACATAACAATAAATAGACTTATTGGCTATTTACATTTAATAAATGAGTAAAATCTTTAAGTATTTATAAAATATTTAAAATATTTCGTGTAATAACTATGTGCTATGGATTCCTCCAATCAACACAAATATATACCTAGAGTGGCAAAGTGCAGATTGACATTACATATAACAATAACTTTAAGAAATTTTTCACGTATTTATGCTATGTCTATTTAACATACCATGGGGTTTAAAAGTACAAATTAAAGAAATCTCTTTTGAATCTCATACAATTTACCATAATTTCCATAGGAAGCACCCATAAAAACTTACAACAGCATTGAAGCTAGAAGTTCCATATATTAAACTTTCAATTAAGCGGTAACCCTAAGTCCAAGTATTATTTTAAACATAGAACACTACAAAGCGTAGATTCTTGTCATTAATAGCAATGGGTAGGAAATGACAAGCTCAGTAAGTATATTAAACTGTTAAATTAGAACATTTTATCTCCTTACGAGATTCTAACAGTATTTTGAAAGCTATTTTACTTAAGCAAGCTTTTTCTGACTCGTGCACTTTTGTTACAAGAATAATAAAAAAAGGAGAAAAAGAAGTTTAGCAGAATTATATTGAATAAACAGGTATTTTTGACAGTGTGGTATAGATAAAGCTCAATGTTGACTTTTACAACTCCACTTGTATTTTATACATAGGGAAAGAGCAAACTCTTGATTTTTACCCCGTACTAAACTAACTAGAAAGTGACTGTATTTTGGCACTACATTCATCCTTTTAGAGCAATATTTCTTCCCGTATATTGCAAAGACATTGGAATGGTTACATTTTGTTTGAAATGTGTGTTTATATATATTTATATATCTATTTATTTACATTTACTAAGCAAAATTAGATAACAAGGCTTTTTGTAAATTAAAACATAAAAGGTTGCATGAAAATTAAATAAGCACTAACAAATTGCATTTGAACGTAGGTTCATACTCGTCGCTTTGACGTAGCTGCGATACTTTATAAGGTTGCTTGTAAATGGTCAATTTTACGTTGAAAATTATGTGCTGTAGGTTTTCACGAATATTCCAGCAAAATATGAAATAAATAAATGAAATTAGATACACATTCTTAAATATTAAATATTTATAAATAATTAACGGTTTTAACAAAATTGTAACTATGCTATAGAAATTTCATACTTTTAGTTCCCGTTAAAAGTTCCTGTTAAAAACAATCATATAAAATTTATTTCCATATATAAATTATTGGTTATATCATAATAATTGATTAGATTTAGAAAATTTGTTATACATAATGTTTTAATTTTTAAAAGGCAACAGTTATTTGGGTACTATAGTTCCAAAATTTGCAAAAAATAGATGCCTTCGAAAGGAGGTTCTTATCTTATACTTTTAGAAATATGTCTATAAAATATAAGTTAATTAAAGAAAATATTAATAACGCAGCTTATAAAATATTACGAGAAATATCGTCGTTCAAACTCCATCGCAAAAGCTTTGCTCAATTAGGACGACTTGAAAAGTAGTGTTTGAAATTATTTCATTACTTTTATTTCTTACGTCCTCATTAGTATCATTAATATGAAAATGAATTATAAATATTTGTCCAATACGCCTTCAGAACTTCACATATTTTACGTTGTATGGTTATTGTTTTTATATTTATAATATTTTTATTATACAATACTTAAAATTATATGAATTTATTGCTTAACATATTTAAAGGATTATATTTAAGCATCTCTCACACGTTGCTGGATAGATAGAGAGATTTTAGTGGTATGTTATCATTTTAACCTTTAACCTTTTTAACATTGTGAATATTAAGTGCTGGAATCTAGAACCCCGTACCTAAGTTTGTCTAATTGTACCAGTGAAATGATTTGAACTCAGACCAGCCGTATTCATTCAATCGACTGCGTCATAACGGCCTTAAAATCTTTATCAAAAAAATGTGACACTGAAATTCATAATTTCATGACAAAAATAACCAGCTTTTGCCTTTCCCTTGAATTAGTCGCGCTTTAGTTCGTGTAAAATGCTATATAATTATCACTTTGATATACGCTTATAACAAATGTTAGTATTTGCTTTATGACAATTATTAGCAATTATACACTATACAATTCTAACGGACAACAGTAATAACACAGTACTCCTTCATTTAAAACCTCTTAAATTGTACAATAGGCTTGAGGCTATAATTTTTTCAATAACTTGATGTAAGTAAATTAGTACCTACCAATTAGATATTCTATTCTTTCCAGCTTTTAATCTGTCGGTCTAGGCGGTATATTTATAATTATTTAATAAAAATCGATGAACATTTATCGTACTTTTAAAGTATCAAGAATTATTTATCATATAAAAAGCAGCTTTACGCTTTTTTCCCGCAAAGCATGAAAGTGACCCTAGTGTCGAAACACTCCGTTCTCAATTTTGTTTGTAAATATGATGAAGGGCTTAACGCTGCACTTTGTTGTGCCAGAGCGGAGAAATGAAAATATATTAATTTCCCAGGCGTTTACAGTCAGACGCTATATCACTTTATATTTTATGCTCATAATTTATAATAGTTATATAGTTCGTATTATAATTCAAAATATAACAAAACCTGGTTTGACGGTGAGTGCTTGTCAGTTTAAATGGCATCTTCTTCACTCTGATTAGAAACTGGTTCCTCTATTTTTTTAATTTAGTTGAGATGGCAACTCATGTATTTAAATAATTAAGAATTGACCTTACAATTAAACTTTTCCAATTCATTTGGACGAAATATAAGAAATACACTAAAGAATATACAAAATCATAATGCATTAAAATCTGACTTTATAAATTTCCCTGACATCAATACTTTAAACTTTTAAAGTTCCTTACTTAGTACTTTATTTTCCTCAGCGATACTTACTTCACATTATATAAAATGTTGACGATTCTGCTTCTAAAATAAAATACTTGAAACAAGTAAAGGCTTGTAAAAGCAAAATTATATACATTTGACAAATCCAATGACTTCAGAGTCGCAGGCCCAATTCACCAAATATTGTGCATTGCATGCATACAATAAATTTTCGCACGCTACTCATGCCAATAGCCTGCAATTTAATATCGAGAATGATGAATGAACTCTGATTTAAACAAATTCATATGCTTTTTAAACATTAATTGTATATAAATGTGGCTTTTTCTTATATAATATAAAAAATTGGATATCATAGTAAATTTTAATTAAAGTCAGGTGTCGGTTACCTGAAATTTCTTTAACTTAGTCAGTATGGAAGCGGAATGATCACTGAGACTTGCACCAAAACGAAACAAATATATTAAAGAAGTTAAATAAAAAATAAATAGCATGTAAATTTGGTTTATACAAACGTATGTATTTCTTTCTATAAGACGCATTGTCAATTTTAAAAAAGAAAATTCTTATTCTCAAGCAGAATATTTTGCGACAATCTGTTGAGTGGTACCCGAGATAAGACAAAGGAAAAACTCACAAAGATGCAACTCGTGAGACCTACTTCTTATCTAAATAAGGCACACTCGGTTTAGCTTAATCTCTGATTTGTCGTATAGAGATTTTACTTTCATTTTATTATGCCTGTTTTAAATAGACAAGATATTCTTGGTTACAACGAAACGTTTGCAATTGGATGGCAATTGTACTGCGTCTTCCTGTTATGATGCACCTGCTCATTTATTATTTATAAACTAGAATTTGATCTCTCTAGTAATTATTTTGGGACATTATAAATATCTATGTTCCCATTGAAACAATACGTATGTTAGAAAGAAGGTTGATATTCAAGAAGTTTAGTGTTCGATTTTTCTTTATAAATCATAAAGTAATATTTCATTTCCTGTAGGTAAAATAATATTATTAGTAAATTATTTGATTTTTACGATTATTACACATTTATATAATATTATTAGGATGAGTTAGAAATAGGGACAAGTTAAGTAATAAGACGAATGCAAATCCTCTCAGGTCAGATATGTACATAGTTATATGTAAAAAACTAGTAGGCTAGTAGCTATTGTTTTTATAATACTAGTGAGTAGCTATTGTTATAATATGATATTTTTAAAAGTAGTTTTTTTATTTGAAAAATATGAAAATGATTATTACTTTTTTGTATTCCCGAATTAAGCTCAATAGCAATTAATTATATAATGACGTACCTATATTCAACCTGTTTCGTTTTCGTTACATATTTATATAAATTTGAATGTTATATAAAAATGAATATGATCGATAAGAAAAGTGTAAACGCAACCGTTTTTCGATGTCGAGTTGGCACGGAAATAATTAGTACCGCTTTATCCAAGAGATCGCATTCAGTAGTATAATGAATGAAACGTCATCTGCGTCAAGCAAAGAATAATGTGACCTAAGGGCTTTTATTTAATATATTTTATTATTGCATTACAAAGCAAAACTTATAAGAAACTTATGCATAAATGATGATAGATTTATTTTAACTAATGGCTCCGTTGACGCGTAATGTAATGTCACTTTATACAAAAATGTATTTCTAACAAATAGTAAAGTATATAATATTTATTTTATTAATTTAATGTATTTCCAATACATTATTATGAAAAATATTGGGTTTCTGCATTTCGTCTCGATATAAATTTTACAAATGAAATATCATATCATACTGCTTCGTATAATTTTCTTAAAAAAATTACTCGAAACCATATGTCATCTTTCACGATAAATATGACATATAGATTATTCTAACCGTCATTGAAATAGAATGTGCGATAGGTATAATTTAAAGTGACGAACTTGAATACTACCTTTAAATAATGAAATTTAATGTGAAACTCGCACAGTACACAAAATCACCTGATGGTAAGTGATCAGAGCCGCCCACGACCCTGCGTTGTGTCCATGTTATGGAAAAAAAACATCCTAACAAAACTAAAATTATTATAAAGTGATATTATAATTCTTGTGAATTATTTGTTCTGTTTATTTGAATAATATGACAGATTTTTTCCTTTGTACAATCGCGTGCAAAAAAAAAACACAGTTAACATTTGTTTTTCAGAATATTTTCTTAATTGACATTAATTTTAATACTTTTACATAGGTGTATTAGATTAGCTTAAATAATAATAATGACGTGTTCATGTTCTTTTGGATCTAATAAAACACTAAACAATAGAAAACTTTTAAATATCAATTTAATATGTTTTTCATCCATATACATACGTAAAAAATTGTAACAAAATATTTGTAGCCTAAGCTGGATTTTTTTACAAACAATAGAATTTTCCAAACAAAAGACAATCCACTGATACTATCTACAACTCTCTTGGCAACTAAATTAAGCTGCAGCACAAAACGGTCAAGAGGAGCACGGGAGTGTCTATCCAATTATAAAAATAGTGAAAAATCACCAGAAGTGCCACCTATGCTTATATACCAAGACTTAGGATAACATGAAGAGTCAGTAAAGTAGATTTATTTGTCGTTACAAAAATTGTCCGAATCCATTAATTCATTTCGAAACATATTAACATAATTTTATTATTTCTTACTTCAGTTTCATGGGAGTTTTCGATAATTATTGTTCAAATATATTTATATAATATTAAATCTCATATTTCTTAATGTATGCAAAATAATTAAAAAATGAGGGCGCTGAGTTCAGTTAATTCCACGTAAATATAGATCTGGTTAAAATGTAGAAATTCTAAGTTTAGATTAGAATTAACTTTTAATAAAATGTAGAAGTGAGCATATGTATTGGTATTACTTCCGTAGATGTCAACTCTAAATTAAAATAGTCTTGTAGTTATGTACATTAAACCATTTTTATACCCTGGCAAGACTAAAGTGGCATATCCAAGTCACATGATTTCATAAGGCATGTATACAGTAAAAATCATTTCATTCCGCCAATAACGGCGATTTAGGTAAATATTTTTGAAATTAAACGACTTCAAAAACAATTACGATTACATTTTTTTTTCTGTCATATGCAAATTCGTAAACCAAACAATTAATTTTGCGAAAACCTCGAATCAAAAACACGATAAACGAATGCAAATACAGTTATATCTGACGACTAGAGCCGACTCTCTCCAAAGCAAAATAACTCGTCATAAATATTGCCAAACCGCAACAGGGTAGAATCGAATATGAGGGAGATATGAAAAAAAATATTAAAATTTCGAACGGTCGCAATCCCGGCTATCGCTATCAAAGCACGTCCAATCAAAACGAGACGTGACAATGAATCAAACCTGTCCGATTCTGTGAATAGCTCGCTAACTTATTGGTGGTTCTTTATTTGTTGATTGCTGTTTGACACCCGCGGGAGCGAATTCGGTCGGTATTTTTATTTAATTAACTTATAACGGCCGCCGCACGTTTGCGGGACGCGTGGGATGGGAGGCAAGGGTGTAATACAATGCTTACTAATTTACGCGCGGTTTCACTTGTTCAGTTTCAGTTTTTTTGCGAGTGGCTCGTCCGTTAGAACACAGTTTTTAATTTTGTAAAATTAATTTCATTAAAAATTTTTAGCGTCCAAGCCGACTTGTTATCCAAAAAACTCACTAAGTACCTTTAATTGAAAGTAGCTGCAGCGAACATAAATACGGGCCGAATAGAATTCGCTTTGCAGAGCTGTGCGGGAGATAAGACGATAATAATTCTTCGTGAAATGTCACGAAAGTTCATAACTGATAAAAGTTTCGTCCCTTTCTTAAATTTTAATTTTCGCGAGTAGCTCCTATCCGGGCCGATAACGGAACTAGCTGCCACAATGAGAAAACTCATTTTCAGTTTCAAATTTTGTAATTCAATACTGAATATTGCTCATTATTATAAATACCTAAGTACTATATTTATTTGATCAAAGTTTAAACAGTTTTGATCAAATAAATATAGTCGAATTCTTGTATGTAATAGATATGTTTAAATTCAAACAGCAAACAAATAATATTACTTCCTATTTTCTTATCCAACTTGAAATATATTTCAAATCTGAATGTATGCTTTCAAATATTATTTTACAGGACCAATAACCTCTCGCATACAAGATATTATGCGCGCGCCACGCAAGTTTGTAATTGAAAAAGTTCCCGTCGTTTTTAACGTAAAGCCTTTATTTGCTTTTCAATTTGTTTCACCGGTATCGAGCTGTGTATGTAATATCTAGGCTAAGTTTGTATATTGAAAATTTAAAATTTTACTTAAACTCGCCCACTCGGCTGCTATAATTTTAAAACATATATGCAACTAGGCGCCATTTTAAATGGAACTTTGGAATGGAATGGAATTTTAAAAAAAACTTACATTTAATAATTCAAAAATTCTACATCAATATTTTTCACTCATGCTAACTGAATATCAAATAGAAAACTTTTTTATTATAGTAGATAAAATTCTTGTATTTTATAAAAATATAATCCAAATCCTATATTGTATCTTTATGTTACAAAAGTTCTAGCTCTTATTCAATTCATATAAACTGAATCTATAAACAATTTTCTATAAGAATACACTAAAAATAATAAAAACACATCTAAATGTCATAATAAATTAAAAGAATAAAGTAAAATGTTGTAAAATATCATATCATAATTACCGTTTTAAGTGTGAAAACATCGTGTAACGAAATTAGTGATTGTTTATTGATAACTACGTTATAAAGGGCACGTGTAATTACAAATTTAGTTTTTATTAGCGGAATGCGGTTAGGGCAATCGCATGACGTTGAAAAAGGAATACCATGATTTTATTAATTTTCAACACATTTTCCTTTAAATACTTTGAACTATATAAGAACTTGTGTAAAAATACAATTTTTTTTATATTATTTTTAAATAATATTTAGGTTGTAGCTCTAATGGATTTATAAAATCCTTAGTACTTAAAATGAAATATTGCAAATATTGAATTGTTTCTCTCTGAAATTCTCCTTCTACTTCAATTTTATTATTTTATATGGTAACCCTACAGTAACAATAAACGCCACGAGTCGAGTGTAGGGAATGGGCTTACATGTGAAACAATAATGTATTTGAGTTGCCCTAATCGTGTGTAAATAGATAGTAAATACGATTGAACGAACGCCGCGTTGTTAGTACTTCAATAAGCTACATCCATAAATAGTTTGTTGACTAGATGGAACCATTCATCATGACCCCGGCCTACTGATACTACGTGGACAAGAATTAATCGGCTCCTCTAAATGTGTTTTGTACAATTTGCATTCGTCTTTCAATGTTCATCATATGTCATTTTGTAGAATGTAATGCTCTTTATAATTAGTGTCATTAATTTAGCGTCTTTGTGGAATTACCTTATGTTAGATACCGGTTTATATTTTTTCGATTTGATACTAAGTGTCAAAATAGAATACACGAGTATAATCCAACAAAGTCTCCGTATATAAACAAATTATTTTACATGGGTATTTTAAATGTCGTTTTTTTTTAAATACGACTACGTTACATTATAACAACTAGTGACTCTCGGAAAGTGTAATAGGAACTTCTTTGTAATGAAATGAAATGTTTTGTAAATTGTCCAATTTATTTATTTTCAATATAAAAATGTCAAACATTTCAACTACTTATACCCCATTGAGTTAAGTACAAGAGCGCACCTGAAATCCGCTTTCCTTCTTTAAAATTCAATTTTAGATAGCAGCCTGTAAATCGGGACGTTATCGGTGTACGTTATTCGTGCGCACTTGAAAGTAAAATAGCTGTGCAATCTTCCTATCGCACGGTGGAAAGGTGGGAATCAGCTTTCGTCAGCGGAATCAGTGAAATGCATTGTGTAGCGGCCGAGCGAAACGCGCTGCGGCCATCCGCCGCCAAATGACATTTGTTTTCATCTGAACTGCGTCGCCCGCCAAACTTAATTGCTCTATTGTTAATTACGTAACGTTTCAACGTTCACCGCATTTTGTATTGTGACTAATTCGCATGAGACCGCTATTAATTATAAGTTTTAATATCGGCAATTGCAGAGCCATTGCATTCAGAGTGGCCAAAGTCACTGCAATGCTTTCCGCTTTGTTAGCCTCATTGCAGAGGAATTAAACCTTTACATTTCAACTTTCAGTCAAAGTTTCGGAATCCTATCTAGTTTTTGCACTGTAATTTGAATGTAAATTTAATGTTAGAATAGTTCATCATATAAAAAGTTTTGTTTTATATATTTTTTTCACTTTAAATGTATTTCTTTTATTAATATGTTTGATATTTAATAACTGCTTCTAGATGTTTTACATAAAAAATAGCTTAAGGACTTTGCTATGGCCTATTGCCTTCTACATACCAGGATAATAAGAACCTAGTGTAACCTAAAAAAAGAAGACGAGAACCTAGTGTCAAGACATCCATTTTCCGCCCGAAATCGAGAAATTTCGTGTTGAGTGGCTGGCCTCACCGCCGTGCTTTCTCTAATGTACCAGAGCGGAAAAACAAAAATATTTGAAATATAATCATTTCTCAGAGTGGGAATTGAATCCAAAACAAAAAAGACGACCAGCGTTTGACATAAAAAAGTCATACATAAATTCTGTATAAAAATTCTGATTTGAACTAATTAAATGTTCAAGCGTTGTAACTAACACTAAGTACACATAATTTGTTCTGATTCCACCAAGTCCGAATTTTTAAACGTTTATTATAAATTTTCTACTAAGAACCTTTGTATGACTATTACAAAGTTTCAGCACCAACAACTGTTACAAAAATGCTACTTACTCATATATATTTTAAATACATATATAATATGTTATACGTAACTAAAATATGTAATTATCATATACTGTGACGATTTATTACTTCATTGGCTAGGTATGGCAGGAGTTCTAACAGCCCAAGGATGGGATGTGCCCAAAAGACACACATTCAAATCCTGCTAGGTCTAAATTTGTTTAAGTAATTACCACATAAAGCAAACTGTACATATGAATACCATTTTCGAACCAGATGAAAGAAAACATTATTAAATAGAGACGCAATATTTTAATGCTCAACAAATTAAGCATCTTCATGTTATACCAATTTAAAGGTAAATAAAAGCACGGAGCGTATCGAACCGAATTCGTCTCAGTCAGACGTTGATTGAGAAATTACAAATGCAACGATTAGTTTAAAACATTTATCTTTGTGCGACAGTCTGATTGGCTACAGCTAGAGTTTAGCTGACTGCTGGACTATTATTTATAACCAGGCAATTACGTACAACTCCTCAATAGACCGCGCAATCGTCACACGTGCGTCACAGACCTACGTCATAGCTGAATTTAATCATTATATAAATGTACTTGATAAAGATAGTACAACAAAATTAACAAATACTACTACACAATATTTTCTTGAAAAAACTATATAACTGCTGTTATAGGAGGTCTAAATATCATTACTGTTTTAATTATAAGGTAAATGTAATTCACTTATTTTACAGTGTTTTTATATTTTCAACTATAATTCCTTATATGCATTTGAAATGTTTTCAAGTGTCCTTGCGACAACTATGGGTTCAATTCCCATTCGGAGATAATGTCTGTTAATTTATCTTCCAAAATTTAACCACCGCCAAGATTTTAATACTGGCCGAAAGTTGAAGCCTCGAGGACAAAGAGTTATATTATTAGTAATCTAACATCAAAATTATTTTTTCTCTATACTATATAAGAGATGCATTAAAATAAAAATAAAATAAACAGCTTTTATGTAAAACGAACAAATAACGTTAAAATAAGGTTATAATAAATATTATACAAAAAAATATACAACAGTTTTATTCTTTAAACCCAGCCTTAAATTATTTAACAAGGCTAATAGAACTGTAGAGCGTGGATCAACAGAATAACCTTCATCCATAAACAACTACTCATTTTCATTCCATTTTAAAACGTCTTTACCCAGATTATTTAATGTAACACTGATTTGTTTGAAGTATAAACCTCGTTTTAATGAAAAGCAATATCATTCTTAGTGAAATTTTCAGCTTATTTTAATAGGCATATAAAGAAATATCTTTTTTATACATATACTAAGGAATATTATGTTTTACCTACTGTCTCTAGAGATAATTTAAATTTAAGTCATAATAATCAAATTGACACTGTTGAGAGTTAGCGTTTAACTGTAAACGTGATGATTAAGGGTTCAGGGTTAAGGGTTTTCCGGAAAGCTCGAATTCGATTTGGATGAAGCTGTGAAAAATAAACAAATTTATGTTACAAACATAGAATGTGGCAGTTGCAACTTTAAATCTCATTAAGATTTTGTAAATGTAATTAATTATGTAAATATTTGTAGCTTCATATTTAGAACATAATATTAAAATGATATGTTGAAATGTATATAAATTAAAAAAAATTGTTTTCAACCAAGATCTGACAAAGGAAACGCTTAGAAACAAATTAAATTTCGTTTAATTTATGTCTACATTCGAGATAAATTATGAATAAACTATTAATAGAATGTATTTATTAAGTACAGGCACAAAAAACGGCAATTAAAAATGTTGGCTGTTAAAGTTTTAATTTATAAAGTTGCCTGTAACAGCGCCTGTCCATTTTAGAGTGGGCTATTTTTAAAAATCCCAAATAGAATATTTAAAACATTTGCTCGTTCATATACCAAAAGCTCGCATTATAACGATCGTCGTATTGTGTGGGATTACTTTAATTCAACTTCATTGAAGTTCTTTTTTATATGAATAAACTTTTCTAGGTTTAAAGTATTTTTATATGTATGAAAAAATGCTGTGTAACTCCATTTTTTAAGGTTGTCTTAACGAAGTGCGATATACCTTTGCATATATTTATTTATCGGGTAGGATATTCGTAGGGCTTGGCTTTCTAATATTACCCAAATATTACACTTTGGAGGCAATGTGGCTTGGTATTGTATGTGTGCTTTGTGCCGAATGGCTCTGCCACTAGAGGTCACTAAAGATAGAGATCTAGAGATAGGAATGATTTATCACTAGCTACTCTTAAGCCACTCTTCTAAATGCAGGAAAAGCGTGAAATATACGACATAATCATATTAATAAGTATTTAAAAGAAATAAGCCAGCATTAACTAAATTGCAGTTTGAAAATTTACATCACAATTCATATCAAAAATATATATTTTATAGATTTCGATCATTCCTTAAAGTTCTTTAAACTAGTATAGTAGTAAAGTAGTACAAGACTATCTACCTTTTTTTTTTTTTTTACGTGAGGAAATCCGTTACGGATACCCGCCCGATTGGGGACTCGGACGCGGTTATGTGGGACTCCGGACCGGCAGATGTTAGGCCGGCCGTTTACCCACTAAAACCTCACGGTGCTCCTCCTCCACCGCCACTGGCCAGGGCCACGGGAACTACAATCTTCCATGACCCTGGCGGTCAAGACTATCTACCTAGCCCCCGAAATGCGTGAAATACGTGAAGATTATGTAATTTGAATGACAATATTTCATTAGAACCATATGCTTGGAACTAACGCTCCGTTTGTAATTCCCTCAACGCCCTATTTGACTCTTAATTATGAGTTTACGCTTGTGGACCGTTCTAGACTAGATTACCGAGTAGATGTCAAATACGAACGATAATGTCCAAGAAGCATTAGAAATGACTGTTCTCTAGTATTTTGTTAAATTCAAAGTAGCGTATATTTTTAAAATTACTATTAAAAAAATAAACGCGAAAAGGGAGCCCAGTTCAATTTTAAAATAATCAATATTTGTTGACTTTGCCTACAAAAAAGTTAAAATCAAATTTGAGTTAAGTTCAATGGATAGAAAGATTTATAAGTAATTAATTAAATTGATTGGTTTGACGTTTCATCTGGTTCTCTCGTTCTAATTAAAAAAGTAATTAAAAAAACACTAAATAAACGAAAAGTATTACAATAAAAAGTTTCCTACAAGCATTTTATTATGTACATTATTTCGATGCAAAATTATAACCTAAGTGAAAAAGAAACTTATATTCGAGTAACACGAATTTTAAATCAATGTTTCACGTGTAAACATACACAACTAACTTGGTTATAAAGGTTATATAGGTTATATAAGACAAGTCTTTAAATACTAGCCAATTTCTTGTTTTTTCTATAATTAGAATTAACTCATAAATCTTAATATAATGCAAATAAATGAAATCTTCAATAAAGTCCGGCTTATTTAAACAAATATAAATTGTGCAACATTAGTTTGTGACAAATACAAAAGATCATAAATTGTGACTATTCCTACATACCTAGTTTCGAAATCAAAAGAAATAATAGAAAAAAATAGGCATATCTCACTTAGAAAAACGAGTAAGAAAAATGCATAATATGTTACATATAAGCCGTCGAAACATTACTGGAACCATAACAATAATAAACAGGCCAGTAATATAGGTTTGGTAATTTAGTGATATTAGGTAGAGCCTAATTCCCCGCGACAGACGAAGCACCTACCATTCGTAGTTACTTATTTACAAAGCGCCGCTGAAATCGATGCGGCTTTATTATTTATTGCGTACACGATATACCAATTTCTTGGTAGATATTGGTAATAGTTCAAAGGGCGCGGCTTTATTTATTTCACGAGGTTATGTTTTCCAATGCTCCTCGTGTTTTCGTTTTATTTATTTAGGCCAATACTTTTTTATTTTATTCAACCGTTTTATGTGAACGAGTTGTGACTCAGTTTTTTATATTTTTTTACTGCAATTTCAGAATATTTCATATACGTATACCATGTGTAGTTTTAAAAAAACAACATTATGTAAAGTTAATATTTTAAACATGGAAATGTGGCCATTATTTAAAGTGACTACGAATTTTTTTAAATAACTTCATTTTATTTTTATATAAATGAAAAATTATTTTAAATATAATATATACCTATATTATTAATACTTTACAAAAACATTTCCTTTTGAGAGAATACAATATTCTTAAGTCTAATTTTCTTGACATGAAACGGAAACATTTCAATTAGGAAATTAAAATTAAATTGTAATTAACCGTTTCCTGGCTTTAACATTACTAAGAAATTCTATTTCCACGTTGATTAAGTGTTCGAAATGTCAATAAAAAACAAAGCCAACTAGAAGAAACAATAATATTTTTAATTTAAATGATTAAAATATGTATATTGTATGAATGTATGTATAATATGTACATATTTTAAGTCATTTATTATCCTAACTATTAGGTAACGTATTAGAACCTAATATGTTACCAAAATAAAAAGAAAATTAACACCCTTCTCTTCTCTCAAAAAACTATTATATTTAAGAATCAACATAAGAGATATATATATTTATGTGTATGATACATACAAAGAACATACAAATCTACTAAACTTAAGCTAACTAAAAGACCTTCGATCAAACAAAGAATATTTCATGTTTTGGAAATCATAGTTTAAAACTAAATAAATAAAATATTAACAAGTAAAGACGTACAAGTATAGCTAGCTAGCAAATACCTTCAAGTAGCTCTACTTATTAAGTGAGGCGATAAGACCTACTAGTAATACTACTTGCTGCCTAAGAATTTAATCCTTAGATGACAGTAATTATTTATTGGCTCATAACCGGGGGGGAACGGAATATTTGTTTTCATGTTTAATCACAAAGCGCCGCTCTCTTTTACCTGACGAAGCAATTTTAAGACTGCGTCAAGTCTCCGATATTGCAAATACGTGCCCAAGATGCAAAACCACAGCAAAGGCAGATGGATGTCTCTTACGACATGCCATCATCATAAATAATGTACCAGGTCCCGCCCGCACGTGAATTATTCAACGTTGACGGCCACTTTATTAAATTTGTTGTTTTATGAAAATATCTTACCTCACAAATTAATAAAAGGCAATATTATCTGCGGAATTGAAAAAGCAGGACGTTCTTAACTGTTGCTAAGATTATCTTGGTAACAATTTCGTAATTTTCAGCTCAGTAATGAAATATTTTAGAATGTCTTTATACATTTGCGTTGGGGACGATTAAATTTAAAAAAAATATCAGACTTACCTCACGTTTTTATTTTTTTACAAGATATGAAGGGATAATATTTTTATAGTTTTTAGATTTCACTAAAAATATTAAGATTTTATTTTTACCTTTATACATGATGCATAAATATTTGTTGGTTCTAAGTATTTTTTTATTGTTATTCCAATCCGTATATTTAAATTTCGTCCATTGTCCATCTTCCGTATTTTTGTAGAAATGGATCTTTTTTAAAATTGCATACTTATCATCAACGAATGGTCACTTAGCACATAGTAATATATTATGTTTTTGTAGAAACAATATTAAAATATTTTTAATTAATAAACCCTAAATAAATACTCAATTACAATTTTTAGCGCAAGAAAGATATAAAGAGACATCTAGACATTACGTGTTGAGTGACAGAACTCAGCGCCGCGCTTTGTCTTAAGTACCAGAGCGGAGAAATTAATTTAATTTATATATAACCGTTCCTTCCAGCGATAATCGAACCCACAACTAATTGCGTTTACAGTTACACGCTGTACCACTGCGCTACAACGGCTACTGATAGAAGCTATTTTCTGTTGTGTTTAGTTTAATCCCTAAGGATTTGTGTAAACAAAGCTTAATACTAATTTTCTTACTAAGAAATAATTCGTAATGGACCCATTTATACATATCTACAATCTAGCATGTTAGTTTGTTATAATATGTTTAAGTTTTAGATATAAGTTATACAAATATGAATTAGACATATTTAGAAAATAATTACCTTAGTGTGGGAATAACACTTCTAAAAATGTAAAAAAAAATACATCAATTAGACTAAAATAAAAGAACGTATGTCAAACTATATCCTATTAAACATATAAAGTACGGTAAATTGAATCACAAAGTTGGTGTGTAAATTATAATGACAAGGGACATTATTCAAAAGTAATAAAAATAAAAGTATCAACTTGACCTTGATACCGAATTGTCCTATCAGAATGTAAGATACCTAAGAAATAAAAATATAATTCGGTATACAACAAGTAATAAAATATCAAGAACTTTAGAAATGAAAAAAAAATGGTATATTTATTATATTTTCATAATGTTATATCTCTCCGTTTCAAGTTACATCATTACGGCGTTGTAAGAACGTGTTTTGATAAAATTGTCTTTTACAAGTTGCAGCGGACGTTCGCCAGATGGTAAGCGTCACGCTTGCGTGTAACAAATGCACTGTCGTACTATAAACTTCACAATGCAATATTATATACGACATCATACCTACTGCAAATATTACCTTCAACTAATATATAAAGATATTATGGTTTAAATGGTATGATTGGTAAATACTACCGACAATGTTATCAATATAACGATAAAAACGACCTAAAATAATTTGAACATATTTTTTTAATAATGAGAATGTGAAAAACGGTTTAAGAAAACGTATAAAAAAATGAACGCAGTGGGATACGAACCCGCGCCTCTTGGAAACCGTCCAGCTGTTTCTATAAACATTTTTCGCCCTAAAGCACTTCCTAACTCTTTGATATAAGAAAGTTTAAGTACATGTATTTAGACCTGTCTTATCAACTCTGCGTTCATAACTATTTTGTTATAGTGCAGTTGAAAAGTTGCACTCAAGTAAAATAAAATATTTATTTTATCATAAATATCCGAATACGTATAAAGAAATTTTAAAAATCTATATTTGTTTTATTCTTATCAAAAATTAAATAATGCATTCTTAATATCAATTTGTTAAAATTTTCTTATTAAAATCTTTAGCTATCTACGCTTCATTAAACGCAGTCATATTTTTTTTACAACGCCATCTATCCCGTTATTAATGAAACAAGTTAATACGAGTGAGCCAAACGTCAGTTTACAGTGATGCAGCTTGTGCATTGCAAGTAATAAGTATTTGGCGTTTATTTTTTTGTTATTTTATTAATTACAAATTTTATGAAATTAATTAAATCTATGCACAAGTATATTAATATGTCCTGGTCCTCTAAATATAGTATAATATACGCTATACATATAAATAATCATGTTGTAATGTACTATTTTAATGTAGAATATTATAAGATTTCTATATTAAAAAAACTTAAATAGTAAATTAATTATTCATAATTTAGCCATTAAAATTAACACACATGTCATATTTTATATATAATTTTCATATACTTTTTAAGTAATTTATATTTATTTCAAAATGTTAACAATAAGGTTAACACTAGGTACTCTGTGCCTACCCTGCCATGCGAGAAAAAACAACGAAACTTACATAAAAAATTACAATAGCTTAAGAAGTAAGTTGCCTGGAATGGCACTTGTCTCATTGCCGGATTGATCGTCTAATTCCATACTAAACCAAGTTTCTCATACTACTGACCACACACACTTCAATTTTCTAAGTTATACGAACTACATATAACATATAATACGATGTTTTAATATTTTTTAAAGTGTTGTTATTCACACACTTAGGAAAAACATATTATTAGAAAACATATCAATTTTTTAACGCCCAACTGCTCTGACCATACGTTTTCTAAAAATATGCTAGTATTTATTATCTATCTTATTTTATACTAGTAGCTGCCTGCAACTTTGTTTCATAACCCTTCCCACAAAAATAGCAGCAGTGTATGGACTTACCTTCTCAATTCAATAATTCCGCTAGAATAATAACAGGAGAGCAGAAACTCGAGTAGTAGTAAGTCCGGAAATTGAACCCAAAACTTTAGTTTTTTACTTACTATTGGCTTAACTACAGTAGTCATACTTATCACGTGACAATAAATCTAAAAATATTTTAAATTATTCTGCCGGCGCATTGATTATAAAACAAAAATAAAATGCGATCTTACGACAAGCCATACAGTAATATATTTTAAAATTACTATTTTTATACAATCTTTATCATCTTCTTGACTTCGCTAACATGCTCAGTCTTAAAACTGATAACATTTAAACATAGAACAGTATCACGATGACTGATTGCACTTATCATATTTTTTGACACAGATTTTAATGATAGTGACTTACTATGTGGCTATTATAACAAAACTTTTACATTTCTTATTACACATGAAAATATATACCTATGTTGTGGGACTTTTATATTCTTGAGAAGTCAAGAGAATCTAGTGTCAAGACACTCCGTTTTATACTTTCCGCCCGAATTTTCGTTTAAAACATTGCGTGTTGAGTGGCGGACCTCTACGCCGCGTAATGAGTTTTTCAATAAAGCAGACAAACGAAAATAATTAAATTATGATCATTCCACTGAGTGAAAATCGAACCCACAAATAATCGCACCTTTCTATTATTGTAAATGTGATTTACAAATGTATAAAAAAAAAGTGACTTAGGAGTACTTTCTCTATTTGCCCAAGGTGACATGTGAATGTATTTGGAGACTATGTGCGTTAAGTAATGAAGGCCATTTTGTTTGGCAAGATTTGGGAAAATACTTATTTTTTATATTACAAGCAGGAAGCAAATGTTTCAAACACATAAAAATGGGCATAAACATATCAAAGTTAATTAAAATATCATATACTTAACCAAAGTAATAACCACTATTCACATTCGGCAAATGGCGTCACAGCTTGCCTTGCACTGAGCTTATAAATTAGTTATGCGACCTAGTGCATAAATACATGGCCCTGATATGAGGAGGTATGATTTGTGACGATTTATTAAATTATTTTAATATTAATAATGTTTCTTCGAAGTGTAATCTTCGCTTTATTTATTATGACAAGCATCTTTATTTTTATATGAAGAATATCTGTAGCTAATCCTAGTAAAATTACAAAATAGAGAACCAATATCCACTTACGTTAAGTTTGCTTGCCACAGGGGTTATTGTGTGGAGTAGAAAAAACAAACGTTTTCAAGGAGACAAAGCAGATTTAAAGTGAGCAAAGGAGGCAGGGAACGTAGCAGAGCCAATGCTCTATGTAAGTGCCTGTCAAAGATTTTTTAAGTGTCTTCGAACACTGAATAGCTGCACGGCTGCCACTTGCACACGAAGCCGTTCTCATGCTGAAGTGCAAGGATTTTTTACCCCTTTTGTCATACGTTTCGAAACTAAAAATTGTTCGAGAGCATGTATAGTTTTAAATAGAGTTCTGGAAAAAAACATGTATAAAGCATCTTAGAGAATTAATTTAATTTAAGAACAATTAAAATAAGCTAATTTATAACATTACCCTGATAACTAATCAAATTTCAAATAATTATCACTTTTTGAAAATAAATACAATTTATAATTCCACATTCCTGAGGGCAGCCTCAGTAATTGTGATTTGAATTCAACGGAATTACAATTATATTGTTCGAGAGCATGTATAGTTTTAAATGGAGTTCTGGAAAAACCATGTATAAAGCATCTTATAGAGAATTCATTTAATTTAAGAACAATTAAATTAAGCTAATTTATAACATTACCCTGATAACTAATCAAATTTCAAATAATTATCACTTTTTGAAAATAAATACACGTTATAATTCCACATTCCTGAGGGCAGCCTCAGTAATTGTGATTTGAATTCAACGGAATTACAATTATATTATTATAATGAAAATATACATACCTTAAATAACGATAAAATGTTTTAAGCAACATTAAGTCCGAAGTGATAAATTTATAAATAGATACTGTAATTACAAAAGTTGTTAAAATTATTGTTTAATTGAACCTTACCTTTATTTGCGCTAATAGAATAAAACGCCAATTATAAGGTTTGTGTTAAAAGACGACTCATTGTTTTAAAATTATATAAAGATAGCGTGAATAAACGTTATTCCTAGCAACGTATTTTGTACATTATTAAGTTATAGAGTACTTACAACTAGACCTTTTATATATTCTGAACAAAGTATTTACTATTGTAAAAGATATCCAAGTCTTGAAGAAAAGTAAGGCTTAACTATGTATAAATGTATCTTAGTAAATCGAAGAAGTTGTAAACTAGGGCGCTCGGGTCGAGTCCTACAATCCCTTGTGAAGCACTTCTTGTCACTCTAGGCTTGCAATCATGCACTTCTTGACATCACTATACGTAGATACGTGTATAAGCGTGGAGATATCAAGATTGGCTAAACTTGGCAATAAATTATAGTATGCAAATCTGTCAAGCAAAATACAATATTATTGCTGAAAATATTATTTAAATTTTTAACTGAACTCTCAAGAGGAAGCTTCTCAATTTGACTTAGATTTTTGATATGTTTACTGTGTAATTATTTCCTGTTATAATTCGGCCTCGATGACTCTGGTTCTGTTTGGAAATCGAATTAAAATTAAAGAAAAAAACAAATAAAAATATGTACACAATATACAAATAACTTATTGGTTCACTAAATATAAGTATAGCAGGATGGTACTACATATACACTTTAATTCAATTATTTAAATAATGATTTTAAACACATCAGCAATCAACATGAGAAATAGTTATTGAATTATCAAGATAAGAAATTGTTTTCAAGTGAAACGGGATCAAATTTCACTCTTTGAAAGAATTTAAGATATTTTATATACAACACAATAAATCATTTGTGATTGTAAATAAATGGAAGACAAATATCATTTGAATTTTACATTGTCCATTAAAATAAACTATGTACAGTAAATAATGTATGCCGTATTATTGAATTATATTTAATTAATAATTATTTAAATTAAAGGCATTTAAAAAGGTATTTTAATAGTTTACACTTTCATATTTTTAATATAATATATAAAATATTTAAGAAATATGATATTACACTGATAAATGGCACTCAACACATTATATCTAACTCCTATGATGTTTCATGTGTCACATAAAAGTAAGCCTAGACAGAAAATGTATTACTAGTATATAGGTGGAAACTAAAGCTATTCATAAATCTGCAAAGTATATCCTAGGTTCAATACAGCGATCTCGGATGGCAATTAGACTAGCAGTTCGTGCAGACTGAAACGAATGGAACTCTTCCATCAACGAATCAAAATACAATCGCGAATGTACGCCACTTGGCAGCGACAGCCCAACAAATTTATTACCGTAGGTAGTTTTCAAAATTTGATGACTGTTGATCACTGCATGCTAAATAGTTTTATTGTTGATGGACAGTTGTTACTTTGATGTATATTGAATGCGATAGTCCCTGATATAGCCATTCGTAAACTGTGTGCACCGTATGTTAGTGTCATATTCGAAAACAAAATATTATAACCCTTTTGTAATACTTCATTAAAACAGTTAAGTTATTTACAATATGGATTTGTATTTATTAAATAATGCGACTATATGATTAATAGATAATATCAAAGTAAAAACTTAGTTAATTCATTTATATAAAAGTTAGACTGACTAAAGTTGAAAACTACATAAATTAAACACATACGAGTATATATCGCAGTATTATCATCTAATGAATAACTAACAAGAACACTACAGCTCTAAGAATCTACGCGATTACTTAAACAAAGTTTTGATTTATGTGGCAAAGTTTAATGATGCTTTAATTAGAGCGTTGCAAGATATCATAGCCTTTGTAAAACTACGCTAAAATCATAAAACTTACGTGAAAACGATGTCGGGACTCACATCGTTTCCAACTCATTATGAGTTTTGCTTGCACTTAAACCTGGTTAAGGTGTAGCGTAATTAAGTCGAACAGACGTTGGCTCGGTTGCCAAAATCACTTGAGACAACGTCGAGTGCGCGTTGTATTAGAGTTTGGCAATAGTAATTTAAAAGCCAGCACTAACTTGCTTTGTGGTGACTGGCTTAAAAGTTTTTTGTAATTTCATTAATGAAGAGATTAAAGACTAATTGTATGATGTTAAATTAATTTACTATTCTATTTTCTACGGTACCATTACTTTATGAATGCTAAAGGATGGACTTGAGGAAGGAGAGGCAAAAATAAAAAAAATATTAAAGAAAATACTTGTTCTTCTAGAACTAGCTGTAGTTAGTTGAAATTAAGATTTTTCGGGAAGTATAATTGATGAAAGAAAACCTACTAAATAATTCTAATAAAGAATTTCGTTTATTATCAAAAATTTACATAAGTTTTCCAGCAAGCGTTGTTTAACATGCTTATATTTCCGTTCACATTAACTTAATGCAAAACAGTAGAACGTAATTCAGTTTCAAATTTATATAGCGGTGTAACACAAATATATTTGCCAAATAAAGCATTAGATGTATCAGATGTCACGCGATGGCGAAAAGCGGCCAACAAATCTCAAGGAACAGCTTGTCTCCGTATCTTTCGGCGATTTACCTGAAAATAAAAGACAATGCGTTAATTTACGGCACTGGACACTCGCCAAGCATTTCAACCAGCCGTCTAAGTTGGTCTTGTTGCAAAATGAATGAAACGAATCGACATTTTAAGCCCTATTCCTGATCGCTTATCAGACGAAGCTTAGGTGTGAATAGACTATATAAAACTCATTTATAAACTGTCATCGTGACGGCAGAGGCGTGCCAAGGCGTTTTCCAATAAGCTCATTTATCAAACGCCCCGACGTAATGAGACGCATCTCTTAACCATTCTCCATATACCCAAAACACTTGGAATTCATTATCATTATTTTAAACAAATTACATGCAGTGTATTTATATTTATGGATTTTTTTTATATATATTTAATATGCGGTTTTAAACATAAAATCATATTATACTGTCTACTGTGTTAAAGGTTGTGAGTTCAACTCCGAGTAGATATCCTATTGAGTTATTATTTAAAATTTTGATTTTATAAGGAAAACGTATATTGTATTCATCTTCTGGCATATTAGTAAAAAACCCAACAACTCCGTTCTCTACTTTCGGCCTTTCTAGAATTTGCGTAATGGTCCAACCAATAACATAATATCTATATTTCAAAGTAGAAGTAGAAGTAGAAGTACACCTACAATTACCACAATTAATCACAGAAGCTCTAAATGCGAAACGACGTGTTCTTTAAATATCAAGTTTATATTTAATACATAATAAAACAAAATAAATTGAGGTTTTTAATCTATATAAAACTTAGAAATTATAATAGAGCACCTTGTTATAACAGCAAGTAGAAAACCGAGTACAATTCAAAAATAATTTCACCGTTTTCTTTTAACATTTGTTAAAATTAGATGTGACGTAGCTAGCACTTTAACAGTGGTTTTAAATTACGTAGAATTAGCAATATTATAACATTTTTAGCTTTTCACCTCATTTATTTTACTGTTTATCGAGGTCATTTTAACGAGGAGTTGAGCCACTAACATCTGTTATGAAAACACTAAGCGCAACAAGCGACGCTTTTACAGCGATTACAGTGAAATCGAGTGTAGAACAATAACATTTCCTAGAATACGTTATGGTATATTTTAGCTTAAATGCTCATAATTGTCTCAAAGTTAAGTAGCGGTGGGTCGGAATTCAAATATTAGATGATATTATTAGATAATGCGCTAAAAAGATTTTTGTATATTAAACAGAACTATGTAATAATAAGCTATTTAGCACCCTGGTCTTTCTTAAAACACATTTAAATTCAAAGTAACTAAGACATTGCCATGTGTGTCTCACGTGTCCGTGAGAGTTAATTTAAGACTAAAGTCAGTAGCCATTAGATTTAGACATTGGAGAATAACGGGAATTAGCGGTCACATGATGAGTGTGGCGGCCAACTAGGCTATCGTCCGCTGACGCATGGATGTGAAAAACATATTTAAAGAAATCATATCGTATATATATACACACAAGCAAACTGACTGTAAACACAACCAATCGCGTTTCCAGTCAGACGCTGTCACGCTGGGCTATGACGGCTTCCTTACGTGTTAAATGATATGTTCTATACATGAATCTTACATTTGATAGTTATATTTTTATATTTCAAGTAAATTCATAGTCAATAGAAACAGTTTCAATTTTAATTAAGAATAGCTTTAAATGTTATATTAGTAAGTTTTAGTGTCATTTGAGCGTTTGATTAATTTTAGATTTATAATTAGGCACGCTTTTTCTTATTCGCATAGCAGGGTAGTAAAAGAGAACCTAGTGTCACTCACTCTGTTCTCAAGTTTACGCCGAAAATATTGCGCGTTGGTGGAACTCAATGCAGCGTTTTGTGTTACCAGAGAGGATAAATGAAAATAATTTAAACATAATCAATCCCCAAGTGGGAATCGAACCCACAACCAAACCAAAGCGTTTACATTTAGAAAACTTATAACTATATGCCCTGAAAATAAAAATAATACATTTTACGTATAAACAATAACATATAAATGGAAAATTACAGATGACTACAGTACAGTACAGTATGAAAGTGTAATCTCATCATTAATTATTTCAACTAATATATTAGAAGACTACTTTATTGAATAGTGTACTCAGTTTGAAAATAACATCAATAGCAATTATAGTATCATTTGCGTGATAATCGCGCGGTCACGCGACATGACGCTAGACGCGGGCGCGGCCAATGCGTGGACGCGTGACGTTGACGAACGTGATGACGGTGATACTAAGTCGTTCTATGTAATAAATCATTTGAAAGATTAAAATCTGACACAAGAAAATTTGTACATGTATAACTTGATAAATCTGTAACAGTCTCATCCTTTTGTAAATCTTTAGCGTTACGTTTATTCCCGCAAAACGGGGTACGCAGAGGAGCCTACTACAAATATACTCCCCGTTTCCCACCTTTCATCCGATTTCGTGGCATTGAGTGACGGAAGTGGCATAGGGGCCATTGTGGTGCTGTGGGACAGTGTTTGATTATAAACGCGGTTAGTCGCGGGTTCGAACCCTACACGGGGGAATTATTATATTTAAATTGTAATTGTTTAAATTTTAAATTTTTTATCTTGTTACATTCAATGATATAAGTTTAAACTTACCGGAAAAGCCTTTAAATTTATACCATAACATTAATATAATTATGTCATAATATTAATATGTCGATTACTTTAGAGGTTATAATAAGTGTTTTGACAATATGCATCGTCTCTTATTTGGTTAGCCATTACATTTTTTAAAAGATTATATATAAAATTCATATGAATTATATTTTATGTTATTTAATTAATTATTCAATATTTTAATAAAGACTATATAAAGTTATAATTGGCCCGTGTTTGTGTAATACCTACTTATAAACATGTAAAATTGCGATACTATATATTACTAACAAATTGCTTATCCAATATAATAACTTTCTAGAATTTTATTCAATAAACTTCCAAAATACAGATTAGGTGGGAAGTCGTAATAGCCCTGGGCAAAACCATCGCGCAGCCCTAGTAAAGTACGTGTAGTGGGTGATTTTAGCCGAGGTGACTTATTGCTAGTTCTTCCATACGCACTCCACGAATACGAGAAATACAGAACAATTGAAAAAAGTATTACGTATTTACTTATACTGTTACGATAATATAAATTTTTTTATAAATAATTCTATATTAATACTCTAAATCGCTTACGGATTAGTACTCTTTTAAATATTTAAATTTTCGTTATAAAACCCTTTATGAATAATATTTTATGCCTATATGGAGCTTCAAATAATGTATATTTATTTGGAGCTCTCATTTATCAAAAAAAGGGCATAGGAAGCCACTACAATTATCTTTGGAAAGGCAACAAAAAAAGATTGGGGTTTTATCCTATCATAATATAATACCACCTAAACCCGTAACAAAGCATGTCATAATATCTCTGAAAATATATTTGGAATTCTGAGAAGGTATTACGTATTGATATATTCAAGTTTTTAAATGATATTGACAAAGTTCAAAACCTGTACTATTTTCTTGGTATTTCGCCGCATTTAGTTATTGCAGTTCTAACGCGTGACCTAACTTAAAAATATGGCGCAAATGGTGAAGTTAATAACTCAAGTTATAAATACTCTATAAATATACAAGTGCAAAAAATATGTTTTTATAAGTATTTTTTTACAGTCAGAGAGGACCTAATCTCAAGACACTTCGTTCTCCACTTTTCGCCCGAAATCGAAACATCACGTTTTTGAAATCGAAATATTCGGATTTGAGTAACGGAACTCAACGCCGAGTTTTGTCTTAGGTACCAGAGCGGAGAAACGAAATTATATTTAATAAAACCATACGAATATAATTTCATTTGATTATCCAAATTCATTTGATTATCCAAATTCATTTGATTATCCAAATTCATTTGGTTATCCAATTGAAATTATATTTTATATAACCATAGAAATCATAAATATTCACCCGAGTGGGAATCGAACCCACAGCCAAACGCGCTTACAGTCAGACGCTGTCCTACTGCGCCACGATGTCATTATTATGATACTAAATTAATTACTGTAAATATTGTGAAATCTGTATTCAGTTTTTACGATATTGTGTATCGTGAAAACTGCAAGCTATGGGTTCGATTTCCACTCAGGTGAATATTTAATATATTTTCATCATTTAAATAATCAGCTTGAAACAAAGTGCTACGCTAGTAGCTATTAAAACAGTAAGAATATACATATAAATACATTATATTTATTAAAAACCTATTTTTTTAACCACGTACACATTGGTGGCTTTTTGTAAAAGATATATTATGTATTGTTTCTATTGTTTATTATGTTGAAAGTCATTGTTGATAAAGTTCGTGTACATATATAATCAATAAATATTGTTTTGCGTAAGAGACATTCTATTTTCCGCTGTATATATAATTCAAAGAATTCAAAGCCGCACCTTTTTAAGGAAAATTAATAAAATATAATAATTCTTGCGCGTGAGAACCGAATTAAATAGCAATTGAACATAAATATAGAACATACTTCTTTGAAAACTGTATTAAAAATAATTTTAATCTTGCAATTAAATATACATATAAAATAAATACAATGTTAAAATTGTATTACATTTGTTATAGATTTAGATAAAAAGTTTTTTTGAATTTTTTTTCCTAATTATCAGACACTTAAGACAAAACAAGTGCCATGAATATTTTTAATAGAATAGAAACTAGCTTACCGGACACGACGTAATTTTATAGTCGATAATTAAACAAAATTTAAATTAGTAGTAATATCGCAACAAAGTGGCCTGTTAGCAAGATTTACTGCCGCTTTAATGACCGCTTTTAACTTTGATGGTGGTTTGTTCCGATACTTAGCTCATATGAAAAAACTTCTAGAAGTTCTCCTTTACCTTGTTACGAGTTAAAATATTTAATGGGCTACTTTAAACTTGTCTTTATTTTAGGGTGTTCCCTTACTGCTTTAAAATTAAAAGTACTTTTTTAATAATTTTGTAGGAACAATGGTATACTTAAAATTCCTTTATCATATTTAATAGACTATAAATCATTGAAATAAATGTGACGATTTTTTTATATACAGTTACAATGCGATGTTTATTCTCTATTGTCTATAACAAATGCTGTGTCTTGAGTTTGTGTTGTATAATCCTGTCTGTGTACTTAAATTGGTTACCATTTTAATAAAACTATTATTGATTTGTCACTTACAGCTTCTATTTCTATTTTCCGTTACCAATGTTTTGATATTTAAAAAAAAGCTGCTTCTCCTATAGGGCCGAGAGAGAGAGAAAATCCAGTCTCAAAACACACTGTTCTTCCCTTTCTATTGGAATTCTAGACATTTCATGCTGAGTGGTGGAAGTAAACGCCGCGCTTGTACTTGGGAAATACAACTTCGGTAAATTTCGGTACCTTTTCCCTAAATGGGGATCGAACCAAGAACCATCGCGTTTATGGTAAAATGTCATATTGTTGTGTTTGTAGAAAAATAGATTATACTCCATATATGTGCTAACCTTTTAAAGTACATGTGAATGGAAGTAAAATTTCACAATACTAAAAAGTATTGTGTAAACGAAAACACAATGCTAGATCGTTAAACAATTTACTTGTCATTTCCTATCAATTACAAACAATTAATGCAATTAAAAATCAGTTTATATTGCTTCTCATTTACAGCGTTCATTTGAATAAAATACTTCACATTAGTTGTAGAATAATGTAAAAAATTCTGTATATTTTATATTAATTAACATCCTCACTGCGAATGCACTTTAGCTGTTGTTCACCCTTCATTTTCTCTCTGAATTCCCTAAAAGACAATGAGTCTTCCGTTTATAAGATTACATTGTTATATAAGGTTTTAAGCGTATAAGTTTTAGGCGTATTTCCTATCGCAGATACCACTTCTAAAGAGTTTGTCTTCTTTTTCGTTATGATATTTTTATCTTTTTAATAAGAAGAATATACCTACTGATGTTTTAGTTATATTAAATTTGCAAACAGTTACAATTTATTTATAAACATCTCACTATGAGTACTGGACTAAAAATTTAACACAGCAAAGCGCCATAATACAAACGAATCCTATGTGACTGTAATTGCTGGCAGTAAATTTATTCTGTGCAGGTTCAACGAGTCATTTCGTACATATTTGGTTTAAAAGTCACATCCTACAATATTTTATAGGAAATTACACGATATAAAAAAATAAAACTGAACTAGTACATTCGTAGATTACATACAAAAGAAAGTAACAAATATACCTACAGTAGGCTCAATATCCAATTCGGGAAATTATACTATCAAATTTATCTTTATTTCCCCGATCTAGGCAGTTAAAGCGCGGCGTTGAGGTCCGCCAATCCACATATAATATCTTAAATTCGGGCAGAAAGCGGACAGCGGAGTATCATTCCTTAAGGTTCTCTCATACTACCCTACCTTACGGGCATCTGAATGAAATATCAACCCTCTTACAGGTTGAATAGCACCTTGGATCATTTTTATATTGAAAAATGACACTTCCTTAGACAAAGCCTGTTGATACGCGAAAGCCTACATGGAGGAAAAAGTATGGAAAGCAATAAAATAAACACACCTATACGTTTCTTAAGGATCGCGACTTTAGATTTGTAAAGTATAGCGGTGTTAACAAAAAGGTCTCTATTTATTTAATATTATGTAACCATGCCTAACCATGCGGATTTGTATTAATTTTAATTTTTCATATCTTCGTATTGAACACTAAATAAAATACTCTGATAAATGAAACAGTAGATAAGCAAAATTAAAGGATATTTTTAAAATAAAATAAAGTGCTTCCTATTCACATAAATGTGAAATATTGAAAATGTTTATATTTATAATACATTATAGTGAAAAAGAGCTGAGTTTTTGAAATTGATGCAATCCTTTCATAACAAATATTGCCGGTCAGCTGGAATTTTGCATTTCAAAGTTAGTACAAGTGAAAAAGCGTTGTAAAATTTTATCCAGATTTAAAATTTCTATATGAATACGCTCGAAGGATAAGCCATAAAGTTGTTGGAGTCCGCGGGAAAAATTCACGAAACTACAGTGGGGCGAAATTCATAACGCGCTTAGCAGTTCGGTTCACCTGTCTCGTTAAACTTCGGAATTTTTAAATTAAATTCTGAATACCAACGAGTCAACAAAGTTGCGAATTCTTAAAATTTGCTATTGTAATTAATCTTTCGTTTTAATAAACACACAAAGGCCAACAAAGAAAGTGGAATGGGCTTATATTCATAATAAATGGTAGGATGACGTTAAATCTTGTAATTAATGCAGGTGCGCGCTGCTGCTAAGGCGAGGACCGACGGCAGTTATTATCGAAAATTCATTTCCTGTTGCACTCTAAAAACTTGATGTACCCATTGGTTTATAACGAAAACAGAATAATAAATTCATCTTTTTCATATATATAAAATACATTGCGACTAAATATTTTTTATATAAATAACATAGAACTAATATATACTTTCAAGTAAATCCACTTAAGAAAATAGTACGTGTGAACATAAAGTATTAGTTTTAACTGTTTGCGTGCCTTAACTCGCTCTCGTAGATCGAACGGGGAGGTAGAGTTTCAAACTCTATTAGAGTAGCTTAACGCTTGAGTATAGTTATTATCTCTCGACTTAACTTTTAACAGGTTCCTATATTGAATATCATCCATTAACTAAAATTTTGAATTCATGTTTACTTTTACAAATTGAACTAAGTGCTGTCGAATGAATGAAGTTTTATTATACCTAATACAAAATATATGTATAACTAAGTAGATTCAACCGAAGTAGATTTAAAATGGTTTGCTATTTAATTTATTTTCTTTTCTTAAATCTACCCTTAAAGTAAATTTCGAACACTAGTTTGTACTATTGAGTATTACAACTTTTTTTTATATTCTCAAGAGTTCTTTATAAATAATAATTATCTTAGACATCTTAATATTTCGTGTAATAAACATTATGGCAACCGACGTATGCGGCTCTACATCTCGACGACGTCATCGTGGTAGGACATCAAACGCACTTCTGGACTCCGTTATTGATTTTCACCGCCCGGTAGGCGGGGCGAAAATCGTGCGAAAGGGATCACACGATTGCCTCCTCATTAAAACAGAAGAGAAGCCTGCATTTCTCTCACTACCTTTTCTAATTAAGGACGTACCCATTAACCAACTATTAAAAATGGCAAGGGCTGCAAAAACATTTGCAAAAGAATTAGACGTATACTCACAGCTAAATCTATAATTTTAACAAAAAAACTACGGCTATGGGAATGTCCAGAAAATTCTTTACTAATTACATGGACGAAATGCTACCTATTACTACTAGTAATATGAACACTAAAGCAACAAGTGCGGCGACGTCTATTAATTTTAGTAGCATTAAAGCCTGGTGCACGTAAACAATTATGTCAACTTAAATAACAATGTTCGTATACAAAGTTTTTAATAGCGCAGTTTACTTTATCACAATTACTTAAATTAAGAAAAAATAAATAAAAAGCCATTGAATATATTTCCGAGAAAGTTATAAATTCATTTCCAAAATTGATTCGTTAAGTGCGCAACAGCTTCAACATATGAGCATGAGCATAAAAACTATGAATTTCTGCAAATACATATTATATAAAAGCATTTTTCAAAAAGGAAAGAACAGCTTTTAACATATGAAACGTATAAAAGTATTTTTGAATGTGACCATGACTGACTCTTAGTGAAATATTCGGGGCTCTTCGATAGCATAAGCTTTAAAATTACATAAAAGTATAGACGTCCTGGTGACATTTGGATAGAGTTCAAAGGGTCAGGGGTGGCGTAATCGGGACGCAATCATGTCTTGAATAACAATGCTCTAGCTAGAACAGATGCGAACCTGAACAACAACAGACCAATGTTTATGAAGAACAATAATTTTTATACAGTTTTACAAACAATCAGGGCACATTTTAGTATTTATAATATTTTAAGACAGATAAACAATGTTTTTTTTTAATTTAATGTATGAAATATTTTATTAATTAAATTACAACCTAAGTACCGTTTCATAATAATAAACACAAAACGAAACTTCTTCGTTGCAAAACAATCGCGTCTAATTTAAGAGTAAAATCTCGGTTAAAATTCGATTTAAGTTACTCCGCAACGAGGGCGATTCGTTAAAGATTTCCAAACTCTTACAGTTTTCAATTCGGTTTCGCTCGAACAATAATGATTTTAACTTGTGAAAAGCCGTCCATAAAAAATAAAAAGCGTCTAGCACAATCATGGCTCTCAAGAGCACAAACATAAATGAAGCCATTAATTATCCGCGATCCCAGTTATTTTTTCTCCTCTCGCTTCGATGCCCACTTTGCGATTGTTTATTATATAATTAATTAATATTAGTATTAACAATACTATACAAATACTATACATAGGATGCAAAAAACAATCTCAAAATTGTATATAAATTTACAATATAAAAAATGCTTGCGATTATCAAACTGTAATAAAAAAAATACATTTTATTCTCAAATAAAATAATGGTCTTTTTTTCAGTAACACAAATATTGATATGTACATATAAATATTTTCATATTTGTTTATTTTGTTCAGTAAACTAGAAAAATCTGTTAGAATCTGGTATAAGTGTAACGTTTCTTTTTTGTCAGGGACGTGGACTCACAGGTGAGTGGTACAGTTTTAGATGCTTCACGTGTTCCAATTGCGTAATTAGGACTGAGCAGTAGAACACAAATTACTTCGCTGATGTCACATTGAATAAAGAACACATGAAAGTGTTTGCTCAGTAAAAGAATTAATAAGAACATAAAATGCCCAAGCAATAATGCAATTAAAATATAGTTAATTTTAAATCATAGAATATTTAAAAGTCAGAGTTGTCAGAGAGAACCTAGTGTCACACTCCGATTTTCAATATCCGCCCGAATTGGCCGACCTCAAATTGTCAACAACGTCTTGCTTGTTCACGAGAGCAGAGAAATGAAAATAATTAAATTACGATCATTTCTCCGACTGGGAATCGAACCCACAAACGATCGCGATAAGCTTGAGGCACTGTATCACTGATACAAAAAAACTTATCATAAAAGATATTTTAAATTGTGTTAAAAAATAAATGTGCGAATTATTGTCTTAATTACATTAAACCTAATAAGATGTTATGATGCGTAACCGAATATGCAATGCCCGGAGCATTCAATTTCAAACAAAACCAAAAGAAACAGTTTAAGTTGTCATTATACAAGTAGCTGAATATAAAAAGGTATTCATTTCTATTCGAAGCTTTAGTATGCTATTTACTCTTATATCTCTCTCATTAAAGCCTTATATCTCTCCAGTCTCAAGAAAGTCAAGTCAATCACAAGAATTCCATTTATATCTTTCTTAACTCAAATCATATGTACTTTATTCGACAATTATACAAAACAAAAAAAGAATTGATAATGTTTTAAAAATCTAAATAGTATGTACCAAATATAATAATATAAACTTATCGTCACCTTATCGGTAGGCAGAGGAAACTATTGTTCACCTGGCAGAGCCGTCACATTCATAATCAGACTGTCCTACTGCGTCACGAAGGCTTCTATTTATACGCACAAGTGGTAAATGTATTCATTTGTATAAACAATTATATATTAAAGCATCTCTTTTAACTCATTATATTATATCACGAATGTAACTCTTAAGCCACAAAGAGACCAACCCTTTATATTTGCAGTTTAAATTACCTCACACTGATAGCATGATAGCAAACCAGATGTTTAATGTTTATTTAAAACTTTAATAGTAAAATTTTCCTTTTATGTCTTCTTGGATAAGAAGTTGTGAGAAATTTAATTGCAAGGCTACATATAAAAGATATAAAATAGCTGTGAATATCAAATACGAATTATTATTGTTTGTAACACTTTTTTTCTTTCTTGATTTTACGTCAAGTGTAAAGGAAATGCAACTCTATATTTTTGCATTTTTTTAGCTTCACGCTGTATTCCGCATAGCAGGGTAGCCAGTACCATGATACTCCGTTATCCGCTCTCTGTCTGAATTTGAAATATAATTAATTAAACAAATATGCATCCTTTATCTCGAGAAGAAGATTTTTTTTTTTATTCGTTTAAGATATAAATGAACAAAATATATTACATACTTTTATACTATTATATTAAATATTTTCTAGCTTAGCAATAAATAAATGAACTCTACTACCTCATACCTGCATTACTTCTCATACCTGTATTATTCTCAAACTGGTGTTTCTTAATGATAATTTTTGCACGAGAGTTAGAATTTTGCATCAACCATTGAGGCAAGCAACTGGAAAGATTGACGGCTTGGCCGGAGCATTGTTTAAAGCGACAATAGGTGACCTCTGCGGAGTCATTAACCTACCGTGTCAATCTAGAATCACAGAATAGCTCCAACGGTAACGACACTTTCGTTAATAAAACATTTAAATATCTTCTGAAGCTTGATACATTAAGATAACATTTTTTACGCATAATACATAAGAACGTGTTAGGTATAATATATTACAGTCACGCTACGTCACCCTTCCGGCGTAATTAAAATAAGTATAGTTAAATGCAATGGTTGTAGATTCAAATTCGCTTTGGGAGAGTATTTGTATTGTTAATATATGTATTTTCGTTACAATATAAGTTATTACTCGATGTTGTCTAACAAAGATAGCTATCAGTTATACCAGGACCCATGTCCGGGACGCAATTATTCTCTAAATGGACCGAATATGAAAAGTGGTAAAGTCAAGCCAATCATTTTGTAACTTTCTTAATGTCTACTTATAGTTAAAATCAGACTTCTCAGCTTAGAAAAATAAATAAATATATTTTTTAATTTTTCAACGAATAATACTTCAAAAATGTTAGCTGTAGGTGGCTTAACAGACAGCGCGCTTGGTCGAGTTAAAAGGGGCGTGGATTTGAGTCCCGCTACGTTCAAAATAATAATAAGATTTCTAAAAATGATTTTTTATATAAAAGTATAGACGGCAACTGTCTCATACCATAACAATATAGTGCAATATAATCTTATATTATAAGACAAAATTAGGCAAAAGAATACTATTTACGATAAAAAAAACAATATGAAAAACATATATCAACATATTTATACTATCATCCATGCATTCAATTAAGGGGTTGAATTTAATATACAATTTCTATTTAACGAGCTATAGTAATACAGAACAAATCTTTGCGAGGACTGCCGATGTAAGCTCACAGCATTTAGTTCTGTCACGTAGCATGAAATATAAGTTTTCTTACTATTCAGTTTTAAAAGGTAAACTATTTTAAAAATATTTTGAAATGATACTTTTTTGAACGGATTATACGCGATTAGCGTATAATTTCGGTATTCGAAAATACATTTTTAGAACCCTCGTAGAAGTACTTTCGAATACCGAAATTATACGCGATTAATCCGTTTAAAATAGTTTCATTTCAAAATGTGTTATAATCGCGAAAATCAAAGAACTTATTATTTTAAAAATAAATGAATTAAAATAAACTTTCAGGATTTCAACTTGCGACTCTTGAAATCTGCCAAAAAGATCTAGCCAAGAAAATAATTTTTAGAAAGCGTATAAAAATTTGGAAGCAGCAAGATTCGATACGTTTTTTACAAATGTTTTTCAATTTCTTAAGTGTGACACTAACACTTTAAAAATGTTAAAAAGATCTAGCCAATTTAGCTCATTTATAGTCGCGTTTCTTGTTAATTTCAAAATGTACAACTTCATTCACTTGTCCTATGCCCATTTTAAGTGCGCCTTTCTTACTTTTGCCCTTTGTTATTTATGATAAAATACACTTAAAAAATAAATAGAAACGGTAGAGGTACTTTCTATATGTAAATAGAAATCGTTTCATCGTTGCGAAGCGGCAGCGTCTGACTGTAATGGCAAGTTTTTGGCGACAGTTTTGGATTCAATCACCACTTAAAATAAATTATATCAAATATTGTTCATACTTAATTTATTTTCCTAATCTGATAAGAAAAAACGCGGCGTTTTATTTCAAATGGAGAACGGATTGTCAAGACTCTAGATACTAGGCTGAAGATACTCGCTGCCCTGCTATACAGAAAATACGTAAGCTGTTTGTCAACCAAATTCAAATATTAATAAAAAAAACAATATTCTATTAATAAATATATAGTGTCCTGTTCATATGCTAACATGTTCGTAAGACTTGAGCCAAACTTTTAACATCCTCCTTAAGCGAAATTGCCGATTTAAAACTAATTGTGGACGGTGAATACTGGTGCAAGATGACACAAACCCTCTAAAGTTTTTAATTATAATGGAAAGATGTTCCAAATTCCTCGTGTCTCAAGTAAAATAGAACACAAGTTCTCTATCAAATGAATATATATATATATATATATATATATATATATATATATATATATATATTTGTGTGTATGTATGTACCTTGCTTTCGAAGCAAGTGACGACCATAACTTTCAATACAAGTATTTATATTTTTATGTTACATTTATAAAGCCTCAGTATCCTAAAGAATAAAATCTATGATTAGTGATATGCTTAAGAGATATACTCGTAGAAGACACATGACATGAGGCAAAAACAACTTTCGAGTGCAGTAGATAGTGTCGATTTGACATGTTCCCGTCAAACGACTACGATCATTATTTATTACAGCTTTTTAATTAATACTAATAAGCTAACGCTGTTTCAACTTGTACTTGCTATCTAATCGCATCCTTGAATATTAAATTTAACAGTTAAAGTTCTTAATGCCTAAGATTTAACGGTTTACGACGAGACAGTCGTACGTATAGTATGAAGTGATAAGCGTCATTTAATCCTCATGATCGATCGAAACGAAGACGGTCAACAAGATCCTTAGTTTATCCATCTTGGCTATATGTATGTAATACATATTTTATATTTTATATGAAATTTACATTCGTGTCATATTCTTATCTAATATTCTAAAATATATAATAAAATCTATAATATTATTAATAAATGGCCTACTTTGTAATTTAAACCAATATATTGAATACTAGCTACGCGCTCGCGGCTTCACGTGCACTAAAGCTAACTATTAATATTAGTTTTTTTCACCCGCCCGACTTAAATTACAGTCTCTACTTAAATTACAAACTTTGCATAAATGTATCATTTAAATTTAAGTAACTCCTTTATGTATGATCCGATTGAAATAAAATAAATAATACTAAATGTTAAGGGAAGTCAACCAAAATACAATAGTCAAATTGTATTTAAATCATTTAAGCCGCTTCTGAGATGAGCGTGCACAGAGTAATACTCGTACAGAGCTTCACAGAGCTTCACGTCACGGAAATGAAGATGCTGGCGAGGATGTGTGGTTTTACGCGGGTTGACCGCCACATTAATTCGAAGTAGTCTCAGAGTGACGTAGCCGACAAGCTCCAAAAGCGTCGCCTGGGATGGTATGGTCACGTTGCGCGCCGGCCTCGGAACTATGTCGGAAGAAAATGCCTTAATATATCTGCCCTAGAGCCAGACCCGCCCCCCTGGACACTAAGGAAGCGATGGCTGGATATCTTGAAGGAGGACATGAGAGCCAATGGACTAACAACTATGGATGTTGCAAAGAGGAAGGAAGTAAGGCAGACCCTGGCTAGGCCGGAATTAATGCCAGGTAGAAGTGGAAGGAAACGCACAGACAAACAAAAAAAGTAACAATTACTGTTTTGGGTTCTATTACACAGATAAATATCGCCGATAATATTTTTTTTCGTATATCTTCGAAATACCGACATCGATCAGTTACAAATTTATTATATGTATAGATTATTAATGTATTGCATAGAAAAATTAAATGTAGCTTTCAAATGATTCTTATTTGGTAGAATTTAGAGGCCAAATCTAATTTTAAAAAATATATTTATAATCTGAAATGTGTGAACACTTTCAAAGTCTTATAATCATCATATATATACATCATAACAATTATATCTTATGTTGGCTTGAATTTCGTTTATTCCAAGAGATTCATAAACATATAAAAATTCAAACAAGTATTACAATATTATTAACACACGTCATGCAACAAATTCCTCATCGTGAAAATATTCTTTGCAAGAAAAGAATGTGGAAGCTTATTATTAGAAAATTACAAATAATTTATTGAATACCGCAGTCTATAATAGAACAATAAAGGCGAGCCAGTCGCGTTACCACTCTTCATCTCTTCTATTAAGATATAAATAGTGCTCCATTTTAATTTTAAAATATCCAAATGAAAAATAAACCTTATCTAGAACGTCCGGTTGCAAGTTGATAGACACTCTGACAGCCACATTACAAATATAATTTTCGCTCCAATTTTTATTTTGACTGCATAGTGTAAGTTTTTATATATTTTTAATGGATTCCAAGAAAAATTATGTAAACATTTGTATGTCGATTCATATTTATAAAACTAATTTATTTATTATACACCCATATAGATTCACGTAATTTGTTTATCTAGCGGGTAGTAGAGAACTGCGCTGAGTGAACTACTCAACTACAATGTAAGTGGTCCGTGGTCCACTCACAACTTTATAAGGAGATGTGAAATCTGGACCACTACTGAGAGGAACATCGACATACACTATATAGTACAACACAAATATTAGAACTAATTAGGTAATACTTTGAAATATTGTTTACTATTAATTGTTATCTATAAAAAAATACTACTACTTAGTTTGGCCGTAAATACTGTTATATTTAGAAATAAACAAAAGATTACTATTAAATTTGGAACCTTTCATTTTTATATGATTGTTAATTGATATTGTAAAATATTTTATGATATTAAAATGAAGTGGAGTGATAAATAGAACCGAATGGCTGTAATTGCAGTATGTATGTGCATAAGTGTACATAAATAAATATGTGCAATGGCATGCAGTTCTTGGTATTAGTCGAATGGTTGCGTTCCGGGCTAATGATAGGTACAATGAAATCTTCTCTGTTTGTGACAGAAAAAGATCAGGCCGTCCACGAAGTGTTCGTTCGAAAAAGGCGATTAAAACAGTAACGAAAAGAATTCGAAGAAATCCTGTTTCCAAAAGATTTTATCTTAAGAGTTGAAGATAGCACCTAGAACCATGTCGCGTATTTTAAAAAGATGACTTAGGAATTGCAGCCTATAAGAAATGCACTGGTAATTTTTTTTACATTTGAGCAATACTTAAACAAACAAAGCGACCGTATTTATGCAGAAATCTCTATGGAAGCTTCCCAATTAGTCAACAGAGTACAACGTGGGCATAATCCGACTTCAGTGATGGTTTGTTGGAGTGTTAGCTGTGAACTAATTTTAATTTTTATAAAACATATTACTTCACTTAGTCGGAAAGTAATATTACATTATAAGTATAAGTATATATTATAGTATAGAATAAGTAATATCTTTTATAAAAATTCAAAATAGCTTGCAGTTTATGACCTAGAGTCATAACTGTAACTAAAAAATTAAGTATTAAAAAATAGACTTCAACAAATTGAACCGGTTCAGTGATCTGCTTTAACATTTTTAAAATATTATACTAGCTATTCTATTCTACAACACTTAGAATAATTTTAGACGGAGAAAATATATTTTTTGAAGAAAGAAAGTTAGTTTCTAAGAGGCACCAATACCGTAGTTTCTAAGAGGTATCAATACCGCTATGTTATAGTTATTATACGCTTCTAAAAATATTTTTTATTAGTGTTCCGGTCTAAATACTGCTATTAATATTTTTATAAAAAGTATTTAAAGAAAAATACAAACAACTCAATATATAACAAACATTGGAAAGACACTGTCTAATTTAAGATTGTACCTACGTTTAATGAATTTTAAATACTACGTTACATATTTCACAATAAAAGTATGTTAGCGGTCTCAGTGACTAATTCTGCATAAATTAAATATCACAACAATTAAAGAAATATTTACTATTTCTACTTATCTATAGAAATAAATGGTGAAGATTATGCAGTAGTCCACCTGTGGATGTGAATTATAATTTTATTTAATGCCTTTAATATTGAACATACACTAGTGTGTATGTTCAATATTACATTAATGTTACAAGAGCTAGTGCTCTTGTAACTATTTACTTTACTGACTATATTATTCTGATTGCTTGCACGTTACTGCAAGAATATATCATGTATATACAAAATAAAACTGTAAGACTCTAAAATGTAAATTAGAACATTCTTGATTTAATTATGCTATTACAAGTACTTTGAAATCGCCAATTAATATAAAAATATCAGAATTGTCAGTCCTACTACAAGCTACCGACAGCTCGGAAGGCAGTTTTTTTGAGATAAAGCTATAAGTTCTAGTAAATTCTCGTTTAATTAATTATTTGTATTTTACAACGAAGAAGATGGTTAATAACGTGGCATATTATTAAACGGACATGAAAATGATGCAATGTTTGGTCAACAGTATTCAACGGTACAATAAAGAGATCGGTGTCACGTGACCAGGCAACTGCGCCGGAAGCCGTCACGTGTGCTGCCACATCCGACGTTATCCCAATACGGTGAATGTCATATCACCTATTGAACTGAGTATAATGGAATTTGGTAATCGAAAATTTAATTATTATTACATGATTTTATATTATGAATAGACATCATACATAAAATATGATTCATACATTAAAGTAACGTGTGTTTATTAATTTAAATAACAGGTAATTTCAGTTATATTAATCCACTTAAATAAATTAGCCAGCAAATCCAATAAATGTATGGCCATAATCCTTAATTACTCATTTACAATCCAGAAGGGTAAAGGATTTAGTTCTAATTTAATTAAGTAGTCGGATTACTGAGATCTTTTAAAACGAACGTATCTAAATGTAAATAATTTACATTCAATTTCTAAAATTTAAACTCCCAAAATAACAGCTTTCGTAAAAAAATATGCAATTGGTCTACAGAAAGCTCTTTCCAAAATTCAAATTGTGATTTCGGGAAATACCGCCGGCTTGTTGCCTTATAATAAAATCCTTTGATGGGTAAAAGTCAAATTATTCAAATTTCCCCCACAGATTGCTAACACCGATACCACAAGAGTTCAAAGGCCAAGAAAATAAGAATTATTAAGATTGAAGATTGTTTATTTCAATATCTTGTTCTATTATCTCGGGACAATCTCGTCGCTAAATAATTCGTATGGTTACGTCGTAATAACTAAGTGGATATGAACACTAATGTAGGCTTTATCTTTATAATAACATCTTTTACATTTTCACAACATAACATATTTTACCTTTTTACAGTAAACTGACCAATTATTATAATATATTAATATTTTTCTATTTACTTTGATAAATTACATGTTTATACTAAACTTATTATATGCCGAATACCAATATGTTTAAAAAATGTATAACAGCATATTTTAGAGTAGTAACTAAAACTACTAATAATAAAGTGTTCAGAGGAGCTCTTGGGCCCTATCCCGCCATCTAGTTTCTTTCACTGTACTGCACGGCACCGGAAGCAGTATCACCTTCGCCACCTGGGTAGGTTCATTTTTCCACGGACATCAATAACTTCTTAAAAGCCGGCAACGCATTAATGGTTCCTCTCGTGCTGTAAATGTTCATGGGCAGTGGTAATCACTTAACATCAGATGACACGCCAGCTCTATTGCCTCGTCTTGAAATTAATAAAAATAACTAATATTTAATGAACTTATTACATTCTACTATTTGATAGCTGGTCCAGGTGAAACCACAGCACTCGAATTACAAAACCGCTCAGAAATGTACTTCATGTAACTTCTACATATAAACAGAGACATTTAAAAAATAATATTATAAAAAAATTAAAGCCATAACAAAAGATATCATTTGAGAAAAGCATCGAAATAAGGTCAGTTATTACGCGCACAATATTGCGCGAGTATATTGCTCACTTCGTTGCTTTATAGCAATGCACTGTTGAAGGCAGTACAATAAGGCACTTGTCGCACGTGAGAACGATAATTCTCATATTTAATCCTGATTACGATCCGACCATCCAACATATGTGGTGTTATAAGATTTTATCTATAGTTGAATTGATGACTGTACGTTAAAACATTACAGCAATTGCTTTAGTTGTATATTAACTCGTAGCATCATTCACAATTTTGTATTGCATATCTGCGTTTTGATCGAAATTAGGCTTCATTGAATACATTTGACGTACATTTATTTTAATTTAGGTAATATTTGATTTAGGCGTTAAGTAAAGTATATAGATTTATATTGAAATAAATATATGTATATTTTTGTAAAATAGAATTATTTGTTTTCTATTATAATCAAAATATATTTTTCTGTATTTTATCATGACATTTTCCAATAAAAGTAAATTAAATTGTATTTATATGTTACATTTGAATATAAAATCAAACGTATTATGTATACGTTTGATGTTATATTAAAATTTAAGATATCCCTGAAATGGCTTTTGGGCTGTAAGACGATGTTATTGCATCTATATGGCAACACCAGCTTTGCCAGGACTTGGCATGTCGATACGTATAATTTGGGCCCAGACCGAGCCACCTACAAGTTATCGGATTGTCATAATTTAATATAGCCCGTATCTATCGTATTTGTTGCCAGGATGCTCGACTGTACGGCAGCCAAATATTTTATATAAATAGATTGAACGATTCATCATATCATTTTAATCAAGCTAAATGGATCCTGGACTTAGTAACATTTCTTAATATATATTTTTTACCTTTACACATCTACCACGTTATACGGTGAGAGCGCTATTGATAGTTCACTCTGTAATCTGTTATCCATAAAAGATAGCTGCTCACTGGCCCACAACAACTCCGCACTTTGTCCAACCAGACCGGCGAGATGTAAATATTTAAAAATCGAACCTTGTAGTAAATACACATTTATGTCCTTATATTTATCAATAAATATATATATATATATATATATATATTTTCAAATGTTATACACCGTAGAACAGGCTGTGGGTTCGATTCCAACTCGGGGGAATGATTATATCAATATTTCGCTTTCGGGCGGAAAGTGGAAAATTGAGAAAATATATTTTTAATTTTGTAACATTTTTTTAATGTGTTATTCGCACACTTAGGTAATTGTTTTCTAAATATGTCTTTTTTCCTAAGATTGTTATGTTATATTTCGCTTATGGAGTTCCTATACCTATCGATGCAAATAATAAAGACATATTGTGCATGTCCTTTAAATTATAAACAGTCTACCACGTTTATTATTATAAAGGCCTATTATAAGGACGTTATTTAATTTACCTTATATAACAATCACAACGCGAAAATAAAATTCAGTCAGTGAAGAACAAAGTCGTTCATACGAAACGTGCCTTATAAATGCGGGTTTTAACAGTGGCTTCATTAGTCAAGTCTACTTCCAACATTAATAAGAGTATAATAGTGAAATAATATTGTATTTAGGTTATAGCTTAAATAGTTTAATAGACGTTGACTTTTATTTAGAGGTGTTTATTTATGAACAAAATCTAAAAAAATCTAATCTAAAATCTTTTGATATCGTTTTAAATTACATTCTTCCTATATTTTATTGCTTATTTTTATTTTATTACAGGAAAAGTAACTTTTAATATATGAACAGCTGACAACTCTTATTAGATACAAATAATTGTATGTTATTACCGTTATATTATTTATAGTATTGGACAAAAGCTGTTGCGTATTTATTTTAGTATAATCATGGACATTGCCCTGATAAAATAAAAAATCTAGTAACAAATATAAACATATTTTAAAACTTAAAATTTGTCTTGACTAAGATTTGAGCCTACACGCTTCGAGAATAATCAGGCTCATGCTAACTGCACTAGATGGCGTTAGTATACTATACATTCATTAACAAATGCTAACATTTATTTTCATTTACATTATCGTGGCGTGTACAATTAAAATAGAAAAATATAATATACATCTTTTGCTTATATATCTTCTTGGCTTAAATAAAATGAAGCATCGAATGCTTCCACCCAATTACAAATTACAAAAAAAACGAGACAATAAATACATTGTTTATTTTTTTACGAAAAATGACTTATTAACAAGAGAAATACTGTAAATAAACGAAATTAAGAGTCATTTTTAAATTTTGAAATTGAAAGAAATAAATGATACGATTCTACAATCTCTTTAACCACAAGGGAAATAGCTAAATGAAATAAATAAAAGGAAATTTGAAATAGTTATAGGACTTACGACATTAAAAACTGTATCGAAATGGTACCAAGAGGGAATTACAGAACTGATTACATGACTTGCTTTGAGCACGGCCGAGCCTAGTTATAAGTTATCGTCTGAGTTCTTAATTACTAAGTCTACATATGTATAAAATAGCTGCTAATGCGTTTTTTTAATGAAATTGAAATTCATTAAATAAAAATTTTTGTTTTACACATTTATCGAATTAATGAATAGTTATGATTACTAATAAATTTGACCTAAAAAATGTGTAGATTCTAACTTCTCCTGCCCATATGTTATTTATTGACATGGAGTAACTACTAAGCCATTTAGATGAAAACGAATTATTTTTCATATATTTGCATTCCACCAATCAAATTTCAAAACTGACAAAGACAATTTAAACGAATATAGTCTGACAAAGTATTATATCATAAAACAAATACAATTGTTTTTAATGGAGAACCTCTCGTCTCGTACAAGATACGACTGTCGTAGACGTGACAAGAGACCCGAGAAACGGAGTTTCCTCTTAGGGTGGGAGGACCTTTTGAATTATAGCCGTAGCACTTATCTCTGCATAATGACACTGAAGATTGGGTTACATGATCCAGTTATTACGGAAATTAGAATTGTACTCAACTGAGAGTAATTAGAATCTCGAATATTCACGTATGTTCGAAATGAATATATTAAATGCAATCTTCGTGCGAAATTCAAGTGATACTCATACATTGTAAAGTTTTAAGGCTTCGAAAGATAGTAACGCATAAGCGTCAATGATAAACACCTATGCATATTTTTTATATCATCGTATATTACCTGTAACATCGTTAGTATACATTATTTACTAATGTTGTTGATATTTTTGATTTGTAAAACCAATAATTATGCATATATATTTCGCGTGTTGACGACAGTGCATGGAACCATTTATAAGCTAATCTGGACCGTAGTTTGTTAATTTTATTACACTGTATCCTGTGTAATCAAACTTAGAATAAAATTTGACCTTTTTTACTATTCAATATCTTGCAAAATAATAAAATGTTATTAAAACTATACGGTACAATATTTATTTCATGGCATAATTAATTATAATAGTATATAGTTATATTATATTTACAATAATTTTTATATTCAATTTAAAATGAATGTCTATTTATAGTCAGACATTACATAAAAATAACCAAAAATAAGGAAGATGAAGGTCACAACCTGTGGGGAGATCGTGATTGACCTAACAACGTTGAACTAATCGTTCTAATAGGATGCTGCATGAAGTAAGCGAGCGGGCGGGTGGAATCAATTTAGGTGACGGAAATTGCTTCATTTAACGCTACTGGTGACAAAACAAATCTAACGAGCTATGTAGCCATTTCATCTACATCCTTCTGTGTAATTAGTAATAGTTATTTATGAAATTCCTTAGCCTTTTGGAAATACAAATTAATATGGACGAGCCAAATTGTTTCTTTTAGTAAGATTATATATAAGTATATAAATATGAGTAAATATAACTGTCTGCAAGTAAAAGATAAAATGGAGCGTTTGTACAAATTTAATACAGTTCATATCAATTTAATGGAAATATAGCTAATATGTTCTATCCATATATATAAATATATGGATAAAGCATAAAAATCATAGGATTTTAGACTCAATATTTTGAATATGAATAAGAAAATAGTTTTTCGAATAACAAGCCCGAGCTATGGATCGCCCAGAAAGAACTCTCCCACATGATGATCAATCACAGCGCTATTAACAGTGAATATTTGTCAAGTATTACAAATAATTAGAAGACTTATTATTAACACGCTTTTAAATGATTTCGGCATTTGAAAAATATATAAGCATATAAATTTCTGCAACAGATTAGAGGAGGACCAATAGATGTAGAAGTAGGAAATGGGAAAGCGAATTGCTAAAAAAAATTTGTTGGTCAAAACAAACAAGGTTACAAAAAAATATTGTATATCATGCAATTTGTTGTATAAAAATGTCTTTACAATTTATTCCTAGAGTAAGCACTTCTGAGTCATAATCATATCTTTGAAATGATTATGACTCATAAAGAAGAAGAAGAAGAAGAATTATTCTGCGACATACCCTGAGCATAAATGCACTTACACATTCTTGAGCATTCCTACTGAGTGCGTTTTCGAGTAATCTGAGTATGTATGCACTAGTACTGATGCACCCTAGCGTACTCAAGTATATGTGCCACAGGTTCGGTGTATCTAGTGCAGCTTTAGGTATCATGAGGTTTTGTGCACTTTGAGTTTGTGTGTTTAAATGAACATAAAAAAACAAAACGTTAAACATGAATATTTGAAATAAAAAATAGCTTTCAATGAAGTAATTTATATAAAAAATCACAAGCAAGTAAGAAATATAACAAGCACGGCAACTAAACTACGTTTCAAAGAAGCAAATGCTACGAAAATATAAGCATTTGTATTCCAAAAGTGCAAAGTTGACCTAGAGCACTCTCTTTAATTGCACGGTAGTATATTTCTAGTGTTAGACAGTATTATAATAAAGGACTACCAATTTGCTGGCGCAACTTTTAAACATTTTAGCAGAAATTTGTAAATTTTTTGATGTTAAATTACATTACATTAAAAAATGTTTTTAAAATGTTCGTTACATAAAATACAATACATCACTTCCTCTAGTAAATCTAAAAAGACACATTTAAAATTGAATTCCATGACCATGGCATGTAGTAATTTAACAAAAACAGCGGTGTTCTAAATAATTAAGTTATAATTTAAACCTAGAGTCAGGATACTCTGGTCTTCTCTATGGGATCGAACCCACAAGCATCACTTAACGCAGAAATTGTCCCACTGCGCCTCATTTAAACAAAAAGTGGTAATATAATAGAAATATCAAATATATAATTTTTTTATAATTAATGGTTATAATGATTTACATGCAAAAAATATAATACCTTAATATAAGAATATTATAAGTATGATTGGCAAAAGCTTGATAATATTTCGTAAATTCCCTCAGTCGAGATGTGTCTTTTTTAATTAAATGTCATCTAAATATAAAAAGAAGGTTTTGTTATTCGGAAGTCATATCATTCGAAAGTCACTAGTATTATCTGACAAATCATGTACCAAATATATTGTATGGGAAAATGTAATGTAGACTACTTATATATTCCTTTTTTTTACAAATTTATTAAATTAATTTAAAGTCACAACGGATATCGTATGTAACGTTACTGGCACAAACGACGATTAAACTAAAAAAAATATGTATATTTGTATCATGTATGTATCAAGCAGGTCATCTCTGACGCACTAGGGTAAATCAAATTGGACTTCCAGCGTTCATCTAATCATCTGCAACCATCTAAACTTATACTCAAATAGAAATATTCCAAGTCATATTTTATTTGCCCTTGCACATCTCTGGCCTTTAGTAGGCTTAGAAGCTTAGTGACTAGTCACTCCGTCCTTCATTTTTCTTCCAGTTTCATTAGTTTTGCGTGCAGGTAATGAAAAGTAACACCAATCTTTATGTTAATAGACTGGTAATGGTGAATGTTTTAATATAAACTAACGCTGATTGGAATTTAAACTAGAAAAAAACAGCATTCAGACGTGCACGTCCCAAAAGAGCCACTAAGGCGTCTGTAATATTTTATTAGCTACATAAAGAAACGTTTCAAACTTTAATATATTGTCCTTTCATGAAGTAGAATTCTCACTTTTATGAGCCACTAGCGACTAGCCATGACTTCACTCAGGTAATCTAAACTACAGTTACAGTAACGACAACTACAAGCGTAGCTTGAACATAAATAATGGGCACCGTCTAACTTATAAGCGTTAAGCGTTTTAATAGTTTTCTATTGTTCAAATGTATCACTGTTACTGTAACTAGTAATACTGTTTCTCTAATACAGCAAGTATTATTTTAATGTATTTTTATATAACTTAAAGTACATAAGTAATAAGTTAAAACAATTTATTAACTCATAACAATTAATGTAATCATTTTTTTTATCGTTTCTAAATTACATTAAGAATAAAAAAACAGTTAGATGTCAAAATATTTCAACATTACACCCCAAAAAAATACGGACACCATATTATTGACTTTAAAATTTTCGTATAAAATGAAAAATTCAGTTCACATGAATATAATATGATATCAGTTAAGCAACAAATTACTCTGTATGAAACCCCATATTTTTGATGAAAGGATATTTAGAGTGCAACTCATTCACTTTGCATGGTTGAATGATCACTTGAGACGTTACAGAGATACTTAAGCACTTATTTTTTATTTTCGTGTACTTAAAAACATATTTACTTGTTTTTTAGTGCCATTTATGTACTTGGGCGGAATATTTAGAAATTGCAACAATATAACATATTACTAAGTCCTTTCTGCTTTAAACTGAAATTTAATGTGCACTTAATAATATCAAATGATAAATTTTTCTATGTACGAAAGTAACAAAAGCGTCGAATTGTAATATCTATCCTAACAGACTAAATACACCATTAGCTGCGTCTAAACGATTTTAATATAATTTTGTATTATTTATCAATAGAACACATGTACAAAATAACTTCTATAAGTATGATAAGAACAGTATAAATAAGACATAATCCAATTTGATAGATATTCATTATAATAATATTTTTATCATATGTCGCATTAATTCACCCGTGGAAGATTAATCATTAATTTAATATGAAAATTAAATACGTTATAATATGGAAATGGTAAATTTTGTATCTTTTACTTCACGTAATAAGTTACATCACTTTGGTGGTACACCAATACGTAAGTTTTTGTTGCCTCCCCGTTACATAGAAGATATAAATTATTATATAAAAATAAAATGTTAAGTTGATACTTATAATCGAGAAGATAAGATTTAAAAAAACCTGAACATTTATTATCAAGCATATATTTACGCATAGTAAATCCCTCACTAATACTTTATTACATGGATATAACAGCTATGAGTATGTAGCCATTAATATAACACTATTCAAAATGATTCAAAGCATTTCATTAGTGTATGGTATTGTGCACATTGCTGCGTTCGCGTTACAGTATCAGCACTGATTTGTACCAATCAGTTGTATTATTTGCTTGAATTAGTCGAGGAAGAGTAATCAAAGGGCAATATAGCATTTTAGTTTATTTAATACGCTCATATTATTCTATTTACATGTACTTTACTAATATCGAAATATATTGAATTGCATGCATTCTTAGTTAGACACGTCCTTTTTTTTAAATAACTGGTTGATATTCGAATTAAACAAATAAATTGTTAGCGGCGACACCAAAATAGCAATTATAACATACCGCCGACTCATTTTAAGTCGAATTGCTGAACAAAATCAAAGAATGACTTCTAAATCTATTTAAGCACTTAATTTGCAAAGAAACATGGTAACAATTGTTATGTCAATCTCAATAGTTGAATTTAATTGTATAACACACAATGGGCTTTGATCTATACATTTCTAAGCTAATTTGAAATCCAATTGACGTGATACAAAAATAGAATGCATAAACAATTTTTAATTATATACAAATCCGACCGCCCATTAGACAACGTGAACGTCAAGTTGTAGTAAGCTCAAACTTTTCCTAGTAAAGTTTATATTCGTTTACTCTATTAAATAGCCAAACAGACCAACCCAGGAGATGTAAGATTTAAAAAACTGACAGTGACAAACGAAATTAAATTACACATGTAAAAGATAAAGCTCTGTACTGATTTGATGTTATTCCTGACGCGACGCATCGATGCGCTTCATTAGCTAGTTTGAAACGAGCCTTAAAGTATCCTGTTATGATCATACAAATTATTACTAATATTAGTTAATATAATTGAATCATAATTATATTTTAACATTTTTAAAGTGTTATTCATACACGCGTAAAAATTTACTATAACGTATAATAATTATAATTCAACATAATAATTTATATATGTCGAAGTGAAAGCAAGACCTGAATTTATTATATTTCTGCACCTCTTTCTGTCTAGATTGGCGATTTAATGAGATTAAATAGATATTTTTAATACATATTGTATCGTAATTACATAAGTTTGCACAGATAATTTTACATAAATTCTATAATGGACGGTAGTAAGTAACGAAGTTTTATTTCACTTCGATTATTGCTATTTATATTTGTCTAAAGTTCCGTATATTCTGGACTAGTTCTTTTGTGGAGCTATTTAACTAAATTTTGTTTTAAAGACACTTACAAACATCTTAATAACCAGAAATAAACATTCATCACTATAAATCAAAATATGTATTAGACATATGTATTAAATCATTTACGTTAAAGCCGAAATAAACCCGCTCAATCAATATTAAGAAGTTTACAGACAAGAATTAAAATATCCCTATGGATATATGATATTTTAACTCTATAGTGATATGATAAAAATTAAAAACAATACAAGCGTAGATAAGACATTAAATCAAAAATTATATATAGCTACGACATGTGTATTTTGGCTTCTCCGTCCAGATTACTTTTAAACTGTCTTTATTTCTTTTTTCGCTATAGTTATTATTTCCTGAAACAAATGAGCTCTCTCTCATTTCATAGTTTGCTGGATACACATTATTTTTGATGAAAAGCCCATCTTTTTTCTATTGGCAACCATCAAAAAGTAGTGTATTATATTTGTCTTTGAAAGAATCTGGCACAAATGTATTTATGCTTATTGCGTATTTATATAATATCTGTGAATACAAAATTATAAAAAATACTACAAGCAAATCTTTTTTATATTGAACATATCTGCCCTAATAGAATTCAGCTTCACGTTTTTTTGCGCATAGCTGACACAGAAAACTTAGTGTCAAAACACTCTGTACTCTAATTTCTTCCCGAATTTATAACATCGTTCGTTTGCCCAGTGACCAAAGCGGAGAAATAAAAATAATTTAAATATATAATATTGAATATAATCATTCCCCCGAGTGGGAATCGAAGCCACAACCAATTGCGTTTACAGTCAGATGCTAATCCACTGCGCTATAGTGGTGTCTTAAAATATAATTATTTTCAAAATCAATTATCGATACTATGACTACATTTTTATAGTGACTCTATTCTGTTTTTTATTTCAAAGGTAATTGAAAAATATGCTAACGTAAAAATATTTACATAAAGCCAGAAATTTAACGATAATCTTCGATTAGAGGATTGTTGGTTAAGAATTTCAACCTATTATGAAGACAGAAGTCATACTACAATTCTAAATATTCACAGAATAATATTTCTATAATTGAAATAGCTCAGTGGTATGATAACAAGAGTAAACTAAATCTACTTTACAAAATTGTGCTTAGAAAATGAGTTTAACTTAAAGCGGTAAATGCCACGATTAACATAATCTACTTTGCTTGACGAAAATTTGAATAATATAATAAACGGTTTAATTCGTAGTGATGTTGCTGCCTTTAATTGTATGTGACGGTAATATATAGTCAATATCAATGTTATACCATATATCGAAAGAAATTTTGATGGTAGTCAAATTAATTCACAGTTATAAATATTATAAGCGAATTTATTTTGTCCATAATATTATAGCGAATTCGTGTATAGATTCATATTGATAAAGATTTATTCACCTGTACAAAAAAAAACCTCTTGACTATTCAACAAAGACTTACAAATACTAGAAAATTAAAAACGGATTTAGCTTATTAGTAATGTTTTTTGTTGAAATGTGACGAAAATGCATATAAAAATACAGTACATTAATCTACGGTATAATAGGTAATCATTTATAATAGATATATCACCCGTGGATTGCCTAAAATAACAGTAGGATGGTTTTTACTGTATCCTCAATCTCACTGCCAACACATGAAAGTTTTAATCAGCACTTAGTGGCACCCTGCTGAGGTCACGGAAAAATTGGACGCGGGTTGCTATTCTGGAAACACTCCACATTGATATATTACACGACATTTTATATGATATACGGAATTAATAAGCTTTTAGATTTTTTCAGCAATAAATAAAAAGAAAAGTCGGATTTGTTTCAAAACAAAATAAATTATATTAGTAGAACCGTTGACGGGTAGAATACTCATTGCCTTAGTAACGTAGGACATTATATTTAAAAGTGTATGTCTGAGACATGGTAGTGTGTTTATTTCATAAATTTAATATATTTCTAATGCATTATTCGCTTTCTCTGTAGTATATTTCATACATCCGCCATCGGCATTATATCCGTAAAAACGCCTCAAGTTATTTCACGTATTATATAATATAATTCAATAAAAGTGTAGAAAGATATAAATTTAATCTTATTTTTCATTTCTATTATTATTCCGTAATTTTGTATGAAATATTTTATATTTAGTATGTAGGTATTTAGAGCAAATATAATATTTGAAATCACATTAGGCCTTGTTAATTTTTTATTGATATATATTTTTATAAACATTCAACAATCTTGTAATCGTTTCAAAAATGTAGCCCCAAACAAGCAACGATAGTGAAGTGGCCAACTGGCAAGCAAGCAGTCCGCGTGGGCCAAACAGATTCACCCATATCAATGAACTGATTTAATTATACCCATTCATAATTGAGGAGCTTTCATTTAAAAGCCTTAACATTTAATTAATTAATAATTGCGGCACTGACGAGATAATCTTAGGTGGTAATACTAGATACATCGGTGTTCATTATTTAAAAAAAATATATAAGGTTTTTGATATATAGTATTATATGGTAATAAATGTAGAATAAACTTTAAAATGTGAAATACTAAGTGTATTAATGTACAATTGTATCGATTAACAATATCAAAAAAAATTCTTGCTTGCATTTTTATTCTCTAATAATTTTGTTTACACATTGCAAGACTCATATACAAGTATTCTTCATAGATTGTAATAACGACGACCTAACTATAAATTATTTGAGCGGGTACCCGAATATGGACCATTAAACCGACCTCCGTTCTAAACGTCCTAATCCAGATGGTACTGAAGAGCCTACTCATTAATTTGTCACAATAAGTACAAGAAGACTAGTTCATTGAGTTAAATTAGGTTTATGGATAAAATAATTACGAATACAGATTACTACGACACGAACAAGAATGTTAATAACAAAAATGAAAGCCATTTTAAAATCATAAGCCTAAAAACACTTGATTATAATAAAAGCAATAGCAATCAAGTTGAAACGGCTCTATTAGTTACGACCAGGGCTGAATGCATTTCAATTATTGGCCATATGTGCCAGTAAATATCTACCGATAATAAGCCATTATTAATTGTTGTTCACTCGATGAACTCTTTAATTGGTAATATCAATTGCAATGTAACGTATACAGTTACTATTAAAATAACGTCAACGTAATAAGCAGAAAGTTGCATTTTAAAGCAAAATAGTTCTAGAAATAGCATTTCAAAGCAAAAAACTTCACACTATTCCCATTGAAAAAAAGAAAATTCAGGAAATTCTCGTACAAAATAAGGCGGGCAGCTTAATACTTACACGTCCTCAAGACCGTAAAAGGCCCGTTTACATTTTTCATCGTGCTAATTTTATTTGACTCGCCCTGAATATATTATGCCCTATTATAACGCGGCCCCTCCACGAGCGTTTAAAGCTAACAATGAATTTTTTTTCCTGTTTAAATTGTTAACATAAAATTTTGGTAAAATGTACAAAATCTGATATTATAGCCGTTTATTGCTCATTAGAGCCTCCATTGTTTCATTATAAATTTTAAAGTAGGTATACTTTTTTATTTCAGTAGAATTTAATTTTACTTTTATTGTTTTTTAAATTATATTTGACCAATAAATGTTTCTTGTTCATTCTTATTCATTTCATTCAAAATATTTTGACAATATTTGAACTTCATTCAAAATAGTAAAAGAATAATATAAAGAATCCACCAACCTATTCTAAATCTAATCAAACAAACTAAATCTATTACAAATCAAAACACTTAAATTGCGGAGGTTAAAAAAATGTCAAATGGAAAACTATTTTATGATGAACGACCTAAATATAGACTCACCGGCACCACATTTGTCGTTTAAAAAGATTCGTTAAATTAATCAAAGTAGCTACCTGAAGTTTACTTTCGTAAAGTTTGTACCTCTACCAAGACTTTAACTTTTGCCGTGTAAATACAGGAATTCATGTTTCAAGATTCAATTTTATAATTTCTTCATAACTTACATTTCTTCCTCATTTACATCATGGGGAATTGAGTCAAAAAACTTCTTGCAATTTATTGCATAATTCTACCTGAAACAAGAAAAAAATGTGTTAGTGCTAGTTCATTGTTGTATAAAGAAAAAAAGAAGACATAAAATATATATATATTATTTTCATTTTTCCGCTCTAGTAAGAAATACACAAAGCAACGTGGAGTTCCGCCACTCAAGACGGAATATCTATATATTTCAGGTAAAAAGTGGAACACGGAGTGTCTTAATATTTATCTGATTGTAAGAATTAGTTATAGGTTCAAAAGCTACGCGGCGAATATATCTTGTTCAACTTCATCACACAAAGCGCAGCCTTAGATTATCTTAGCTCGTAATTTCCCTAAGTGGACCAAAAGCTGAAAATTGATGAGAACTAAATCTTCTCTGTCTATTCCACATTATTAAATAGGTATAAAAATAAAAAAATAAAAATGTGGAATAATAAAAATATAAATATTTTTTTATATCACAAAAATAGTACATCAATCATGCGTTATAATAGTTAAATAATATTTTTCTTCTTAAATTTACAAACTACTATTCTGTACAATTTTACTTAAAAAGATTTGTGTAAAAATCAAAAGCTGTAAAACAAATAATCTGAAATATTTATCACGAAGTGTATAAATCGTAACTTAACTCGTAATCAACAGTCACCGTCACACTTCAGACAGAAAAAGGCAGTTGAATTTCAAAGGCATTCGGCCGAAACAATCCAATAATAGCGCGATTCGATTGTTCCGAGTATAACCGACCCGGTTAGTCTACCTGTTTAATGCAAGCATCGTGTCATTTGTTTTAAATAACCTACCACTTTTGACCTACTATACTCTGACAGTTCCGGAATAAGCCATCGGGCTGGTGATATTTTGAGCAGAATATATTAATTCTTTATAGACGTAGAGTGCAGTATTAATTCGTTATATGAAACTCTATTTACAGAATTAACAGACACATGACACAAGTCAAAGCTTTTGTTAGTTTCAAGTTATATACTGTATTTTATTTATATAATGTCTGTTACAGTATATATAGGATGGACCAATGAGGATTTCATATTGGACGTGATCCTTAATTATTTTCATAATGTAAGACCAAAAATTTGCTCTCATTATAACAATGAGTATACTCGCTCGGCCATTGAAATGTATAAAATGTTTTCCACTACCTTTATAAAACTCTTTCAATCATTAATTGACTCATAGGCAACACTGTAACTACTGGATGTAGAAAACTGAAATTTGGCATGTAGGATCTGATATAGCGTAAGGAAGCACTAAGAAAGAATGCCTCAAAACTCCTACGGAAACGGAACACAGCATTTTAGAGCTCACGAAAACAAAGTTTAGACGACAATATAAAAATCTTAGCCCATTGGATTTAGAGATATCTACCTACATTTGCCAATTTGAGACTTCGTTGCTATTATGTATACGAAACTCTAAATAATATAAATAAGGAACATACGAGAAGTAATTAGTATTTGATAACTTTTTCTACGCGTAGTACGTTTTTTACAAATTATTTTTTAGAATTATGAAAATGCTAGATTTTTATCAATCATATTATGATCTATACAAGATAGAAAACACACCCAAGTTCTACAATAAATTATAAATTAGTAGTAAAAGTTATGAGTATTTCTAATCAAATCAGTATTCACAAATCAAAATAATTGGCCAACGCTATGTAGACAATAACTGTCGCATATCTAACTTCCGTTGCAAAGCAACCACACAATAGGCCCTAAATAACGTTCGGGTACTGCGAAATTCACTCAAATCTAGTTTAGACATTCAATTCCATAGAAGACGTCCAAAACTATGCAAACACTAAATATTCAATTTAAGGCTTCATTGGGTAATTCATATTTTTTTTAAAATAAATTAATACGCAATACAATGCAATAAGACAAGTGATAAACATACGTATAGGTGAATTTAAATTGAAATATATTATCAAATATATAATTATACATAAAACATATATACATACAACTTACAAAGTATTCTAACAAAATAAACCTTCACATAGGTAAGAATTGAACCCACAACCTCCGTTCTAGTATGCAGAGACTTTAATCACTATATATATATATAAAATAAATATAACCAACGCCTAGAGTATTTTATATTTCGACATAATATTTAGTTGCAAACAAGTACTCGAATGAACTTGAATCGAATGATCCGTACGTCAGTAGGTTAAATATGATACTAGGTTTAACTTGATATCTCAGTATTCGACCTGAATGCCACAACGCAAGAAGCAGAGAGCGTGCAGAGTGGCTGATGCAGACTACAACGATTGCCGGCTCAAATGCGGCATAAAGAGCGCGAGCTTAGGCACTATCGCCAAGTGCAGACGGCTTCACATTCACCATTCAAGTTTTTAAATGAGCCCTGCTTTTCTAAAAGAATTGGCCTCACATTGTTTCATTTAATACAACGTATTTAGCGGGGTTTTAATCTTTTGTATTGTTTATTTAGTATTCAAATGTAATAAAAAAATATATTTTTATATACTTAATAGTTAATTGAATTTTTTATTCGCATTTACTTTGTTTCCTTACAGAAAAGGTGTTTATATTAGTACTAGTTAGGCTTTAAGCTATAAAATAATTAAACTCACGAGTTGAACGGCTTAATTATTTCACACATAATGATATGCAAAACCAGTTACATTATATCAAAAATACGATACGTTATAATTTATGATTAACTTTACTATTAAATACTAAGTTTAACAAGTCCCGCATTAAGTGGACACCGTACAAGCGTTTCGCTTATCTATAAAATAGTTCTTCTAAATCAAAAATATGCGACTCCGTATATTTACTGATTACGGATATTATCGTAATTTTAAAAGGAATTTATTTATAATGAAATATCGAACGCCTCGAACGTGCTAGTTCTACCCATTTTTACCATTATTATGTGCATTAAGTGTCAAAACCGAAGTTTGTATCAACGGGAACGAAAACATTTTAAACGACAAATATTTTCAATATAAATGTCTTCTCGTATGAAAAATATGAAATGGAACTCTCAACCTATACGTACCATAGATCAACATATGTAGATATATAATTTATTTTTTATAATATACCTAATTTAAAATAATGTAAATTATTAGTTTATTTAATATTTTGAAACTGATAAAAATATAGTCAATATTTGTATTTTTTGCAAAATATAATGCTGGCTGAATGAGTTACTGGTAATATATAGATACTGAAATTTATAAAAAGTAAAACAAACCGAAAGTGAGCTTGGCAGGGCGGACTGCGGAGTATGACAAAAGACGCTCGGAAATTTTGTGATAATAAATAATAATACAGTTTTAATAATTGAAAGTGAATATTTAATAAGTAAATTTAACATTTACGCTGGGCAATTAAAATATTATTGTTCTAGTTGTATACGTGGCTGGTAAGACATATATATATTATTAATATACGAAACACAAAATGAATATTAAATTATTAGTAATTACAGGCAGTAATAGTTTAGAATATATATTTTGTTATTCCCACACTAGTGCAGCGGGATTTGAACCCGCGCCTCTTGAAAACCGAAATAGTTTAATAGTAGAAATAGTTTAGAACGTTTTTCATATGAGATGTATAAAATTTACAATACAAATAAATTAAAACGACTGCCGCCATCTTTTATTGGTATTATATGAACATTTTAGTGTACATTTTTCTCGATATTATAAAATTTATCAAATATTGGTATATTAAGAGTCTTACTACAACTAATAAGGTGATATATCTTATTTTAATGGCCTAAGTATGTATAGGGCGGAGTTCGGTGTGCCTACAGGCGATTACGTTTGTTGTATTTTTTCTGATACTTATAAATTCAATCATTCATAAAAATATATTCTTAACACTGTTACCTCTTAATCTCTAACATATCATCATCAGGTTTCTTACGAATACAATAATGAAGGATCTTAACCACGTTTCAGATCATGGCCTAAGGCATGATTTAAATTTTAATATGTTATAATATAAACGCAGATAGCAGTTACAGTATCGTATTTAAAAAATTGTACAGAAATTTTGAAACTGCGTCACATGTAGCCAGTTATTTACATTTTTCCGCTTACACACTTATTTATAATAAAATGTGTGTATGTAAGAATTTATCTTCGAATGCAACTTTTCCTACAAAGGAATAATGCGATATCGTTTAAGCGATTAAGTCATTTTTATTGGTGTATAACGTTCTTAAATACTTCTTGTAAGTAGATATAAGTACTCTTAAGCGAACGTCGCCCACGTTTTGTTTAATCTGACTATATGATAATTTAACTTCATTAAAGTAAATTTGTGATCCTCCTTAAGGATACTCAAAATATTTTTAGTCCTAAGTATATTATAACATGTAATAACTTATTACCGCAAAAAAAAATTATTAAATATATTATTATGTGTTTGATTATCCCTACGGCGAATATGTATATATAAAACGAGTTGCAACATAGTGTGCGTGGACTTGACCGTTTAAAAATGAAATTAACATATTTTCCCATTCCCGTTGAATGTTTGGGAATATAAATTTCAGCTGTGTGTTGTCAATTAGCCAATCAGTAAGCAACTAAAGAGATTTATTTATTTGCATATGCCCTGTCTGGTTACAAAAATTATAAAATGTGAAGAACGGAGAGTCTTACTACTACACCCAGAATTTATGCATGTAACTGTAAAGATATCTAGTATATGAGTATGTATGAATAAAAGTGCATGCTACATGATTTTAAAATTAAATTTCAATAATCACATGTTCAAGCAAACCTGCAAACTGAGCCTGCTATTTGTCTTTGTCTGTGGTTAAACCCATTTTGATGTTACAATAAATAAATTTTAATTACGTAACGACTTTTTGTATATGTATTTATGTTAACTATTAATTAACGAACGATTTCTCACTGGTGCATTTAAAGTATTAATATGTATAAAAATAAGATATATGTAATTGATATATCTTATTTTTTTACAGCTATACGTAATTCGAGGTATTCTGAGAGAGCCTTATTTCACAACACTCCGTTCTCTACTGTTCGCTTGAAATCAAGCGATTGTATCGTGAGTTGTGGAACTGAACTACGCCCTTTGTTTTATCAGAACGGAGAATTGGTAATAATTTAAATATAATCATTCCTCGAATGGGGGTCGAACCCATAACCATCGTGTACGTGGAATCAGACACCGTTCCACTACACCACAATGGCCTCGACCACGACATATTTAACGCTTTTACGCTTTAAATAATAAGCTATAAATAGCTTATTATATCAGAGTAGGCATATTAATTTTGCTCGTTAGAAATAATGAATTCACAACGGTTGAGAGGAATTTGATAATAAGTGTATAATTCGTTTCTGCATAATTTTTTAATCATGTATATTTTTATATAAGGTAAAGAATAATATATTTTTATATAAGATATTTTATGTTAAATGTCATTAGTTACTGATGAATGATATAATTCCGTACCAAATACGGTTGCATTAGTTAAATTAATTAAATCATCTTAGAGCCGGTTCATCGTTAACTGACGATAGTGTAAGATGTCAATAATGAGTTGTATTGCTTGTTTGCTCTTAATTTATACTATAATTTCGAAATAAGTATTTTTACATACATTTCTTAACAAGATCAATATTGTTAATCGAAATGGTAAAATAAAATATTATAAAAAATAATCTTACTTAGGGAAAACGTAAAGACAATAGTTCCTTTGTTTATATAATAATTAGTAAATAAATAAAAATATGCGAAAAAACTGTCGAGCATGTGTAGTATACAAAAAATGCACTCATTTTCATGTGATATTTTTAGTTCTGTAAGTCTGAAAGTCTGTAAGTATGAAATGTTTTAGACATAATATTACATAAAGTATTTTAAGTTGATACTCAGCTGATAACAGAAATTTAAAAGGCTCTCGTTGTAAGAGAGTAATATGCGTTGAAATACAATGTAATTTATTACCACACTGCTATTTATATTCATTTTGTTGATACTTGTCATCGGAAATAAATAATCCCATATTTTTCGTATATTTGACAATTGAATCTTAAAAGAATATATCAAATTAGTAACGGTAACTAAATTGTTCGTTAGCAACACTAATTGTCGTTTAATGCTACAACAATATTAGTTTAAGTCATTTTCTTCTTAACGCGCTACAGCTGTCTTAACCTGAACACGTGGATCCTTCTAATGACTGCACATGTCAAACTAAAGTGACAGCCTATCTTCATAGTATAATTAAAACATCTGTTTAAAAGTTATAATAATAAGTAAATGAACATAAAAGATAACATCTTGAATATCACTTATACATTATATTTCACTTTTAACCGTTAGTCATGTAATTTATTAAGAAAGATTTATTAGATAGACAATTAAGAATGATATAAATTAAGATCAATATGAATTTTCGCATTTAAATACTGATTCTTTTTTATAACATTTCTATGTACCTAATATTAAAATTTGAAATAGAACAATTGTGTTCGTTGGGAGTCAACATTTCATCGGTCAAGATCTTTTAAAGTTATCTATTTAAACATAAAATTACGAATAAGCTTACTTCGTTTATTCATAAAGACCAATGAACTAGGATGTTATGTAAAAATATTAAAATGACACTATCACATATACATCAATATGTAGTTATATACATGTATGTATTTTATTATTATAGCATCATTGATCTCATTCTCAATCATTTAAAAAAGAACTCGAACAATTATTAAAAAAATATATTTTTGTTATTTAATTTGGTATTATATTTAATTCAATTAATAAAAAGGGAATGAATATAGTTGTACTGATTTTTTTACATTTTTACGAATTGAATATTTTCGAATCATACACAAATCATTAAAAGATTAAGAAGTAATTGTTTCCATTATCTACATAAGTAAATGTTATAACAATAGGTATTCACTTACAGTACAGCCGGACCTACTAGCCTATTTTCTACTATAATATCTGTCAGACTGACTACCAGACAATACATAGCTCCTTTCTATTGAATACTCCAGCTAGCTTCATAGATATTTTCAAGAAAATGTAAGATTATTTTCTCCCCGGGGATTCCACTTAAACTATCTTAGAAACAAACTTTGCATAATTTTCTGAGCGAGCCTAAGACTCAAAACGAGGAGAAAATATACAGCACTTGTATCTCAACGCGGGCATCTCATTTAAAACACGGTAGCTTACGTTTTAAAAGATGTTTTATAAACAACGTATGATATGTTTACAAAATGTCTTAGGCCGTCATCAAATGTGAAACCATATAATAACCGGCTGAAAGTAACGTTTCATGAGTTGAGAGCTGTTAAATAATAAATATACAAATCCAGTAGAGAAATTCACATTTACTAAATGTTCTTATGGATAATATTATACGAATGAAAACTAATATTAGATAACGTTATGGGCTCTATGCATGTGTTGTATTGTTACAGTAATACTTGGATTATATTTTCGTTCTTCTTTGAATTTGATTGAAAATTTATTGCTAGTTGGACATTGCAGGAAATGCCTAAAGTTAGTCATTATTTATAGGACGAAGTGTTCTATAAAGCTCTTTTGGAGTTAGATAGTCGAAAGTTGTCCACGTCTATATTTCGAAGAACACGTTAGATTGCCGATCCAGACAACAGAAATATTCAATCTTTGTACATTTTCCGAGCATGAAATGAAAATGTTTTTGGTACAATATTCATTTTCAACAAAATCTTTATTTTTAAAACACTTCACTAAGGATGCATAATATATATATATGTATTTTTGCCTAGAATGAGATCTGACATCTGAGCGCGAGAATAGTTCGGTGGCTGCCTGTTAACTTGTCATTTATCACCTCATTACCATATTCAGTATCTAAGTGCACTGTAAGACGTTGTAACGTTGCTTTTAAACTTAAATGGAGTAGCAACGAATCTATTTTGAATGCTTTTAAGAAAGAAGACTATAAAGTTATCTGTTTCTACCTAAGAAATGCCTACTCTGCATTATTCATCATCATCAACTCTTCTCCGTACACTGCTGAATACATAAGCCTCTCTCCATATACTTATGTATCATATAACGTTTTAGATATAAGAGCTTAAAACTAATTCGTAAAGAATTGCTGGTGGCAAATGTGTTTTCAGAATTGGCAGAATATAAATTATTTTTTACTTAATTGTTGTGACACTAGATTTAAATATTACGTATGATCACTAAAAAAGTCGTAAAATAACTTGTTACCACTGAAGGCTTACGTTATCGTAATAACTACAAAACAAACTAAAATGATAAGGAGTCTACAAATTATGCGTGTGTGATATCATCGCATTGTACATGCTTAAAAAGGTTTGTGTGCGTGAGCTACGAAATAAAGTATTAAAGAGGTCAACGTTCCTTGATGATAATACGGGCGGGTACATATCTATGACAGTGATCGATTGTTCAGATCTTAGCTTATGCAAACATTTTCGATGGAAGTGAAGTCAGAAAATCTGTGGAGAAGTGATTTACTTGTATAAGACGGATAGCAACGATAAACTAACAGCATATTCTCATCATCCATAACGTAACAGGTGAACGAATTTTTCATGGATAAGATATAGATAATATATTAGGGTTTGAACTAAAAAAAAGGGCGCCTTGGCGTAATTTTGTTTGTGTAGATCGATACTATATTTATTGCGGATTCGCTGAGCAAACTTATAGGATAATATAGTAATACAATATTGATGTTTCTCTTTTTAAAGTATTAAAATGAACCTGAAGTAGAGAAATAAATTGACGCACACGTCTAGTCTTTAGTAGATCTAACGGTATATTAGGAACCTCGACGTTGACGCTAAGTGCTATATGAAGCAAAATAAGGAAGTAGCTCAAAATGAGAGGAACTAGGCAATAAAGGTGTATAAACTTGTTGTAACGTTCATTTCACGCGACTTCTGCCTGAAGTAAAAGAGATTTCTTTCTTTCTGCTTATTTACTAATACACCGTTTTGGGTGACGCACTTTGTTAAGCCAAATAATAAAAACAAACTAATTTCTTTTATAATATACGTTAAGTTTCTCTCCAATGAAATACAAGGCAAAGTGTCCCATCATCATACGAGTATAGCGAGGAAGGAGAAAGTCGTAAATATCCGATTTTAGGGCAAATCGAAAAGATATTAAATATACGTTATTCTCGTCACAAATCTTTTATAGTAGCACATCATATCGATACACCTTAAAGCTAAACTCAATAACAAAATCGATTTGCCCGCAAGATAGTTAACAACCGCAACATATTGATGCGAGCGTGGGAATGTGATAAAGGGCGATTATAAGCCTCACAAAATACAGTGTAACTGCGAAGGCCTTGTCATCTTTTATATTTTATAATTTACCACCATATTCAAATACAATGTCACGAAATATCCCCAGTAACGAAACATTTAATGTTGTCGGTAAATTACTGCCTTTTGTACTATTTATCGGCCTGCACTTAACATTTAATTAACGTTCAAGAGATCATAATATTTTCTTTGACTTTATAAACCATTTCATATAGTATGTATAAAATTTACATTAAGTTAATGGAAAAATTTTGAGGAGAATAAATACTCTTTTCAAAAGAACTCTTCTAATACCTGATTGATGATCATATCCATATTCTGGTCTCGGTAACTTGGTTCTATTTGTAGCCATTGAGCCATACGCAATTTAAAATGTGTTATTAAACCCAAAGAGAAAAATCTATATATGATTAGTTAAAACAACATTACTTTTTATTAATAATATTTTCATAAAACACAGTACCCGTGACTTAGTTGGTAAGCGACTGTATACGAGTATACGACGGTCGAAAGTTCGATTCCCTCTCGACTATTGAATTATATTTGAGTTACATATTTTCATTATTTCATTCTCACAAGAAAAAATTGGACAAAACCTCTTAAGCTTCTTTTTCTCTTCTTAACGTACTTTCTAACCGTAAAATTCGGAAACGCACGTATACCACTTAAAACAGCATATAGAAATAACTTCACATAAATTACTTTCAATTCAATTAATTACATAATACTATAAATTTAATTATAAAATTGTTTATTGTAACAATATGTAGCAATTTAACAATATTATTATGTGTAAGTTATGAAGACGATAGGATAGAGCATGACTGTCACGACCGAGCATTATGTAAACAATACTCAACGCTGCGAATATTAAGAAACATATTTGTTTATAATTCTCGTTTAATAATTGTACGTTGTATATATAGTCTGTGCTTAATTTGCATGCATGCATTTGCATGGTATGCACAGACTGACAGCAATTTTACTCATATAATAACTTTCTCAATAAGTCTAGATCTTCGGTAATTGAAGAAGGGAACGATATTCTAGAAATAAATACGAGTATTTTTATTATATATTTCTATCACATTGCAATCCTCTGATAGTAATGTTTTAAGTATGGTTTATTAACCATAGATGGACCATGGACAAGGATGGTAGAGATTTTCTTTCGCATATAGAATAAGTATACGAATAGGACCATTGACAAAATGAGCATATATGCTATGCTAATTAATTTTTTTTGTGTAGCAAAATAACGTAATTATAAGCTATAATTTCTTTCTCGAACATATCAATGGGAAACCTATTGTTTACAACCCTAACCCTAACAAAGTTTTAGAATATAAACTTTGTAATTAAGGTAAGAAAAGGCTGATTTTGATCTCGTGTACAGTGGGGACACAAAATAGAAACCACGCAGTATGTTATACAAACATATTGTTTCGAGGATTGCCTGTTGAAACCGAAGTCCTGAACAAACACTCGAAAACAGAGTATTACAATTATTATCTCCACGCGTAGGGAACCTAAGCCTTTGGTAAGACCTCTTTAAATTGTGACAATGGTTTCAATGTATTTTCTTTAGTGTTAAATACATATGTTTTTGACTTAATATTGTTTGAGGCATCTACTCGTATGTAAAAGTTGATGTTTCAATGTCTTGAGAAATAATTCTAAATACTTAAAATTTAATAAAAAGCTTTTTATGGTGGTCTCGAAGTAGATATTTATTTCACAATTGTTATTACATAGATTAATTTATTTTTATTTTTAAATAGTATTAGGACCTGGGAAAGGGATAAAATTTATAAACATAACATACATTACAAAACGAAAAAAATATTAGATAGTTTTTATCTTGAGTTTTAATACTTTACGGATGTATAGTAGGTGTAGAGAGATAAGATCTCCACTTTGTTTCACCTTCAGTGTATAAAGTGTGGAAGTCTCGAACTCGGGAACGTGAATCGAAGTTTAGTTTTAGGTCTTTCAATATACTTTTTAAATCATGCCACTTAAGATTGTAAGCTTTTACTGAGTTTGAAGTTTTAAATTTAATGGCGTAAAATTGAGTGAAGTAAATATATTTATTCGTGCCAATTTTTTTTTATTTTTAATCTCAACAACGGGGCCATTTTTAATATTAGCAAAGGGATTTATACGTTACAAATAGTTTCCGTTTATATGAAACTATGGCACATAGAAGGTACTTACTTAAGTAGAGTAGAAATAGCACCATACGCGATATATATAATACAGATAAACAATAATTTAGGCTTCAAATACGCTGACGAAATTGGAATATGTGTATCTGACTTTCGTAAATGGTCACAAATTCAAATTCGCTAGAATGAAATATAGCGGTTTCGCATTTTTGTCTGTCTGTGACGTCATCACGGCCAAACCGCTGAACCGATTGTGACGAAATTTTATATAGAGATACTTGTGGGTTTTGGGATTTACATAGGCTTTATTATTCCATTTTCTTTTTGGTTTTTTTCAGGGATATCATCGATTTAGGAAAAGGTCGCCGGGCTTCCTGGACGCATACATGGCGTGCGCTGGCTCCACCTCGTTATAGATAAAAACAATATTCTACAAAAACATTGTCCTGTAACAAATCTAAAAAAATGTCTTTTAATATTGAACCACACTAACCAATTTAATAGATTTAATTTAAATTTATCAGGTTATTGTTAATGTTTTTTTTCCAAATGACTATTAATTATACTTATCAAAATAAATATAATAGTCACCTTTGGCATTTCGTCTAGATTGAAATTGTACTTTACAGTCAGCATCATCATTATAATTAATAATTTAAGGGGAAAGATTTAAAATTACCCGCAAATAGAGCATAGAATGGCAAGCGGGGAAGCGGCTGTTTGCGGAGGTGGGGTCGGACTCGGGGCGGTTACAAATGTTTATGTGGTTATTTGGTATTTGTTATTAATTCATATTTTTGCTTGGTTCTCTTCGCGCATTTGGGTAGCTTAGTTAGATTTTTTTGTTGATAGTATAGCTGGTTTTGTTTAGTTTTTTTCAGTGTTTACTATTTTTACAATATAATATCCTAGAAAAAAATAATTCTCTTCGAAAAAGACATATTTAGAAAACGTATAAAAATTTGAACGCAGCGGGATTTGAACCCGCGCCTCTTGAAAACCGTTCAAGCGCTCTGACCGCTCTGGACGCATGGCTTAGCGGACGCACTCTATTTATTTTTCTTTTAAGGTTAATTATAATTATTTAGGTTTATATTTTCATGCTATTCCGATAGAAAGTTGGTAATCATTTCATAGTTTTATTTTTCAAAGAAGAACTTAATAAAAGTTTAAAAAATAAAGTATTGAATAGGTATTTCTTTTGTTAATTTGATTAATTTTTCGATTCATTATAATATTTGAATGCAAACTTATTTCTTTTGGTACATAATTTTTTGTCATTTTTTATTATTTAGGTAAGTATTAAATTGTGTTCTATTAAATCATTAGAAATATTTGCTTCATTTTTGAAGTTATACCAACTTAATATTATTGAGTTATTCTTTTACTAGCGTGATTTTTTATTAAGTGTTACAAAACGTCCGGTAAAGGTAAGTCTAATTTATAGCGTTATTCAAAAAGAGTTTAAAATATGAAAGTACCAAGAATCCGTTGAGGAGTCTCAAGAACGACAAACTCAAGATGCACAGCGTCACGCATCTCATAGAAGTTCAGAGACATTACAGTAGTCACAGATACGTCAAAGCATAAATGTTTGTCATGCATTAGTGAGAGCCGGTGAAACTTCGGTACAAACACAGACACGTCAAAATTTAGATTCTGACTGTCATAGGTTAACAAGACCTTTTTTTTGTGACGCTGGGAAATTTATTTTATGCAGACTGCCCGAGCGCAAGGCATACCCTTGCGGGGACGGACGGTACTGTGGCACTCACCAGTAACTAAACCCGGTACTACCCAGCCCTGAACCCAAACAGTCTGTGAAAGACCCAGACCTACCTCCTCTAGGTGCTTATTAAGACGGGCAGCGACAATCTATTAAAAATATGCCTGTCTCATTCAGCAGCCTACCTACCTAACCTACCGCTTGTATGCGAAAGAAGTGTCCAGAGAACGACCCTCCTTGCGCAGTAGGGAGAATACTCCTCCTTTCCAAATCTTCGGGAACTTTCCAGCTGATAGACACTGGTCAAAAAGTTCCCGAAAATTGTCGCCAAATATTCCAGGCGACACTTAAAATACCCTACGATTTCATCTGGTCCCGAAGCCGTCTTTTTAGCCCTTGGGTTTAGCCCCATTACTCGACGCTAATATCGACGACAAAAAATCCATCAATGGAGGTTAGTAAGACCTACTGTTAAATTAGAGCAGTCACAAACACGACAAAATTTCATCTCTCTCTTTCTCATCTCAACATCTCTTCGATTAAACCGTTTGTACAATATTAAGCCCGCGCCAGCTAAACTATTGTTTCTGTGTGTGTGAAAAACGATTACCGGTAGTAGTAAATATAACGAAATATTATACTATATTTAGAAAATATAGTCGATTAACTTATTAAATGTACATCCAGTAAATATCTTATACAGTATAAAATTAAGTGTAATTGAATCAGCTAACATTTCGTAACTCAGCGGACGAAGTTACTGTAAAAGCTATACTTATATCCATACTAATATATAGTGAGTCTTAAGGGTGAGTGAGATGAACATGGCTACTTTTTTCTCCCATTTTCATAGTATAGTAGCCGCAAATACAAAACAACTATAGTTCACTCGGGCGAAGCCGCAATCGGGTCGCTAGTTCTAAAATATAACAATAAAATAGTATAGCTCTATAGTAAAAAAGTAGTGTGTCTGTACATTAAATATATTTACGAATAAAACAAAAACGAGTATGTGTTTTTCGCTCTTTACAGAAAGTTCAACTCTAGATTCGGGCTTTTAACAAGCCAACTTTAATTGAACGGTAAATAAAGAATATTCTGAATTATCTCTACCTTTCCAACAGAATACAAGATATGCGTGACGGAAAAATAATAAGACATAACGTCAAAACATATAGTAATATAAATTACATAAACTTGATACTTATGTTCTTTTTTTAGCCAATTTAACGCTTGTCTTTAACTCAACGCTTTGTTTATAGTTTATAAGTTCATTATTTATTTATTAGAACACCTTACGTCATAGCAAGTATGGACCGGTTATGAAGGTAGCCGTGAGTATTACAACTCACAAATTGTTTATTTGTAAATTATATTTCACCTTAGAGAATATAATGTCAAGACGCATCGTTTACGTATCATTGTTTTAAATTTCCGAAATTTCAGACATAATGTATTGAGGAATAATAACGAACGCGCGTTTTGTCTGCCAGCGGAGAAATTTAAATAATTCAAATATAATAATTTCGCCCAATGGGAATCGAACCCACAATCAACCGCGCCTACAGTCAGACGCTGTCCCACATCTAAATTTCATTGGTTGATAATCATTTCTAGTCCGTGCATATTGCAAATTGAAAGTTTGACAACGTTAACTTTATTTCACTTTAGCTAATAGAATTACTTATTAAATAAAATCTCAAATGTTTCTCTTTTCGATCAATCGAGTTACAGGCGCGATAAGGTTAAGCCTATTTCTAGTGGTAATATTATGTACATCAACGAGTTTGGTAAAATCTTAATATTTTTCGTTACATTTTCAAATATGTATTGAGACGAATTTATTTCCCAAAATTTTTTCCTTAAGGAGTTTTTCGGCCTGTCTTATAGATTGCACGAATAGCTCGCATCTGCAAGACAAAAAAGAATATTTATTGCGGCTGCATTGTCCCAAAGTATAATGCCATAGGACATAATACTGTGATAGTAGCTAAAGTAAACGTCAAGCCGTTTCCACGTCAGTTAATAATCTAATTTATTTAACCGCGAAGGCTGCTGTATAAGTCTATCCATCAGTATGGTGGTACCGAGTACCGGTACTGTTGATTTTACCGAAATACCGTAAAATCAACAGGATCCACGACTACGCCGTTCAAGAATATATCGGATTTAACAATTTTCGTATTTGGTGATCTGAAAACTATACATTTACTTTTTTACTATTTAATAGTAGATTATTAACACAAAGCAATGAACTGTTTTCGAGAGAGCATTGTTACATCGTCATATACGTTATGTATATGTCTTTTCATTTTAAAAATCAATGAAGTATCGTCAGCAAACAATACTTTGTTATGGCTCCTTCCGACAAGGTATGGTAAATCATGTATATATCTTAAAAAGAGAAAAGGATCCCTGTGGGACCCAGAAGATTATTATGTTAACTTTCTATTTGTAATCCATTTGAAATAAAATAAAACCTTAATGCTAAGGGAAGTTTACAAACATTCCAAATAGTCAAAACTGCATTTAAATAGGTTTGCCGTTTCTGAATACATATTAAAATCATCTAAAAATATTTGAAAACCATTATTTTGTGTTTTATTACATAGATAAATGCCCTGAATAATGTTTTTTCTCATATACCTTTGGTGTACAGACAGCGATCAGTTATATTTTTTATTATATGTCGGTAATAATCGGGTTATTTTACTAACAAATTATCATACGTTCCTGTCATTTTAGTTACAGGCCTACTAAACATGTTATAATATAGGTTACTTTTACTAACAACAGTTATAGTCGTGACAATGCGTTTAGCACTAACGCTAGGCAAGTATACTGAGGTTTAAAATTTGTAAAAAAGAAAGCGAGGACACTGCAAAGTTTAATACACGGTATTTACTTTGACGGTCACAGCTCTAGTCGTGCCTCTCTAATCATCGAGAATCTAACATCTGATACTTTACTGAACTTCGAAAGTAACGGAAACAAATAAACTGTTGCTAACTAAAGTATATCTATATAGATTGCAAGCGATTGCCACCCTTGAGTAGCAATAACAAAGCTCCATTTGGTGCAAAAAATCTCAATAAGCAAACAGGTCTTGCAATGCACATTGCATTATATTGCAGCCACAACGGATCGGTCGCCGACATTTGACACGTTACATCGACAGTAATATGTGTAGCCAAGGCAGCATACGACAAATAAGTATTATTATTATTTATACTATACATATTTATTAAGAAGTTAAAGTAACCTTTGTATAATTTAATTTATAGGTACTATATAATTAAATTAGTTAATATAATGAATAAAAGTGTGTAATTATTTCATTTAACTTACGTTTCTAATTTGTTTATAGCGCTGACATTTCTCTGAGCGTCACACTTCACACCGTAGTTCTCAAAGTAACTTGCTTACGAATGTGAGATAGAACTTGCGCTAATGAGTATATATCCATTAAAGTTTCTATAAATTAAAATTGGTTTTAACACCCCCGTTTAACAATAGTAAATAAAGACAAGCGTTGAAACGTTTAAGTATTCGTATTATATATGATATTGTCATTTATCCACATAGTTTAACATTCATGCTACTTTTCTACTTAAATTTACATATGTTGTATAATTATAGGATAGGTGCCCAAGCAGACATTACAGTTAGTTATTTTCGTACCTAGCATTTGCGACGTACATTATTTTTGAGTAAATATTAACTTTAGATTATTATGCAGAAATAAAAATCAAAAAACTGAAGTGTTGCAATACAATCAAATTTACAGAAATTCTGTAACGCTATAAACCATCGATTTACTTGTCACGAGAGCTGCTATTGAATGTGAGATAGTGCGGGGTCGTTACGAGGCGAGAGGCGCAGGCAGGGCTGAAAAGCCGCGGGGTGTCAAAACTAGGGAGAATCAGCCACCGGAGATTGCGTCCCAGCCTCCTGCGCAAGCTGTCTAACTCAATAATCTGCGTGAAAATAACAAACAAAACTTGCTTCCGACTCTTTTTTATCTAAATATATATATATCTGTTTACTTGCTATGTTCGAATGCACAGATTTAGACGTAAGAAAATTAGTTTTCAGTAAAATTCTATTTAATTTAGCCCGTAAAAATAAACTTTGTTGGTTTGGTCGCATCACCAATCTGACTGTGACGAGGAACGTCCTGTTCAAACAAAAATATTTAAACTTAATTATCTCATGTGACCGTTTCGAGTGTCGTTCCAAAAAATAAATAGAAGTATAGTGGGCACGTCGCTTCACACTATTTTTTCTTGATGGCGAGATGTCAAAAACAAGCACGCATGAAACTAGACATCAATCAATGATTCTTTCGTTATTTTAAGACAGTTGCTAAGACAAGTCTTAGTAAATTTAGATATAACATATAATACACCGTGACGTCGCCGAAAAATTGTTTAAAAAAAAATACTAACACATTTTTTTATCAAAATAAAAATGTGTTAAATTATTTGAACACTTATTTGAAATGTATCAGATTTCCGAAATATCTTTTATGTTATTATAATTAGCTTATCTTGATCGGTACGCTATATATTTGTGTTAAATATTTTATTGAGGAAGCTGTCCCAGATTTGTCACTTGTTAATGCTATGCTAAATGTCGCTGCTATACAAACATAAGATTAGTGCTCGTCACTGCACTAAGGCATTCTAAATAATGTTAATTATAAAAAAAATTACAATGCAATAGATAATATTTTTTTGTATATAGTAGAATACCTTTAACGTTTAATAAAAATTAAATAAATTTATACAATTATTACAAATCCACAAGAATATGCGACATTCTTTAATCATCTTAATCACTCATCTGACGGAGTGATACTGACGCTCAATATTTATTACACATAATCCGCTATCTATGTTCTTTGTCTAACAATAAAGTTCATCATTATTGCTATCCTTTCTACAAAGATGGAACAATATCTTCTAAGGCCTGGATCTGCGCCAAAATTTGATTTTAATGACGGCTTATGCTCGCATATGTCAGCTTATCCCGTATCTTCTCTTTGCATTATTTCTATTGAATAGCTTTTATAGAGGACTGTGATGCAAAAAACACATGGCAACTACCAATTAGCATTCTGTATATATTTAGTTTTATAAGTTGTTCTTGGTTGGTATACACGTAACTAATATAAGTGCTATGTAGATGAACGTTAATAATATTTTTAACCCATGTTTACTACTTTAGAATACCTATCTACTGGTACTTACATCCAAAGTTTGATTTTTCATTTACAATTACGGAACTCTTAAGGTTAATAATTTTCATAAACTATTAAAATTTTAACAAATAAATACGATATTCATTCAATCTTTCTTTTCAAATATTTAAATTACGATAAATGAAATAAAATAATGTGCTTTCGCAACACTTCTATTTAAAATACTGTTCAATAGTTGGGCGTGTGTGACATGTATACAAATGACTATTTCATGTTGGGAAGTCAAGAAATTCAGCTGCAAGATAAAAGCTCTCGTAGCGCAGCTAAGTCAGAAAAGAATTCAGCAAATGTCATGATATTATTTCGAGCTCATAAAAAACATGCTTGTCTTTATTTTTGAATAAGCTCTAAATATCCTGAACTATAACTCACCGTGCTCAAATCGCCGGCGGAATATTTATAAATACGGTAGCGAACACCGTAATGCGGCTCGACAGACAGTTGCTAAATTTCAATGTGCTCTACTTCGAATTCTTGCTTCAGTTTCTAGCGTGACAGAGAATAAACTTGACGGTTTCTCATTAGACAAGTCAATTTCGAACGATGCAGCTAAATGTATAGCTCGAGAATTCTTATCTCTGATTATGTTAGTCACTCTCAGTCTTGAAAATATTATTATTAATTATAAACATTTTATTTACTACGTAATAGATAGAAGACATACCGTTCACATCCATATCTTGCAATTTTGGCACAAAAAACTGAATTATCATGTCGCGATAGCGAGCACCATTAACCGTTATTGTCTGACCAGCTGCATTTTCGAAGAAGACTGGCATGTGACAGCAAAGTCCTGGATGCCATTTACCCAATATGCTATTCCATATATAACCTTATACTGTATACTATATAAATCAATAAAAAAATTACAACTTTTAATTGTAAACCTGTGTTTTCTATACAAATTACTTCTTGCGTGAATTTTGGGCTTTACAAGATCGATAAGTATCTATAAATATTTATATTTTCAGCTATTATTTAAATCTTCCAGTGTACTGTACGTGATAGGAATAAATTATCGTAACATTCAGAACTAACAAAACCGAAAGAAGCACAATAAAATAGCTTGAAATAGTGAACTCATGTCGTATTTATTCTAAGAGCTTTGAAAATACCCTAAATCCGACATACATTGTAGACCATATTACTTTGAGCACTTGCATTTGTGCTCGCAATGGACTGTTCAGCCAAATTTTTAACTTATACGCATATGAAGCGAAGACAGTTTATGATCTCGTATCCTATTTTCTGAAAACGCCTTTGCGAATCCATATTGCCATCCATTTGGCTGCAAGAGCTGCTTCCGGATTATTCGATTCGTGATGACTCACGAGCGACCATTACAGAATTTGTAAGAATATGAAATGAAAATGCTTTAAAATCAGACAATTTATGGATTCAGCATTTGCTGTCTACGAAAATATTTTTATTGTCTCTTTAAAATAATGTAAGCATAAATAATACAAGGTCTCAGAGGGATACCGACCTATTTGCGTCTTCCTTTATGTGAAACAATTTTAAAACCGCCTTATAAGCCCTAAAATCTTTAGGGCGGTAATAAAGGCGGAAAAAATATTTATTGCGAGTAATATGTTCGTGAGAACATGTTCGCGAACGTAATTGCGTTTCTAAGCGCTGTGACATCGTTCCGCGTCTTTATAGGGCAATTACTGCCGTTATCTGGCATTGATGTTGCATCTAATTTATTCATGTTTCTTACATTTGAATAATTCATACCAGCTGCACTGACCCCTGTACCCATCGTTTCTTAGATTTTTCGCGTCTTACGAGTCGTTCCATTAACATAAAGCAACTATTATGTCTTGGCAAAGACGTAGACTTTGAAAGAATTGCAAACTAAACACATGAGTCTCCAAAAATTTAATAATTTAACTGGAATTGTCGAGAATTGAGAGCGACAGAGTCGAGAGTTGGATCGTTATAATGTTTTACTCAATATTTCGAATTTTTAATGAGATGAGGGAATTGATCCATTAATCTTGTCAATATTACTTTCTAAAGCAATCATGGTTTATTATTTTTTATTTATATATTTACCATTCATATGTTACGTTATTTTTAAATTTTCGTTTCATAAATTGGTAGAAAGCAAACACTTAACGAACAATCTTAAAATGAATAAGGCGTCAATTTATATTGTACATATCATATTTGCAGAAATATAAAAGTCCCACAACAGTACATTAAAAAAAAATTAAAAATATAAATATTTTTTTTAATAAGTACAAGTCATGACGTGATAGAAATATGTTAAGTATTATCATTTTTAACATTTATACCTCACTTGTATCTATTAAGCTAGAGTTCCGGACAACTAGTTTTTTTTTATGGCTTCAGATCACAAATTTAAATTCTGCATTACACCGAAATTAAAAATAATTCATATTCGAATAAATAATCGAATCGAGTATAAAGCTAACTAACTCTAAAGATATATAATCTTTGACTAACCTCACTTATTCATACGAGTATCTATAATGGTGTACTGTACAAAGTAGAGACGAGGGGTATTCATTTTAAATAAATTAATACCCCTAGTTGTTACCCCTGTGTGTAAATTAAAGAATAAATAACCCAAAAGCGATTACCTTTAAAAGGGTATGCGACATGAACGACGCAAGGTTAAGTTAAGTCTCAGTTCATAATACATGGATACCAAGAAACGTTTGTGTACAATGTATGCCATTTCATTTGTTTTATTTAAAGAACTATCAGTAACCACAATTATAATAATTGTTATGTAATTTCCCGTTTTTCTCGTAACACATTAAATTTTCAAGATATTTCTGTAAATACACTTTATTACTTTTGTTTATTTAGAGATTTTAGTGTTATTAAAAATGTCTGACCGCACACATTTCTAATCTCAGTCGGAAATGTATTTATGTTTTAAATTTTATTGCATTAGATTCCACCAAAGTAATAAGTTATTGTGTTTTTTATTAAAGCAAAAGATGGAATAATATAATAAATAACATATTACTAAATTATTTTTATAAAAAGTAACATGCGAAGAAATGATTATACCTACAATCCTTAATTTATATAAATATATTATAGATATTTTTGTATAAAACAGAAATGATCCGACCTGTTGCAGACATGCTATCTGTATTCCCCTCATTGAAATTTGTATGTTGATAAGGCAATTGTTATCGCAACGGCATCCTGATTTTTTTCCCCACAGATTTTTTAAACTCGAGTCAACAGATCTGAGACTCGACTATTATCACAATGACGATGAACTCAATCGCCTTGAAGACGCCAGATATTTTTTAGTCGCTTGTGATATGGGTGTGTTGCAATTGTTGAGAAATACAAATAGTGATAACCAGATTTTTGCACATACCGTCTGAATTAAGAAAGTCGACTTCGTTGATGTGAACTACTGATATTTATACTACGATTTGTTTTTGTAGAGATTTTATGTAGAAATTATAAATAACTATTATATTTTAGTCCTATATATTTTAGTCCTATTTTTATTTTACATTTTAAAGCCCTCTCTTCTTCATCTCTACCATTATTTTTATTAGTAATATTCTAGCTTGCCCAAAAGTAACTCGCGAAGAACGCAGTCAAAAGCGCGTGAGTAAGTCAGTATCATAATAATACTCATACTGCAATCGGAAACCTCTGTTATATCGTCAGTAATATTTAAAAATGCCGTCTCCGTACCATGACATCTAAGAAATCTGAATTGATACTTAGGTATACTTTATTAATATCCAAAAAATTGCAATCTGATTTATTGAATTATTATATGAACACACACTAAAAGGAAACGTTGCATACCTGATGTCCTTACTTAAGCTATAACTTTGTGTTTACAAATCTTTAAATTTCTTACAAGTTACAAAATAAAAAGTGTATTTACGTAAATATCAAGTAAAATCAAAATATATCGAGTAAACGTCATTACAAAGGTTTCATAATTATGTAGTTCCTCGGGGCCCGTCATTTTCAGTTATATCTCGTACCGAGATAACGAAGACGAATTGATATTAAGTATGACGCATAACAAATTATGCTCTGTCTTGTGTTAGATTCTGTGCAAGCATTCAAACATTAGTCAAGACTACTGAATTCTGTCAACAGAAACACTTTAAGTGTAGAAATAATGAGTTAGTTCCAAGAATTTCCATACAAGAAAAAATGAAAAAACATTACTTAAAAGACTAGACGGTGGGGACAAATTATATAAATAATACCTTCTCAGAGATTACATCGTGCGTAAAAAAACCTATTTGTATGTAGGTTTAGTAATATTTAGCATTTGACGGTTATCTAAAACTAATCATATTGAAAAATATTCATAGAAGCTACAAACATAAAATGTTTAACTGCCAAATCTTGAAGGTAAATATGGCATTATTATCTCTAGAAGACGAAAGCAGCTATGGACATTATTTTAATTACATAATTTGAATGCCTACACATTTTCAAACTAGTTGATCCCCGTATCTTCGTTTGAGTGACTTTATGACTATACTTATATACTTCTTCCATTCGCGACTTGTGGACTGTGTGACTGTGTGGTGTGTGATTTTGATTGGAAATCGAACACACATCCATCGCTTTTACAATATGGCAATAAAATATAAAATGCGGCCTCAAAGTTCAATAATTTTTATTTGTTAATGAAAGCTGCTCACCATATAAAAGAGTTTTTACTAAAGCAGCATTTACTTTTTTCCTATAGTTTAGCTGGTCTATCATGGTTCTTCGTTTTTAAAATCCTCCGTATTTATATTAGTCAAATGCTTGTGTACTGGGCTATAGATAGGTACAATGAAACCTCGTCTGTTTGTGACACAAAAAGAGGTCTGGTCCTCGAAGTGTTCCTACGAAAAAGGCGATCAAAGCAGTAAGGGAAAGAATTCAAAAAAATCCTGTCCGAAGGATAGCAAAAGATGCAAAAGATTTAATCACGGGAGATGAAGATAGCACCTAGAACCATGACACGAATTTTAAAAGATGACTTAGGATTTGCAGCCTATAAGAGACGCACTGGACATTTTTTAACTGACAATTTGAAAAAGAATGATGTGTTGTTTGTTGGTTGTGTAAGAAGGAGTGTCCAAACCATATTTTTTTTAAATAAGGTATCAAAACATAGGCACCTAGATATCAAGATACTATTCTTGAGAAATTATTAAAGCCCCTTAACACCACCATGTTCGACAACCCAATCTTGGTTAGAGACAAACGTTCCGGACTTCATCAGATATGAAAACTGGCCGTCATCTAGTCGTGATCTTAATTTATTATGTTATTATTATTAGAAGGGTTATGATTTATAGTCAGTTTTAGAGAGTAAAGCTTGCTCTAAACGTCATGCTAATTTGGAGTCTCTAAAACGATTGGCAGTAAAGAATTTTTTCAGAGAAAGAGTACGTGCTGCTATTGATAAGTAGCAGTAGGACTGTATTACAGCTAATGGAGACCACTTCGAATAAGCTTCTTAAATTACTTTTAATGGCTTTATATTAATATGTTAAACTAACACACTGTAATAGTAATATATGTTACGTACAATAAAAAACAATATTTTCTTTATAACAATATTTATGGCAAGACTAAGTATTCAATGAACAGACAAGTTTTTTACTGTTTCATTATAGTATAGATATGACGTTTACGTAATAATATGTATGTATGATTACGAAAATATTATTACTTTAACATTGTACTAATATGATTTCACTTCGTGGGATTCGAACCTACGACCATTGCATCGAATCAGACACATTTATCTGTGCTACGATACGCGATTCATCAAGAAAATGAACAATTGCATTTTGTAATTTAGTTTCTGTTTCTTTTGTTATATACTGCCCAGAGAACTTCTACTATACGCAAGTTAAGTACAGCTTTCCTGTCGCAGAAGCGAGGATTGTGGACATTCGTTTATTCGGTTTTAGGCAGATTTTACCCGATTATAACACAGCATTGATCTGAAAAAATCTAGCTTTAGTCTGGAATTCAACATTCACGAATATCCAACATTGATTCACTTATGTGCTCCATAAGTATAAACATACATATAGTGCAGTATTATTTTTCAATTTTTTATCTTCTATTATATGATATAATAGTCTGGAATTGTAGTTTACCCATTTTGCAGAAATATTAGATAAAAATGGTTATGACTATTTCTTTTATGTGAACACCAACATCATAATTTCAAATATCGTTTATTTACGACGCCTTGCTACAATTATGAACTGAAAACTTGCCTATCGTCTTTGTTACTCCATTCGTATATTTCTACAGACAAACTAGATTAATAAAAATATAAATTGAATTTATCGATGTTTCAAATAATATAATTTTTATTTAAACTTTTCCTTTCTCATAATTGAGTATTAGATAGCAATTGGATTTTCTAAACTTGGGTTTAGTATTTCAGGTTTAAAATTTACATTGTAATATCCTTTTACGAGGGTTATTACAGGGCAACGTATACAGAACAAACTCGTGAAGTCGTCGGCTAGACTGGCCGCGGGTGCGTGTAGCATTTTGTTACACGTAATCGGATTACGCCGAGTGTCTGTCGGCGCGCGACGAGGACCGTGTACTACATATAAAACACTTGTGACTTCACTTAGATTTACGTATCGCTGTATTTAGTTGTATTTGTAGTAAATATAATATTTATTGCATTTGGAAATATCTATGAATGAATTATTTATTAGATCCGATAAAGGATAAGGAGATAAGAAAATAAGATTGCACTCACTATAATATAAATATACCATATGCATAAAGAAGACGATGCCAAAGGATGGGCCTAAATTTGAAGACTTCCATTACACGGATGAGTTGCCTTGCGCGCAGGCTCACTGCCTTAAACCCTTCCGTATCTTCTGAGATTACATCGACGGCTTCCTTCAAAATTGGCCAAAATTTTCGCTTTAATAAAAGCGATAAATTACCTGACATGGGCTTATATATTAAATACGAGACGTAATAAAAAATAAAATATTAAAATGGTGCAATAAATCTAAAATGTTATATAAAAGGTGAAGGTGAACTAAGTAAATAACAATATTAGAAGATACTTATCGTGCTCTTATCATAATCATGCATAGCGTGACATCGACCGTTAGACGCTCAACTATCTAATAAGCACTGGCTAGGTCTCAAGCGGCTACTCTACGTGAATGCTTCCGGTGGTTCCCGGGAAAGATCTATTTATGCGCGATGTTCCGCACTAATTCTGTTCGTGTCAAGCAGCTGTGTTACAGGGCACGAGCGGTACAATCGTCTAAATATTTCTCTCCGGAATCACGTCGGGCAAACTGTGTAAAAATGGAGTGCCTCACTTACCAAACTTCGGAGGATGGCAACTAAGGTGCTCCACCACAATTACCGCTTGCGTAACCCTGGGAAAAATATTTTTCCGTGAATCTAACGTGTAAGTCATTACAGTAATTGATCTTATAATATAGGGTATGTATGTATATATATGAACACCAACAGTTACTCCGTGATGAACAATTGCTTATGGTGTGTTTGATACTTTATAGCTAACATGCTTATTTCGCTAGAAATATTAGTGAACATTGGTAGTTGTTTCTGTTTCAAGGGTATAACTATAAGTGGGTTAAACAGTTTAGTGACTTTCATCTAAAAGGAAATCTGCACTGGTAATATCTACTTGAATGTAAAAGTCAAAATAAATATTCTAAATACCGCTATTCGGTACCTACTGTAAATAAACTATGAGACTAATATACAATATTCTGTATGAATACATAGTCTAAAATACGTCCCAAATCTTAATAACAGACATGTTGTTTTGAAACAAACAATAAATCAGAGGCAAAGTGACCAAAACAAGAATTACTATATTACTCTAAAATACGAAATATGTGAGTTGTATCCTGTGTTTAGTTACCATAACTAATATTTATGGAAGTATGGAACTGATCGACCTGTAAAAAATGTTAAATATTAATATTATTAATACTAATTACATCAATTATACTTGTTTTATAACACCATATATAAATACAACATTCAATTTAAAAAGAAAATTTACATCAGAGTCCTTTTCAACGTTGTTTTCTAACCGTATAAATATTTACGACAAGCTTATACCGTAGCATGTAAATCGTAAACTTTTTATCGCGTGCCGGCATTTTCGTCTACAATTATTTAAAGACGAAAACGATTTAAGAGAAAACCATAATATTTCGCTTTAATTTTTTTTTATACTAGGCTATATACTAATTCGCGAAATTGTAAACCCCTTCTTACGAGAGTATCGCGGGCCAAAGCTTATGAAATTTGGGATAGTTTAAGTTTATATAGAGAGAAGACGTGCATAATGCATACTCATACATTAATATCTTTTTATAATAATGCATTCAATTAATAAAATAATTATTACGCACTCTACCAAATGTTTGATATACACTTTTGTATTAGGTTATATAGTTATAAGGCATCGCGTATTTTACACGTTAATAGGACCACTAGTATTAATTAATGTATTTTCTTATAACATGTGAGTTTAATTATCGAAATAAATCTGAGATAACTACTTTAATTAACCTTTCAAGTGAACGCAGAATGTCTCAACTGTATATAAAATCTATCGTTAGTCTCTGTATAGACGGTTATTATATTATAAAAATCTTATTATAAATCGATTAGGATTTTTTTTTTTCGTAAGATCCAAGTAAGGTCCTCGAAGGACATATTTAAATCGATATTTTAAATAAATTTATGTTATGGTTGAAATTATTACAATTATGTAGAAAATTTACTTATCAGATGCCGCAGTATTTGTTATCTTCACAATCTGAAGAATTAATTACTACGCAATGCAGGAGATAACGCGGGCTACAGTAATGCTTGACGCGCGCAGATTGTTTGATGGGAATATATCACACGCGGGAATTATTTAAATACTGATAACTGTATCTTCATATTTCTTTCGGTAATATGAATGAAGGCATGCGTAATAAAACCCCTTTTTTTTGAATTTGTGAAAACAACACGTAATTTCCTCATTTTTACGCTTAAACTCGTAAATTATTCCTAAAAATATCTGTTCATAGATAACATAATAACTATGCTTAGTATACATTGATATGTTTTTTTTGTAAAGCGTACCGTATAGATTGTATGTATTAAATGCAAAAAACACAATATGAAGCAAACAAACGGGCATTATGTTCTAGCACGGGTGCGGTGTCCGGCGCTGGAGGTCGCCAATTGAGATAATGCCCTCAAATGCAGACTATTACTGATCCATTAATATGAAACTGACTAGATACAGAAAAGTACACCATCAAGTACATTCAAATATTACATGAATACATTAATTATCTTTATTTAGAAAGTATATTGCTATAACAAGAAATATCAATCAATATGTATGAAGTTTAATTAAATAAAGCTTCTTACTATATTTTACGTACAAAAGAAATCCATTAGCAGAAAGCCTACTAAAATCTAAAAAGAACTTTTTGACAAACATTTTATATTACGTCAAGCATACCTTAAGTTCAAATGTACTCATCCGAGGTTTCTCTATTGCAGCTTGCAAATTACTATAGTAAATACGCTTTACCACATAAATTAAGTTAACGATGAACATGTGTTAATGTTTACCTGCTTTTGTGAAATATTGCTCCTACAGATGTTACTCTCTATATGATTTCACTGTTATTTCTTGTATTATATATTAAGTACATATAATAGGTAATTTACTAACATCTATATACAAAATACTGAGAGACCTAATGAATTTAGTAGAAATTTTACTAAAACCCAGTGTTGCAATAAATAAAAAAAAAACCCTAGTGTGTTAGAAATATAACTCTTTTCTAAAATGATGTAAGAAGAATATTTTGTAAACTTAAATTTATTTCCTTCAATTTTATTTGTATATATTATTTTTTTATAATTTTAACAAAGTTTTGAAAAATTCTTTGATTCAATTGTGTTTTGGTGGCATGGCATTGTAAAGACTTAAAAAGTTGCAAAAAAAATACAATGTAATAATTTGAATAATTTTAGCATAAAATATCTCAAGAGTCACATTCATGAGTTATTCAGCAAATAAAGTATATTTCGTAGTTAAAAAATACATATTTAGAAAACATATAAAAATTTGAACGCAGCGTGATTAATGTATTTAGCAATTTCCTAAGTGTGCGAATAACACTTTAAAAAATGTTAAAAATATATATATATATTTCGTAGTTATTTCTTAAGATTATACAATGATATTGGCCCACATGCTTATAAGAAAGATTTAAAAACAACGTTTCGATATAAACACTTATGTATATAATTAATCTTTCAATATATATTAGAAACAAAAAATGATATCGGGTATGATCCGTGAGATATTTAACTGTACGGATATTTAAGGTTTAACTATAAAATAAAACTTAACGAACCTAATTGTATTTCCACATTGTATAGAACAGTCTAAAGTTTGCTTTAAATATTTGAGCCGGAAAACTGAATTATACTATAAATTTTATAGCGATGAAACATTGTATTGCAAATGTAAACTCGACATTTAACTGTAACACTGTTTTCAAGAAATGGTTTTATTAATAAAATATTTATCTGAAACTATTTTACATCATTTAAAAGGTAAGAGACGTGATTTAATATACAAAGCCCATTTATTATTGGATCCTGCTACTAAATAGTTACATTTTACTATTATAGAAAATTATAGAAAATTAATAAAGAAAAATGTTTTTGACAAACTTTAATATGACTTAACCCACAAGGCGTTTCAAATTACTAACAAAAATTAACCAATACCCATATTATTATTATTATATTGCGTAAAAATTATATTTTGCATAGAGTCGATGCGATAGAAATGATAAACATAGCACATTATTATAAATGAGATAAAATTAGAGTCAGTGTCTGCTCTGAAAGTGTATAAGTATATATTTTACGATATACATAATTGCTTGATTTTTTATGCATACGTTGGGCAATTCTAAATAATTTTACTATCACACAATGCAATAAAATTCAATGTTCCATTTAGTAACGCATGGGCCGATGATTTACACTCTAACTTTCGTCGTAACCGAGATTTACGGTGTCGCAAAAATAGCTATTTTTGAACTACTTCCATTCTCTTCACACTTTAAATATAAACACAATACGACGTGTACATATATTGTTTAAACTATCAATTGAAATAATGTTCAGATTTTAGTAAAATTAGACATTTATAACGACATGACACTAATTGCTATCAACCACTCCATTGTAAATAGTAATAGCTGTAATAAATTTTGTTAATAAAACTTATTGAAGATACATGGTTTTTCATTAAATCTTAAGACGGATTAAATATGGCACTAAGCGTCGCTTCGACAGCGACTAGATTAAGTTGGAAGACGTAGTAAATTTTCTTTATTAATTATTGAATTTGTTTCATAAATTTACTCTACATTTTTATAACAACCGTATACAATTACGAGTATTATTTAAAAATGAATATTTTTTAGAAATTTGAAAGTAAGTTTATTGTGTTCGTTAGCATTAATATATTTTATATGGTTAATAAAATTAACATAATAATATAAAATACAGGTCTATTCTTTCTGGTAAAATACAAAAATATTTTAAGCATTCGCGTATGAGACAAAGTTACACCCTTTACCTTTATCAATCAACTTCAACTCATCGATGTTCTTTGCTGTCTTAGGGTTTGTTTGCCAAAATAGGATTTTTCACTACATTACCTGTGATTTTAGTAAATTTATTGATTGCAAGCCAAATTCTAACTTTCCGTAACAGTTTCAAGTGTAAGCACATTGTCTGTCAGTGACACGGTAAGTAAGCAAGAATTTGATATAAATTGAAATACTTGTTTTGAAAAAATAAAACCAAAAAAATGTACACAAAATCAAAAGTGAAAATAATAATAATTTAAATTTATTCATTTTAAATAATTGAAATATAAAAAATAATTCAGCAGAAGCATCAGCCTTTCCGCAAATATTATTCAGATCGCGAATACAAAGATAATTCCCATCCATATCCATAAAACGAATGTCAATATTATAGCACGCAATGAGGAAAACTATTTGGCTTTTATTAACACAATCGGGCCAAACCTCAAAAAAGATTTTCTGCATTTATCCGAGTGTTATTCACATAAATGTTCTAAGGAAAAACAAACTTACTTGAAAAATAGGTCAAAGTACTCGTAGGTAACATAGCTCACAACATTGCTTGCATTATTAGAGTAAATTTTGCATGAGATGGCTACACACTGTTACACTGGATTGTACCTTTCCCTTTGAATTTTTATAAATTGTTTCCGCAAAATATTTCTTTTTCACACGGTACTACTTACATATTCGTTGCAGGTATTTTAATATAAATAATTTTACTATTAATATGCTTCATTCATTATTACGAATACAGAAAATGGTTTATACATATGAATGCTTTTACTTCAAGACCCTGGACTAATTTGTATCATAAATTATGCCAACATAACAAATATGCGTCATTAAGGCTTATGTAAATCCTATACAATTGGCTAGGATTGGCACGAAATGCACAGTAGAAATGTCATTGCAGAGTGAATGGACTCAACTTTTGTTTGTTTATTTCTCCATACGTCCGCATGCATGTGCCAATAAACGGAATAACCGAAAACATTTTAATACATTAAAAAATTCAGATGAAACTAAACTTACTACTATTTTAAAATGTAGATTCTGTTTTACATAATACATGAGCAAACTTAGTTAAAATCTAATTTATAGAAGATAAGTACTTGTTATTATTAAGCATATGAAACTAAATAGCGATAAGCATACTGCATAAAATAACAAAGTTCAATGACGGGACTGGTATCCATATCGTGTATCAAGAGTCTAGTAGGATTAGAGCACAGGGCTATCACAGGCCAGCGACGCAGTGCGTGCGCGCTGCGCAAAGGTCGCTGTGCAATCGGCTTCACAACTCTTAGCTAGCTGTCATTCACTCGTGACAGAAATAGATATTGCCTACCGACTGAAGCATAGCACGTCTTGAATTAAAATAACGTACCGCTTCAAAATTCTGCACGAAATATAGCTGAATGTCACACTCACGCGAAATTCCACTGTGCAATGCCGTGACAGATTATTTTGATGTTTATTTCGTACATTAAGCCTACGCAAGTTTAATTTGCAAACGTCTTTCTTGCAATAGTGATGATTGGTTTTCTAGGGTTTGCGAGATGGCATTGACAATTCTATCAAATAAACATATAATATAATGTATTATAATTAATAATAAATTATTATGCATTTACACGATTCATTTACCTGTAGTATGCCAAAATAATAACTTATAAATCACTTGTCGCCTGCAGTTAAGCTTGTGTGAACTTTCAGACCTTTGCCATAGCATTTCCATTTGTACCTTCTATAATTTCAACTGTAAACCTCATTTTACGCATTCCTGTAGAAAATTCAGGAAATCCTCTCCTAATACTACACAACACTACACTCTCAAAGAAAGTTCAGTAATTTTAGCTGTGCGTTGACCATAAGTTACTCAGAAAGTAACAAAAGTTTCATATATTGATTGATTAATGAACGATTAATAAATTAAAACTATAATTATCGTTATATTATCTTCTTTTAATTCATTTTATTCCATATTTAGTCAATTAGAACGTACTTTATCATAAGCCGCAAAAAGCATCCACTAATAGTTTTACGATGTTAATTTACGTTAGGCACAGTTTGAGTAAATGTGTTTATTTCACTGCGTTTATTATCATATCGTAGTGCTTTAAAACACGTGTTTTGGCTCAATTCCAAATACTTTCTCTTAAATCAGTGGTCTTTTAAGAAAAATTGATTATTTAAAGACGATTTTAGGGATGTTTATGAAATATAGAGAGAGCCTGTTAATCATATTTTTTAATAAAATCTTTTTATTTTTTTTAGACAGTATGCTTAAGATCTCACAACGATTTAAAATTGTATTTGCTTCAGAAAATCGTCTTATTTTGAGTTGCCATATCTAATATCTAAATAAAGTATCTGCGTAGCATAAAACCTAAAGCGAATTTTCAATTTAAATCGAAATATATAAATGGTAATTGTAAAACAAAATATTAGATTCATATAAATTACTGTTGGAATAATCGCACTAAACATCTTTTTATAATTAAAACAACATGAAAACAATATAAATATAGAAGGAAAAGTATTAATATTTCCTTATTTTGAGTTATCAATCATTATTATATATGATATGTACATAGCACGACACTTTACTTTTAACATGTTTATTGCCTGTTGACAAGCGACGTAAACGTCTACTTTAACAAGCTACGGGAATGTCATTAAGTGTTCTCAGAAGCTATTTATTGTACTAAAATATGGAACTAAAAATTCATTTTGTTAGCGAAATTCAAGACTAACTTCAACGGAGCAGGCAGAGAAAACGTAGTACCTACCTTTCGAATATCTAGTCTACTTTAAGTTATTGCGTGATGGGTGCTACATCGTATTTTGTTTATTCATTCGACTGATAGCGGCTTTGTTATAAATATAAAAAACGCTCCAAGTGAAATTTACACCGACAAAATGATATAAAAAAACGCTCAGTCTTTTTATATCTACATAAACTGGTATGTTAACTTTGCACGGTGGCTCTTACTCAAAATCTCTCAAACAGTTTCGTTTTAACTATATTTCAAAAAAGAACATACCGACCATTGTGTCCTTTTTTTTTTATTGTTGTTGCACATTTTTGCTTATTAATCTAGAATCAACGCAATTCACTATTATTGTAAACGTATTTTCGTAATATTTTTAGGTAATTATTGTTTATTTTCTAAAAAAATCACAACGCATAATGAGAAACGATGTTACTGGCAATAATGGACGCAATATCAACAAATTTAATTCGCACTTAATTATTATTCAACGGCAACTATTAACTGTGACAGCTATCAAATAAATATAATACTTATTGCCATATGTTTGTCATTCGCAATTTGCCTTAAACTTAAAATGACTTCTGTACTGGAAAATAAATTGGTATTCTCAACTTCACAACTCTACGCAGTGCATATCCCCAGCATTAACAATTGGCAAAAGATTAGTGGAGTGCGCCAGTGCACATTGTGATGCATACCTGGCATTTAGAACGAACTGGGGCTGTGTTAATAAACTGCTCACATAATACTAACGGTCAAAGTAATATATTTACATTTGAATTAAATTAATTACACCTCCTAGTGTAGTGCCTATGATGGGACCTGATGGTGGTAGTCAAAATATCACTTAATTGTATTGTTTTATTTAAGATCTTTAACGACCTGCGTCGAGCTTTGCCACATTAACTATGCCCTCTGTAGGTACGTTGTAAATGAAGAGAATGCTTGTTTTTCTATGATAGATTTTTTTTATAAAGCATTAATTAAATTGTAAGTTATTATTTCTGTAATGATAAGAACAGTCTAAGTACTGAATCATCGTTAAACTGATTTATCTCATAGAATGTGGATAGGGATTGTTTTAGTATAAAAGTGAAAAAGAAGTTTCTGATTCTTGATTTTATATATATGTCTATATGAACTAATGGACGGTACTTTTTCCGTGCTATTTCGTATCTTGTTTATTGTTAAATGTTTGAATATGCGCATTATTTTATCTATTATGTTTAGGACTTTAGATTGATTAACATCTATAAATATATATATATATATATATATATATATAAATAAATATATGTGTGTGTGTGTGACAAGGACTAAAGAATTAACATTGGAAAATTATAAATAGCAATTTATATTTTCTCATTTAAATACTTCCCTAGCACTGTCATATCAGGCATTGTATCAAATACAGTTTCAGATAATGCGTAGGTAACGTACGATGTAGAGTAGATCGGAATCTATAATAACAAACAGTGCTCATAAAAACGAGTTTGAGGAAGGATTGCAGAGATAATTACTTTTACCTGCATCGAATTCAATAAACTCTTAATTAATATTGCGCGACACGTCAACGACCCGATGCTGATTACGATTATCAAACAAAACTCAGATTCTATAAAAAAAATACTTTTAGCGCTGTAATAATAATAATCTAAGTTGTTTATTATTAACTAGCAACCCGTAATCGTTACCTCTAAATGTTTTTAGAATTGCTTTCGCTTTATGTAAATGGACGCTTTCAAATATTGTTACTGAACTATTTGTGTACCAATTGAGGCATGTAAATTCTATAAAAGTACTGGCCAACATAAGTCCTACATATTTCTATGTTAATGTAATATAAATTTGACAAAATGATTAGTAGATTAAATTGGCAATATTTTTTTGCACAATTTATACAATTTTGAACATAACATAATGAAAATATGAAAAGCACGCGAACATATTGTACAAAACTTCCATTTTAGATCGTAGGTTGGTAATCTAATAACATAAATATAACGTCGATATCAACGAATATAAATCACAAACAACAAGATATCAGTTATACTGATTCAGAATCAAGGTCAGAAAGTTAGAAGCGATGGCGATTCATAAATAAAATATGGAGGGACGGCCCGATGTGTTAACAAAAATATTTGCTTTAGATTAAAGCCGTATTTTTAGAGAACAGTATTAAAATATAAAAGAAAAGTTATAAATGTGGAACGAAATAAAAATATTAGTAGTTCTTTAGAGTAGATATTCGAAATTCAAGTTCAATTCAAGAAAAAATATAACGAACAAATAATCTGTTTAAGATATGTAATCTTTAATCTAATATGTAAAGTGTTATAATTGAGTAATTTTTACGCATCTCTCGCATATTGCAGTGCAGTTGGGAAGTCATAAATAAATAATTTCATTTCCATCCGTTTTAGACAGGATTCATTTTATTTAAATAGATTAAATACCTATTAAATATATACATTTCCCTGAGCGGGATTTGAGCTCACAACTATCACGCTCATCTAACTTGCCAGTGCATATAAAGCGATTACATTTTACATTGCATCATTCCACTGCAATGTAATTATCTTACAAGCAGAAGGTCCAAAACATATTTATTTAAGATTATAATAAATTGTCACTATAATAATTCCTAATAATCATAAATATTGATTAATGTCTGCGTAAAGGTAAATTTTATGGACAAGCTAAATATTTTCCCTTTTTATCCTCCCAATAAACTCCATGGAAATAAAACCAGAGTGCCGTATATGCCGTGTATTTTGGCCGAAATTCTATTTTCCTTACACTGAATATTCCGTGAATGTATCGAGCCAGCTGTGACCCGCTGGATGTTTACAAAATCAATGAGTGCAGATTGGATTCCGAAGCAAACGCACATTATTGCTTATAGAGCTTTGCAATAACGTATGTGCAGTAGTATAAACATAGCAATAAATGAGATCGTCCAATGCAGTTTTATCATACCTACACATAAGGCGGACGTTTAAATTCAATTTTAAAATTTGTCGCTAATGTATGCTTGAATCTAAATAAACTTATTATTACTTAATTTTTTTTACCGCTTGGACCGCTTCCAAGACACGCGGGTTCAAATGTTGATACGTTTTCTAAAAATGTTTTTAATTCCCAAAGTAAAGTAAAGTAAAATGTGTGATTAACACTTTAAAAATGGTAAAAACATTTAATAAAAAGCCTTTTCTCTTGTCAAACGATTGTTCGTTGATGTTTGGGTAGCAGAAATTTGTATAAATCTCTCTACAGAGATGCTAACAACAAAAATAAATTGTAAAAAACGTATAAAAATTTCAGGCGGATATAGAACGGATGGTTTAGTGGTCCAAGAGCGGTTTCAAAGAGGCGCGGATTTGAATTTAAATTAATTCGAAAATTTTCATATAACAATAAATCAAATATAATAAATCAATCAAAGTGATAACAGAATATTATAATGAATCAAAATAGAATGGACTACAAATATACGGCGGAATGTTGAGCTGTGGGGGTTTGTCAAAATCAGCAACGAAAACGCAGCAACGTCATATGGATTAGATTGATATGCGTATTAATCATGATAACAAACAATAGCAAGGTTTCTTATACCTATGGAGTATTATTTAAATAAATTACGTAAATATCATTAACAAAAAAGAACTAATTTACTTTATAAACGTAGAAGATTTAATTATACGAACATTTTCTATCTACTTCAAAAAATACGAGACTAAGCATCTTCTAACAATTTAAAAAAAACAAAAAAAATTAAAACAATCATTGTAATAGTAAAATAAATATTTACCAGTGAAAGTCAACAATTGAATTTCAGTATTTTTTGCGGAAGAGCCCCTCGCCTTTCCTTTGCTGCTATATTTTATTGAAACAGTTTTTTATAACAAATTCCTTAACAAATGACTTGCGATATGTATATATAATTACACGTTTGTGCGCGAATGATTCAGTGCAGGCATTTGCACAATGATTTATTAAGAAACTAGCTCGCTGGCGTGAGATGTACGTAACTAACATTTTTTAAATAAATAGAAACATGCCTAACTGTATTCACATAGTGTCGTAACTCAATGACAATAAAATCGGATGAAATGTTGAGAAAAATGAAAAAGAAACGGCATTAAACAGCAATTGTAATTTCAGACTTTTTAAATTTAAAACTAGCCAAGTTTCTATTACTTGAGAGTGAACGTCACAGGCGGCGTTAATAAAAACTAAAAAATAGTCTCAGCTTTTAGTTTTCGCTTCACGCCGCCGTCAATTAGCATGGCGTTTGAAGATGCACTGCTCTCTTTCATTGGAATTCAGAAATGGGACAAAAGGTTTTTCGAGCATATCTGGAATACTCTCTATGATTCACGTTTTAAAGTTGAGTATCAGTTGTGGGAGCTGCGCCATGTGACATTTCACGGATGCGACAGCGGATCGGTAACGTGAAGTCGTGTGCGCGACATATGAGTAATGACAACAACGCACTGGCGTGTGTCGTCTGAGCCGAACGAACGCAGATATGCGTCTGGATGCATGGAACCAATCCATACATGTTATATAAGCGTGGAGGAAAATGAGAAATTACACATATTATTTCTTGCGACATTAACAGCGAGTTAATGTTTCTTTTAATTTCCTATAACATTCTAAGTATTAGTTAATTTATCCAATGCGTTGTGTGTATGTAACAGAAATATTAATTATTTTTATATTTATCGCATTTTATAAAATTGTATTAGTTTCGTGTGAAAAAACTCATTGGCTCCAACGTTTTAACCGTTTACCAAATACCTCAAGAGATCAAGCAGCGATATATCTGAACCTAAATTTGGTTAACCAAGTAACCCTTTTTGTATTTCTCGCTTAACCGAACTAAAATAATCTGCCTACCACATCAAACACCGAGGAAATATCATAGAACATCCTTAACTAGAACGACCATAATAAATCAAAACCATTTGTATTTAGCTCATTTCGTTCAGTAAATTTAACTACAAATAATTATATAAGACTGTTTTTATTCCTACATAAATCATTTCAATAATTTCGTACTTAGCAGAGCACTGCACAATTTTTATTTAATAAATGAAACATTTGATATGTTACTACTACGATTAATACTTATGAACTCTGATATTTATTTTTCAATAATTGTTGATGCAAATGTTGTTATGAAAAGCACAAGAAGACACATTATGAACGTATTTGTTTGTATGATTAATATTGATTGGACATAAAAGTTAAATGATTAGGATATAGACGTTTAAGAAAACAAAATTAAAAAATCATTTAACTTTAATGTCCAATGTATACTATAATACAACAGTAAAAAAATGTGTCCAGCACTTCTTCGTAACAACTGGCCGGATTTAAAAGAAACTTTTTTTGCTGTAGAGCTTTTAACCCTGGGCAGGACTTAGGTTATAATTCATTTCAAAGAGTGCAACATGTACATTTTTGATAGAGCAGCTTAACTAAAGGGAATAAAGAAAAGCAGTTTTAGACAAATTTGTTTAGCATGGTGGACACATAAAAATTTTAGATTCGGAACAACTGTGAAGAATCGTAACAGGTATGAAGAATGCCCCTTAGCAATAACTCTTTAACGTGATAGCCATATTCCATTGACCTACATAACAATCAACGATCGAGAAATACTAAATAATAAGGCATAAGTAAATGCCGCATTCATACCACTCAGCACGTTGAACATCGTGCAAAGCGGAGGAAGTTAAGTTGAAAGGCAGACCCTGGCTAAGCGCTGGGATTAATGCCAGGAAGAAGTAAATGCCGCATTAGTAAAAGTTGTTAGGTACGGTAGGCAGTTTTTGTTACATTTTTTTTTATTGAATACCGAGGTCATTATGGCGCAGTGGGACAGCGTCTGAATGTAAGCGCGATGGTTGTGGTGGGTTCGATACTCGATTACCAATATGATTATATTTTAATTGTTCTCACTTGTCCACCATTAAGACAAAGCGAAGGGAGTGAGTTTCTAGCATTCATTACGGAACGTCGAATTCGGGTGAAAAGCGGAAAATGGAGTCACTAGTCTTACCACTTTGTCTAACGAGAGTAGAGACAGGCTGAAAAAATATAATCGTCTGGAACATGTAATAAGGGAATCTTAAAGACAAGAAATTATAATTTTGGGTCCGAGTTTCAATGTCAATAGGTACAAAATATCAACATAGAAGTAGCATAAATTGCACGCGAACGGAGTTGCGGGCATCTACTAGTTATTAATAAGTGTATTCATTGAGTAACGAGGATTAATAAAACGTTCATAAATTAATATTCACGACATTATCGAACCAATTTCAGAGTGGAAATTAAATAACGACAATCCGTTCAATCTGCACCAGTCGACTAATGCATTATTCAACGTATGCTAAGTCTTGGGATTAATAATAGATGAAGGAAAAAGTGTATCCCTCGAAATTGGCGAAGAAATTCTGTAGTGACCCTTTCAATGTTAAAGGACTTTCAGTTCTTTTGTCTCGGACACAAAATTCAATGATAGAACTTCCATACTATTTCGTTCGCGCATTATTTTGGCCACAAAGGTTTTTGATTAGAAGCAATGGCAAAGCTCTTTTACCAAAGCTGCTTTTTACTTGCTAATCATAAATGAGATATTTGTAAAGTTTAACTTTGTATACGTAATATTTGTTTTTGAAAAACAAACTTTCCATTAAGGATCACAAATATTTTTAAGTTTAAAAGATTTTCCATTCAAATTTTGTTTGTAGTTCACAATTATGGTCTGAACAAAGATGTGCGAAGGTAGAAATAAGAATGATGAAGTGAAGTAAAATAATTAAATGAAACATTATTCTGATTGTAGAGTGTATTATTAAACACACTACACATTATTAAACACTTCACAAATTTATTTTACACGCAATATTTTAAATGAAAATTTACTTACATACATATATAATATTTATTTATGTTATTTACTGTAAAGAAATAAAAATAAAACCAATTTGTGATTTTCTAATATTTTTCTAAAAATAAATCTTAGGTTATGCTACTTTACTAACAGCATAAAGTTTCACCGATCGTTACATATAAATATACACGCATAACGTATGAACTAAGTTCATCTAAAATAAGTAGTACTTACGTTATTTTATAATATAATTGTTTTATAAACAATTCTGTTTTCATTTCTGTATTAGCTGTAGTAAAAACTAGAGGCAGGAGTTAGAAACAGTTTTTTTTAATGTGAATAGTCCTTATTGTTTATTCTATGTGAGGCCACCATAGCGTAGTGTGATAGCATCTGACTGTATACGCATTAGTTGTGGGTTCGATGCCTACACGGGGAAATGATGATATATAAATTATGTTTTAATTTCTCCGCTCTGCTCTTTCAAATATAAGTAAGTATTAATATACTTATATTTTAAAGTCATATTTACACACTTTAAATGGAACAACAGAATTTCAACCAGGGAACTCAAAAACTCAAAAGAAATTTGTTATTACATAAAATTGAGTACGTAGTTGCAAAAGATGCAATGCTCGTCGCGCGAACGCGATACGGGCAGACAATTGTTGTGGTAATAACCGTAACGAGTTCACCGTCGATCCCGTTCTCATCTGTATTGTGTCGGGTCCAGCCGACCACGCAATAACCTAAAGCTGTTTGCAAATAACTAACAAAGTAAATTCATTTCTATTAAATACAATCCTTACCCTTTTTATATACATTTGTCAAATAGCATAGCGAGAATTTTTCCTTGTAATTTTTATAGACTGTTATACCTACATATATGAATAATAATAAAATATATTAGGCGAAGTATGATTAAGGAAAATTAATATGTGATTGCATCTTTGTTTTCTATTGAATAATCAACGTAAATCTATGAAATATACAATATCAGAAAGAATATTTAGTGAACATAAATAAATGATATTTACAACTTGAACAATAAATATTTTATCGTTTTTTCTTCGATTTTAAAGTTATTATGAGCTCGTATACCGTGGTGTTTTCGTATTCACATTTCACATATCTTATTACAGTGGTAGAACTAGTGTAATATACATTTTGCTATGTTTATATCTGATATACCAAAGTCGGACAGTGTACATCTTTGAGTTGGCCGTGTCAATGATATGTCAGGCACGCGAAGTGAGCCAGATAATGGAGCTCAACCTTTTGTCTACCAACTACCTTGGTGTAAAACGGCTTACGGTTGCAATACTAAAATAATGAGTTTCTCCTTTACAAACAAAGTTAGAATAACTAACCTTGTGCTATATTACAGAAAACTATTTAAGATAACAAACAATATTACCAATAATACCAGCAAAAACCTACAATATCATATATTGTAATAGAGTTTTTTTAAGTGCAAATGAATATATTTTTACTTTTATTTCATAAATGACAAGTGTCGGTTAATATATATAATTCGAAAGATGCTGTTAATATTTTGTTATAATAAAAAAGAAATACCACACTTTGTACCTATAATAGTGAGTAAATAAAATAAAATGAAATTATTATAACTTTAAAATATAAAAGATTAAAAACATCACGTAAATTTATCATATTTTGAATAGATTTTGTAATTCAAGAATGAAATAAACTTTTTACTGACAACTCAAATTTAAGTTTAAGATTACACTGGAACGCTTTTATTTATCTAACTTATGATAACCAGGTGTCGTGATACTAATTTTAAAAATTATCTTATCTTTGAACTGAACTAGTGTAGACATCTTGAACTAACAAACGGCGTCAGGAAAAAATAACTTGCGTAAAACAAGTTAATTTCTGTTCAAAAGTGTCATAAGGCAGGTCGTTCTAAATACTTAGTTTTACTTTTATGTACCTATTTTATACTTTACGTAAGCGTCTAGTGAGTTTTCTTCAAAGCGTCATAATTAAAGAACTGTACTGAATTGATCTGACTTTTCTTCGAGCAATATTTGGCATCTTGCCACGAGTAGAATGCCGTAAAAACATTAACATAACAATAAGTAAAAAAAGCCTTCACGAAACTACCTAACTACAGGTCACAAAAAGTGAGAGTTAGAATTAAATTATTGAAGGTTGCTGTATTATTACTGGATCTCTTTTCAATTTATTATTTTATAATATGGTAGCTTTATCTGCTTTTTACCGATCAATTTCCTTCGTGTATTCTCCATACAATGTGACATTGGCGAAGTGATAAGTGTTCATCTTGCATGTTCTAAACGCCATAACTGAAGAACAGAACTGAACTGAGTAAAATTATAGTACAAATATCACTAATTTTCAGTCAACAAATAATTCAGGCGAAATTTAGTATTGATAATTTTATTGTATCGATAAACTCTATATCTGTTATATTTTTGAATAATCATTGATATATCGCCCTAGATATATCCAAAGAAGAACAAAGTTGGCATAGATATGGGGATCAAAGTGCAGCGTGGGCGAACGACCCAATACCACAAGCGACACATCACTTGCGCACGCGCACCGGACCTTTACATGAGGCAAACGCGGGAATAATTTATTTAAATAATTTAATTATAAATTAATCGCAAATACTTTAAAAGTAATTTTAAAAAGAGAGTAAATTTATAAAATTGCTTATGTAAATTAAATTGTTATTTTTTAGAGTAAAATATATTTGAAAATAATTTAAAAATAAAAAAAATTAAACAAAGTCATCATAGGATTGGAATAAAACAATTTTCTTTTTAGTTTTCTATATTCTATATACATATTTTGCACTTAAATTAAAGCCAATTGTTAAGATATAAGGTAAAGGGCCGGTGCCGCGCTCTACGGTATGTACTTGAAATTGAGGTTATGTTGTGATAACTGTTTAGGAAAAGTCAGTTTACGAAACCTGATCACAAATTCGTACTAAAAGTTGGGTACAATAAGAGTGAATGTCGCTTAAAGGATGTATAAGTCAAAGCAGCCGTAAAAGCTGCGCGCGCAACCGGCATGGCCGCCACGGTACACCTGACTGCCGATACACCTTGACATCTTAACTGAATTACTGCACCTATCAACATTAATAGGTATCCGACACCTTAACTAACTACAGTAGGCATCTCAAGCCTAAATGGTCACGTCCACAACATGCCCTCCACCGATAACGAAAAGTTTTGAACATGACAAATCAGCTGATTATCAAACTTTTGTCGTTGTTTATTTTCCGGAAGCACAACTTATCACTGAAAACGTTTCGAGTTTTCCATAGTGTAACACGATTTAGACGAAGTTCTCTCGTGATCTAAGTAGGCGATCTGATATCGGTGAATGCATCGGATGCACTTCCGACGGCGCGCACGGAGCACGGCCGGCGTTCGACTTGCGTACCTGGACTAGTCTGCCAACTGAGACCTCCGACGAACATCTTCCTGCAAGATAAACATGACGATTAGACCCTGAAACCGGAAGCAGATGACATGCGGCCTCTGCGAACACACATACCCCGGGTCGTTGGGCACTTCGGCGGGGCTATGGGCAACATCCTGACTCTGGGTTTCCATGGGTTTGAACGCCGGCGGCGTGGGGCGGGCCGGCGGACACACTACGACTACGATCGAGCAAAACGCGGCGGGGACGGCTCCCGGAGTCGTTGACACTACCGACTACCGGCACGGCGGCACGAGACTGCCGCGACGGCGCACCCCTCCACGCAGCGGACTTGCCGCCCGCCCCCGCTCCCGCACCGCCGCCGCATCGATTCATTCACTTCGTACACAATTATTCATAGGATGCGATGGACGTGCGACGCCACCACGTGAGCGCGCGACACGTGCTCGCGCCCCCCGCCGCGCCGTGCCGCCCCACGAGCACGCCCACCGCTCGCAGCTCACCCACCGCGCACCCAACGCGGCCTGGCCACCGGTAGCGCTAGCCACCCCCACACATCGTACAATTTACTCTATAACATCCACTCACATTGCGACAAATAAAAGTTTGTAAAGTTACCAAACTTTCAACTTTACCATTGTTTATGCAATACAATATTATTATATAAATATATATTAAAACATATACATTTTTTCATCAACATATATGGAAATATTATTTCATCAGCAACCTTAAAGGTAAACGTAAAGGTTTTCCAATATTACGAAATAAATTCAGCGCGAAAACCAGTCACTACGACGCGCTACATTCACATGCTACGCGACGACCGCTTAGCGTAGGTCGGTGAACTGCGTAAAGTTGCAATTGTAAAAAAAAAAAAATTGAATTCTACGAAATATATATTTAAATCATGAACTATATGATAAAAAATAATGTATAAATTCTATTTACAAAAATCACTGAATTTCCTTAGCTGAATCCTTTTAAGTCATAAAATATTCATACCACGAAACTGACACAAATATATTAGAAATATAAATTTTGATATAAATTTAAAACACTAACTACTCATATTTTTAAAAAGAAAAATTCATAAGCACTACTATAAACCTCACAGAGTATTGATCGATTTATAAAAATATATTGACTTGATTATTTCATTAAAGTATATGTGAATAAAATACCATTAGGAACCGGAATAATTATTTCATTCATTTTATAAAAATATATTCCTATAAACGTATTAAAAACGTCATAGACCCGAGGCAAAATTTCACACCAGTTTATTATATCCTTTCCTCACTGGCCTAACATTTCGATTTACCCAACATGACACTTTCCGTTAAGTCAACGGAAACGCAATAACTCGGGATTAGAAATCAAGGTACAAAACATAACCGACCAACCATAGTACGAGATGTCTATTAAATCGGCAATATTTGCGGTGAGGTTTTAGAAAGTAAATATATATTTGATATTTTCTATTGAGATTGATATATCTATAGATAATTTGAAATAAAAAAACCAAATTACATTAAAATCATTAATATGACCATAAATATATTTTATATGTCTTCTATTTTATGTTACGTATAGCAGATATTTTTTTAAATTGTAAATTTAGTGCAAATATCTAACACTCCCCTATTTGAAATTCTTTCTATTTAACATTTCAATTGAAATGTGAATCATCAGTTAAGGTGCTTAACGATAACCTGTGTTAAGTAAAAAAGAATTTTCTAGTATGTTGAAGGTACCAGGTTCAAATAGTATATCCTTATCCTTTCTAATTAAACAACCACGCGTGCTGATGATTTTCAATCATGAAATATATACATACTTTACATAGAGTATATCTACTTAAAATTTTCCTTCACGTATTAATATATAGATAAATTTACATGAGTACGTACTTATGTTTAGTTGTAAACTTAATGTTTAGTTGTCTATATAATTAATAAGTAAAGAAAAACTTGAAAACACCTTTTTACGAAAATCATATATGCGATGGAGTGTGTCATTCGGCATATTTAACGTTTATATGGCGAAGAATTGCAAAAAGCCAATATTATTTATAACAATGCCTTATAAATACATTATATTATTCAAATTAATACCACATATACCATCTATTTTTTAAATCTAAAGGCGATTTAAAATAATATATTTTTATAACCAGATTTCATTACTGGACTGTATTTTTTATAATCTCTTCATTTGAATTTGTTTTCTTATATACGTGAAAGCTAAAAATGTTGTTATACTTTGTACTATGTTATCTCTCTTTCAAAAATTCAAGTAAACTGCAAAATTGTTTCGAAAACTTTCGTTATAGACAGGCTCTTATATATTTCTACTAAAGTACACTCTACTATTCTTGGATTATCTTTCGTTGCCTAAAATATCTAACGGTTCCAGACTGAATTCGAACCTAAATCAGATATAGTTCGAACATTAATCTACGTGTATAAATAGATGCAGCTTCAATCTGCTATTTTGGAACGTGAGGTGAAAATATCGTATTGATTTATGTATTCTGTGGTCATTATTTAGCTATCGTCCGTTGAATTCCATGTTAAAGTACATATATGAAGTTCATAATTAAATTCATAAGCACGGACTATAGATATAGATATATAGATTTACAAATTTGTGTTCTTGACAAAAATACAACAAAGAACGGGGCGTTTTGACACTCGGTTCTCTCTAAATAAACTACTATGTGGTAAAAGCGAAAACATGTATCATTATAAAAATAAATATAAATAATGCATAGTAAGTATAACGTAAATGTTATTGTAAACTTTAAAAACATGATATTTAGTCTAGGTCTATACAAATAATAAAATGAAATAAGTTAAAAATAGTCGAAAGGGCTATGTTAAATATGATTCGTATTTAAATTAGCCCTCTGTAGATATCGTTAGTAAAGTATTTTCAAATGAAACTATTTTAACGGGATTAACCGCGTATAATATTTTTTTTATTTTAGAAAACCCGACTATTCGAACCCTTTACACCCGTCCGGACGTTTATCATTGATCACAGGTAGACTGAGGTGGCATTCGTCTCTCAGTTGATACATATAAATCTAAAACTTATGTGGTCATTTGGATAAAGTTCTTAAAATAAATAAATTTCAGATATGCATCCATAGAAAAAAAATTGTGCTAGTAACATTATTTCCTTATAACTTATGTTAGAACACAGATTACACATTTCTATTATTCTTTGGCTGGTTTTTATTTCTGTCCAGTATTTTTGGATAAAACAATGCAGACGTGTCTTAAGTATTGTAGTTTTTTCACTTAATTGGTAAATTTGAATTTAGCTGGATTGAAAACTAAGAATCTTTAAATGAACTAAGATCAAAAATTGTCGAATACATAATATTGTATGTGTCAATGTGTTGGCTATGTATGGAATATACGTTATTTTTTATTTTTGACAAGAAAAAACTAGCTTAAGTACAACGATTACAGCATCTAAAAACGTTAAAAATATGTATGTAAATAGTAAATTTATGTATGTGAATATTTTATTGAGACAATATAATAAATTAAATTATTTTGTTTACATTTTAAAAGAAGGTTTTCAACGCACAAACGAATAAAAAAATACTATCAAGTTGAGTAAGGTACCGTCAAGGACCTACCATACTTAACTCGTAATTAAATACCTGTCTTCGTGACGACCTGAGAGTCATAAGTAATAGTTTATTAAATTTTAAAATAGAACCAGCTCTCGTGATACATTACAGTTTTGCTGTTTCCTACACAGCAAAACTTCGTACGTTTTCCGGCATAGCGGTCCCGCATAGTCAGAGAGAACCTAGCGTCAAGTCACTCCGTTCTTTACTTTCGAGTGGCGCAAATCATCGCCGCTTTTTGTCTAGTTCACCAGAGCGGAGAAATGAAAATAAATTATAATCTACCCTCCGAGTGGGTATCGGACCCGCAACCAATCACGTGTACAGTCAGATGCTGTCTCACTGCACCACGACGGACGCAATGCAGATCACATAGCAATTTATAAAAAGAAATATATTTAAATCATTATGCTACGTCTAGAATGTTTTCGATAAATAAATACTAAATAAATTCTATTAACTAAAACATTTTGTCCTTAACACGAAATGGTCGAGCAGAAAACGGAGTCTTGGCATTTTGTTGTCCATCTCACCGTTTACAGAGCACACTTTATAGAGTTTTGATATACAAGTATAACATATAAGTTCAACTTATTACCTCATATGACCTTGTCCGTCTTTATTTAATACTCATCACATTTTATAACTGCATTGTTTTGCTGTACTTTTAACACTTAGTATTTTATTATTTTTTTCACGGGACTTATTTATTTTTCTTTGCATTTATAAATAAATTAAAGAAGAAAAGTAGAAGTTTGAATATTTACGACACATGCCATTATTACGATACTCAATATTATATGAGATTAAGATACTTCAAGATTATATTTTAAATATGATGTTTTCGATATGAATAATAATATTTTAATTACGATTACTCCATTTTACTATTACCATTTAAATTAAATGTGATTAAAAGAATAAATGTATAAGAAAATCTTTCTAAATCGTATATCAATACAATATATAGACACAAATATATAAATAAGATATAATGACAAAACGTTTAATTTCAATCATCTTATAATTTATTACACAGCCACAATATCTTAGGAGAAGAACACGTACAGACACGTAGTCAATTAATAATATAAATTAACATATTAAAAAACCAAAACAAAAATATTAGAGCATAAATATACCAAAAAAATACATAAATATTGTTATTATATAATTCAATTATACATTATATAATAAAAATTCTTCATGAAATGTTTAAAAGTCGTAGAACTTGAAAAGGCTAATTTACAATTTAAATATATTCTTCTGATTTCCAGCTACTTTTTTTGTTACTGTTGTTTAATTTTTCAAATATTGTTTAATTTTTAAAAAACATTTTTTTTCAGTTTTAAATTTGTATGAGGACACAGAATATACTGTTTTTTTAAAAGAAAATTGTATATCAAGTTATTTAAGTTAGGATTATACTAAGCTAATTGGAATGAATTAAAACATTTATTATGACAATTAAAGCGTAATGGTAAAAAGTTATAATTATGTTTACATTTTTGTTTCACATATATTATAAATTCAATGTTATAATTGTCTTTATGGACGTTAAAAACGTAAAACCATTATTATAAAACAATTTTGACAAAGTATAATATTAAAAATATAATTGAAAATTGTTTTAAATTATATACTCCACTCCACGGCACTCCCAATGCAGTGGACAAGTGTCAAATACCAATGCTGATTTTATTTATCTGTATTTTAAACATACATTAAGCAACTTAGGTAATATAATTTGTAAATATGATTCAATTTTAAACAAAACCGAAAAGAAATATTATACTCTTATATATAATATACACTTCGAATTTTAAATGTGTGTTATATATCAGAAAAACACTTTATGACTAATGAATCAGTTATATAAATAAAAAAGCGCTTAATATAAAAACAAACTAATTAAAAACATTTCCCAAAATAGTAATTTAATTCTAAGAAAATAGTCTATAAGATTCACAACCATTAATGTAATAAGAAACTACAACAAAGCATATAACATTACAATTTAAGCGTCCTAGAGCTCCGTTTATAAGTTACATCAACCGACAATACCAACGACAAAAGCTTTACTACCACAAACAACAATTCGTTACATCACAAAGCTAGTGCTCAAGTGAAATGCTATTATAATCTAAAATTTGGAGATAAAGTTATATTATTTATTTCCTATATATTTCTTAATAAAAATTAATTTTTCATTATATTTATAAGGGCCTCATCGTCATAGTGCAACTTGGAAGAGCTTGGCTATACGTGAATATTTATTAGAGCAAATCTAGCTCGGACGAACATTTATTCGCTTTTAACATTTGTTTTTTTAAAGTGTTATTCACACTCAGGAAATTGAAAAACATATATTTAGGAAACGTATAAAGATTTGAACGGAGCGGGATTTGAACCCGCGCCTCTTGAAAACCGTTCAAGCTCTTGGCGAGGGTTCAGATCCCGCTGCTATATAATTTTTATACGTTTTCTAAATATATGTATTTATTCGTTTAGTAGGTGTTAATACCTCGGTCGGTAATAAACAGCAAACTATATCTCAAAATGAGCAAAGTGGCCAAATGATCACGAAGTGGCCTATTTCGCTGCACTCTCTAATGTAAATGAGTAGAGATGACAAAATTTTTATTTTATATTTACTCTCTACTGAATGGGTGCGATAAAATTTAATTAATAAAGCCCTTCTATATTAACTGTGTTTAACTAAGTATATATATATATATATTTATTTATAAGTAAAACAACTGCTTTCGCATTGAACATTTGTTTACTTACACTGACAATTTTTGTCCTATTTTTGGTATTAGTTTCGCATTAAATATTATAGACAGCCAGTTAGGAGTATAGCAATCATGCAGCGTACAAGACTGCAATATATTATTTCATGCGTTTTGTTTTTATTTATTAATAATTAATAAATTAAACGACATATCAGTAAAAATAAACAATAAAATAGAGCATAAAATAAATGTTACAGTACAAACTTGATAAATATTTTGATTATTTAAATGTTATATTCATATAATCAACATTTTAAGACAGTCCAAAATTTCTATCGTATGTCAACATTTTTAAAATTTTCCTATAGATAAGTAATTAAAATTTAATTAAAAATGGCCACCATATTGATTTAACATAAACTTGCTATTGTTTTCGTAATCAGTTTTTAATTTTTTGTTAAGCACGTAATGCGTTTCAAATTGTGTTACAATTAAAGACATGCATGCATGCATGAAGATAATATATAATCGCAAAATTGGAATTCCGAGAAAATTTAATTTAAATGTTTGCGCGACAATTTTAAAGGAATACAAAAGACTTAAATGTTGATAAAACGCATGTTTTCATTTAATAAAAGAAAGCAATAATTTCAATACAATAATCAATCATGTAAACAACTCAAAGCACATAAGACTCACTTTTGTTCTCATTATTCTAACATTATTAAATAAAAAAATATTTAAAGCTAAGCTGAGGTGGCATAAAACCAATAAGTCAAAGTCATAATAAAAAAATAAATAAATAAAAAATAAAGCTCCAATTGCACAATAAAAAGCTAATACATAAGCAGTCTTTTCGTTAATTCATTTAAAGCGTAAAATTGCTAAAAGCAAAAAATATTGCCACAAAAAGCAGCTAGGCGCTGTGTAAAAGCAAAAATATAACTAGCAATAAAAGGTTATTTGACTTAATTTACTTTCGTAAGGAGATCTTTGCCTTATTTATAAAGTTATTCAAATTTTAATCACATAATAATGATTCAAATTATAACAATTAAAGTGCTCTTCAAAAACATTATATTCTATGATATATAAGAAATAATTAGCAAAAATATACATATATAATCCGTACCCAAATTGACTGGTGCTGAAAAAAAATTGACAAAACTAACTAGAAAATAAGTCAAATATCCTTATTAAATTAATGAAGCATAAAATCATTGCATACATTCGCGTTAAACATGCATAGTAAAATATATACGATGTATTTATATTAATTAAAATAAAGACGTGTCACCGACAACCTTGGAGATTGAAAACATGCCAATAATCTATAATTACTTGATAACGTTTAATTATTCAATTATATATAAATTAATGTAGGCGATTTGAACGTTCACGAGAATCCGAACAAATATTTCATATCGATATTACATACTTTTGAGTCTTAGTAAAGAGGAAAAGTATTTTTTTCTATCTAAACCCAATATTAAATCAATTTAAATACAATTTATGAATATAATTCATAGACTCACGTACGATTAATCGATTTTATAATAACTAACTTCTATTCTATATAATTATATCTAGAAAATCGTATTATTCACAAGCCTTAAAAAATAAGATTAGAAGTAATGTATTGTATACAATATAGTCTAAGAAATTAGCATATGATCGATAATGATAATAAATTAGAATATTTCCGTATTGAGTGTTTTTTTTTGTATATTCTTGTCGTGGTTATTATATATTATTAAAAATTCAATTAAATTGACATTTTTTTTTCTCTGTATACATTAACCTATAATACTGTAGTAATACAGACATTGAACATTAACCTACATTTTGGCGCAACAATTCTTAAACTTTAGTATAGTACAAACTAGCAAATCAGGTAACTTAAGAGGTAGATAAAATGATTCACTTTCAATTTTTATCACTGGTAAATGCAATTAAATATCACTTTCATTACAATTTAAGATAAGGCTTTAAATTGCCTTAATTATTAAATACACTAAATAGTTCTTAACACATTATTTATTTCATAAATCATAACATCCAGAAAAATATAAAAATAAAGAAGTTATAAATAGTATTAACTAGATGGGGCAGAACAAAACAATATAACAAAATATAGTTGTTGTATGAAGTTTGAAAAACTTGAAGGATTTTTTGAATATTAAAATTTGCTCCATATAGTCCATACTATTTATACACTCGATAAAAATATTATGGAATATTATCGATATACAAAAAAAATCGCTTACTTATTTTTAGTCTGTGTATTTTCCGCATTGGAAGATAGCAGAGCCGACAGCGTAGCGTGAGTGGCACTCAAATTTCCCGATGTAGGGATTAACTCTGGATTATTAATAATGCCATTTGAACCAGAACTGACTATGGTAACGTTAGGAGGCGGACTGACGCCATTAGCGAAACCAGTCGACAGTACTTTCTGAGTGTTGTGCATCATAAACGATTTAGTGCCCGTGCTACCTAGTGTGAGGACTTTTTTCAGCATAACAGATGAGTTACATGCATTGTCTATCATATCTTTCGTTGTAGAAATGGCGTCGTAGTCAATGTTTTTCTGAGTATGCGAAGGTCGTACAGCCACATTGAAAGACATGGCTGAAGGGGAACGATTGATAATATTTTTCGAAACGATAGCATTATGTAATATGTTTCCTGTGGGGAATGATTTAGATGTGACATTGACATACTGCGGGGTGCCGATGATGGCGGTGGAGGTGCGTGTGCCGAAGCCGATGATACTGGCCGTTCCTTGGGACATCACCGTGCTGATTGTACCCGATGAATTTATCGGTATACTGAAACAATACAAAAAAAATAGAAAAATAAATTTTAAATGTTAAATATTTCGTCGACAATGAGCGGACTATCGAAAACTTTGTAAAAATTTTAATGGGTTTAATTACTAGACTGTTGACGCGTAAACCTCACGTTGCCTAGGCAACGTCTATGTTACATGTCAGTGTGTGTTATTTTTAATTTAATGTATATTTCCTGCATTATTTTTATAGAATATTAACATTCTGCATTCCTTCTCTATATAAACTGTACTGTGCCAAATGTCATACTCCTCCGACCGCGTAATTTTCTTAAGAACGGTTACAAAGATTATCTATTATTGTAAATAGATCGCATGGTATAAATATATTTACTATAAAATAGCAGCGGGATTTGATCCTGCGCCTCTTGGAAACCGTGCAGCGGGTTTGAATCCTGTTAATTTCGAAATTTTTATACGTTTTCTAAAAATGTGTTTTTAATTTCCTAAATGTATGAATTACACTTTAACAATGTAAATATACATAATAAAGCAAATACACTTCCTCTACAAATTACAAAGAACAAAAGAAAACTCACCTACGAATCATATGCGAATTGGAACCCGGTATACTCTGTATAGTGACTGTCGCTTGCGGCAAGTGGTGCACGGTGCGGGGCGCGGGCGACGGCGGGTGTGCGGGCGTGGGGGGTGTGGGGGGCGTGGGGGGGTTGGGGGTCTTCACGCTGCTGGTGTAGTAGTGCACGGTGCTGCCCGTGATGCGCGGCGGGAGGTGCGTCACGGGCACGCTGTGGACCATGCCGCTGGTTGTTGACGCCACTGTTATGCATTTTGTGGTGTGATTGTTTGTGAACTGTAAGTATAAAAGGAACGTTGGGAACAACTTACTATATAAATACACTTAAAATAATATTAAAAATGTACTTATTGGTGTTAAAGCTTAATTTCATTAAATTATTTTTAAAAAGTAGGAGGACATTGTTACACAATGGAACAGCGTCTGACTGTAAACGCATTTGGTTGTGGGTACGACTTCCACACGGAGGAATGAATATTTTAATTTTTTTTATAGCTTCACGCTTTCGCACGCTTATCATGATATATCACGCATATAGAGAGAACCTAAAATGCAACATTGATTTGATTGGATTGATTGGATAAAAAAGGTACTTAAAAAAAGAAGGCGAATCTGATATAAGTAGGTACTTATATGGAACGCTATTTTATAATACTTAGTATTTATAAACATTATTACTCTTATTCATATTCTAAAATAGTTACAATACAGAAATCAAGTATGTTAAAAAGCCATAGGTTATCGGTACATTGGGCGTACGAAATTAATGATTTACGACATTGATTAACGATTTGCCTCAGATCAAAATTTACACAGTTAAAGCAAACTTAGTAACTAACTGTAAAACGCAGATATTTTATGCATTTGTTGTTTAGTTTATCAAAAGACATAACAGTGAGTAAAAATATATTATATTTATGAATTCGCACATGTACAAGTACTCGTGTTGAGATTTATTGTGCTATATTAGTCGTTTCTACTTTTCAAAATTAAATGACCGATGTCTTAATATGTTTTTATTTTGAATAGTTAATATTTTCTCGATTATTGATTTTGATTTATTCTTAATAGATATTTGTAAAATTATAATGTTTTTAAAACTATTTCCATTGATGATGGAATTTAATACAATGTTATCATTGCTAAGATAAAAAAAAGCAACAATCTCGTTTCAAATAGAATACTTTCTAGATAGTATTCTATATACATTGAACACGTTACGTTTAGTTAAACGTTATATAGATATAAATTGAGAACAAAGCACTTACATTGCTAGTATTGAGTGTGGTGCCTAAATCAAATTCATCACCGACCAGTGTAAAAGTATCCGGATTCGCTCCAGTTAACTTCTCAATAGTTTTCCTAGCATCTGCGTCACTTTCAATGTTGCCCAAGTTGCGACTCAAAAACTCTATATCGGACTCTAGCAAGCCATCAACTAAGTGACTATGATCATCATCCGCCTTACAAAGATCGAAATCATCAGTTTCAAGCTTAATATCATCTACTTTGATTTCATTCATATCAATTTCATCTATATTCTCAATTTTAACACTCACATCTATATCACATGCCTTCAAACTGTCCACTTTAATTTCATCCAGATCTCCCATTTTCATTCCATCTACTTTTATATCATCCATGTCTTCCACTTTTATATCAGCGAAATCTTCTTTATCCATTGACACTTCAGAGAAAGCTCTTGAATTGTCTGTGTTTGTCATATATTGACTTGCATTGAAGTTAGCTGAATCGAAATCGTCATGTACTTCTAGTTTAATGTCGTCGATTTTGAATTTCTCTTCTTGTGAACTACTTGTTGATGGTTGGGGACTGTCTACATAAGTGAGATCCCCACTTAGTGCCCTTTTTAGTGCATAAGCTTTAATTTTTCGTAGTATGAATGGTGGTACTTTGAATCCAGTCAGTTCTCCTAACAACGGTAGGGAGCTGTGTTTGTAGGCGTCACTGGTTGCAAGCTCCTCAATATCTTCTAGCACCTAAAAACATTTAAGAAGTACATTAGACTATTTTTTTTTTATTTGTAGCATTTTTTTTTAAAATGTCGTCTTAGAAGTCGTCCAAGAGCCCGCTTGAAATTATTATACGTTATTATACGCTTGTTATAAGTTATTTTTGTTATATGCATCTCTGTAGAGCCATGCGTTCTACATCCAGCTATGAATAAGAATTACGCCGTAGCCCGATGTAGAACGCATGACTTAGCGGTCAGAGCGCTTGCTCAGTTTCCAAGAGGCGCGGGTTAATTACTCTCTATAAGGAAAAATATGAAATTCTCATACAAATATTACCATTATGTAAGTTTTGCCTCCAACAGCGTTAACAAGGTTATGATTTGCAATCCATTCCTTATCAACGCTATCAGCAGGGTACCGAAGTAACCCAGCATGTCTTGTGTACAACCGCCCGCGGGAGTTACCAAGTCCTAGCACCTAGAACAAAAAACATTTTTACACACTTGTTGTGTTTTTCACACACTTATATAGCATATAAAAAAAAGTTGTGTTACAAATTATTTTTGACATTAAGATTTTTGTAGGGTGGTAAGCCAAATCTCTGCAATTCATTAATGAAATTATCAATATATGATATATAATACCACAGTTTACAGACAACACCGGCATTTATCAGACTTGGCATCATCCTGACTCCTAAGGAATCCCTCAGACATATTGTCTCTGGTTGTTCTCACCTTGATAACAGTGACTATTTGAATAGACATAATCAAGTAGTCAAAATAACACACTAGCAAGTTGCTCTTCATCAAAGTTAGGCTTTGTGGACATGGTGGTCAGAGTACCTTACCGTACCTGGACCCTTGGTGACTTGCAAGTTAATGGGCGAAACTAAGGCCAGAGCTGAAGGGTCAGTTGGTATTTTACACCATTGATTTAAACATATATTTATTTATATTTATATATATATATGTTCTTAATATATTAAGTATTAGAACGATTAAATATTTGTCCTAAACAATGCTACGTTTAAGTTTTGTTACGAAATATATCTTAACGAATATTATGCATCAACGTGTCGATTGTGTAAACAGTGGAGAACAGAGTGTATTGACACTAGGCTCTCAAAAAAAGGAAAAGGAGTGAAGCTGAAAAATATTGTATAGTTGTAAATGTATATAGTGTATTTATAAATACATATATTATTTATTTTCATTCTTACTTTATGAGCATGTGACCCCATTATGAACAATGTATCTTGTGTAAGTCTTGCTGGATTCCATTTCTCTGGATCACGGAGACCAGAAGCTGGTGACGATGATCTACTATCATTGTCTTCTTGCTTGATCTTCTTAATTTTTATAAGATCTGTATCTAATTCTGTTTCCTTTCTTTTGTTTAAAGATGGATTCTGTAACTGTGGAAATCAAATATCAAACAAAATACAAGTGTATTTTTATCTATCATTCAATTAACAAAATTAATCATCAATTAAAAACTTGCAACACCATTGTGACCCATATTTTGGTTTGCTTGAAAATTTGCACATGTATCTTGATCTAATGATAATACAATATGTTCATAATTAGAATTTAAGGTATTTGGCATTTAATTTTCTTTTTTTTGAGCTTTTTCCCGCATAGACAGAAATAACCTAGTGTCAAAACACTCCGTTCTTCTCTTTCCGCTCGAATAAAAGCGAGATAATGTGTGTTGAGTGGCGGAACTCAAAGCCACGCTTTGTCTTACATTAAAGCAAAGCAATGAAAATAATTTTTCAACGCTTTCGACAGAGATTGAAAACACAATCCGCGTTTGCACTACGGCGTTGGCTCATTGTGCCACGACGCGCCTCATTACACCATAACCTTTTTTTAAGGTTTTTTATAAATTTCCTGAAACTCCCTTTTTTATCTTAACAAAACAATGTAAATAAAAATACATACAGATTACTATAAGGTTAGCCAAAAAAATGTACTTTTGTCATTTCGTTGTTTACATATGTTATAAAATAAATGAATTGGTTTCTTACTTAAAAATAATTAAATATCATCTAGTTATTAATTACTTTATTTATCACTTACTGCATCTTTAGTCAGTTTATTATCGGTATCAACATCACTGGCCTCAAAAGTCGCCGGCACTACACGGGGAGGTGTAGAATATAATAGCCTAGTTGCATCCAGCATTGCACGGCAAACTGCACGAACCTACAATTTTGACATTTTTATTTGCATAAAGTTTACTATTAAAATATTAATCATTGAAACATATTCAAACTTTATTGCTTGCTTATTGTAGATGCTATAGAACATGAAAACAATAAATAAAATTTTATTACATATATCTAACATGTTATTCACACATTTTTGTATAATTTATAAAAATACTAACGCAGCGGGATTCGAACACGTGGCTCTTCAGAACTGTCCAAGTGCACTGACCGCCATGCGTTCTGTGGAACGAGACTAATGTCGTTTGGCCTCTGCCAAATCACGCTGCATTCATTTTATGTTTTTTAAAAGTGTTTTCCAAAGTTCTAATACTAATTTCAACATACCTGATCTTCACTTACAGATTCATCTCCCAAATTTAATCTAATATTGTTGACAGCAGGAACAAAGAATTTCTGTCAAAACAATAATACATTATTTATATTAGGACTTTCTGTCAAAGTAATAATTTCTAAATAACAATAGAACTTTTAAAATCATGATATTTAAAGTATTTTCATTTATTGAGCTGGGTAGAAAGACAAAGTGTCATAATTATTTTATTATTAAATAGCTGTTTACACAAAATGGTAAACAAATGATCAAATCATATTATATAACATTATGTTAATTTATGATCTTATATGCATGGGAGATTTCGTTATTTAGCTGGAACGGTTACATATCCGAAATGAAGTTTTTATATTGATATCAAACACCATTTTTCAATATCAACATGGTAAACGAGAATTAAAACATTACTATAAACTATTACTTTCCTTTTAAGTTATGGTAATTAATATTCGTTTATTTAATTTCAAAATAAACATTTAAGATTAAAAATAATAAGTGAAATTGGTGATTATCCTTCATGCTTCAAAATTATGCAACAAATAAAATACAATTTCATTATTAATTAACTGTATATTATTGGCATTATTGTTTATTGTGTAATACTTATGAAAACTTTTAATAGAAACATATTCATAACTAATTACAAAAAACTCATATTCACTTTATCTCACTTTTTCATGGAATATATTTATGTCACCATTTTTCGAAATTTCCTAAGTGTGTGAATATCACTTTAAAAATGTAAAAAATCTTTATAACATACTTTTATGACAGTAAGAAAGAGTCTCATGCCTATTATCTTATTATAAAAAATATATTTAAACTTTTTATTTACCTCTAACTTGACTTTTTTAATTAATTGTCCTTTGTAATAAGCTATGTGTAAGTCACTGATGTAAAAATAATAATACAGACAATTCTGTAACATTATACATACAACAAAAACTATATCACACATGTTAATATTCAACAGCAAAGTTCAAATCCCATAATGATCTACTATATTCTAATTTATTGTTAATGTATATTATATATTTGTGTATAAAGTTTTTTATGTTTAATTATTAAGAATAAAATTATTTAACTGGTATTTAGATACTCTATGTAAATTACAATATTATTAAGTTGTTTGATTTTCACGATTACTCCACATTTTGAAATGAAACTAATTTTAACCGGATTAATTGTGTATAATATTGGTATTCGAAAATACATTTTAGAACCCGATGTTTCGAACACTTTACAGTAGGCCAAGTCGACCTGTGACCACAGACTACAGTAAAGCTTTCGAAACATTGGGTTCTAAAATGTATTTTTGAATACCAATATTATACACTATTAATCTGGTTAAAAATAGTTTCATTACAATATTATTTTCCAAAGTTTTTGTTTTACTTATAATAATATTTAAATAGAAGTGTGAGAGATTTAATTGAATAATGAATCTTTAAACATTTGTCCAAGTTGTAATACATAATTTAATGATCAAACTTATTTTATGTTATGCTTTCTTATAAATAGAACAAGGAGTATAATATGAATATGATAATGCAATATTAAATGTCTATGCGACTGTAACTAATACAATTCATAAGGAGTTTATAATAAACATTACACATGTATATATTGTTATATATACAAATTCACTTTTTTTTATAAAATTGAAAGAAAAAATATACATACTTCTAAATATTTTTTAATAACTTGATCAATTTCTCGAGTGACTGCAGATTGTATTGTTTGACGTAGCATATCTAGAGACTTATTAGCACTTGCTCGAAATTCTGCAATAGGTCTTGAATGCGGCTGAACAGGTCCAGGTAGACTAAATCTCCGGTGCATAGCAGCCAGTGTGCTAATGGCTATTTGCCGAGTAATAGGCTGTTTCTAAACGTAAATAAGAATTATAAAATTTAAAAAAAGATGAATGAAAACATTAATTTCAATGTTGTAAACAAAACATAGACTACATATTTTACTTACCGTTTGCATATTTACTGTAGTTCCTGTACGAATATTAATTATTTTCGCAGGAGACTGAAAGTTCCATGTACCGTTGGTATTTTCCAATATTGCTACGTTTTTATTTGTATCTACGTTACTATTATTCTTTTGAATCACCATCTCGATTATAATTATCTTGCAATTTTCATGAATAATCTTCTCATAGTTTACGTTATTGCACTTGTATTCTAGACTATAATTAAATTCGTAAATGTTTGAAATGCTTAGTTAATCAATTTCTTAATTCCTTTACACGCATATGAACTTAAAATTATTTGACCTTTAATTTTTATTTATACTTCATTCGATTAAAATTAAAATGAAAATAGGAAATGAATTTATTTATAACAAATATTGTTTTGAATATGATGTTTAAAGTTTAATTTTAATTATTTTTTATTATTAACAAGCTCGTTGTGAAAGAGTTTCGTGAAACAGAGCACAAACGTACTCACAGAAACTAGCGAATAAGGATGCGAAATATTTAAGGACATCGATTAGATCAAATATATTTATACAAGCCTGGAACTAATTCATATACATGTAATTGGAAGTGCTGCCTTGAACTTATTTTAATAATATAAATATAACAGAAATTAAGTCTACATTTAAAAACCATTGTATATGTAAATGCAACTTTATTGTATTGAACAATTTAATACCTAAAGAATGTATTATTTGAATCAGGTTTATTCTAAAGATACTATATTACATTTAATGTCTGAAAATGTTATGAAAGTTATACGTTTAATAATATACTACTGAGTTTAGTGCAGCACATCTGGTAAATTTAGATTTGTAAATTATTATTCCTTAAAAATATATCCTAATAGATATTTTTAAATATTTCTCTTTTCTTTTGTTGTGAATGAATATATTATTATTAAAATAAATTAAAATTTCTTACTACTTTCACATTTTTTCACTTGGCAGCTCTGATCAAATTTCAAACGTCACAACTCTGAATCTCAATATACCCATAAATTTCAAGGCTGTTGTGCTTTTAACTTTCGTAAATGATATAGAAGAAAGCTTTTATCAAATTGCAAAAAATAATTTATTTTATAATTATATAAACTGATTTTTTTACCAGTTGGACATCGGCGCAAATATAAGTAAGGATCTATTCGCCTATAAGGCGCCTATATATATATTAAAAAAAAATTATAATTATTTAGGAATCAATAATACTAATAATAATTTATAACCCATGTTGACGTAGATAAATAATACACGTAGCAATGATATCAGTCGATAGTATTCCTCATAATATATAAAAACAGTATTAGCACCATACTAAACTACCATCTATTACTAAAATCGCGTTACATTTCTCAGTTGCCTACCACACTACCTCTGCTCTGGCCATTGGCTGCGAAACGATCGTGACGTTACGACGTTTCACATAACTGTTCCATTATAACATTGATCATAGTTTGTAGTGAAGTCATATTACATATAGGTAAGTTTTCATTTCTTCTAAATTGATAATAATTGTATTTAGGTAATATTCCAGTTTGTATTTTAATTCATTTGAATGTAATAATTTTTGTTATCGTTTTAACTGTTTCAAAAGATGAACTTTGTACTGGGAAAACTAGTTTGGTTATTAAATGCTAACTGACAAAAATATGTTTATTAGTACTAGAATTACAGTTTTATTACTTTGTGTTTATTTAAGAAAATAATATTTTGTTATTGATTACTTCTCCCATCTTTTAAATATATTTCAGAAACATAACTTACCATTACTGAATACAATTAATTATTATTATAAATTATACATTTCGAAATTAAATAGTTACATCAATGAAGTTATGTAATATTTTCTTACTTGTGTAAATAACTAATGTAAAAACCGAAAGCTAACTTTCACCACCAGATATAAGATTGTTCATTGTATGTATTATACACTGTGTATACAGATTTGTTTCAGAGTTCTCTAGTACAGATTAAAGTAATTTATAATAAGAAACCTAAATTCACAGTCTTCTAGTATATGAACAAATAGATAAGCATTTTGTAGTTTATGTAGGAGTTATGAGTTAACATTGACCATGTTTGAAGTATTTTGTATAACTAGGCATTCCATGGCAGATGATTTTGACTTCAATCTAAAAACATTTTTTATTAAACCTTTTAATTTAATTGATCTCAAATGTTGTTAAATGATATAGATAAGTCTATATAATTTACAAAGTGGGTATTATCTTTTTAAAATATTTAGTATTAACTACTTAGTGAAATGATTAATAATTTTGAATGAATAGTTTTTTTTATATAACATTGATAATAATTGTTTGAAATTAAAGTTGCTTTTATCTTTATAATAGCATGTTGATAAATTGTATATTAAGTATTTGTGATTAAAAAACACAGGCATTATTCTTTTATCTTTGCAAACCTTAAGTTATTTTTAGGATTTATATGTAAAGTTTTATTCGTTTGATAATACATATATAATTTTTACACTCCTTAGTTGTATGTTAAAATATTACAAACTTGTTTACAATAATGACTTAATTTTATGCTGCATATAATAATGGGAATTAAATGAAATTTTAAGTATTGTGACTAAATTTACTTGCTTTATTTAGATTCATGTTAGGTCATGGTCTTACTACAAGGGTCACATTTAGTAGTAACAATTCAGTTAATATCAATATTATAATAAAACAGTAAAAACAGAATGTTTGTATGTGTACACTGTTTGTTTGAAACTACTAGATGGACTTTAATTAAATATTTTTTGTTGTATAGCTTTTAAGCTTAGGCATGCTGCCTAGGCTAGGCTATGATTTTGAAGAGTGGAACAAAGCCTCGTGTAGAACCATAAAATACTACCTATACTATAACATATAGATAAAGATGGATATAGATAAAGCCAAAGCTGTAGTTATATAAATATTTTTTTATTGATATAAAACATCTTTAATGTACACATTAATTATTGTACTGTAGAAAAACAATAAGTCATAAATATTTTTTATGTAAATTAAGTATATATTTATTATTTATAATAAAATTATATTTGTTTTTGTAGGTTATCATTCAAGATGTCGAAAATAAAGGCCGGACCCGTTGTTGACATCCTTGGTGATGAAATGACAAGAATTATTTGGGACCTAATCAAGGACAAATTAATTTTACCATTCTTGGACATTGAATTGCACGTTTATGATTTGGGAATGGAAAATCGTGACAAAACTGACGACCAAGTAACAATTGACTGCGCAAATGCTATTAAAAAATATAATGTCGGTATTAAATGCGCTACTATTACTCCAGACGAAAAAAGAGTTGAAGAATTCAATTTGAAAAAAATGTGGAAGAGCCCTAATGGAACTATTCGTAACATACTTGGAGGAACTGTTTTTAGAGAAGCCATTATCTGTAAAAATATTCCCCGACTGGTAACTGGATGGGATAAGCCAATCATAATTGGTCGTCACGCGCACGCTGACCAGTACAAAGCTACAGACTTTGTAGTTCCTGGTGCAGGAAAATTGGAACTTATATTTACACCTCCATCTGGAGAACCAATTAGACATGTAGTAAACGAATACAAGGGTGCAGGTGTTGCTCTCGGTATGTTTAATACTGATGAGTCTATTATTGATTTTGCTCACTCATCCTTCAAATACGCTTTGGATAGAAAATACCCTCTGTACCTGAGCACCAAAAATACAATTCTTAAAAAGTACGATGGCCGTTTCAAGGACATCTTCCAAGAAATTTACGATAAAGAATACAAGAGCCAGTTTGACAGTGCCAATATATGGTACGAGCATAGGTTGATTGACGACATGGTGGCTTATGCCATGAAATCTGAGGGTGGTTTTGTATGGGCTTGCAAGAACTACGATGGGGACGTGCAGTCTGACTCAGTTGCTCAAGGGTATGGGTCATTGGGTCTTATGACTTCGGTGTTGATTTGTCCCGATGGTAAAACTGTTGAGGCTGAGGCAGCTCACGGAACAGTCACAAGACACTACCGTTTCTACCAACAAGGAAAGGAGACCTCTACAAACCCCATCGCTTCTATCTTTGCTTGGACTAGGGGACTCCTGCATCGTGCTAAGTTAGACAACAACGATGCACTTAAGAACTTTGCGGAGACTCTTGAGAATGTTTGTATTAACACAATGGAGTCTGGTATAATGACTAAGGATCTTGCTATTTGTATCAAGGGCATGAACAACGTTAAGAGATCTGATTACTACGAAACATTCGAGTTCATAGAGAAGCTAGCTGAAAACTTGAAAAAGAGCTTGGGACAATGACTTATTAAAAAGAAAACGTGTAATCTTTGATAATTTTTCTATTTATATAAATCATTTTGTAAACATATATATGGGTGGTATAAGGATATATTAACGCATTTATTTAATTCTCAATAAATTATACAAATTTAACAAATAAGCAGTTTCATTTTAAATTCTTATAAAAATAGTAAATATTTTACATTGACATCAAATATTATCTTGATAACATGTACTGACACTTACGATAAATGATAATGATAACAAGTTGAGACCACAATGTGCAAAGATTATAATTTTTTTGTACAGAGTAAATACAATGATATTACCAAGGCCATCAACTATGATATAATTTAAAAAAAATCGATAAACAAGGTAACTAGAAAGCATACTTATTTGCTTCTTATCTTTGTTTATCGCTTTTGCCTATTAACTATTAATAAATCAATACGCTGTTAAGATGCGGCTGGCAGCTTCTGATAGATATATCGAGTCTCATAAGTAAATTTCATATTCAATATATTTTTCTTTCCCAGTGTGCTTAGACAAAGTGAGACAGTAAGTCTTTAAAAAAATAAAGATTTCGAGATTGTTGTGTTTTTATCTTATAATACGAAGCTCACAAGCAAAAATTATATGAGCAAAGTTTTATATCGGAAGAAGTCGTTTCGTGCTAAAAAGACTATATAGGCGCTATACTTTTCATATTAATACACACGACATATTAGAACGTGAATTTACTTGTAACAAAGTAATTTGCTCAATTATACCGCATGGTGTTGAATTCCTAACAAGTCATATTAAAAAAAAAGTGTACAAAAACTTTTAAATTGGTTGTATCGGCATAGTGGATGCAGACTACCAAATTACTTACTACTACTACTTAGAGATGTGTGAGGATAAATAAAATTATCTCGTGTAAAAAACATACTCATAATTCAGATTCACTTTCCGCCCTACATCGAGACATAAAGTGTGGAGTGGCGGACCTCAAGGTCAGCCTTGTTCACCAGAGTGGAGAAATGGAAATAATTAAATAACTATCATTTCTTCGAGTGGGCACTGAACCCACAAACAATTTTTGATAACTGGAAACTCTTGCACAGATTAACGTCTGCGTAACAGGGTAAAGGACTGCATCCTGATAGCCTCTGTAAATCGTGTAAATTATTATATTAAATAAATATTAATGATTTTTTATAAGTTAAAAAAATATTTAGTTATCAGCCAATATTAAGTTAAACTGTTACCGTATGGTATTTAAATTATGATTAGCTTTATATAAATGTAATGAATAGGTAATGAGAGAGATCTAGGCTCTTTTAATAAAAACACATTTGGCATATTTGTTCATAAATTTGAATCATAAAACAGTGTTAAAGATTTTTATACGCACACAAAACTAAAAAAATTTCTTAGCCTTTATGTTAAAATCATCATTAATCTTCAATCCTTTCATTAACATTAATCAAAAAAATTGTACATTTCAGTAAATGTATTCGACATAAGAATTAGTCTGACAAACATATTTTTAGAAAATGTATAAAAATTATAACGCATTCTGCGTTGATGCGGGTTGGCGGTCAGAGCGGCGGTTATACGTTTTGTAAAAAGTGTTGTTAAGTTAAAAAATACTCCAATAAAGCTAACTTAATAAATATTTATAAATAGATACATTGTATGGAACATCTTCGCTTGAATTATCAGAGATTTTAACTTAACAGTGCTTAGAAATATATATTTTGTAAATATTAGGAAAACCCGGTAACCGGTACCGCTAGGTGTGCTATTGTTAACTTTGAATAGGCAAGCACTATTGCGCCGAGAGTGGTATTCATTCAATTCAATCGATTTTGCGATAGTTCTTTACCAATAAACCAGCTAGCTTTAGGTACGAAAATGTTTTAATATGTTTACTAGTTGTCGCCCGTAATTTTGTTTGGTTGATCTTTATAACTACAGTCATAGTGTTTCCATTCACCACCCGTTGTCACCTTCACCACGTGGATGTACTCCCAGCTTTAAAATATTTCGTACAAACCTACATTGCGAGATAAGATTCATTAATGTGTCAGATATTATATTCCATTTTTTGCAGTTTCACGCTTGGCTTGACTTGCCATGCAGGACAAGGAAGAGAATACTCTGACAGTTCTCCACTTTCCGCCCGAAACCGAGACATATTAAGTGTGAACGAAAAATGGACTCACGTGGAAAAGCTTGGCAGAAACGCTATCAGCAGATTTCTTATAGTTGTGCTGCTCTATAAAATTATATCATACCCTATGTTATGCCTAGACTTAATAGTTAAACAATGTAAGTGTAAAAACAAACATATATATATTTTTAATCAAAGTGCTTTTTCAGCTTAGTGATTTTAACGGTCTAGCAGGCCCTGCCTAGCTAAAAATGCCCTGGATAAAAAATAATAGTCTTATATCGAAGGTTAATAGTTTCCCACGACTATGCTATTGTTAATAGATAACCACCGCAAACGATTACCCCAAAATTTATGTGTTATCTGGAATTATTACTAATAACTTATGATTTGTTCTTTGTACGCAAATACAATTTATAATGGTTTTTATATTTTGATATTGTGTTGTGTAATATATTCGACTATGGGCTCTGAAACTTCAGGTGTTTATTTTTGTACATTTATTATTAAAATACTACGTTTGAAATATATATTTTTTTAAATTATTTTAATGTACCAATATGTCCTAAATAGTAACTTTATTTCTAAAAAATAATTAAATTCAAACAGTTTTGTAATAGTGGGGAGAAAGATATAAAAAAACACTTGTAATAAGTGCGTTTTTGTTGTTTTAAGCCTATCTGGCACATGTAGAATAGGTCGTAGAGATATATTTGAGCAGCAATCTCATTTAGTTTTATTGCCCTGTTACATAAATTTGCCGATTGCAATTCGGGTGTTATTCTAAAGTTGCTACTACTTAATTTCTGTAGACAGAAAAATAGTGAGGACGAATAAAAAATCTTTCAAGCCTGCTATCCATTTCAAACCTTAAGCTATTAATTTGTGTAAATCGTAAGAACTTAACTTTTTATTTTACACCAGAAAGATATAACATTAATTTTAATATTTAAAATAATTTAGTACCTATTAAACATGTGGGACCAATTGTGTGTTTCAAATGTTTTATTATTATAGATGAAAACTTGTTTTAAGTTGAAATTTAAGGATACATCAACGAACATTAATGTTTTCGATCAAATTTAATTCATCCATAATTTTAGCCAGCTAGATTGATCAAATACCTGTATGTGCAACGTATAAAAATATGAACGTACCAGTATTCAAACCCGCGCCTCTTGGACACCGTCTAAACGCGCTGACCTATAAGCCATACGTTCTACTTCCGGCTACGTTGAAATTCGTATACAGAGCTTTTGCGGTTTTCAAGAAGGGGGTTCCAATCTCGCTACTTAACTTTTTTTTTACATTTACTAAAAATTGTTTTTCATATCCTAAATGTAATGTGTAATAACACTTTAAGAATGTTAAAATTGAAGTGAAACGTATTATTTATACATATTTTTCTATCCGCAATTCTGCACGCATATAAACAGAACACAGAACTTTATACCGTCAGACATTTTCTTATACCATCCTATTTGCTTATATGTACCCAATATGGTAAATCATTGTTTTTTGTGTTGACTATATTATTAGTATAAGTTTTGAACATAAAAAAGTTACATAATATGTATATTTAAGGCACATTACATTTTATTATGAAAATATTTAAGATCCCTATGAAATATCCGTCCGTAAGGTCCGTATGAAATTATATACATTTTTATTGTAATTGCAATATATAGTCGGCAATATTACGTTACGTTAATGTTAAAAATATTTATGATATATTTTGATGCTTGCAAAGTATACTATGGTACAGTAAAAAGGCTGCCTTCCTCTTTTTACGTTTTCAACTTGAATGGAGACGCTCAATGTAGGTACAGTGCTATGCCCGGAGGCAGACGCTTTAAGGCCAAAATCTACACAAAAGCTAAGCTAAAATACTAAGATGAAAAAATTGTTACATATTTTGTCACAAATATATATAAAGATACATTGCTTCAATATCTTTCATTTTTAATTAATAAGATATAAATGTGTAAAAAATGCGATGAAAATTTTGGTGGTTAAATATTAGATATCAATTGAAAATTGTTCGTGTTTTAAAAGTGTAACTACAAATGTTTACTTCGCATAAAACGTTTCGCAAACGTTTTAGCTTTCTATTAGGTACCGGGGTCCTTGTGGGACAATCAAAAAATAACTTTTCTTAGTGAATTACCGGAGGCGGTTGACGGTTTCCCCTTCAAGAACGTCCCTCCCGCCATTTCTCCCTCCGTAGAGTGGGCCATTCAGAGACGGTTCGCGAAGCTCTCACGGTGCTTACTCCTTCAGTTTAGCGGGCAAGCCGTCACAATACACTTGTGTATACCCGGCTCAAACGTTTGGCGGGAACAGCGATCGCGCAAGACGAAAATAATTAAATTCTAACATAATAGAAATATTGTTTGTAAAGTTTAGTGTTTTACGTTGACAATGTATAATAAATTATGTTACCTGCCTTTGCAATCGTTCATTGCATTAATCATTTTGGTAAGCTTTTTATCAATTTATCATATAACTTTTATTCTTTGTGAACATTCAATTTATATTCAATTACTTATACGTGTATATGACAATTCTTTAATTAATTAAACTAACAATTCACTTTTAAATATTTATTACATACATTATGCCATAGATATGTAAGCGGCATAAAATGAGTTTTAGGAATTATAATTTACGCCTGTATATATGCGAACCTGTGACCACAATCTAAGATGTGTGTTGCTTTAAAAATAAACTGTCATTATTTTTTAACATTTTTAAAGTCTTATTCACACACATGAAAAGCATTTTTAGAAAAGATATAATTACTTTTTAATAAAAAGGAGGCGCGGCTAACCGTCTTTTGGACGGTTTCCAAGAGGCGCAGATTCAAATCCCTCTGCATTTTTAATTTTCATACGTTTAATAAAAATGTTTTTTATAACCATTATATTGTCTTAATGTACATTGTGTAAAGCTATATATATCTTGACTACGAAGCACAAAAGCCTGACGTAATATGAACAAAATTCAAATCGCGATCTACAAAGGGCGGAGATGCATACAGCTCAGAGAACCGCTAGACTTTACTATCAATTACTAGCGCCGCTCGGGTGCACCCAATTACTAGCTCTGCTTCACATGATTCGTATTTGTAACCGTAAGATTACTGGAAGAATCCTCGAGCACGCGAGCTCGCTCAAGGAGTTACTTGAAACGTACATTTAGTGCCCTCGTCGAATGTTTGTGTGTTGTGAATTCTTTGTTAGGCACGAGTTACGAGTTACTATTATTAATATATAATGACTTCGAATAGGACCGGTAATTAATACCTAAATATGTTCTCAATAAAGGTTAACGCAAAATAATTTCCTTCTTATATAGTCTCTAGCTTAAGCGACTACAAATTTATGTAACAGGGCAATAAAAAAATGAGATTTTTGTAAATTTTCCATTCTGATGTAAAAAGTAGTTGATATGTCGATTGTAGTATCGTGCTGGTGTTTAAAGTCATTTTGTCTATCGTTAGTAATAGCTACCTAACATTTACTTTATGGAATTTTGATTAAAGTTACATAAGAACTGCGCTTGAAGGATGATCCGAAGTCGTGGGAATAGGCATACATTGAGGGAGTGTCGGAGGGTTCTCAATTACCTACGCGATCTGTTTTTATTGCGATGCTCTTTGATGCTGAGATGCTATCTCCATTATATTATACTTCAATTTCTAAAGATCTGTTTTATAGAATTATAGATTCTTTAATGCCTATCTACCAGACAGAATACTTATTCCTATTACTTCGCACTTTTCGAATTACTTGTATTTTAATTTTCTAGTTATGATTTTACAATTGTTAAGTATTAGACATAGAACGTAAAAAAGTATTTACAAAGATGATAACGATAAGAAAAAAAATTGTTATAATACAAAAATTACGAATCGTATTATTTCTTAATTATTTGCGGTAGAGACAACAAAAAAATTAAATTTGTAACTCAATAAATCCTTGATAATGTTATGATAGGTATACGAGTATATAGGCAACGCTTGCTTATAGCAAACATATTAGCGAGATATGTACTAGAGCTAATTGAATTTGATCACCTTTCAACTAAACGAATAATAATAAATATTAATTAATACATTAATTATTATTCAATGAAAAAGAATGACTTAGTAATCAGTCTCGATTTACTTAATAAAAAGAGAACCTAAGAGAACCTTGTACTTAATATGATTTATGAAGGCATTTACAATCTTATCTCGTAATTCCCTAAACGTCAATGACCGAAACCAATTATATTGCATAATACTACAGATACAGATACTCATCAGCCAGAGATGCCTTTTTTACGATTGATCAAATTATTTTTTTTCTACCGTTTACCAATTACGATTCACTAGCGATAGCGTCGGTGTCTATTAGTTTGTTTGTGATATGTGAATGGCGACTAACATAGTAGTTTCTCGTCACACAAAGCCGCCGTATAAAAAAATCAATTGTCTTGAATTCGTGAAAGAAATTTAAAATATAGTCCTGAATAGTGTAGCATTTAGGTTTTCGTGCTATATCATCTGTCATTGTGTAAACTACAGAACAACTGTATAGTTTATTACCGATATAGATATACAAATATGCGAAAAAAACAATCAAATAAATTTTTACAAAACATATTTTTACATTTTTACTGTGAGATAGGAAAAAAGAATTTTGTGTTACTTTATTTTATTGCGCTCATTTAGAGGCAAATATTTAATGTGAAAGTGAAGGGATCTTCATGGCAAAAATCGTGACTTTTTATTGATATCGATCTCGTACACTATTTTGGTATTGAAAGCTTGAAATCATTTATACCGACGTTTGCGTGACGATTTTGATTATAACTGTAAATCGACGTACTAAGGTAGGCATAAAAGTACCTAGACCTACCTACCTACCTATCTACCTATAGAGAAATGTCTATTTCATAAGTATATACCAATCATATTAACTAAAAACTTATGTCTTAGCATCATTATCTTATAATAAGTTCTTTGATTTTAGCAATTATTACACATTTTGAAATGAAACTATTTTAACCGGATTAATCGCGTATAATTTTGGTATTCGAAAATACATTTTTAGAACCCGACGTTTCGAACACTTTACAGTAGTCCGTGGTCACAGGTAGACTGTGTCACAGTCTACCTGTGGATTCAGTCGGATTAGTCCGGTTAAAATAGTTTCATTTCAAAATCATTATCTTATCTAAATAATAAATATATAAGAATAATTTTAAATTAAAGAACGTTATATTTAGTTTTAGTAGTCAATGACCACAATTTCCTATATAATATAGTTAGTTCAACATAATAAAACCGTAAAAGGTATCTTGTTTATGTCCCACACAGAACATAATACAAGTGTTTGGAATTCCATGTCAAATAGATAACGGCATATTTTTTTTATGTACCTATGCACCTATCGTAGAGCAGAACCCTATTTAAAACTTTTTTAATAGAAGAAATAAAAATTCACTGGCCAAACTACACCGTTATGGCACAGTCAAGACATGATTAGCATGTTTGCTGTCGTCGCTTCATTTGCGGTTACAAATCCTTAATGGGGAAATGTAGAATAAGTAGCACTGTTTATTCGGACAAAATACTTCGTTGGGTTCCACTAACCCACACAGAGTTTATTTGAGTGGAAATTTGGGTCTGGGGTGTATTTGTTACGATATTAGTCACTGTCTAGTCAGCAAAATATATATAGGAAGATGAAAAATAAAAGGAAATGTATGATGTATGTATGTAACAGCTTATGTTATCGCCACCGCAGCATTCTGACTGTTATCTCACATCATTTATCTACCATTTTATTTTCACATTTAGAGAAAGAAGTCTATGAAAGCTATCACGAATTTGTGCTTCAAGTAAAAACATGATAGTTAAATATACATTATAGTTTTAACATACGGAATAGAGATAAAATTCCATGAGCATTTTGTAATACAAACAAATTATGCTTTTAAGCGTAAGTATCATATATCTAGCTAAAATTTTTATTTGATAGCGAAGAGTAGGATTTATTTATTTTAAGTTATTTATCTCAGAAGCGGTTATTAAGTTTGAATAAAAAATATTATTATTATTAGAGAAAGTAATTTAAAAGTAGCATTTTATGCCCTTTTTAAACATTTTTTAAAGTGTTATTCGCACACTTAGGAAATTGAAAAAGACATATTTAGAAAACGTATAAAAACGTATAAAATTTCGACGCAGCTGGATGTAGAACGCATGGCTTAGCGATCAGAGCGCTTGAACGGTTTCCAAGAGGCGCGGGTTCAAATCCCGCTGCGTTAAATTTTTTATACGTTTTCTAAATATGTGTTTTATGCTCTTCTAAAACTACGCAAGTATGCCAATACTAGCATTGGGGCATATTGAGTTTATTCAATATCTAACTTCAGAGCAATATGTTATTCTATTCAGATAATCTAGGCATCTTTATAGTGAGTCAACCTGATGTTTAAAAGCATTAAATCAAGTCTTGGTATGCTGTTGAATTGGCTAGACCTACCAGTACCGTTGCGTGGTCAAGTAGGTACCTGCGACCCTGTTTGCCCTATCGATCCATATATGCAACAAGGGACTTCCAGTCATCGATTTATTTTGTATTATTTAATCCTGCCATTCTATTATTAATCAGCCAGTAATTATTTAATGAGATTTAATTTTGTTATTTTGTTAAAAAATATGGACTTTTGTGATTAAAACAAATATCTTACAAAACTCTTCCAAGTAATTGTTCATAAGTCCAAATATACACCTTATAGCCTATAATATAATACAATAATATAAATAAATAGCCTCAGACTGTGTAACGATATGTATCATTATTTATATTCTACGGGAGACGTAAACAAGTTGCGTCTCAAAGCTCTCAACTTTCACAGGTAAGGTTACAAGTCTTTAGATTTTGCAAGCAAAATAACGTTTTTTTTTACTTACTCGCTGTAATATACTATGTAATGCTTTTCTTCAACGTGGTCCACTCAAGATATTTTATATTACATTTATGTAGTTAATAGTTATAGGCATATATTTTGTTTCTCTAGAGTCCAAGCAAAGTAAGGTTTAAGTATTTCTAGTCCACTGAATATGTATAGTATAAAAGCGAAACACTCAGTATATAATTAACTATTTTATAAAGCTCGTAGGTATATAACGGTTTTTGCCAAAAGTCAAAATCTCAATGAATTTGATTCAGACACCTCTTGTGCCTTGCATGTTGTCCTACATGTACCTGTCATGAGATGATCCATTATTACGATGTTCAAATTAAAATAATAGTGAGTTGTTTGCAATTGGTAATTGGTACATCCATTTTTTGCGAACTTAAATCGCGATCGTTTAATTCAATTAAAGGCATGACAGGCGATGTCAGCATTGCGCACAAACTAGACAGCTTTCAAAAAATGTTAATGCCAATATGTCTTATCTATCTAAACATCTAATGTACGACCTACTTACCTCGAACAAGTAAAGAACTAATCAGAATTGCCGTCATTAATTAACACAGTTATTTCCTCACAAAAGGAAATGTTAGCTGGCACAAACGAATAACGGATAGTTTTGTTTGCTTGCCATATTCCGTTACCATATTCAGGGTTATTATTGACAAGTCTTCAAAAAGTACCTAAGTAAAAACGAAACGCTATTTCATATTGTGTATTATATATATACATATACTCTCTACTCTATACGGCTATAATCCGAACGACTACGGTGTGACACAAAATTTGTCATATCACGTAAAAATTTTCTCGAATTCAGAAATCAATGTTTGTGATGCGGTGTCCGGTGCCCCTTGTGAGGGTGGGACACCCCCTTTATAAATCACTGTCCAAAATACGAAGAGAATTTCTATAAGTTAACAAATAATCCCGATAGCAGAGCACGCGTTCGTTTATAGGGACAATAGTTACACCCGACACTGACATTGCAAATTAATTATTTCGACAAATTAATCTCACTTCACTTCATCCACAAATATACTCGACAAACAATCTTAATAAATGTGTTAACATTTTACTATTACGTATTAACGTATTAAGCACAGGCAAAAATAATGTCCATTTTATTTTCACATTGCGTCTAATATAGTAATGTTTAAATACAGAGACCGAAGACATTAGGTATACATAATATTATACAAAACTGTAAAACTAAAATCAGCCTATAACTATGATTAACTTCACGTTTTTTCAAAAGCATTTTATGTAACGATTTGTTCATCATTAATAAAAACAACAATTTTTTATTTTACATAAACTTTTGTTTTTACTAAGGCATTTTTTACTACATGTTTTAGTAGAGGCCATTGAGATGATTTCTATTCCCACTCAGCGCCACTTAACACTTAACATTTCGTATTCGGGCTTAAAGTTGAGAAAGGAGTATTTTGACACTATGTTCTCTCTGCCTACCCTATGAGGTGGGAAAAGCATGAAGCTATCTATTAGTAAAATTAAAAAGAAATATGTAGATTACATGCAGTGCTTTGGCAGTACCTATGCATTAATTCTATATATATATATTTTTTTTTTTTTTTTTTTTTTTTTTTTTTTTTTTTTTTTTTTTTTTTTTTTTTTTTTTTTTTTTTTTTTTTTTTTTTTTTTTTTTTTTTTTTTTTTTTTGCAACTTGTATTACGAAGGAGGTTAGTTTGCTAAAGTTAGGGCGAAGAACCCCATTGAAATATTTCGATTATAATGACCGGTCGTTTAAGAATTGAAAAAATATATTGGTACTATCTCTACATAATACCATAGGTTGCGACCCTCGTAATCCTCTATTGGAAAATATTATACTGAGGTTATTGGAGTGATCGGTCAGCTTAGTATGGCTTCTTATATATGGGTACGCGTTAAATTCATATTTTATACAGTATATGTAATTAACGTTAACTACACTAATCTTAAACTGATAAGTAATTTATATTTATATTTAAAAATGTTTTCGCAATATATTCAGCGTTTGTTAATTACTTTAGTAAACATTATCAATGATACAAGATAAAATTTATATCGATTTATAATGTTTCTATCTTATAGTGACCTATATATCTATAGATATTAAAATAATTGTAAAATGTATGTCTTTATGAAATTAATTCTACGAGAGGGCACTTGTATATAATATTTTCTCATTTTCAGAGTGAAAGTTTTAATCTTTTGTCACGAAAGGTTATAAAAAACTCGTCCATGAGAAATAGGCAGTGAAAGCCACTAGAGCTACATATTAAATGGTTGAAACAACAACTTTATATGCGAATTCCTGTGTTTTCAAAGTTTGCAAAGGTTTAAAATTAGATAAGCTAATAGGGGCTGTCTAGACAGCGCTGTACCCGGGCGGGACCGCTGGGTCGTGATATTGATACGATAATGACCTGACATTCAATGATACTTGTAAAAAACAAAATTTTCCTAATTAGTGAGTATTCATGTTACCTTGACAAATGTTGTTTCCAAGCACTTAATTTTAAATATCGTATTTTATATGTATATTATGTGTTATCATTTTACTTATTTCCTTTTCCATAAAATGCTACAACTTTAGAAATACTCAAAATAAAAAACCAACTATTTTAACTATTTATGTAAAATTAAAAATATGTTATTTTCTCATTCGGTCTCCTAAATCGTTATAACAGCTTGAGAAAGCTACAATTTTCACAGCACGAGCCACTCATTTATGCCGAGACGAACTGAATAATATAAAAGAAAAGTAAATCACTGTAAATAATGGAAGGCAACCACAAATTGCAAGCACAATAGTTAAATTATAACGCAATTTATAGTTTCACGATGTGTTTCTTAAAGTCCACAAATTGTATCATAGCTTTCCATTAGGTACATAGGTAGCTTTAGTCATCGTCGGTTATAACGTTGTACAATTTAGAAAATTATTAGAATAAATTTACACGCATTTGCCAATAATGTTATTATAGCATAGAGTTTAAAAAAATATCTACTAAAACGTCCAATTTAATTTATACTTAATATAAGATTTGCAAAAAACAGATCCGCTTGTCCAACTAGTAACCGATAAAGTTAATTCTATATAACAATTACATTTTTTTTGTAATAACAATGATGTCTATGAATTTTGATTGTACCTTTTCTGGGAGCTCAAATGGCCACCTAACGGTCAGACTGAACTTTGACACACTGAACTCAACAGTTCGCACCTAACAATGCCAAATGCTACGTCTAAACATAAATTATATTGTTCAGAGCTTACCACCTCAGTACGTGTTTAATTGAGATTTGCGTTCATCCGACAATGGACATCTATCTAAGCATCTTTCACATCACAAAACCAGTGACAATGAATAAAAAATATATCACAGTCAAAATATCTCATCACTCGTAACACGATAGCTTTATTGTATTCGATACAGTTTTTGTGTACAACTTGTTTTTGGCATTTTATTTCGGCTATTTCATAACTTTAACTGCCGTAAGAAATGTAATTCTTTACAATAAAAATATATATTGCATTAGTTAAGCTGTATTTAGAAAATCTTAATATTGTAGTAGTTTAAGAACATACCTACATTATTTAACGTACGATTCGTTGATTTGTTTCAGAATTTTTTTTCAATCTGTATAAAGTTTTCAATGTTATAATTATTAAAATCATCGTCAAAGTCCGTAGATTATAAAATTAATACCGCATTCAATTTTGTTATCGTTTTTGCGTGTTATTAACAATTTCACAGATATTCTTTTATTATTTATCCTGTGAGAACAAAGTGGGATATTATATTACAACTAACTATTTGCGGGCAATATAAAATCTTTGCAGAAAAAGATAAACACACATAGATAGTTTTCTTATTTTAAAATTTAGGTATTATTACAAAAATAAGACAATTGTAGGGCGCGTGTACGGTCAACGACCACTTATTGCAAGCTCGCGGGAACTCAAACGGACGGAATGATCGTGAGTAACTCAACACTTGACGCGTAACTTAAACTTACTGCCATTAAATCATATTATATAAATTTAAGTGTGTCACAACCCTTACCAGCAGATTTTTAACATCATCTTAACTGGATCGTAAGCTTTTTCATTCCAGCCGCATAATACAAGCATGATATGCAAATACAACTCACAAAAGAAGTAAAACTACCGTTTAATGTACAAGTGCGGTAAAAACGTATCATTTCTATATACATTTCTAAGAAAGAACCATTGTGACATTATGAAAGAAATTATGCCATTATACTACTGTTACCGTCCTGCTGTTGTATAAATTGAGCCTACTATTTATGATAGTGAACATTTAAATTTTCGTTCGTTAATAACTCATGACCCATAAAGCTTTTAATAATTTTAAAGCTTTTTAAAAATAAAATGAGCATTATACATAGAAATTTTGAAATTTAGGAGATATCATACATACTTACTTTATTTTTATTTTGTTTATATGTTGTAAATTATAATTGTTACACATCTTTAATAAAGAGACTAGATACATTTTTAATATTAGGTAATAGATAGGTAAGGTAGGTAATTGTTTTTTTAATAGATTTACTTAATATTTTCAAGTCGTCTGCAACGTGTAGTAATGTAGCTGTTCAAGCGCTCTGACCGCTAAGCCATGCGTTCTACATCCGGCTACGTCGAAATTCTTATACGCTTATTATAACTTATTTTTGTTGTTAGCATCTCTGTAGAGATATTTTTACAAATGTCTGCTACCCAAAGATTATTCTACAACAATCGTTTGGCTAGAGGGAATGGTATGTATTAAATATTTTTTTTATATTTGTTTTTAAAGTGTTATAATAATAAGTGTTATATTAAAAAACGTATAAAAATTTGAACGCAACGGAATTTGAACCCGCGCCTCTGCATTCAAGAGGCATTAACAGTCGGAGCGTTGGAAAGATTTACAATTTTTTTAATTTCCTAAGTGTGTGAATAACACTTTAAAAACAAATGTTAAAAAAATGTTGCCGTGCTAGTAATATATGTATTTATTACGTTATGCAATCGACGGTTCGAACCCTCGGGCGTTATGATAATGACATTCCGACAGCGTAATATCTACGCAAGTACTATTCTGTCCAGTGATGGGAGAGCATTAGGTATCTTATTTAAATATAAAAAATCGGCTACGAGTACTGTTAACATTATAGTTCATAAAGATAAATATTAGACTAACAAATACAAAACTAAATACATAATAAAGAAAACATTTTAATAATAAAATTATCAAAATGGATACAAAAATCTCAATCTTAAATTAAAATCTAATATTTTAAAACGTACGAATTGCAAGCTAATTAATAACACACGCGAAATATACCTATTGTTAAAAGTCACGGGCGCCAACTAAAGCGCCAACAAAACTCAAAACAATATTATACTTGCTTCATTATTAAAGCTCTCGCGTTCGCACGCACATTGGTTTCCGGTCGCTCAGCAACAGGTTATCTAATCATGCAAATATATATCTTATCACCATTAAATAAAATACAATATTCATTCGTTCAAAATCGTAAAAACATTGCGCGCATAGTAAAATATTTGAACAAGCTTACTCGGAATGGCTCTTAAGTTTTAATTGGCCAGCATTGCATACAAACTAAATCTTTACTTTAGTTAGTCAATATTTTTCTTTTGAATTTTCCATACTATTTTCTCATTCTCATTAAACATATTTTCTAAAAATACTATTACGACGCCTTCCACATTACAATTAACAACTTTAGACCTTAGAGATGACCATGGCTGAAACTTTCGCCATATTAAATTAATACACTTTATTCTTTAGATATGATTGTAAAACATACACATAAATAAAAATTTATGTGTATGTTTTACAATTAATTTAAAATATAAATACAATTTGCCAACTGAAAAATATATCTAATTTTGTGGAAAGGCTAAGTATAACTTATAAGAAATATAGAGTGGTATTAAAGAACGTCTTAATCAAGCTTTGAAAGCACTAAATCTCAAAACATGTTACAATGTAGACAGTTTTCAGTAACTGTCAGTACAAAGATGGGATAGAGTGCGTAATTTACGCCGCAGGTTTATTTATTACATCACTTTACTGTTCTCTTGTCATGTGTGAATAGATGCCACACGGGAGACTTTCTCAAGGTTAATAAAGATACAGTTAAGTGTTTGCTGGGTTTAGCGCTACGGCTTTTTAAGAATTCATCATTGTATAATATTATTATACATGCGAAGTTTCTTTATCTAGATGAGGAACTTTAACCTACTCTACCTTTTACAGAATGTAAGTATATAAAAAACTATCAAGAAGCATAATTGTTTGGCTTCTATCTTTGAATCATTCCATTGGAAAGTTTTATAAGTATGTTTTATTATTTCGGATCTACGTAGGTATAAATTTATCTTTAACGCAAATATATTTTGAATTGTTTATTAAATTACATATGAAATTAATAAAACACCTCTTATTACAATGTTTGAATTTAATCTATTTTATAGATAGTAAACAAATTATTACTGTATCACGCTATAGTCGAAAAGTTTTAGACTGAACGTGATGGCTGTGGGTTCAATTCCTTCTTTCGGACAAATTGTGATACTGCAATTAAGAACATAAGTTATAACAAAGAGAAAACTAGAAGATGATGATGTTAATAAAAATATGTTTTAAGTTAACATGTCAAATTACTTGACAGCTCTATATTTCCCTTTATGTCTTTGTACAAGTACCGGTTTGTTTAGCTATGCAATAAAGGAAGAGGAAAAAATTTTGCGCAAGTTACGAGCTTATAATGATAGCACCACGGACGTATTGCATACAAACACCGTCGTCCACTTGAATGTAATGAACTTTTTGTCGCAAAAGCTTGGTGACGTTTCATACAATCATATCCATCATAATATATCCTTTTCCTGGATTAAGTCATAAGCCTAAGTTGCCTGAGAATAACAGTTACATGTCACGCTCTCTTACCCCCTTTAGTTAGTACATATATTCTGATATTATAGATTCTTTTCTTAGATAACATCGATCGTACGTTAATTAATTACAACTTACGTATTTATTACTTAGTCTCGTTCCGACCGAGATACGTTTATAGAAACAATGTAGGGAAACTATAAATAATAAAAGAATCGCATTAGTTTGTATGTTACGCCCAATAAATATTGAAAAGGAAAAAAGGACTTAAATTTGCTTAACGAACAGATTTCGTCAAATAAAATTCTTCAAATAGAGTTTTAGAAAATTGAAAGGAGATTGTCACAATAAAAGATCTGTTGCTGGAAAATAAAAAATGTCCCTTAAGGTATCATAATAATTTTTTACACCCTCTTATTTATTCACTATGTTTCAAAAATTTCTTCTATCAAAGACAGTTACAAAGGAACTTACTCGTAAATTATGAAGCGGCATAACATGTCGGACCCTTCTTCCTTTCTGAATAATTTCATGTTTCCGGAACTTGAATTGCTTATAGATTCAGCATTTCTATGTCGTTCTAAAATTAGATTTTTCTTTTAGCAGGAAATTAATATGAATTATGAATGAATGAATCGAAATAAGTGTCATTTCTACTTGTACCAGTAAATATCTATTCTATACATATAATAAAAATGTAACTGACTGATACAAACAAGATATATGAGATAAAATATTATTGGGGGCATTTATCATGTAATAGGACCCAAAACAATGATTTTTTAATATTCTTTTCTGTTTGTCTGTGCGTTTGTGCACGCTAATATCAGAAACGGATTATTTTTAGTGTTTATTTAATTTGCATTAAATCATAAATAAAAAAGTTACAACTATTTAAATTATAAATTTAAGTAAAGTTTATATGAGAACGTTGGCAGGCGAAAATACTAAATAGTAATAGTCGTGCAGTTACAAATAAAGCTTATTTTTATTAAATTGTAGTTGTCGGTAGCCAGAAAAGGAAAATTATTTTTTCCTATATTTCGATTATTCATGTCAGAATTAAATATTATTATTTATAATTAGATCGCGTATAAAACTTTTAGCATATACATATAAATAACATGTGTATATTTATGTACGATTTGAAAATTTCTGACAAAATAATTGTTTCCATTATGAATGATCTAATAGAGTGAGCGTAGGTATGACGGACATCCTTATAGACGCGAAGACACGTTAACTAAGACAGCAATTTACAACAGAAATATGTTATGCAAAAAAGAGTCGCCTTGTATATGTAGGTACCTGCCACATACTCGTTACGACCTATGGGCTACCGCTTTAAACGTATATTTTCGTAAATTTGTACATTTGTACATACGTATATACTTAGTTCAGTATTTACGTTACGTTACGTTAATGGTGTCCGTATTGTGACTTGTATATTATGTTGTACTTAATGGCACTGACAGCTTATATTGAACCCGTCTGTAGGCACATAAGCTCAAAACAGCTTAACCTATAATAACACTTTCTACACATAACACTACTATAATCGAAGTATAAATAATTTTAAGATACATTTTATACGACGGAATTGTTTTTTGCGTATTTATGTGAATACAGAGTATGTACAATACAGAGTATACAAAAATATAAAATTAATTTTGAATTGTCACTTGTTTTAAAATTATTGATAAAACGAGATTTTTTCTCATTTCGATAGATTAATTCGGTTCGAAATGTTAAGTTAAGATAATCTACTATTATTATAAATTTATGATTTTATAGGTAACATTGAGACACAGTACACATTAAATTTAATTAGTTACAAAGTTTTCAAAAATATTTTGTTATTTATGTTACAAGGTAGATAGAGCCTGTTCTTAGCGTTCACTCAGCTCTAAGATTAATACCTCTTCATTATTGCCAGCTATTCGCAGGACAGAGGGAGCCGCGTCCCTCTGTTTATCTCGGCACGATTTTACGATCCTCTATACTATCTACCATTTACTAGTATAGGTTCATTCTTTATGAGGTTTTTGCTACATACTTAAAAGATTTATATATTAATTATAACTGAGTTAAAAAATATATATACTTTAATTATTTCTTGTCTATAGTAAAAAAAATATGAAAATAACGTATATATTATCTTCTTGCTTTTATTACAACGATGTTACTAAGTACTAATATAATATTAATGTGAAATATCGTTTGCAGGTGGCAATAGCTGAGGGGTCATCATTAGGATCAAGTTGCCGTTCTATTGGAGAGTGTAGTGTTTCAAACGCACGTTGCTATAGAGGCGTTTGTGAATGCCAGCCATACTATGCTCAAGTTGATAACTCCACTTGTCTAGAATGTAAGTATATTTAATTACACCCATTATTTCGATTGTGCGAATGAAACAGATTTAAAATATATCTGCGAGTAGTTATAAAAATGTTACCGCTGGTTATGTTAACATAATAATTTATTCGTGAAAGAATATATGAAGTGGACTTCTTTACCTTATCTTTTGTTAATAATTGGTTATGCTACTATTTTTTAATATATATTTTTATATTTTTGCTATTTATACCAAGCGTTCATCAATATAATAAATATTAATAAAATTTCAAAATCACCATAAATCTTGCTTTAAACACTGAAAGACTGATTCTCTCGTATTTACTGATCTCTGAATGATATTTGTAATGTCATTGACACGCGACTCATAAAACACAAAATTACCTAATAGATTGCATATTACAAGTGGTCTGCGGTAAAACTACAGAATGCTTTCACTCAAACGACCAATAAACTTCTATAGTCGATTACAGGAAATTATATGATCACCATAAGTTTTTTAAATGTTTAGCAATAATCAAATTTTACGAGTAATAAAGTTTATTATAATTTGTAGACGATTGAAATCGAATGAAAAGATAAATCTACTTCATATAAGAAAGTACATCCTTCTTGGGTTTATATAGAGATAATCATGGTGAAGGTTTAATGGTTTTTGCTAGCCCTGTTAACGCATAAAATACACGTCTCATTAAATTGTATGTCACTTTATACAAAAGTTTATGTTAGGCCGAAAGTTTTCCATCGTATATTAATATTTTAAGGCCATCATGGCGCAGTGGAACAGCTGTCTGACTGTTTTGTTGTGGGCTCCGTTCCCACACGGGAGAATGATTATGTTTAAAAAATAATTTTCTCGATCCGGGTGGAAAGTGGAGAAAGGAGTGTCTTGACACTCTCTCACTAACCCTGCTACGTGGGGAAAAGCGTGAAGCTGAAAAAAATTGTATTTAATATGTTATTATAAACAAGACATAGTAAGTGTTTTATTTTTTATTTCTGTTTTTATTCGGTGTATAATTATTTAAGATTCAATTCAATTCAAAGAAATTCTAGATTTTTCTATGTTTTTATATGTGCTAACATATCCCTTACCTATAGAAAACATATTCTAAGTCTCTTCGTTGATCCCTTCTCGCTTATAAATTGACATTGCTTTTCACCTATCAAGATCGCAAATATAGATACATAATTATTGCATTGAGTTAGAAACAAAGTACAAACCAATTGCCACTGCGCATAAAGTCACAAATTTCATTCCAACTTCGCCACGATATACCACAAGGTCCATTATTTTATACTTTTTAATATTATTAAGTCATAGCAAATCGTCCAGGACTCAGGTTTACTTGGCAATGGACATGTAATAAACAAGATGAGTTCCTTTTTTATGGCAAAACCTGAAACGCAGTAAATTACTATTATACTGCTCGTATACGAAGCTTTACTACATTTAGAAGTATTATATCAACTTCACCATGCATATTCTATGAAATAAGCTAAAATAGGTGCATAGGAGGACCCTAGTTGTACTTGGTATATTTTTCTCCTAAATTAAGAAGTTTTAGCACATAATAAAATATATATACGTACGGAACATGCAGTTATATAAGTAAAATTTAAGTAAGTCTTTAGATTTAGATTTGAACACACCTGTAAATAACATAAATGCGCAACATGTGTTAAAAATATATAATATAAAACAAAGAATCTGTATAATTTCCCATAACAGTGTCATATATATTTTCTTTTAATTATGTAATTCTAGTAAAGATTAATTTTCAATTTTCCTACATGCAGCAATAAGTGTATACATTTTGTTTTATTCTTTTTTTCATCTTCATACTTTTCCCGCATAGCAGGGTAGGCAGAGAATCTAGTGTGAACTCTGATCTCCACTTTCTGCCCGCATCCGAGACGATGCGTGTTGTGTGTCGGAACCCGCCGCGCTTTGTCTTGTCTTCAGAGCATGAAAATACGTCTTATAAAATACTTACTTCACATGAAAATACTTTAAATATAATCCCACCCCACACAACCCACCCACAATCATAAATGTGCGGTCCTGTCCTGTCAAACCCTGTGAAACTGCGCCACGAAGCGACGGCCTCTTCTTTAAATATTAATTACAATTTTTCATTTATATCTTATTTTTGTTAATTTTATGCAAGTTTTTGCTTATACATGAATTACAAATTACCGAATCAAAATTACAAGTAATTTATTTTAATATTAAACAGCGCGTAAAATAAATGTGCTAAGCATTAATTTTAGCGCGGTTAACATCTTGATTTCGGCTTTTACTAGCTACCAGATTCCATTTGAACGGTACTTCGAAGCTCCAATACATAAACAAAGATAACAAATGAAAAACAAGTATGTTTCAAACTAATTAGGTACTTATTACATTATCGTGGTCATCGTGGCACCTGTCTGTAAGTGTGTAATATTTAAATTATTTTCATTTCTCCGCTCTGGTGACAAGATTAAGCGCGGGGTTGCAATGCAATACGCGCGGAAAGTGGAGAACAGAGGGTTTTGATACTAGGTTTCTAAGTCTAAGTCTACCGTGTTTTGGGGGAAAAAGCGTAAAGCTGAAAAAAGGAATATATTTTAATTACTTTAATTACACTTTAGCTAGTAGGGTGGAATTCAAGCTCACAGCCATCGCATTTGACCTTTGGATGTATCTTATACTTAATTAAATTATAAGTTTTTTTATTTGATAACACAGATCTCAACTTTTTTATTCACATTACATGCTAAAAAAAATCAAACAACACCAAAAAATTAATTTAGTCTCAAAAATTCATTCGTAATTCTTTGTTAGCTGCTTTGTTGTAATTCTATGTTATTTTATTTATGACTAAAAAAGAAGTTATGTAATCAATGAACTTTTTAAAATAATTGTTTAACTAAGAAGTAAAAATGCCCTTCCTTATTCAATAAATGCAGTGTTTACAAATAATTTACAAAGTATAAACACACAAACAGTCAGACAACATTTAGTGTAACTCCTATTTTGATTAATTTTTATTTCAGTATTTACACAAAGTAGGTATTAGTATCAGTACGAACATATTTAAAGAAAGAAGTTAATGATACCTTTATTAAAATAAAAAAATATTTATTTATACCTAAAATTTAGGTATAAATAAAATGTTTTTTATATTTGCTCATTGATTAGTTTTACGTAAGTCAAATATTTTTTTTACTATATAATGATAAAGCTTGACAATAAATAGCGTAAAACATTATTATTTATTAAATGTTTCTCACGCTGATCACGGAGCACGATGACTATAAATCTGTGTTACACATCAAGATTTAAAATTGCTTACGAGTTGAAGAGTAATTTACTTGTTATAACCAATTTATCAACGCAGTTTCAAAAAAATGTGCTAGATTTTTTTGCTGATACTATAAACTATTAGTAAGCTTTGAAAAACGATAACCTTTCATAATAAAGTAATATTTTTTTATTAGCTATAAATTTTTAACTATAAGAGAGTACGGAGTAAAATACACATTTTTTAAATAATTTTTTTTTAGTTTTTTTAGTTGTACTTTTATATCGTGCATAATATTATTAAGATTCTTGTCCTGAGAGTTATATTTGTTTCTTCAAGCATCATTTGTATGTTACAGGATAGGCAGTATGAGCCGGGTTAACTTCAAGTCCTCAATTATATATTTGTTCTTTTTAAATTTGTGTAGCAAGCGTCTCATAAATCTATAAAATCAGAATACTATTTATGATACATCTTTAAAGGAATACTTCCCAACTGCGTCGCGAGGCTATCTTTTATTCATGATTTATATATTTGTACTGTTTTTTTTTCTCATATGTCAGAAATTTGTAATATTTATGATGTTTAAGTTATAAATTATGTTTAAACGTGATAAAATATTTGAATTTTTAATGAAAAGGTATTAACATAATGATTTATAGCAGCTTGTAGATAACGATAAGCGTGGTATTTCAAAAATGTATAAATTTATAAAAAAATATATAGATAATTAGCATATGAAATGTAATAAAATATTTGTAAGTTACACAAAAAGTATAAATACATACTTCTATATTGTAAATGTATGTCAAAAAAAATCTATTTCTTATCTTAGGTGTATATATAACCATTTTTTTAATAAAAACTGTTTTGCGGCCACATTGTTTAACAGTTGCAAATAATGTACAATTATTCATGACAAATCACAACATTCAAAACTAGACAAACGCGGTCACTAAGACGTTCTTGCAAATTAGGCCACAGATTAAATCTGATGATTGGAAATCGAAAAGCTGCGCGAATTACATTTTCACGCTTGTCAATCCGTGAATGATTTAATAGTCATTTATGCCGTGCCGTATTCTTTATTTTTTATTTTAATATGTTCAACTACATTTTGAAACATTTATAACAACTAATAAGAAGAACCTATACTATATATATATTTGATTTTTATTGGGATGATCACATACTACAGTATTTAGAAAAGAGTGTCTGGACTTTTAGATACGGCAAAAAAAGCCATCGTGGCACAGTGATTGGGACAGCGTCTGATTGTAAATGCGATTGGTTGTGAGTTCGATTCTCTCTCGGAGAAATTATATATTATATATTTTCTTTTCTATCGTACCTATGACAAATCGCCGCGTTGAAATCCGCCACTCAACACGCAATGTCTCGCAGAAGCTGAGCGAGAGAACAAATATTTAATAAAAGAGGTACATGTCATGCAAAATTTATCAGATATTTCATTTCATTATTTTAAATATTTGTTAAATTTTTTTGGTTATTATAAGGTTACAAGGAACACCAGCCATGACAGTAGTTTAGAGTTACGTACATATAATAGCTATAGCTTAGATATATGTATAGCGGTAGCTCTACTATTATCGATCAGAATAAATTAAACACGCATTAACATTGTTTCTATCGGCGCCCATTCTGTTCAAAGAAGCCGCTGGCCTTTTAATTTAATTCGTTATATGACAGTTACATTAACTGCTAATCGTTCGAAAGTGCTTGCTATGTACACATGCGGAAAGTTATAGTAACACTATCATTAAAACAAATCAATAGAAAACAGCTTTCTTAATACTATAAATTACATCGTGTTGACACATGCGGACGTTGATTCATAAGTGTAATTTAATTGCAATTATAATTGGAGTAATTTTTGTAGTTTTTAATAAGGATATTTACAAGTAACAATTTTTTTTTCACGTGTTCACCCGAAATTAGGTATTTATTAGTGTGTTCGTATAAACCGTTTTATTATCAACTATTTATGTGAGAATATTTGATATACTTACAATATACGTGGAAAACACCTACTTTAAGAATCGCTGAACTTGAAACATAAATAAAATGAGGTCGCAACTGTCCGCGAATGTAGAGTCATGACCTCATCATTCAATTCTGCTGTCCACCTTCATTTATGCACTCGTAACAATTGACTATTCAGGACCACTTTTTGAGGAGCTTCTAAGTCTGTATCTAGGTTTTTATTTTTTGTATAAGTAAATGAAATCTAGTGGTATAACTGTAGATACATAAAAAGTCTAAGTAAACATTTTTTTTATAAATTCCATTTAATCAATATCCCGAAATGCAATGCCTATCTTGTATTTTAATTGTAATTTTACAACAACGGCGTATATTGTATATTGAACATTGATGTCAAAATAATTGAGGATGTAATAATACTGACTGGGGAATTAGATGAGCGTTAGGCAGGTATAACTAAAAAGCGAAGAATTGAAATTCAAGATCAGTGGCCATTTGTGACCTATAACTATTGTCTAGCAGTCAACGAAAACAGGTGGATGATAAAACGTATTCTTTTCAATAGTTATGTTAAATTCTAATAAGAATATGTCCAACCTTTTGGCGTGTAATATTATGACTTGTTTCGTTTGTCATTGATATAATACAATGAAATAAACAAAAATATATATATATTTTTAATATTATGTATATTTAATTTTTAAGTACAGTGATAGTTGAAGTAATAGGTTTATTTCATGTACTTTTTACATAAGTCATCATCATCATCAGCAATGACATATTCTTTGTTTCAATGTTTTATAAAATTGAAACAGACTGAGTATTCTGTCCAAAAGGAAAAACATCACTCATAAATGAAACAAAATAATTCTTACGACTAAAATTTACATTTAGGTCAATATAAGCACAACCTTTGGTTAAATGTACTTTTCATGGAGATATATTAAATATTTACATTTAAATTATGAAATATGCGCATTTTACTTTGTGTGTGTACTTACAAAAAATAATTATTTATTTATTTCGTTTCAGCAACGCTTCTAGGATCTGAGTGTATAGTGTCCGAACAATGTACGTTGAAAGTAGCGTATAGCGCCTGTTTAGATGGAGTCTGTCGATGTTCTGATGGGCATTTGCAGTTTCGAAAACACACTTGCTTGTCACGTAAGTATAATTTAACAACTAATGTATATTACTCATAGTTATTTTAGTAGCTTGTAACTTTTTATTACATTTATATACTGACTAGCGACCCGCTCGCGGCTTCGCCTGCGTAATCTACATGAAACTATTTGTCTCACTTACAATAATAAATTTGCTTAAATTTATAGTTTAAGTGATTGTAATCATCTTTATTGTTTAGGAATCGATTGAAATGAAATGAACACTTAATGTTAAGGGAAGTTTACCACAATACAATAATCTATTGCATTTAAATTGGTTGAGCTGTTTATGAGATTACCGTGTACAAACGCATAGACAAACCTAAAATAAATAAAAAAATATTGTTTTGGGTTTTATTACACTGATAAATGTCCCAAATAATATTTTTTTTCATATATTTTCAATGTTAGGCGATAAGTTATAAATATACCTAATACTTATTTCAAATTGAGTTGCGGTTTCGATCTGATATGTTGATATGTGCGTTAATTTAAGGTAAGATAGACAGATTGCGTGTTAGAATAATAGTTGTGCGAGAGTAAGCCGCCATGCAATTCTATAATGCGGGCAGATGTAAGGCCCGATAAGTATGGGTACATAACTAGGTGACCAATTACCAAAGTAAAATATTACAATATTACAAATTTGATCTCCAAAACCACACACGTCGCTAGTCGTAATATTTTATTGCGCCAAAATGTAATGGTATTGTGTAAAAGAAATAACACGAGCGATATACATTCTTTTTATAAGGCAAAAAAATATTCAATTACATTTAATCTGGATCAGAGTTTTTCTACGATAAAGTTTTATATTTTATTTCGTTACATTAACCTCAATTAGATATTTAATTGGTTAATTCATTTCGGCACTCTCTTACTCGAGTTATGGTTACAGATTTTTTGTAATTTAGTATGATAATTTCTATAATTTATAACTGTGAGAAAATAGGCAATTGTTCCGTCAAATCAATGCGGCGCGCCTTTTGTAAGCATCACTTATTGACTATAATGCCTGTGCTGTGTGAGATTTATTTGAACGTGTCACTTTATAGAACTTGACATGGATTCATTATATATCTATTGTGGCACGAATATTTCCAACTTATATTATTGTAGTCATGAATAGGAAAATATATTATTTTTTCAAATTTGTGAGATTCAAGTACCACGAAGGTAGCGGCTAAACATACATTTTTACCTTATTTTTAGTACATATGATTCATATATGCCTAAGTTCTGATTTTATCTCTATAGTATAAAAAAACACATTTGATTATATATTATTTATTAAAAATATCTACATGCCGATTAAATTCATCCTCAGAGTATACCTTCCAACTCCGAAATTAAGACGTTAGATTAAATATAAAATTTTCATAATTATATTATAAATAATTAGCCACGATAATAATATTAAATTAAATATAAGCATATTAAGTAGTAATAACTTGTAACTAGGTCAGTCATTGCACTTATAAAGTTCGCGTGACAAGTAACAAGCGCATCGAAGATTAGTTGCACTACTATCCAATTTTTTCTCCATTAAACAAATTTATATTTAACTATGTTAACCATATAGTACAAATGTTAGTAATTATATATTATAATTGGATGAATAAAGGTTTTTTTACTTTTTTTTTATAAATATGTACTTATAAATAATAATACATAATAGGCATATATATTAAAGAAACTTTAACTTGACAGATATACAATAATTATATATAACAATTTAAGAATAATGAACACTTGCATAGTATAATTTATTAGAGCGTATAGTGACAAGTCGTTTATTGACTGTCAAGCAAATTGCTAACTATGGTTCATACAACCACTGTAATGTACAAATGATTTCACGGCTGACAAGTTCAAAACGGCTATCAGCCAATATGTTTTATTTCGCGCAACCTACAATACTAATAATACTAATAATACTAATAATACTATGATTTTGCAGCCGCTCCACCTGGTCATGTGTGCTACAGTAATGAGCATTGTCGTTTGTGGGAAAAAGAAAGTCATTGCGAATTTGTTATACACAATCTGTTTGGGAGATGCGCTTGCAATACATTCTTCAAACAATCTGGAGACAATTGCATAGCTCAAAAACAATCCTCATACGCCACGGAACCTGTTATACTCGAGCAAGGTATAGCTACAGCAGATGCATCTAAGGAACCGTTATTACAAAAGGAATTACCAACTAAATTGCCCAAGATTCCAGTATCAAAATACAGTAAACCTATTTTCCTAGATGATAAAGACGTTCAGCCAAGCAATTTGCCAATGTTTACAAGTAAGAATGACGTGCTTAGTACACAAGAGGATAGTCCCTTAATGCAAGCTGTACTGAAGGCGCCTACGATAGAGCCTAGCAAGCGTCTGCCAGTATCAAACAGAAAAGATGGTGTTATAAATGAATTAATAAGAGTTGATGAAATGACTGCGAACCTGCACGCTAACGACCAACCCGTTTATAGAGTGGTAACTCAACCAACTGTTGAAAAGAAATCTAACAAGAAGAGCTCGTCTAAAGAGCAAAACAGCAGCAAATCCAACAAAAGTGGCCATCAGAAAAAGTCTTCTATGAAAGGTAAATTAGGATTTATATATTATTTGTTTTAAAAAATTAATAATAATATACAATTTCCATTACGATAAAAATATATTACATAATATCTGTAGTCTGTACGATCTCTCAGAATATAGAATGCGAAAAACCTATTAAACGTACTATTAGTAAATAATAAAATATAGATATAGAATTCTATTTATAAAGTTACTTATAAATAGAATTCTATATCTATATTTTAAAGTTAAAGTTATATTTATTGACAATTATGAACGTCGTGGCATTATGTATCAACAGTGTCTGATACTACACGCGTAGGTTATGAGTTCGAAATGTAGTCAATGATAATTACATTTGCTTTCCACTTTCTTGCCAACTATTCTTTCTATTATTAGTATTTCATTAGTAATTTTTCTGGTAAGATAAGCGCATTGGGCGCCGCCATCCTGCACGCAATATTTCTGCAAGGTGCGATAACAAAGAATGAAGCTTATTAACAGTAGTTTCTCTGTATATCGCTAAATGAATGAAAATAATAAAACAAGCTACCATATATATCGCACAAACCATTTAGATAAAAACCGTGTCCGTGCGGATATGTCCACACACGAGGGTCCAGCGTCGCTGGGTATGCCGTGCGCGGTTGACAGCCAGTGCCGGGCACTTGACCTGCACTCGCGATGCGTAAATAAGCGCTGCGACTGCGCCTACAGGAACAACTCCACTTCAGCTTGCTCTGCGAGAAACAGGGGATGCTTGCCGGGGACTTTTCAGGTGATTTTCAGAACGCTAATTAGTATAAATTAACATAACATGTACAGTAATAATGTATAAATAATACACGTTTTGGGAGTGGACAAATAAATAAAACATGCGAGTACTAAATAGTCCACACTAATATCTAAAAGATTTTCTAATATGGTTACTCGACATGTGCACCTAAGTCTATTGTAGTCTCATGCATAATCTTGTTACGAGTACATATATAGTATTGTTTTCTGTTGCTTCTACATTGTTATTCAAAATGTGATTAAGTAAATCATATATAGCAGCATCTTTGACTCTTTCTCAAAGTATGCTTTCTAGTTCCTATATCCTAATAAAATGAACTTCAAACTTGAAATAACGAGAATTCTGTAAAGCAACAACATATACAAATTGTTTTCTTTTCGCACATTTAAAAACATTCTAGTATATAATCAATCTGTTACCTACTTTCCACTGAACACCGAGACATGCGCGTTGTGTGTAAGATAGCGGAACCTACCTCCGCTAATTGTCTTATAACACCCAGCGGTTATTAAATTGAAATTTAATAATTATTTAAATATAATCACTGGGGATCGAACCCACAACCACCACGTGTTACAGTCAGATAACTCTCGGTGTATAAATATTACTTATATTATAAAATAACATTCCAGTGTCGTTCAACCGGCACGTGTATCAGCTGGTACTTCGTGTGCGACGGCCGCAAGGACTGCCCGGACGGCTCTGACGAGAAATGCCAAGGTACTGGTAAAGGTAACTATGCACTAACCCTTCCTTTCTATTTTGCACTTATAATATCTTCCTGTATTTCCTTAAGTATTTGAAATAAATTGATGGAATTCTCTTTTTTTTGGTACTAAATGGTTAATTTTGAATTTAAAAAAAATAAAGTAATTATTTACAATAAAAATATATTTTATTGAAATTAAAATTCATATTTTTTATGATTAATTAATTATTTATTTTTACATCTGTTGAAAAATTGGTGAAGATCTAGTTTTTGGGTACATATTATGTATTTAATATATATTGAATAAATATTATTAATAATAATAACTTAATAGTTAAAATTGAGATTAATAACATTTATACTAAGAACTAATTCTAAACTCATAATACTAATTTTTCAAATCTAACAATGTATTCTTACTTGTTCTCTTTGAACTAACATAACAAATATATACTTACATATATATTTTAATATCGAGGTGTTGGTTAAGCGTCAGTATTTGAAGATTGCTCTATGATACCATCAGGCATATAGAAAGTTAGATATTAATGTATATAGGCATAATAAGTATGCCTCGAATAAAAACATTTGAATGTGCATATATGTCTTTATTTGGCTCTCAGATTGGCCAAAAAAATAATGTGGTAACATTAGAACTGTAGGATTTCCTCTGTTTTCTTTATGCTGCCAGTTTATGATAATTATTTTTATATAATTTCATGAAAATGAGATAAACTAAATACATAGAATAATTTTAGCAATGTCAAAAGTTTGTCAATCGTTTATATTTCATCAGTTCATATAATCCTACAAAATTTACTGATTTATCTCATTCTTGTTTTCTCTACCTATACGTGACACTGCCAAATTATTTTGCGACTGTCACCACCAAATCCAGGCAATTAATCAAGAATGTCAAAAGTCTTAATTTAGGAAGTATAATTAATAAAAACATGATACAATAAAAATAATAATAATATTAACTTATATGTTTATACATAGAGCGTACAGGCGAGCGCTGTCCGATGCACGCGTTCCGGTGCGGCGGGCCGGGCTCGCCGTGCGTATCGCGTGCCTCGCGCTGCGACGGCACCCCGCAGTGCCCGGGCGGGGAGGACGAAAGGAACTGCCGCGCCACTAAGAAGAGAGGGTGAGCCTTAAAAATATAATTGAGGGTCTTGGGATGAATACAAGGCTACTTTTTTCTTCCATTTTCTTTTCTTAATGTTCTTAATTTTTCCAGGAATTTCATTGTTTTACGGAAAGGCCGAAAAAAGGTTTACGCGGTTGAAAGCGCGAGCGGGTCGCTAGTATCTATATAAACTAATGTTTAAACAATTGATACACATACGTATATCACGCTTTTGCTCATCATGGAAATGTCTAACTTGACTTGGGATCGAACCCTTACTGGCTTTACTGTTAAACATACATCATACTGTTCACTCAGTCAGTACAGCTGACCTATAATGCTTTCAAAAATATTCAAAGGAAATAAAAGTATGATGATTGTGAAAACGGAAACAGTTTTGTCTTTGGGAATGTATCTAACTTCTTCACGAACGCGAAAAGATTTAAATAAACGAATTTTTTGAACGACAAATATATTATTCCACTCTTTCGTAAGTAATCTTAAGAAGCACAGATCTCTTATATATTTTGTACAGTACTTATTAGCTACTATAATAATAACATTATTGACATCGTAAATTCATATGTTATCACGCAAATTTTTATCTTTTTATTGAAAAAAAATTACGTTTTTATTATTGCAAAATATTCTTGCTTAATACCGAAACCTATATTTATAAGGATGTAGTTAGTAAACGGATATAGGTGATCTATTTATTATAACGACACTTAGATTACTATTAATCCGTAATTTCATATGGTAATGCTATATTCTAATTAATTCCAGTTCCTCAACAAAGCTATTTATAAATGAACTAGAATATTAAATTACCGTAGCATTCCGTCCGTAGTAAAAACATGTTTCCACGGATAAGGTTATACGGATAATAATCCTTTGGGTAAAGTGTTTCCTTGACTATTATTAATTCTATAAAATATATAATAAAAAAGACATCTCATTTATATCGAAATCAACTTACAGAAAAGTGATATATTTAGTCTGTCCATAAATACTGTTATAATTAGAAACAAATAATATATTACTTTTGATTTTGGAATCTTTGTAAAATATTTTGTGATATTAAAATGATTAAGAGAACCAATTCGCTATGATTGCGTTACGAGGTATACTAGGTATATAGATACTAGGTAGGTATACTAGGTATTATGTATTATATATTGATACGGCCCGTTTTAGTCAAATGTTTGTGTGCTAGGCTATTGATAGGTACAATAAAACTTCCTCTGTTTGTAACAGAATAAGACTGGCCGTCCACGTATTGTTCGTACTAAAAAGGTGATCAAAGCAGTAAGGGAAACAATTCAAAGAAATCCTGTCCGAAAGCAAAAGGTTTTTATCTAGGGAATAGGAGTATTTTAAAAGATGACTTAGAACTTGCAGCCTATATAAGACGCACTGGTCATTGTGTAACAGATAATTTAAAAAAAAATAGGGTGGTAAAACTACTTAAGCGGCACGCAAAAAGAGGTCACAGAAAAATGTTGCTTACAGATGTAAGAGCTTTTACAATTGAGCAATAACCTAACGTTTGTTTAAAATGATATTTTGTTCAAAATTACCGTATTTATGCCTTAAAGAAGCTTTCCAATTAGTAAACATAGTACAACGTTGGCATTATACGACTTCAGTGATGATTTGGCGGGGTGCTAGGTATTTTAGGAAAAAAGGTATCAAATAATCGGTTTAAGTGTAATATACCATTTTTGGAGAGGTGGTTAGGACCACAGCACCATATTCAATAACCAAGAATGGTCCTTCCAGTAAGACTCAGCACCAGGTCATAAAGCTGGATCCACGAAATCTTGGTTACAAACGAACGTTCCGGACTTCGTCAGAGCTGAAGCCTGGCCGTCTTCTAGTTCTGATGTTTATCCGCTGGATTATGATTTATATTCAGTTTTAGAGAGTACGGCTTAATCTAAACGCCATGATAATTTGAAGTCCCTAAAACAATCCATACGATTGGAAGCTTGAGTTCCGTCATTCAACAATAAATGTTTGGATTTCTTAAATTAATGAAAATAAAATCAAACACGAAAAACAGTAAAAAATCCATTCATAATAATACAACTTGATTTCCCGTTCTATACGGTCCACTATGCTTAGCTAACTCCGTTAATGGAAGCAGTTCCTGATAAAAACCGTAACAGTGTCAGACTAAAAAGCTTCATTCAGCATTACTCCGGTGTCCACCTGGTGTGTATGTTATAAAGCCGGTCTTTTATTCAATAGATATGATATTATGGTACATTATATTTGTTACATTTTGTTGTATAAGCGGACGAAATAAAGTAACAGCTGACTGTGTTTACTATTTTATCTATTTATCTATAGTAGAATCCTATAATATTTATGTTGAGTAAACTTTTAAGCCCTAGTTAGAAGCATTGTATCTTCTTTATGACTTGACTTGACTTTATGACTTAGTTTTGTCTTAGTTAAATGGTGGAACCCGTCTGCTTAATCATTATTGTGGCAACAGTTTGAATAAAACTAATAATAATACAACAAATAACTGTCACACCTTGTGATTTTGTAATAACATACCAAGTATGTTTGTGGCTTTCAGGTATAAATACTCATGCATTTTTAGTTTTGTCGTTACCAAGGTACAATCACTACAATGTTGGATTAACTATAATTACTTATAAGAAACCTAGTACCTATAGTAACAGCACGTTGCAGTTGTCCGCGACACACATTCCGCTGCGGCTCCGGTGAGTGCCTCCCCGAGTACGAGTTCTGCAACGCCATCATATCCTGCAAGGACGCGTCTGACGAGCCGCCGCATTTGTGCAACGAACCCTCCAGGTAAATTCAGATTTTTCTTCATTTAATATTTGGTATCTACATTTTTTATTCTAACACCTGTCCTCATCTAAACGGGCAGGCTTGTTGTCATGAACTCTAGACTCTCAGTTTTCCACATTGCACGTATAAGGCGAACCCATAGGTTCCATTCATCATCCATCCATTTATAAATATTATATACCTATACTATGTTTAAATTAAAATAGATTTAATTATTATATATCAAATCACTATTTATTACAACCTTACATAAAATGTTATAAAATTGTTCTATAAACAGCATTGATTTTCTATAAAACCTATACGTAATGCTTGCCTTATATGTGTGCTTACAGATGGCGCGCGGCTGAGTTCTGTCCGCTGCGCTGCGGCAACGGGCGCTGCCGCAGCACAGCCGTGGCGTGCTCCGGCCGCGACGGCTGCGGCGACAACAGCGACGAGATCGCATGCAGTGTTTGCAGTTAGTATCTAATATATTTTTGTAGAATTTGTTTAACACTTTATTTCCAATTGTATTTATAGAAGAAAATAACGAAGCTTCACAAATTCCCTGACTATATTTTTAGGTTCACGCATCGCCTGCAATTAAAATAGCGAATAGCGCGCAGATAGAACTCAGTTGTTTTTTTTAATTGAACAATATTAATTGATAACATAATAAAACAATATAATTTGTTTTAACTGTTACTTTACATTAATATAAATGATTACGTTTTTAAATCGAACCCACAACTGTCGCATTCGACGGACACGGACGACACGGACTTCATTAGTAAAAGAATGTTTGTAATTTTTTTTTCTAATTATAGTACACATTATTAATAAAATAGATATTCTTAATAGTTCATTATCAGTTCGTGTTTACTAAATTAATTATTCAGGACACATTGTCGACTTTACGACACATCGTGACGCAGCGGGACAGTGCCTATCTGTAATCGCAATTGCAAGTTTGATTCCTTCTGGGTAGAATGATTAAAATTTATTTATTTTTCATTTTCCGCTCTAGTGACCAAGGCGCGGTGTTGAGTTCCGCCACTCAACAATCAATGTCTCGGTCAATTCGGGTTAAAAGTGAAGAGCAAAATGTCTTGAGACTAGGTTTTTTCTGCGTGCTATGGGGAAAAGGCGTGAAAAAAATATCTATAACCTATATAATGTACGTACGTAATTCAATATTTGCGGGAATAACCGACCTCAGTTTTAGTAGGCCATAGGTAGGTCAGTCTAGCACATTCTACTGCAACATAATGACTGTTAATAGAATTATTTATAATTTAATAATATCTTATTCGTTACATATTATAATCGTATATATATACTAGTAAGGTATAGGAAATCATACTTGGAAGTTGAAACTTTTCTTACACATTTAACACTAAACTAATATTAAGAATTGGGTATACAGCTGTACATACATTTCTTTTAAACTTGTAACATAGTTTGAAACCTACATAACTGATTCGTTACGTTTGCTAATGTACTGTAGAAAGTAGAAAAAACTATTTTACTTATTTTTTTAATTAAATTAGTCATATTCTTATGTACACGTTATTTCAAACTCAAATTAATGAAGTAATACCCGGCCATAAATACTTTTTAAGTTAGCTTTGGACTACTTGAATTTTATATGGTCTATATACTTTTAAATCTATACATATAATAAAAATATAACTGATCGCTGTCTGTACATGTATATATATGAACAATGTGTAATAGTGTAATAGACCCCAAAATAATGATTTCTTTTACGTTTGCGTTGCGTTTGTACACGTTGATCTCAGAAACGGCTTATCCGATTTAAATTCAGTTTATACTATTTTATTTTGGTAAGTTACATCAATTTAAAATTATAAATTTAAGAAAAGTTTGTGATATAAGTAGTTTACGCAGGCGAAACCGCGAGCGGGTCGCTAGTACTTAACATATAGGTATGTCGTAATAGCTATATGATACGTAATTTAAAATGTAATTTACAATTAATAATATTTTGAGTCAAGTATAAATCTTGAGAACTTTTAGTAAACAATAGGAAAAGTTTTTCAACCATCACTTAATATTTTCGGGCGGATCGTGGAGTAGGGAGTGCCTTGACACTAGAGTCTCTCACTACCTACCCTCTTATTTATTCCTATCTACCAACTCGCGGCTTAGCCCGCGTAAACTGCACCATTATAGCTATTTCGGCCGCCCACGTTCTCGCCTAAATTATAAACTTTACTCAAATATATAATTTTATCAAATTATACATAACGAATGAGATAACGAAAGAACGAAATGCAAAATCTATGACGAATCTATGAGAGAAATAAAAAATAAATGGAAAAATATTACAACAGACGAATGAACTGATATAATTGGGAAGTATGTTTAGTAGATATGGAAGATACCGTCAAGCTATGACGCGAGTTCAAAGAACTTGTACTTGTATGTCATGCTCACTGCACATTCAAGAATTAACTAACTAAATATTGGTTGTATCGCAGGATGTCCAGCCCCACCGCAACTCCCGTAAAGACTTGATATATTGGCCTACAAGTGACGCAACAATGCTGCCCTTTTGGATCTCATCTAACATGAGATAAACAAATAACTTGAATTTTATTTATATTAGAAAATTATAGCATACAAAGTTGAGATTATAGTGCTTTTATCTTACACGATTAACAGTAGACTATTAAGACATTAAATTAATGTAACATTTCAATAATTACACATATTGTATCAATGAAAAACTATTTGTATTTAATAATTTAAGTATCGACTGCTTGTTTTGTAAATCGCACTCTTTTTTAATGTTATTAATTTTAAAAAAAATTATAATAACAATTATTTGCCACGTAAATAAGACTGAAATGATCAATTTTATTTTATTGCTATATTTTAGTTACATGTGTTCTATAAGGCTTTGGGTAATTTAAAATTCTCTATATATAAAACTCTTCTGTTACTCAGTGGCTGACCTACGACCTACTACTAGATATAGGAAGCTGAAACTTGATATGTAATTTACTTTGGCAGTATAGAGAAGCATTAAGAGAGTATTTCCGGAAATTGCTACACGCGGGATTCTATTTGTTTATATGAATAAATTAAAAAACAAATAGGTACCATACATAAAAATAATCTAAAGTACCTGCTCATAAAAATCTACTAACAGATTAACCTTCTTCCCATTTTTGTTTTTAATTACGTTTCACACGATTAACTCAGAGCTAAATGTAAATTTTTTGACGTCAATTAAGTTAACATACATAGAAGAAAAGAAATATGCCAATGTGGACAAATGAAGAATAATAGTACGTATATACACTCACTATAGGTGCATTATTAAAAGATACGTAAAGGAAAAATGTTGGAACACTTTACTGAAATACTTTTGTTAAAATTATGCGTACATAAAAGTATGAAATTTGTTCCATACAATGCATTAGAAATATGTACATGAAATTAATAAAATATATATAATACACATTACCATGCGGTTGACATACACGTCACACAACGTATGTACGTTGCAATAGCAACGTGTATGTCAACCGCGTTAAATATTTAAATTAGACCAATTATACTATATTTTAAATTACTAGGGACGAGTCTTACATTTTACATAATATATATTTAGGATTGTTTGTATTTTTCGTATTATTACTATATGTATGTTTTTTTATTTTTATTTACTTACATACAGAAACATACCTTGTATTTTTCATTATAGCCTTCACCGCTTTAGTACCTTGACATTCAAATATATAATTTTTCAAAATATTTTTCCATAGTTCTATTAATGTTATTAACATCGATGATTCTATCCTATTCTAATAATTAAGAGCATGAAATATGGTACATAATAGAAATAACTTTAAAAATTATCATTGAAAGCAAAATGGTTAAGCAAATTTATTGGAATAGATATAATATTACAAACTTAAATTCTCATTGAAATCCCATATAACTTCGTATATAGTTAGATAAAGTTGATAATAGTTTAATACTGTATATGTAATAAAAAAACTTTAAAAGACTAAAACTTAAAAAAAGTCATTCAGGTAACAAGATTTCCCTTAAAATGTTCTCAAATTTAATCATTGAATCCCTATTAGTCAAATTTATAATTAAGTACGTGACTATAATTTTAGAAATAATATTATTCCGCACATTTTTTATAAATTGCATATTCATCAGCAATATACAGCGTTCTCAAATGATTTCTATAAAATAAAACTCAAATCTAGAAATGACATAACTTATAGTTCCATTTTAACACGCATACAAACTTCTTATAAATAAGACGCTGGTGTTATTATAAAAAAGTTTGTAATTAACTTGTAAGCAAAATGTGGGAAAATCTCGGTTTTTAGAAAATATAAACTTAAAAAATTGTTGGAAAATGCAAAAAATATGACATTTAATTTAGGTAATTTATAAAAATCACACAAAATTTAGTAATAGCACAATCATCAAGCGGAAGCACGTGATCTACATACGAATTTGTAATGGTTTTATTTGTAATATATATTGTAAATACTCGTATATGTATATTTAAGTTATTTTGCGATAACAATAAATATTTGTGGTAAACATTTCATAACAAGTTTAATCATGATGAACATAACTTCAACTATGAAGTTATCTTGTAATAATTTAACTTATCTGTTTGCGAAACCCAGTATTTTTTTTATGAAATTAAAATATTAATTTAGTTTTATGTGAATTATGAATATGAGTGTAATTTATTGTATAATATTGTGTTAATGTGTGTGAATGTGGAAAACTATATTTATATAATAATAATAAAATAAATAAATAAAGTATCTAAAAATAAAAGATTTATTAAGTATTCTATGTTAAACACCTTTCCTTATTTAAAAAGTCTTCTAAAAACATATTACACATTGTCACCAAAAGATATGTTCGTTACCCTTCGTTATATACTAATTAATTTTAAAAACACACATTACCTTTTGCTATATACTTGATACCTGACTTAATAAATATCTGATAACTTAATCTAAATAGATTTTAATTCATTATTAGCTCTAAAATCTACGTTTTTCTAATGTAAAAAGTTTTACAAGGGCTTTACGTTTAAATACTTTCACGTTGATATGATTAATATCGATATTGGTATGTTTGTTGGTCTACTTAGTCTACTTACCTATGTATTTTTTTAATGAATTTTATTATTTAAAAGTCACAAGTTTTAAGAGTAAATGTTAATGTCGGCAGAGATTTATTTTCACTACTGATTAATCCTGGCGTATAAGATATGCCCATTGTTTAATTGCCTAAGCCTTACAAAGTACTCATAAAATTTGGCTTTTGATTGTTTTTGGTAACTTTTTAAATATAGGTATAAGAAAATTCAGTAGCATGCTTGAAATATTACAATTCAGAATGAGAGTAAGTAACTGTGAGGTTCAAGCGCCAAAAAAGTCCTTAGTAAATTATGAAACCGAGCTCAAATGACGCGAAAAAATGATGTCGCTGATTCCGAATGTGTATATAACTCAATATCGCAAGAAATGACGTTATCTATAGAAATTATTGTGAATAAGTTCTATAAGTAATAGAAATGTAGGTAACCTTGTTATGTAATTTCATCCAGTACAGTAGTATAAACTCGATTAGAGTAACAAGCATCGAAATAAATAAATTTTCACATTTAAAATGGTAATAGCTATTTAAGCTACCTCAGTTGAATGTGTTAATATATCTATACTATAATAAATAAGTAAAAAAATTTTGCCTGTACGTTAACATTTACGAAAATAAAATTTAGGGTAAAAACAATTATAGAATAATAAATCTTGTCTGTCTGTTTGTACGGGCACATCTACATAGTCACTGGACGGATTCGAATAAAAAAAATTAATGATATTTTCGTTGTTATATAATAATTAAAGATTTGGAAAATCTGACGAAGAACCATCATACACCACCTAAACTATTTACTTTAAACATGCGTTGAGTTTGTCGGTTGGCGTTGGTATTTCGTATATATAGATGGCAATAAAATAATTTCACCACCCGGTAGCATTGCAGCCGGTTATGGTCCTTTCAGAAATATTATAATAATAAATCTTATTTAAGTTTTGACTGGGTTCAATCTGATAACTGTCAATTACTCAGTTTCAACTTTCACGTACATTTAAAGATATGTTATTCCTCATTTTCCCGAGTCTGTATGAATAATAATTTATTGAGCTAACTTTTATGTTAGTTTCGGAACCTATAAACAAATTTTTGAGTTATAATAACATAAATTCACTTTTGTGATAAAGGTAGTAAATGTAGCTTATTTCTTTACCTGTAACTGGATTTATTATATTCATTAAAAAATCATACCCTTGCTAAAATAAGACAATGTTCTAATATTGTAACGCATCATATGAACGATGTGTTCCGTGCACACGCTGCAGTTGATTGCTATGTAAACCAATTTCTCGGTTTTATGAATTTTATCCCACGATTTCGTCGATTTCGTCAATTGTTGGCTTTAAACTGTTCGCTTTAAACCGTCTCACGTGTTGGCCTGCGTCTTATCAGTTTTGATGACAATTTTGTGGTTATCAGACGGTATAAGTGTAACCAATTGGATATGTTGGTGAAAAAACGTTTGGAGTTGGTCCACAATTGGTATTTTTACCGAATCGAATCTTTATCGCCCAAAAATTTGTAGTCACTACTGCGCTGGCCAGGATCTTGTTAGATGATATATTTGACCCTGCATCTGCAAAGATAAATAGATAATAGATATATGTAATACGTGGATTTCAAAATACTTTGTCAACAAGCCATTCCCCTATAATTTTTTCGTATTATTCCGCGAGAGATCCGCTAAACTATAAAAAATAAGAAAAAGGAGCGCTAGTAAAAGTTGTTAAGTATTTATGAGCAGTATTCATTGACAAATAAAAATTATTGAACGTTAGGCCTTTGTTGTCCGGTGAGACAGCATAGTTGCGGGTTCGATTCCCACCCGGCGGAATTAGATTTTTTAATTATTTTCACTTTTTTGCTTTTGTAAGACAAAGCGGGGTGTTGAGTTCCGGTATTCAATAATTAATGTCTATAATGCGGGTGGAAGCGGAGAACGGAGTGTCACAGGTCCTTTTTGTCTGTCGGTACAAAACGCGTTGCCTTAGCAACGTTTCCCGTTGACGCGTAAACAACGCGTGGCCTTAGCAGCGTGTGTATAAACGCGTTTGCCAAGCACATGCTTGTACGATTACTATTTATTTTATTAATTAAATAAAAATAATTAATTAGTTTTCTGCATTTCATCTCCATACAAACTTTAGCTATGCCAAATTTCAACCTATTCAGTCTGCACAATTTTCGTAAAAATGGCTAAAATGTTTTTACTACACGTATTTAATACAATGAATTAACTTGACCGTGGTCTCGTACAACAAAGCCCGACGTTAAAGTTAATCAACAATAAAACAATTTCTTAAAATATGCTAAAGGAGACCTTATTGTACTACCACTAAGCTCTCTGCCCGCCTCCATGATTGCAGGAGATATGTGAATATAAAAATAAACAGCGAGCAATATTATGGACTATGGAAGTATTGATAGACGTAGATGTATTTATATTGATAGAAGATTTTGGAGCATGCGCAGAACACCGTTCTGGGTCAGACATGACGTCACAGGTTTGTATGGTGTTGTTCCCGGTAAGCACTTGAAGCACTATGTCCTTTGTGGAGCGAAAACATTCGATATATAGCACAGTACATATTACAACATTTCGTAATTATCACAGAATAGGTGAGTGCACTTTTCTTTACATTAAGATTTTAGCTTTACTGAGCCGCTTTATTAATTTCTTGTAAATATTATAATAATGCAATATATTTTCACATCATTTACGTGTATATAAATTTATAAGCTTAGTAAAATGAATATTTGTTATTATAAATGTAAAATTTGTTAACAAGCGTTCATAGTTCGTAACTAAATTATTGTTAGATGCAGTAATTATAGAAAGGACATTAGGTGTGTCATATTATATGTTCATCAGTTCATCACATACTACTTAAATAAAAAACTTATAACACATAATATGTAAATATTATTACTATCGACAATTTATTTATACGAAGGCTATAAACATTCATCATAATTGTTTACAAAATATCCAACAAACAGTTCTTTTTCTTTAAACGATTCACTTAAGAGAGCTGTGACGGTTATTTTATACTACACTTATTCATTATGGAGAATAACAAACAAAATTCGATAATGGTTCGTAAGTTTGGAATCTCTGTACAATTGTTAACGCCTATTTCAAGGTTAGTACCAAATGAAGGCACAGGTCAGTAATTGCGTCCTTAGTTTTTATTCTATTGACCTACAAAGATCGTGGTTTCTTGATTTCATCTGCCAGTTACGAGCAACTGGTGTGTTAATATGTAAAGTCTTAACATCAGTACGACCTTAGGAACTTTAATAAAAAAATGGCTTCAATGTTACTGATACAAATGATAGGGCATGTATTGAACAATGAACATCTTTATGTTACATTTTAATATAAGTAACCAAATACAATTATATTGCATTATTAATATAAGTAATATGAATTAGAAACTAGTAATTAACGTATTTGCGACAAAAAAACTGTTTACGATTGTAACAACGCAGATTAAATAAGGCTTGTGCAATAAAAAAATGTAATATATGTCAAACAAAAGTCACTCTAGAAGTAAATAGCTTCCTATTGTTTCAGGTTAAAAAAACTATTAAGAATACTAGGCATGAAGTCGGTGAAAACCAATTTCGGAGTAGCAACAGTTTGCATATGCTTCTTTATTCTATTAGTTTATCACCTTTATCACTTACAAAATTATTCGAATACTGATCTTATTAATGAACAACCATCTGCAACTAAGAAGAGAAGTTATATTAAACCTATGATGCATGTGCCTTTAAATGAAATATATAATGACATGTTTGATAAAGACCAAGATTTATCCATTGAGTTCGAGGAATCTAGACAAGGTTTTCACATTTGTATTTGTAAAATTTGTAATATCGACAAAAAAGTATTTCTAAAACTAAAATTAAGCTCGTTCTGTTTGTCATATTTTTAGGTGAAATGATAAGTACGCCAGGATGTCACATACCTATCGCAATGGTGAATTATACAATCACTAAAGATTGGAAATCAGGATCATGTGGGGAACGAGCAATATTTATTGAACGAATTGACGCAACAAAACTGCGTGTGTCTCTTAAAAATAAGATTATGAAAAAGTATATGAAACAATCTTTGGCGTATAGCTGCTGTTACAAATTCTTTCAGAGATCACTGAGACCTGGCTATCAGTACAGAAAACTTCGGTAACAAATAATTATATTTTGCTTTTAATATACATTTTTTAAATAATTTATACATTACAGACCTCAATGGAACTTTTTCTACATCTGTGATTCGTACATTTACTTCGTCTTATGGGGATATGGAGAATGTAGGAATGGCGTGTTTATAGTCAAGAGGCTGTAGCAACTTTCTCGTATTGTAATTCGTATTATTATATTCCAGGTATACAAATTGCAAAGAATTGCGTAACAAAGAAATAATTTTTCTGAAAAGAGTGATTTCATCAACATTCAATGTTTTCAAAACGTCAATAATAGATCATACCTCATATATGAAGATGTTTATGCATTTTGTAAAAAAAAGAACAACACTTATGAAAATATTAAGGAAACACTTCAAAACGTAAAGCAAAAATATAATATCCTCGTCGTAGGAATGGATTCTATGTCACTGTCACGATTCGTTCAGACCATGACCAGAACTGTGACATTTTTAGCTAATTTTTGGCCAGAGCTTTAGAGGATATCACTAAGGTACGTTTTGTTAATAATGTAGGTATAATTAACTTCATAAAATTTTAAGAAAACGTATAAAAATTTGAACGCAGCGGGATTTGGACCCTCGCCTCTTGAAAACTTGGAAACGCTCTGAGTGCACAAGCCATGCGTTTAATGTAATTCATGCGATTCCAATTTTTATACGTTTGTTTGTTTTCTAAGTGTGTAAATAACGCTTGAAAAAATCTGTAAAATATAATTAACTTATTTATGTTGAAAGAACAAGGAACTGAATCTCTCGTTATATACAATGTGTTCGCTGCTTTAAAATGGTATTTACTATCAAATCAAGTATTATTATTTAATTATTTAGTTGATTGTGTTGAGCGTATATTTCCTTATATAACATTGTTTATTTGAAATTAAAATTTAAAATGAACAATATTAATTATTGTTGGTCATTGTTACCAGGAAATTTGACATGTTTATTAACATCTTTAAGCACATGCTGTGTCTGCGTCTAAAACAAATACTATATTTTGTACAATCCTTGAGATTTTAATTTACATGTACATGTATTTTGTGGACTAAAAACAGCAAAATAAAATTTAAAATAAATTTAGTAGACAATTTTTGTAGATAATTGATAAATCCACAATTATCAAATTATAATAATAATTTAATCCACCAGCTTTACATATATATTTTAGTATTTAAAATTAAAAAAGATACTCATAAAAGCATTTTTAATCCTAGGTAGGTGACAATACATTTCCAAATTTGATGGCTGCATTAATGGGTAAAAATTTATCGACAATTGCAAGCAAATGTTTGGGTAAGATGGATCAATGTAGCGATCTTCTTATATGGAATATTTTCAAAAAGTCGGGCTATGTAACAGCTTACGGTGAAGACTTCATACAATTGCCCGACGTATTTAGCAAGGGTTATACGTTTCATCGACCTCCTGCAGACCACTACATGAGGACATTTTTTCTTAAAGGAGAGCGAGAGACGCACAATCATTCCTTACTATGCAATGGAAAAGTTTCCTCTGGGCAGCAACTACTAAATTATGCGTTCGATTTTGTCTTAACCTACAGAAAGGACCCATTTTTTGGCTTTTTCTGGATGAACTCCTTTAGCCATAATATTAACAACCGACCTGAGGGCGCAGATAAACTTTTTGAAGATTTCTTTCAACGTCTAACTTATACAGGAACATTGGATAATACATTTATAATATTCTTAAGCGATCACGGCATTCGCTTTGGAGAATCCCGCCTAAAAGTTGAATCTTATTATGATGATAGAATGCCGTTTCTATTTTTATGGGTGCCGAGATTGTTTAAAATACTCCATCCAGACAAGCTCCAATCTATTCATACTAATCAGTTCAGACTCTTGACTCCATATGATTTGTTTAATACAATGCTTGAGATTCATAAGCTCTCCGTCGGTACCTATGCGCAAAAAAATCAATCATCTGCAAAGCATCAAAGTATATTTAACATTGTAAGCGTGAATCGCACTTGCCAGGACGTTGGCATTCATGATAAGTGGTGTAGTTGTCACAAATTGTATCCCCTTGACATAGGAGATACGGAAGGAGTTAAAAGCGTACGCTTTGTAGCTACCTACATACAAAATACAGTAAAGAATATTAAAACTAAACGTTGCTGGAGTTGCATAAATCTAACCCTCAATAATGTGAGTAGGATTCATTTCTATTACGATAATGATAAAATAAATTTGTATTACGTTATCGCCTTTTCTATGAGACCAAAAAATGTTCTTTATGAAGCTACTGTGCTAAGCAAAGATACGAATATGAATCTTGTGGGAGCTGTCAATATCATCTCGCCTTATAGAGGTTTTGGTTACTGCACAGTTAACCATGCAGATAGAATATTCTGTGTGTGCCAAAAAATAAACTATTGTCGTTTAAAAACAACTATATAATTTATATTTTCAATTATTATAACATGTGAATATTAAACAAGCGTTTGTAATTAAAAACTTTGTAAAAATATTTATATAAAGCTGTGATATAACTACACGTGTAAGTTTAATAATTAAGTATTGAATAGATGTTATTTTTTTTCTAATCTAATATTTGAAATATGCTAAAGATAAATAAATGACTGAGGTAATGTAAACGAATAAATAGTTTTTTTTATTCTTAATCTGTTTCTCTTTTTTTATATCCCTTAAATATCATGTCTATTTCAAAAGTCTCTTTAAGAAGTAGTTTTTTAAAGTAATATCTTTGAAAAAAAACAATTGAAGACACCGAACAAATAAATGTAAAGATAATAAAAATATTAGCCTTGGATCTTCTCCAAGTCTAGTCTAGACGCGTAGACTTATTAAGCAGAAAAGAGACAGTAGGTACAATATTCTGATCTTAACACAGTATGGAGAAATGTCTATGATTATAAATTAAATCTGATTATATATAATGATGCTATCTGATAATTAGGAAAATGATTATATTTTAATTATTTACATTCCGACGCTCTGGTAACTCAAACCGCGGCGTTGAGTTCCGCAACTTAATACGCTATTTCTCGAACTTAGAAAGTGAAGAACAGAGTGTCTTAGCACAAGGTTCGTTCTGCGGTGAAGCTGTAATCAATACAATTAAAAACAAACAACAAGTAAAAGCTTCAATAGATACTGTGTAGGCGTGTCTTATTGAAGTTTTCCTAGGTCAATGCATATATCATATAACATTTCATAAATTTATCCCTACAGTTTACCATTGTGTATCAGTAGTAACGGACGTATTTTTATTAATGCGAGTAGTTGATAAAGTGTTCTATTTTTGTCATCAGTAAACATACTATAATTTTAGTTACAGAAGAATGAAATGTTAGTAAAAAAAATAATGTAATTACTTTTAGAAAATATGAAACAATGGAAAAATAATTTTCGTCTGAGAACATTCACATTCATAGTCAAAATACATACTTAACGTACGTATTTAAATATAATGTAATATACAAAAGGTAAGTTATAAAAAACAAGAAAATATTATTTTTCAAGCCTTATATAACTGGTATAGATATAAATTTATTACAGTTTTGTACGTTCATTGTTTGCAGTTCTAATGTATCTAAGCCTTGAGGTACTGACTTACCCACTTACCTCCACACACCAAAACACTTAAAAATGTGTTATTAATTGCTTTCTGACAACAATATTTTAACAAACACTTTGGCTTTACAATAACAGGAGCTTGTATCGGCAAAGACATTAATTAACTCCGACGGAAACAGTACTCAAAATTATTATATTAGCAAGTTTATTATAGGTACTATTAATTTACCCTGTTTTATGTGCAAATAAATATTTGCCTGTAAGGAATACTTTAATTACGTATGTAATTCTATGTACCTACAATTTTATAAAATTTGAATATAATTTGAACATGTGAGTTTCTTACGTATTACTTTATTACATATGTACATACCTAACTATTGAGACATAACAAAAAATATTTCATGGTTGCATTGCTACAGTCAAAAAGCGGTATTGTTTTATAAAATATTATATACTTAAACTGTGAGCCCAACGTGGGCAATAGGTGAGCTTCTGATTGCAAATGTGATTGGTTATTGGTTCGATTCCCACTCTCAGGAATCATCATAATTTAGTCATTTTCATTTTTCTGCTAGAGCAGACTTTTTCTATTTCACTCTAGTGAAATAGAAAAAGCGCAACGCTGAGCCGCCACTCAACACTCAATGACTCAAATTAGGCCGGAAAGTAAAGAACAAAGTGTCTTGTCAGTAAGTTACCTTTGACTACCCTGCTCTGCAGGAAAAAGCATGAAGCTGCATATACTCAGACTCTTGAATTACAATTAATATAAATGCGTTATTTTTTTGAAAAATGTACCTACTAACCTTTTTACAAGTTGTCACAAAAGTGGTCACACACAAAAATTAAAAATATAAAATAAAATTAATAATTTTTTTATGGGTAGACTAGACAGAGTACCTAGTAGAGTAGAGAAGGACATTCCGTTCTCCACTTTCCGCCTAGTTTTGAGGCATTGCGTATTGAGTGGGAATATGAAACGTAACTTATCTAAACAAGTATATTGTTCTCGGATATATAACATGTAATAGACCTCTTTTATGTGCAAATAAAGTATCATTTTATTACTACTTTACTGAGATAATGTATCGCATCCGTTCTGTACCATGCCATAGCAGATATCTATTAACAATGGTGGATATCGTCAGAAAAAAAAAAATACTATATTTAAAGCCACTTTTTAACACATATTCGATTATTATGTAGAATTTTGTAATATCTAGGTTAACAAGGTTATTCCGAGTTACTAGATCTCAGAACCCAGGCAGTTGAAATCGGCACTCACTCAATCACAAAAATGGCTAACCAGTGGACTTTATTTAAATTAAAAACGCATACAATAATGGAATATATAAATCGTCAATCAAAAATCCTCTTTCAAATAATCCAAGCACCTAAATACAACTCTTCAAGTTAATAATTTGAAAATTACAATTTTTATATTATTTTCCACATTCAATCCATTTACATAACTTTGCGTTCACAACGCTGCTCTTGTATATGAACACTTGAAAAAAATCTTTTGAATAGTAAATACAAAAATACACCGAGTGGTGTTTGAACCTCAGTCTTGTGTATAGGTGCAATTACAGTTATTACTGTTGAACTATTGTTCGTGATTTATGTTATTTTTTATTTGTATAAAAATTTAAAAATGTAAATATAGCAATTCCTCTTTTTTCAGAACCCGAGGCTAAAGAAGTAACATGCATAATGCCAAATATTTCAAGATATTATTTTTTTGTATAATAACTATAGGCTTAGTTTATAATACTTGTCGCATGTACCCCAGAAAAAGCACTAATAACCAAAATACGACAAATATTATATATAAAAATTACTTCCAACACTATAATGGTAATTTGTTTTCCTGTTATTAATTACAAGAGAAGCTTCCTTATTAATATTAGATGTTTTAATATGAGTCACTAACGTTTATAATTGTTACTGTTATATAACTTTGATCATTTTTCATTTCAGCATTGATTAAATGTACGTACTTATTGGTTTCATTGCTATATATTTTTTTATAAATTATATATATATATATATATATATACTATTTAAAACAAACATTATTAGAAAACATATAAAAATTAACAATAGGTACCCGCGCCTCTTGTAAACCGTCCAAGCGCTCTGACCGCTAAGCCATGCGTCCTACATCCGGCTATGTCAAAATTGTGTGAATAGATAGCACTTTTAAAATGTTAAACTATTTAAAGTTGTCCAGATTCGAATATATGTATGTCTAATAAGCGGTTAATATTTCTGTATGTAATAAACCTTTTAAGTATTTTTATTTAAATGGCATGTTTATTTTAATTCACAGATGGCGCTGACTACTTGATAAACACTCCTGGGTGTATTATACCAAATTATATTAAAACATATAAAATAATAGAGACACGAGTTCTCAACAAAACATGCGGGGAACGAGCAGTATTTGTAAAAAAAATATCCAACGACATTATAAAGTTTAATATTGACAGTAAGGTTATAAGGTATAATAGTAAGGGAAAACAATACAAATGTTGTTATATGTTTGTTACTCCATCTACAGTCTCGGGAAAGGTGGACTACACAGTATTAAGGTAAAATGAAGAATATTTTTCAGAACTTCACAAATATGTGTATGTACTTATATATGTATATATACTTATATATATTAATAATGGTATAACGCCTTTCAATTTGGCTGTTTAAAAAAAAAGAAAAGGGATTAATAAGCAGCCTTCCTACATTTTCCATCTAAAACCAAAGGGCAGAACTAAATACAATTTAAATGTAATAATTGCTCCGAGTTGCGATCGAACCCACAACGAATCCCGTTTACAGTCAGATGCTATCCAACTGCGCCACGGTGGCCTCTAAAATATATTTTTTGATATTTCTTCAATATTTAAAATATTGAATAAAAAAGGAAGCACTCTTGATGTTCAATTATCTCGTTAAAAAAATATTAGTGATATACAAACTCATACATACAATTGTTGGCTGAATATTTATTCCTAGTTATAGCTGCCTGTATCTTTGCGTGGAGTTACTGACCCTTCCCACCTTTTTGATAGTAAATTGTATAAAAGAATTTAATGTTTAAAAAGAAGAGCATAAAAGAAGCAAGCAAATTACAAGATAGTTTATTAGAGCCACTGACTATCTGAGTGATTTACGAGAATCACTTTGTAATATTGCTTAAAAAAAATCCCTGGGCTGCACTTAAAGTAATATGTTTTAGGACCAATTTGCAAGAAAGGTTAATCAAGAATTTTGCTAAAAAAAGTTAAGAAAACAATATATAATTATTTTTCCAAATTTTTATACTTATTAAGTGATAATATTCGGTAAGTATTTTTGTAGATATTCACAATGTAAAGACTTCACAAACGATACGGAGGCGTTTCTAGAAAATGAAATCATACTCGTAACTTGCTCCTTATCTAAAAATAAATTAGTTATTTATGAAGATGCTTATGTAATATTAAAAAAAATTACTATAAAAAAGGAAGAAAGGAAGGATGAACAGCATGAAAGAAAAACTTGGAACGTTTTGATGTTCGGAATGGATACAATGTCACGCGCCCGCATATATGCAAGCATGCCAAAGACTGCAACTTTTCTATCACGGAATAATTGGTTAGATTATAGAGGGTACCAAAAGGTAAGGTGAAGTACTATGTAAAGGTAATAAGGTAAAGAAAATAATAACATATTTAACAACGGATTTCTTGTTAAAGGTCGGCTACAATACATTTCCAAATGTTTTGACATTATTGACTGGCAAGAATATTTCAACAGTATACGCAGCGTGTTCGTCGGGTATGGACAGCTGTAAAGAATTACTGATATGGTCGAAATTTCAAAAGGCCGGCTACGTGACGGCTACAGGAGAAGATGATTTAAGATTACCAGACACATTTGCTAAATATGGTTATAAATCTTCTCCGACTGATCATTACTTAAGACCACTTTTTCTCACTGGTGAACATGATAACGGCAATCTAGTATGCACGAAAAAGATGCCGTCAACAAAACACATGCTGACATATGCGTTGCAATTTGCAAAAGCCTACAAACACGACAATTTTTTTGGACTATTTTGGTCAAACTCCTACAGTCACAATATTGATAACACGCCTTCTCTGATTGATAAGGACATCGTTAGCTTCTTTACAAGTCTTAATGAAACGGGTATTCTAAATAACACATTCATATTCTTTTTAAGCGATCACGGCATAAGATATGGTAAAATGAGGGTTCCATACGAGTCTTTTTATGACGAGCGATTGCCAATGTTATTTCTTTGGGTGCCGTATAGTTTTAGAGAATTACATTTAAATGAATACAACAATTTTATTTTGAACCAGAATAGACTAGTTACTCCGTATGACATATATCTCACTCTACAAGAAATACTATTAATATCAACAAAATCTGGACAATACAATAAACCAAGTACAAATGCGTGTCCCAACTGTACGGGCATGTTTAACGAAATTAGTCCTCAGAGAAAATGCAATGATGTAAATGTTAACGAAAAGTGGTGTACTTGCCACGACATGAAAAATCTACCTATGTCGGATGAAGACATGCGGCGCAGTATCGAAGTTTCTGTGACACAATTACAAAACAAAATGAAGAACACGCCTACCACCCTTTGCATGAAATGTATAGAGTTAAAATTAAAAAAGATTTTGCGGACGCACGCTTACCGGGACGAATCTAGCAACAGTACTTACTTTGTTATAGCATTAGTCATGACCCCTGGCGACGTCGCTTTCGAAGTAACAGTAGTAAAACGTAATCATCAATTTAGTATTGTAGAGCCGACTTATTCCATTACTTCGTATAACACGAGAGGAAGTTGCGTTATTACACCATATCATCGACAATATTGTGTTTGTATGAAAGTAAAAAATTGTAATAATAAACAATGAAAATTATAGATTATATTTTCTTTTCACAATTATTTATTATTTTGACAATACATATTACATTACAGTTTATTATATAAAATATTTATCTAGTTTATCTTATAAATTGTAAAATACATGTAGAGGTACTTAGTTTTTAGGCAATACATACAAATTTTAAGAATATTTTTTTTATCATATTATAATTAAAATGTTAAAGACATATAGATATACAGCCAAAATATTTTAATTGACATTATATATAAAATTTAGAATAAATAAACACATATATATCCTTTATAAAAAATACACATAGGCACAGCCTACTTAAATTTATACCATAGAACATTACAAATTATGAAGATTCAACAGCAACTTGACTAGCAACAGTTGTTTAAACAATTCACCAACTGTATCCAATTTCGTAATGTATTAGACCAGGGGTGAGCATCACGCGGCGATTAGACATACATACGGTCCGTCAAGCGATTTTTAAAAAGTTTAATCAAAATTAGTGCAATTTGTTCAAAAACGCAATATGTTTGCAAAGTACATTAGTTTTATGTATTTTTTATTATTTTATATAATCAATTTTTGCTACTCATTTCGTATTTTTTAATCCAATGTTTATAATATGAGTTCAATTTTAAATATAAGAAAAGATTTTTTTTTAAGCATGTATGATTTTGGGCCGCCAATAACCATCAAAATTTTAATAGACCCCTTGTTAAAAAAGGTCGTTCACCCCTTTATTTTACTATAAAATAAAAAATACTATACTGGCATTTTTATGTCATTGACAAAAATAAGTTGTAATAAGCTTATAAGAATTTCGACGTAGCGGGATGTAGACCGCATACCGTAGCGGTCAGAGCGCTAAGACGTTTTCCAAGAGGCGCTGGTTCGAATCCCGCTGCTTTCAAATTTCTATACGTTTTCTAGTAATGTTTTTCAATTTCCTAAGTGTGTGAACTACCACTTTAAAAATGTTAAAATAACAAAATAAATTATGAATACTATATATTTTTAAAGAAAATAATTAATGGCGTTAAATTAAATAAATGCTGTAATCAATACTCACATTAAAATATCTCAATTACTTTTCCTTTAATCTATAAATTGTACTATATTTTAACTATACAACCTCCTTGAGAACTAAAACATAAAACACTTGTTGTTATAATCTTAAAGTACATAACAAAAATCATTTACATAATGCCATCATACATTCAAATGAATAACAGACAACAAGTTTTAGACTATTATACTATATGTTATATTTACTTAAATGTATGCATAGCTGTCATTTTTACAGTGCAGCAGATGTTTAAGAATACAAAAGTAGCTGTACATTTGTTTTATGTACTTGAAGCATATTTCATTACTAGCTTCTGCACCTTGCCTTTATGAAATTTAAAATGTAGTTCATAAAGATATAACCCATACCAAAATAAAAATATAAAATACATGGGAGAAATACTGTTAACTTCCAATTTATAATATAGAATATTTAGTATGTAATTATTTAATAAACACTTTCAGATGTAAATATATTTTTTTACATTTGTAATATTAAAAGAATAAGCAAATAGCCAAAGAATCAGTACAGTCTTTGACAAGGTTGCAAATAGGTCAAAGATGTCTATAACACAGTGAATGTGTGTTGTGTGTAACCTATGTAGAGACATAGGTTCTAGACTCTAGTATGAAAAAATATAAGTTAACTTTAAGAAACATTAGACATTTCAGTGTATTAAAATGATGTATCACATCAGATTTTAAGTTCTCATTCATGTCCAGTAGTACATAATAATATCAAATATAAATTATTGCAAACATCCCCATGAACACAATGATAGGTTAATTATTACTCTATGAATGCACATGTTATATATGAATAATATGACAATATAATACTTGTTGCAAAAAACAAACAATTAATTACTGACTTACTTAATAGTCACATTTTTTTTGTGTATCAGTTCATAATTGTTAAAATTTATTACTTGAATTAAACTCTGTAATTATTTTAAACAGGATATATTTTTTAAACAGTGAATAATATTACTTCAGTCCATCTATGCAATTATTAATTATGAAACACATATAATAATTTAAATTTTTATCTATTTTTATGCATTTTAGACAAAGTACCCACCCACCTCCACTCCTTACAAAAAACTTCAGTTTAAAGAATTTAGATGATTTTCTATTCTACGCTACAATAGATTTAGATATTAATTGTGTATGAGAGCTACCAGGATATATAACAAAAAGTAAAAGCTGTAGCACAGATAAAGCACCACCTATGAAATTTGGTACCTGTAAGAAAAAGAAATGAATATAAAATATCAAATATTATATTTTTACAATATTTTCATGTAAAATTTTTACAAAGCTTTGCGTCTCAGGACTAACAACTTAGAAAACTATAACATTTATATATGGCAAGTTTTTAATCTATTATTTTATATTGTTTGAAAGTTTAACATAGAAGACAACATAGAATAAAAGAATCTGTCACTGTAAATATTATTAATAATAGCAAACTTACTGATAGATACACATCTTCCTCCATTAAGCCATATAGAAACCAAAGACTTGAGACAATAAGGGACATAAATATCATTGGAAATGGAAGACAATCTGTACTTTTGGTTTTAATTACATAAAACAGTTTACTCATTGGTGCTGCAATTGTCAAAAGTGTTAGAGAACATGCTGAAAAACCTAAAAATTACATTTTATTATAGCTTATTTGTGTCAATGCACTGTATTTTCACATATTTGTTAAAATGCATACCTAATCTACTAAGTAGAATTTCATTATCTTCTTCCACAGACATATATCCAATTGTAAAAATATAAAGAGCAAGTGATAATAGGAATTGTTTTAAAACTGAAGACTTTTTAAAAGTGTAAAGATAAAATACAACTATGTACAACACCATTAAAATTATACCAACAGTGTTTACTAATATTATTTTGCCATCTTGCTTTGTCAGTCCATATAAGAGCCAGAGACCACATCTGTAAACATGATCCAATAATTAAAATATCCATAACGAATAATCCTTATTAAATTACTTACTTTATAATTAAAATATCCATAACAATAATCGCTAGTCAATTACTTACGATATAAATCCACATATAAAAGGTAACGGGGATGATTCTGCTGTCGTTCTATTGTCCACATATTGTTTGCAAACCAAGCTAAAATAGAATACTAATTATTTGTATGCATAATAATATAGATATGTTAATTATTTTGAGTATAATAATACACACATGCCAGAGAGAAATTGTACAATAGTAGTTATAACGGCTAAACTAGCTATAAATTCCTTCAGGTCTGATATAAACATTTTTATTGTTCTTCGAACAAATATTTGTCAAAATTTCTAATTATTACACGATTCAAATATAAACACAATGTACATCTTTCATGAATAAGCGGAAGGAACGGACATCTTCTAACATCTTCGCCAACTGATAACTGCCTACAAAATAAAAACTACGAATTACAAAATGACAACTTGAAACTTGGTGATTGGTGTAATTGGCCCAATAGTCAAAGTCAGCACAGGTAATAAATTTACTTAGGTGATAATAATATCTATACTTTAAAATTTAAATGTATGGTTCTTAAAAGTAGAGCTAAGAAAATTCTTAAAATAAAGCATGAAAGGTCTTAATCAATGTTTTGTATATTAAATTAAGAGTTGAAAATTATACCACAATAGAAATAGAAGTAAAATATTCTAAACTAAAAATACACATATTTTGATTGTATTTTGATCATTAAAACAATCTTTCTTAAAGATTCTATATCTACTAGCCATAAATACTGTTACAATGAAAATCATTTTTTTATATTATGTAATATTTATTACTACTACAGTGTGATAGTTTAATACATTAAAATAAAACCATAAAAAACATATTAAAGCTTATTCGAAGTGATAACCTTGACTGAAGTACAGTCCTGAAACGTTCAGGTCAGTTATCATTAGCAGCACGCACTCTTTCTATGGGTAAATGCTTTACTGTCAATCGAGCTTTATAACCAGACTCTCTAACTCTACAATCTCGAATCTAATACTCAGAAAATAATTCGAGGAATGACTTCTGTCTCGTTCTCCCATTCTAAAAACCAGCGGCGGCATAGAAAAATGTTTATTCCTGCCACGAAATTAATGTGTTGGCCACACTAGATAAAAGCTTTTGCTTTCGGACAAGATTTCTTTCAATTCTTTTCCTTATTGCTTTGATCGCCTGTTTTGTACGAACAATGCATGAACGACCCGATATTTTTCTGTCACAAATAGGAGGTTTCAATTTACCTATCAATAGTCCGGTATATTACACAGGTACATTTAGAACCATGTAATGTAATCTCAGCGATTCGGTTCTTATTAACACCCAACTCCATTTTAATATCATAAAACATTTTACAAACTATTGGCGGTAAAATAAGGAAACACATACAATCAATCAATAATCATATAAAAATGACAGATTCCAATTTGAAAAGTAATATTTTGTTTGTTTTTAATTATAACAGTGTTGTGGCAAGACTAAGTGTAATCGGTTTGCCGCTTTGAATTTAGATTATATTTAATTATTTTATTGCTAATCTGTGGCTGGAGTTGGGTCTACTTTTTTACTATAATGTCAAATTTATGTTTTGTATTTACAAGTGTTTTAGATACAACTAACTTTGAGTAAAGTACCTCTTATAGTGTTTATAAACACCATAAACATATTTTATCATTAAGATGTAATTATGTGACTACGAATTATTAGGTTAAATACGTAAAAAATCTTTTATAAATTCTTAACAATGAAGTCGTTTAAATTAATTGTTCATCAATCTAGTTTTAGCAGTAAGTAATATTATTTAAAAATAAATTAATGTTAATTAGTCAATCATATTAACCATTATGTATAATATAAATATTTTAGCTGAAGACCTTATTATAAACCTTAAAGATTATCCAGGGTTGAAAGAAAAAGATATAGTTGAAATTTATCACCCAGAAAATGATTATCCACGGCTACTTTTACAAGTTACTAAAGTAGATGCTCCAGGGCGAGGAAGAGGTATTTAATGTATATTTTGCTTTATCTAATTTTGTCAATGAATTGTTTTCTTTTATTCATTACCTATTGTAATATTAAATTTTAATATTAAATTTTTATATAAATAAAATTATGTAAATATGTTATACATCTAATATTTTTATATTATGTATTTATACAGACACAATCAGTGTAGAACAAAGCATAGCTACCACCTTCCAACTTCGAACATTTGCTGATGTGTATGTCAATATTGTGAATGTGGCAGATATAGCTCTAGATTCCATGGAACTGACCTTTAAAGATCAATATTTAGGAAGATCTGAAATGTGGAGGCTGAAGAATCATTTAGTAAGATTTAATGCATTATATTTAAAACACATTACATTATGGATAATAGAACTATAAATACTGATTATAATTACTTAATTTAATAAAATAATTGTTTCTTTACATTCAGTAATATTTTCTTACTATTTGTAGGTGAGTACTTGTGTATACCTCAATAAAAAGATTGAATATTGTGGTGGTGCTGTAAGATGTCAGGTGTATGAAATGTGGTCACAAGGGGACAGAGTGGCATGTGGTGTAATTACAGAGGACACAAAAATTGTATTCAGATCTTCTACCTCAATGGTATATCTTTTCATACAAATGTCTTCAGAAATGTGGGATTTTGATATACACGGTGACTTGTATTTTGAAAAGGCAGTCAATGGCTTTCTTGCAGATCTTTTTGCTAAGTGGAAGGTAAATTATTGAAAAGTTTAATAAATTGTGTTAATTTATATATATCAAAGCAAAATATTTATTTTGTATATTTTGCAGAAAAATGGCAGTAATCATGAAGTGACAATTGTACTTTTTTCAAGAACATTCTACAAAGCAAAAACTTTAGAAGAATTTCCACAACATATGAAGGAGTGTTTGCAAAAAGATTACAGAGGAAGGTTCTATGAAGATTTTTACAGGTTGTTATTGTATACTTTTAATTTGTGTAACCTATATAGGGTTGGGCTTCACACTTTTTTATTTATGCATTATACATTTCATATATTTGTTGCAGGTATATTTAGGCCATTGTGATTGTGGGTTGCATTCCCACTCAGGGGAATGTTTATATTAACATTATTTTTAAAAAATATATATCATCCAATTTATCAAATATATCAAATTTAATTATTGAAATATTAATTCATATTATCTTTGGGATTTTATCATAATGGTGTACTTTGTTAAATTAAATTTTAGAGTGGCAGTTCAAAACGAGAGATATGAAGACTGGTCTAATGTTCTATTGCAATTGAGAAGACTGTTTACTGATTATCAAAAAATTGTATTACAATACCACGAAAGACCAAACATGGAAATACCAACAGCTATCAATTCCACTGCAGCTCAAGGAAACTTTCTTGAAGTGCTTAACATGAGTTTGAATGGTATGTATGATATTATTTATAGAGTAAAATATAGCAATCAAAGTTTCAATAAATAAATATTTGCAGTCAAGCACTGCAGTTATGACATATCCTTAATTTTAATAGTAGTGTTGTTGAAGTTTTTAATCATGTCACTATCAATAGTTTTCTTAAAGTAAAAAAAATTAGTAAACAAATAGATTTTTTATACTGACCTTTGTAGAATAAAAAAATATTTAAAAGTAATGTTAAATAAAATATCGATGGTGTATAACTTAACTGTACCAATAGTATTAGGGGTGTATTAACGAAATTTTTGTTTCCTACAGAAAAATTATAATATATTTTGTTCCTAAAATATATTTATTTAATCAAAGCATTTACCCTCGTGATCTATATACATAAATCCTTTGCTCTAGATTTCAGAGGATCTAGACTTTACAAACTGGGTGGTTTCATTTTGTACTGCTTCCTGGAAAGGATTTTTTTCTCCATGCAAAAATTTGTTCAAATCCCGACAAATAGTAGTTGGTTGGGGCGAGGTCATATTCAAAAATTACTCTGACTTTTTCCTTATCCATCGTCACTTTCAAAATTGAAGTTATAAACAATCAAAAGACGTTATAAATAACAATGAAGTGTAATTTTTTAAAATTAAAAATAGCGTTTTTATGTGGAATAAGTTTCACGCCGAAATCTTACACCATGCATACATGCATTTATTTTAATTCAAAGAGGCAAGTAGGTTTCAAATTGAAACCCCTATTATTATTTATTATATATAAAATTTCTTGTTTACAGAATTTTTGATCCATAATTATAATTCATTAGCAGAAATTAGGTTACGGATTTAACATTTCGGATCTGGACACGTATAAGGATATATGAAGAGAAAAATAAATATTATATCAGTTTTGGTTTTTGGTATTAAATTATTTTGGATAATCTGATCGTTTCGGATAATTTCGGTTACGGATATATTAGACTTTAGGGTATACAAGTAAATTTTAGCCACTGATGTATCAATTTCTTTTTTTTTCATATTGCTTTTATCTAAAGTGGCTTTATTTTTAAATTTTCTGTTATTGACTGCTTCTAGTCATATCGGATTTGGACATCGTTAAGGATAGTTTTCTTTTACATGCGATAAAGATTTTTCATTACGGTTAAGGAGAGCTCCTTAACATAACCATAACATCCATAACATCCCTAACAGAAATACGATTTACTGTTTGTACACGAAATATAAGGAGTACTACTAAAAACTTCATATGCACATTAACTTGTCACTATTACCAGTTCAGTCATATATAATAGTTTTACCAGAGTGCAAATTACAAACAGCGCTATCAATTCCCATTCTTTACAATTATTCTTCATTTCCAAAAATAAGAACAATGGCGTAGTTATTTATATCCGTAAAGATATAATTCCTAAAGTAAGTCTTGAAATTAAATTTATCTTGAAATTAAAATTATATTATAATGGAACTTTATAGGTTTCCATCATATACACATGCCGACAATTTTATCTTTTCGCTAATAATTACCTCAGCGACTTATTGTTCTTATTACTGGGGACATAAATATAGATTACATCAAGAGAAAAGTCTTGGTAACAAAACAATAGGTTAAACAATCTTAACGTCCTCTCCACTCGTGTACTCTTTCCTGGTCACTTGTTACCAACGAGAGATGATAGCTGCCTGGACCATATGATGCTTAAAATCATTGGTTGCAGTTCTTAATATAAACTTGCTGGATCACAATATGGTTACACTACACATTTCACGAGCCTCACTATTATTGACTATGAGAAAGCTTATACTCAGCTAATACAATAACTCACTGATAACAGGGGATGTGCATTGGCTTAGCATTTTCAAGGATCCAGAAAGTTATGCTATGGCAATACATAATTAATATGATAAAAACTAATCTAACCAAAATCTCCCGTACTGTAAGCGACACTCCATTCAGTAAGACATTCCAGACAGTAAGCGAAAACACCATGGATCACAGCGGGTACGTTGCGCTGTATTAGATAGACTAAGAAATTTAATGCAAATAAGATTCAAATTCTCATAATGAAATTTTAAGGCGTTAACTTTAGGCGTTTTCGTAACTTTTGTTAGGTTAAGTTTAATCAATGAACTGTATTTATTAGCAATACAAAACACTCCTTAAGCGTCGGTAAACTACGTGAACAAGTACTTTATTGGTATTGGACAAGATTCACCAGAGGTAATTTACAGCTCAGAGCAGTTTCAAAACACATCCGTGATATCAGATGGCCAATGCTCCCATTTGTCATATTTTGTTATACCTGACACCGATCCTACAGAAGTTGACGGAGTTCTGATAAGTCTTGAATCGAGCAGCGTCCCGGGCTGGGGTGGTATTACAACCAAATTGTTGAAGATGTCTAGAACATTTGTAGTTTAGTTGCTAGTCTGTTCACTAGCAAATCTATGCTTTCATGAAGGTATTTTCCTAAAAGCACTTCTCTTTTCAGGGGTGGGGACAGAACCGATGTAAATAACTATATCGGTATAGGCCTATATCGGTTCTATGTTCGTTTTCTAAGATAATAGAAAAGCAATTGAATAATCGGCATTAAACGATTAATTTAAAATTGTTACGGTAGCCTATTAAGGCTACCTTGACAATTTTAATATCTTGTCCAGTTCCCAATACGGTTTTAGGCTCTCCACACAAGATGCTATATTGGTACTTACATCTCTAATTGTAAAAGAAGTAGATAAGGGTAATCAATGTCTCGCGATCATTTATCATTTATCTAAAAAAAAGCTTTTGACACGGTCTCTACAGCCCCCCTTGAACGCAAACTGAAAGAAATAGGTATAAGAGATGAAGCTACCAGTCTATTCAAGATCTGGATAGCGCTGAAGTAGTGAGGAATGTATTACTTATGACATTCTGCAGGGCACTCCTCGGCCCATCGCTCTTTTTCATTTACATAAATGAACTTTGCCAACTTCAGGACGTTGCAAGGAATATATTTTCATACGCTGATGACATTACCATCCTCTTTCTTGGCAAATCTGGGCTAGATGTGAAAAATAAGGCAGATACCGGTTTATAAAAAGTATCCCAGTGGCTATGTGTCAATTTATTAACATTGAACAAACGAAAAGCAAATGACATTTGTTTCATAACGTATGCAAATACACAACCAGCTCCAGAATTTTCCACAATTGCTCATTTTGGGACCACTCCACTTGTAACTGTCTCATTTTACAGAAGGTTGTAAGCACAAAATATCTTTGGGTTATGTTGGACCAAAGACTGTGTGTTAGAAAGCTAAAAGTCTAGATAATAATATATAGTTTTCTTTCTTAAATAAGTCAAGCATAATTGTATCCAACGGAGAAGTGAGTAATTTCTAACACAAGTATCCTATACTACTCACTGGGAAGGCTCAGCGACTAAGTTGTAAAAACATTACATGAGAATTTTTTTTTTACTTTTTAATTTAGATTTTTAAATAATGAGTTTGCTATTTGTTGAACTAATAACACATTGTCAAATTTCGATTCATATTTCTTTCTGATGTGTATGGTATATTTATATTATCACCCTATTATGTATGCTTAAAGGTCTTGTTATTTTCAGTATTTGAAAAACATTATTTAGACAGATGTTTTGATCGTACTGGTCAACTGAGTGTGGTTATAACACCTGGAGTAGGAGTTTTCGAAGTTGATAGAGAATTGACAAACGTCACAAAGCAAAGGATTATAGACAATGGTGTTGGAAGTGACCTCGTATGTGTTGGAGAACAACCTTTACATGCCGTACCGTTATTAAAATTTCACAACAAAGACAGTAATCTTAATTCCATAGATGACTACTCTATGCCACATTGGATAAACTTGTCATTTTATTCAACAAATAAAAAGGTGGCCTATTCAAATTTTATTCCAAGAATTAAATTGCCGCCTAGAAAGAGTCAGGAACCTTTGAAAAAGATGTATGAAGATGAATACAAAGGGAAATTGTTGAAAGAAGATGATTATATGCACAATTCTATATTTGATTACGACGCGTATGATGCACAAGTGTTTCAATTACCACCTGCACATAGTACTTGGTAAGTTTTTAACTTTTATTTTATATCATTAATTATCATATTACATACTTATTTAGTTAAAAGTAAAAAGGTAGTTACCTTCGCATATAAATATTTATATATATTTATTATCTTTTTTTATATTTTTATTGGATGGACATCGAACTTACTATTTACTGAGCTACTATTTTTGGTTTAATTATATGAAACAATTTTCCAGTGTACAAAGAATACCTCGTACGAAAAAAACTTCGATGGCTGGTTTGGAAAGTATCAGCAGAAGAAGTCCACCCGCCTCAGTCATACATCACAGAAAAATGTCAGATCCCGATATCCATCATAGTCTCGGCTCGGATATACTTACAAGTTGTAGTAAGTTTATTCGTTTTAAAGTGCTATGTATATTTCAATTTATTAGTATTGTTTTTTATTAATAACAGATTTTTTATTATCAATTATAATCATTATTACATCAAGTAAAACCTCTAGTCCTATTTCTAATTTTATGTTATTTAGACAAATTGTGTTGAAAGCAAAAATATTATTAATATTAACGATTCACATTTTTCCATATAAACCCGTAACCATCGCATTCACCTAGCTACTGAGTCATGACAGCTATTTTTCCATCGACTTTATTAATTTTTTAAAAACATTTATTAAAAAATCACATTACATAATTAGTTTATTGTGCCCATCTCTTTCTGTCTGTATTAGATTGAGAAAATGTAAAAGTATACAATTGATATAGCAATCAGAAAATTTGACTTTTAGTTCATAAAATAACTTACTTAAATTTAAAAATCGTACGAACTGGCAAGCAGAGTGCTTCTTTTTCCAACTTTACGCTTTTCCCTTTAATATTGATATAATGAATCCCCCGAGTGGGAATAGATCCCATAACCATCGCGCATACGGTCAGGCGCTGTCACGCTGCACAACGATAACCTCCAAATACGAACGAAATTCCAAAAATATGACACATTTCCACGTTTAATCTATCAATCAAAGATATTTTAGATAGGTAACGAATACCATTTAAGTGGTCTAAGAGGCTAATGTCACTTCTTAGTGTGTTTGCTTACAAGACCGTCGGCGTTATCACAATAAAGCATTATGGCCTAAAATCGTGCGAAGTTTGAAAATGTCACATTTATATTTATTTTTTGGCATTTATCGATTTTTAGATATTTTGTATTTCTTTATAGTGATTAATTAAAATATTGAGATCAATTTGAGACACTTTCCTAAAACAAATGTAAATATTTAAGGAAATAAGTTAGACATAAGTTCTGTACTGAATGGCAGAATTCAACATTATTTATCTTATCAGAATAGCAAAATGAAAAGAAAATCAGTCCATCAAATGAAAATCGAACTCACAACCATCGCGTGTACATTCAGACATTGCTCCGCTCCACTGTGTGTTGATGATGCATTATTGGCTTTTTATACTATAATATTAAATGATTTCCAGCTAAATACAACGGCAACGAAGCATCAAGCGATGCAACAGATTCTCCCACGTCAATAAATCGGATGTCCCCACGCAGTTCTGTGTCAAACAAGCCCGTCATACGCACCGGGAGGGCCCTCATCAACCCTTTCGACCCTTCCCATGTTACCGTCAAACTGACGAGTAATAGACGACGTTGGACCCATATATTTCCTAAAGGTATGTAATTAATTATATTTTATTGTAGAAAGATTTTAAGTTATATGTTCTTATAGCATAGAGAACTTAAATCGTATCATTAAAGGTTCGAATTAAACATACATACGGACGTAAAGTATTTACTGGGAATTTCATAATGTAGGAATTAAATATGCAAAATTTTAGTATGTCAAAATGTTATATGAAACTGAACATTTTTTTTAAATTTTAATCACATCAAAAATACATTTTTAAAAAATGTATAAAAATGAACGCAGCGGGATTCGAACCCGCGCCTGTCGGAAACCGTCATCCGGCTATGTTGAAATTCTTATACGCTTATTACAACTTAGATTTTTTTCAAATTTCTTGCTACCCAAAGATTATTCTACAAACAATCATATCGTTTCCTAAATGTGTAAATAATAATTAAAAAAAAGGTTAAATTTAAACATCTCTTCAAAATAATTAGTTTTTAGTTGTAAGTCAAGTCTAGTTTTGCTATATTCTAATATATTTAATAAAAATGTATTGTAATTCCATATCAGGTCCAACGGGAGTTTTAATTCAACAGCACCACTATCAAGCGCGGCCCGCCGGCGAACCCGCCTCGAGAGCAGAACGAGAAAATACTATGAATAAGGAGAACGGCTCTATCAATAATAACCATTCTGTGTATCAAGTGGATGGTAAGATTTTCTTAATACTTAAGTTTACATACTACATACCTCGTGTTATCGTATGCTTGAATCATAGATAGCCATTCAATGGCTATTGTTAGTGAGTGTTCTGAATATAAGTGTGTCTCGTAACCGTGGCAGGTAACATAATGAGTCGCAAGCGCATGATAAGCGCGTCGGGCACTCCGGCGCTGGGCGCGCTCGGGCTCGCGCCCTCCACCACCAACAACGCGTCGCTGGCGCTGCTGTGGGGCGCCACCGGCGAGCAGGAGTGGACGCCCGCGCTCACCACTGGTACGGACTTTTTGATTGCAGCTTTACATAAATTAAATGCTGTTCACATTTCTTTTGATTTATTCAAAACTACTTTGATGATTGAAATGTTACAGAACATTGTTTCGCTTTTTTCTAGTATAAACAGTACACTTTATTCTATGGTGTGATAAAATCTTACACGTCTAATTCTAAATCGAATATTAATATTAATACACATCTCTAAAATAAAAGGGATAGAATTCATATACAAGGTGGGCCAAAAGAAGTCATCCGATGATGGCTTGGGCGTATGTTACACGCGTTTGGCGGTCGACGGACTGGAGTTTGTACAGGAACATGCGCAGGTCTTTGAGCAAAATTCTTTAGTCTAGTCTTAGGGACGACCTATATATATATGGCTAATTGCGAGGCGTAGTGTCTCGACATCCTCGGCAACAGCGGCGATATTCTCGGCAGAACGGGCGCCTCGTCTCACGTGGTCCCATACTCTTCAAGGTTGGTGGCCAAGCGGCATAGTGTTTGCGCATTCGGAGCTGGACGACCCGGGAGTTGCCAACACCACAGACGAAGTGTTACGCAAAAATACAGACGATTATTCCGCGTTCATCTGGAGTGTATCGCTCCATGGCTTGTTCACTTGTATTCTACATCTGTCTAGTTTACAAATGTCAAAACAGATTTGACAATAGGGTGATTTCTTTTGGCCCACCTTGTACATATATAGACGTAAAAACCGCGTGACCCATTACTTTAATCCTAATTGGATATATTATAATTTAATTAATAAAAGTCAACATTTGCTTGACAATGCCTTTATTAATATACAAACGTCCTCCCTGACAGGATTTGAACTTACAACCACTACTGTTCGGTCCTGATTGTGATATCATTCATAATAAGTCTATATTAATATCGTTAGTTTTAGTTATCATAATTATTTATAACAAATGTAATATTACGCCTCTATTATCGTCATTCATATTGTTAATAAATGCTATATCATTTCTAATGTTCCATGACACCGTCGCATTGAAACCGTCAAATCGTTCGGATCGAATGCGGCCCAAAGCGAACCGAGCCATAGGTTTGATATCCCATTCATTGGATTTGCATCAAGTAGCAACCTGCGATACCTTTCTATATATTATATGATTTCTTTCTATAAATTTATATGATTATATAATATTTGTTTACTATAGAGGGCTATTCCGTTACGCTTAGTAGATTTCTTTAGCAAATCCAATATGCTTTATTAAACAAATTGGCCTTTTCACTACTAATTTGGCTAATTTGTTTGTACCAGAAGGTCACAAGAATCGTTTTGATAATAAGCATTTTATTATTATGTATTTCATTAAACTAGGTAGTGATTATTTTTGTAATATAACATATTGATTATTGGCTTGTGAACATTTTAAAATTATGTATTTAATTTAAACATGTGCTTATAACCACGTGCTAAGCTTATTTTTTTTATATAAATGTTTGAAAGAATGTAAATGGTTTTATATTTAGTTATGGTATTGCATGAAACTCTAATACTAACACTAAGCGATTATATAAAAAAAACGCTTTGGGCCTTATTTCGGCAGCATTCGATATGTTTTAATGTAAAGAACTTTATCATTTCTTCTTAGTTATAAATATTTATTTATATGTCAATCGTTACACATTGATTACCTTCATTTCGATTGTAAGCCAATATTTTCTAGTATCTACTGCTCTACTTTTGTTGCTTAAGAAAAATAAATAAATTAAAAAAAAATATTTATTTATTTAATTTATACATTCAGGAGTGGATTGGAAGTCTTTAACTATACCGGCTTGCCTTCCAATAACCACGGACTACTTCCCTGACAAGAGGTCCCTTCAAAACGACTACCTCGTGTCAGACTACAACTTGCTGCCTGACGATGTGAATGCCGATTTCGCACAAAATAGAGCTATATACAAAGAGCCGTTGACGACCCCGGAAGTGTTTAAGGAATTGGTCTCTCAAAGATTGGCTCAGGTGAGATTTATTAATTTATATAATATATAACTGTTATTACATAATCCATGACTTGTATTTTTATTGTGTATTTGTACGAGAGTGCTTAAGTAAATTTAATTATAAAGATGGTGTAGATACTTTTTTTTGGAAAAATATTTTTAATATAGACGTATAGAAATAGAAACGCAGCGGGTCTCGAACCCGCGCCTCTTAAAAACTGCCTAACGACTTGACTTTTTCTTATAATAAGTGTATATCAATAAAATTAAAAAAATGTAAATTCAAACGTTTTCAAATATTTTTCGGAACTAACTCTGAAAGCACCGTAAACGAACTATAATATTTTTATAAATAAACGAGATGATCCGTTCGTAGCACTGTGTTTGCATGTTTAATTTAATATAAGTAAAATCCTCTTATTTCATCCGCTTTTATATGTGTAGATTCGTTTCTCTCAATACGAAGTAACTAGGTAGGTTTCACACAATAAGTACGGGTACCACGGGTACCAAATTCCAGGGGTTCCAATTAATAGTGGGCGTGAACGAGAGCGAGGTGATAGAGTCGCACTGCCCCGCGACGCACGCGCCTCCGCCCTCCAAGGTGGCGCCGCAGAGCAGCACGCCGGCCTCGCCCGCTAAGCGGTACCTGCTCTCCATCGGCAGGATATTCCATAAATTAACATTGATCGGCTCTACTATCACCGTCACTAGGTATAGACCAAGGTAAGACCTAAGAGTATGAGGCTATAGTATCGCAGTGGGCACATATTGTAAATGAGATGGTGGTGGGTTCGATAGCCACTCGGTTGGTTGATACTCAATTATTTTTTATTTCTTCGTTTTTGGTAAGACAGCGCGGTGCTGTAATGCACTACACTGTTCGCAATGTCATGAAAGAAGACGGGAAGTGAAAAACGACATGAGCACTAGATTCTCTCTACCAGCAGGGCTGCTATGGAAGAAATTGCTTGAAGCTTAATTTATTTATCATTTCTATTATTATCAATATTTAATTGCTACAATGGTAGCACAGTTGGCGTTGGTATGCTTAGAATTATTTACTGTCAGGGCAGGCAAGTATGTCCAGCAAGGTTTGAATTGACAATAACGCTAAGAAAAACTATATTTTATTGCTACATATAAGTTAACGTAAATTTTTTTTTTATTCTGTTAGTGATGAATCTGTAAAACATTAGTTCATATTAAAAAAAAATTACTAGTCTATTTAAATTTCATTTATTTCCCTAGATATCAATCTCAAATGAATTCTCAATTGCATATAAAATATAAAAAAATTAAAATACACACTTTTTGATTGTTTCAGGCATCCATATCCACCTTTCAACATCCACTACAGGTATCGCTTCCATGCGCCGTACCATGACACGTATGAAGTATCATGGGTGTCTTTTACTACGGAGAAATTAGAAAATTACAATTGGAATTACATGGATCATTATATTTGTACACGTGGAGACACAGATTTTTCTCTAGTTGAGGTAAATATGAATATATATATCTTTATTTATTGTAATATTTGTTTTTCACAATATATTTAAGAATGAAGATGAATAAAAATTATATTTTGTATCATTACTATTTTACTGAACTACATTGAAGCCGAATTTTGGACTCCAGTTAAGAAAAGAATAACTAAAGAAATAAATGTTTATTTTGGTTTATTTATTTTGTTACAATATCGATCGTTATCAAATTTACTATTGTTATCGATGTATTTTTGTTATTATATTCTAGGCACTCAAATACTGGCGGTTTCGAACCCTGCTCCTGCCGTTGTCCAACCCGGCCACCAAGACCATACTGGAGGACGACTCCACCCACTGCGACATATACCCGACGCCCACGCGCCAGGACCTCGACAACCTCACTGAAGGATTCCTTAAAATGACTGAATCATATTTCAATAAGGTCAAAAGACCCAATAAACAGAGGGTAAGTATAAGGCAAGAAAAAATCAATATAGCCATACATAAAGCAACAATATAACCCTTATTAATGTAAATATTACAATATCAACAATTGTATTTAGTTCTAACAAGTAATTAGCATGTATTTTGCACTTGAATGTACATAAAATTAATGTCACCGCATGGTTATGTGAGTAAATGCACAGTATAGTAATAATAGTTACAGATGTCCTAGATACGTGGATTTTAGATCCTCTATTAACACACACGAAACGCTCAAACACGAAGTTTTATTAAAAAATTTCAATATGGCAGAATGGCGAAGATGTATTCTTTTCTGATTTAAAAAAGAAAATGTCAACATTATTCAGTTACCGCACATGAAATGTTGTTGTCTGCATGAGTGTGTAGGTGTCTTATATTATTTTTTATTTGCTCCTTATTTTTACTTGTCAATTTCTTGTTTGAGTTTTGCATGTTCGAATTATCCGAATAATTAATATACATTTTTTTAATAATATTATTAAAATGTGTCTAATGTTTAAATTATTATAATATTATTGATATGATCAAGAAGATAATTGATATAAATTCCAAGATACTTAATTCTTTACTTATACTACTACGCCTCTACGCATCGAACACTAATACGCCCCGAGATTTTGGGCTCTCACCTAGCACTTTGACTGTCCCATAAAACTCAGGCAACAAAAATAAACTTCGGCCCTACGACTTGAGTTTAGGATTAAAGGGAAGGTATACTGTACTTACTAAAAAAATCAATGTAATGATTGTTGATTTCCAATAAGAAGAGTGTGCAAAAGAATGAAGGGACGTAGATTTCGGGGTGGGGGGGTGCGAGGGGTCTGCTCGCTTAGGACAAGACTGCTGCAGGTGGCGGGCGGCGCGGCGGCGGAGGCGCTGACGCGGCGGCGCCACTCCACCTCCAACGTGGGCCGACACGCGCAGGTACTCGCGCTCGCCTTATCGCTATCAAACTAAGGTCCATTCGTGTCTCTGGTCTACAATGGCTTACTACCGAGAAGAATGGCGCAAATATAACTACCGTGGTTAGTGTTATGCTTAAAGGAATTAAGGAATTATCAAAAGTTATATTATTTTAATAACCTAACATATTCTTTTATTGTAATGTAAATGTTTAATAGTTTTCTTTGTGATCTTAGAAAAAGATTAATAAATAATGACTTTATTACGATGACTATAGAAAGTAATTACTAAAGGTAAATAATAAATTCATCCACAGCATTTAAATAGTACATTACACAGACCAGAGATGCAAGAGCTAATAAGCTTAGGCGTGTTTTTAAATTGTAATTTAAATTATTAACGCAGCACTGCGACATATAGCTTCCTTTTCCTTTTTATATCCACAGTTAATGAAGAATCAGTTTTTAGCAGCTGATAAAAAGCCATAAAATCTATGTTTTTTTTCTTTGCCGGTCAAATTAATTATAGTTTTGATTTGCAAAGAATTCTCAATCGGCTTCACACTTGCTAGGAATTAAATTCATGTATTTCACAGCTTCACAAATTATATATTGTATTTCGAATATCTCTTGCGAATGTTTCAATTTTATTAAAAAGGTTCGTTATGTATAAAATCGTCAGTAAAGTCGGACAAATAACTCCTGGGATGATACTCATTACACTGTCTTCTTTTAGCCTTACTATTTAATCAAAGTATATTTATGAAGGCGTAGGTGAACTATTTTGTTCTGTATTAAAACAAAAAAAAACATTTTAATAATTGATTAATTCTAATCACAATTTAGTGTGGAATTTGGCTATAAGTAGAGCTTTACTTCAACTAATAATAATTAATAACGGTAAACGTTGATTTTAAATAATTATCAGTAAAATGTCACTCAAGTATTCACTATGAAATAGTAGAGCACCTTGAGTGAACCATTCTCATAATAACCGATGGCTTCTCATACCATAACTTCTAATTAATGTAGAGTCGAATGTTTCGCGTACATACAGCACTGCTTATAAACTCTACAGAGCAATGCACGAACTGCTGTTACACTGTAATTACGTTGGTTGGCTTCTTATATTATTTAGTGATTGAGTTGCGAGTATCGTTAAAATAACTGTTTTTCAATTACATAAGTTTCTTATTAATTATTATTTATATGGATATATATTATTTTGTTTTTTTTTTAGTAAAATTTAAGAGTTTTTGAAAAACGGCTGTCTTTGTTAAACGTTTCGTTAGTTATATGACCTAATGAATATGTTATATTTGTAATTATGTATTTTGATACTATTATTCGGAATTATAGCCTGTCATTTTAAACACAGTATATTTTGTTCTGTGTCATTATACACCTTGCTCATTTAACGAAAATATCATATTTTTTTTCTATTAACCATTATTGTAAGTTATTATTATAGTAAATTTAATAAAAAGTTGTACTTAAATTAATAAATATGGAGCACAATTTTTTTTTATTTAAAATCATACGGGTCAGCGAATTGACGTGAAATGTAAAAATCTCTTTCTTAGCGTAAATTTTCTCTTAATTGATATCTGAATAATTTTTAAGATTGGTCTTATAGTGATTTCCGCGTCCGTGTCTATATCAATGTGACATGTTAAGATTGGTCTTATAGTTACTACTTTTTATGCAATAAAGTAACAATTTCATTGAATGAGCATCGTACAGAAAATTATATTTTGTCTGTACATATATATATATAAATATATATATAAATATATACAATTATATTTTGTATATACTTTTGAAGTGTGATCATAGTTTTGTATATCATTTAAGTAGTATTTTGTAACATGATCGTGCGTGTAGCAGGGCGGGGTATCCAGCTCTCCGTTCAGAGAGCGCGTCGGCAGCACGCGGCTCCCTGACCGCCCGCGGCTTCGGATCGAAGCCATGTCAGTACCGTTATACACGACACTATACAGGGTTCTCAATATATGGCAGAAATATCTCATAAAATCGTCATCGTTTATATGATAAACGAGGCCGGCAAATATTTATTAGGTATTTTGTAGTTTTGTGTTTATGGTTTATTTGTATAATATGAAAATAATCTTTAGAGATTGAATATCGTCCTGAATTTAATTATAAAGATATTGATATTAACTCTGTTTTGCCTGGCCTCGAGTATTGTAACAGAATAAATCGTTTTTAATAAAAAGATTTAAAAATGGTTCTTGCTATATGCAATTCAAATAGTTTTTAAATATTATAAACATAACTATCTGATGTGCATAGTTTCTTGGCTACTATCCAGCCAGCATATCTAATATTCTGCAGGCGGTATTGGGGCTTTGGTAGACTTGCTTTTCGGCATGGCGTGGCGCTACCGTAGTTACACTTTTAGAGCTTTCACTGTACTCATCCTGTCATTACGTTATCGCTTTCTTCCGTCATTTACAACTTGGCTTCGCAAAAATTGTTATTTTTCTTGTCTTTTGTGAGCATTTTATTTATTTAGCTTTATATTTTGCACTATTCTCCAGTAACTTTTTAATTTTCAACAATATGATAAAATTAATATCCTTTTGTGTTGATATTTAAAATTAATTTTAATTTCTATATTTATTTTTCTAATAGCTTGCTCAGAATTATTTATTAATAATGCTTGTTATCTTATCCTTACTGACTGTTTCATTGCAGCAAGTTTCACCTACTAAGTCACTAATTTCTAGCCAAGGGACCAAGTAAGTAAGCTGTCGGCTTTCATCATTCATCTAACATACCAAAAGTAACTGAAATTTGTAGTATAAAAAATATCGAGAGAATATTTAACTATTATTTTTTTTTTTTTTTTTTTATTTTTTTCGGTTTCTCTGAGCGTTCGTGCACCCTAATCTCAGAAATGGCTAAACTGAGTTAAATTCAGTTTTGACTATTGTATTTTGGTAAATTTCTGACAACATTTAGTGTTTATTTTATTTCAATCGGATCATAAATAACAAACTTACAACAATTTAAATTATAGTCGTGTAGTTTACGCAGGTGAAGCCGCTAGCGTGTTTATAACATAAGTGATTTCCCATTGTTGATTAATAGGGCTTTAATACATTAATATTCAGTAACAGTAAAAAATATAGTCTAAACATATATATAATGCTGATAAAAAAGTACTGTACATAATTCCATAAATAAGTACATAATATTGTATTACAATATTATTCATTATTCTTAAAAAAAATAAAATTTAAAATAGATACCTACTTGACTATTTTTTCAGAAACTTCTCCAAGAAAAAATGATTTGCCATGCATCTGGTGATACGTTAAAACGTTATATAGTTGGTTATTATATGTTTCATATACTGCCACAGAAAAAAGAAAAAGGTTAGTCAATTTTGGTTTATGCGTTGTGTACTCATACACGAAACTGACTTGTAAGAGAGTGTTTTCAATGTCAGTTATGTGCGATGTAGAATCACGCTAGATGGAAATTGTGTAAGAAGTGGAGATATCCTCAACTAAAATATTATTTCAGAAATAACAGAATATGTGAAGCCATTAGGAGACCTGCAGAGCTTTGAAAACGAATGGATGGAAGTCGAAGTACTGGGACCTAGATCGCCTTTGTTAACTTCGGAGAATGCTGCAGGAGCTATCGATATTTCTGGAAGCAATCCTGTTACAGACGATTCGGGAATGCCAACTTTTCTCTGTGACAATATAGACCCTAATTATTTACAGCTTGGCAGTGATGATTGTAAGTTAAATATATAACATAACATTATTATTATTCTTTATATAAAATATCAATAACAAATATATCAGATACTTTACCAATAACTTTATGGCTCACTCTTAATGTCATGTTTCATAGGAAATTCTATTATGTTAAGACACATCTCGGCGTTGGTCTGCAACATCCATGAAAGGGGCCAAGTAACCATATATAATGCACAAAATAATATAAAAAATAATTTCTGGGTCGTCTAAATATCTAATTTTAAAAAAATGCCTATGTTTCGAGGTGTACGAGTGAAAACTTTGTCTCAATAGAATAATATGTACCCGACTATTTAAAAAAAACTAATTGATTAAAAAGAAACAGAATTATTATTATAATAATTTATCATAATCATTAATAATAATTTTAGATGTAAATCAAAATAAAATATTGCTTATGTACGATAAGAATTAGAGTACAATTATTTTAACGACTCAAACTATGTGACCTTCAACCTATTTTTAGTTCACATGAAAGTTATCAGGTTATTCGAAAGTGACCTTTTGTAATACATATTTAATTCTAGTAAAATGTTCTTTAGACGTTCTTTATAAATAATTTCCAATATGAAATATATATAATTCTTTTTAATATATATAATTCTTATTTTCATAAGTATGTAGTAATACTACATACTTATGAAAAGTAGTGAATAAAGTAGCGAAAATACACCCAGATACGACTATTCAATTTATGTCGTATTTTAAACATTGAAAAATACAGTATTGCATTTCATTTATTCTTCACGGCTTTATGAAAGAACTTGCTCCATAAATAAAAATTATAATTGTTTTTTTATAATTATCATTCGAGAGACTCCCACTTTAATCGGTTTTTGGTAATTGAATTGCTGCGTAAACCATTATTAGCCTTTTGAGTAAAATTTTAATATAATTTGCAGTGCCATTATACAAGAATACCCATCTGGATATCGATGTGAACAACAAGAGCGACCGCATAGAGTGGGGCCACGCGCGGTACCAGGCCACCTTCAGACCGGACCAGGCTTACGAGATGTGCATACAGTGGGCCATTGCCAGTGGGAATATTGTTGCTGAATTGGTAATATTCATTCTTAAAAACTTTCAGCATTTAGCAATAACTTCCTCATTATCTGGCTTAAAATTATTCTTTCAACTTTTTTCTGTCTGTCTATCAATGTTTGTGGGTTCACTCCCAATTCGGACGTATAGTTTTACGCCGACCTACTGTCTCTGCTAAGACAGAAGGCTTCTTTCATTGCATAATTTTTTAAAGCGACCCTCCCTCCGTTAATAGATCGTGGGCTGGGCTCGCAAGGCGCAGAGCTGTCGCCTCCAAATGGTGCCGATCCCCGCGGACCCTCTCGCCTTGCCCTTCACCGTTAAATCCGATCCCCTACGAGGACCCATCTATGTGCCTCTCAATGAAGAGCCACTCTTGAGAGGGAAAATGGCTTTGTTTGAAGGTTTGTGCGCAGTTTATATATAAAAGACCAATATGTTCATTTTATACAAAAGAGTGAAGGGTCATGAAACCTAATGGTGCTGTAATATAGGTACACTGGTCGTCGTATGTAGCCCGCAACATCGTCTGCATAAACTATAAATTCTTGTTAATTTGTGAAAACCCACGTTTTTGTCTTTCCCGTAGGAATTTCTAGCAATCCTCTCTATATCTATATACACCTACTTTCCTCAAGGACTCCACATGCCAAATGACAGCTTCCCACGCTTAGTAGCTTCGGTTGTGCGTTGTCTGTCAGTCGCACAGTAATAGAAGAGTTATAGAGTTATTAGGGTAGAAATTTATCAACTAATTTATTTTGATTCTCTTAAAAGATATATGACATTTTATTATTCGCTGCCCGCACTGGCTCTCCTCGTGATTAAAGTATTTTCCTTATAAACTATGTTTTGACTATTCTAAATACAAAGTTTGTAAGAAAAAAATGTCATTCCTTTAAAAACCTCTCTAAATAGAAATAAAAACATATAAGCCTTAGCAGATTTCTACGTATTTTTTTATTTTAACCTTAATTATAGATAAGGTTATAGGTTTTATTGCATTTCTTACAACATCATAGTTTTATGACTAAGTTAGTTTTTTTGTTAATACTTGTTTGAATTACTGTTCCAACACGAAATGTATTTGAATCATAAACTTACCAAGAAATTAATTTAGTACAGGTCAAGATAATTTCTATAATGAACTTAATACATACATGCTACATGCATACTACTCGTATATCGTGTTTTTATTGACCCATAGTTGTCTTTGTGATACTAGAAATTCAAATAACTCAGTGCTATAATATCAAGTACTATATCAGTTTTAGAAACTTGCTAACAATATTATGATAATGACGTCATCGTGACGCATTTAGTGGCTGACTGTACACGCGATGGTCGTGGGTTCATCTCAACCGGGACTGCGATTTAAATGATGTCCGTTCACCCCTTCTGGTGAGCTAAGCGCGGTATTGGATTGCCACCGATGAAAGTGGAGAACTGCTATAAGCGGTAGATGAATTAAAAAAAAAACAATATTACAATAAATTCTACAATTATCCTGTTCAATTATTCATTTTTACGATGTGTGAATTTCACCATTTAATTTTTATATATTGAGTTAAGAGTTGGATAATTACATTGAGAAATAATCTTATTCTTTCTTTTTTTAATATGAAATACTACTAATACTAAACTATAAACCTAAAAACAATATTTTCTCTACTACAACTAGGATTTCCAGAAGATACATGGCTCGAGCGGCTTTTCCTATTCCAAGAGGCCATAGTGGGTCGTTTCGGCTTCATCAAATGCACAGTGGAGAGCACTTCCCACGCCGCGGGAGTGGGCGACCACCTCTACGTGCACGTCACCGGGAACATGTTCATACTCATACCCACCACCGTGAAGGCGGAGCAGAGGGGCTTGAGAGCGAAGCCTGTCAATAGGCCCGTTAATGCTAGCAGGTGAGGCGTTTTTAATCTGTGAAACGGATGGAAATAAGGTAATGTAATCTGAAGGCCTCTACATCCGGCTCTGACAATGGAGAGTGTCAGTAAAATATTGATGAAATTATTTTTATTATTACGTATGTGGTTATTCCTGATTCTCCAACGAACTTTGATTTTTATTTGATAATAAAAGTTCTGTACGAACTTTATTTCATTTAATTTTTTTTTAGACTAATAAATAATTATTGTATTTTGCCTACTTTTGATCAATAAAAAGAAGACAGTGTTTGATCACAGTAAAATAATGATTAGTTTTCAATAACGCCAGTTTACGAAACCAAACTCATATTACTTTTCCATTTTAATTTTTTTTTGGGTCACCTAAGTTTAGTTAGCTCCCGGTCAGTTATCGAATAAAGTATGGACCAAAATTAACACCTTATTAATTAATAAAGACCAAGTGAACGGACGTTGAGCATACAAATGTTCGTGTCCTGGTTTCAATGCAATTGCTTTTCCCACTGTTCTAAATTCAGTGATGCATAAAAAACGTAATGTTGAGTCACTAAAATTCACATGTGCATTGATTATAAAAAAAACAGTTTTTTAGCTTCTCGTTGCAAAACGGTACTTGATAGTAATGATTCAGAGGGATTTTATCTTCTAAGTTTCCATTTGGAAACAGACCGGCAAATTTTTTTTATTTTTTTTATTTATTACGTATATATTCGTGAGTGAAGGTTAGACTACGTTATGTGTAACAAAATTTAACTAATTCACGTGTATTGATCAAAGAAAACATCTTAATACATGTCTAATATATTCTGAAGTAGGCGAAAAGAAATTGGTACAAAAGTCACACTTTCACATTCTACATCATCATTTAGATTTTAGACTTTGCACCAGCGCAAGAATGCAATCTAACACTGCCAGCTAATTAGATCGCTAATCTATTCTCATAAGATCCTTTAAGAGCTTTATAAATGTTTCACAAAATGAACAGTCGCGTGACATATTGCCTCGAAATAGCAGCGTTCCCAGACAATATACCTACATACAGCCTGATAACGTTTATAATGTGTTATATGCGGAAACTATTTCTAAAATTAGACTGGTCTGATAAAATTACGAATAAGACGAATAATTTACAATGTTGTAAACGTCTTATTGTATTCCTAATTGTATGCATTTTTTTACATTATTATTGATAAGTCTATTTATTAAAAATTCAAACAACTTGTAGTAACTCGTACTATTTCAACACATTTTGATAAATTTACTCACGCGGTATATTTAAAGCCTACTTCCTCGGTGAGTCACAACGTACAAATTTAATTTAATAATTAGCTATCCATAGATAATTGAAAACAATATTGTAATTGACTCGTTGAACCCTCACTTGAATGCTCGGTTGCTTCAGTCTAACATATCGCTATTTAAATACAGCTAGAAAGCTGTTTATATAAAAAAAAATACCTATATAATTTGATTCTATAAACTGGAGTTCATTGGTCGTTATATAAGAAAACGGGTGGACGGTATCCGTCGCAGCCGTTCGACGAACTCTGAAAAGGTCTATCGCCTTCCCAAAAGTCATTAATATAGTTGAAACAGATCGAATAAATTACTGGTTTTTACAATATACATGTGAATGTATATGGTGAGTCAACATTTTTTATTCATTATCGATCTATGTAAAAAATAATAGATCTATGATAATTTTAAAATTATATAGTATTTTATATTGTTGAACTTGCACTAAAGCATTGTACATTACGCTTACATTATGACTTTTGGAACAAACTCATTCAACAAATATAAATATAAACGTTAAGACCCACATTTTTTGCTATGTGGTTAAGAAAGTTTCTTAATTTTTATGTAACTGAATGTTCATTGCGAAAAAAGAACACGTGTTGCATAAAGCATGACCTTTTTATGTTAAGCTTATATTGTGAGCTATTAACTAGCTGTACCCGTGACTTCATCCGCGTGAAATTCTAAAATAAAAGTATGCCTTTAGCCTATGTTACTTATTACATCAGCTCTCTGCCAGTTAAAGTCTCGTCAAAATCGACCCAGCCGTTCCATAGATTATTATATGTACCATGTATACATGTGCATTTAGTAAAAACCGGTTATTTTAATATTACAGAAACTTCGAATACATTTTTTTTATATAGATTTTATTCGAGTATCTATATAAAGAAGAACACTGAACAAGATAAACAATCCCTTTTAAACCGACTACGGAACGCTAAGGAGGTCCTAGGCTTGTTTCTTTTTCTTTTTATTTCTTATAAGCAGTCCAGTTTTTTTATTTCAATATTTATAAGTAAGTTATGATACAAAAAAATACTCAATATATGATCAAAGTATCTTGTTATAGATATCCTGTGCCGTTTGAAGCAGCGCCAAGTCCTCACGAAGGTTACATAACGCGGCATGTCAGCGGGAAAAATAAGGATGATTACGATAATAGTCGACGGGTATTGTTTATTAAATTTTTTACTACTTACTATTACAGGGAAAATAATTTGTTATGACATCATAAGCGTCTAAATATTACATTTTTAATTTACAACTAAGTATTTTATTATTAAAAAATGGTTGAAGCTCATTAGGTATGTATGTAGAAAGTAACCACTCTTATATCGCGGTTGATAAAACAAATCTATTAATAAATATGTGTGAATTTCGTATAGAAATTACGCAGTTTCCTACTTGTTACAAAATAACAAGTTTTCTTTGTTTTCAGATGGGTTTCCTGTGGTCTTGGAATCACATGCTATCAAAGAAGTGGAAATGGTCTCAAACACCAGCGACGGGAGATGAAGGCTTTCAGATGAGAATGTTGCGCGATTTCAAACATTTCTGTGCAAACCATGAACAGAGGTTGAGTCAATTCTGGGATCAATGTTGGGAAATTCGTGAGAAAGCTAAAGGAATTCAATGTTTTTAATACACGTATATGTTACTAAAGTTGTTAATAAATATTTTATAAAAATATTGTCGCTTTATTGCATTACCACAATTGTATTTATAATATTATTATTTATTTTATTCATGAAACTCAAAATAACAAATATTACATGTTGTGCCTTTTTCTTCTACAAATGTGTATGAAAGTTCCGAATATTAGATCGAAAGTGTTCAACAAAATGTCATAAATAAAATACAAAATTAACTGAAATTATTTATTACTTAGACAAAATACAAAAACATACGTTAAAAATATTTCTTTTCATGTGTTTTAGAAAAACCATAATTAGATACATCCAATTCCTTTTGATAATATTAATTAAAAGTATACTACATTAATTTGTGTCTCCAAGGCACAATTTTGACAGAACAAATATTATAAAATATTTGTTCAAACATCACTTTCTATCCTTACCATAATCTAAAATCAGTCTGTACACTCACATCAATCTACTATCAAATGGCAAATATGAGACGAGATGAGCTTAGTTGTACAAAATGGCAACATAGCAATACATAACTTATTCAAAATGGAAATGTAATATATGCATCTAGTTATTTTTACCTTACTATTAATAAACAAAGTATTATCTTTTATTGTTGCAAGGTTTACTTCACTAACACTTCAACTGAATAAAGTATAACAAATAGGTTGTTTCAAGTGCACAAGCTTGTCACTGCACTTAGAAATGTATGTCAAAGAAGTGTTTAATGTGAATAATAAAAACAATAATTAGATAATGATACAGTATGTTTTGGCTGAAGATGATATGTTATATTGTACATACAATAGTTTAAATATTCAGCAATTTAAATCATTCATAGGTATATAAAATAACATCAACTTTACTCGATTTTACTGTATAAAGTTAATATTTAGTAATTTCAAATTACATACTATATCTATCATATATAAAATAAAATCAGAGAACTGGATACAGTTATCAGTACTCTTTAGTGCATGGTTAAAAATGGCAGTATCTTAAGTACTTATTTCTAATTTTGCTACTATATTATTTTATTTTAAAGTATATTATGAATTCTTACTAACAATAATTTGAGCACAAAAATATAAAAATAGCATATGATCCACAATTCTTAGATAATATAATCATACCATATGATATGGTAATTTTCTTTTTATTAAGGAAATATCAAAAAATTTAAGAAAGATTTGACATAGTGCATTTAAAATTGAAAAACATAAATCAATTTTTTTTTTTAGCAAGAGAAGCTAAAACCATAAGTGTCTACAAAATTCAGTAATCACAAATCGGTTTACATAATTAAGTTAATTGAAATTGGGATAAAATATTACACTAACAAGTATAACACTTAGTATTAAAATGTAACAATTTACGTATTTTTTGGTATGGTTGTTCATTGTTTCTTATTAAATAAAAGTAATCTTGTAAGCATTGTATTAGTACAGGGCACTTGCTTCTGTTGGTGCATAGTTAACATATCTGGAGTATTTGATTCATAATCAAGTGCTACTTTTTGAGTTACAAAAGTTAACAAAGTCAGGATATCTCTTTCTGTACCTGAATAACGTAGCTCCTCACAGAGAGCTTGCATAAACCAGGAACCTCGTGTTGTGTTCCTCCAGGAGTAATAGCCAGGAACTGTTGAAAACACTATCAAGAAATCAGCATGAATTGGAATTCTATAAGCTGAACTAGAACCATCTGTTTCTGTCCTGCTAGATAGCGTTATTCCTCCATCCAATTTATCCCCTTGACAAGCTTGAATAAAGAAAAGTTTTGGTTTTCCTGCTAGTGTAGGACATTTATCAGCAGTAAAATAATACCAAAGAGTGTCTGGCTTATAATGTGTATCTTTTGCATATAACATGCCCATCTCTCCATGACTTAACACTGCAATAAGCAAACAATCGTTTTCTGTATGATCCATTTCAGCGACTTGTTGCAGGTATCTGTTAACATCTTCAAATTTTAAATTATTTAATATTGTTACACGAAAACCCAAAGCTTTTAATACTTTTGATAAATTGTCACAGTCCACATTTGTTCCTGTGCGAGACTTCAAGTTATGAATATCAAAATGCTCATGGTTAAAGATGACTGCGATACCACGATTTTTATGGTTCATATTATAATATGCCGCATTTCTTTCTACGGGCATTTTAGCATAGCGACGAATCGAAGAAGATTCATGACTTCCCCACGCGTCGCCTTCATCACCGCCACCATTAGGTCTTTGTTCTTTTTCACCATTGTCTTGCTCATTTACTTCAAGCATGGTTACCTATGACTTTATATTTTATTATTAAGTATACAAATAATTAAGTATACAAAATAATTCTTAATTTATAATTGTTCCGCACAGTATAGTATGAACAAAACAAGCACGAGTTTTGGAATGTGGGTATTGAGAAGATTGAAAAACACCACGGAAAGCTTAATCACAGACTAAAGCTGAACTTACAAGTTACATTATTATTAGTATTAAACCGAATATGGGTGAGGATGTTAAAATCGATTTAACTCGATTTCAAAAAACTTAGCGTGAAACGGAATTTTCAAATCGATGTAATCTAAGTATTTACTTCTTTTTTAAATATTTGTCCGATTATTCGTAACAAAAACCAGCTAATATCTTTATAGACAGTCTTTATTAGCTGGTTTTTGTTAATCAAATTAACAGTAGAATATATACGTAATAAATATTCCAGATATATAAGTATTCCAGAGTTTGTGGAACTTTAAAGGGTTTTGTGTAGTTCTATGTAGCCTATTCGAAAATGAGCACTGTGAGCAGTGTAGAGATCCTAAGCTAACGTACCTAATATTTTAAATATTTTAAGTAGGTACATTCTTTTAAACTTCTTTATAAATATATTTTACGCGAGTTAAATCAGGGTCCACAGCTAGTATATTATATATTAAACTGGATAGTAACCAAATTTTACAATTTAAATCTTTTTAGTTATTGTAACATTTTTGTAAATATATTTTTCATTGTAGTAACAAGGAGATTGGTGGCAATTTTAAAATCACTTTTGGGTGTAATTTTTTTTGCTCATTCCTTGTTAGTAACAATTAGCATTTATTGTTTATGTTTATACATACTTATATGATGATATCCAGGTCATGTAGTAGATGCTTAAAAAGTTTTTATAAGTTTAATAAGCATCTTTAAAAACTACGATTATCTTTTAAGTAATTCACGTTACCATGGAATACAGAGTACAAACATTTGTACAAGGTTTATTATATTTTTAAGCTAAAATATAATTTTAAGGTTCTTTTCGACTTGTAAGCGAAACGATGTCCATATTCAAGACAAAAAATTGGTGGTCCAATGATAAATCTCAAAGTGAAGCGTATGATGACGGCATTCAAAATAGTCATTGTATGAAAGTGGACAAATTTGATTCGCACAATGATAGTGACTGTGTGGTCGTTGGTCAAAGCACGTTACTAAAAATATATAAACCTAATAGCGAGGATAAAAATTCACAACCTATTTTAGAATCGCATTTAACTGATATTATATTACAAGTTGAAACGGGTAAATTTGTAAAGTAAGCATATCAATTTTTTCTATAGGAGAATTTAAACTAACTCATAAATATTCTAAAAGGTGTTATTGTTTTTCTTTAGTGATTCCGCCGATCGACAAATATTAATATTGCATCTTAATAATTATATTATTCATTTTTTAAAACATACCGATGGCCACATAGATGTTGGTAAGTAACTCTGTAATGCTTTTTAAAGTCAACTGTATTGAAAAAAAATACAATATTTTTTTCTTTTTCAGGAGAACAAAATTCCCTTACTTCTGTAATAAAACATTCTTTTACTAGAAGGGCATTCAGTGTAACTTGTGGTCCTTTTGGTTCTTCAAAAAGTAGAGATCTTATTTGTATTCTAGCTTTGGACGGTTCATTAAGCTTCTTCGATCAAGATACTTTTCTATTTATGTGCCTATTTGATGATATAATAATACCAGGACCGGTATGTTATGTGGCCAATAGTGACCAGTTCGTGATTTGCAAATCGACATGGATCATGGAAATATATAGGTAAATAAAGTATTCACGGACAAAAGTATTGTACACAATTAAACGCCATACAAGTATCTAAATATGTATAAGTCGACTAAATTGTGTTAATAATTTGTAATTGCAGTTATCAACGACTGAGCGAATTCAGCGAGTTAAGTATCAGGCAAAGCAAAAAGAACAACCCGCAATGGACTTACAATTCAGGGGAAGAAATTACATCTCTTCAAACAATACGGGTATTTGTTTGTGTGATGTGAAACATAAAGCTCGCATACTTCCGCAGTCGATGTAGTATTATAATATGTAATAAATTTATTAATATATGTATATATACTTATAATTGCAGACGAGTACCAATTTTTCAACAATTGTAGCGACAGGCGAGAGACATCTTTATTGCTTTCAAGATAACGGTTTAATGAAATACATGATCAAATTCAATTATATGCCAATCTGCTTTCATGCTTATTTAATTGGATGGTATTACGGTACATACGGCTTTATATCATAATATGATTATAAATTTTTCTCTAGCTTTACGCTTTTTCCCGCACAGCAATAGTCAAAGAGAACCTACTCGTAATGTATAGACATTCTGTTCTTCACTTTCCGCCTCAAATCGAGACTATCTTACCAGAGCTAAGAAATTAAAATAATTTTAATACATATAATCATTCACCCGAGTAAGAATCAAACCCACATACAATCGCGTTTACAGTAACATGCTGTCGTGCATGCTTCGTGAGTATTATTTGTAAATTAATTGTTTTTTTTAAATAAACATCTAAGGCATTTCTAAATTTTATTTCAGAACCTAACTCTAGGTTGCTTATAATGGTAGTCTCTGAGGATTCAAAGCTAAACATATATGAAGGGACATCCCTATTATGGTCTTGCGATTTAATGCATAAAGCAATATCAATATCTCGATGTTATTTAAACTCTTTGCCTGGAGGTATTGTTACACTTTCTACAGATGGTATTGTGAACGTATGTTATATTGGCACGGAACCAGATTTAAATGCAAACGGATATACAATGAGTGATGTAGCTGATCCCAAACAAATTCAGGCTGAGTTAGACGTTGTGGAAGAATCGCTGAAAAAAGTTATGGATGCTACAGGAGGTAGGTACCGGATATTTAAATTTACTTCCATGTGCTTAATAAATAAGTCTATAATTCAAACCAATTGTTTTGTGTAGAAATCTAACATTCGTAAAAAAAGTATCTAAATGTCTTTTTATCCCAAACTTTATCTAATATATTGTATACTCTAGCAAACAATGCGTTTTTGTGTCATATTAATACAGAAAAATAGTTTGTTTTTTATTTGATAAGTCTAAGTATATATGTAAAATCATAAATATTTATAAAATGTATTGATGAGCGCCTTCAATATAGTATTTATGTTATTAGTGTGTGAGGTCATAGTGGCGCAGTGCCCGATATACGCGATAGCTTTGGATTCCCATTTAGGGGAATGCTTATATATAAATTATTTTAATTTCTCCGCTCTGGTGACATGATAAAGCGCAGCGTATATCTCCAATTCTGTCTCGACACTTACTAAAAAATGTGAATGTGGTTAACATTTCTGCCTCATTTTGTTTCTAGACACTGATGAAGAAGAAGATAAATTCGACCGTATGATGAAAATAAAAATCGATATTGGAAATTCTCTTAATAGACCTATTTCAGATTTTTCTAAAAATAGTCATCGAGCATTACAAACATGTCCTATTGTAATTACATTAGTGTTTGAAAATCCTAAACTAATTCAAAATGTGCAAATAACTTTTTATTGTGTTCCACCTGTCGTTAGTTCCGAAACGACTGTGTGCTTAGACGACATGAATGGCACCGAAATTATAGAAAATTATATTTTTCTATTAGACGATGCCGATATTTCAGATTTTGGGGTAAATATAGGATTTACAGTAGTACAAAATGATGGAAAAATAAAAATCGTTAATCGTCGAATAATATTACCTATTAATTTCTATTGTGAGCCAGTTGAAGTTGTGGTGGAAAATAATTTCAAAATAGATATAAAGACAAGCGAAACTGTTGAACATATTGCTGAAATGTTTAATGGTATGTACTATGTACAATACAATTGAGTTTTTTTTATTATAAACTTAATTACACAGGTTTTTAATGTGCGAGAAACATATTAAATAAGTGTGTAATTCAATAAGTAGGTATAGTTTGTTATCCTAATACTTGGGGTTTAAAATAATTGTAACGACGTATATAAATGAATTTGACTAGACAGAAAGATTAAAAATTAAATATTTAACTTTTTAGAATAATAACGTTCACAGTTATTATAACACGGATTATGGTTAATCTGCACGTCTCATTTATTATATCCCTTTAAAATATCCCCTCCCCTGGTCTGCTTAAGCTTTTGTCTTCAAAATAAGTTGACTGGGTCCCACAAAAAATAGTACAGTTGCAAAATGCGTAAGACTTTTTAAACTATTACACATATGAGTTTTCAAAATACCTATATGCTTGTAGTAGTAGTATAAGTCAACTTAAATATTTTGCAGATTTTACAAAAGATGAACTTGCTAGTTTTGTTGTTCAAAACGCGTTGTCTTTAAAGTATAGAACATCAAATAAAATGGTTACGGTGAAAACTTCGGAAAATATATGCTCTATAGAAGCAAATGATTTCTCAGATATATCTCCTATTCTTGGCCACATAGTATTTTTTTTAAAACGAAATCAATCTCAAGCTGGTGTTAGTAATGTCTATATAGATTTTATTATACAGGGAGAGCAAACTAAACAAATAATACATGCATTTTTTAAAAGTATCGAAGTTCACGCGAAAGAAAGGGTAAAGTTGAAAGGACTAGAGGTGAGCACTATCATAATTCAAGTTTGCTTATACATAATTTAGCCGTATTAAATTTAGTCTACATTATGAGAGGTTATAAATTTAAAACCCATACAAATGAATAAATACAATTCAAATAACACATTAGTACAAAAAAATTATTAACTAACTACTTGAAATGAGTTTAAACTATATCGACAGACATTTTAATTAGCGTTCTACAGACTATCGCTTGTTCCCTGCTTTTTCAATAACTCGGAGATATATAACAGAAATGCTTAAGGAGCGAGCTTATCGCTAATACAAGGTTCACGCCTTAATAACCTTATATATATAATAAAAGGCTTAGGGGTGTAACAATAAATATTATATTAGATACTAGTAGCTACGCCAACTTAGTTTGCGTTGACTTAATGACTAATTTTTGTTAAGGTGCAGTTTCCTTAAATCTTATAGTATGGTCTGTTATGGTTCTACTTTAGGTTTTCGACACTTCAAAACCAATTAACCATTAACCACACATATATAAACTAGCTATAAGCTATACAACAAAACAGATTTCATTCAAATCCGTCAAGTAGTTGAGAAGATGTGCGCGTACAAATATTGTTTTTACTGTTTTATTATAGTATATATATATATATATATATAGAAAAATATAAGATAAGAAGTCATTATCTAGAAAATATACTATCGTAAATATCATTTTTAATTTCTAGGAAGAACTGAGTATACTGCAAAGACAATTTACACTGGTACAAAAACGTCTACTAGTACAATACGGGTCGCTGCCGCCGGGGGACTGCGAACCTCTAGAGTTCCTCATGTACGATACACACGAACGAATTAAAATGGCCGCGTACGAAATTATACAGAGTAAACAGAATGTATTAAGGTGAAGGTGTTTTAAGTTAATTAGACATGAAACAGAGGTTACCATTAACAGCTTTTTGGCTAAACTTAATGTCGGAGTGGTTCCTTGGTCATCCAAAGCAGAGGGTGCCCAAGAGACCGGCTTTCTCTTTCGCCGTTTCCTGGTCCACCAGGATGTCATTCTCTGTGCATAACGGCGGTGCGGTGCTGGTATTATATTTGCGCTAAAAGTACCTAGAGGCTCGGTAGTACTTCCTTTTTAAGGTTTTCAACTGTTATTTCTCTATTATAAAAATTGTTCATTCTATACGAATGATTTAGGCTTCAAACTAATTTTAGTTGTAAAATTAAGAAGAAGAATATCAACAAATAAATGATTGTTTTATTTTAAGGGCTGGAGGTAATTTGAGAAGAACTGGTTCATTAATTATTTATTTATTGAAGCAAATTGTAACGGACAATCTAAAATTAAAGCTTATAGAAGAAATGTTAGCATTAGACACTTTGGACGGCCAATTTCAAGTAAGTATCGGCTACCGAGTTATAATAAATATTTCTATTCAATAACATACTTATTTGAAAATATAATTAGGATTTTCATTCCTGTGTCATGTTATATATTGTCAACATGATTTTTCTCAATTACTTCAACTTACTTAGGAATGGGAGGAGGTCGTCATTCAAGGATTATCTTACATTCTTAGTAAAATGGTCAACAAATCCGACAAATATAAAGAAAAATTAGCACCCGTCATCGACCAAGACATACTTTCCCCGACCAACTTGAAGAAACTTTTAAAACAACTGCGCATTCTGTTCGAAAAAGTTTTGACTAACCAAAATGTTGAGGGACAGAAAGAAAAGATAACACGCGTGGAGGAGTTTGTTGAAGTTATATAATTTATATAAGGCAGTAAGAATTTACAAATGCTTTACACTTATGCATACAAGCTTCATTTCATTACTAACAATGTCTCCAGTATGCATTTTCTTGCATCAAGGCTTAAAGCTTTTTATGTACTATTATTATTTATTATAATTAATAAATGAAGAATTTTACTATATAAAAATATAAAACATGTTTCATTTAAAATATTTTTCAGCCTAATATTATTGACAATGTGAGTATTAGCTTTAGAAATAATTATAAATATCGCAAACTACTTTCTTCATAACAGTGCATTTAACAAGATATTAATAAGAGAGGGTGTTATATAAAACAATAATTTATTGAAATTGTCCATGGGTCAAGCTACATGCAGTAAGGTGTACAGTGCTAGATTGAGATAAAGCATATGTACTAATAGTAATAAAACTTTATCGCGTCATTTCTTCTTAGCGTCTTTAAGTCCAGCGCCGGCGTTGAACTTGAAGAAAATTATATCACCGTCCTCTACTAAGTAGTTTCGACCTGAAAATAAAAGAAAAAAATATTTTTACTTATCAAGTGGACATTAAGCGAAAAAAATGTCTATAAATTAAAACGTAGAGGGATTTCAACACCCCTCTTCAATACCGCCGTCCAAGCGCTCTAACCGCTAAGCCATATTATGTCCGTCATCAAGCATCTAACGTCGAAATCTTATACGCTCGTTACAACTTAACTTAAGATTTAATTTATAAAATGTGCATTACCTAAAAATATTATTTGCATTGCAGTTAAATAAAAGTTTTCGTTTACTAATAATGTGGTGTAAGGTGTATAAGTAGAGTATTAAACAAAATATTTAAAGGTTAATATACAAATCTCTTAACAAGTCGTTAAGTTCCATAATCTTACACGCAATTCCATAAAATGGGTAAAAAATTAGAGAACGTAATGTTCTTATACTGTCTCTACACCAACTATATGTATATGAAAGATAATTTGTATGTATATGGAAGAAGAATATTTTGTCAGCGTCACACTTTTTCCCCCCACATAGCAGGGTAGGCACTCCACTCCACTTTCCACCCAAATCAGAGACATTGAGTGTTGAGTGGCAAACTCAACGCCGCGCTTAGTCTTGTCACTAAAACGGAGAAAATGAAAATATTTTTTTTTAAATTAGATATTTATATAATCATTCCACGAGTGGGAATAGAACACACAAGAACCGCTATACCGCTCGACGTTGTCACACTGCGCCACCGTGGCCTCTATGAAAGCTCGAAGACTAAATATAATATAATGTACCTTGTTGCCTGTACTTCCCGGCGCCCTTGCAAGCGGCTTCCGATCCCTCCTCCTTGAAGTCCTTGTAGTGCATCACTTCCGCCATTATGAAACCTTTCTCAAAGTCCGTATGGATTCTGCCGGCAGCTTGAGGGGCTTTAGTTCCTTTCTGTTAATACAAATAAATAAATATTAAATTTAATATTATTTTATCTAATGAATAGCTAGTTGACCTTGACGCCATACTAATTTTACAGCATTAACTTTAGTGAATCGGTGGCAAATTGTTTGACGTTTGACTTGACTGGACTTTGAATAAGTAAATGCTTCATTAGTAAAAGTTGTTCAGTATGGGGGGCAGTGTTCGATAACAAATAAAAATTAATGAACTTTGTGGCCTTCGTGGCACAGTGGGATACGTCTAAAAGTTGGTGTGGGTTCGATTCCCACTTCAGAGAATGCTTATATGTGTAATGTTTTCAATTCTACCTGGGGGTAGAATACCCAGCTCCCAAGCTACTCCCCAGCTTGGGAGCTGGTGAATAGAGGTTCAAAGTTTAAGTTGAGTTCAAGGAAAACTTAAGAATAAGTTAATTGCTGTTGCAGCGTTTCTGTAGCGCGGGGAAAATCTCAAGTGGGCCGCTAGTTATTAATAAATTATAAAACATATATTTGTACATACCTGAATGGTCCATGCCTTCACTTCATCAGGGCCGGCTGTGAAGAAGTACTCCAACTGCAGTGCTTTGTAGCCTTGAACTATAATCTTATCTAAGGCACTGGAACAAATATTTTATTAAATGTTAGTATTACATTAGATAGATTATTTTTATTTTAGTTTATTAACTAGCAGCCCGTAGCAATATTTATGCCGCTTTTAATAAAAGTGTAATTATTGTTTATCAATTTAATTTTTTTTTTTTCGATATTGATAATGCTGTTGGTCTTTACAGCAACACGGAGGGGGTGAGGGAAGAGGGTACTCACTCCCTGCGAAATGCAAGCACTACATGGCTGCTTGAGAGGAGGTCGACAACCTCGCCTCGGCTTGCGTCGTCGACGGGCGAGGGGGGGAACCTTCCTCCTTAACCTTTTGAGGTCCCTACGATGTTGGTCAACAGGCTATGAGTCGTATAGTCGGGCTGCTGCATTTTTGAGAATGCACTAAGCTCGGCGAAGTTTAGTACCGCCGCAGTCTATAATCACCGATAGGTTACTCTGAAATGCAGGTGCAGCTCTATTTTTAAACCCCTATTCTAGCAAAAAATCGTAAAAAGGAGTACAAAGTTTTTCTTTTAATTACCTTCTTGTATTATTATATAGTCCATACTAATATTATAAATGCGAAAGTAGCTATGTCTGTCTGTCTGACTGTGACGTCATCCCGGCCAAACCACTGAACCGATTGTGGTGAAAGTTTATATAGATATACTTAAAGGTCTTGGGATAAACGTAGATTCCTTTTCCCTCCCATTTTTTTAAGTTTTTCCAAGACTTTTATTGTTTACGAAAAAGCCGCCGAAAATACGAAACAACTATAAATCACGCGGACGAAGCCGCGAGCGGGTCTCTAGTGATAATATAATTCGAATGCAGATTCTATTGACAATCAATAAATGGATACGGATAGGCATATATTCAAGTATATATAATGGTTCTGGGTTTGCTTACCACACGGTTGAATTGTATACATAAATAAAGAATAGGTAGGTATCGGCGCTGTTTAACATGCAATGTATGTATATAGTACACAATGTGTACAGTGGCGAAACACGACATACTAACTTCCCCGTCTATCTTACAATATACGAGATATAGGTAAGTGAAAATAATAAAAACAGTCACCTTGTGATGTTATTTTCTTTGAGGTATTGCTTCCTCTCTTCAGGTTCCATATCTAATAGTTTGCTTTCTAAAGCTCCCGAGAATGGTATCAGAGGAGCTCCAGGATCGTTTTTGTCGATCCATTCCTTTAGTTTTGGTAACCTATAATTATTTATATGAAAAAAAAAAGAATACAACAATTATTTTTTATTACATTTTATTAAAGATTTAAAAAAGTGGTAATAGAAAAACTACTCCTTGTGGCCAAGAATAATATTAACAATATTAATTAAATTTAGACAAGGCCCGGTTGCGATTGTAACCTGTATTCCCTTCAATGAAATATATAATAAAAGTCTGGCTTTACACAACGCAATATAATCTTCTTTCGCAATGCCTATAAATGGGCCAAAGGTAAAGTACTGAATGACATATTGTTGGGTATTCTGTGATTACACTCACAACATGTAGTACACGTGTACATTATAAAAAACGTATTTACCATTTATTCTTTTTTCTAATATAATCCTTTTCCGAGAGGTTGACCAGATACAAGGCAGGCTTCGATGTCAAGAATAGATATTTGTTGAGCACTTCGATCTGAAATATTAAAAAATATATATAATTGGTTATTACATATGCAATTATAATTAAGAAAACAATATGAGAAAGTACGCTAAAAAAAAATTATTTTTTTAACTTTACGCTTTATTAACAGAGAAAGTGGTTAGAGAGAACGGAGCGCCAAACGCGACGGCCCTGCGTACTTCTTTCGCCTTGTCTACTGTCAACAATCTCCTCCATACATGCCCTCCGAGAGATTACATACTTTAATTATAAAAAAATGTGTTTTTTGCTTATTTAACCCTTCTCTATATACATATTACAAAATATTATTTTATATATATATATATATACAAATGTATAAGTCGAACAAATTCAAATTAATTTTAAAACTTACGTCTGCAGCACTCCAGTCACCAAATCTAATATGCTTTTTCTCTTCTACTATAATAGTTTTAATTTTAGCCATAGCTTCCTAAAAAATAAAGAAATTAAGTTTGAAAATATTCTAATAATAGATTCATTTAACGGACCCCTAAATTCCAGACAAAGAAATGACATTACCACAATTACTTTTGATAAATTGCTTTTAACTGTGCTTCCAAGACTTATTGCCTAACTTCTTATAGAACGTGTATGGTATTAGGGCTCAAATCGGATATAGGATTATTTACTTAGAAGAATTTTCACTAGCCTATTTGCAATAAGTATTTGGTGCAATAACAAATAGTGTCTAGAGTGTGATATAATGGGACTTACATATTCGGGTTTCAGTTTCTTATCCCCTCCACGATTAACAATCGTGTCTAATTTTTTAATGTTTTGCATTAGTTGTTCTTCGTCCTTAAGACGTAGTTCCTCACCAATGGTTTCCAGGTCACGGATTGGGTCAACTTCGCCATCCACATGAATCACACTCTCATCATCAAAAGCTCCTAAAATATTATTATATCATCTTGAATTTTTATTGAGCATATTACAACAAATATCGCAGTATTAATATTACATTTTAAAAACCCATATGTATAACAAAAATAGATCAATTTATATACCTAATATTTTTGTCAAGAAACTTTTGCAGTTTTTGAGTTTGCCAAAAAGAATATAGACCTAATTGATTTCTTCGCTTCATCATATATAAGTGCTGACGAAACTACCATTGGTTTGGTTGGTTGGTTGGTTGGTTGGTTTAGCGCTATGAATGTATAAATCTAAACACAATGGTCATGGATGGTATTTCAATAGAGATTTTTTTATGCTAATATTGTGATATCCAGTGTACAATACTTAGTCCGTCCATTAATACTATTATAATTAAAAATAAGCAAAACATTACTTTTGAATTTGGAATCTGTTATTTTATATAATTGTTCACTGTGTTTTCTTTTTTCGCGCCAATATATTGTAATATATTTTGTGATATTAAAATGAAGTGGGGGTGATAAAGAGAACCGAATAAGAAAAAGGCAATCAAAGCAGGAAGGGAAAGAAATCCTGTCCAAAAGCAAAAGATTTTATCTCAGGAGATAAAGATAGCACCTAGAGCCATGTCGCGTATTTTAAAGACGACTTAAGACTTGCAGCCTATAAAAATGCACTGGTAATTTTTTAACTGATAATTTAAAGAAGAATAAGGTGGTAAAATCAAAACAACTACTTAAGCGGTACGCAAAGGGAGGTCATAGAAAAATTTTGTTTACGGATGAGAAAATTTATACAATTGAGTAATACTTTAACAAACAAAATGACGGTATTTATTCAGAAAGCGCTTAACAAGCTTCCCAATTAATCAACAGATTACAACGTGGGTGTTTTCCGACTTCAGTGATGGTTTGTCCCCACGTCTAGACATGAAGGAGTGACTGACCAAATTTTTGTGAAAAAGGCATCAAAACATCGGCACAAGTGTATCAAGATACTATTCTTGAGAAGGTAGTTAAACCCCTTAACAACACCATGTTTAATAACCATGAATGTTCCTCTCAGCAAGACTCAGCGCCGGCTCATAAAGCTCGATGCACCCAATCTTGGGTAGAAACGGACGTTCCGGACTTTATAAGAGCTGAAGACTGGCCGTCATCTAGTACTGACTTAGGGTCCACTGGTTTATGATTTATGGTCAGTTTTAGAGAGTAAGGCTTGTCCTAAACACCATAATAATTTGAAGTCCCTAAAACAAACCATACGATTGGCAGTGAAGAATTTTCCCATAGAAAGAGTGCGTGCTGCTATTAATAACTGGCCCCAAAGTTTAAAGGACTGTATTGCAGCCACTTCGAATAAGCTTTATTATTAATATTAATATATTTTTAATGGTTGATATGAATGTATTATATTAACACGCTGTAAAAATAATAAATGTTAAGTACGATAAAAAAAATATTGTTTTTCTTTGTAACAATAGTTATGGCAAGACTAAGTATATCTATTTTTACCGGTGCCATTAAAATAATGAACTATTTAAATTAATGTATTGTAACTTGCTATGTACATGCGCCTTGTGAATAAAAAAATATACTTACTGCATAAATTGAAGATAGCATCGCAGGCTTTTATATGCGACAAAAAAGCATTGCCGAGACCTTGACCTTCCGCTGCGCCGCGCACAAGACCCGCTATGTCTACTACATTCAAAAATGCTGGTACTTTACTGAAATATATACATAGCAACATTTATTATATGCACATCGTTAACGTAATATAACTGTTTATGATTTTGTAGTCTTTTCACAACAATATTTAATAATAAATATATACATTTGCGTAGGCCATCGTGGCGCAGCGGGACAGCGACAGACTTTAATCACGATTGGTCACGGGTTCGATTTCCACTAAGGAAAATGGAATTTAAATTATTTAAGTTCTCCGCCTTGGTACCTACGACAAAGTGCGGCATTCAGTTCTGCCACTTAACACGTAATTCTTGTGTCTCGATTTCAAGAGGAAAGCTGAGTATTTTGCTAGTTTCTCTCTCACTACCCCGGGGGGGAAAGCGTGAAATGAAAAAATACACATTTGTAGAGTATATGATTAATTACCTCACTGGTTTATGATATTCGCAGAGAAAGTCGAACCTCTCATCGGGGACTGGCACCCTGCTTGCTGAAACAAAATGTGCTTGTTAGCTTTGTTGTCATATTACTGAAATTCAACATTATTACATTCTTAAAAAGTACATACATTTGATCAAATATTTTTTTAATTCATAAAGAAAAGGCATGTGTATGTTTATCAAAAATATATATTTAAAAGAAACAAAGTAACATTGCGGTTAAATATATTAAATATAGGTACTAATCATTATAATTACTAAAATCTGCTCCCGAATATATAGTTGTGATAAGACTGTCACTTTTTCTAGTAATCCCTTCTAACTGTTTAAGTTTATTATTTTTACAACAGTCAGGATAAACTGCAAATGGATTATTGACGGATCTTAAACGTGAACTTATATCAGTTATCATTTTACATCTGGCCTCGTATATTTTAAAAGTTCTTTTATAAATTGGTACAAATTCTTTTTCTAATGCATTATTATGATTTTTTAGAATTAACGCTAAGTATAAAAGTGCAGACAACCGTATATTTAATCCAGGATATTTGGGTCTTGCCGCATTAATTACACAACAAGCTTCTGTTATTATATTTCCAATACTTTGTTCTAAATAACCTAGGTGAGGCATCTCTTTTAACGTTATATTTGGAAACATATTCATTTCCTTGAAAACTTTTATATCATAGTAAATGTGCGGCTTAGCTAAGAATTTAAGATGGCATTTCGAACTGCAAAATAAATATATTTTCTTTTTGTATAAAGCTGCAAATTTATCAAGTCCTCTATGAATTTTTTGAGATGGCAGATTTTCGGCGTACGTTACAATACATATACCGTTTTCGTAAACGTTAGACATATCTATAAATACTACTGGTGCCGGAATTTCTGGAATGATGATTTTTTTATTTATCAAAATTTCCTCAGGGAATTTTAGTGCTAAATCCATATGTTCGGAACATATCCAATAAAGGTGACCTTTATATTGAACAAGGCCTTCTTTATCAGGCGGAAACCAGCTGTGTCGTAGAGTGTTCTTTTTAAAACAAACAGGACAAAGATTTTTAAAGCAAGACATTTTCTGTTCAAATGTTTTATTTGACACAGCCATAAACCCAACACGAACAATTTTGGATTTTTCATAAGTTAGATAATGATGAACTTTTGGAATTAGCTCTTCTATTACGCTAATTGCATCGAAACAACATTGCCATTTCGAATTATTTCCATTAATATCGTGTATGTTTTGTGTATCCTCATTGATCCAATTTCTGACGAGTTTAGAATTTTTATCCCAATGTAAAAATTTTAAATCTATAAGTGGGCTACAATAAGAAGGTTTGATTTTAAGGATGTCACTGTAAATTTCGTTCTGTGAATTTGTTAATACAGTTTGCTTTGTACTTTTAAGATCAAAAATGAGAAGAGGTAATAGACCATATTTAGATAATTCACAAACTTCCAATGGGGAATCTGGAATACCGTCTAAAATAATACCATTAGACATTGTTCGATTATCCATCATTGCTACCGTCACAACTGCTTTCATTATAAATTTATTATCAATGCAGTCTCCTGCATATAACAATGAAGACATCTTTAATCCTAGATGAGTCCACCGCATATTTTCCATAATATATCTAATAGCCATACCTCTCGATATACAAATTAAGCCATATCGTTTAGCCAATTTTGAAGCCAACTCACTTTTGCCAGATTTTGGGGGTCCAATAACACTAATACTTAAAGGATAAGGTGTATATAATTTAATGATATCTTCTTTTACATATTCCCATGGATTTTTTCTAAATTTTCTAACATTTTCTTTTGATGAAATGAAATATATGTAAGCGCGGTGAATTACAGGAAACACACAGTTTTTAAGTTTATTTAAATTATATGGATTAAATAGAGTATAAGGATTGTCTTTGATGAAAACTGGACACATTCTGTTAAATTTGCTTAACAAAAAAAATCCTTCTAATATAAGTATTTCGGCTATGTCACAGTTTATAGTAAAAGTTTGTTCCAGAAATGATTGACCTCTATTCTTCAGTTTAGAGATCTTTTCTAATACTCGTCGTATAATTACATTTATTCCTTTTCTTGCATTAAAAGATTCGATTTTAAGTTTTTGCTCATATACAATATCCTTTAAGTTTTGAATATTTTCGTCCTGTGCTTGGTATATATTTTCTATCCTATTGTTTATTCTTTCAAGGGCATCTTCGGATTTTTCCCATTCGGTTGAATCCATCGGTTCGGGATACTCTTGAATGAGTTCGTTGTAATTTGCAAATAAATTAGCGTCTACATTAGAAGAACCTGTTGGATCAGCATCTATTATGGCGCTTTGTAAAGATAATGTTTTTAAAGGTTCCTCAAAGTCTATAAGGACTCTTTCTAATATTTCATTTATAATTAGCTCAATAACAATTTTTCTTGTAATAAAATTCTTCCACGCGTTTCTTTCCACTTCTAATGTTTTATCTACTTTACTTTTTGCTTCCTTTAATTGTAATTTCCATTTTTTATATAATCCAGGGGATATTCTTTCGATTGCTATTTCAGGATCACATTCAAGCTCTATTATTGTATCAGGAATGCAATAATTATTAATCATATCTTCAACTTCAGAAGATAATTTTGGAAAACCATCGATTATAACACCAGTTTCAGTATAAGGACTTTCAAACCAAAGTTTTCTTATCAATCGTGCAGTAAATACAGACGGTAATGATGAACCTTGCTCAAAATAGTTTTTTACCATTTTCGTTATTTCTCTTTCTTTGAACAAAACATCTGACATGTCGTCTAAATTAATTTCCTCAGTCTGCAAGTCATCCGGTTCTTCAATATCAGCATCAATAGTATCAGTAAAATTATTTTCATATTGCCAACCAACTCTTTTAAAATGTTTTGGTATCAGAATATTATTGATAAACTTTTCAAAATCTATGTGAAATAAACCTAATTCTTTAGCTATTATTTTAGATAAGGTTGATTTACCACTACCAATGCTACCCACCACACAAATTCTCAAAGGTGGAATTTTTTTTAAAGGTCTGTTGTAACATTGATACTTTGTAATATCATTCTGTAGCAATCTAAAGCTATTTTCGTTAGAAGAGTAATAGTATTTATTGAAGTACTTACAAACGAAATCATTTTTACCTTCCCATAAAATGCCATGATCATAGAAAGCTACTGGACAGTAAATATTAGTTTCACCAAGATAATTTGGATCGTTATACGCCACATCTTCAGTGGATTCACTTTCATCCTCGCGTATATCCGATACATCTTCTTCAATTTCAAGCGGCTTACAATAACCTTTGCGTATTTTCTGCAAAACTTCTTCTATTACTTCTATGTCACTTTTACCTTCAAGCTCTACGTCTACGGTTGACTTAAGGTTTCCTTCTAATTGTAGTTTAATAATATCCCAATTCTCACGAAATTTTTCTATTTTTTCAGACATAACCGCCAAATTTGCCTCGGTAACAATTGTTTCTTCATTTTGAAAAAGAAGATCAAATACATCTATAACTAATTGTTGAACAATAATTTGCATATCTAGCCATGCATTATTTGCATTTATGTCTTGCAATAGCTTTACTTTTATCAAGGGATCATCTGCTAAAGTAAACCTTTTTTGGTGATTTTTTAGACATTTTTCTACATTGCTATAATGTTGTAATAAGTCCATATCAATTTCTCTATTTTCAACTAAAGCTATGATATAATCTGGTAAGAAACCAGATTCTGTTAAGCACATCCAATATTCCGGATCACAAGGAAATCCATCTATAATAAATTTGCCATAAACATTTTCAGAGCTGTTTAGCGAATTACTATCTATATTTTGCAATATTGTAATTAGTTCAGATGTAAATTCAGGTACGGTTGGTTCTATTTCTTTCTCTAATTCATTAGATGCGATGTATAAAGTAATAGCATGAGTAACATCTTCGTCACCCAGCAATGGAATTTCAGGCTTCGATAATTGGGTAGTTAAATAAGCCGGAGCGAATTGTAATAAATTATTGTTCCTTGCGATTTCTTTACATGTATCTAAGTCGTCGATTGGTAAAAAACGGAGTTGATTTTTTAAAGTCTCGAATTTATTTAGTGATGCTTTATCTTCGAACGGTTCATCATCTAGTGGTGCTAACTTCTTTTTAAGTAAAGGTATGTAAGAGGCTAAACGACTTGAAACGGTATTAAACCATGTATTTAGTTTAGATATTCGCTCTACCTCCTTGTTTTGCCACTCGTTTAAGCGCGCATTCTCTATATTTGATCTTATTTCAATTAAAATATTTTTGGAGTAACTTAAATATTTCTTGTTTCTTATATCTTCTGAAAAGGAATCGTAACAAATTATAGGTACTGCAAATAACCACGATAAACATTTTGCAACCATAGTTTTCCCTGAACTTTGTGTACCCATAATAATAACGCGACATGTAGGTTCTAAATATTCTAATTTTAAAAAAGAACGTGGATTCCTACAAAATTCAACCATAGCTTGCAAAGATGATAGTAAATATACGTGCTTAAAAAAGGTAACTGCAAATTTGGCATTTCCATGTATAGTCCTCCTCTTCTTTAGTTCAACTGGGCATCTGTTATACCAAAATGATGCATATCTGTTAAAACTAAGAACTCCACTATGAAGCACATTCAATTGCTCAATTAATCTCCAAAGTTCTTCAAAATCTTCAGGAGGATCATCAAGGTATAAAGGTTCTGGTATAAGAACTGGTTTAATAGACATTAATAGTAATCTTTCAAAACAAATATAACACATTTGATTTACAGACACTCGACCATCTAACTTAATGATATTTCTTGAATCATAACTCTTTAATTTTTTTTCTATAAACTGAGTAAGATATGTATTAAAATTGCATAGCTGTTGTGTCACTACTGAAGAAAAATTGTTTGGTTGTTTACAATTATATTTCGGATTAAAAATGTGAGTGTCATATGGTTTTACAAAATCTATCATAGTATAATGTGCAGGCCATTTAACTATGTTGTCTACAATACATTCAAATGGTTTTAAGGTATTAAAATTATTTGAGTAATTGATATATTTACAATCTCTTTTAGTAATAACATCCTTATTGGGACAAAAAACAGAAAAAATTATATCAGGTTTGAAATTGAATGTGTCTTGAATTTGGGCTAGTAATATTACATTCAGGGTCTTATAATTTGGTATTGTGCACAAAGTTAGGTTTTTGCAAGTATTAAGGTAAAATTTTGGCAGTTCAATAATTGGTTCTTCTTCTTGATCAGCTATTGTTTCATTTTCAATTTCTTGTTCTTCTTCTACCTCTTCTTCTTCAACAGTGCTATCAGGTTTGCTACTTACTGATGAATGTGATATGACTTTTTTTGATTTTTTCTTTTTGAAAGAATATACTAAGTCATCTAGTATATCTTGTGATATATTCAGCGCTTCTTCCGAAATTAAAGTGTTAAGAAAATATATATTTTCATTGATTGAAGACACCATTGGTAGTCCACTTATCACAAATCCTCTGTGTGCAACTGATGGTGATTTCAATTTTTCTTTCATAATTGTCAATATGATATCAAATTTACAAACTTTATTATGTCTCATGTTAAACTCTAAACATTTTCCACTTTCACTTTTTTGTTCTATTTCATCTATTAAAACATTTTTTGGGCATATGTGGACACAATTTAGTTTCTTAGCTAATGCTTCTCCTACACTATAACATCCTGTACCCTGTTTTCCTAATATCATGTAAGTTTTTGGTGCTTGCTTTAAATAGGCCTCTTGAGCATCTGCATCTGTCCAACAATTAATAAATTCCACATCGTCAGGCAGAGGGATATCGGTATTGTTGATACCAAGCACAGTTGCTGCCAAAGGTTTATAATTATCAAATTCTTCATTATTGTAAGTTTGGTTAAATATTTTGTTATCTCCATTAAATGTAAAACCTTTATTGATTTCTATATCTTTTATGTTAAATCTATCTTTTAAGTCCATTTTATTTTTATGGATTTCAAATTCATCCATGTTTTAAAATATGTGAAGAGTATTAAGTTTAATAAATGACAGATGATCTTGCTATAATTTTTATTTGTCAAAACTTAATTGTGTCTGGCCAGTTAAATACTTAAAATCAAAAATAAGCACTATTTTGTTGTATTATATTTGTATTTCAATTATATGAAAACATAAAAAAAAATGTAACCTATTTCTGTTATTAGTAGGAATGGAATGGATCTTAATTAGGTCAGATAATTAAATTCAGGGCTAAATAGCTGAATAATGGTTTTTTTGTTGCATTACATGTTATATCAAAACCTTATATAGTCTAGCCTATTGCTAATCAGTCAACTCTATGCAGTAATTGGAAAAGTTTGCAGGACAGCACTTGGTATTGGTGTTTATAGCAAAATTTGCACTTCCTAATGCTGGGTTGGTTTAAGAATGGCAAGTGTCATTGGTCTTGTTACCATCAAATGCTGAAAATGTTGTCCTTACTGACAATAATATACTACGTCTTAACTACTATATTTAACTACTAAATAATTATTGTATTTTTGGCAACTGAATAATGTTAGCAATAATGCTTAGAGACTAAGTTTGCAATGTACTTTTAATTTATAAATAAATAATATTTAAAAGTTATTAAATATATATTCATATTTTATTTGGTATTAAACAGAATAGCTAGTACTATTCTAAATCTGACCAGATAAAATATAATTTAACTAGGGGTGGCCAAGCTTCTTAATTTCTTTTTAATTTCCTAAAAGATATAATGTTTTTTATTTAAATTCAATAATACAAAACTCATTTTATAATGAGAACTCAGGTACATTTATAGAGAGCCATAACTAATTTTCCACAGATCTGCCTTGCAAGTTTGGCCCACCCTGATTTAGACATTTGTTTCATCTCTAGTTATTTGTGATATGGGTTAATAAACACATAGTAACACCATAATTAATATAGGAGAGTAGCAAGTATATTAAATTTGATACTTATTTTCATTGGGATCGATGGTACAAAATGGGAAATTCTCAGCAGCTGCCTGACTCTTTGTGAGTACATTGAAGAATGTTGATTTACCAACATTTGGCACTCCAACAATACCCACTTTCAAATTGGTACCCACTCTTCCAATAAGTGGTTTTTTTTCTGGCTCTTCTACTTTTTTAGGTGGCATTCTAAAAATAAAATTATTATATATTCTCTAAAATAATAAATGCGGTAATAATTGTAAAATAAATAAAACCTCAGTTTTAAATAGTACTACAAGGATAGGCTTGTTTGTATATTACTTGTAATTAATATTTATTTTACACGTGGATATATAGTTAAATAAAAATATTTAAACAACTTTCAAGAATAACCTATTTCCCATAACTTACTTTCAAAATAGTTCGAGTTAAAATCAAAGAAGAAAACGATTTTTCACACAATATTTTAAAAGTCGAAATATTATTCTTAGTGGTATTATAAATACTTATTTCAGAAATAACACAAAATTACACGATGCCGAATCTTACGGCGATCACAGATTAGTGATGTTTGAGTCGATATTCTGACGTTACAAGTCAATATTTAATATAATCTTTGAATTCCACCTCAGTTGTTAAAAAGAACTATGATATTAACAATGCACGATTAAATTCAATATTAAAAAGATTTTTTTACGTATTCGAATAGATTATACTAGGAAATCGATAAGAATAAATTAATCACGTCCCTATTACTGATAGGTGACATAACATTGTACGTGTAGAAATGCTACAAAATAAAGATAAGAAATATTTATATGAACCGTCAATGTTAAAATAATATTATTTTAATTTTATTTTATATCAAAAGGAATAGTTTTTTCACAAACCGAAATTTAAAAATATGTCTATAATTTCTATCATATCAGCTATTGAGGGAATGCCACATTGTAGTTCACAGTTCACCGCTAGGAGCGGCAGTGTAGCATGAGGCCTTTTGAATATCAATAACTTACTGCATTTTGTAAAATTTGTAACTATTTTGCGATACTTTACAAATTATGGCATATGAATGTTCTAAAAGACTCGTCTTTCGGAAACAAATGTTTTACACCTTTCTTAAATAAAAGAGGACCCATGGTATGGTATGGTATTACGGCATGCTTAATGCACACTTCATTAGCATAAAAAGTCGAAATGAAAATTCAGGTTCCATGATACAACTAGTTTTATACGATATAGTAGTATAGTAATAACATTTAAGCCATTATAATGATTGTTTATATTATAATTAAAATAAATATTTAATTTTTCTTCCCAATAATATTAAATATGAAGCAATACATTCCACAATCTAACATAATGTGCTAAATAACACACCTAAAAAGCATTTAATGTTTTTTACTGTGAAACATATAATTGATTGTCTTCAGTACAAAATATTTATTAACGCTAAATGTTGTTGGCAGAGAAATTCATGTATTAAATATTATATAAAATACTAATTATTTGAAAACTGGTAGATTTGTTATTTTAATAAAAAAACTATATTTTTATTAATATATTTAATAAATTAGAATAACTATAAGGTACTATGAGGTTAAAGATGCCCATGGTGGTGACATTGGAGCAGGGTTTTGTAGATAAGACATAACTACAGCAGATATGGAAAGCATAAATGAGCTGACAATCTGAAAAATAATAAACATTTTAATAATATTTTTTAAATAGTCACTAGGTTAATAATAATGTGAAAATTGTGCTTAGCAGTAATCTTTACATAAAACTACTTAAACACAAAATTTTCTGGTATCATCTGTATAAGTACCTGTTTAGTATCATCTGACACTCTGGAATTTGCAAAACTAATACTTGAGCAAAATACAGCAGTCCAGGCACACCATTTCAGACGCATCATCAGACCACACATTGAGAATACCATACCTATAATATAAAAAATATTTATAATTTGTTACTAGACATAATTTGTGTTGTTTTTAATACTCTGCTTTTTACAATATATGTAGGTCAAGACATGCAAATTAAGGACTTTAGTCCATACCAAGAATATTCATGTAGTCTGTAGTTAGATCTTCAGCTGGGGCTGATGTTGGTGGTGGAGGCTTGAATTTTCTTTCACGATCTGCACGTCTGGGATCAACTGATAATTGCATCTAGACAAATATAACGTTTGTAAAAGAAAGATTTATTGAAAAAAATTCCCTTGACCTAGTATATGTTTTTGATATTTAAATAAAAAGATTACCTTGTTTAATTATTTCAAAGTGAATTGGTTTGAATATTACACAATATATCTCGTCAATTTTTTATCACTGGCTAATAAAATACTAATATTTGTGTTTCTAGATAATTTTGAATATTTTCAGGTATGATTATTCAATTTAATAAATTGATAATGGTAAATTAAAAATCAGCTACGTAAAATAAACCAAATTCTACAATAATTTTATCCTTTAAAAAGAGGGAATATAGACATTAGGCACGTCAAAATTCGTAAACTAACTTATTAAGCAATAGCAAATGGCAATTTGACAAGTCACACTCCAGTTTATTGTACCTTTGCTGTTCTGTGTGATCTGTGATCACAAGCCACAGATTAACAGATATAGTGCCAGATTATTGAAATTTATTTTAGCCAAAAATATTCAAAGATTATCCATAAAAAAATATAGTTTTTGTAAACTGAATATTAAAATAGGTATTAAGCGTGGCCACTAATTTAGATTATAAATTAAATAAGTCAGATATCCTTAGAACATTTTGGTTACAAAATGGGTTACAGTGACCTTGAAGCGATATCTGTATTTTTGATACCGGTATCGACTTCACCGGTATGCTTGAAGGTACCTTTATTTTTACCGGTGCGAGAACGGTTCTTATAATATAGGTTTCGTTGGCATTATTGGGTATATCAATAATGCCACAACCAATCGTGTGCCTCTATGTTTGTACATGTATATATAGGCAATAATATTACATATTTAGTACTTAATGCAAAACACTTATTGATCTAATGTGCATTCTGTGTTGTTAATAATAATAAAATTGATATATACTTATACTATTTTTGTTAGAATATGTAGACATTAGAAATAGTGAATGATTTAAATTTGTTTTTAAACATCACCGATACAGTATACTTTCATTTCAAGCCATACTTTTGGCAAATCTCCCCAAACTTGCATGTCTTAACAAATATCTCTCAACTTATGGCCGAATTCACTACTCGATTAAATAATTTAAATAAGGCATGAGCCTAGATCAATGTTTTTATGAATACTTCAACTGCTTTAGATGAATGTACACTTTACGATGATGTAAGTATGCTGCAATGACTTAACAGTCATACAACTATAACATTTGAGAAAGTTATGTGAGATAATAATAACATAGAGCAATTTATTCAAGAAATTAGTCAACTCCAAAGTAATGTTAACCATCTTTATAAGATATTTGTCAAAAAAATTCAACATTAAATTCAAAATGGATAATATATATTATTAGAAACTAAACAATTATCATTACAAACTAAACTTATACAGTGAATATATTAAATAAAAAACAAAGAATAAAGCTTGACAAAACTCGACCTTAACGTCTAGGAAGTAGAGGTGAGAAAAAGAACTGAACGTTCAAATATAATTCGTTATTTACTATATTGCATATATGGCTTTATTATATTTTATATATTTACATTATTACTTTGATTGAAATAATTACAAAGTAGCTCATTAAATACAATAAAAACATTAAACAGTCCACAATACCATATATCCATCTCCAAGGTTGATAAGGATCATTTTTAGCTCTAAATAATTTAAATTTTGTGATTATGAATAATTAATATTTTTGAGGTACGGTAAGTACCTACCTACTTTTTTCTCTATTGCTCTTTCTATACCCGCATACGTTATTAAAGTTCTGAGAAGATATTATTTTTAACAGAATTCGCAAATATCATTATGTGTAGCATTGTTATTTTCTTTAAAATTCACCCTTATTAGGCCGTGTAATCATTTTCACAAGCGGAATTGAATCCACAACCAAGGTGAGGACAATCGTCATTTTCCAACTGAGCTTCTTCTAAATATCGTTTGTGTAGAGTGTCTTTCCTTATAAATACAAAGCTCCTTCAGCTTACCAGAATAAAGAGAAATGCATAAATATGAGAAAAAATGTATATTGGTTAATAAATTATTAATAACACTATATTTTTTGTATATAGTTATTATTAGTATTAATATTGATAAAAAATACAGTTATTCCTGGGGTACCGATATTGGTGAAGTACTACCTATAAAACATAGGATGTTTAATCTTTCTTCTTCATATAAGAAAATATTATGATAATTTAATGACAACAAGAATTAAAGCAGATATGCAATTTTAACGTAGGTACTGTTCAGGTAAAAAAATAGACGTGACAAAATTTTTAAATAGTTGAATTGAACATTAAGAATTCCTTATGAAGATATATTTATTACCTTACCTATAAGTACGTAGGTATAACAATTATCGATACATTTTGTAATAAAAAATCAATAAGGTACTTAAACGTTTTCTTTGATAAATGTTTATGTAAGGAGAAATAAAAGACCATTGATATAAAGGTATAATGAGACGAAAAATCTTTAGTAGAAATTAATTATAGCGTTTTAATTAATTAGGTTCGTGGAAGTGTGTCAAACATTGTGTGCATATCTAAAATATATGTGTCTAAGCTGTATATAATATCTATGTAGAGGTTCTTATTGCCTACGTTGTTAGTACCTGCCTACTGAGAACTGAGAACTGAGAACCAACTAGAATACTTCGTCAAATATTTATAGTAATTGTAACTACACCGAATAGAAATATTTTTTATTATGATTTGTACAAAACGGCTAGTTTATTTAAGTGTAGTAAAAAAGGGAAAACATTGGGAGGCTCTCGTGTGAGACGCGGTCGTTTTCCATTGGCCAGTCAATGGCGTACGCCCATCGCCCTAGGCTTGCATGCAATGTCTTCAACATTTATATGGGAAATCGTTAATAACATAAGAATTTTGATATTTCTGTATTTTTAACCTGTATCTTACCTTTTTAATTTTAGTAGCAAAAATTATGAAAAGTTAAAATCAAAATTTTATATACCAACTTAGGTACATGAAGTCGCCAATAAGTATAATGTGTTAACCTTATTTTATTTTACCTACTAGGTGTATTGAAACAGTGTTCGCCTGACATTATTATTGTTAAAAAAATTAATTATTCTACGGTTAATTTATTAAACCTAACAATATGAAATAGAATATTAAACTCGCTTCAGAATTTTTAAGTTTTATTTTCATTATTATATTAAGTACATATAGACTGGTCCAGATTCTAGTCATTTTTAGTAAATTTAATACCTACTGTTTAAGTAGGTAATAAATTTACTTAATTAATAAATACATTTTTTAAGACTTATATGAAGATAATTTATTATTACTAAGTGAAATGGAAAATTAAAAAACAAATTTTACCAAATTACCTAGTTTCATTTTTGCACAAAAGCTTGCAATATTATTCGTGTTTTAAATACCTACAAAATATTAATTAGTACTTTAAAGATAAAAAAACAAATGTAAATTAACAAACACTTTCCCTAGGATTTTTCCTATTTTCCCTTTTCCTAGGTTTCTAAACAAAATGTTGAAATTGATATTTTTCACCCAATTTGTTCTAAATGTAAAGCTGTATTTTCGTATTATGTAGCACGTAGTGTACTTTTTAAGTACGTAAGGTAATTGTTTATGTCAAACCAGATTTTAATAATGGCAGAAAAACATAGTACGGAGGAAAAAATGAATGCAATTATAGAAGCTTGAGTGAAGCGTATCGCGGGGGCTGGAGGACGTACAATTAACTAATATGGCGGATTAATTGTTAGTTCACTTGCGCTTGTTTTTTGCCCACCAGCACAATTACCGTCCGTTCAGACTATTTTATTTGTATAAAACTACAAAAAATACTGTAGTTTTAGAAATTATTAAATTATAATTATTTAAGTAGAAAATATTAGTTTAAATTATATCATTATAGTATACAGGATGCCGTCCTTTATTATATTGCCTCGTATTTGAATCAGAGAATCTATAAGGTTCTTGGGCGGATATGAGCGTTCCATAAGGATTTATTCTTGGTACCCTTATATTTATGCTCTATATTAACGATTTACTATTTTATATAAAGAACTTATGTGATATTGTACTGTTCGCAGTACAGATTCCTTTTTAATATTTAAAGTTGACAGAAACATAATAAACTATGACGAAGTGCGTTGTCGCGAATACTTCTTTGGTTTGACGTTAATAATCTTATGCGCCATGCCAAAATAACTAAATGTATTAAATTTACTGTACCTAATGTAAGAAGGCGGAATCTGAGTCTAACAAATAAAGGAGACTCCCTTTACATGATACATACCACAGTTCTCTTAGGTATAAGCATTGATCATGAGCTCCAGTGGAATGCCCACCTTGAAGCACTTGCAGACAAACACAGCTCTGCCGCGTTCGCAATTAAAAAGTAAGACAAATAACTGACATTGATACTGGGCCGTCTAATTTACTTTAGCTATTTTCATAGTATTTTACCTTATGGAATGCTATTATGGGGCAGTGCCGCAAAAATAAATTCAATATTTATTCTTCAAAAAAGAGCCGTGAGATCAATTTATAATCTTAGAGCTCGAAATTCTTTGCGAGAAGTTTTTAAATACATAGGTATACTTACAGTTGCCTCGCAGTATATATATTATAATATTTTGTTTGTCCGACAACATATCCTATCCTAGTTATGCTGAAAACAGTGACAGACATACGACAGGGACGAGAAATAAAGATAAGCTCGTTGATTAACACCAAGTTATCGCCTCCAAATAGTAAATTAGAATTTTATGGGTCTGAGTATACACATATATAATAAGATTCCACAACCTATGATACATCTGAAACTCCAGAAATTTAAAGCCGCTATAAAGACAATATTAATAAGTAAAGCTTATTACTCTGTAGAAGAATATTTAAAAGATAAAAATATTTGGAAGTAATATAATTAGAGTTTGGTGCAAGTTAGCTACTACTGTAATAGATAATAAAATTGTAACTTTTGTATTTGAAAAGAGCAACTGTTGAGTTTCTCGCCGGCGCTTCTTAGCAGGACTGCCTTCCGAGCCGATAGTAGTTTTATGTTCCTGCGACGATTCAAAAGTGCTTGTAAAAACCTATTTAAATAAAGGATATTTTGAATTTGAATTTTAATAATTTACTCACTTATTAACTGTAATCGTACAAATGTTTCGATTACTCACAATTTTTTTTGTGTCAAATAATATAAACACGAATTCTCGCATGAATTTTCAAGAATATCTGCTAAGCTGGAGGGAAATAATGTGTAGGTATAGAAATCTATCTCCAAGCAGGTTCTAATATTGACGTCCATTTTAAATATACACCAAATCGTGTAATTTATGCCAAATAATTAAAATATATAGAAATTTATATAAAATACTTTTTTCATACCAATAAGTACGGTACCTTCCATGACAATTGTTCTTAGCGACACAGGTTATAGATAGGAACAGAATTTATGTGCGTAACATTATGTATGTAGGTAACAATGTTAGTTTTTTAATCAAATTACCTTATTGAAATAATTTTCTTTAAAAATTTTATGCAAAATGTTTCTTATAACATATTTCTAATTTTAAAAATACTATTCTTGTTGTCTTTATGAAAGTAATGTAATATAGTTTTTTAGTGTAACCAAAGAAAAAATACATATTATTAATAGTAATACCAATAAGTATAATATAATAACTTACCCAAAGTTACCTGTCATATATTCCGATTAGTCTAACAAAAAGCAGCAATTTGTATTTATAATTCTAAAATCTGACTCAAACATGATTGTTGCAAAATTAAGCCAAATTATGTGGCGAGTTTAATTTTATTAGCGATTTGACTTAATGTAGGTCATTACTGTCGTTCGTAAGGTATAAAACAATGCTTGGGTGTTATTTAGATAAGATATTTATTATTTAAATCGGCGGTACGAGTGGGTACGAGCGTTAAGTATAGACGTGGATTCGGTAATTCGGTAATCAATGGTTGCAAGTTCACGTTAGACCAAGGTCATCGCTGAGCTTAAACAAGGTAATTTAACCTGAGTGTCCGATAGCGGTGTAGAGACAGACCGTTAAACTGAATTGTTATTAGTCATTTTTTAAATAACTAGGTAATTTGGCTTTAGGTCATTTGATAAACATCCAATAATTTTAAAACATATTACACTTTTAGCCCCTTTTCTCTAGTTACATAAATTATATAGCAATTTTGACTAACAGTACGTATATTCTCAAATTACGAACATCAGATTACAAACATATGACGAATTTAATACAATTCGAAGTTGTACTGTAAACGAAACGGAAATTCGTCGTATTTGATAACAAAGTGTAATTAGAGAGAGTAATTCGTAGTTAGTGTAATATTTTATTGACTTGCATAGTATTATCACATATTTATATTATTCTGAAAATAGAAGATTACCGGTAAAAAGCTTGTGAATATAATAAATCCCCCAAGGGAAAATCGAATCCACGACCATAGTTTACAGTCACATATACCTATCGCAACATTTTCCATCTGCGCTCCAATGACCGTTGTGAAACACGAGTGTTTAAAAATGTGTCACGCGCTTACTTGTCGCGTATTAATCTTGGGGGGCGGAGTTCTTATTACTACAATGAGGTCCCGGAGAGTCTAAGGACTCCTAATTCCAGGGTGAAGGTTTGACTTCCGTTGCCTGCTGGTCGCCAAATTGCCGAAGAAAGGGTACCTCGCGCCGCTATTGTCAACCGATTCGAATGAATAAAACATAGTTAACAACGTGTAGCCGATCGGTTCTTTGTCCCGTTGTGCACTCCTTAATTATGTGGAACAGTGAAAGGGTCATATTTTCTATTAAATTTATACAATACATGGTGTGTTTCACGTTATTATATTAAAATAAATATTTTTCAAATTTAATTTTGTTATATAAGTCTCTTAAAGATAGATAGATATTTAACAATATGTAAATACGCAAGTATTTGGAATTAAAATGGGAATTTTAAAAGCTTCTTTTACCTATAGGTATATTATTTATATATAACAGGAACAATACATTAGGCAGTAGTTTAGGATTTATTTAGATATTTTAAAAGAAAAAAAACACTAACACTTAAGACAGGTCAATTAATTTTCTTTATTACGAATGTTAAAGTAAATACTAAGTGATAGATAGAGGTTAATAGAACATGTTTGAAATTAATAAACATAATTGTTTTCAAATTGACACTTTATTAGAAGTAAGAAAATGTAACTTAGAGTAAAAATTTTAAAACAAACCATGTTTATTATTTGTAATATCAACAATATATCGTGATATCGGGGCCAGGGTCTGACTGTACATTTCGTTGCGGGTTTAATTCCCATTCGGGAGAATGATCCCCATTCTAGCTAAGAGTAAAATTGTTGAACTCCACCTCTCAATACTCAATGTTCCGATTTTGGGAGGAAAGTGAACGATTGTAGCAGAGTATGTTATGCGGTAAAAAGTGTATTAAACAAAAAAATATGTATTTGTAATATTAATTCACATTTTGTAAAATTTACACACACCAAAAATAAAAGCATCCTGTAGCCACATGTGTAGCGGCAGGGCGAATGCAGCATTGTACCCTCATGAGTAGATTACTATAATCATTGCACACGTAATGCGGTAAATGATAAGTTATGCTCTAGCTTTCAAAACATATGCTTTTGTAACTCATTCGTTCCAGTAGGTCACCCTCGTTTGTTTAACAGCTAACTGAGTTTCTGCTAGCCATAGATACTAGATAGGGTATAAAAGTCTAGAATTACAAGTCAATAACTTCTTCGTTTATGTATTATTTATTGCTTTTTTTGCTGAAATACCTACTAATATATTAAAAATGTTATCCTAATATACTTATCACTATAACGGTGGAGTTATTAAGAAACTATCTACTTGTCTAAACTCAAATACTTAAATTACTTTGTAGTAACGATTAATTTTCTATTAGTTATGTCGCTTTGTATATTAAAATAGTACCTATTTATTATTTATATATATATATCTACTCGTATTCAATGCATATCACGTTATAGGTATATGTAAGTATAGATGTATGTATATATTAGATCAATCGGCGAGGTTCGGCTCATTATGCAGCATCCATGAAGAGAGACCGCGGCCTGTTATTACGGCAAATTGCGCACATCTAACGCACTGCCGATAATGCCAACTGCCGGTAAAAGCACGGCTCGAGCCGCTTCAGCATTAGCGTGTATGCTAATCGGGAGTCAGAGACTCACGCAAACGTACATATATATATATATATACATACTTAAGTAGGTATATAGGTATAGTATTTTAACATTCGGATATTTTAACATTAAGGTTTGTCTTAGGTTTGTTTGTAATTAATTTTAAATACCTACAAAATTAATTTTTATATCGTTTACGATTATTAAATTATTATAACCCACCCACGTCCATACTAAAGGCCATTTGATTGTAAACGATTGGTCGATTACCACTCGGGGGAATGATTACTTTAAAAAAAAAACACATTTCTGCGCTCGTTCGCGCGTTGAGTTCAGCTACGCAATGTCTCGATTTTGGGCAGAAAATGGAGAACGGAATTTCTTAACACTAGGTTTTCCCGACGACCCTGCTATGCGGAAAACAGCGTGAAGGCGAAAAGTCTATACCGACAAACACGTTGTGACAAAAAATAATAAATGGATATCGACTACTTTAATATATATACAACTCCAAAATTAAATTCATTCTTATACACATTAAATTCATTTAATAGACTTTCAAAGTAATTTTGACAATCAAATTATAAATTTAAAGGTTTACTGTTTTAAATGAATTTGATGCGTACTACGAGTATGTGTTTGTTAGAATCCAGTCTTTTTGTCAGTTAGATATATTTCGATTTACCTTTAAAAAACAGCTCATAACAGATCCGACAGTCTAAAATCAAGTAAGTACCTCCATATATAAACAAAGTTCATAACACATTCATACACATGTCAATAAACGTTTCAAACCTATTGGTTCGATAAGAGGCTTAAGAAGACGGTTTAGAGAAAATATTTTAAATTATTAAAATTTTTTTTAAGTATAATAAGATAATAAAGTACTGTAAAGATATTTTATGTAGGCTATCAAAGATATTATTCGCATCAGGTGCCATGTTAATAATACTAGGAATGACATCAGAAATGAAAATTATTTTTAATCACGACCAACTTGAGTGCGTGACGGGGGCAACCGCTAGCTAACCACTGGTCCATGTCCGACGGAGCGTGACATTAATTAAATGCTTTGCGGCCATGCTTGTGACCGATCATATTACCTACTCTACCTATGTATGTAAGTAGTCGGTACATAGGCAAATTTATAATTATGGCGCAGTATTACTGTATTACTGTATGTTCGTAACTCGTTGAAGGTTAGATTTCTCTATATGCGTGTTTATTTTTTTATTATTATTTTCTAGATTAGAGGTACCAGCAAATTTTATTAAGCTTTCGTAAATAGATAGGTATCAAATAGACATTCAACCGTACAAAAATTACATTATATGTTTGATACCTACTACTACTACTACGAATTGTCATAAAGAACAATTAAATTACCTACTTTGTAATTTGTTCCATCCACCTGTAATTTTCTTCCATTTCTACGACAAATATTTTTATTTTTTTGCGTCGTATAAACTGCATGAAATGACAGGTTACAAAATGAATACCACCTACACGTAAGAATAAAATTAAATGCTGATTTATAAATTACTTGACTCAGTTCATGAATAGTTGTATATTTTGTAATATTCAGCTAATTTTTACATAAATGAGAAAATATTTTAATCTACGTATTTGCACACTAGCGCGTTATATTACCAATTATAACTAAATTAGCATTTTACTTTGCGTGTTCGATAGAACATATAGCTATGTATTTTGGTATGGGCACATAAACTGCTCAATTTTCCATATTTGAATATATTATAAAATTGTAAACCCTTTTCTTGTAGACTGCACCTTGCGTGCATAGTAAATAGAGAGAATGAAATATCGTCGATCCACAGTTTTATTCGGTTCGAACTGGATGATTATTTTGATTACGTTTAATTTGCATATGGGCGGCAAAGTCTTCGCCGCAGGCTACCGCCGCCTGGCGTCGTTACGACCCCTGTATTTTTCTGTAATGTTTTCGCCATTTTCAACAAAATTCCACACAAATCATATAATCTCTGACATTATCATCGTTATTTCGAAGAGAAACCGGAGTCGTCCTATCATCATAATAGGTCGATCGATGCTCAAATTCTTGATAAGTACAAGTAATCAACATAGAATCTTCTCGAGCCGGCTTAATAGTCCGATGTCTTCAATTATTGGTAATATCGGTTCTTTAAACGTTTTAAAGAAGCTGACTGGTGAGTGTGGGATATCCCGTTTAAATGTTTAGTCTCTTCTATTTTCTTATCGTATATTTTATTACTTGACATAATGCTATACAATCTGAAAATTAAGAATTAGACGAGTGGCACAGCGAAGATGTAAAATATGCAATGTTTGTACATTAAACACGATACGATCGTATGAGGGCTACTGTGCGGCGCACGCGCATTGGCGCCATGTGCTCCAATCGCCGGCCGGCGTCACGCCCACACCTCTAGAACTTTACGCTTGTTCGAATGTATATTTGTTTTTATTTATACAAAATAAATCCATTTAATATCTAACCAAGTTTTAGGGTACCTTATTATAGTAATATGATACTAAAATACATATTCGTCTCCACATAAAATCTACTAAACTATTATCGTACCTATTAGAAAAATTAAAATGAGAACCGAACATAGCATTTTGAAATACGGCGCGTCTCAGACGTTGAAGACAATTGGAGTTTTGCTGTCGGCGGTATTTTGACTGACATTCGATACGGGATTGTCTATATAATGACATAATCAAGCCTCGCGGCGTGACGGTCCACTCTGAAACTTTGATAACTGTGATAGAACTAGCAAAAAGGGGAACCAATGTCGCAAATCAATTCAATGCTTAGGGCACCGTATAAGCGCACCTGACTATTTTGAATGTTGTTTGATATCGATTTTGATTCATCTATACAGTTACAAATTCCAATTTAAGCGGCCACGTAGATATGGTTAAATATAAATATGATAATAGATAGCGGACATCATTATTCAGTTTGTGCTTAATGCGTTAAAGGAATATAATTATTTTATGATGGGTTATTAGATTCACGACTAAAACTACTACCAATGTTTACTAAAATAATACGTTGAGTTGAATTGTCACAACTTTAATAAAACAGCTTTTAGAAAGAAAGTACATAAGTGGTAACATTATAACTGTTTTCTAGTAGGTCTTGGTTGTAGAAATATCAATCTTTAATATAAGTTATCATAATTTTGAAATTAAACTATTTTTAACCGGATTAATCGCGTATAATATTGGTATTCGAAAATATATTTTAGAACCCGACGTTTCGAACACTTTACAGTAGTCCGTGGTCACAGGTAGAATCGTGAAAATCAAAGAACTTATTAGTTATCAAAATTATTTATATAAATTGGTATTTAGCATAAACTCTATTATATTGATATTGAAACAGCCTCAGCTTCATGATTTTTTCAGCCGCCGCGCCGTATATATTATTAAGCGAAAAATTAAAATTCATGCAAAAGTACTTATGCTACCTAGTAGGGATCGAGCCCACGACTATTGCTATATAATAAATAATGATTTAATTTAATTCAAATTGAAATCTACTTATATAGGTACCTTTATACGAGTAAAATTAGATAATGGATAGACTCCATTATGTATAATCATATGTTCTATACAACTTTTCAGTTACACATCATGTGTCTTTTATCATACAAATGAAACAAGCGATGCATATAAAATGCACTACAGTTACCAATGTCATAGATAGTAATTGTATCTACTTATTTTTTCCATGCAATTGACAATTTATTGTTCCAGCCAGTATTTTCTGTGCATAATAGATACGACCGAGATTACAGAGCTATTATTTCTAATATCTGTTTCCGTGGGATTTTCAGCGGAAATTTATTAACAATGGAAAACTTATGCTTGCTATTCTTTAAGAATGTTATTTTGAGTTTTAACCTAGGTGTATGATATTTTATCTTACCTTGTATGGTGTCAAATGTAGAGTGTACCTACCGTTACTAGAGTTAGTACAGTAAGAAGTATATACATACTCACAAACTTTCTTAAAAGAACAGTATATTCTATATTCATTATAAAATATCGAGACAACGCCAGTAACGCTAGAAGTATAGTGGTGTGCAATATTTTTTTCTTTATAAGTTCACGTAGGTGTATTAATATTAGAAATAGATGTAGGTACAGAAAATATAGGTATGTACCTCGACTGTTTAGTAGATGTACTAATTGTAAAAGAAACCAACAAATATACTTAAGTATACCTACTGAAAGATTAACAGGTAAAAATTGGAAAATATTACTAAGACGTCGCCTTGAACTTGAAAAAAAAGTTTATATGCTGTGTCATATTACTTTTACAAAATAAGATAATATAAAAAAGTCTTTCGAAATTTTATTATTGCAAAAGTTATGTAATCAGGTAATTTAAGGACTTTTTAAATAAAGTAAGAAATACCCAAAGTAAAGCCAAAATAACAATAACAGTAAAAGTCTTTTTACTTATAAACAAGTTGTTGATAAAAAGTTATACTCGATTTGATTATAAGTTTCGGTAGGTAGGTACAGCAGTCCCAATTCATTTTTGTGTTTCAACACTCGCTTTTTCGTCCTTGTTCTTTTTTTTAACTTTTAATTGTTACCTTCTTCTTTCAATCTGACTTAATAACAAAAAAAAATCTTTGTACTTAACTCTAATATGGAGTTACTTGTAATGTAATAAAATTTATATATATAATTATACTTACGTTCTCCACGCTATATAAAAATTTGTATACTTTTTTAAAAACCCAGTCCATGAAATACAAAAGTTTCCTTTCTCCAAAACTATTAAATTGCCAAGAATAGATTAATATGAAAGATAGAAACGTAATAGGCAGTGAGTTGTTGGATAATAGGCCAAATGTCCTTATGAAACGAGACCTTTTCTTGATAATTATAGTCTATGGAGACCGCATCAAAGTAAATGCGACATTAAACTCTATTTTATTGCTTTAAATTGACACGAATTTTTCAAAAATAGCATTATTATTGACATAGTTTCGGTTTCAAATGACCGTTTGCGACGCAACTAGAGTACATTAAACATAATACAAGAGTTTTCAAATCAGCCTTCAAATACAGCTGTCAGCAAGAAATGAGTATTAAGACGGCTATATAAAATTAATTTGACCAACTCTTAAGTTTACCTTGTCTACGAGACATGTGGTTTGTTAATGTGTTTTTTTTTAAATTTATATTTTCATATTAAACTAGTTAATACCTGCAACTCTCTTTGTGTGGAATTCATAACTTTATGACATGTTACTTCCGTTTACCCCCTGTTCACATTGAAAATTTAAACCCAAAATTATAATTACTTCTTCTTCATTTTCTCTTAATTATTAAAATGAAATTTAGAAATCCATATGAAACGTTCCAGACCATGGTAAATTTTTTTGTCAGCTCTCGGCAGATAAGGACTAGGTCCTTATCTGCCGACACTTCATTCTCCGTTTCACTTTCAATTCACCTGAATTCGAGACGTTGCCTATTGAATACCGTCTTACTGAGATCAAAAAGATCAAAAAGATCGAGGCAAAGGTTTATGTCGCTATGTTACCTTTGCCTCGAATATAAATCGAAAATCGAACCCACTGCAATCGCGTTTACGGGCAGACACTACTAGGCGATCAATTATGGTTCTTCGTCCAGATATTGGTGTTCTATGGGGTAGGTCTATGTCTAGCCCACTGACGACTGCCATGTACGTCAATGGAAAATACCTATTGAGATGAACAGCTTTTCTTAAAGGGGCATTTACTATTTCTTATAGTTTCGCTAAAGTATTATTATTATTATGGCTTGTCATTAATTGTTCTGAATCTTTAATTTTTATATGCAAGCGGAAAATACACATCACGCTATACTAATTTTATTAAGGAGGTTTTTTTCTTATATCTTATAGAATCATTATAGACATGCTGTCTATTATGATTCTACATCAGGTGTCCCACTTCGAAATCAAAATCCATTACAGTCATTTCAGAGTTCAAAGCTATACAATAGAAAAAAAACATTCAAATCTTTCCTGTAGTAGTTCTGTAGATATGCGGCATACAATCAGTCAGACAACAATTTCAAAATTTTTTGATTCATATTATAATTTTTTCATTACACTTTTCATAAATATATACAATTAACAAACATTTTACGGTTTTATAACAGTATAGATAATACTGTTTTAAAGTATATATTGTTAGAATAGCGTTTTAGTAATTGAATCAAGTACTAGAGGAAAGCCACTACATTCTATTCGTGACCAAGGTGTAAGTTCCTCTAAAGCTTAAAATAATTATTTATTGAGAAGCTGTTACTAGTTGCTCGTAATAGGTATAGTATCAGTTAATAGAAAAACGATTACGATTATAAAAATATTAATATTAGATAACCACCAACCTATGTAAAACCTTTAACTATTTTTCTATTACGACTTTTCAAGAAATTTATGTTTTATATATTAAGAAAAAAATCTTAGAGTAATTGTAAAAATAATAATAAAACATTACAAAAATAGAGAAATATATATAGATAATGTTATGAAATGAGCATTTATGCGTTTTCAATTATTTTGTATATATTGTTTTCATTGCTCAATATTGGCCGCTGTTTTTAGTGTATCTATCCGCCACTAGGTGGCATTATAAGTAATACAAAGTCGTAATTATAATGTTAAGTTTCAGTTGTTTAAAAATTTCATTTACGGTCCTTATACTTTTTATATTTACATTTGTTATAAAATGAACTGTAAACACCCCCACTTTAATTATAGTATTTTCAACGTTATAATAAATTAAATCGTCGTCTAACTGTCGTCTTACATGCAATGTTTAACATTACGAGTTCGAAAAAATATATTTTTTTAATTGAAATTGCATAAAGAAACAAAGAAGATTGATTAATATATTAAGAAAAAGTAATGTTTATGTAATTAATACGAAGGTTTAAAATGATTATAATAGTCAATAAAAGGTAATTTTACATATAAGGAGCCATTGATAGATAGGATCACATGTAGGTTTATTACAAGTAATATTAATACTCCGCCTATAAAGACTTTTGTATATGTCATACAAAGTAATAAGACACTTAAAGCAATTTGTATATAGTGCTGTTTGTCGCAGATGCATGTAGTAATGGTGGAACCTCACGTAATAGTTATGGATGCAAAATTAGACTGCTTTATTTAAATGTAGACGTTTACCTAGTAGGATTACGTTCTTTCTGAAAAAACATCCCATTAAGAGTATAATATATTTTATATATATACGGTACTCTAACTCGGTATGTAAAAAAATTGGTTGCACTAAAAATTGCATAGAAAAAATTTAATTCACCGGGTCCTTGCTTGTTTTTCATACAGTTCGAAATCAATGGTAATAGTTTTTATTGACACACGTGCTGGTGGCAGCTGAGGGGGCGGTTAGGGCGGCGTTGGCCCGCCTTGTAGATCGCTTACGTTTTGCGATAAACCCTTTAAGTATCAACTTAGTCACGCTTTTTACTTACATATTGTAAATAAAATATGTTATGTTGTAAGTGTTTTATTCTTTACGCATAAAAGTAATTATTTACCTTTTAAAAATAGGGGTGTTAAATCTTACTTTTAGGCTGCAGGGAAAAGATCACTCTTAATGATATACCCGGCTTAGTCCATTTATTATATCATTTAAAAAAATGTTCAGTGTAGAAATATTTTTACTTTGTGCAATAAATACTTTATAAATTCATATAGAGATTTTTTTTAATTAAATTTAATAAAATATATAGGCAGGGATGATTTATGAATTATGATTTGCTTCCAATTTAGGACGGTATGTTGCACGTTAAGTTTGACGAATGGCAACTTAACGTAGCACTTACTCTAACAAGACTAGAGGAAAGTTAATTAATCTTTGTAAGCTTACACTTTTACCCGCATAGCAAGGTAGGCAGACAGAACAGTGTCAAGAGACACGCCGCCCACTTTCCGTCCGAATCCGAGCCATTGCGTGTCGAGTGGCGGAACTAAACACCGCAGTTTGCTTTGTCACCATAGCGAAGAACACCTGAGTGAATCCGACGCTGGTCCATTGCGCCACGATAGCCTCAATGATCTTTTTAAATGTATCTTGAATTAATCAATCCCTGGGCTAGCCTTGTCCGCGTTCCAGTCCGTGTATTACTTACTTAACACAATAACAACAAAATCTAAAGTTTCCAGGTTATTAAAAATTTGAATTGATAATAAATATAGTACATTTTATTTACGAAACTTAACAAAGACAGAATAAAGAATAACAATCGTTCGTAAGATAGCAACAAAGTGTATGCACCGTCATCGTGTAATGTGCGATGTTCAATCGTTCCCGCAATAAAATCAAATTTTACAGCTCCATAAATAATGGTCAATATGTCGAACAGTATTGTGGATTCTGACAAATTGCCCTCTCGCTTGCCGCCACATTGTTAGCTACTGCCGCGAGAACCTTTTGTCATCGTCGGACACAAAGCCGCGACATTACCCAATAACTATTGTCTGTATCATTTTCACCTACCCAGGAATGTTGCAAATTTCATTATGACTCTCAGCTCACAAGAAGATGTCTATAATTTGATAAATGGGAATATCTTTTTGATTTCTTTTATATATCTTTTCAGTGTATATTCTATATAAAAGATTGGTTTGTATTATTATGGTTCTAGCTACACTATATTTTGGTAATAAAATGTTGTATGCGTAAAGGAACCGCATGTTTACTTATATATCAAATTTTAGTCTGGTTAACATTTTTACATTTAGGTATATGGCATTATATTAAGTATTATATTAGGTATACTTAGGTATATGGGCATACAGGTATTGGAAGGTACAGTCAAGGAAATTTTAGAGAATTCAATTGATTGAATATCAATTGTAAATATTCATACGATCATAAGTTATCAAAAATAATTATTGTTTACATTTTTTTAAATCCTTTCATTTAGCTAATTTTAGTTTTTAATCGTAACTTAGTTTTGTTATTGGAGAATTGTATTAATATACTTACTACTATCAAACGTAAGTATATTTGCTTGCATAGAGCCTGATATATATTTTCTTAACTCCTCATTTGTTTTAGACTCATTTCTAAGATATCCTATTAGAACACTATCTTTCTTTAGGTGACATGTCTATCATATCGCTGCTAATACAAACATTGTCAAAAACAAACAAGTACAATTCGAGTATTGTTTATTTTACGTTATTTAATCATACTAGTTAAAGAGGGTGTGAACCGTAACCCTGACACTCCCTCCAAGCTCGAACATATTTGCTTTAAAATCGAACTATACAATAACGTTATTGTGTCTATAGAAAAATAAATTACTGTGAAAATAGAATAAAAACCACGTCCCCTTCTATTAAGTGATGATGTTGCGCGCCATTGCTGGATTTCCAATTTATAGCGTTACAGTCCGTCTCTGCATCGAAGCTTGCAATTTTATAAGCAAATTCAATTTTTACGCACAACAATTAAAGCTCTTATTCCGATTTGCACGGTGTCTATTATAAAAACGGTAAGGCTCGATACGTGTAGTATCCCTGACTTGAATGGAGTATAAAAAATACATAAATCAAAGTCAAAAAGGCATAGAGAATAGTCAGCGTGGCCGCGAGTGAATTTGTCACCAGCTGTTTGTCGATGCCGATGACTGACAAAGCTATTTCATCTCATGTTCCCATCAATAATGAGGGTAATTTTGTCACATTAGTGAGACTGTATTGTTATTTGAGAAATCATATTTTGTTGATGTATCTGATTGTAGTTGAGCTTTATTTGTTAAACTTTTATGTTTGTTGTTATTTATTCATAAACTAGTAGTTTGCTTTAGTTTCATCTGGATATTTGGAAATATGTCTTTTATTATACTCATAGTACACTTAGAATGTTACAAAAGTGTGTTCATATTTCACGTTGCTTATCAGTATATTTTTATATTAATAAATTTTTAATATATGAATATAAAAATATAAATACAAAAACAAATAAAAATATGTTATATCATTTCATTCTCTCATTCTCTTCCACCTAAAATATACAAGAAGAGCTAGTTCAAACCAATCAAATGGTTCTTTGTATTTACGATTACTATATATAAAATATATTATGTGTTTATTCATGAAAACAAAGACAAAAGCATAGATGTACTGTAATAAAATGTACCTGCTCACAGTTTAAGAAATCATTACTTAATAGATTTCAAAATATGACTTGACAAGCCAATTTTTTAACAGACAGTAGATAAGATTTGACTTAATATTATAAAACGGATAAATGCCCATACAAGATTTTTGAAATATTTTTATTATATAAAAAAACCTTGAAGTTATATAAAATTATATAACTTGAACTATATAACTTAGTAACAATTGAATTATATAACTAACTACCTACAATTTATTTATTATAACAGGATAATCTACAGAGCTTGGCATCTATTAAGTTTGGTGTCTTTTTTTTTGTAGGCAAAGTCAACAATATGCACTAATATTGCACTTGGCTCCGACTGCCACGTTTTTGATGGAATTATAAGTTTACATCGTACCCACAGCCAACTCAAGTATAATTTGTCATATGGTTTATACTTGTACTGTATCTAGATACAGTCTCTATCTTATAGAAAATCTTGCTAAAAAATTGCTTAATCTTAGATAGCTTTCAATATAAAACATTATTGTGTTAGTGTGTAGGTATATGTTTTCGTATTTAAATATTTTAAACACGTAAAATAAAAACACTTAACATTGTGGTATTACAAATTCATTTAGACAGCATGTGTACGTTCGTCACATGAGACTTGTGGTTACCGACAGCGCCATCTGCCGCCGTAATTACTTCCTACGTTTTCATATTCATAGCCACTACCCACTGCTGGTCTTTGTTAAGCCACGTTTAATGTTTTAAAAACCAATTATGTAATAAAGAAATAAGAAAGTACACCACACAAAGACCAAACGGGAAAGTTTCGTTTCAATTCCCGTCAAAATCAAACTGCCGTAAAATTGCTAGTTTGGCGTCAACCGCAACGCAATATGGAAAATATAATAATTATATATTAGTTTCCATTATTTCATTAGTTCTTTGTGTAGGTATATAAAGTATAGTTCATATACTAGTTTAGTAGTTCGTTTATTGTACATATACTTAGGTACTATTTGATATAGCTGCATCTTTATGTTAGTTATATTGTATATGTATTCTAAATAACAGGTTTTGCTCATTTATTATCTAATCACATTATGCGATCTATAAATGGTAAAATTATCTCAATTTTAAAAAGACATAAAAATTTAAACGCAGCGGGATTTGAACCCGCTCTTTTGAAAACCGTTCAAGCGCTCTGACCGCTAAGCCATGCGTTCTACATCCAGCTACGTCAAAATTCTTATACGCTTATTACAACTTATATTTGTTGTTTGCATCTCTGTAAAGAGATTTTTACAAATTTCTGCTACCCAAAGATTATTCTACGAACAATTGTTTTTTAAGAATTTTTATACGTTTTCTTGTTTTTGTCAATGTCTTTTTAAATTTGCTAGGTGTGCGAAGAACATTTTAAAAAAAATGTTAAAAATATTAACAATTTGTTTGTAAAACAATTGCAATTTTTTTGACACGCAGAGAGTATTTCACGTTTAGACACTACGTTCTCCACTTCTCCCTGAATAGTGAAATCAATTAATGCGTTTTTTTTAACAAGAAAGAGAAACGATAATATTTTTTAAATAGGAATAAACATTTGCTGAGTGTAAGGCGGATTCACAATTAACGCTAGGACAGTGTTTACGTTGCAACTGCACTGCGATGATTATTTTTCAATAATTTTTATTTCCTCGCTTTAGTGGAAGGCAAAGAGCGGCGCTGAGGTCCGCCACGCAATGTATCAAATTCGAGAGGAAAGTGAGGAACAGAGTGCCTGGACTTTGACTTGTCTCTGACTACTAGGGTAAAAAGGCGTGAAGCTGCAAAAAATGAAGCTTAAACCATCGCTGATAGAAGCTTCGCTAATGCTACTTAGCACTAGATGCCGCTAGTATTTGGTAGAGTATACATGAGAAATATACATTATGCACTGATATAATATTATCTAAAAATTAATGAAAAATACATAGCATTTAACAAACATGTATTATATTAATTATCGAATATACGAATTTAGAATATGGTAATTACTTAAGAACTAACAAAATAGGCCCTTAAGATTAAGCCTGATCTTCATGTTTATAGTCTGATTTTCATAGACGTTCCGATATATTTATATGCATGCATGCGATGGAGTATATAGGAAAGAAACCATGGAATTACAAAATATACTATTTGTCATTGAATAACGTTAATGTGAGAACATTTAGTGTTAATTAAATTAAGTTCTTATTTATTTACTACATAATGAACTTCATGGCACACCGCTCAAGCATCAATAAAATTCGTTGTTTAAGAAAACAATCAATCGTCATAATTAAATCAGAACAGTCCAATTCCCTTGAAAACCAAAACTCAACGTCCAAACATTTATGCAACCGACGTGTTAGTCTCAGCTCAAGCGATCTAATTCAATTAATTTATTTTATCAAGCAATTAATAGAACAACTGTGAAGCTACCGAGCGTAGAAAACACAAACAAAATACGATTATTTATTATTTTCTCTTTGTGTCACTGACTATGGAATGAGGCTGGGCGGCGCCGCGGCACAATGGACCTCTATTATATCGATAAAACAATAAGCGAGCGGGCTTTATTAAAAAGACATTCAATTATTTATTTTATTCATATTTTATTAACACCAACCGGACTGGTTCGATAAAACAAAAGTGTTCAAAACAGAGCTAGCAAACAAATTAATTTCCTGACCAATTTTTTGTATATTATATGTAGGTATGGTACTTATAATGACAATCTCAAAAATACTTCTTTTTGGTTTTTGTAGTAAATACATTTTATTTTATGTACTTATAACTGGAATATCTTAAATATATTGGGCATTTATATTTTAATTTTTGTTTTAATTTACAAAAGGGGTTTCACAATTTTTACATATTATTTAAGCTTACAGTGCATTCCTTAAAATAAAAACTGTATATTTTATGTATTTGTAAAGAATTCAATTGAAAAAAATATATATGAACTTTGTAAAACTTTATTTATTTAGGTAGGTATCGATCTATGGATATAGTTTTGTCAAGAAAACCACAATAATAATGGGTCTCCTATTTCATATATTGGTAAACTGCAATTTCTAATTTTATTGAATGATATTTGAACTCGGCTTTGCCGTAAAGCAGTGAAAAATAATACGGAAAAGGCGTAACCACACGTAATATAGCTATTCACAGAATGTGCAAAGAATTCGCGTCGTGCTCCATCTGTCGAGGGTTGATAAAGATATTTTTGCTAAATAGCGCCATAATTACATACTTCCGTATCCGGATGCGCGTGCGCAGACATCTTCAACACGCCCACTGTAGTTAAGAATCTGTAAAATGTACACTATTGTCGACACGAGACGCTACCTTACGGATAACAAAAAACTATATTGTAAAATTAATAACGAGTTAGCACCCATGTTAATTGATAAAATAAATTACAAGTACAAAGTTTTCATTTACGTTTTTTAACACGTTTTTTTCCATTAGAAGATATGTCATGATAAACGTTCTCATATTAATTGCACTGTTACTGGTATAATGAAAAAGAACATAAATTACCTTTTCATTTATTCCTACTTGCCTTATTATTTTCATTGAATAATATAGGGAATTTGTTAACGTCTTCCTTTTCTTTAACTAGTCGTTAGCAATAAAATAGTGGATTGCATGGTTCAGAGACAAGAATTCACATTACAGTTTAAAGGTCTCGCAAAGTACCACGTTGCATAACTGAAAAGATTTATTATGTACGAAAGAATGTTAGTTTTTGCTTTGCCACACGACAATCATTAACAAAAATATTTTAAGCTCTTTTATTACTTCAAATATGAGATGTCAGCCTCATATTGGTAAATTTATATACTTAACAAGGAATAAGTCGACGATAATTGAAAGAAAACTTTTATATCTTTTGCTTATACTTAGAGAAAAATTACTTGATCTCTTACGTTTTCTTGGTTTGGTCTGTCAAGTAGCATGCAATGTCACTAAAATGCGTAGAAAGTAGGTATATACATATATTACACATATCACCTAAGTACTCTTTACAAACAAAATGAGATGCCGCGTGAAGATAAAAAATAAATCTTTTGTGGAGTAGATATATAAAACTATTATTTAAAATAGCCATGTTACCGCTTTTGTACCTTTGCTTTTCTATATTTTCATGATTGTTGCAAAGTGGCAAGGAAATGTAACAATATTCTGAACATCCGTCTGTTACCTTTGATTGGCAGCCGTTGCCGACTTACCGACAAAGCTGGCATTTGCATCACTTTGTCATTCCCGTCGTATGCCAACTACGGCAACCTCATTTCTATTCCGCACCCAATGTTGCTATGCTAATGAAGTCGGTCGTTTCCCAATTTCTCTTAATGTACTGTACCTACCTGTAAATTCATCATTTTGTCAATTCTTAGATATTACCGTAATCTCTCTCTACGATATACGGATTTATTATGAGCATTATTGGTTTATATTAAATAATTATAAATAATAAGTATAGCACAATTTTCATTATGACAACGATTACAGCAGTGTACGTACAGTGTGTCATGAGTTCGTTCCGTTCTTTTATTTATTTTGATACTGTAAACATTTCTTTCTGATTAACATGAGCAAAGAAAGCAAAAGGCAAGGCATTAACAAAAGTATTAGTACAAAGCGGCGCGATTGCTTTCAAACATCAAAAAGAGCAAAATGAAGCAGAAACTAATAAAGTGACGCAATGGAGATTGCTTTAATGTTTAAACCCCAACGAGGGCTGATTGAAACGCTCCCCTCAACTCGCGTCAAATGAGCCCGCTCTTCATTTTAGTCAATAGATGCGCTAATTTGCATCGTCCTTTGACTAAATTACGCTTTAGAATGTGCTTAAGCATAATTACGTTGTGCCGTGTGGTATAATGTTGGAAAAATGTATTTGGAAATTATTAAAAATATATTTATAATTCACATATGTAAGTATGTAGGTACGTAAGTTATTAATATACCGTACAATGTTACGATACGATTTTATCACTTCGTCATATCGTCGTATATTAAAGATTAGACACAGGTGTTTCAAACCCTATATGTTGTTTACTATAAAATTCCATAGATAATTTGGCAGTCTTCAAGTTGGAGTTAAGTATTCGTGAGGGGACGCGTCGGCGGGGCCCCGGCCCCATGGCAATTTGCTGTCATTATTTTATCACGTCACAAAAAGACGAGTCGGATTTGCGTCGGTGTATTTACAAATTTTAAATTTGCCCAACAGTGTGTGCGAAAACACGACGCCCCACGCCTTTATTGGAGTCGTCTCGAATTTATTAGCCGGTATTTGTTTTCAACGCGCACGGGATATAGATAAATTGTTTGCTTTCCTCACAGCGCTTTGTCACGTTGAACAGGACTGGTATTTAGCCGTAGATTACACTACACATCGTTTGTTTGTATATTGCATCGAGCACAAAACATAACTGTTTTTGATTGATTTTTTTTGACTCATTTTTAATTGCGAACTATAAAATAATACTTAAAATACAATATATAATTGAGATTCTTTTTTCAAAAATTTTCAATCATGCTATGGTTAAAAGTGTAAACATGAAATGTTATCAAACAATTTACTCTCGAAAGCCAACAATGCATAATAACAGGAATAAAGGGTTGATTTCATTTCTGTGATTAGTGCCGCCAAGCAGCAGATTTATCACCTCTCAGAACGAGTGTCAAGTAGCGGCGGATATGCGTTATGACGGAGCATGCCACTAAATTATAACATTTTAACTTGACAGCCCGTGTCACGCTCATATAGTGTATTTTAACGGAGATTTGCCCCAAGCGAACGTTGAAAGTTATAGACACTCATTTTTTTTTTTAATGAAACAGTTTTAAGTTGTCTTTTTTTAGTTATATTACATAAGTACGAGTTAGTAATTTATTAAGATTCTTTTTATTCTCGCTTTTTTACGTCTATTGTAGTATATGTATACTAATTGTACAATAGACACATTAAATTAATTAGAACATTAATTGTAAATCATTTAAACTTTAAAATTTTGAAAAATAATTACGATAATGGCTAGTCTATACATTTTTGTTCTGCCGATAGCAATATGTCACTGTAGTCAAGATGATCGTAATATGAGCTTCTGCTTATGAAGTGCGCTGACAATTTCAATGAATGAGTTTTTAAAATAAGTTAATAGATAAATGAGTTAATTTTAAAGTTTGAATGAACGTTTTATTAAAGACAAATTTAAAATCTAAGAGTGGCTTACTTAAAGTAACGACAAACAGTCATTCCGTTATATCCAAATGTGTTTTGGTTCTATATAAGAGCAATATATAAAAAAAATGCGCATATTATATCTTCCCTTTCAGAATTGAGGAATGGCAAATTAATGTGTGTTCGAAGAACTCGATATTACTTCTGAAGGGGGTCTAAAACATATGATTTACTGCGACTGAGTTGCTGTTAAAAAGTTGTAAACTGCCTGTGTTTCCGTTCTTTGCAACAATGTTATGACGTTTATTTTCACTATCTTTTTACCAATGTATTTAAATATGTTATTTGTTCTTAATATATCTAATTATTCATGTAATAAGTAAAAACCTAACAAAAGCTAACCTTACTAGTCCAATTCTGTTATAATAACCGTGTCGATAACTATATTCTAAAGGTATATTTTTTAAAAATAGTGGAAATTAATGTTTTTGTTTTATAAAAAAATAGTGTTTTAATCTCATTGCAATGTTATTAATTAATTTGCATTTTTTCTTACATTTCTTATATCTTATATTTTAATACTTAATACAGAAATAAAAAAATTAAGTATAGTACCTATAGTTTTAAACGTGGTCCTAATCAGGATCACTAAATGAAAAGTAATTATTGTAAATTATTATATATTTAATGAATGAAAACGAATGGGTATTCTTCTAACCCGTTGAAATAAACGAAAATCGCTCTCCTTTATGACTCTCTTCATTAGCAAAAATAGTCGGGTATGCAATTTTGGTCAAAATGTCCATAGTTCCAAGAAACTCATCCACACGTGTTTGTCGGCTCTACACAACTAGGGCGCTAAAATTTACGATTCCTTATTAATCTTATGCTTGTATTAGTGTAATGTGATACTCCTTATTATGTTTTTAATTTATTGTTTTAGGCTAGCTACTTCAGTCACAAGATTTTTTTAGTATCACGCTGTTTCCCACATAGCAGAATTACTTAGAGAGAACCTAGTGACAAGATATTCTGTTCTCTACTTTATGCTCAAAATACATTATGTGTTTAGTGACGGAACTCAACGCCACGCTTACCAGAGCAGAGAAATGAAAAAAAAAATCAAATATAATCATTCTACCGAGTGAGGATCGAACACACAACCAGTCGCGTTTCCCCTAAGACGCTGTCCTACCGGGCCACGATGGCCCTAAAGTGAGTCGTTTATTTTTATATTACAAAAATCATTCCAGTATTTCATTGGGTACTCAATGTATTGTTTTATAGTTATTTTAGTTTTTATATGTTTATTTTACAGTAGATTTTATCATGTATACAAATAACTTTTATATCTTTAGTAAGCCTTTGACTCATAGAGCTTTTTGATTGTTCAGAGTAATTTTAAGCTCGTGTTATTTTCATAGAATGCTCTCTTTTGTAACAGCCAAAGTTCTAACTTCTCATGTGTTTTCGAGACATATACTGTGTAAACAGTTAATGCTGCATGAAAATATTCTGTATTACTAACAATGGATGTAATTGACAATAACTGATGTAAATTTTTTATGTGCTCATGAGTATGCATAACATTCATGTATTTGGAGGTTGAGTATTTGTTATTAATTTGAGGTTTGTATACCAATATATCTAAAATAATAAATTAATGCCAACGGAAGACAATAATAAATCAAAGGTTTGTAAATTGCAAAAAAGCTTACTTTGTATAACTTATTAATAGCTTTATTCCATATTATTTATGCCATAAATACTGTTATTTTTAAAAATATTACTGTTGAATTTGGAATCTGTCATTTTTATATGATATTTCATTGATGATTGATTGTTCATTGTTTTTTTTTATTTTCGCGCCAATATATTGTAAAATATTTTGTGATATTAAAATGAACTGGAGTGATAAAGAGAACCGAATTGCATTGCATTACATAAAGTAGCTATGGTGACTAATACATTTCTTAAAATTCTCCTTAAACTTGGTATTAGTCAATTTTTTTTTGTACTGCTTCTGTTCTGCGGCTATTGATAGGTACAATGAAACCTCCTCTGTTTGTGACAGAAAAATATCTGGTCGTCCACGTAGTGTTCGTATGAACAAGGCGATCAAAGCAGTAAGAGAAATAATACATCGAAATCCTGTCCGAAAGCAAAAGATATTATGTAGGGAGATGAATATAGCACCTACAACCAGGCCGCGAATTTTAAAAGGTGACTTACTACTTATAGACAGCCTATAAGACTCGCACTGGTCATTTTTTTATTGATAATTTAAAAAAGAATAGAATGTGGTGGTATGTTAGCTATGAAAAAGTGACATAGCCATATTTTTGTGATAAATGTATCAAAATATCGGTACATATGTATCAACATACCATTCTTGAGAAGATAGTTAAGCCTATTAACAACACCATGTTCAATAAGCAAGAATGATCCTCTCAGCAACTCAGCGCCGGGTCATAAAGCTCGATCCACCCAATCTTGGGTGGAAACGAACGTTCCACACTCCATCAGAGCTGAAGACAAGCCGTAATCTATGATCTTAATCCACTGGATAACGATTTATGATAAATTTTAGAGCGAAAGGCTTGCTCCTAAACGCCATGATAATTTGGAGTCCATAAAACAATCTATCTATACGATTTGCCGTGAAGAATTTTCCCACAGAAAAAGGGCGTTCTACTATTGACAACTGGCTTCAACGCTTAAAGAACTGTATTGCAGCCAATGGAGACCATTTTGAATAAGCTTTATACATTTTTCTTGGTATGGTTTTACATTAATGTATTAAATTAACACACTGTAATAGTCATAAATGTTACGTACAATAAAAAAAATACACTGGCAAGCGGCAACATGTACCTACTCTAAAGTTAATGCTCATATGTTTAGCAGTTAATATACCTGTAGTTTCTTCCTTGGTGTTCATTTTCCTTTTGATGTTCCGTTCCATTAATATAAAGTACGTGAAGGCAATAAGATGTAATATACTAGCATTCACGCCACATATAACAAACCTCAAAGCTAACATGAATCTTAAGGTAAGTAGGTACTTGAAATATTACAACGCAACGGAGCTTCACCAGTTCAGTTTAACTGTTTAACTGAACACCTGTTGAAGGAAACATAAATATTACATTGTTAAGAGTTCACGTTTTGTCTTTCTCATACAACTCGTTGTCGTTCTTAGCATATACATTATACATACAAGTCAATATGGATGTTCATTTCACATATTGTAATTCTATTTATGTCTTTTTTATGGTTTACGGCTGGGATTCCTATTAAATTGTCGATAGTCAAAGTCTATTGACGTAACTAACGGGACCTATCATTTGCGTCTTCTTTGTTTTATTTTATTTTATTTAACTTATATGAAAAAAAAATTGTTAGAGATTTATCTATCTTTCAAAAATATGAAGGAATTGATTGACATTTGTTGAATGTTTCAGTATATTAAACTAAAAGTTTTAAATCCGAAATATTTTTTATCTACGTGAAGAATATAAAATCAGTTTTTAAACTTAACCTGTTGCCAAAATAGGTATGGAAGCGACGTCGCGCATGGAATATGAAACAGGCAATGGGAAGCTGAAGACACCCTCATATTCAATCAATTTAGGAGTAATTCGCTTAGGGGTGATAAATCTGTGTTTAGTCATGGGGATTGAGATTTAACTGTATTACGAAACGCAGCGGCCTACTTAATTTGATTATGAAGGTCAACAATCATTTCATTCTCCTTTATCGCTGTTTCTATCTAATAGTTTCCAGCTTAATGTTACATATTAAATTTATGTCTGTTAATTAAGAGAAATTTAATTTATTAATGTATCTATTAATTATCTATATAATATAAGTATAAGGTATAATATAATATAAGGTTTATGTTATATTATACCTTATACTTTACTAAATATAATATAAGGTTTATAAGTAATCAAAAGATCAAATCTTAATAGATATGAGTTACTATTTTCTTACAAGAAATAATTTTCATTACAAGTAGGCAAATGTAATAAAAAGTCGCTTTCCAAGTGACAGAGTTATCAATGATGGCAGGCGGGAGACCACCGTAGCGCGTGTCATTAATAAAGGAATATTAAGCTAGAAACGAGCGCCATAATGGAATCTGCGGCTTGCAGATGAGCTCGGTTTCACTTAGTTTTTCAAGCACGAGCTGGTGCCCACCCGCGGAGCCGAAACATCGTCCCCTCTCCCATCCCTCCTCTTATCATTCTTTATTTGTGGTTTCAATTCACTTTTTACGCCGAACGTCCTCTTTATAACCTTCTATAAATTGCATTGAGGCTTAGTAATCTACTTGCTATATAACAAAATTATCACTTTTCTAAAGCCATAAAGCTTACTTTTGTGCAAAACTTGTGGTGAGAGTGTTGACATTGACTAATGCTATATCTAATATGATTATAAATTCTGTATTTATTTTTCTACTTAAATTGAAGTTTTAGTACTATTTATTAATATAAAAAAGAAATCTCTATATATTTTATTCTATACTTTGAATAAATGTTGACTGAATTTTTGAAATTTTATTATTTATATATTTCTAATTTGTTATGGTTTTTTGTCATAAATATGCTTTAATGTAGGTACGTATGAACTGATTTACTAAATCTACATACAATAGTTATCTTCCTCTACATAGCACAAAAGCGTATTTATGATATACCTTTTTTATTAAACGTGTAAAAAGTTGAACGTAGTGGCATTCGATCTCTTGGAAAACGTCCAAGCGCTCTGGCCGTTAAGCCATACGTTCATATTTATTTATGACTTTTTAAATATATACTTAGGATTTTAAAATAAAAATACAAATGTCCACGCGGAAAAATATTTAATAATTCAATTTTTATAAAATCATAGGTATCAGGCATTTTATTCGTATAATTTTGTACATATAACAAATATAAATTTACAGATAATTTTATGCTAATCAAATACCACAGTATTACAAATCGATAGGTTAGAGTCGTTGATTATAACAGATCTACTATATAAAATTAAATAGATTTTTTTTAACAAGACTCGTTTTTTATTGCGAAAGGTCATTTGTACAAGGTAATTTATTTGATATTTGACATTTTTAAACTATTATACAATTTATATTCAAGTAAGTGTATATAGGTCATTTGAAGCAAAAACCTTAAATTGTTTATTTAATTTGTGTGTCCATGAATAGTACCTACTCATATTTATAGGGCACAAATAAAATATTTTTTTTATTTAAAATTAAACAATATATTTTTCATACACCAAAAGTAGGGTTTAAATAAAACCAAAAAAAACAATGTAGTACAATGCAACTATAAGTATACTATGTGAAAGTATAAATAGGTATTGCATAGGTGAAGAAAAATGTAGCTCTTAACGGAAAATAATAATTATTGATAATATTTTTATGTACAATAAGTTTTTTATTTAATTTATAACTTTTATGAAAGAAATATTATATATATATATATAACTATAGACAATAAAAGATACATGTTTGACTCAAATAATTAAATACATGTTCGGTCATATTTTTACATTAATTTCACGTTAAGAATCATATTATATAAATAAAGACAAACGTTAAAATAATACTGTGCTCGTAAAACTTTTGAAAAATGTACGGCGTTTTCCTTTATTTTGTACGTAATTAAAAGAAAAAATATTTGTAATTAATTATACGTAATTTTCATTTTTACCACAATAGGATCTGTTGAGGTAATTTTAATAGATTTTTACAGTAAAAATAATTAGTGGAATAAATTACAACTGTTATTTTGGACTAAGAGTGCGTTTCTACTTAAACTATTTTATCATACATCTATTACGTTATTGGATAATACTTTTTATTATTATCTTTACTGTACACTTTCAAGTTTCACCATAAATGCGTCACACACTATACTGAGACACTGTCAACATTACCGAGCCTTTAAATTACAATTTCACTTTAATATACATTGCTTGATATGTGCTATGTACAGACGAGGACGTCGGCGGTGTCGGTTTCACGAGGCGGGCGGTATCACAAAACTGCAGAAGCGTGATGCGGCATTGCTAGCGCCGCGCTCCCCCGTCACACCAGCGCTCCCGGCTTAACGTCTAAGGGGTGCTCTGGCGACCGGCCGCCTGTTTCTCCTTGACTATTTTCCTCTGAATCGGAACAGGATTCAGAGCTACCCTTCTTTCCGCCATTGTGTGTTTTTACATGCTTTGCTAAATGGTCGGAGCGCATAAAGCGCTTGTTGCACACCGGGCATGCGAATCTTTTCTCGCCAGTGTGCGTCCTTAGATGCCGTTGTAATTCATCGGAACGTGTAAATCGTTTCCCACAAAACAACCAATTGCATACAAATGGTCTTTCCCCAGTATGCCAACGTAAATGAGCTTTAAGGTGGGACGTTTTGCCGTAAACTTTTCCACATCCAGGTATGTGACAACTGTGTATGTTTTTCTTTCTTAAGTGAGCACCTGCAGGGCCTAAACGTTCAGCCTCTTGGCAGTTGGGGCAGTCACACGTAGCACGACCAGCATATCTCCTCTGAGATCTGGGTGATGGTGCTTGTGTGGGTGGAGCAGGGGAGCCAGGAGTATGCAGTCCAAATGACCCTTGTGTAGGTAATACAGATTTGTAAGCATCTTGTAAAAGATGAGGCGCAGGTGGAAGTAAATGAGCCCCTCCAGACAGCGAATGCGTAAGTTGGGAATAATCTTGTCCAGCATAATTAGCCATTTGCCCTCCAACATCCAGCCAACCGCTATGTACATCCCACCAAGTGCTACCTACAGCACCAACGCCACCCATTTCTGCAGCTTTAAGCGCACCGCTACTTCCGCCGCCACCAACATTAAATGGCCATGATTCATACGGATGTCTTGAGTACATTGACCCTAGACTTGCACTAGATTCACTCTTTCCTAGTAATTGGTCTCCTGATGAAGGAAAGTAAAGATCATTTCCGTAGGAAGGTGCGGCGGCGCATGATGTGGGCGCACGGGCATAGGGTGCACATGCAGATGCCTGTGTACGTGGTGCTACACCGGGCCCAGGCGGAGAGTGCGCACCAGGGCTCTTTTTCCACGGGTGAAATCCTTTACCAACAGCTGCATCAGCTAGAGGAGGTGGTGATTTACTCGAAAGTTTGTTGCATTGTGCAGCGAGCATCGCCAGAGGCGTGCCGCGCAGACTCGGGTGTTCCTGAAAAGATAGAGAATAAAAAAATGAATAATCTTAAATGAATATTAGTTCTCCTTTTATACTGGTTTAATTAAGAATTTACATTTGGTACCGTGAGAATCAGGCGGACCTGATTTATAGTCTAATTTATATGAGAACTAATACAGTGGTGTTCCAATTGAGCCCGAGGCTTTCAAAAACAATATAAATAAATTGTTGATGTTTATAGGTAGCGTATTTACAATTAGGCAGAGCGGTGACAGCTCCCGACCGCTACTGCTCAACGCCGCAGGACGTCGTAATTAAAAAACGTTTTTCCTGACGTTGTACTTATAATTCCAAAATAATTATGATAAAAGAAAGAAAAATGTTCTCATAGTATATATTAAATAAATGGCCTATATTATTTTATTATGTATTAGTTATAAGTAAAGAGTCGCACGCAATCCTTTCGTTGGTATTCATTTCGCATTCAATAAAACGAGAAAAGGGACATCCGACCGGATATTTCACCCTAGTATGAAACAAAGGCTCGATAAAAAAGCTTCATTGTACGCAATAATATAACCCGGGGATCACGAGTCGTCGGGCCAGGGTGCGGTGCCACGCCCATGACATTGTGATTGGCGCAGCTGTCGCCGCAATGTGTGCGCGGCCTTATAACAGCTTTCGATCACATCCTAGAGTGAAATTAGATACTAGAATGCTTATTTAATAAAATATTCGTTAAATCTTAAGAAATCGTATGCATAGAAATGTAATAGGTGCTTAGATGTCTTGTGTGCAATCCACGCTTAAACAAACTGTGCATCTATAAGTTAGATAATTTGTCATTAAATAATAGCTAACCACAAGTAATTAATAATCTTCTTGAAATATAACATATGAAAAGATAACTGCAGACAGTTATCTTACTACATAGGTACATCAGAATGTACCTATGTAGTAGGTTACTATTTAGTGGAAGGTTGGAAAGTCCGCTATTTGAGAATATAGGAATTAAAACTTTGAACGAATATTTTTTATTTTATGAATCAATATCTTAAATTTTATTGCGTTTTACGCATGACGGAATTATGACATACAAAAATTATTACATACTTACCTTACTTTATTTATTAAGTAAATGTATCTAATATACAAATGTTGTCTAAGAGATTAAGTTTTCAGATGAATGCAACAAATGAATGTTTCATATTCCTCCATATTTTATTGCAACAAATGATAATTTACTCACAATAGCTATTTCACTTTATAAAAGGCAATTAATAAAAATAATATTAGCTTTAAGTGCGCAATGTTTACAAAATTATGTATAATTTAATTTTAATAATATATAATACTTAAGAACTTATTGATGTATAAAGGTTGTTTTATTATTTATGTTTAAGATTATTAGGTTAATAAAAAAATACCTTTAGGTTTCTTCATATTTTCCCATGTATGTGATTACACAAAGTCCAAAGTTAGACGTTTTTTATATGTTGGTACGCATCACCTTCTTAATATGTACTTACCTTATACCTATGTTCTTATATGAACAGGAAAGTGCAGAGTCGCATATTACTGAAATTACTTTATCCGCCCCAAAAAATTAAGTTATTCATAAATTAAAAAACCATAAAGCATATACCAACCTGAATAATGTGCAAATTCATTTAAGTAAAATATGAAAAAGTTGAATTTGTATCTAAAATATATTATGTTGAATTTGTATCTAAAATATATTACATATTCCAATATTATGTTTAAAATCGCTGTAAGTAGTGAAGTCTGGAGTCATAATTACCCTAAGCATTATGGTCCATTTGGGCGCCCAACGAATGATACAGATAATTGGTCGTCAACTGACTCAGCTAACCACAGATTGGATCAAAGCGTATAGGTTGCGCCGACACACCGGCGCCATCACTTCAGAGACTTGATGGCCTTTTCCTTGTCAAAAATGACGACGATCATTGTCATAAAAAATATGAGCCGGAATAAAACGAAATCACCTTACGTGAGCACGAAATTGTAGTATCGGAACAGGTAATTCGGTTGAGAACGTACCACTTCTCACATTCATAAATACTGTAAAGCTATGTATTATATTTATTAAACTATAAAGCGTTTGTTGCGCAACGAACTTTATTTGAAATTGTTAAATAGATACTATGTGCCTAATAGTTAATTGGACTGTAGATTCTTCAAGTAGACATGTTGGTCCCTATATTACAATATTATATCTAACTTTACGGTTACTGGTTATGAATTAAAATAGCCTTGTTTCTATCATATCAACTTTGTTCAAATTTGCGTGACGTATCGTGACTAAAGAATTAGGACTTTCTTATCGAAAATAAAAAAAATAAACAGAAGTGTGTACCTAATATATGAAATAGAAGTGCAGAAAACCAATTTTTTTATAATTATTTATTAGCGATATATTTATAAAGTGACATACACACACACACACTCACAGTCACACACCCATATATATATATATATATATATGTATGTGTGTGTATATATATATATATATATATATATATGTGTTACTAAAAGGCAAACGGGCTACTAGTTCATGTCAAACCACGATATAAAAGTTCATAATTGCAAAACAATTACCTACGTTTGACATTTACTTATTATTAAAGAATATGATATATTAATGCTTGTTCAATAAGAAAAATAACTAAAGCAAATTATGAGGCTTGAAAGGTAGCCGGATGTATTAAATAGGCCAATAAATCGAATTACTAAATTGCGGGCAAGCTTCGCTATTAACTAGAAACGGGAGTTATTAACTTAATCAATGCGCACTTAATGCATCCTTTACTGTGTTTGTGTACTTCTATAACCACGTAATAATAGTACAGTGGACCACAACGGGAAATGTGTAAGAATAGTTCCACTTTTTGTACATTAAATACTTACATGATACATTGCATATTTGAATTATTAATTATTTTTGTAGCAGTCTAGTATTATGCTATGATAATATGGCAATGTTATAGATACTAGTTCAAGGGAATCGGATTGTAAAAAGTGCATTCAATAGCGTTGCAAGATTTTCTTACAATGATTGATGGGCAGGTCAAACTAATAAAAACGTGTTAAAAAATGTTTTTTATATATATTCATCGCCGAAGTTTCTACACCTCTTACAAATTTATAAATATAAAGGATTTAAAAAAATGTAATCATTGAAATTGCTTACATTACTACTCATCCTACTTTAAAATATACTCAAAATAAATTATACCAACTCACTATTATATACCTGAAATAACATTACTTAATTAATGTGAGAAAACTAAGTCGTTATACAAAGGCACGAACGTTCAGATTGGATAATTTTAAATTATCTACTAAAATTATGATGAGCCGAAATGAATATTCAGGCGAAACGCTTAACTCGACGTGTTATTAAGACGATCAGTCGTTATAAGGAAATTATATTTCATAAAATTCATAACCATACTTAAGACCTAATATTTTTTTTAACAACACGCCATTAATATAATGAACTCTTTAATCGAAAACTGATCTTCAATATATTATTTGTTTAAAAAGTTAATTTATAAAAAATGCTTATTAATAAATATAATTATAAAAGCCAGTTTTATAACATTATTATACTTATAACTTTGAGCAAGGCGATGGTAAAATGACGACATTTTATTAGGGATCTACAGTGCAAACTGAAATTAGATAGTATAATCTTAATTAATTGATAGTAAATTGCCAGTAACTAATTGAACAATTATATAATAATTCCACTCTAGTTTCGGGTGAAATGCTGAGGAATGCGTTGTGTGACACAATCTTGTAATATTATTTTATATACTTAGGTTCGTATTAAGGCTTACTTATTTAAGAAACCTACATAAAATCTGAACTGAATATTAAGTTTCATATTTTTATACATTTTTAAATTGTAATTACACGATTAGTATAAACAAAATACTTAAGAAAACTTTAAAAAAAACGAACTTAGCGGGATACGCTCCTGCGTACCTCTTTTAAAAACCGTCCATCATTAGGTTCTTGATAAAAAAATAATTATGCAATAAAGGTAAAACTAATATATTACTTATTTGCTTATAATAGCATAGCTATATCCTTATTTATATTTTCTTCACTTTGTATTTGAATATGCTCCATATTCAAATGTTTACCGTAGAGTTAAGATTTGCTTCGACATTTGATGTTTTGATAACAAAACATTTAAAAAAATGTAATCATATGTAAACTATAAAGTTATAGTTTTTTTAACCACTTTTTAATTGATAACGATTTATGACAAAAAGATACATCCAGGTTAGACAGATTTATATACGTGCTATAGCTCCGGGCTGAATGTAGGCTTGTGTAAACATAAATATTGATTCACTCCACAAAATTTCTCGATTATTAACAATTATTAACAATAATTCACGTATCGCCATCGGGCGTCTGTAAACCAATGGCTTCCTATTGTTATTGTAATGAAAGTAATTTTATTTACAATTTATTGTTTAATACAGGAAGATATGCAATACAATTGGTTTAAATTTGGTAATGTTCATTTGTTATTCAGCAAAATCTACATATAATTTATAGGTATATAAATTGTAAGTTTGTGAGGAATCGATAACAAAAATTATACTCCTTTTTATGAAATATATGGAGAATTTTTATATTTGACACAGTTAAAGTTTACATGGAAGAGTGCAGAATGCCAATGATTTAATATAATAATGAATTAGAAATACATAAATTTAATTAAATAAATGTAACACACACTTGTACACTTTATCAAAAGATAAAGTATATAAACGTTATTTGGCAATGCATATTTTATACGTCAACGGAGCCTCTAGGAATAATAATAATATATAAGAAAGATTATTCAATTAGAGAAGTAATTATTGAGCGTATTACGTTGTTAGTATCCAATTTTAAGTGTGACATCGAATTACGAAATAATTCAAAGCTCTAATAATAAATTGCCTAATTACGGACAGTGAGCAAGGGGTTCTCTCTCTGTCGCCAGCAATTCGATACTTAAGGGGGTATATATACATATCGATTGTTACTATAGTATGGACTGCCGAAGCAGTCGTATAATAATTTGTTTTAGTTATTCAACTTCCTAGGAACATTGTAAAATAAAATAAATATTAGGCTGGTTGTTAGGACCTGACATACATATACTCGTATAATCAATTTAAATCATTAAAAGTAAATATAGTATAGTATAAAATAAATATTTTTCCTACTATCAACTATCTTTGTTGTCCAACATCTTATAGTGTTGTAAAAATGGCGGTAGTAACAGATTAAGTAAAAGATAATGATGGCGACTGGCGAGACATTATTTCTACATTAGCTGCCATCAAACGCAAGCGACCGAGTGTAAAACGCTGTCCCCCGGTCATTCCACGTCATGACTGAGTTGCTTGTATTGATCGTATGAATTCTAGTAGTTTTGATATATTCAAAAATCACCTCGTATAGAAATGTAATTTAAGCTTTATTATATTTACACACGCTTAAAGTAATGCATTATGTTCTTATAATTTCATTAATATAAAAAGGAAAAAATGTATATCGAAATTTTTACGAAATATATGGGGAGTTTTGAGTGCAGAAAGCCAATGATTTTTTTATAATAATGAATTAGAAATACATAAATTTAATTAATTAAATATTACGCACACTCACTCTTATGTTGGACGTAAATGATAGTTTGTAAATAATTTAGATTTTAAAACTAATGTAAATATATTGTGCTTTAAATAGGAGCAAAATAAGAACAATTATCGAAAAGAATAGATGTCGTCAGAACCTTTGATTAGCACTCGTACATGGAAATTGTACTATCTCAACTTTGTCATTATCATCAATTTGTTCTATAAAAATTAAGGAACGTTGAGATGGGGTAAAAATACAAACGAAGCGCATTTGTTTAAATCTTCAAACAAAAACTCCTTTTGTAACATATGACCACTAAATTAGGCACACATGCGCGTGAAAAACGGACGTCACAAGCCGATAATTTCCATATAAATAAATAATTTGGCGTGGTACCATTTTGGACAGCCATGTGGGTGCGTGAAGCGGTCTAATGACCATTATAACTAGCGCTGTTTCACGCCTTCATTCACCGTTAATTTAATTGACGTTGAAGTAAAGCTTCAACAAAAAAAGTTTGCTTAGAAGAAATTATGTAATTAATACTACGAACTATAAAATGTAGGTATCTATAAAATATATTATGATAAAATAACAAATTTTAACATAATTTTTAATATTGTCCCTGCACGTCATAAATTCATAAATCTGTACAGATCATTGTAAAAACAAAATACAATATTTTGCGTGACGGAATCTGCTCCAAAATTTTGAAGTGTCGGCCGACCTTCACCGTCAGAGTTCAGATAATAGGAGCCAATTTAAAAAACCAGTTTGAGCTCCAGTAAAAAAAAACGAATAACTGAGTGGAAATATGGTGCAAGTCCCTCTTCATTGCTTTTTTGTTTTGTGACATTGTATCATTCCAAACCTGGAGAGGAGCTATATTTTTTTTTTACTTTAATCCAAGAAATACCCAACTAATTATTGTTCAAAGCTTTTTTAAACAATGATATTTCCGATATAAAGCTAAAATCGTAAGCAGATCACTCTATTACAAAATTAACATAATAGGCAAGATAAGTTCAAGGTTGCTTTGCGAAATGAATCTTAAAGCGTTGCGTGAGGTTCGACATCGCCCTCGGCCACGATCTGTAGTTCCGAGAAAAACATCGTTAAACTCCATTTAAAGTCACGTATTTTTGGTAGCAAGATAATTCCAATAATTTTCAATGAAATTATAATAATTAGCACCATTTACTATAGCAACAAACAAATAAAAGAATTCAATAACTTTAGCAGAAATTTTTAATTTATATTATTATTAGTTAAGTTGAATGTTTACTACAACTAACGTAGCTAAAATTAAATCATAATTAGTTTACAGTAACCATTTTTAAAGATGGCCTAAAATCAATATAGAAACATTAAATTATATTTTAATTGCTTTTATTTTATTATATTTTAGTTATTTAAGGCAATTTAAGAATTTTTCATAGTTTTTGTTTTATGGTAAAGGCATGGTTTAGCTAAGGGCAAGTCATGTTTAAAACAAACCAACTTCAATCCAATGAGACAAAGACGAGTAATTCCAAAAGACATTTCATGTTATGTCTGTCATTAATTAACATTACACCATATGGACTTTTTTGTTGACGTCTTTCATACTATTCAATAATACAACAGCACCGGCCTGCAAGCTATCGAAGTAATTATCGATACAAAAAACATGAATAGACATATGACAAGAATATGTTGCAGAATTGAAAAAGTATGTACATATAAAAACCCTGTTATTTTTCTGTGTTATATCAGCTGTTGATACCAGGTGTTCATTTTTATTAACTTAGTTATTTAAATATATACAATGTATTTAATAATATAAACAAATATTTATTTATAATGCAGTGACTAACAATTTCAATATCAAAAGTCTAGGTATTATAATGGTACAATTCATATTAACGCTAAAACGTTTACTTGGCCGAAAAGAATTTCGTTCACTCTAATAATAGCAATAATTAGGCAAATAATAAAATAAAATACCGTAATTGCACGCCACGAACGGAGTGGAACAGCGCAATCGACGCGCGAGTTATCTCTAACAGTCCGTCAGAGAGCAAGCCATTACGAGACACTGAGTGTTGAATCGTCACGTACTTATGCGTCGGCTCAAGAACAAAGCGGAAATATTAAACAATGAATGGCCATAAAAAGTCTCATAATTCAATTTGCATCCCGCTAGAATAATGCGTTTCCGATAAGAAATAAACACCAGAACACTCCCCACCGGCAATGTTCGATGAGAACCGCTTTCGCCACATTTCACACTTCTCCGAATCGATTAAGCGAAGACTTTCCGTGACTCAACGAGATCGGTTTAATCTATATTTTGTGCCAACTTACACACAGCTAGTATGCTTTACATCGATGTAGATGTAGCCTTTATGCACCTTTATGCATATTTTATATGTACTGGCATATCGTTTGTGTATCAGATATTGAACATGTCGACACCGTCAAGGCGCGTCTGCGAGGTGACTCGCATATTATTATGATAATGCGGGCGGAGTCGATGGTATCGCCGCTATCCACTCTCATAACACAATTGAATTAGCATAGCACAGTGTCGGCCACAGCGGGCGGTCTATGCCACGCGACCTAAGCACATCACAGTCTATTTTTCAATATATATTTCTTTCAATTAAAATAGAATTTTAATGAATTAATCAATTTTATACAATTTGTACTATGAAAATAAAGAAAATATAGGTGGCGAGGGATATAAATATGAATGGTGGTGATCCTGACTACTATCATGTAGTCACTAGTACTTTCACAGCACATCACTAATTACTTAACGTTAAATAACATTTATAATTTTGCCCAGTAATAAAGATAAAGTAAATAAATTTAAATTTATTTCACAATTCTGAACCGGACGTTTTTAAATATATGCTATCAATTAGTCAAGGCCCCTCCAAAAGATCAACAATGTGAACATTATGCCCATCAATGGCAGGCGCGATTTGAAACCCTTAAGTGTACTGCAGAGTATTCATGGCGGTTTGCTTGCGTCGTGGAGGATATAAAATATCGCTCTCTGTAGAGGGTTTTAATGTGCCACGCGTCCCTAATGTTTAGTTACCAGACACAAGATTTTTATTTGAAAACTTACTTTATAAGGTAAATTTAAGGATTATTACAGAGGTATTAAAATATTAAGTTAAATGTTATCTTGATATATTAAAAAAAAGTTTCTTTTTCTGGCTTTAATATAGGTACAATATATTGTATGTATTTAAAGCTCTTAAGATTTATTTCTTTGACATCACCTAATAATTAAATATTAGTTTCTCAACTGTGTCAGGTTAAGTTTATAAATTAAAAAAAATCAAAAGACTAATGTTAAGTAAAGACAGAAACTTAAAATATGTCCAAAAGATAAATGATAATAGTTAAAATCTACAAATCTAACACAATAACAAATTGCGGACGGAAAATTTACAGTTAAAAGCCGGATGCTACAGTTGATAGTTGCAATTTCCGATAGTACTTATAACATTCGTAATGGGACGTAGGCAATAATTTTATAGTTCCGAGTTTTGTAAATACGCCTTATCCTTTTAATAAAATAAAACAGTTTTACATAAAATAGGATCATACTTTCGTGATTTTTACACATTTTATATGAAACTATTTTAACCAAATCAATCAATCAATCAATAATCGCGTATATATTCATTTTCGAAAACTCTTTTTAGAAAATCCGACGTTTCGAACATTTTGCTGTATGTATCCATGGCCAACAAATTAACTTGATTCAGTCAGTTTAATTTAAATATGGACTTAAAAGATCCAAAATAATATGTTTTTGGTAATTTCAGGGGATTTATAAATATTATATTGATAATATTTATATAATTTTTAAGCATCTTCAGGTTTAGGATTTTGTCTGTTGTTCACTTTCAGAAACTAGTATAATTTATTTTGATGCAAACATTCCACTGTGTGTGGTATTAATACGAAACGGTTGCGTGCATTAGACAATTATACAATATTGGCTAGACACGACACAACTGTACCCCCGAGATGTTCGTAATTAACTCTTAATATATTAAAATGTAAATATTCAACTACATTGTAAATTGTATATTTGAAATCTACATAATGCATTACAATAACCATGGAAGTGATTTAATTTATAACAAATCGTATATGTGATCGTGCTTACTATAAAAAATATATCTCCTTTATAAAAAATAATTATTAGTTAATCTAGATAGTGGGTCACAGTTAAATGAATTTAATATCGAATACGTTACGGTGTTATGATAAGCAGATTAGCTTGAATGACACCGTGGAAGAAACGCGGCGGGCGGCGAGTCCGGGGGGCCTCGGCTTTCTTCTATTACCAGCGTGCCAATTCATGGTTGCCATAACACATTTAGTGACATTTGATATGATACAATATTACTTCTTCTTTTTTATGTAGTATAAAAAATACACCTACTGCGAACAATTTATTTGTCTGAATCATTGTGCCATTCACAATTCCTAGTACGATTAATCATCATTATTGAATGCATCATCATCATAATCACGTTACAAGGATAATATATTCTACTAGAGATCTGCTCTTACTACATATGAAATTATAAATATAATGTGAATGCAACATAACAACAAACGGCTTTACTAAGTATAAATGTACTTTAATTATATTATTGAATGCATTTCATTTGGCTTTTCACATAGAGTATATAACCAAATGCTAGAATACTCTCAAAGCCTAAAAATAAAGATTATAGTTTATTTATTAAATTAACTTTCTTATTTGTCGACTTACATAAGATTAAAGTTGAATCTATCTTACAAATACTTATGTAGGTAATATTAAAGTTATAATATTGTATCACAGTATTTTATTTGCAGATTCAGGCTTTTTTCCTGTATAGCAGGGTATTCAAAGAGAATCTAGTGTCAAGTCCGTTCTCCACTTTCCGCCCGTATGCGTGCATTACGTGTTGAGTGGCGGAAATAAGCACCGCGCTTTGTCTTGCTCCAGTACGAAGAAATAAAATAATTTAAATATAATTATTCCCCCGAGTGGGCATCAAACACACAACCAATAACATATACAGTCAGACATTGTACCGCTGCACCACGATGGCCTCAATCCCATTGATATCAGTATTAAATGCAAAACGCTGAAACTTATCGGAATGTATAGAAAAAATGATGTTAAATCTGGAATAAAGCTGTATTTTACTGTTTAAATAACGGTAAGCTTTTAGTAAGCCCTTTGTTAATTTAACAAAATAAAATATATTAATATAAAAGTGTATATAGAAATAGTATTACAAAAAGATAGAATGTAGCTACAAATGGCTCCTTCACTTTTTATCGAGTAGTGGGTATTAATTAGAGGTGCATCATTGAAAATAACCTTCTCCGTTGTCGGAACATCATATATTGACAGGACGCGATGACGGCGCGGCGCCTCTGCTCTCATGACTTGCATTCTGCCTTCATTATGGCTGCTCGCACCGCGCCACTAACAAGCCTGGCTAATGCAATGAGTTGCAAATTCATATTCACGCCTTCACATACAATTACAACCTTTCCACCCCTTAATCGAAGACCTATATTCCCATTGATTTTATATTTAAACTGTACCCACAGAAGCCGACCACAACAATTTTGATGACATTAATGACCTCCAAATGGCAATGGTCTTAAAACTAGTACAATTAATATTTATTCAGACTAAAACACGCCTCTTTTTTTATTGTACGGCTAACAAAGTTAAAGACGGGAAATCTGTGTGTTTTACGTTGAATAACATTGAATATTAGTTTTTCAATATTTAGACACGTTAATATAAAATATCGGAAAATAGAAGTTAAAAAATGTAGGTAGGTAAGCAGTATTTCAAGTCCGTTATTTAAAGTAATTGTTATTATTATAGGTTCCTAAGATTGAATCATAAAACAGTGTGAAATTGGCCTACTCTGTACTTACTTGCCCTTTACGTGTATCATGTTCACAAAGTAACATTATAAAAGAATAAAGCCGTCAATGTGTTTTTCAAACTTTTTGTATGTACTTTATTTTACAATAATTTGGTATTAATTTGTTATCTCTTGTAAGTTATTTATTATTTATTATATATATTATTTAATACTATTAGATGCTTATCAATTCGTTTGCATTGCCTCAATAACCCTCTCACAGTAATTCCATTTATGAACCATTTTGATTGAAAACTCCACCCAAAATTATGCCGTCTTTACCATATTATTATAGACATATATTAAAAGGTAAAGTAATGTCCATAACGCTGAGCAACATTGCACAGAAGCTATTTCCACAAATGCTATAGTGACATCTCGCAGTTTATTTTTTATACGGTAACAAATATTTTTTTAATTATTTAGATTTTTACATCAGGTGTATCCCAGGTGTCTGATATTATATTTTTTTCAGCATCACCATATTTTTACATATAGGCGGGCACAGAGAACCCAGACACTCTGTTCTCCACTTTCCCCTCAAATACCTCTCCTTGCAACTTCTTGTTTGCTACTCCTCGAAGCAGCCAAAATGAATAAATATAATTCCTCAAGTGGGGATCGAATTAATAACCATTGCGATAATAGTTAGACGCTGTCCCACTGCACCATATTGTCTTTTAATTTTAATGATTATGATTTGTCAATGAAACCTGCCTATAATGTTGTTGATTTTGTTAAAACACTATTTTTTATAGATTAACTGGTCTATTAAAATTATAATAATATAATTAAAATTATAATAAATAATATAATAAAATTATAATAAATAATATAATAAAATTATAATAATATAATTTTTCGTCAGATCCTTGATTTTGTATATCAATGCTTATCAGGCTAGACAACTTTAAGTCACCAGTTTCTATATTACAGAATAGCTGGTCTCTCAAAGTTACACATCAGATTTTCCAGTTTTTTTTTTAATAACAGAAAATGTCCATCACGCTGAATAACTATTGCTAAGACGGCATTTCTTTATTTCTTATAGTTTATCTAGACTATTGTGGTTCGTCATCAGGTGCTCTAGACTAAATTTTTTATTGTCTACGGAAAATGCTTATTATATAGCTTATTTTTATATTAAGATGCGATTTCCTTATTTCAACCGTGTGGGAGTTGTAGGAGTCGAACCCAAAACCAACGCGTGCGTTTACAGGTAGACTGTCCAAGTGCGCCACAATGGCCTTCACGTTCAATAATTTTTATGTGTCACTGAAAACTGCCCACCATACCTATTGAACAACTTTTACTAATACATTTTACATTAACATATAATTAACTAGTGACTCGCTTGCGGCTTCGCCCGCGTGCCCGCGTGCCCTCCGTAATACAATTAAATTCCTGGAAAAACTAACAAAACAGGCGAAAAAGTAGTCTATGTTTATCCATCCCAAAACCTTCAGGTATATTTATATAAAGTCATTTCAGGCAAAATCGGTTCAGCGATTTGGCTGGGTGACGTCACAGACAGACAGCCATACTGCGAGTTACTTTCACATTTATAATATTAGTGTGTGTTTATAAGTGTTGTTACTTCCCTTTACCACACGTTAGCATTGAAATTATAACATATCTTTATAGTGGCACTTTTTTTTTTTCTAACTCTTCTACATCAGGCGTTGCATTTGGAATGTAAAACCTTCTGTGTTTTGGGTTCAACGTCCATCTTTGTCATACTGGAGAGAAAAAATTAAAATAATACAAATATAACTATTCTCTGAAGTCGGAATCGAACCCCAAACCATCGCGTTTACTGTCAGACGTTTCCCACTGTGGTCGCAAAGTTAAGTAATTTTTATTTGTTAACGAAAACTGACCACCATACTTAATAACTTGTATTCTTATAGTTTAGCTGGTCTATTATGATTCTGATGTAGAATGTAGGTGTTCTACTCTTCGAAATTAATTATACCCCAAGTTCTGCTCAGAGTCAAAAGCTATACAACAAAAAACGACTTTTACAACAAAATACTGTTGAAATTGAAACTTAGGTGAAAAATTATAAAAATTCTTAAAAAGATGGTAAAGGGGGTGTCTTGTCTCTTAAATTGACTTACACATACTATGTTTTAAGATGCTTTTCTCTTTTTCCGCCCGAATGTGAGCCGTTGTGAATTGAATGCAATGCAAAATTCAACGCCCATCTTTTTCTTGCCGGAGAGAAAAATTTAAAACAATAGCTATCCTGCTATAGACTATCATGGTTCTTCATCAGCTGTCCGTTTCCTTTTTTCCTATAATTTAGTTGCTCTATTATGATTCTGCATAAGGTGTTCGCCTTTTTGAATTCAATGATAAGTATGCTGGTCCTGCCTCATATAAAACTATAAAACATAAAAATTCCTTCTCAATCTCCTTTCTCAATTTCCTTCAGTAACTACTTATATGTTGTCCAGTAACTATGATCATGTAACAGGCAAATAGGCAGACAAATTTTAAAAATCATATTTTAGCTCTGCTTTTTTATACCCCATAATTATTTTTTCGTAAAAATATTAGTTGTACAGACATACCTTTTTGACTGTTTTAATATAGTATAGACACATAGATATAAAAACCTCTTTCTTCAATTGTTCATTGAAATTAAGCCAATAAACTATTAGTGATATGAGTGGGATTGATAACTAGTAATTAATTCTAATTAATAGTAAAACACGCTGTCGTGGATGTCTTAAAAGCGTTGAACTTTTTCTAATAATACCTAAGTATAATATCAGAAATTCATCGATACTTGAGCAAGTCTATGAGTACATGAGTAAGTTGCTGTATTAAAAGGTCATTTGTGGCGATAGCAGGAAGCCAAAGCCACTTTGTGGTCAAGCTGTTTGAGCCGTTTATACGCTTCAAGTATTAAAACCGCAATAGACATGACGTCTTAAATTATACTGTGTCCATCCGATAGTCAATAAAACGACTTACATTATTTGATAAACGTACGCAATTATAATGCCTATATTACTGTAACACAAGCCATTATTGCATGCCCATTTAGTTTCTATGATACGAAACCAGAATATGCGAAGTCTTTCTTATATTAAGTTCTTTTATATTTATTTTTTACTTACGTTTTTGTTGTAAATAATTAGGCAAATTATCGAGAATGATAAAATATGAGTAAGGCTCAGGTATATAAGTGTGAACTTTAGAAATAATATTTTTATTAGCATATAAAGTATACCTACTTAAGTAATTATTTACAATTATGTTGGTACATGCCGGTTTAAAACATTCAATGACTTTTTCTCTTCAAATTACACTACACAATAGAGATACTCATTACGTTGAGTGAAAAGAATATACCTAAGCAGTAAAAAATATTGCAAAAATGTAGATGCCTACTTACTATGACGAAGAAGTATTCAATTTAACATTCTTAAGGATTATAAGTGCAGAAAATTAATATAAGCTAATATAATTTTCATAATGTATACCTAATGCAGTCTAATGCATACCTAGTGGGGTGTGTAATTTGTTTTTTTAGAGCTTCATGCTTTTTCCCGCTTAGAATAGGTTCTCTCTGACTATCTGACAGAAGGAACCTGGTGTCAAAACACTCCGTTTACCTCCGAATTAGTTTTGTATCAGAGTGGAATGAAAATGATTTACACATAATCATTCTTTCGAGTGTAGATCGAGCCCACAATCGATATCCCACTGCGATGGCCTCGATCGATCGATGAGTATTTTTTTTATTATTATATATATTTATCTTATTAATTGAATGCATTTAAAAACATATTTAACATACACTTTTCTAATAGAGTCAACGGGTCTACTAGTATACAAAAACGTATAGATGATATGTGGAAGTAGATTTTTCTACACCATACCTTTAACTACCATAACTACCTACTACATGTAAGTACCTATCTACCTAACTAAATTTAACCTCCTCTCAATTTAATGCTAATATTCATCGCAATTATTTAAGTCTCCAATAAATTTTCTTTAAACACTTAACTTGACAGATTCGTACATCATTAATTTTTTCTATTTATGTTCCCGTTTGCATTGTTAAATTTGTCACGCGACAGACGTCCCGTTGACTGACGCTGGTATAAATAGCTTACCAGACGATGTAATGAACACGCATTAAAATTAATTAATTTCTTTCTTATATTACTATGCATATTTTGATCACATTATATTATTATCTAAACTTGTTATTATTTTGTATGTGTCTAAGTATAACTTCTCTATCTTTGTTTTTATTAATCTGATATTTTCCTAGTTAATTATAGGTGTAATAATTAAAATTAATTATGTTCGATTTATTAAAGAATAGATTTTATCAAATAGTTTTATCTACTTACCATAGGATAGGAAATTTCTTTTGCCGCAAAATAATGTTATATATAGGTAGATATAACTTTATTTTGCGGCAAAAGAAATTACCTATAATAGTTAAAAATAGGAAACAGTACATCCAGAGGGTGTCCTGCCAAGTATCTGTCCGATATTTGGTCTTCGACATACGGGTACGTGACCCCGGATCCTCGAGCCACCACTATCGTACTCCTATCCAATCCGTGAAAGTGGTGTCCTAGTTTCTTACCCTCTTTCACCTTCTCCTTTACCTGGTTTTACCGGTAAAAGGGGGTTTGGAGGTCAGATGGCAATCGCTCCGTTAGAACCACTCTTCACCACTTCAATGGACGGTAAAAATAAAAGCCTGGGTACGGCTAGGGCGTCGCCGCTAAACGACGCGCAGGCACGTATATATATATATATATATATATATATATATATATACAGCTTCGGACTAGACTCCTCGAAGTCTACAGGCGCTGCGATCGCCTGATGCGGTTGAGGGTACTGATTGAGGGTGGAATTACTAACTTAATTAGCGCCCATGCGCCTAAGGCGGGCTCTAGCGGGGCCGAAAAGGTGACATTCTGGAAGCAGTTTGAAGAAGTTCTACGTGCTATACCAGCTACTGAAGTAATCATAGTTGGAGGGAGACTTAAGCGGCCACGTAGGTATCGCTGCGGATGCATTCGAACGTGTACACGGTGGCTTTTATTATGGTCGTCGCTATACAGAGGGAGAATATATTCTCAGAACCTGTATTGTCTCTGATTTGGCCGTCATGAATACGTTCTTCCAAAAGAGCCCTCAGTATCTTATCATGTAAAAGAGTTGGTCCCACTCAACTCCAATAGATTATCTGCTGACCAGACGGTGTGTCATATGAGCAAGGTGACTAACTATAAAGTCATTCCAGGTAAAAGCCTGACGGCCCAACATCGTGTTCCTGTCATGGACTATGTCATTACTCCGAAACAGAAAGTAGCTGAGAAACGTAAACCTAGAATCAAGTGTTTGTTGCTGAATGGACCGATGCAGACCGACTTTCTGGCCGAGGTTGAGAGTCAAAATCTGTTGACTAACACTGAAACTGCTCAGGAAGCTTGGGATCGAGCTCAGTCAGCAATTATTACGTGTAAGCGAGGGTAGAGAGCCCTGTCCCTGGAGCGAGACCCCCCGGACGCCCAACGAAGCGATGGCTGGATGTCGTGAAGCTGGATATCAGAGCCAATGAACTAACCAATGAGGATGTCAAAGATCGTGCAAAGTGCAGGAGATTGTGTAGGAAGGCCGGGATTAACACCAAGAAGAAGGAGTTAAAAACAGGAAACAGTAATTTTCAATTTACTTAAAATATTCAAATAAGCTAGAGTAAAAATACGTTTTTAACAAAATCATGTACCTTAGTTAAATTAATTAATTCCAGTTGTAGTTTAGATCGTAAACAAGACTAGAGACTTAACAAGATAGATAAATAATATATTTTCCTGCCTATCTAGTCCAGTCTAAAACTGTAACTGAAATGACGAGAGCATTTAACGGTCGGCCGGAATGTCGTTGTCGTAAATATATTTCGCCGACAGCTTCATTTAAATACCTTTTGTCAATGAACGGGTTAAACACGTCGCAACGCCGATAAAAAAGATATATGGAAGGGTTTCCGTCGCTACCGTCCCCGCTGTACAGATTTATTATTTTCATAATTACTTCGTGAGACAAATATTTTAATTAGAGAAATTTAAATGAAGTGTGATTGATTCCATCTGTCACACAGTTTTTACAAATGTTTACCCAGTTATAAAAAGGTTTTTAAACATTTTTCATTTTAAAACTATTAAGTCTGTACAAGAAATATACCTTATTCGCTAAACCTTTACGTGTGCAGAATTGAAGAATGTAACGACAAAACACTAGGTTTTCTTACGTTGCTTTCAAAAAATGTAAGACAGTGCGCTAACAATAAAAAATGCTTCTCTATTTAGAATTAAGTTAGCATTATCTTTAATAATCTTAATTAAAATTAATTTATTATCATTTATTTACTAAAAAAACAAGCACCTGAGCACAAGTTTGTATGATTATCTATTATTTCTATATATTTACCGCAAAATAATGTTGACCATTTCTTTAGCACTTATATCTATAGGAACACTCTAAGTTGAATACACATTTCAAAACGTCCATCTAAAATAAACACTCCAAATGGGACTAATCGCCACTTAACGTGTTTAATCCTACAAAAAGCATCTTACTATCTAGAATGACAGATCTCGGGATCTTTTGTGTCATTTTAAGTTAATATAAAATGGCCAATAGGTAACTGTTCCATGGATTTGTAGATTTCCACTCACAAGGATGACAATGCATCAAGCACCTTAATCCCGACAACAGCTATTTAGGGGCATTACAAATAAAAGTTTGTCGGTCGGTTCGGCTCAATGCCACAATGGCCATTGACGGGGCTCCACGCTGCGCGCCGTGAATGGGCTAACGCCAAAAAAAATCTATTAGACACGCATAATGGATTTGATGTATCGATGTGTCCTCATAGATTTACGAATGTGATTCTATATTGATTGTGTATTGATTTTATTAGCAATTTTCAATGGAATTGTTTGAATAAAAAAGCAACGTTAAACAATTAAATATCAATATCGCGATATTGCAAGAACTTGTCAAAGAGCTCTTTTTAATCTTATTTGTCATTAATTAGTATTTCTTTTTACTTTGGCAACCTAAGGCATATATACCATAAACATACCATAAACAGGTAAATTAACATCATCTACACAAATAAATAAAATGGGAGTGTTTGTTTGTAATATTAAAATAAAAGCTTAATACTAAATGCATATGTATACATATAACAAAATAATATTTTTTACAATTTTTGTCTGCACGTCTGTCTGTCTGTTTATTCAGGCTCATTTCTGGAACGACTGGACCGATTTTGACGGTTCACGGGCAGACAGGCACGGTCAGCTGTAATGAGACGTATCTTAGGCAACTTTTATTCTAGAATTTCACAAGGACGAAATCACGAGCAAAGCTAGTATGTCTATAAAATATACTTCTTGTATTAGAAACACTAAAATAATTTTTTTTGTCAGTGAGATAACTATTTCGTACATGTTTCGTCACAATTAGCTATACCTATACAGATTTAATATGGTATAATGTGTCTATTGTATACCTATAGGTAATATAAAATTATAGAATTTTATATCGGTGAAACAGAAAGATTACTTTCAATTACAAATCTTATTAGAACAATGCCTTATTGTTCTCGCTTCAACGCTTTGTAAATCTAATAACCAGATACTTTCAAATAGAAACGCAGAAAGAAAGAGTTTGGTATAGTTATATGACAAAGAAAACTAATCTATATACATATTAAACTTTTCCGTTACTGGGTTACGTCCCTTGTGGACTGTAGAGGAACACTGAGACATGATTTCGCAAAACTTCCACAAAAATAGTCCACACAACGAAGTAACGGTATTAATAAAATGATATGAAACATAACATTGAGTGGATATCATAATGTAGAGACCCAAGTAGGCATCACTTTTATTTTTTTAGAAGATTTTATATAAATTAATAATCTTTTCGTTATATCTCTTAATAATCGTTTTCTGATATTTAAATTATATATTTACCTATAAATTGAATGCCACATACATATCTATACAGATATATAAAATTGAATACATTATAGTGAGAACAAACAACAATACTGTAGTCTTGAACTATACAATAACTAAAAAAAAAACAAAAATAAATATATTATCTACGACAAAGAATGGAACGCTTAGGTAAGTCATACCGACGGTAAGTCTTATGGCTATAAATGACATTTCAATAATAATAATCGAGGTCTACCTATGTTTGTAAAATCTCTAGGTATATCAATAGAACAAAATTTACGTACTCTACTTGTATGACTTTTATTATTATTTAAATATGGGTTTTATTTCTAATACCTTTTATGTAGAAGGCAGATATAGGTACAGCAAAAAATATTTTAATAGATATACCAATTTATAATAATATTTTTAAATGGAAATTAATATATAATAACAGATAAAAGCAGTGCTCTACTTTATAGATTTTCCGTTAGAACAAAACTGTTTTACATAAATTATTTGCCAAATAATTATGACAGTTATAATTAAGTCTATTTTACGCAGTCCTGCTGTATTTTTTTAAATACTGACATGATCAATAGCGCTATGGGTTATTTTTCTTTAATAAATTTCAATTGCATGATTATTTATTCAAACTTTATAACAAAGTTTAGAAACTAAAAAGAATTATCTTGACAGCTATAAAAATGTAAAGAAAATAAACTTACAATAGACTTATTTGGAGGCGCCGGAAGCGGCGCATACATATCTGTTATCATTGTCCACTAAAGGCACATATCAATAAAACACAGATAAAAAGTTATCACACGAAGTATTATCACTCGAGTTGTAACGGAGGCGCGTTTACATGACGTCTCGAATCGCGGCGCGCGAGCATACGTTTACGAGTGCGGGTGACCGCTCTATGTGGGGGGCGGAGTGGGCGTCGCTAACCAATCCCGGCCTCTTATTGGACTCCGCCCACACTATGCCCCGCCTACAAACTCGCCACGTATATCGATCGCACGCGCGACTCCATTTTATTTCGGCACCCTCGATTTGCATAAACCTTTTTTTTTCGAGTTGACGTTAAGACGGACCGTAATTGTTGCTTACTGTCATCTTATGTAGCAAGAGATGGCTTTATATTTATTGCCTCTCATTTTAATGTTTGATTTTATAAGTACAATAACTCACGTAGGTATAGATATAATGAATTGTAATTTAATATAATTATTAAAACAACTAAACTCTCTATCAGCATTTTTATGTTATTATCTGTTAGGTACTTTTTAGTATAAATATACAAGATTGAAACATATGGGGCTTAATGGTATTAGTTATATTTTACCAAAGTCCTTAAACCTGACGATGGTGCTTCAAAAGGAGTAGTAGGTACCTACCTCCTTTTTTCATTGTTCACTGTGACATGATTGGAGCTGGAGGTATTGAGCTACTTAGGTCGATATACTTTAAAATACAGTAATAAAAATTTCTCAGAACCCCGTTCATAGATGTTTAATATCTATTTAAAACACTATGGATAGTATCGATGGACGTATGACAGACTGAATAAATTTCTTAAGTTAGCTCTAAGTTATAGATATAAATAAATATATTTATGCACGCTTTTTTTCATGTTGATTCAAGGTAGGCAGAGAAAATCTAGCGTCAAGACACTTCCTTCTCTGAATTTGATTTGATTTGATTAATTAAGCAAATAGCATATGTACATTTTACATGTCATGCTCTATCTTTTAAATGTCTCATAACATAGAATGGTATAAAAAGGCTATCTACATTAAACTAAATAATAATTCATGATGATATAAACCATCAAATGAAGAAAAAATAGGATGGCGCCCTTCGCACCCTAGAAATTCATCGTTGCGACCGCTAAATATATCCAACCGAAACGTCGTCGCTTTAAGAATAGCTTAAGCGGCTAATAGTTTTATGACACGCATATCCGGGAGATACTCCTACACACCGTTAGACAATAAGCTTCCTTATAACAAACACGTTAAGACATATCATCCCATTTATGACCTTACGAAAATGACAGTCGCGGGACATTACACGACATTAGATGGGGGAGCCGTCGGGTTCATAAAGTAGTAAAATTTTAGATAGGTGCACGAAGGGTGAAAGGATAAAAATGGGCGTGTCCGAGGATAACGAAATAAAACGCCCGGGGCTCGACCGTGCGAACTCCGCTTAACGAAATAAACATTTTAATTTGAACACGAAATTCACGCTGAGATGTAAAATTACAGCATGAGTGGGCGTCAAAGTGAAGTATATCGAGTTATGAGGATATTTTGAGAGCAATTGCTTTTATATAAAGGCATTAATAGATATCACGAATAAAACAAATTAAGTTCATTAATACAATGTCGTTATAAACATATAAGTGAGTTGGAGGCGTACCTAACAAATATATTATTAGTAATTTATTTAACATATTGTAATATATTTTTTCTACGTGAATAGAACATAGGTATTGTACCTTTATATTAAATATGCATTAATAAATTTGGTACATCGGACAAATTCAATAAAATACAGTGGGTGGGGTGATTCAATAAGGAAATCAATATGCCAAATTACTGTCTACCTAACACACTCAGTCTACAGTGGATAGATTGGACGAACCGGCGTCAACACAAATGGCCGGCTATAGCTACGGAAGTGACAGACTTCGGATCATATCGTGGATTATTGCATTTCAACAGCATGATATGTGTTTTGATTTGCCTATTTGCTTTTGTGTCGCAAGCAGTAAGTAATTAGTGATGTAATATTTCATAAAAATATAGACATACAAGTTATAGCCAGCAACTTTCTACTTCTCTTCTCTTACTACTACAAGAAACTTACGAGTACATGCCAAATTTCAACTTCCTATGCCTACTTGTAAACTCAACACTACTAAATTAACACTACGCTAAGGTACAAATTCTTAATATTATTTATACCTAAGTGACAAATAAGCACTTCATTTATTAATACTTTGACTTAAACTTCTATGGAGTTAGTACTCAAAACATAACGATTATTGTTATAAGTAGCTTTATTCATAATTTATTTAAGAAAAACTCTCACTTGAGCTTGTGATTAATAGTAACTTAATCCCTCCATACACCTACTTATGGATTATAGATTTAACTTTTAAAAGTTACTTTATGTTTACTATAGGGATCCAAATTTACCTAATAAGGCAATACAATATATAAGTGTATAAAAATAAAAAATCATCTACAAATAGGTACATTTTTAAGTAACCATTTTACAAGTTACAACTTAGTAGTCTTGAAGAATATTGAGACAGCGACTTATATTTGCCACAGGGGGAAATCCCGTCTCCCTAAAGGCAAGAAGTATCTGAAGTGCCTACGCATTCAAAGTTTAAGCACAAATAGCAGTTATTACTACCACCGGAAAGTCTATGTTCGTGGCAAAGTAAACTTACCTTTCTAACAAGCAAATAGAACCTTTGTGTAGATTGAAATAAAGATAATACCGACATGGCTGGGAGTTTATATGTGTACATTTGAGATACATAAGAAAACTACCTTACAAGCTCTCTTAAGGAGTCGAGGTGGCCCCCATGAATTTTCTTTGCATTTTGTATGTGTCATGGATAGCCACTTCTGAGGATTTCCACTTAAGGAAGCATTGTTATCCAAGTTATATAAAATAAACTTAAGGTTTAAAAATGTCTTTCTTAGTATTTTCCTAGTTGCAATCGAATATTAACAGGCTTTTTAATTTACATAGATATTTAGACGAAGTTTTAGATGAAGATATGACGAGCGTCTATTCGTACGCCTATATTACACCTAGTAGGTATACAAATAAGGACTGCTTAGATGTTATTTAATTATAACAAAGAAATGATAAGATATTAAAGTATAATAAGTTGTAAAACATTAACATACTATGCTTATTACCCTTATAGCGGTTGCACTCAAGATCCCTATAAGAATTTATATTTCAAGTCTAAAAAGACTCTTCGGCCACACGCGAATTTCTAAACTGGCCTGCGGCGAACTTATAGACTCTATAGGCATTGTATTTCAACACCTTAATACATTTCTGAAATAGCTCTACGAATTGAATAGGAAAGTTATTGAAAGCTTTAACTATAACTCATGCTCTATACAAATACAACTTATCGATTTCTCAATGCCAATAAAATACCTACGTAGTACCTGCAATGTGAAAGTTGCAATGCCACAATTACAATATTTTATTTCTTGTATTGGCTAATATATATTTTTAAATATATAAACTATTACACATGAAAATTAATTATGAAGCGTGAAGCTCATCTGCCACCTGAAGAAAGCTACACTATATTTAAATAATACAAATGCAAGAAGTTAACCCATCTACACTTAAAGTGAACATTCGCCATTTAGTTAATGATGATGCAAGAAACATTTGCCTAAGGGTAAATTTGGTACGTAAATGCTATGAGCTAAATTAATAATTGTACTTATGTGCGACTAAAGGAGGCGAGATTAATTAGTGATGTAAAATTTTTGAGTGACAGCTTTGGTACCCTTATACATAGGTAGATGATATATTAAGGTTGAAGTATAGACGCAGATAAAAATATTAACGTCTTTATTTATACTTAGCACTTTACATTATTTATGTGTTTACTGATCATTTATTCTTTTTTAATATATTGTACAAAAAAACAAGTAAGTTGTGTTTTTTTTAGCAATAATGAATCATCAAGTGAAGTAAGAAATCGTTTGAAATTCATAATAATTATTTTCAAATCGCCTTTCATAATCAAAAATCTACGTTATTGAACGTTATGAAAAGATAACTTTTTCAATTATAATGAACGATAGAGCACAGATTACAGTAATAATGGTTATTTCTTCGCGGAAATGTTTATTGTCTGTGGACATCACGTGGCAATTCCGTAACGAATGAATTACTGGCAACATGCTTGCACTTGAGTACAATAGCCATTTCACAGTATCGATGGCCAATCAAAACAAATTACCGATTTTGTCGTTCGATATTCGTTCCGATATAATTTCCTGAGTTCGTGCTGATTCTGTTAATTTTATCTGGCAAATAAGAGAAAACAGTTAATCTTACATAAAATTATTTTGTAATGCCCGCTACTTTTAATTCTTTGGTGTTACAACATTTTATGTAATGTACCTAATATGGAAAAATTATAATTTTATATCAATATGGAATATACAACAATGCTTTACTTAACTAATCACACCTATTGCCAAAAGTAGACCACACAAGATACTTATTATAAATATTTCATGTCTATCTGTTAATTATGACTCAAAAAATTATGATTTTCACGCCCGCTCTTGTCTTTAGATCCTAACAAGTCAGTTGCCTAGAAGAGATCGCTATTAGTGACAACGCCACATTTCCTTTGCTGTTTAGTTTTAAGGTCTACTCAATATGTATAATGTATTGTAGTGCGAAATAAGAAGTCAAATATACCAATTTCCAGCGAAGTTTCATATATAATCAACCATATTAAAATTGTAGTTGATCCAGCAAGTCCAGGAATTGCGTCAATAAAAAATAAAAGCCACGATTTCCATTGGTTTTAACTGTTTTCTGTGCAAGGTAAAGTTTATTAATTTACATATTAAAAATAATACGGTCGCAAAGTATGTTAATGAAGACTTATTATACTGAAATATTGTTAGTAGGTACTAAAATTATTATTGCGTCAAAATTGTAAGTTTAGTACTTACTAAGATCTTCATGTCCTTTTGATCCGCGGACACGGGGTGGATACTAACCTGAAATGAAGTAGGGAACGTTTAAAAAAAAACTTAATACAATATTCTGGTACGTACCCAAGTAGTACACACAGTTCAGAACGTCTATGTCAAAATAAATAACGCAGAATAAAGAAATGATAAAATCAATCTTTTACACAGTTTAAGCCTATTCAGGGAACCTCTTAAAAATAATAGTAATATATAAAAATAGTATATGGTCATGTAGGCTTAAAAAAGCAAAATTTTATATGAATTTGTATATTTTAGATTTTCTTGTATTATTTATACATTATATTATTGACGTGTTATCTTAATAAGGTATGTATTAATAATAAAATACTAATAAGTACTTAATACTTAAATAAATAGTCGTAAAGGTTAATGAGAGATCAACGACTAATGATATCATAGAATTATAAATAAATCCTTATATGATAGATCTAACTCTGTTTCATGGCACAAAAACAGAAACTAATTAGAGAGTCCCTAAAAAGTTATCATAATTCCGTGGGTACACGAGCGAATTTAATTTAGAAGGTTTTTAATTATGGCAGCGGACTCGGCCGGTTTCGGCGCCGAGCGGCGGCAGCCCTGTAATTATGGCCAGTAATTGCGAGGCCGAGGCCGAGGCCAATACCATAGTCCCTGTGCCCATCTAGTTCTGTATTATGCCACCGAAATAAGGATGCAACGTTTTAACGACACTCTACTTATATTTTGGAGATTAATTAAAAAATATATACTCGTAAATTGTGTGTATAGAAAGGGTTTCCAATGAAAATTAAGTATAGCTAAAAGAATTTATTGTTATATCTAGGTATATGAAAATGCAGTTAACATTGGAATGTTATGTTTATTATTATAAATAAAAAGTTATTGTACCATTAATAAGGAAGTTATGCAATTATGAGTACATAAACGCTGGCTGTTATACCTCCAGTACGTAGCTTCGAGTATATTGAAACTACGCGTTATAAGAACTTTTGAATGTTTAAACTATCATAAAATTCACCTCATTTCCATTTCTATAAAATAAAATAATGTAAATAATTGCTTTACATAAAAGTGATAATGTATAACACATTAAAATAAAGTAGTCTTTGCTAGTAATTTCTTATGGGGGAATAGAAAAGTATGGGTAATTACACACTACCTACGCATGATTTTTACAACTTTTTATATATTAGTTACGAATGCAACAGAATTAATAATAACTGTAATAACTTAGTGACAGATGTTTGTATTGTTATTACATATTAAAGATTCGATGTTTTTTGTCAACTTTGGAATATGTACAATTAATTTAAACAAAAAAATATAATTGTAAATCGTAATAAATATAGTATAGAGGCTCAATCGGACAGTATCTGACTGTAATCACGGTTGTTTGTGGGCTCGATTCCCAGTCAGTGGAATAATAATAACTAATAATGTTTTTATTTCTCAGCTCTGGTGCGGAGAGGCGTTGATGTGGGTAATAAATCGAATTCGAGAGTAGCAAATGGAGTGGACACTAGGTTCTGTGCTAACTATGCTACACGGAAAAAAGTAAACGTATTTCGTAAATTCAATAAAGACAGAAAGCGATACTTAATAATAAAAGCGATACTTAAAAAAATAGTTTAAAAGGATTGCATTTAATTATGATGACTGGCTCGTCGTGCACCGAAAATGCATTTTAAGCCCACATTATGATAATTACACTCTCACATAGTTACCAAAAGAGAAAAAAACATCTACTGTTTGTGATCTTTCGTTGTTACTAATGCCTTACAATTAAATAAAGTATCTAAACTTTCCTTGAATATACCACCAATTTTTACTGTCGTCATATTCTAGAATTTACATTACATTACATTTTCTCTCTAGAGTACTCATTTTAACCAATTGTTACAACTGACTTGAGACCCTTAAGTTGTTTCATGACCAATTATCAAAACTCATCCATCCATCCTTCAACGACTAACTCGTGTATGCTTAATATAATAAAAATATATATTTACTTTTAAACTAAATACTTCATAAGTATATTATATATTTACTTTTAAACTAAAAATTCATCATAATTGAAATACAGTTGATTTCAATTATTGTAAAACTCATGCTTTCTGATTCGGAATGAAATGATACTGATTACAGTATCGTTTTATTTCTGACACTTGTATGTTATACGTTACTTATAACTGACTTCATAGTAAGGGGTTAACATAAATTACATTTAATTAAAACCCTGCAACGGCAACAACCCTGACATATTATGGATTTGTTCAGCTTCATTTATGTGCTTACATTTAATTTACAATTTCATCGTATCGTTCGATAAAACAATCGTAATGCTTCATCTGTTTCCCTTTGAAGATTGACGCTGGGTTTATAAGTAGAAAAAACAAGGCCGCAAGTACTCTAATTCGAAGGAAAATTATCACTACATTTTCTTATTCCAATTTGGTGGATTTAAGAAAAAGGTTAAAAATAAAGTTTTATAATTGCGTTGCTTTCTATATGACGGTAAAGATTGTGGGACAACTGATATAGGAATATTATGCATTTATTTTAATTACTAATTGAATCAGCTGCACGCACATCGCAAGCAACACGTTAGTCGTTTTAATAGGTAATCTTAAATATGTTCTATTTAAATACGATTTAAATAATAGATATACCTATTTTTTCATTAATTTAATTTAATTTTAAATTGTTCAAATGGGTAATCGGAAAATGGAGTATGGAATATTATTACATTTACATAGCTATATCTATAGGTTGAAATAATATATTATTTTTTGAAAATTAAATAAAGTAATTATCGGTTAGGCAAAAACTTCTTGTGGAAAATCCGAGTTCTCATACTGAAAATTGTCCGCTTTTTTGACAACAAATGTAGGTTCTTTATGCCGTATAAAGTTTGTTAATCGAGCGGAAATAATATGCATAACTTATGTCACAGCTTATTCTCGTTTCGGCCGCCTTAGTCTTCTAATAAACGATAGTAGTGTTGTATTGTAGCTTCACGCATTTCCGTCAGCATGATAGTCAGAGATAACTTAGTGTCAAGAAACTTTGTTCTCCACTTTCTGCCCTAAATCGTGATAGACATAATCGAAAACAAGTTAATAACCAAAACGGAGAAATAAAAATATTTTAAATATAATCATCCTCCCGGGAGGTAATCGAACCCAACAATAATCGCGATTACAGTCAGAGATACCGACCCACTGTGGCACGATGGCCCCTGATAGATGGAATACAAGATGTAATTTGTAAAAAAAATACGATAAGCTTACGTTACGATATACGTAACGTGTATTATACTAATAATAAATACAAATCAAATCTATACTGCATACAAATATCCATTTCGTAAGACAACAAAGGAGAATACAGAAAGTTGTCGGCGATAGGGCGTCTAGTGTGTCGACGCGGCGGGAGGTGTTTGTGTCGTAATCACTCATAATCATACCAATTAAATATTTTTATTCCCATTCGCTCCTTTGTTACCTTGCTTTGTTAAATTCTTGTGAACGTCTTTTATTCACGTTCGTGTTTGGTTTCGCGTGAACTACCTAATTTACACTTTGCCCGATATTGAACCCTAATAAAGGGCAATTAGTTTTTTTTAAATGAAATACGTTTACGTCAACCATTGTTAATTATTATAGGTAATTTACAAATTATTAAAATCAAATTATAACAGTACGTTGTTAAATTTGTAGGGATGTATGTTCTATACCAAATGTTAAACTTTTGGTATAGGTAGTACATAATTAAACACCTGTATGGTAGATAGAATAATAATAAACGATTTCTGATATGACTGAATTTTCCGGAATAGTTGGAGCGAACATAGACTTTCACCTACTTTACTTTCCGCTCATATAGTAAAGATGTAAGCAATTTATATAAGAAATTACCTCGAGCAGATTTAAGCTCCATTGCGTAAAATAAGACGACGTATCTGATGATCATATTTATTTTATATCTACATTTTTGTACTGACAGGTGAAGGAAAAATCATAATTTATTTATAAAATGTTATTAATTTTTAATCTGTCATATTGTACCTACATTATGTTTAAAAAACCGTTGACTGTGAGTACACATTTGCATGTAATGACATTATTTAAACAATCTGACATTTTTTATGAAGGGCTTACACATTACAGTCATTAGTCACTGTACTCGTAGATTACTTTTATCGATAAAAGTGTAGTCGATACGTCAAGTTGATAAGAACGAATAAATTATAATGGCATAACCTTAGCATATTAAAGGAGGTTATAGGACAAAAATTACGATAATTAGAAGGGGCATCATTAATCAATTTTTAATATCATCAATGTTGCATTGAAGCTTGAATGTTATATAACTACACTTTAACTTGTTAAAAGAAAACATAATGAATAATCTATATTATATGAAACTTTTCCGATACAGATTGAGTAACTGGCTGAAAACGTACAGCCTAAACTACTGGACGTAGATAGCTAAAATTTGACATTTATCGTCCTCGGAGAGTGTACGGGAGCACTTAGAAAGGATATTTCGAAATTCTTATTGTAATTGGAAAAAAAAACGGGATTTAATGTTTTATAGTCTGCGGAAGTCAGAGTTACGAGCGGCAACTCCTTGTAAAATAAATTTGGAAACAACTAACCTAGGTATGTTTGTATTACTTTATAGACTCGTTACGAAGCTAAGCTATTCAATACTATTCAATATAAATATTTAAAAAATATATTTGAATTGATCATAGAGGTTGCTTGGAATAAAATAAAGTGAGTCGTTCATAAAGAATAAATAGCTATTAAACAAAAACAAATAAAAATAAAATTATCAAAGGTAACTTAAATTAGGTAAGGTAGGGGTTACTTCAGCTTTTTATAACACGCGGATATTTAAAAATAAATTATACTCATAGTAATAAAAATGTTCATATAAGACAATTCCGATTACCTCGTTAAAATAATTTTCGTTGACATTGTGAGGCGCAGGGTGCGAGACCCCGTGTTGTTGGTAGTACGCACAGTTCATGTCAGCCCATAAATCCCTTACGTTAACATCACACGCGAATACGTATTATACGAAAAAAAACTTATTATCTCGTAGTAAAGGAAGAAATAACCTTAAGTATCGTAACGAATCGATGCCGCGGCTGAATCTCGCCTACTAATTGCAGGGTTCGGTGGTTGACTGAGCGCGGCCACGGTCTTGCTCATACACTCGTCTGTTTCACTCGTGCGTTGCGCTGTCCGTGTGTTTGTTTACGCGCGGGGCGGGCCGCGCAGGGCGGTTAGGGCGGACTCACGCAAAACTAATATCAAACGAAAACGCATTTATTGAAGTAATCAAGTTTTGAATAAATATTATTTGTGTTAATATACAACTGGTAAAATCATTAAAACTACAAAAAGTTAAAAAAAAACTATTTGGTACTTCTTCTTCCTTTGCGCTTTTTCCCACTTTTTCCGTAGGTAGACAGAATATAGTGTCAAGACACTCTACTTAAATTACTTTTTTATTTTTATTAAAAATAAAAATAGTAACCGCTATATAATGGTGGCCCCAGCTGTTCCTTTTAAAGAAATCCAGTGAAAAAGATTTCACGAAACTAATATTCTTTCACCTCTCAAATGTAATAAATGTTTCCGGTTTGTAATAAAGTATATATGAATCGTTACCCCAACGCCATTATAAAAATTGGTTCATTTTTTACGTACCCAATCTGCGTAGGGCGGATACGCCTCATATGACAGGATGCACTTTTCTCATTCTGATATCACGCAAATCTAGTCATAGGATACTATTCCAGATGTTCTTATTAACTGACGTAAGTACCTTTATTAATACTCTTTAGTAATAATTTAGATAAATCGTAGTTTAAATGTCCGATTTGTTTAAGTAGTTTCGTGGGCTTACCTACTTTATATTATGGTATTATTGGCTAGAAATATTTGTGTTTAGGCGATTTTTTTGTAAACCAGCGAAATAAATCAATATCGCCGGTAATGTAGATCACAGTGGCCAATCTCTCTTAGATAAAGTTAGAAAACTAAAAACATGTTTCCAATTTGTTATGGAGGCTTATTTCAACCTATTGTGTATGTTTAAACCTATTGTGAATATTAAGTATGTTAAGACATATGATTTTTGTAATTTTCATATTCATTAACAACACACAGTTTTCAATTATTTCAACAACAATGCTTAGATGTCGTCGTGATAGACCATTTTGTGTAGAATATAGAATAACACGTGCAAATTACAGTGATTAGAATGAGCGGGGCGCGGCGCGTGTGCGTAATTATTGTAATCTGCGCTCGCGCAGGCGTCGCCCCGCACTCTTCACGTGCACTATTTCTATTATTGTCATTACTTCTTAAGTTCAAAGTACTAGGAAATTATTTTCCGTTATACAATATAGTGGGTACCTCTTAAAATATTTTTTTATCTTCAATGCACTTATACTCAATCTTATATCTAGGTACAAAAGAAACTGAACAGTAGTAAAATGCATACTAATACAATCTGTATATTTTTTTATTAATTAAGCCATCATAAACATACATTTTTAAAATGTTACATTTATAAATCACGAGGAAAGAATACCTATCTTACGAAATAGTAACATTGCGTCAACAATTTTTTTTGTTTCAATAATATAGAGCACGCGCTGCGCGCACGCATCTGGAGTTGCCGCCCTCGTCCCGCCCATCACCAGGGACTGTAGGTTTCAAATAACATTCACAATGAACTTAGTATACTGCCATTGTAACGTACTGAACTACCGTATCATTAAATCAAACAAAGTACTATATAATTACGACATATTTTTATTTAAAATTAAAAAAGATTTAATATTAGGCAACTTCCTAGCGCAATAATATAAAGATTTTATTGGATACCTACCTATATATCTATAAATATGTGCAATTGCCCAAGCCTTTAATATAAGCCGTAAAAGGAAAATAAATATTATGGAAAACTAGTATATTCATATTCTATATCGTGTTATATATTGTATTGTACTATACTAGTATTATATGTCGTATTGAATTTGAATTTAAATTCAAAATACATCTTTTAAAGTTACAATACCTATCATTTTTTATGACATACTGCAAGACTAAAATCAAAAAATTATATCAGATTTAACCGTCGATTTTATCCGACCAAAGATAATCTCTTGTCAACTACCCATAATATTGTCGAAATTGCATTCAAAACACGTGTGATTTCTCCTTTTTGATACACACATTGTAATACGTAGTCCGCTTAGCACTATTCATTGGACCTTTCAATAGTTCTATAGGGGACATTTGACGGCCGTTTCCTATGCAAAATTCCGCTTAATCCCGGAATAAAGGCGTACATGAGAATGCTTCCGTAGAGTGAACTGTAAATGCAAGTGTTGACACAATGAGTCCGCGATGCGACGTTCATTTGACGAAGATATTGCCACGTCAGTACGTACTTATACAATGTTTACAGACATAATAGGATTAGCAGTTCGCTTTAAAATGTTTTCTGATATGAAATATTGTAATTTGAGATGCCTTTTATTGTGATGAATTATGAAGGTACTAAATATCGAATTAATATGTTATAAGTGTATTATATAACAACATATACCTATAGTAAAAGACATATTTAGAAAACGTATAAAAATTTGAACGCAGCAGGATTTGTAACTTTAAGAGTCGCCTCTTAAAAACCGTTTAAGATTGTTGTTTTCTGAATAATTCTTTTTCAATTTCCTAAGTGTGCGAATAACCCTTTAAGAAATGTAAAAAAAGAATATATAAACAAAGTAGGTCTATACAATGTGTAAAAACATGATTAGAAAACGTATAAAATTTTTAATGCAAAATTTGAAACGATCAAATGTTTATACGTTTTCTAAAAATGTTTTTCAATGTCCCTTGTGTGTGTGTAACAATTAAAATGTTAAAACTATACATGTTAAATTTTAAAACTATAATAAACGCATGTTAAAACTTTTTACTCCATTTTACACAAAATATGCGGGACAGAAGAGCATGAAATTAAGAAAGTTAAAGTTATTATAGAGGAGAAGTACAGTAAGCAAATACTTTTCGTAAAAGTGCATTAGAATTAGATACATTTAATTTATATAATAAGTATTTTACACACTTGTGTATTTGACGTATACTATTGTATTACGTATTATACGTTGCTAAAGTAACTATTAAGTTGATGCGTAAAATAGTTAAATATGATAGTTAATTCTATTTCTAAATTTACAAAGGGAACCACTAAATACTATATTATGACTAATAAATAAGAATTGTACGAAATGCTAAGTAATTGAGACATGCAAACAATCAACTCAAGAGAGATAAGCTCAGAACATGAGTAGTGCATGATAGGATAGCCAACATATAACTGTCGACGAGATGCGCCAAACAAAATAAACCAGCATGCCCGTGTAGTAATAGTGTTTCCACCCTGTAATATTAACTACATAATAGTCGAGAGCTTTTACGAGCTTTTGTGAGCTTGTCGAAACTCCTACTTGAGTTTTTTGTCATGAATGCTGCTCTGCACTGTGCAAAGTTTTACGAGTCCGAACATTTTATTGAATACTTATTTGCCTCTAAGACTGAATATCGAATTGGAGGAACCTACTCAATTTAGATGTGTGTATATATGTTGGTTAAATATTATATTTTATATATATGTGTATATATATAATATATAATATTTAAGCAACAATTTTATTAATGACTGTTGCTTATGTATTCAAAACAAAAAACATTAATGGGATTAAAGTTTTGTTAGTGTTGTATATTAATAATCAAAGCCATCGTGGCGCAGTGGGAAAGCGTCTGATTATAAGCGCGATGGTTATGAGTACGATACCCAGTCGGAAAATGTTTATCATATTTAATGTTTAAACGTAATCGGTGAAATGAAAATAAATTTAATTATTACACAAAGTAACACCAAGCACAGCGTTGAGTTCTGCCCTCAACACATGTTTCCTGGAAGTTAGGTGGAAAGTTAAGGACGAATGAATATTAGGTGGAAAGTTAAGGACGAAGGAAAGGGCGTGAATAACGTTGTTATTTAAGTTTTAAATTACGATAAAATAAATAATATTTGCTTATTAACTTTTTATGTCGCTTCACACTCATTCCTTTACAAGTTACATATCTTATTTTCTTAAAAAATAATTAATACCATATTTTTGTATTAAATTGATTCTCAATGCATACTTTACAAATACTTTAAAATACAGTACGGAATATGTGCGATAAAATATATATTTGATGGCTTAGTATCATTAAATAATTCATCATATTTTCATTTAAGGCTTTCTTTTTGTACGATATTTGAGATTAAAAGGAAAGATGGTAGAATGAGGTGAAGGGGTAGAGGGGATGCTTGATAGCCGTTATAAATCAAGATGCTATCTGCGCGTAATGCCTTCGCCGATACTAAAGGGTAAGTCGCCGCTCTTTGTAAGATTCAGTCGAAATTTAATTTGTAATATTGAAAGCTCCGAAATAGAGCATTAAAAAGCTTACGAACCTTGTGTAAAAATGTTACTTACTTATTAAAATAAATTATTATGTTCTTTCCTTTCTTTTCCAAAGGTAGTCAGAGAAAACTTAGTATCATGACTCCTCTTTCTTCTTTCATTCTTTCTTAAGATCTTTCTTATGTTAATTTTTATCAGTACTTTTTAATGATGGCTTATCAACCAGAAAGGAAATTAATCTTCTAGCAGGTACAACCTGTACATATTAGCAAGTTTCCCATACATCTATTTCCAGGACATAAATTTCATATAATACTATTGGAAAAGCAATAATCAAATGCTACAAGTTATAATTATAGACTGCAATGTATAATTCCGAAGCTATTCATTAAAATTCAACTAAAGATGAAAACAACAGAGATCTGGAAGAATCACAAATCAAACGCATCTCGACGATTGCCAGAGGCGCCATAAATCAGACGCGCGCTTAGACCTGTTAGCTTTTCTAGATAGAGATTTATCCCGTAATAACATGTTGCTTTTCACTAAATCAACTGCCGAATTATCCGGTAGAAACAATGATTAATAGTATAGCTGCCGGAGTAATGACGGGACGATGACTCGTTGCATGCTATACAATTGCTCACCTAACGTTGAACGTCGACTAAGTACAAAGAGATACACACGATAGGCTGCCACGACTAGGTTTCACATATATAAATCAATGCACGATTTACTTTAGGTCTTGTCAATATTAAAAACTTCTATATAGTTATGTGTAAATATTTACTAAAATACATAAGTGAATAATGTACAATAATAATAAAAAATATGAACAATTAAAAAAATCAAGATGTTCTTTAATTAAAAACTAGTAAATTATCATCTGTAGAGCTTACAATAGAAATATAATTAAGCTTGGTATGTTCAGCTTAGCTTGTTCGCATCTCATCTAGCTATTTAACTGACCTACGACTCACTTTAATTAAACGCTATCTTTAATTAAAGTGCAGATGATAACTCAAAAAAATAAACCACGACTGTAGTGCACCTAGGAAGTCTTTATTAAGATTGCGACTGCAAAGAGGCGGGCCTACTAACTTGTACGAGAATTTGAATAATCGCATTACAACCGAACATTATTGAACATTGAAATGATTTCACGTAATCAATAAATATGTAACCAAAGGTTCTGTTATACAAAGGCAATTTATTATCCAAATTACCATAAATAATTATAATCATTATTATCTAGAATATAATTATAGGCTTACTAAACTATCAACTCTGCAATCAAACCGATTGTAACAAAAAGCAACGTTTATTATATACATACTTTAAATACCTCATTTATTTTTTAAATACCTCATGTATTATAAATATAAACAATAACCTACAAACCAAGATTGAAGATTCTGCACATTCCAGAGTTTGCATACATCTCGCAGTCCACGATTATTCAGGATTATATATCGGCCATATTTCAACAGTAATGATAGCGAGCGAGCGTGATAATAATTGTTATTACTATGATCCACATCTGCTATTATTTTATAATTGAGGGCTTTTGGGTGAAACCCTGCAATTATAAGAAGAGCCTCGAGCTACGCCAAGCAACATGCAACTAAAGCGTTTTTGCTCCGTCCAGCCGCGTCGATGCCCAAATTAGTCTTCATACATAAAGGTACACATTTCAACTTTACACTGCATAAATATAATAAAATATATTTATTGTATGTTTTATAGGTGTTATACTTTAATTCTCACTTACTTTTTATGTATATTATGGTTAAAAAGTGTTATAAGCTTTTTCTTTTTAACTACCTACAGGTAGTTAAGGAGTTGTTATTGTTGTATGTTTTAATTTTATGTAAAAGCATCTCCACATATCCACTTCATCTTGTAACTTTTATTTATTATCTGCAAAGCCAATACATACATTCTGATCATTTGATTAGTCCCTAAATTAATCGAGTGAATCTATACTCGGCAATCTCACGGCTTGCCTGAAGAATTCATTATTTATTATGAATATTAGTCAATTTTTATTTAGTCAAAACCGGGGGGCCGGCGGCGGGGCGGGCTGCCTGCAATTAACTGAGGCTACCCTGTAATTATGGACAGTAAATTTCTGGACGCGTTCTGACCGCGATGCGTATATTGTTCTAACTGGAAGACCTATACAAATTAGTGTACTGCTATCCAGTCTTATCTCCTTAAAATTTTATCACATGGCTGTCATCGATACTTTGTTTAATAGTATTGTTGTTCTTTAAGAAATATCTATGAGTGATCTGAGGATCGCAAGCACTTCATAGGGACGACCGATAAGGTAATATTACCTTAGATACATACACAAAATTTATTAGAAATCCATGTTTTATGAACCATTCGTAACGTTAAATAATGTTACTACCACGCTTTAAAACCAATAATGATTTCTTGGATTTGTTTATAAATATTAATGAGTAAAATAATTTCAAAACGTCGGTTTATTAGTCGGTAAAGTTTCAGCTGGAATAGGGACGAGGCGATAAAAAGAGAAGTTAATTACATATTGGCTTTATCTTCATAAACATCTTGATGTAGTTTTTTATGAGCTACACAAAGACCTTCTTTCTTATTACTTTGAACATAGTGTTCATAATAAAACCAAAAAATCGTGCTAACGTCCATTACGTCTATTATGTATAATTGAATTTTATTTAAGAACAATTCACAGCGACTTATTTTAATAGTTTCATTAAAAACATAGAGAAATTCTACGCAAGCCTGGAAAACATTTAAAATAGGAGTTAAATACTTTGATGCGTTTTTAAGATTACATGCAAATACGATATTCATTAAATATTAACGTCTGGTTGTAAACTCGGGACTAATATGTTTTTTCTCTAGTAGGTATTGTTGTAATGTCAAATTTAATATATTTTTATTTACATAATATTACATGATATCCATAACAAGGTATAAAGGCTCGAGCGTTTCGATCTCTGACCCTCATTCATTCACAATCAGAACGATGTCGTGACACGTAATGCTTGTCGTTGTCGTGTTCAGTCGTGATTTCGAGACACAATGGAATTCCCGCCATGACTCGCCAGAATGTCGACCATTCATACTCGTTGCACTATATAGAAGTGCCGTACCAGCTCAACACTGCAAGCGTTGAAATTAGAATAATAACTTGTTGCTATTCTTTTATTACCCTCCTTTTAGTTTTATCAATATATTCATACGAATATACAATTCTCTTCTTCGTCTTATACAATTATCATCAACTTATCCTTATTTATGTTTTCTGGATTATTTTAATTTTAGTAGTCATATTTTGTTTTCTGAACCTATATACTTAAGGTACAGATTGGTTGAAATATTATATTTAACACAGTACATTCAATTACCCATATATATTCTATGTAACTTTATAAAATCAAGGACAAATATATATAGCTCAATTTTATTGTATGATATGATTCAATAAAAATGACAGAAATATAACGTGATGGTATAATAAATTATTTATGCAACGTCCGTAGAAAAAGAAGGACAGTCAGGGCCGCAAATAGCGACTCGCGACCCGCAATTTGCATACAATGAACATGCGTGGGCGCATTCCCGAGTGCCCTCAGAGCTAAAAAGTTAACTTTCAATATGTATATTGTATATATTCTATTGGACATATGTAAAAATGTAAGAATAAATCAAAATCTTAAAGTTATATGTTTGATTAAATAATATACATATAAAACGTAGTGTTCTGATTGTTTTTAAATATATTTATAATAAAATAAAATTTTTAATAGTATACGATCCTTTAATTAATTCAGTAGTAGTAATAAAGACTAATAAGTTACTGTTATAAGAACTATAATACCAAGTGCGTACACGTGAAAAAAACACCTATTATGAACCACCTATTATGAACTTAGCACGATTGTATTTATATACATTTTTCAGCTATTTTTGAACATTTAATTTTAATTTCTTATAAAAATGCTTCTATTAATAGAGCCAACATTCATAAAATCGAATATATAATACATAAAGCATGTTTGTATTTGAAGTGATTAATTTGTTGACCAATTAAAAAAATATATAGTCAAAAGTCATCTTATTTATCGCTTCAGCTCTTGTTATTCCAAGAATAAATATATTGCTAGACTCTATAATTATTAAATACATAATTTTTAATGTATTTGTATTTTATATTTCCAGAATAGGTACCTATTTGACGTCATCGTCGCACATTTGTAAAGGTGTATAAAGACCATAAAAAAATATATTAAGACAAGTTCGTCCCTAGTTTACTATCCAACTTCTAATGTCAATAATGCAACGATGTACAAAACGTACAAAAAATGGGCAACAGTCTATAAGACGCTTTATAACGCTTACACGCTCTATAACTTAAAAGAAGCGAAAAAGGTATTATATTATTCTAAATCACATCTAACGTTTAATGAAGCGAAATAGTTATGTATCATAATAAATTAAATTAACGTTAGTAGGCACAGATAGCGACTAATTCTAGTTTATTACAACCGATGTTTTGGCGATACATGATTTGCAAGAATTAATTTACTGATCCGTCAGTAATTTTTGTTACCTGGCTCGAATAAAACATCTAGCAAAGCAGACATATATATACGTACATATATAAACTATATCTCATTATCAACATAGGCTATTTTACTTATACGTTTCAATTTTCGCTACAAGAAAATAAGATAACAGGCAGATTTGAAACGTACAGCAAAATCTACAACACCACTCAACCTGAAATACTGGTAGGCGTAATCAGTGTGGCATGTTTATTTCAATCGGTAATTTTTCAGCGTATGTACCGCAATGCAGTCGCCACGAGATTTATCGCATCGGCTCACCCTCGTACAGTGGGGCCGAATCGAGCCGTGATTAATGGACTGGTCTATTTGTTGCCCCATCGACTATTACGAAACTCTACTGAGTTGTCTTCAGATAGACGTTTGTATAAATTATAAAGTGAAACTAGATTATTATTTTATACGTAATAATATATCGAGTATATATGTTTCTCTAACTTTGTCGTCAAGATTAATTCTTTGTTATATATAAGAATATGCTATATTATAAACTTAGTTGCTTACTTGTCTTGAGCTAAGCTTTAAGCTAATACTGTCCCAGCAAATAATACTTTTTTCAAAAATCTACTTTAAAATAAACATTGTTAGTTGTTGCAGTGTATTAAGCCAACAGTATTTAGCTAAATACCAAAGGGGAGGCTATAATTTCCCATAGCACTCGAGTTCCCATCGCAGGGGTACGACAGCGCGCTGACCGCATTACGAGCGCGACAACGCAGGGTGTACCCCCGGGGACCATTTATCAAATGATCATTTGATTTTCTTGTGTTTGATCACTGAGCACATTAGAATTTGCAACAGAATCGAATAAAAACAGAGATGCGTAAATTTTATATTTTTATTTCTATTTTATACTAAAGAAATGCGTATGTATATTATTGGTATATATATAAATATATTAAAATTATGTTTTTTACATATGATGGTTGTGGGTCTCCACTTTGTGAAATATATATTCAAATTATTTTCAGTTTTCCACCCATCACGTAATATCTATGATAAGTGGAAAGCGGCGAACAGAGCCACTTCATACTAGATTTTCCACGTCTACACATTAATTTTGAAAAATGTGTGGAATTCAAAAATAAATAAAACCAAACTCAAATTTGTAGAAAATTAACTTTTCGCACTGATCCACGTTCTTCTCTGCACCCTCTCCCTCTACGACGATACCTCTTATAAAATACGATCTGTTTTGATTGTGGCCTGGGGCACAAATCAATTAGGTCCCTCGAGCCCCCCCGCAGCGATGCGCCCGCGACATCCGAACCAGTGGCGCATTTTATGACACGTTGCTCAACGGCTTGCCTGATTAACATTCACAAACTTTATTAGGACCCATTCACGCAGCTCTTTTATTGTAGTATCCTATTAATTAGTTAGTTTATTATAATGATCAATCGTAAAAGACAATAAAATGTCCGACCACCAAGATACGCAATAAATATCTAGTTAATATGAATTGGTTTAAACAATATTTTGAGTCTTTGTAACTTTAATTAGCAATTAATTATACTAGATAACAATATATTTAATTTTAAAAAGTAAGTAATACTGTATATAAAACAAAGATCAAAAACCTTATTTATTGCATCATGTTTCAAGTAATGTACATAGATGAACGAAAACCAACCCTACTTACATTTCCTCATTTTCTTGTGCTGTTAGTAAAAAAACATGCTGTTAAAAAACCGTTCATTGATTGTAAGAGTTGACTATCAGTTTCCAATTAATCTTCGTTTTACTATAAAATCTAATAGAAAATAATGACGTAATAGAGGCCGCCGGCGACAGGGTCGTTTCCCACGCCGCTACGGATAATTTTAAGTCTTTTTTTACTACAAAATAAATTAAGTTTCGGTAATCAGGCGCCGCTCGATTTCTGACCCGCTTCTTCGCAATATTTCTAAAACGCTATTACAAATACATTTATATTACAGCCACAAAAAATCTTTCGAGCAATTTTCGCCACATAATGAGGCCATTACGGAGAATTTTGTTTTACCAACATAATAACACCGCCTTTTATTCGGGCGATCCTGCCTGCAAGGACTCACTTTAAAGGGACAATATTATTTCTGAGTTGATGAGATTTTAGTGTGCTAAAATTTTAAAACTAAATTGCCATCATTATATATTTAACGACGCGGATTAAATCTACTTTAATCGAATAAGTCAGTAAACTGAAGACACGTCGACGAAGAGACACGAAGTGATTAAATTTTAATGAAGTTTCATATAGCATTAAAACGTTTATACATTACCATATTAAAACGATAATACAAAAAAAATATAGGAAGGCTAAAGTTTGATGGCATATCAGGAATATACTAAAGCAAAAATGTTTGTAGCTAAAATTGTAGAAAAAAGTTAATTAGGTAGGAAGTAAAAGATAGTTTGCCACAATGAGGCTCACGCACAGCACAATGAGGCTGCCGCGCAGTCAGACGGCTGTAATAACGCTCGTGAAGCAGCCATTACGTCGTCACCGAGCGCACCCGAGAGCTCCCGAGCATCCTAGTTTCAATCACGTTTCAATGCCATTTGTTACATCAACATTGTAGAACTAACACATTCTAAAAAATCTAAATGAAAGTTAATAAAAACTAAAACAACAGCGTACAAACTTTTTCTAAAGGATTGTGTCAAATCGGTCGATTTGGCATTCAGGATTCATTAATAAATTATGAATCTTATTATAATTATCACTTTTTACTGTAACATAGCTTTCACCATTATACAGTTTGAGTCTTAATTTTATTTTCGGACAACGTCCCGCGAATGTTAGCTCCTGACTTCATCCTTATAATTGACGATTTTGTGCAATTTATGGCTATTCACTCAATTTACGAGCAGCGGACAAGTGGGCGACGCTATGTTTGGTTGGCAGCGAAATTGATTCAGAGTTTTAATTAAAAATTTATCACAAGTTACTTGTCATTATATTATACTAAATTGCCGAACCGTGATATGCTATTCCTCATTCCACATGTTGATGTCCCATAGATAATTGGTATTGGTATGTAAGGTTAAACAATAATACTTATACATTTTTCTTCTAATTAGCAGTTATTTTTATTTTCATATGTCATTTAGTATCTTGAGTTCTAAAAGTTATACCTACCCAAAGTTATACCTATATATAGGTACTTCTTTCTAATTGAAGGATCATTGAAGATATTAGTCGATTAGCAGCACTCAAATCGTGCACATTTGCAGGTGCACGATTTAAAAACATAAGAAACTACATTTGTCAACACGATACGACGTACGACAAGTGTAAGAATTATTATCATTGGATTTTGAATAATGATACTTGTATTTGTTAATTGATAATATAAAATAAACAATAATTAATTTAGGTGCTTAACCTAAAGTTGAAACATTTATAAAATGACAAGTTAAAAATGTAAATATATTACTACAGTAAGAAGTTTTAAAATAGAATAAGATAAGTGATCTTTATTACTATAAATGCGCTTACGCACGCAAAATAAATATTGCATTTATAATGCAAGTGGACAATCAAGTCATACAACTTCATGCATGCAGATGCTTTAAGTTATGGATATAACTTAACTTACTATTTACATTTATTGTTTTTGATATATACTTGGGCACTAAATAGGCAATGCAATTTAATAAGCTTTTTATTGAAATGTTAAAATTAATTATAAGAATTAAGAAAACAATCGTCTAAGTAAGGGATATCTATAAACTACAAGTATGTAGATGATTTTGTAGTCGTGGTCGAAATATCCGGCAGATATCCGCTATGACACAGCTGATATTTATGTCGCGCGGCTCCGCCTACAGCCGCGGCTCCGTTCAACTTGTTTGTATTTATTTCGTGCCTATTTATTTGTATTTGCCTGTCCCTTTGAATAATGTATGAACTTTACATTTCCGCCGTGCGTAGGCAGCGTGACGCCATACTCAACACTTTGATTTTTTTTGACAAAGTTTTAGTTTTGTGACCGTGACTCTCAAGGCGTTCAGTAAAGCCTCAAACGTGTAATCAGAATAATCCCGAATTTATTTAAAACGCAGCTTTAATGACGAAGTTTTGAAGCTTTAGAAACGAACGAAGCTTTAGAAACGAAGTTTTAATGAAGTTCTGTGTGTTATCCTATCGTGCAAAATTAAACAAAGTTGACGCGTACAATAATTATTACCGGTTTCATTTATTCCCGTGTGGCATTTGGTTGGTAAATCACGGCAATCGGGCGTATCGAACACATCGACCCGCCCCGTATCGAGTGTTGCGTCAACCCGCCCGCGGTGATGTCACGCGGTGTTCGCAATTTATTAATAAAGCACTATCAATGTAACGGTAACAAATAAGGTATTATGCTTTATTATAAGCTTTAATTAAATATAGAATATTCAATAAACTGATGGAACACTTGCTTATAAACCTGGTATAGATACTACATATATTAATATATGAATACAGAACAGTTCAAATAGATTTTATTTAAAAAAACCAAGGACAATAATAACCTGTATTGATGTAATCCAGACAAATTTAGTGGGTTACTATCACATACCACCTATTAATTATTTATAAGCAAAGTAAAGAAATAAACTTATATCCTTCTATGCTAAATGTCCGTACGTATGAAAGTTATCACAGTTGTGGGTCCCCTGATTAAATGAAACAGTAATCCATACATTGCGTGTTGGTAATTTTTCCTAAAATATATTCAAATGATTTCGTAACATATGAATGTATAATAGAATATATCTACATAAAATGACACAAAACCTCATTTGTCATTTCTCGGGCAAGTACATTTGTTTCTTACTGCTCTTAAGCAATGCGTTAAAGTAAAATGGTAGAAACATTTGCTTTGGAGCAAAAAGGCTCACTTGTCACCATTCGTCACAGTCAAGGATCGTCGTGAGATATCATAAATCACACTTACGTTTACTTTGCATCCGATTAAACTTATACTCGTTACGAATAGCTATCAGAATTGAGTTATAACCTTAATTACTTTTCTCATGAGCATAATTATATTTTTAAAATATTTTCATTAAAGTTTGTTCTTTAAGATAAACTAAATAACTAAAAATATTTTTTTTCAGAAATGTAGGTAGGTATAGTAAGTGAGCATAAAAGTACAAATTACGAATAAAGTACGAATATTTACAATGAGGCAGCAAGCTAATCTTATATTCTTATTTTACCATATACATTTACATAAATAAAATTCATAATAAAACTTATTATTACGAGTATATAAGTTATTCTTTATTAAATCAATTTTGGATAAAATACTTTATGTTAGCCCCGAGCTGCTTTCACGTCGCAATGAATGGCCTATTACCTACAATATCCCAGACAAGACAATGAACTTTAAGACGAACTGACAAGATAATAGCCGCAACAAAAAGCAACACGTGCTTGCATGATCTCGCTCATCAAAGGCCTCTTGGCCTGATTTCGATTGATTGTTCTCCGCCAATAAAGAATTCTTTATGAGTTCTTGCACTAATTTTAACAACTTTTATTATATTTAAGTTATAATACTATATATGCTTATTGGTATCATTTTTTTAAGATTAAATTACTTATATAAAATATAAGTATGTTAAATAAGTGTTATACATAAATATTTAAGTTTTAGATTAAAAGATTTGTTTTTTTTTTCTGAACCTTATATGAAATGATATATAACATTCAGTTTCTAAGGCGTAGCCGTAGAAACAGGGTGTCTATTGGCATCGTACCTCTGAAGTTTATACGTTCATTAAGTGCCCCTAGCTTATTTATACCCCAACGGTCTATTGTTCGCTCTAGGGGAGGTTAGGTAGCACTTTGTCTCTTGCTGAATTTGCACTTTTGTAGAGAAATTGCTGGTTTGTTGTTAGATAAAGACGAAGCGCATTATTTGAGATAATTCCCCATACGTTTAACATTTCAAGAAAACCAATCAGCTTCATTTTTGTGTAAAATTAGTAATCTTACGTATTTATAAAATTGTGTCAAGTTCTAAAAACTAAAGTAGATATTTCCACGAAATATATGTTAAAGCGACGTGCTTATTAAGATAACCGTAAGTGACAACACAAAGGAAAGCACCAAGTGGCCAGTTTTTACGCTTTATTTGACGACATCTCAGAGTGTATCTGTCACGAATATATGATTAACGCTCCATGCCGTCCACATTCCTCGTCAGCGGTCGCCTGTTACAAGTTCATCCCATTTAAATTTAGCGCGGCGCGTGCCGTACGCGGATGCTGCGGGAGTGCGAGGTGCGCGGCGCGGGCTGTGGCTCTATGGGCGGTACCGACTACCATCACTCAAGTGACGAAAATTGACGGAAAATGGGCGGACACCGTTTGGCCGCGACGTCATCAATTACCGCGTCCCGACGGTCACCGTGCGCTTCGGTTCCAGAAACGCATACCTAATATCCTCACCAAAGACATTATTAGTACAACACATTTAGTCCAAGATGAACTTACTGTGAAATATCTCTATAAATAGTTGCAATAAAAGCAAAAAAAATACTAACGTAATAAGCAAATAGTAGCGAGGCGTATGCTCGCTAGCAATCTTGAACGATGGCTAGAACAAGCATTATTGAGATGCAATCTAGAAGCAATCGATCGCCCCATAATTCGACTTACTACATTTGTAAGAGCGCAACTACACATTACATCAAACTATTGAGTTGTTGCCAAGATAAGTTATTAAATGGAAGCTAGTACAAAATTATCTTGTACAAATATTTAATTAAATTAGATCATGTTTCAACTGTTACCTACTAATAGTAGTTTTAATGTTACCGTTTCAATAATGGAATTGTTTCTAGTTTACCAATTGGATAGAGGACCAATTCGTGTTATATGTCGTTTGACCATATGTTTAGCTTACATTCCTTCTCTCGAGAATGCAGAAACGGAGGAGCCACAGCAGTGCAAAAGCTCGACGATCGATTTGGAAAATTACCCATAATTAGCATGTATCTCACTCGTCCAGATTGTGCTTTTTAAAGTGGTAACTCAACCACAGGCTACATGATATTCCAGTAGCGTTTACCGAGTAACGGCAGGCGAAGGCGACGGACATAAATTGCCGGAGGAGCTGCCAGTTGCACTACGCAAATTGTAGTGCGTCGGTCGATCGATTGTTCGGGCGAGCATCTCACAAAGCTCTCCAAAAGCCACGACTTAGCTGTCCCAACTGATTGCACTTTCTTTTGCAACTGGCTTTTAGATTTCTAATAAATTATAAATGCTACTGCAAACCCTTTTTTTTAATATATACAAATATATACATTGAATGTGCTGCATTTATTAACATTATAATACAAACATATAAACTAAAAATATATTGAAGGAACCTTATAAAAGTAACTATAAATATTCAACATGACCGTTACCATTGCCCTTGATATGGGCGCCTAGCGGTCGCTCGAGGATAATTTACATGGTAAGATAATGCATTTATATTGACTGCATTTGCAGTCACGTCTCAGACATTTGATCGCATAACAAGAGTGTATTTGAGGAGTGGGCCGGTAATGTGGCGTAATTGCGCAAGCATTATCGGGTGACCCCATATTTGTGGTCGAACGGTGCAAGTAGCCTACGGCAAAACCCCTTACTAAGATAGAAACCAAGCTGTTTTTGCATTAAACGCGATTCATTTAAATAATTTGTAGCTCTAGCATTTAAAACAAAATTATTCATTATATCTATATAAAATATTCATTGACATTTTTTTACACAAGAAATAGAATCAGTTTATCCTTAAATATTAATAAAATGTTATAAAATGCAGACTAATATATCGCCCATAATCACAAATTTAATATGTTTAAAGTGTTAGTTATACATACATTTTTAATATTTTTTACCTGTTATTAACACAAAAGAATAATATTTACAAACGTAGAAAGTAAACATGCCTACCGGTTTCAAATCCTAAATGCAAATATACTTACGTTCTTAATATTTTAAAAATATTTCCTGATCAAATGTCAGAATGATGAAATAGTATTAAAAATCATGAAATTTATAGTCGTTATTTCTAATTGTAGAGATAGGATGCAATTCAAAAGGACAACGTGATGTCGCAAAGGGTACCCGACAGCACAGACAGAGCGGATCTTTGAAGTCTCAATTAGTAACACGAGCAAGTAATTGTGGCGAAAATTAATTTGCGCTCGACTTGCAGGGGAATGTTTGAGGTCATCGACGAAGCAAAATGTACTTTTAAATAAAAATAACATTGTACATTATATTGTAGTACATTAAAATATAAACTTAGTTATAGTTACATTCTTACTTCTGTAAATATTGCCGCCTATTAAGACACCTTTATAAGTATGGTACCGATAATAATACTAAATTCCTTATTTCTCTGTATGATAAAACGGTTAAATTTATATCTGGATATATTACGAAAATATAATTTAGGTTAATGAACAAACAATAATAGCATATTAATCTAAGTTTGTCTGTCTGTTTGTACACGTACATGTTCGGACAATTACTGTTATTATATTTGAAATATGTCGCTTAGATTTTTAATAGCTTTTAAAGCCTGGTCACGACATAGAATATTATGATTCTAAAGAATAAAACACTTTATAAAAAACTATAATCATAGATAGAAAATACCGCCTTAGCAATAGCTGTTCAAGATGATGTCATTTTCCGACCAAGTTATGAAAAACCATAATACTCGTAGAACGAGCTAGAGTGTAAAAAAAATTGAATAAATCGATAAAAGTTGACTGACTGAACGTAAACTATTATAGATAAATCCACGAACTTTGTCCAGTGGAATTAGTTTGTGGAGAACGTGGCCATACCATCTCTTGAGCTTGTCCGCTACGTCACGGACTCGAGATCGTTCTGGCGGAATGAATGTGTTATGCATTTCGCGGCCTACCCGACATAACAACACTCATCTACCTCACCATCTTTATTTTCGTGACGTGGAGCTCCTGAGTGTGCCCAGGCAGTGCTGGTCAACATTCGCTGCCTTGTAAAAGAATCGGCCGAGTACTCTTGGCTGTAATAGTTCCTTTGAGGTTGGGCACAAACTTGTTACCTCATGCCATTTGGCCTAACTTTTCTGCTAGAGTCCGGGGTCTTGCAAGCCATGTACTCTGCTATTCTCAAGCGAGTTACGAGTAACTCTCTGCTCCAATTTCAAGAGGTTCTCGTCAATGAGCGCCATGTTATCGGCTTAAAAATTAATTTTTCAACTGTGGAGGCTGGTCTGGGATATAATCCGAGACAGTATCTAGTACTAAATTGAATAAGAACGGACTAAGAACTGAGACTCTTTTTCCATATATAGTAGGTTACTGTGTAAAGACAGTCCACTTGCCGCGCTTGTCCTAGGTACCTGAGCGGAGACATGAAATATGCCTTTTCTATTTCCATCTATCCCCGAAGGAATCGAACGAAAGCTCCAGTGGAATGCACTGGAACCTTGAAGAGCTCGCAGACAAACTCAGATCTGCCGCGCTCGCAATTAAAAAAGTAAGGCAAATAACTTACATTGACTAAATATACTGCCCGTCTAGTTTACTTTAGCTACTTTCATAGTATTTTATCTTACGGAATGCTATTTAGGCCGTGCTGGAAACATAAATTCAATATTTATTCTTCAAAAAAAAGCCGTGAGATTAATTTATAATCTTAGAACTCGCGATTCTTTGCGAGATGTTTTTAAACATGTGTTTAATACCTATGTAGGTATATTTTACAGTTGCTTCGCATATTATACTATTTTGTTTGTCCGACAACATATCCAGTGTTATGCTAAAATCGGTGACAGACATACGATAGGGACGAGACGTAAAAATAAGCTTGTAACACCAAACCTACAAAAAGTAACCTATGTTAGATTTGTTCTCCAGAAATTTAAAGCCGCTATAAAAACAATATTAAAAAGTAAAGCTTATTACTCTAAAGAATAATATTTAAAAGATAGAATGTGTGGAAGTAATAGGAGTTGAGTTTGTTACAGGTTAACTACCACTGCATTAAATAATAAAATTGTAACTTTTATATTTGAAACTAGCAACTGTTGAGTTTCTCGCCAGCTCTTCTTAGCCTAACTGCTTTCCCAGCCGTTGGTAGCTTTATGTTCATTCCATGATTCAATGATGATTGATGAATATAGGTATAAATAAATAAAATATATAAATATACATTACTAGAGTTTTCGAAAAAAAAAACGAATTATAAATATCTTTGCATTGCATTCGTTAATGATATTAATTAATAATAAACAAAAAATATAATTGACTACTAATTACCGTCTACGCTCCCTAATATCCATGAAGCAACTGTTCATTCAAATTATTTTGAATAGCAAAGTTTTTTGCAAAACACACTTTTACGAAAACTTTTAAAACAGGAAGTGAATCGACAGTAGACCGTATAATATATTTCACACTTAAAGAAGACACCACAATAAAGTAATTCCGGTTCATTACCTAATGCAGTCCGGAAGGGAAAATACTACTCTTCGGTCATCAGTATGACCGCAAACTCCCCATTTTATAATACGTATAATACAGGTATATGACGACGAAAAAAAAACTACGCTGTTAAACACATTACTATTGAGTAATAAGAAATAAGCAGATCGTTCTATAGAAACGTTTTTATTGGAGAAACTTTTTAAACTGGCTGATTACGAATCAAGACGTTATTTATATTGTCTGTATTACTGTCTACTATCTACTAAAAAATCAAATGTCCGTATAAAAAATAAATTTTATCTTAAGCGAAAAAAATTGTCAAGCATTTCTTCAAAGAACTAAGCAAGAGTATTAAAATAACTAACATCTCATAGCCATTCAATAATGAAAATATGAATATAGACAAATAATAGTATTTACGTCTTGTCTTAAGCTCTGTGGTCACTCCCACATTTAAAAAGTAGTTAACTGGTATAATTAGTGGCCAATTAAAACCCCAACATGTTCTAGTAAAGCTTATTTGAAGTGCTATTTAATAAAATATGTATGCTCATTAATTAAATTTTCCAACTGTTACAATTTCCACGTTTTCATATTCCTTCTAGCGAGTTGAATTTTAAATACATACTAGTACTATAATCAGAAACTAATAATACTGAATAAATGGGGCAAAGGACATAATGACACCGATGGATTTAATTACTAGCACTTATCAAGAAAAAGGTGTTCGTTTTCACGCGTAGTACGCGATAGCATTAAAAATTTTATAACTTTAATTGCAATTCAATTTAATTAGTAGTCTAGCTTCGTTAATAATGCACGGGAAAACTTGACGTTTCGTTTAGCAGTGAGAAATTGAGTGGCATAGGAGTTGTTTTATTTATTATAGCTCCATAGACATTGTTTCTATGTAGGTTCAGGACAGTCGATCATATAACCGACTTTTATACATTTAAAAATATTTTGTTAAATTGGCAGGCTATATATGTGTTCTATAAATCATAAAATACAGGTTGTAATTAAAATCACGAAGCAGTAAGATTTGGGAAGCTAGTCTGTAATTAATTTCTCCGTTTCGTTAGATGAATCGCCGATGATTAGATGCGAGAAGGATGCCGTGACCGCGTGGACGCAGATGTTTAACTTATAATTACCCACTCTAAAAATTAATGATCTTTTCACGACTGGAAAAATTAAAAATATTACAATAAATTGTGATTACTAAAAATTTTATAATTATGCGTTATAAGCTCAAAGCGTAAAGCTGTTTGTATGCAAAGCTATTATATGATCAAATTTGCTTAAAGCGATTTTCTGTCATTTTCATTTACATAATGCATAAATGTAATGTAATGTACTTTACTTCAGAACAACATTGTAGCATTGTACCATATTACTTTGGTACAATGATACATAAAATATTTCTAAATAGAGCATATTTAATATTTTTTATTAAATATTTAAGTGTTTCGGAGTCAGATGCTTTTGCTAGCACATTGAAAGAAAATTAAAATACTTACACTACTATTTCACTCATATTCTTTTTGACATTTAAACGCCATTCATAAATCAAGGTGGATGGTTATAAAATTGTTTTTTCGCGCGTCCTTATGAAAGCGATTATATGAAAATTATAATAATTGTGCGAAGCATAATTACGTGATTTAATGTAAGGCCATCGATATATAGCGGTCAATTTGGATTTATGTAAAATATCATGCAATAAATTTACATTTTATAACTCGTGGCCGGCGTCGGCGATATCTCTGTTTAGGATCAAAGCCTTATCTGACCAATTACTTTGAAAATTCTGTTACTGTAGACAATACTATGTATATGAATAAAAAGCAGATGATACCTGTATGTACCGATGTGTGTATTATTTTTTTGTTTCTCATTCATTACAACGGGAACTAATTTTTACAGAAATATTGTTTTTTTTAATCAATGTCTAAGATAATATATTTCTATATTATATATATTAGTATATTATAAGTTATATTTCAGGTATTAAAATACCTGAAATACGGTTCAAGTTTCAGGATTTTAGATTTAGGAATTTGAATGCTGCGACACATGTTATTTATTAATTTCTGTAATTTTATTTCAACGAGTTGCATTATAAAATCTCCGATATTGTTCCTTTTTAAATAAACAAAGTGACTTTTAATGTACAGGCTATAAACTGATTTACTCAATCATCAGATATGTTAATTGAAAATACAAACATATTAATATAGGTTTACCTTGTCAAATTATTTACTTCCTTAATTTATCTTATTTGTTAAATAGATAATTAATCTATAATTGATTTTAGCTTATATAATATACACATTTAATTCAATTACTTGACTCAAGAGTCCAGACATTTGACGTCACCTAAGTCATCAATTTTAAGCAATCTATAGGTAATGACGCAATTAATGTCTAAGGGATTTAATTTCAAATCTAAAAGACAACACGTTCTACATAACTGGTATGTTATTACACAATTACTTTAAGCATTATATACCAATCAAATTGTTTTTTAACGTTGTTTTTCCTACATGTTTTTATCATTAACCATGAAGCTAGTCACGTTTATTCAAATCTTATGCAATCTTGACATAGATCCCTGGATAGTCAAGTAGAATATTCTGAGTATGATAATGGTTAATTCTTGACATATTTTATATAATGCGGGCCTCAGGCAAGCCGACCGACACTAGGTCTAATAAATTTATGGACCTTCATTTTAATGTTGATCGGCGTTCGAAATTATAATCGTCACGCTCGGGGCACGGCGCGGGAGCAGACTCCCCTGGCACTAGGGTTACCACTTTTTTCAACGTCTTCTGAACATCACATTCTGGTATGATGACTTAATAATACTTAGGTACTTATGAGTACCACTTGTGTGATTTCCGTATACGAATTGTTTGCAGTATACTATAAAAAAAACAACATATTACAAGATTTTTAATGATATTTTATAACATTATCTTTCATTCACGAATTTACGCCCAAAATACTCAATGTTTTAAGTATGTATGTAATATAGCAGTTCCATTAGATAGAGAAAACCTAAGGTCGAGACACTACGTTCTTCACTATTCGCCCGAATTTTGAATTTGGCTATTAAGTCCCAGAACTCAACACAGTTTTATCACAGTAGGTGTCATATACACCTACCATAATTTATATAAGCGTTACCCCGAATGTGAATAGAGTCCACAACCGTCTCGTTTACATTAAGACACTGTTCCACTGCTCCACGATATTCTTATAAATTATACTGTATAAGTGTTTTGAGAGTAAAACGCCTTCAGAAGATCGTAAACAAATCATACAACAGTAATATAGCATTACTAACGCCAAACGACGAAAAAATGTGCATAACGGAAACGGGTACAGGTTTAATGACGCGTAAACTTTCGGGGTGATAAAAGTCATGTTTACTGACACTTTTGAATTATATCACGAGGCGTGTATACATTACGACAAGCTTAGGACTTGGATTATACGTAATTAGATCCTTTCTGAATTGTAAAATTATAATGGAAGATTTTCAAGTGAGTGTTTAACATATGAATATAATCTTTATATAGTTTTAATATTATACATAGAAAAATACTTAATATTTAGAACAAGTTGCTCCGTTGACGTTAGAATGCCCATTGCCTTAGCAACGGACGTCGTACATCACATTATACGTGTATGTCACTTTCTATCTAAAAGAGTTTTTCTTATAATATAATTACAATCAATAAGTGAACGAATATCGTTGGACCCATTTTTATGAAAATTTTGCGGACGGAGGAGTAAGAAATTTGGTTTAGCTAAAGTTTGTATAGGGATGTAGTGCAGAAATCTATAATTTTTATAGTAATCCGCCAACACGTATACAATATGTACAATTAATAAAATAAATGTTATCCACACTACCATGTGTATGACAAGCACGCTTATATAAAGTGTCATACACGTTGATAAGGCAACGCCTTGTTTACACGTCAGCGGGACATCTAGTTTTATTAATTTCATGTAGGTATTTCTAATGCATTATTATAATAATGTTGGCTTGCTGCACTTCTCCTTATAATTTTTAACAATGCCAAATTTTATTTCGTCTAAAAATGTTTAAAAGATATTGATTAGATATCTTGATTTTTTTCATCTTGAAGCTTTTTTCCGCGAAGCCGGATAAATATAAATAACCTAGTGTCAAGATACTCCGTTCTTCACTTTCCATCTGAAATCGAGACTCAGCGCTCAGCTCAGCTCAGAACTCAGCGCTTTGTCTGAAATTAAAATAATTTAAATATAATCAGTACCCCGGGTGGGAGCTAACTCACAACCAATGGCGTTTACAGTCGTTGTCACGTTACGTATAAGTTAATTTTAAATATACTACTAATATATAAAAACATATATTTAGAAAACGTTTAAACATTTTTCAAGATTCGGTTTCAAATCTCACTGCATTCAAGTTTTTGTACGTTTTCTAAATATATGTTTTTCAAATGTATGAATAACACTTAGTAATAACAAAAAAAATAGTTTATAAGTACTAATAAGATCACAAGCTCTTACAAAGTTATTTTTATAAACGTTAAACATATTTAGACACAATGTAGGTAGGAGTTACGAAGGTGTTAAAAACAAAGATGTTTTGATAAGATTTTATCACTGTCAACGACTGTAACACAAATACCACCCAAGCTGTCACCATTTATTTTGATATTTATATCTCTCTGAAATTGTAATAAATTATGTATTTATTTTTCGTTCTTTATTCCGTACGTAAATATTACGATACAATCTTATTTTTATACGTCAAAATTTTTATTGTACATATAAATATATGATTAATAATTAATAATATTAGATTTTTTCTTAGCCCAAATTTGAGACATTGAGTGGCAGAACTTAACGCTGCACTTTGGCTTATCAGAACGAAGAATTTTTTTTTATAAATATAATCATACTCCCAAGTGGGTATTGAACCCACAACCCTATACTGTTTACAGTTAGGAGCTGTCCGACTGCACCATGATGTCTCCTTTTGTATTAGGTTTAATAAAGATTTGTAGTTAGTAAATAACTTATTTTAAACTAATTTGTTTCCGTTTTTAGGATGAAGAAAATATGAAGTCATACATCAACGTCAGTGTGCTCAGACTCGAAAGTTTCCATTAACTTTGTCACGTGCACCAATACATTGGCAGGCACAAAAAGCAAACTGCTATTTTATGGAAATAATCCCATTTATCCAGCCAAATAAAATATACCGGACGACAAAGCGACTTGTCCCGGAAGCGAAACACTCCAAATGGTAGGGAACATCTTTTTTATTTGCTTTCACATTACTTTTGCAACAAAGTTCACCCTAACAGTTTATTTTGTTATTTTTTAATCTTTATTTTCTATAAATTATGCAAAAGGAATAGGAATAGGAATTTATTATTAAAAGCAAAATCTTAACTCAACAAGAATAAACATTTAAGTTATGGAAAAATGTATTAATAACATTTTTTTTATTTTTTCTACTTGGTTTTTAGACATGCCATATCGAATGTTTTAACCATTTAGATTTTGATAACGGTATTAAAACTCAGCTCTAAACTTTGACCCACGGATAGGTTTAATTAACACGACAATTATGACAAAAGCTTGTTCTAGCCATTTGAAAAAATATTTTTTGGCGTGTCAATCTAATACTTTTGTAGGTATAAACAACTGTAACATAATACTTTGTTTGTTTTGAATATGTTTAGACTAATATTTTTTGAAATACTTTATTTTTCTTAAACTAAAACTACACCTAGCAACTACATATAACTATGTAAGTAATATCTTCAATCCAATGCATTAAAAATTTAACTATCAATTTTAAACTAAAATCTCACAGCTTCATTTAGTTTCGGTTGCATTCTGATGAATAATTGATCGATTTTGACATGCACTCCACAGCAATAAACAGTTCAATGACCAAGTTTTTCAGTAAACGTATAATTTGTTATTTATTTGTTCATTTATCAGTTTATTTTTATCCTATATTCTTTTTGCTTAACAAATCTTATGAAAAAGACATATTTAGAAAACGAATAAAAATTTGAACGCAGCTGGATTTGAACCCGCGCCTCTTGAAAACCGTTCAAATGGTAGGTAAGTGGCGCGGGTTCAAATCACGCTGCGTTCAAATTTTTATTCGTTTTCTAAATATGTCTTTTTCAATTTCCTTAGTGTGGGAATAACACTTTAAAAAATGTTTACAAAATCTTATGAAGTTCTCCCTTGACCTGGATGGGCGCTTTTAAATAAGTCACTTAAATTAATATCGTAGGACCTGTTTAAAATTGTCATCGCCAATGAATGCTTACTTTCTTACTATTGGTCACCACACAAGATCGTATCTTTTTTAAACCGGTCTCGTTTTTTTTAACTTTTTCGTAACGGATATGTTACTAATAAAAACTGTATTTGACATATTTTCTGAGTTCATTTTTATTATTTTGTTGTTGAGTTAAAAGTTAATGCTGGACATTTTATACATATTCTGAACTCTTATTTTGAGAATGATGTAATGCATAATGTGTGAATAAAGCTTGAAAACATAAACATATAACTATTGAACTAAACTTTTGTTTAATTTTTTTTATATTCTATTCTAGGTATAATTTTTTTTAGAAGTGCACGCGCGGCTTTTAGTTCCGCCACTCAACCTGCAATGTCTCGGACGGAAAGCGGAGTACGGAGTGTGTCGCTTCTTTACAGATAATATCAACAAAAATGTAATAACAGTATAAAATTTCGCCGTAGCGCTATGGAAACGCATAGCCTCCAATCTACATTTATAGATTAAATAGTACTGCATAATATGATACGTCTAAACTCTAAATCCAATACATACAGTTCATAGTGAATGCAATTTTATTGGTTAGAATTATATTCACCTTCAATACTTACTATTAATACATAACTTACACTAGATACAGATATTAAAGAGGTAAAGCAGTATGCGCACGCACTTACTATTTACGCTATTAATGCAAAATAACAGCAATTTAGGTGTTGCGGACGTTTGGCGTGTTCAGTGCTCAACCGGCGGCCGCTGGACGCGACGGAAGCCTGTCACAGGCGCAATTACAGTACCGAGAATCGGCATTAGTTCGAGCTGAACTATTTATGTAAAATAAGAGTAACCCCACGTACGGGGAAACGACGATTGCACGCATCGCTTATTAAGCACTTTAGAGCAATTTGAGGAGAAAAAGTCGGCCGAGACGAGGCACAATATCGCGTGGTCAATTAAAATATTGCTGCGACTGTAAAGTAGTTCAACGGTATTCCGTACGTGGCAAGCTACTGGACCCAAGTTAATTGCTTGTATCCTGCTATCTAAATAATTACATAAGGATATCGATCTAGCGTTACTGTCAATAACTTGCGTGTAGCTTTTCAAGCTTTTCTAGAATAAACTAAATAAATATTTTCCAACGTTAATATTACAACTCGTTTTCTAGAGAAAATATCATCGTACGTGTGGATGTAAAGAGCTTGTTAAAGTAGCAATTACTACACTGTTTGCATGTATTAAATATAAAGCACTTAATTAATAAGAATATACCAGCCGAAACATCTAGTATGGAAATATTTTAATGACTCTAGGTCTCTCTTCTTACCCTGCTATGCGGAAGAAAGCGTGAAGCTGTTTTTTTTTAAATAACAAACAGAACTTCGAACATGGACTTGCGCATTACAGCGGATCTTGGAAATTTTAATGTTTACAAAGTCCAATGTGTGCAAAAACAAAGTGGTGTATGATTAATATATTTATCTCAAGCAATTCGGCGTAAAAATATGACAAATATTCGGAACATTTTAATTATGGAAATATATAAATGAACTATTAATGTTTTTACCGCTTATTATAGAAACAGACACACACAGTAATTCTTGTTTTAAGAGCAAGGTAGTAAAACGACTGGGTTTATGAAATATAACGCAGCAGCTTAAATATAAATCAAAATTCTTTTGCACTGGAAAGATATAAATCATATGATCGCGTCCTTGACGTAGCTCAAGTAGTGTAGTGTAGATAGTAAAATTAATATTTGAAATTGGTATACTGGTATATGTATTTAAATTAATATAGTAGTATATATTTTTTCTTATTCAAACTAATATATTTTTTTACATTTTTGGTTTATTATCAACTTATTATTATATTAGGGTAGCCAATTTAAATTTAATGGTAACTTATATTAAACTATCACATATTACAATAGATATAAATATGCAACTTTTTAAATATTTACATTAGAATACTATTTAAAAATTTAAATTAGATTACTCATCTGATGAGTTATATCCGTATTACCAAAGGAAAGGCTATTGTTTAAAAACCAGTCATTCTGGTAGCTATCATTACTAAACAAATATTCTTCTATTCCATTACACCTGGAACACTTAGAGCATCGTGACTTGTAAAATGTAAGGCAGCCCTGCACCTACGCATCTAGTGGGCACCAGTCGGTTCTAAAGAACAGATTATTCGTTTTTTAATATATAGTTTAAATAATAGTAAGATAAAGTACTGGCGTAAAAATATTTGTAATATTTATTAATGAACATAATTATATCCAATAAAAATACTTTTTTATATATTCATATTTAAAGTTATTATTCGTTTTATCATATTTTTTTGTCCTACCCCCTCTATTCACATAATAATGAAAATATATAGGAAAAGTTCTAAAACTTTAGATATCTTTAGGTTCCATCACTTTTATTTATTATTATTATGATTATATAAAATGGTCGTATATATTTATTATGTATGGCTATATACTTGTAAGTTATGTTACAATATAAGAGTAACCGATATAATAAAGCTATCTGGGCAATATAACAGACGTTAGTTCATTTCAACGTGATGCATGCATGTTAGACAGTACAATTATGTACCGTCTAACATGCATCAATCACCTGGTCGACATAACAACGAAAACACTGTTAGTTTTGCCGCCGATTTATTAATTACATTCTCACAAAAACTCACACACGATGCCGAAACGCATAAATTTCTTCCTTTTTCACCGCACAAAGAAGCCGGGCGCTCTACAATACAACACTAAACAGATTAGCCGCGCCCGACACGGCCGTCGCCGCATAATTTTTGGCGCCAGTAGTCCTGCCTCTAGATTAAACTAATATGAAAAGGAAATTGAGTATAAAATGAACGAAGGCTCTATGTGTCATTAAGAATTGGTTACGGGCCTTGAACGCCTCTCCAATTTTTATTTATTTGATTTCACTTAATTGAATTAGTATTTCAGTAGTTTTTACGAGCTGTTAGTAATGTTCGGAACTAACTTTAACGGGCAATTTTTAGATAATAACAATAACATTTACCTCACAAATATCTATAAGTGTTAATAAATTTCCGACACAGGTGATTTTGGAAGTTAACTGATTTCACGGGAAATCTAATAGAGGTTATGTAATAAATTGTACCGTAATGGGATATATTGAAGCGACATTTATGTGTGTATGTATGGAATATGTATAGCTTATTGATTAGGGAAATCATGAATAAACCAAAGTTACTTTGTTAAAACATTTGAGGTGATGGCTCCGCTGGGGCCACTCGAGTCAGGAGGACCTATGAATAGTAATAAAGGTTAGGGCTCGAGGGACCGGCCAAAGCCGCTTATGGTGCGTGCGAAATTGGCAATACTCCGGTCTCCGCTGTGGCTAACAGCGTTTTATAAACTACCTATTCTGGGCAAGATGAATTGATCTCGAAATTTGGTTATAAGTGGCGAGATTATGGAATAAATAACTGATGCTTTATTGGATTTGCTATTTTTGAGAACTCTTTATATTGGCTACTGACCCAAAAAAGATTATCCTATAAAGATATAGTAGATACTATATGCACATGGTACAATATTGATATAATTCGCTTACATTCAAATTATTACAAAAAAAATGTTTGGATATGTGGAATAAATAAGTAAATCCTATATAACGCCGTGTTGGCAGATTGCCTGTCAGATGATAGTTGCAAGGGGCATTTGTGCAAGGTAGGAAGTGAGGGCGCGCTGGACTCACATTCATGAGCAGGTCCGGTGACGAGGAGCCCTTGCCACTCATGGCGCCTGGAGCTGGCGCATGTCACACACTCACAGCACTCGCGAGGCGCGGCGCAGGCGGCGCGGGCGGTCTGCGTGCGCCGAGCGACCGCGACTGCCGCACTCCGGCCCCCACCGCACCACGAGCCCCCACCGCTACCGGCTGCCTCATTTCTCACTATAATTTGCGTGCTGCTCGTTTTTTACCATCATTACTCCCTCGTTTTGTTTTACGTATTATCGAGTGCATCCCGCTCGCACCGGCCGCCATGCGCGCCGAGCGCCGCCCAGATAATAGCCGCGTGCAATTACGCCACGGCCGCGCGCTGCCGTCGCTCGTCGTTCTAATCCTGATGGTCGCGATACCTGGCGACATCTCGTGACGAGAAGTCATAACTAAATTATGGCTGATCGTGTAATATAACACTCATTCAAATCAAAGAGTAACAATCAAAATACATATTATAGCACCTTTAAAAATGTATTAATATTATCTATCAAAAAACGTTGCTTCTAGCTTCATGATGAAAATTATAATTTCAGTAATTCTACCAAGTTAAAATAAATCACCAAGCATTAGTTAAACTGCACAAATCTCAACATATGTTAATTAATTCGTGTGTTCCATAATTGTAGTTAAACATTTAGGTGTTTAACTCAATTCGTATATTTCACAAATATCAGTCAAAGCTGCGCCCAATTTTATATCGACTACGGTGTAGCGTAGCAACACGTAGCCAACTCGTAGACCATCAACTTAGTTAATACTCATTTACTTTGATGTCGTTTACGAGACACATTACATGTTTTATACTTTTGATTTTTTCAAATAACCTTACCTTATATTTATAAATAACATTAATTTTACACCACATTTATTTAGCTTTTCATTATTTTCTTTTTCTTGATGTTTAAAAACGATAAAATCATCAAAAATGATATCTATATTGATAAAAACAATTCAATCTACAATACAATACTGTTTTTTCTCCTTGGGGCCTTTTTTACAGACGGAAATCGAAATGTTTCTAATGGGCATTAGACACGACGGTTAGTATTATAAGTGGTTTAATGTTTGTTTTGTTTAATTGTTTTTAAAATTAAGGTAATTAATTCAAAATTAAAGTTAATAATCAAAGGAGGAAGAAAATACGTTGTAAATTTTTTACTTTTTACTGACACTACCTAAGTAGCTTTCACGTTTTTATGACACTAGCAACTTGTGGTCCTATTGTTTATTTAAAAATATCTTTAATAAAATTGTAGAAATTCATATTATTTTCACTTTCTAATTATTTAATAAACCTTTTATAACAACATTATGTACGAACTATACGTCTAATCAAATGTTTAAAATATGTAATCTTACCTTTTTCGGTATTGTTCTGAATGATTTAAGTACGAATAAATTAATTATACTTTTAATTTATTGAATAGATTGTTTTATTATATTTTAATGTAGTAATAAAATGCAGGTAAAAGTTAGTATATAACCATCCTTGTTTTTATTCAAAACGTGGAAGTGCACCTACCACCCAATACCGAAAGCCTTGAATTTAGACAGAAAGTGATAAAAGGTGTGACTGACACTACGTTTTGTCGGCTTTGGCACTAAGTTTTCTCTTGACCTGCTGACAGACCTTACCGCCAAGCGTGAAGCTGTGTATGTGTGTGTATATATACTTAACACAGAAAAGAAAACAACACTTAAATAAAATATGTTTATTAAAGTTTATACAAACAAATCGATAAGGCACATCACATTTCAAAGTCAATGGTAACTTAAAAGTTAAAATCTTTTACCTATATTGTTATAAACTAATGAAAGTTTTAATTCAAATTAACTTCGTACACATGCACAAACACTTTATTGCCCAATGGCCACTGGGGGCTGTAAATTATAATGTCCTTGAAACACTGCATAATTATCCTTAGCAGCGCATTGGTAGGCAGCGATTGGGGCAGGATATTGTTGGTAAAATCTCGAATCCCTTGCCGGTGCTCGCGCATATAAGGATTCTTGACGTACTTCTGGACACCACGCACTTCCATACATTACGCTGCCACCTCCAAACATTGTACTACTGTTGTAGCTTGCAGGTGTGTTGTGCATCATACTAGGAGCCACTGTAGCATAATTTAACATTTGCTTAGGCACAACGTTAGCAATTGGCACTGTACCGTAATTAGAACTTCCTATTGTCACTGACGAAGGTGGATTTGAAACTACCTCAGTTGTGAATGAAGGTGTAATAGGTTTGTTTTCAGTTGGTTTTGGAGAATCAGCCTTTTCATCTTCTTTCGTTTTCTTACTTTTCCTTGACACGTTAGAATGAGTCTTAACGTGTTTCGCTAAGTGATCCGAGCGCATAAATCGTTTTGCGCATAGTTGACACGCGAATCGCTTTTCACCAGTATGAGTGCGCAAATGTCGCTGTAATTCATCAGATCGAGTAAAACGTTTGCCACAAAATAACCAATTACACACAAACGGTCGCTCTCCTGTGTGCCACCGAAGGTGAGCTTTTAAATGTGACGTTTTTCCATAAACTTTCCCGCAACCAGGAACGTGACAAACATGTTCCCGTTTTGAACCGTCCTTTCCATAGTTTGGTCCAAATCCAGCTGCTTCTGTTAAGCAGTTGGGGCAGCGACATTTTGCACATCGACGCTGAAGTTCTCTTGCGTCTTCCGTTGTTGTAGTTGGCGGCCAATATGATGGGTATTGTGGGTAAGGAGGTAACTCCCGCCATGTGGTGCCACACCAAGCACCAGATGAAGCACTGCTACATGACGATAAATCAGAAGCTGGCGATATCGCATCGCTTCGCCCGTAACTACATCCATAGCCACTCATCATCATCTGCAACAAGAAAAGATAATTATAACTATTGCACTTTTTTTATTTAAATAGGTACTCTATTTTCGTTCGTCAAAAATTTGAATTTAAAATCATTTGCTGAAATTTCACTTATTATTTAAAATATACGCCTAATTGTTCAAGTCTACTTCAAAAAGTTTAATTCAAACATGTCAAATAATAGCGAAGGGCGTAGGCGGGCGGACAGACCTGTTGCGCGGGCGGATCAACGTATTGCATTTCCGGTGACGATGGTGACAACGCTGCAAAGAACCTTCAACTGTATAATTACAGGGCGGCACACCGCTCGCGCCAAGATGTTTTTAATAACTGGCTTGGGATAAACGTAACGAGCGGTTGTCACCTCGCCCCGCGCCCCTCTGCCCCGTTCGTTTCGGCCTGCGCACGCGCACCCCAGCCTCTGCTCCCCCCGGTACAGCCTCCGCCACACCCCACCCCGCCCGTAAATTATGAGCTTACAACATTGCTAAGCTTCTAGTGACAGGGAAAACTATGGATATGAACACACATATGCACATTTGGTACATACCGATTAAATATATATCTTCTAAACTTGAAATTTCTAAAGTATACATACTTAATAAATCCTAAGCATGAAATCTGTTACTTTATTTATTTAATAAAAATAATAAATATATAACTTACAATATTTTAAGGTCTCCGTTTATTATAATATTACTTAGGATCTCTAACACATTTAGTTCTCAGGTTAATTACAAGGAAAGTAATTGTTTTGGACGCCTACTTGCGCTTGAGATAATTTAAAGTAACTTTTCCCACGCCGTAAACAGATTTCAAATCAATACACATCTAGCTACAAACAAAATAGTTATTATATTTCGGTTCGTATCTCAGACGCTTAATGTTTTTAATTTTTTCTCTATTTCGGTCAGCAGATCGCGGCGGACACATGATTTATGCATATTCGAGCGAAGCCAAACCTTTAATTACACGTTGTTAAAATATAGCAGTTTGTTAAAACATTTGCTTTCCTTTTGTTTTAAAAATCACTGCGGTCTCTTAGATATCAACGGTTTTCTTTCTCCAATCTTGGTTATACATACAGTATATATACAGAACCTATGTAACACATACTATTCATTGATCTATGCATATAAGATGTCTTTGAAATTTATCTGTGCTTATATGTCACTTATGAATACAATAAAAAATGAAAACTTGACTTGACATGACATATATATCACTTTTCACCATGTACATATATATATATATATATATATATATTACGTATATATATATATATACATATATATATATATTCCTAATGCATTACTATAAAAAAACAATACTTTTCTCATTTGTTCGCCACATAAAGTTTAAATGTTTCAATAATTTTATGGTTTTCTGTCCGAATGTTTTTGCGGCGCAGTGGTACAGCGTCTCAATGTTAATGCGATTGATTGTGGGTTCAATTCCCCCGTTAAGTGGAGAACGGAGTGTCTTAACACTAGGTTCTCTATAGGAAGCTGAAAAAATTACATATATAACGTAACGTAATCATTTATTTAAAATATAATTTATATTTTATATATCTACTTATTACCACACTTTGCAAGACACACTTTATAAGTTTGTTATTGAAGTTTTGAATTATGCCAACAAAAGCACATTGTATTTTCCCAGAAGCAAGTGGCTACCGTAAGTGAAGTTTTACACCTCACGGTTACAATTACAATTGCAATAACCTGTTGACATGTTTACGACTGTATAGAACAATAGCTACAAGACAAGTTGCACATTCCAAATGTGCAGCACAGTGCAACCTTTCAGTAAAAATATTCTTAAAATAGCTAAATCAGACAAGCACTTTAAAATGCTAACGAAAAATTTGTAACAAAAAGTCTGGGGCGCACTGTCCTGCGCCACGAGAGCTCGTGATTGACAATAGCCCCATACAGTGGACAATGGAAACTACTAATGCGCTATGATCGTTCTCCTCACGCCATAAATCTTAAGGGCTACTGTGTTTTCTGAACAGTTGTATCTAAAAAATACTAAGTTTAAAAGAACATAACTGAAAGGTCGGATTGTTTCTATAGATGATGGAGACGAATATCTACAGATGATCGACGACATGCTATCTGAGTGACTAACAGGGTCGAAACTACTGGACGTAGAAAGCTAAAATTTATCTTGTAGGTTTCTTGAGGAGGGGTGTAGGGAAGCACTAACAACGGATTTGCCTAACTTTGTATGAAAACGAAAAAGCCGAAATGATGTAAGATGGAAATAGAGTCGTAAGTACAACGCAAACCAAGTTGCGGCAACAGCTTCTGCAAATAAAATTTTATCTATATTTATGCGGCAGAATAACAGATGAATCTCATAGTTGTAACAATAATTTAAGCCATTGGAATTATGTAAAACAGTTTCAATATTTTTTTTAATATGTAACCTATCTACCTTGTTACTTTAATCTTGAGAATCCTAACATCGAAAATTTTATAACATCTTATAAATAAGAAACAGCATAATTTCCGTTTAAATCTCGGATATTTTACACTAATTACTGGTTTCATATAACGGGGGCGGGTAATTGGGTCTATCGCACGTTGTCCTTCACTTCCTGTCTTTTGGCGGACTTTCTATACAGCTTTGTGGCCACTTGTACAAAGTACCGACATGTTGGTGTCATATTGCATCCTTTATAAAGCGCACCCACGATTCTTTCCGATGCTTAATATCTAAAGCAAAGTAGTAGAATGTCTACAGCCAATGCATTTGCGTATTGTAATGAAGCTAAGCATTTCGTGCCGTAATGCAAATTAATAGACTTTGTTGAATAGGCTACAGTAGGCAACTAGAAACGTTCATTTAAATTCCAATTTTTAATAAACAAATTTTTAATAAAAAAATTTATTTATATAATCATACTATAAGTATAGCTAAGTATAGCTTTAAGTTTCAGCACAAACGAGAGAGTTAAAAATACATTGAGCTTAAGTTTTTCGATAATAAATATGAAAATAAATATAAATTTTGATTATAGTTTGGTTAATTTTAATAGCGTTTGACTAACTTCTTACGTCTTTTATTTTTTTTTATATATATCTAGTATCTACATAATATTCTTTTATATCGCGTTGCCTCAATTATTGTAAAATGATACTTTCGACATGATACAAAATAAGTAGGACTTTATAAGATTTTAACGTCGAATAACTTTTGAATTGCAGTTGTAATAAAGCGGACGCTGGCTGTTATCTGATCGGAACTTCCCTTAGCCTTGCATAAACTATAAAGGAGTAAAGTTGCCTTTCTTTTGTCAATGTGTAACAAGATCACTGTACCTGTCGTTTTACAAAGCGCAGGTTCGCACCATACGTGGCTCCCTTGTCAGTTCAAAAAATGATGAACAATCACTGCAAAAAAATACAAATTTAGTAAAAAAGTAGAATATTGACAAAGATACAGCTGGTAGAATTCACACGTTTTAAATGGTTTTAATAAAAAATATTTTACCTTTATTCAAGATTGATCTTAGCTTCGCAAGTATTCATAGGTGTACTAATTTATTTTGTTTAAACAAGAACAACAAGCAACAAGTAGGTACAATTTGCAACAAACACCGGCTGGGACAAAAATGCGGCCACCGATCTTGTTTTATATACTTAATAATATTAAAAAACAAAAAATATTTTTGCCTTTGATAAATAATTATGAATAAGGATTAATTTTATGTTACGAAAGTCAACAATCACCCCTAAATTAATTACTTGGTATGACCATTTGGGAACAATAACGATTAGTTAACACAAGATAGCCTTATGGATACTTTCCTGGTTAAAACTTTACCTAAATAGGTTAAAATAATTTTTATGTATATATATTAAGTATTTTGGTATTATAAGTATATATATATATATATATATCCCTCTACTAAAACCAAATGAAATATCATATGTAATATAGCTAAACGTTACAAGTTATTAAGCAAAAAATGAAATGTAGGCAAAGAAATTCTGCGGACCGTAGACACCCTGTGGCGCAGCGGCGGCATGTAAAGGGCGCTCTTTCTACAGAGTGACAGCCGAAACTGCTCTACAACAGAAAAAACAATCCCAAGTAGTTTGTTTAACACAACAAGCCGCTTTGGACAGAACATTATATTATAAATTGTTAATGACATATTCGCACAATCGTTAATATTAATTTTTCGTAATTGTACAGTGCTAATTAAGAATATTATTAAGTTTCTTTGTTTATTCCCCAAGCATTCGTATAAATAGTTTACTAAAGTATCATTATTGTATTTATATATTGTAAATGAAGTACTCTTTGGACACTTTTATGCTTAAAAAAATATTTATACAAAATATGTTTTCTAAAAGAGTATGGCGTCAATTAGGTATTGCCGCTATTGTTATCATGAGGTGTTTGGGAAAGTGTCTAACTCTACACGTGATTCCTGAAGATTTCATCGTCTCTATTGGAAATTGTTTACCCACAGATATTAAAATTTGAACCATTAAATTTTCTTTAGTTGTAATTGTCTTAGCACAAGATTTACTCTGATTAACCCGCTTAAAACAAGGCAAGCCGCATGCGTGATGATAAAAATATACCTGTTCTTTATTAAATTGGACTGAACTGACGATCGAATGTGATTCTCAAATATTTTCTTTTTATAGGTATGTTTAAATAACTTTTATACAGAGTACATTTCTTAATTTGATATTTTTCTTTATATATACATATTTTTTTTATATTTACACTTAAAATCTTACTGTTTTGATACTGTGTGATTTTAATAGTTGTGTTTTTTATTATTCTTTATGTTTTTTAGGTAATCCTTTATAAATGCTTTTTTTACATAAATCTACATTTTTTTTATATATACTTTATTGTTTTTTACTGTAAAGTTTAATAGTTGCAATATTAATATTTTTTTTGTAAAATAATAAAAATATTTTTAGCATCGATACTCATTTTCTATTTTTTGTTTAATGTATGTTTTGAATGTTTGTGATATCTTTTATAGGATGGTGTAAGTTACAGAACAACACTATATTGCATGTTAAGTGTTAGACTTTAATAATATTAAAACATTCATATTTCATACATGATCATGTATGAAAGATAAAAAAACACTATATGCTATGTTGGCTTCCTAAATAAATAAATAAACACTTATGGTAGAAGGACATTAAGTAGTTAAGGATCTCATTGTCCGGTGTAGTAGAGAATAATGGCATCTACATATGAACGCCTTCTGGGTTCAAATCTAATCTATTTAGAGTACTAGGTATCACTTAGAATACACGCGTATATATAAGCGCTCAGGAAACGGAGAATAAAGGTATAATTACATATTTTCTGTCCATCTTATAAAAATATTGTACCTATACTAAATATATTTATACTTGTATCTATAAATAACGCAAAATCAATAAAAGGTCAATAGTAAAAGTTAGTTCATTATGTGAAACTGTCGATGGTGAAATCTAAATCGTTAATTACTTACAAAATAGACAAATTCATAAAGAACTAATCCAATTGTGATTCATGTGTTTTGAATTATGATGAATAAATTCTCTGACTACCTAAAGGGTAGGGTAAAAAATCAATAAATTAAAATAATTTAATAAAAGCAGTCAAACACTCTATATGTATTCAAATTTAAGTGTTATGATAAATTTCGCCACGAGCTTTAGTAAAAAATTGAAATCTTGATTACACTAGAAATAACATTCACACTCATGTTACCATTTAGCACTATAAAAATATGCGTTTAAAGCTAAAAGGAATCTTAGAAAAGCTTTTGAATGGAGCTGTTAATTCCTTATTAATGTAATATGATCCTACCTACATTTACGTTTTAAATGCGAATCTGGTTAGATTAGAAGCAACTCAGATTTTTTTATTATATACCAGTTATCGCTCCCTTTATTTTCTTTGAGTTTATGGCCCTTTCCACAGACAATATTTCTTTCAGTGTGAGGTGTCGTTGCCGTAGTATGGACTATAAATTTCCGTTTTTTTCGATCCCGTAAGAATTTCGGTAGATTTCGATAGATCCTCTATTAGTGCTAAACTAAAAATATGCGGTACAAATAAATTGACTTTTCAATATATATAGGTATGTGCCAAGCTAATAAAATAAAAAAAATTGATAATAAGATATATCTATGTAGAATCTATTTCAAAGAAATTAATATATTAAATAGTTAATTATTATAAATGCAAAAAAAAACCTTATAAATACACAGATATTTCTTAATCATCTATACATATTATTATGTAACTGTCTGTAAACTATATGAACAGATTTTTTTTGGGGACATTTATAGTTTGTTTGTCTGTGCGTTTGTGCACGCTACTCTAGGAAACGGTTAACCGATTTAAATGCAATTTCAAAGAATACTGTATTTTAGTAAACTTCCCCTCCTACTGTTAACATTTAGTGTTTGTTTGATTTCCACCAGTTCAATGAACCATTTAAATTATACATTTAAGCAAAGTTTGTGATTTAAGTGAGTACGCGAGAAGCGCTCGCTAAAGTAAATGATATAAATAGTATTTTTAAATATATATATTTTTAATTGCGTATAAAAAAGGTATAAAAATCGATATAAACATATTATTGTTGACCGTAATTTTCTTAAATACCAATTCTCTAATGACCTACTACAAAACTCTAGGTAGAAAAAAAACATTTTTTTACTGGACCAAAAATTTATTACACTCCACAAAATAGACATTTTGTACATTTCTTTAAAATGTTGCAAATAATGAAATAATTATCTAAATACATAAGCATATATACTATATATAATATATATAATGTGTAACATTTCAAATTATACTTGTTGAAAAATAAAAGCCATAATAAAAAGTACCTAATATTCTTGCATGCAATTTAATAGTGACAGATTTTTGGATCCCAAAATTTATATTACTAAAAGAAAAAGATAGAAATATATATGTACATATTAGTATTTTGAATATAAGTTTTACATTTTGTCTATTCCATATCCAAAAGTATGAAACTACAGATAATAATAATTTATAAGTAACACTTATTCATAACTTAGAACTTAGTAATGTAATCGATTTTATTTTATAGGGCAATTATACTTGCAATGGAAGGCTAAAATTAATTGATTACACATTTTAAATAATATATCATTTTGGTTGCAATTTTTTTTTGTATCAAGAACAATAGTTGAGCAGTAAAATAGGTAACATGAACATAAAAATTATTTGATTTCACTAAAACGTTTGTAGTGTTTGTACATTTAATTTGATTTCATGAAAATTATTCTTAATATTTTTATTTTGCTTTAATCATGCATTCTTTAAACGATATTTACATGTGAAATAAAAAATAGAGTAAGCAGAGAAAACCTAATTTACATTGAATTTTTCCATTTACATTCCATTTTTCCTCACATGAAGTTGAGTGGCGAAACTCGTAGGGATCGAATCCACAACTTTTGCGTTTACAGTTTACGATGTCTCTCTGCGCTATATTGGCCTATAAAAATGAACAAATCAGTTACATCCAATAATACAGTACTAAATTAAAAAAAAAACCCAAACACATTGTGCACATAGGAGCGGATAAGAAGCATGGCCTTATGATTGTTGAACATATAAATATGAGATAACTATTTATACTTTTAGATATCGAGCAAGCAATATACAAATAAGTATTAAATGTTTATTAAATAAAAAAAATAGTAAACATTAATGAATTAAACAGTTAAAAAAAGAAACAAATTTAATATAGTGATCTTTAGTTCAATATATATTTAGGAAAGTTCAACAACCTAATTTATGTATTTTTACCTTGCTAAACTAAGAAATACATTTTTAAACAATCATGATTATTTATGAAAAGTATTTCGTTCATTAAATTTATTGTATAAGTTCAATTAAGTTAAGTTCAATTCACTGATTTAATAAGGCATAGTGACTATAATTGTATAAGCATTTATACAATGCTTGGTTACAAGACATAGCCATACAAGTTTTACAAAAAATAAGTCCCAAATAAATAAAAATGTAATGTTTAAAACACAACTGTAGTTTACATAATATATATACAAAGTTCAGTAATCATCTTGTGAAAAATGAACATATTCCTTTTTTAAATAATTGGAGCATATTGAATTAAAATATATTATCAACACATTATCCTCTTACCACCAGCATCTTATTAAGTATCTACAGAATGGTAATTAAAGGTAAAATATTAATACATAATTTTGTAATATTTTAAACCACACCTAAACATTGTTGCTGGAACAAGCATTTAAAATCAATGAATCTATAAAAAAAAGAAAGAATATAGAACCTTTGATTTTTATCCTGTGATCAGTAGTTAGTAAGCAAACCGCCATGTTGGTAAACACGAATATAAATCTTCCTTGCCACAATGATCATAAAAAAGTATCTTGTATAATACGAGACACAAGTCATCTCAACAGATGAAAAATGTATATGTAAGTTATGAAACATTAAAATCTATAAATGCTTTTTTGTTGATAGACGTCCATATATTAATTCATATCTAAACAATGAAGTATACCTCAGCTGCTTCATAGCAAAGTTATATCAACATTTGAAGATAATCTCATATTTGAATATGTTGAACAACAGATTAAAAACGAATAGATAAATATTGTTTGACAAAAATGGAATATTGTAATGGTGTATTTATACATTTATGAGATTAGAAAAGATGAATAATAATAATTTAATGTTATGTGTAAATTAATAATATTTCTTAAGACATTCATTTATTATTAATTGTGCACAACACACTTAATGACAAATTGATCTGAAAATTTGTATACATTTATTTTATAAAAGGAAAGACGATAACTAGTGTTATAATTAAATATAAAGTTTCCTACAATAAATGTAACTTTCACTATTCATTTATAATATATGTACATTTTAAAATATAACACATAGATGGACATATAAATACATAATAATATTGATTGAGTGCCTCAGCACATCCCAAACCAAAGAAATATTAGTCTTAAAACAGCACTTTGTAAATATAAATATTAATATATTTCTAAAAGAACAAAAAAATTAACACAAATTATTCTAGAAAACGAAAATATAGTGTGGACGAAAAAAAGACAATTGAATAAAATGAGATAAGTAAATTCAGATATTGTTATCTAGAATTGATTGCTAAACACTTTATAACTCGTCTCTAAGAAGTGTGTATCTGTTCTTGGATGGGGCGAGTTTCTTGAATGTGGACTCTGGCGGAGTGGTCCCTTTTATGTCATTAGAAACAACTTGATTCATATCTACACCGTAATGAAACTCTCTGGAAATAAAAATATAATTATTATTAAAAATCAATAAATGGTACTCAGTTAGGACGTGTTTGATGGAACATGTGTCGCATAAAGTCTTCGAATCAGAAATTTATATATACTCATTAAAATTTAATAAATGATTTATGACAACACATGTTACAGAAACACAACGTAACGCTGCATTCTTTAAATTTCGATGTCGTCAAAACACACAAAAAGCACACAATAGTCAATGGGTACTGTTTGCCAATAGAAAATGTAGAATAATAATAAAATGATTTAAATAATAATATACAAACATTTTTCCAATATTACATTCAAATAATGAACATTATATTTGAACACTACACTCATTATTATAAATTTAATAATCTTCCAGCTATGTCATGAAAAGCAAGTAAAAAGTGTTCATATTCTCTTACATGTTGTACTTCTCTCTCATATTGTACTAGGATATAATTGTTATATGTAATGTTAATTGTCAAATTATTAATTTCGTTTCAATTATAAGTGAGTTGATTTCAATAGTCTATCCAAAAAAAAAATTGTATGCTTATAATTAATGTTATTTACAGGTATCGATTCTCAAGGAGGGGTGTGAAAAAAATGGTCTAAGCCTGAATGTGAGTGAAACTAAAATTCTGATATTAAGAAGAGATGAAGAAAGAATGGTGAGCAAGATCATTGTCAATGTAAAGCTATGAGAACAATTCAATGAAGTATTTTTTAATATTTTTTAAAGTGTTATTTGCACACTTCATTCACAATGAAAAACATTTTTGGAAAATGTATAAATATTTGAACGCAGCGGGATTCAAAGCCGCGCCTCTTGACGGGTTCGTCGAAGTCAGCACAGCTCCATATATACACAATGCATTGCTGGTACCGACGCTAATATATGACAGCGAAACGTGGGTATGTCAGAAGAAGAATGAAAGAAAGATGAAGGCTGTGGATATACAATCTCTTCTTAGGATATTATCCTAAGCCGGTAGGAATTACTATTATAATTTAAAACGTCACAAAAAAATGTTTTAATAATGAATTAAAAAATTATAAAAAAAAAAATTTGTTTAGCTTTATGCTTTTTCAAGTTACTCCATTCTCCACTTTTTCTAAATGAAATTGTCTTTGATTTTTTTTCTGAATTCGAGACATTGCGTGTTTAGTGACGGAATTCAACGCCACGCTTTATCTTAATTACAAGAGTGGAGAAAACAAAATAATTAAATTACGATCATTCCCTCGATTGCGAGTCGAACCCACAACCAATCGCGGTGACAGTCAGACGATGTCCCTTTGCGCTAAAGCCTCGTCCTCGACAAAAAAATATTTGTTAAATTTAATTAATTATCCATCTCGTGAATCTTTGTACGTCAAAAGATTGAGCGTACACACGTCTTTAACATATTATAAAATCTATATAATAAACAAAAAAAATTTTATAAAATAATCACTTTACAATATAAACCAAAGAATAGCTATTGTTTGATCTAAAACAATTTTATATTTTTTGTGAACTAGAACAAGGTTTAGTTAATTACATAAGTCAATGTTATTGTTGTATGTAAAATACTGGACCATAAAATATTTTAATTGGGTACATAAAATAATAAAAAATGTAATATAACAAAGTATGGTTTGTGTATGAAAAATTATTGTATCAGCACTTTTATTATATAGAAAAGAAAATGCCAGCTGCAGTTTTGTACATAAAATATTGTTTATAATTAAAATATAGCTCCCTAGTCAGATAAGCTCTGATATTTAAACATGAACTGGTATTTTCTTTAAATTTTACATTTTTATCTATTATTGTTATAAATGTACATATTGTTGGCCATTGTGGCACAGTGATACAGTGGCTAACTGTATTCATATAATGGTTGTGGGTTCAATTTCCTTGAATTACTTGAATTATTTTCATTGTTCTAGTGTATGTAAGAAAAAATAAAATGTGCATAATAGCAGTTTTAAGTTTCAAGAACTTAGTGCCAAGACTACAATTTTTACCCAAGGTAAAGGCTTGCGTGTCAAGCAGTTTGGTCATTGTGTACCAGAGCAGAGAAATGAAAATATTTTAAATATTATCATTCCTCCAAGTGGGAATCAAGCCCACAACCAATCTCATTTGTAGTCAGACGCTGTCCCATGGCCTGCCTCTATATAGTCTTAATAATATATATTTTTAGAAATAAACTAAATATATTGCTGCAAGATATTAAATAATTTTTAACATAAAAAAATAAAAAAAGCATTTATTACCTGTGTAATTTCCCAGAGTATAGGTCTTGAAGGAATTCTTTCAATTTACCAGGAATCTCCATGTCACTGTAGTTAGGGAACAAGTACATGTGTCGGAAAGAGTCTATTGCAATCAAAGGCAGGTCAGATACTGATTTTCCTAGATGATGCAGTGGATGCTCAAAACGAACACCATCAGCAGTCAGGAAATTTATTTTTTCTGTAATTATTATACAATTTCTTATAATTATGGTAATTGTCCACTATACATATATATTGTGTAAAAAGATAATAATGGTAATGAAAACTTTCAATGTCTTCCATATCAATTTTAAGAACTTGTTTCAAGGATACTTCTACTTTTCACAAAACAATTGGCTTCCAAAATTAATTAATTAAATTTTAAAAAACGAATTCACTAAGAAATAATTACGTTTGTCATCTTCTAATTCTTGAGAAATGATTTCCTTAAATTTTTTAATGCTGTTAGTGTCTGTAGGGTTGTGGAACAAAATCAGGAAAGGCAGTCCTTCTTCTGTAAGCTCTTCAGCGTTTTCAAATGTAATTTCCCGTACAAGTGGTATGCACTTCTCTTGCACCCACGAATAAAGTTGGTCAAAGTTCAGCAAAGAGTCTTTATAAGTTTCATCAGGCTCAGTAGATGTTTTCCTATCAGTTCTAAATACTACAATTGGCTGCCCTGTGCACAAAAATATAACACATTCAAATTGACTGTTATGTTTGATTTTTAACAATGCATCATACAAGATTATTATATTTAATATTTACAAAAATGATAATATATTTATAATACTTTTTTAATCTTAACCCTAAATTATATACATATTCACAATCTCTTAGAAACTGTTACTTTAAAGTTTCTATTATTAATTTTGTATAATTAATGTATAGTTATAATAATTATTTATACTATTGATTACCTTACTATATGAAATTAGTAAGTATTCATAAAAAGTGTCTACCTGGTGGATGCATTTGTTGAGAAGCATCACCAAAGCCTGCATGAAATAAACATTCATCTTTTAAACTTGCTGCTACTTTTCTAAGCATTTCATATTCAGGTTGGTCCCTCCTATCCATGTAACCAATTATATGTCTCTTTTCTTCACTCAAATCATGTAACTCCTTTAGAGAACCAAATGTGATGATAGGATCAATCAATTGTTTTTTAATAAACTCAGAAAATGCTTCAACTGAGCGCTGTCCTAAAACAGTAATGTTAAGTATCTTAAAATAAAATTATTATTACAGTATTAAGTGATAAACTTAATAAAACTCTTTGTGTGTACAGAAAAATATTAAAAATATGTGAAGATACAAAAACATATAAATGTTTATTGAAATATTAAAATAGATTTTTATTTTAGTTTATTGAAATATTAAAATAGATTTTTATTCATACCTCTGTACTCCTTTTTAGCTGGTAAGCCATTTCGAAATAATTTTAAAGTAGGATACTTAGATATGTGGAATCTAGTTGCTATGGCACCTTCTTTATCACAATCTATTTTACCCATTACTACTTTGCCAGTGTCATAACCGGCCTTTGAAACTTCGTCGGCCGCATCATCAAATATAGGCATAAGCATATTGCTGAACCTACACCACTCAGCGTAAAAATTAATAAACACAACTTCATTGGAAGCTAGAAAGAAAATAAGAAAATATTAACAAGCAATAACACATAATTGATATTTCGTAAATAAAAAATCTTACCAAGAACCATATCTAGATTACTCTGTGTAATTTGAACAGCCCCACTATCGGTTGGATTGTAAAAAGTGTGACAGAACTAAAACAAAACAAATTAGAATGTTATATGAAGCAATTAATCGACTCATAATATACCATAAAATCAATATATTACGTGTAAAGAAATTACTATTTCGTACCAAAATTCCTAAACATGCTAAAAATTTATAATTCAACATGTTTTCTAATTGCCTAATAAAAGAAGTGAAAATATTAGTTTTTACACAATGGCTTGATTATCATTAAAGTACAGTTTAACTTCTTTCAGCACTAATATATTTTTATGCCGCACTTATTTCAACTTGGTATGCTTTGTCAAATTTAAGACTTTGTTGAAGTGTTCTCTTTCGACAGTCGACACTCCGCCGCCGACGACACGTAACCACAGAATAGAAAAGTTTTATTTACGTAACAGAACAGAATACACATTTTTTTTCTTTTCTTATTTACACCTCTTATTTATGCATTGATGATGATAAAAATATTTTTAAAAATGCAATTACTATTGCTTGGAATTTTATCAGTTTATATTGTTAATACTTTCACATTTAATTAATAAATCCTTAATTTAAATTTCTTTATTTATACATAAATCTTAATCTCTTTATTTAAAAATATATTTTCATACTAGTAATGTACCTACCACATTAAAAGTATTAAAAAACTTAAAACATTTGGTGAATTATAATTGTCCTTCATATTATTTATTATATGAAGTTAATAAAATTGTGAGTATGTAATAAGGCGTATTACTTAATAACCGTAGTATAACGTGTAGTAATTAACCGATAATTAATTACTTATTTAATGAAATAGTAATCTACAACCACTGCAAGCAGGCATTTCAAAATATACATATTATTGAAAAAAAAATTATAATTTATAGCAACTTAGTATAAATAGAGATTATTTTATAACAAAATATTAACTACTACCCTTAATACTGTATTGTTTCTATGGCCTCCAAGTCGAGGCAGAGAGCGTCTCCATTTTGGTAGGTTTGGTAGGCTTAATTCTTAAACTCTTAATTCTAGAGTCACTCAGACGTTCTATTATTCCTACTATCGTCTCCCGACAACCGGTGAAGACCATTGGCCTTATACATTTTTGATGTACCTACTTCATTTGTTTTCAATATTAAATATATATAAAATATAAATAACAACACATCATTATTAAAGAACTTAACGTAATATCACCACAATAATATACTGTTAAGACTTAGATTATTTCTCGTGTGCAATACAATTTTTAAGTCGTTGCTAGTTGGGTATAAAAGAAAAATCTTGAAACAAAAAATATTTTTTAGAGCGATTAAAATATCAGTTACAAAAGCAAAAAGATTAAAAACAAAAAAAATATATATTTTCGACTGAAAATGAATGACGCTGTTTAGCCAAAACTGAAACTAACACCTGACATTTTATAATTTTTGACTTTAATTGTTATTCATAGATATGTACTTCTGATAGACCCCCCAGACGCCCAACGAAGCGATGGCTGGATGTCGTGAAGCAGGATATGAGAGCCAATGGACTTACCACCGAGGATGTTAAAGATCGCGCAAAGTGTGCGCAAAGTCTAAGTTGGAAGGCAGACCCTGGCTAGGCCGGGATTAATACGAAGAAGAAAAAGAAGAATTGCTGTACCTAGATTATCAAATATAAAATGAAAAGGAGAGAAATGAAATTTTTACAATATGATAGATATTATTTCTTTCTGATAGTTTTATTCAGAAACGGATGAAGAAGAATCCAATTAAATTATGTAAATTTAATTTATAATTATTTAATCCATATCCATACTTAGCAAATTGTAATGTTCATAAAATATATGCGCTGACTAATATATATATATATATATATATTGTTGTGTGCAGTTTGACCCAACTTAAAAGATAGGATTTCTTAATTTATAGTCGCAATATTATTTTATTGCAAATATCGACCACATCTATGTTTAGCAAAAATATCGATCATCCTAATATAAAATATATAAACATATGCGCGTATATATTAATTGCAAAATAAGCCATTAGTATAAATATTTTCCAATCTATTACTAGACATTGGGAACGGTAGAAGACCAAACAATTTCTGCACTCTTATTCACGGAAGAAAATAATTGATTCATAGTTTTTCCCGGGCATACAGAGTTTTTACAACAATAATAAGTTCTTTGATTTTCGCATAACTTGCTCAGCGATTCGGCTATTTTGGCAGGCAAAAAGGTTGACGTTCACGAAATACACTTCCAAATACAACAGTTGTTACCAAGCGATATGATGTCCTTTAAATTAATAGATATTGTGTTTGATGACAATGGACATGTGAATTTTCCAATTGAATTTTTATATTAGATATACGATATTTAATGAAGCACTAATATTTCAAAGTAGGAATAATAATTTATATATTTATATCACTCGGGTACACTGTGCGTTCCCCCAGGAAACTCGGTGGAAAGGCAATAAATCCCGTAACATCAGACAGGGTTGCCAACTTATATAAACTGGGTCACCTTCAAGTAAAACCAGTGTAGCAGTAGTGCTGTCGGAATGGTTTCCTCGAAGTCGACCGTTGCTGCGATCGCCTGATGCCGGTGAAGATGCTGATTGAGGGTGTAATTAATAACTTAATCAATGCCTATGCTCGTCAGGCGGTGTGTCGGAAAGGTTCAGGTATCTTGGATTCATTTTGCATGAGTCCGGAGACATCGACCACGATGTCCAAGCCCGTATAAGCGTTGCTTGGGCCAAATTCTGTGCGGTCACAGGTATGGTCTTTGATCGCAGAATACCACCCAAGCTCAAGAGACTAATACACAAGACCATAATCCGTCCCGCTCTCTTCTACGGCAGCGAATGTCGACCAGCACTGTCTCGGTACACTCAGGAGCTATACATCACGGCAATCAAGATGATGAAGTGGATGTGTGGCATAACGCGGTCTAACCGCATACGTAACACATTCATCCAAGATAGTCTTGGAGATGATATCACACCAGCCTCGGAACTATGTCGAAAGAATTTGTCTCGACATGTGTCCTTGGAGTTAGACCTGAATGCCCAAGGAAGCGATGGCTGAATATCGTGAAGCAGGTGATATGAGAGCCTGAGGTGAATTGACTGACCACTGACGATGATGAAGAACGTGCAAAGTGAAGTAGCTTAAGTTGGAAGGCAGACCCTGGTTAATTCTGGGAAAATTTCTAGGAAGAAGAAGAGCATATGTATAGGTACACGGTGCATTTTATACCAAAATAACATTTGTTACAATTTTTGTTTGTTTCGGCTAATATCTAAAACGGCTATACCGATATTGACGGGACTTTCACTGGCAGATAGCTGATGTATTAAGGAATGATTTAAGCTACTTTAGTTTACTACTTTTAGTTTAGAATTCCACGCGGACTTTTTTATTTTATTGGACTTGGGCAATACTAGTCCTGCAGCGATGCGCAATTGCCGATAAGAATATCGAAACGTGGATGTGTTTGTACAGCAACGCCACCAAACAAAAACGACCAGAATACGGAACACAACCCATTAAAAAGAGGCATGAGACAGAGAGATTTTATATTTCCAAAACTGTTCACTAACGTATTAAAAGATGTTTTAAGCTCTTGAATTGGAAAAGGTTTGGCAGCAACATAAATGGCCACTACATCACAAGCCATCGTGTTTTGCCCACTATATAGCCATAATGGTGGAGTCAGTTGAGGACATTAATACCATTTTCAACGATCTCAGTACAGATTCTAACCTATTGGTTTTGGAGAGAACATATAGATTATAATGACGATGTCCCATTTATACCCATATTTATGCAGACAATTTCACTCGGCTGGGCAGCATTTGAACCATCTTTACCACTACAATACACAAGAGCCTAAAAACTAAGGTCTTCAACCAGTGTGTGTTGAAAATAATAACATATAGCACTGGGACTTGATCCTAGCTTAAAAACCCCCAAAGAATTTTGGAAAGGCCTATGCTTGGGGTTTCCCTGCATTATAAAATGAATCGGAATGAAGGGATCCACAGAATGCTGGAAACTGCTGGATGAGGAAGACAAGCAACCACTTTAAATGTTGTTATATGGGGAAGGCCTATGTATAGCAGTAGACATCTTCCAGTCAATGATGATAATTATTTAAAACCTTTTTGTAAATATCAGCTATATTGTTCACAAGGAAAACCATGGGCAACAGCTAGTATTACTAAGAAAATAAAAAGTAAGACTGTATTTTAAAGTGATATAAAACATAATATGAAGTAAATTCATTCTTATTGATTTCTAATAACATTAAAACATAACATACATTTATTAAAACTTAAATTATTAACATGGATTATAAATAAAAGTATGTATTTGTATTTGCAATATTTTTTTATTAAAAAATATTTCTGGACGGATTCTAGAGATATGTACACATTGATGCTTTTTAGCAACTTACAAATAATAATAAGTTTAAAAATAAACTATATGTAATATAACTTACACTAAGTAAATATAAAAAATGCTCTTAAATATAAAAATGGAGATTACATATAGAGATTCAATATGTCAGTTTAGATTTTGATTAGGCAAAATGTATTTAAAATTTAGCTAAAAAATCCTGATTGGAAATAGATTTTTGAAATCCTAAATAATTTAGTCAATTATTTTCACACATATTTTCAAATATCAGAACTATAAAAATATTCCATTTTTTTCTGTGATATTATAAAATGTTTTAAGTTGTGTTTTGTCACTAGTTTCTATCTACTCACCCAGCTAACCGTGGGAGATAAGTGATAAAATTAATAAAATGTTAAGTCTTTGTAAACAATCATACAAATTATCAGTAATAATACTGACATGTTATAAAATAATTCCTAGCAGCATAATAACACCTAATAAAATTCCAGTAACTGCTTTATTTGTGTCACTGCCACTCTGCAACAGAAAAAATATGTGTTAATAACTTAAACCAGAAAAAAAATATAAAACATAAGTAAAACTATTAAAAATGATTTTCAAGAATATATCCTTCACATAACATTCTGTAATATCATCTAGTTAGAAATACCGACCGAGTCACCTGTTACTCCTTTAACATCTAGCTCTTATCTTCCTTTTATTTTTTATGCAATTAAAACTTAAACATATTATCGATTTGTTAAAAGTTGCTTGAAAAATATTTACTTACAATAATATAATAATTACATCTGTCTCCTTGGCAGCAATCTGAGCAAACCCAGTCTTGGTACCAGATATGTGTACACAGTGGCATATAGCGCTGTCTAGTTACTGCACACTCAGTCTTATTGGAACATCTTTTTGATACATAATACTGTTTTTTAGCTCCCTGAGACCAGTAAGGAGTAGATCCCCATTTGATTTCAGTAAGACAAACATCTTGATTATATTCACAAGTCTTTATAGTTTTAATACATTTTTCGTTGTTGTCTTCTTGTGAGTCACATACATAGCATTCAAGACATTTTACTGCAACGAACACAAATTATTAATTAATGGCAATATAATAGTATTATTCAAATTACTATCCTGAAGGAAATTAATTTATGTACCTCGTATTAAAAATGAAAGAAAGATAATTGTGAAGATTTCGACTTTCCTGTGAGCAATCATATTGAAGTTAAGAGTTGAAAAATATTGTGTTTACTATATATGAAATAATTTCACTTTGTTCTTGGCTATATTTGGTCATAAGTTTCGTTTCGGGTGTGGCAAACATGAAACGGTAGACAAACAAACTAACAACAATTTCAAATTGAAGTAACCCTATTAAACGTCACACAGTGTATATACTAGATTATAGATAGCAAATTCATTATTCATTTCGGATTCAGTGCTGGTCTACGCTAGGCGCATTTTACAAAAATGTATGTAGGATAAATCGTTATTGTATTCAACCACTAGTTTTTTAGTTATAATTAAATTATGAATTGAATAATAGTTTACCTACTTTCAATATAATACGTAAGGCAGAGATTGTAAACCTTCTCATTAGAAGTTAATTTTTAATTTATTATGACATCTTCAAAATCACACGTGTATTGCATTTTCTTTCAAAATACTCTTTTTCGAAAAAACAAGGCTTCACGAAAAACATTTTTAGTAAACGTTTAAAATGTATAGCTTGGAGGTCAGAGCGCTTGTATGAATTCCAAGAGGCGCGGGTAGGAGTGCAAATGTAGTAAAATTTTTTTATACGCTTTCTAAAAATGTTTTTATTACACTTATACACTATAGATATAAAAGAATAAATAGACTTATTTTCTTAATTGTTTCTTTAATAAATTATAAACTATAATCATTGAGATTAAGACGTTAGATCTTTAGCTTCATTTCATCTTTTCATTCATCATTCTATCTTTTAGAACTACATTACGCCTAAAATAGGCTCCATTTGAAATTTTGGTTTTGAAGCTGAATACGAAGACTATATCTATATCCCATCCGCTAAACAAACGTGAATAAGTGAGCTTCTAACAGCTGTTCTTCTTCGGTTAATGATTTATATTTTGATATTGTAATACTCATTTTTACAATTAACTGAACTTAGTTGAAGTCGAAAAATCCCACTAGGTTTATTTTCGTTAATTTTCTTCCAAGCAAGGTTAATGCGAAGGCCTAGCCGTAGATAAAACATAACAGTATAACAAATAACATTCCACGTACTACTCGATGCTAACTTTTTACTGACACATTTGTATTTTAGACTGTCAACGACATATGTCAATAATTTAACTTAATTTGTTTTTGAAAATTAAATTTTTAGTTAAATGTTATGTGACGAATTTCAAATTTCCAAGAATAACAATCAGTAAATTAAAGTGTTACATCTATTGAAAATATTAAGGGAAATTCATATTCATGGATGGGATCTTGTGGAAATGGACAAATTATTGGAATGGTTAGTAAAAAGTGAAAGTAATATAATAAATAGGATGTTTTCCTTCATTTATTTTACACTTTCTAGGTTGGCAAACCAGATGGTTCGTTTTAGACAATGGCATATTATCGTATTATAAATCGCAAGAAGAAGCAAATCAGGGTTGCAAAGGATCTGTGAAAGTATCAGTTTGCCAAATAAATGGTATGATATTATATATATATAGATTTTGTCTACCATTAATTTATAATAATTTAAATTAAACTATTATTTTTGTTATTTACAGTCAATAATATTGACAACACTCGACTAGATCTAGTTATTCCTGGACAACAACATATGTATCTAAGAGCTCCATCTCCTCAAGACAGACAAAAGTGGCTTGTAGCATTAGGAAGTGCTAAAGCCTGTGTTGATGGAAATGTTGATTTGAAAGGTTTGAAGCATTAATACTTAAATTTTGTCTTAAATACTAATTTGTGACTGGAATTATATGATATATGCTTATGAATTTTAATTTTAGCACTTGGTAATGAAGATTCCATAAGTCATAAAAAATCTGAATTGCACTTGTATTGTGATTTATTAATGCAACAAGTTCATGCTGTGAAAAGTGCAGCTACAGCAGAAGGTGGTCCTGAGATACAGGTAAGAAATGTCTACTAGAACTTTATGATTAAATATAAATTATTTTAAATTATATGGTATTAATATACCTTTCAATTATATGGTTAAGCCTATTATTTATTTTGTATATAAATAATAGGATTAACTTTAAAATATAATCTTATTTGCTTAAAAAAAAATTATTTGTGTATTTGAAATTAAATATTTTAATTATTTCCAGAAAATTGAAGATGCTTCAAGTCTTTTAACTGCAACATGTGACACATTTATACGTACTTTGGAAGATATTATGAAACTTGCTAATAATCCTGGAGCCATTACAAACATCTATGAAATGCCAGTTCCTAACTTAGCTATTACTAAAAATAATGCTAATTCTAACAAAACTTGTAAAATTAACATTAGCAGATCTTTGTCTCAAGAAAACAGATAGTTGCAAATATTTTCTCTTTAATGTTATTTATCATGTTTAAATGTTAATATGACTGTAAATAGTGATTGAAAGAAATTTATATAATATATATAGGTAGGATTATAAATAGGTTGACATGTTTGTAATTAAGTCACATAATCTAATATTTTTGTTTTTATTGGATACAAATTTTACAGCTAAATGTATGTTTATTTTCTGTGATAAATCTAAAGTCTATATATTAAAATAAAAACATTTATATTAGTTAGTAATCATTATTTGTTCTGAAGTACTTGATCTGTTATTTAAGTAAATTAGGTTTGACATATGTACTTAATTGTATATTAAAAAAATGTAACTAGTACATTGTTAATAACATTCCTAGTTTTATTATAGTCATTCCATTTGCAGTATTTTTACTTTAGTGATAAATAAAAGTATATATAAATGAAACATTTTATTATTGTCAATTACTTAGCCCCACAATGTCACCATATGGGTTCTCCAAATCTTTTAACAGTTTTTTCTTGTGCATCTAGTTCCATACCAACTTTCTTTCTCATATAGAAAATAGTGCAATCTCTATTTGTGCATAACACTTCTTCATGTAAGCTACCCTGACATCTTTGACATTCAGTCCAAAGTTTTGAGAATTTTTCTTGCAGTTGTCGAGCCTTAAAAATCTCTGTTATGTAAAGTTTACCTTCTTTTTCTAAGCAATGATTGCACAAAGCTTTTTTAGTATCATTAGGCATAACAGTTTTACATCCAATACATTTTTCCTTTTTCTTTGTAAAAGCAGCTAAAGCTCCAACCTTTGATGTTACCATGGATTTAGTCCTTGTATGTTCTCCTTTGAGGAGTAATGATTCTGCTTTTTCTCCAAGTATAGGTTCGAATATTCTTAAAAGAGGTTTTGATAGCTGATTTTCAAGATAGTAATTGAAATCAATCGGCACACTGTTTTCTAAAACATAAATTGGATCCTCTGCTTTCATATAAGCAGGTGTATTTTTTGCAGCACAGCATAATACATAAGGGACTCTGTCACCAAGCTTTGGGGCTGTACCAGCATCACGTTTTTTCATTTTGTTGGCTAACTCAACGTGAGCTTGTTTGGCAGCATAGTCATTCTTAGTTAACTCTTTAGTTACAACAAGTTGAGATATATCAATGCGATTACAAAGCAGATCTGCTATTATTTGCTTTGCATATTTCATTGCTCCATCAGGATCTCTGTCTATGAGTAATTTTTGCAAGCAAGTGCTCATCATGTTAGACACAAGAGGGCAATTATCTCTTCTTACAGTTTCTATACCTTTACAATCCATTTTATCATATTTATCTGGCCTTGTAAAGTAAAGACCTGCATATCTCTTTTTATTAATGAGTAAATATGGGTAATAAATTTTTTCAAATTCAAGCTTAATAGGTTTCACAAATTTAGATGTAACAAACTCAGCTGCTTCCCTGCCTAATTCCATACTCTCTTCTAAAGTTTTAACACCAAATTTAACCATCACGGAATCAGTATCCCCATAAATAACAATAGCATCTTCTTTATAGCCATTTGCCTTAGTATATTTTTTTTCAACTTCTGATTTAGTAAATTCTATCATAGTTCTTCCATAAGCAGTGACACTGCCAGAAATTTCTAAACAAGGAAGTTTGCCTACTTGGGCTCCAGTAAACCCATAAACGGAATTAGCACTAATTTTCAAAGCTAATTGTCTACCATCTAATACTGATCGTTTTAAAGGATCTTTTTCATCTTTTAAATCAGCTTTTGCTTTTTTCCTAGCTGTCAATAGTGATTCTAAAATTTCAGGTAGCAATCCTTTTCTAACATTTGATTTTACAAACATATTATTAGATGGTGTCAGTGTTACATCTGCTGAATTTATGTTAAGCTCTTTTTGTAAGTTGGGAGGTACTAATGTTGTGTAACATAAATTATGAGCCATCATGATACTTGGATATAGAGATGCAAAATCTAATGTTGATATAGGATCTGCATAATATCCCTTTTTTGGTTCAATAACAGTAGCTCCTTCAAATTGATCATCTGAACCTTGTCCATGATAAGCTGGCATTAGGTATCCTGACTCTTTGGCTTTACGTAACAATTGACTAACAACTTTTATTTGTTGACCTCTAGTCAATAAGCACAATAATGGTACACCTGTCACTCTAGCCATTTCCATGTAATTTATAATACACATCAATTTATTTAAAAGTTTTAATGGCAGATATGCATCTTTTAAGCAGTACATAGCTAATCTTCTCCTAGTTTGCTCATTTTCGTTTTGTAAATCAGTTATAACACTGTGATGAACATCTTCTTTTTGCTCTTGAAGAAAATGATAACTAACTGCATTTAAGGTATAAGATCTTAATTTATAATCTCTAACAAGTACAAGTAACAAATCAAAGGGCACTCTGCCCTCAAAATTAATACTTTTATTTTCTCTCCTTCCCATTTGTTTTGATTGTAAAACTGTATCCTTAATAACAGACCGAATATTTCTAATTCTGCCCAAAAAATCAAAATTATCAACTTTTAAATGTTTTGCTCTATTTATTAGATAGGGCCAGTCAAAATTATTAATGTTATAGCCTGTTATGATATCTGGATCAACCTCTCGAAAGAAATCAGACCACTTACGTAACATTTCCTGTTCTGTTTGAAAACTCATTACTTGAGATCCTACTATAGGAGCACATGTATTAAGTGTAAAAACATTTCGCAAATAAGGTTCAGGTTCACCTTGCCTGATAACCATTGATGCAATTTGAATGACAGGATCCTTATCTGGTTCTGGAAAAATTCCTTTTCTGCCAGCACATTCAATGTCAAAACTTAATATTCTAAATGGGGCAACTTTTAGCCATTCCCCTTCAGGTTGATGTGCTGTAAAAGCATTCCAAGCAATGTCTACCTCAATTTGACATCTAGTTTCTGGTTTTAAAGTACTGTGCCTAGATCTCATAGTCCACTTCTTTAAAGGGAGTTCAATCCAACTGCAGCCCACAACAGCAGTATCAACCATAAATCTTATGTCAAAATCAATATTTGTTTCATAAAATGATGGATCTGCTAAGCCAAATGAAGGTGGCTGTCTTTCAACAAGTCTTTTAGCAGGTGCAATAAGTTTTGGTAATGCAACAGATATTTTAGCAAGAGTACTTTCATTATCACCTTTATAATACATCAATGATTTAGCTTTTACTAACTTTACTTCTAAAACTGTTTCCCTTAAATTATCCTTATTAGACCGCAAATCCTCTAATATAGCTTTATTTAAATTCGTTTTTAGTTCATGACATGAAGATTCATTAAAATTTATTGGTACAGTAACAAAAAAATACGGAGTAAATCCATGAACATGACAGCAAACAGAATTTCCATTAACAGTAACACCATACATCCGCATTATTGGAACTGGACCTAACTGAGACCCAGGCATTCCTGGTATAGGTTGGCCACTGTAGTGATCTATATCAATTTGTTGGAAAGCTAATGAATTTTTACTTGGTTCCAATTCAGGAACGTTAGGACGTGACCATTTCATATTGGTAGTTTGATTTTCTGGCCCTTCGCCGAAAATTTGACGTGATTCAAATTCGCATTCCATTCCAGCCAGTTGATCTTCAAAACTACTTGGTACCCTATCATTGTCTTCATCATCATCATCGTTTGATTTAAATTTTTTGGATGGAGGACCTTGAAATTGTTTTTTCTTATTCATTTTATAACGAAATTGTATATTTACTTAAAAATATTAAATGGCAACTGCTCTGTTTTCCCGCCAACCACTTTACTTGGTTTATAAGAGTACTTTATGAATATATAACGATAGTTAATACTTTATAGGTATCTTCTTTTAATTTATATTATTTTGTAGTATACGTTAATTGAGTCACTTTTACTATAATTTTAATAAAGTAACAAGTAATAACACTGAACTTATTATACGTTTTAAATTTGATCAAACTTTGTAACTTTTCACTTGTGTCATAAAATCGATTCCAATATTGCCCGAGGTTCGATTCAGTATTTTAAAAAATCGATTCCAAGCAAAAAACCCCGTGACCAAGAATCGATTCTTTAAAATCGAAGGTATAATTTATACAACCGAGGGTTTAATGTTATTATCCACCCAATCAAATATTTTAATTTTGGTTTTTCTTATGTTTAGACATCTGTTCGACAATATTTATAATTTATATCTTAAAATTAATTCTGAAATTTTAATTTTCTTTAAAAATATTTTTCATTTGAATGTATTTTTTTACTCAGAATAAATTTTCCTTATTATTTTCTTAATTCTAAGAACCGAAACGGAATCGAGAGCATCGATTATTCATCTTATTTTCATCCCTAGTGTGAACAGCTGACAGCATACAGCAATATAATATTGATTAATCGATATATATTTCGATTTATTTTTCTTATACAAGTTATAGGTAACAAAACATACTGTACACGTGCAGACTTTTATCTTGTTAATTATTTTCATTTTTGAATCGATTTTTGGGATCACCATTTTATAATAAATCGATATTATGGTAAAATTGTAGCATAAACATTTATATTGGTGGATGCACTCTCAATTTTAAAAGAAAAATTAAACCCTAGTGTGAACAGCTTGACGGCATACAGCAAGTAATATTGATTAATCGATATATATTTCGATTTATTTTTTCTTATACGAAGTTATAGGTAACAAAACATACTGTACGTGCAGACTTTTATCTTGTTAATTATTTTTTTCATTTTTTGAAGATCGATTTTAAGGATCACCATTTTATAATAAATCGATATTATGGTAAAATTTGTAGCATAAACATTTATATTGGTGGATGCACTCAATTTTAAAAGAAAAATTAAAATAAAAAATGTAATTAATTAATTAAAATTACTTTGCACTGTCATTTATAAACTGTGGCAAGACATTTTTTGTTAGTGATATTTCAGATGACAAAGAAGGGATCGAAAAAAATACAGCAAGAGTAGTATACGTTGATTATCTTACTTGCAAGAGAATTCAATAAAACTTAAAATTATTTACAATATCAAAATCAGGAGTATCTAAACATATTTTATATAATAGAAAATATTTTGGTATCGCTAGTAAAATATTACAGATGAAAACCAATTTAAAATTGAATGCTATTGCGATTTTATATTTTTATATCGAAATTAATCCTAATTTTATGACTTGTAACTTATTACAAGAAAGCAAGTATCTAAAATATTGATTTTATATTTGAATTAGCTTGCAAATAATATAAAATTATAAGCACATTGTTGTTAACCAGATTGTTTTTTATTTCTATAATATATCATATAAAAAAAAAAAGTAAAGAGTCATAGCTTTCGGCTGATGGGAGATAAAATTAAAGTATCTTTATAAGTTATAGGTTATCTTATAAATAAATAAATTAAAACTATTTATTTTATGATTCAATAGCTGGTACTGGACGACACGATTGATGGGTCTTTATATTATCGCTAGATGGCGCTGTTATCGTATTAGCACTGACGTCTATACAATACATGTATATATGTATATAATACATACGCTGTGGAAGGGGTTGATACTTATAAATCAGACGATGACAATAATATATTATTTATATTATAGTAGTAAGACCCTAAAATATTTTCTGTAATGAACGAGAGAGTAAAACGTGCTGTCTACTGAACAATCGTGTTCTACCTACTAATAGTTCCCACTTGCTCTACTATGCATTTTTTCTTTTACTTTTCAAGGATTGATTCAATATGCGACTTAACTCATGCCAGACATAACTGCCTGTTCCTGCTGAGTTTCTTACGCCGGTTCTTCGCATGTCTGAGGCATTCACTTTAGTGAACCGGTGGTAAATTATATGACGTTGAAAAAATTAAGCATCTATTTTCTTATTTTGAATAAGATTATTTCAATTTGTCCATTACATCTCTCTGCTTTCCTTAAATCGCTTAATCTAACATGTATATAATATGTGTATTAAATTCAACTTAATAGAGACTAAAATTTATTTAAAATCATAATTATACTACACACTTAATTTGTCTGACAAATACAAGTATTTGTCAGACAAATTAAGTGAAATCGTTCGTTATTTTTGTATTATTATTTATATATAACTGTCAGACACAAAAAAAAAACTATATTTAAAGTACGTCGTTACACGGTTAAAGATTTTTTTAAAAACCACGACTTCTATTACTTACACGTAAAATGCTATCATAATGTATTGCTCACAAATGCAAAAACACGGGACTGTTTCGTGGATTATAGCATTCGATGAGATATATATGTAAAACAACTGGTTAAAATGATAATAAACGATCCTGATTCATGATTTGTGCTCTTTGTTTCTATCATTAACATGTGAAAACAGACACAATATGTAAATGTACTACAAATATCTAGTCTTAAAATACTACAATCTGAAGATCGATAGTCCACGATAGCAAGCTTTAAGCTTTTCACTTTAAAACCGTAAAAAAGGCGTCTGTATAGTTATTACACGAATCGTTAATAGACCGACTAACTCTTGGTTACATTTTTTTTTGTGGTTTCACTCTGTATTTTTTGCGGGGTAGTCGGAGTGAACGGAACGCAAAACGCAATGGCCCCTGCATACTTCTTTAATAATTCTGGATCACCTATGCGCTAATTAATGCGCGACGAGAAATTGCTAAGTACTTTCGTCAGGCGGCTAACATGATATTTTAGAGTGTTGCTAGACAACCTCCAAGGGGAAAGCAAGTTCATATATAGTGAATGAGAAACGTGTAAATTATTTAAGAATATTAAGTTTTACACTTAACTGTAATAACAATAATGGTTTTTCAACTCTGACCAATGGAAGAGGATAGTAGCCTCTACCTACTCCACCTTAGCGAAGCTCTTGTTTACATATAAGTACTAAAAACATAAGATAATTAATACGTTTAAATTTTTTTGTCTGGCAATACCTTTTAAATCATGTTACAAAAAATTTATAAATTATCTAGCTCTTGATTGATCCAAACTCTATTACTATTTGTTTTTTAAGTAATCTTAATGTTTGACGAATGAAACGAACTTTTGTTTAATGTTTGTTTTAAAAAATTGTAACATTTATTTGATTTGATTTGGAAAATTATATATTTGACACACTACACTTCTACACACGTTCCATAGTATAGTAACTTCTACACTTACTCTTGGAAAACACTGCTTGGTAAAGTAGAAAGTGAAAACATAGAAGCTTCACGCCGTTTATCACATAGTAGAATAGACAAAAAGAACTTAGTCAAATTTTAACGAACTCTTCGATCTTCGCTTTCCATCCGAATAAAAAGACATTGTGAGTTTAGTAACGTACCTTAATATCGCGGATTGTTTTAATCACATCGCGGAAAAATGGAAATAGTTTGAATATTACCCCGGAGTGAGTATTGAACCCATCACATTTAAATTCAAGCACTACGCAAAAACAGAGTCAAGTAAAAACAACCGGTGAATGACAATTCGTAGCACAGGGGTGAGATGGTATGTTACAGCGATCCATAGCTGCGTCTATTACAGTAATCCGTAAGCGTTTTTACTATCTGCTCTGCTTGGTCATCTCTGAAAGTTACCTGGACAATTGCTGTTATTGGTTTACCGTTCCAATAAATAGATTTGAATTGCGATTGATTATTAATCCATCTTTACTTATAAAACAGCTTATTCTGATCCACTGACTGACTGATTCATCATCGCCGAGCGTAAACTATTGAACTTAGACACGATGACACATGATTTTTGGTCGGTAAGGTTATTTTATGGAGTAGACACTTTCTAAGAAAGGATTTTTTGGAAATTCAAATCCTAAACAATCACTCATATGATATTAAATTTGGCTGTAAAAATTTACATCTGCAATTTTAGTGGAATATATCTTTCGTAATACGATTACTATTATTTATTTATAACTGAGGTCTGGAACATAGGTCATATTCCTTGTAACCAAGAATGGTACTTATTTTTATAAAGAATGACAAATCTCAGTTCTCATTTGCGGTTTCCGTCAGAAGATCGACATAAATATGCAGACGCCAGTCTGGCTAAATATGTGTCATGTAGTTACAATCATATATTTAGTATTGATAGTAAACGTTATATATTCTTTTAAGATTTTATGATTAATTAATAAATGTATTTAATATATTCACTTACACATAATAAAACAAATAAGGGTTTTTGCGACGTTTACTATGACGTTTCAAAAATTTTGTCATTATCTTAAACCATGGTGACAGTTTTTACCTTTATTTTACCTTCGATAATAAGATAAATAATTTGTTAAAATATTTGCTGTCTTTTGCAGAATGAGCTGATAGGATCTTAATTAAGTGAAATCTGTCCTATTGGGAACTAAAGGATTTGTACTACTTAAAGCGGTTTTCAGTTAACCTGTTTTCCCATTTTACAGGATTAAAATTATAGTTATCTCATTTACATTTACAGAGGACCCCTTTAAGAGTATTGTTCTTCCATTGAACTTCGGTGTTCTAAATTTTTTTAGCTTGACACTTTTTCTCTTATAACAGGATAGTCAAAGAGAACCTAGTGTCAAGACACTGTGTTCTCTACTTTCTACCCAAATTCGATATATTGCTTGTTGAGTGGAGGACCTCAACGCCGCGTTTTGTTTGTCTTGGGTACCTGAGCCGAGAAAAGAAGATTATTGACATCAAAATACTAACATAGAGATAGAAATAGCAAAAGAAAAATGTTAAAAATTACTCGTTTGAATCTGAATGTTAGCAGAACACTGTTTTTTGTCAATACATTTGATAATCTTTGATCAATTATCTAATACGCTAAGAATAAACTGAACTGTGTACATAAAAATTCAATCATTCTTAAATATCCAATATATTTTGAGTATTGTCTACGCAAATTTCGTTAACAAATTCCGTAATTCTTACTTAATATTTTATTGTACCTTACATATATAATAAAAATATTAAATATGATCCAGTGATCGTGATGGCGACGCTGAGGGCGACATTAATAAGTTTTCAGAAATATTTTATCATATGATGACTACTGTCTGCGGTATGAATAGTAGTCATCTCCCGCCCACGTTATTTAAGGTTATACATAGAAAATCTACTTTGCATATCGAATTTAGATTGTCCCTTTGTTCTGAGTAAAATTTTGTTCTTCTGTAAATGTAACTGATCGTTGTCTGGACATGGAAGACATATGGGAGTAAAACCATCGTGGTGAAGTGGGAAAGCGTATGATTGCAAATGGAATAGTTCTGGGTTAGATCCGCACTCACTTATATTTGAAATATTTTCATTTTTTCGCTCTGGCAGATTAAGCGCGGGGATAATTTCCGCCACTCAATATACATTGTTTGGATTTTCAGCGGAAAGTGGAGAACGGAGTGTTTTGACATTAGGTTTTTTCTGACTACCTGCTATGAGATAAAAAGCGCAAAGCGAAGAAAAAATAATAATCATACTACTTTATAGAAATTATACAAGTGTATTGAGCTTACTTCGTTAAACTTAAGCTTGCCTACTCTAAAAGGCAAAATAATATTATTAGGGTTCGTTGTCTCAACACCGTCTGAAATATCTGGGAAGTGTCAGAAGATTAATGAGTCATTACTTTCCCACACTCATAACAGCTGGGAAAGACTGTAATTCATTATTGGTGTTTGGTAATAATATTTTGACGAAAATATAACGTTTGTTAACGTTGTTAATCATACAAATACAGTATTGAATACCATATTAAAATTTATAGTAAGCTAGTTGATGCCCGCAACTGCGTTTGCGTGGTCTTTATGACATACTATTTTCATTTATAACCAATGAAATTTGGACCTAAAAATTATAATAATTTCCTTTAAATAGTATTTTTCTTGTCGCTAAGACTTTGATATCAGATGTTCCAGATGATTGTAATTAGTTTTTTCAGCTTAACGCTTTTTTCTTTCGGCACACAAAGACCTAGTGACACTCCGTTCTCTGCTTTCCACCTGGATTCAAGACGTTGAATATCTTAACACTCATTTTTATCATATTTAGAAAACGTATAAAAATGTCTTTTTCAATTTCCTAAGTGTGCGAATAACACTTTAAAAAATGTTAAAAAATATTTAATAAATAGCATTCTCTTTTGCCAAACGATTGTTCGAAGAAATCATTTTTGGGTAGCAGAAATTTGTAAAAATATCTCTACAGAGATGCTAAGAACAAATATAAGTTGTAATAAGCGTTTCGACGCAGCTGGATGTAGAACGCGCATGGCTTAGCCTTCAGAGCGCTTGAACGTTTTTCAAGAGGCGCAGGTTTAAATCCTGCTGCGTTCAAATTTTTATACGTTTTCTAAATATGTCTTCATCTTAACACTCATCTTTATCTTAATGAAGATAAAACATGAAAACAATATAAATTTCCTTAACTAGATATCCAACCTAAATAAATACCGCGCTTATAGTCAAATGCCGCCGTATTGTTCAATGATTTTTATTGTCGAACGGAAAATTGCCTTCTATACTGAAAAACTTTTACTAATGCGGCATTTACTTATTTCTTATAGTTTAGCTATTCAGTCTATCATGGTTCTTGGATCTTTAATCGTTATATGTCAATGAAAAATACCCATGACGTCGAACGATTTTAGCTTGGGCGGTACATAAGGTGGATTTAAATGATTCGTCAGAAGATGTTTCAGACCTTTCAGTTTCGTTTATCAGCGGATAATATACATCACGTTGAACGACTTTTGTTAAGGATTTATTGCGTTCGTCTTAATAGCCCTTTGAATTAGTAATGATTCTACATCAGTGGTTCCACTCTTAAAAATCAACTATAGTTACATCTATACCTATAACTATATAGACCTAAGTCCTGCCCATCTTTAAATGATATACAACTAAAAATATTTCATTCAAAGCGGGCGTAGATAGTATAAGTAACTACGAAGATGTTCGCGTACATACAGACAAACAGACTGTGACAAATTTTAAAAATCCTAGGTGCATATTTTTTTTGGTACTGTTTATTCATCTCCCTTAATAATTTTTTCGTAAATATAAAAGACACATTTTTTTTATTGTTTCATTAATATAATATATGTAGATAGATTATATAAAAATAAAAGGCAAATAATAAAGGATAATAATACATTTGACATATTTTTTTAAATAAATTTTATTTCAAATGTATATAATCGTCTTAGACGACGTGCGTTCTCGGTATCGATAATTGAATAAAGTCATTCATTATTAAAGTATATAATAAAATTGAATACACAAACGGGTCGATTATGTCGTTTTACGAGGTTGACCAGCTGCATTACTGCTATCTTTATTAGTTGCAATGACCACAGATGTAAGATAAAAGTACTCATTGACCCGGGTAAAGTCATAGGGGAGAAATGTCCGGTCGAAGAATGTCACTAAAAGCCTAGCATAAACATGCTTAAATTAATAACTTCGTTTTTTATTAAATGAAGTCACAAGTTCAAACACCATTGTAAACAGCGATAAAGTGTAGTAAAGTGAAATAATGATTTTGTATTCGAACATTTAATTCAGCATTTATGTTTTTTTAAATAATGATCGCGCTGACGAATCGAGCTATTCATTCAAATGTTACTTTTTAAAAATCCTGCCTTGTTCCAAAATACTTATACGTCATTTCTATATATTTTTTTCAAACTGTGTGAATTAATTTTAGTTTTTAACATTATGAAAATGAAATTATATATTTTAAGACTAAATCAGAGGTAAAGCGAACATCGATGTAGGTGAGTGAGTCGATTGCAATGCGCTTATCTTATCTAGGGAATGTGCCATCCCTGGTAGAACTCCGTAGGTTGCCACTTAAAATGACACTACAAAGCGAAGAAAAATAAATTTTGTTACTTAAAATCAATACAACATATCTGACTCGCTTTGTGTATTTAACGGTTACGGCTACGTCAAAGAGAATGCTTAAGTCATTAATCGTATTATTTAAAGCTTTTTTTTATTTCGCAAAATGTTCATTTGTCATCGTATAACGGTAAGTGTAAGATATCAATATCGTTTCATTAGGCCTTTCTGTTTGTTTCCTTATTTATTTCAATATTATACATTGTTGTTTGACTTTCTTTTAGAAGCAAATAAAAAACGTTTATATTACATATAATTACATGATTATTTTATAATAAGGTTTTCGATTAAGGTATGTTCCATATTTATACTAAGATAGAATATGTATATGCACATTGTAAATATTTAAAAAATATATATTCAGTGTGTTGCTTGTTCAAACACGCTAAGCTCACCTTTTGGGTTTTAGCCCGCACGGGTATAATTGTTTTGTTTTGGTGATTTTGAAACAAGGATACTGTAATAGTGTAACTAAACTATAAGAAAAAAAAAATTATCAACTTAGCAAAAGTTGTTCAGCGCAATGGATATGGTGGTAATCGGAATTACTTAAATACTCTATTAGTGTAATATAAAAAAATATAAAAAATAAGATACTTTAGAAAATGTATAAAAACCCGCGTATAAGAACCAGAGTTTTAAACGTTTTCTAAAAATATATTTTTCAATTTGCTAAGTGTGTGATTAACACTTTAAAAAATGTTAAAAATATATAATAAATAGCATTATTTCTAGCCAAACGATAATCATTGGGTAGTAGAAATTTGTTAATAAATAATTTGCTACAGAAATGCTAAGAACAAAAATAAGTTGTAATAAGCGTATAAGAATTTCATCGCAGATAGATGTAAAACGTATGGCTTAATGGTCAGAGCGCTTAGACTGTTTTCAAGTGGCGCGGGTTCAAATCCCTCTGCGTTCAAATGTTTGTACGTTTTCTAAAAATATGTTTTTCAATTTCTTAAGTGCGCACAATAAAGTTGCAGGCGTCAAGTACCTTTATTTTTTCAAGAAAAAAAGAAACTCATTTTTATTTAGTTGTTGTTAATTGCCAAAAAAGTTATATTTTCTTATACAATACACAACGTTGGTAATAAAATTGTGGGAAACTATAAGAATGTAAATTATATGAGACAAATCTGTAAGGGGTTAGTAAAGATTGCGTCAACTGGCGCCACTAGCAGATGAGTTCTAACAGCCTCATTGGTAATCGACGTACTGTGAAACTAAAGATCAGAGGTCGATAAATAAAGGGAATCCTGAGCAGAATTATGAAGTGATATAGATGTTATAATATTATAATATGTAGAAGAATAATATAATAAATGATTTTATTTAATACTAGATGACGCGGCGAACTTCGTACCGCCTCAGAATTAAATAAAGACAAAATTTGTCGAATTTCTCTACGAAAAAATATATGAACATATAATTTTCATGATGGTTGGTTGGGGCAGGATAGGGATAGGGAAACTTGATTTCATAAACTTCCAACGATTGGCTTTGAGATTCGTTTATCGTCATCGCAAATGCAGGTGAAATTATAGACGCTTAAAATTAAATAATAACTCAACGGTATACGCGGGATCGAGGCATTCTCTTCTTTTATTTTCCGCTGATGATCCTTGCTTCGATGACATTAGCTTTTCACAGTCAATCTTATTTCATTACACAAACAAAATTGATTGCTTAATGTAACGCCACGTAACCACGCCACACATAACTGATCCTACTTTTAAATGTAAATTGTGTGCACAAGTCCAGGAGTCCTATAGAATTCAAAAGAACTTTGTAGAATAACTCTGTAGAACTCTGTAGAATAACTGACGACGTTATTACAGTTGTATCAACTGATGATGAAAAGGACTATTTCTGAATCCGGTGTTATTTCCCTAAGTGTTGCAGGTTTGCTGAAAATGAATGGCACATTTGTTGTCAAATATTTATAGTGCGCTCAAAAATGTCCTTACGGTAAGATAAAATTAAATATTAATTTAAAGATCAAATGGCAGACCAAACTATTGAATGAATAAATTATATATAGTTAAATCATGCGGCCGAATTTTACTTTTTCTTGATTACTATTTAACTTCTCAACGCATTCTGTTTGGCAGGTACGCACAGCTTGTTGACAATACAATAGTTGTTTTTACTATTTTCCATGCAATTAATATTATATAAATATATACATATTATGAAAATACAATTAGCCAAATCGGCCTAGCTGTTCTCGAGTTTTTGCGAGACTAACAAACATCATTTAACTTTTATATATATAGATGATTACTTTCAAGTAAACAATTAAATACTTTCACGTATCTTCCGCATATAGCAAGGTAGACACAAAGGACTCAGTTTGAAACTCAGTACAGTCAGACACTATCCCACTGCGCCACTATGGCCATAATATATTATAAAATATTAATGGATACAAGTCTTAGTCCGATTATAATTTAAACTTTGAATTGAATTTTGCAAAGAGAATATAACATCTTCTAAGTAATAGGTACTTAACTAACGTTACATTATTTCATGTTGTGTCAAATATAAACCTTAACAGTGGCAAAGGTTCCGATAAGCTACAGTATCTTCTGATAGCTTTTGTGTAATTTGCCGGATGTGGCGAGATAATAGTACAATTTGCGCTAAATATTGTAAGAATTAGTTCATTGTAACATATATATATATATATATATGGTATTTACATTAATAAATGTGAATAAGTATTGTGAATGATAAGAAAGGCATAGTACATTTTTAACATGTTTTATTACTTTCACCGATCTGATAATTATAAATGTAAGAAAATATTGGCGTCAAATTTGTTTGAAAATTTGAACACGTGTTCTATGATTCATATTTATTTTATAAATGTCAAAAGTAATTCTGTCTGTGGCATCGTCACGGGTAAACCACAGAATCGATAGTGATGAATTTTTATATAGAGATACTTGAGGGTCTACGGCTGAATAGGTTATTATACCATTTTTATACTTTTCCCAGGAATTTCATTGTTTTACGAAAAGGCTGCCGAAAATACGAAACACGACAGTTTTACTTCGTTAGTTATACAATATTTTCATAGCACGACCCTTGATGTCTATCACAGGGCGATCAGGATAACGAGGAAGTAATTTAAAGCGTATTCCTATTAGTGTATATTTTTAAATAGTATGTTATTTTTGCTTTAAGAAATTTTATTATACGTGTTCATAAGTCGTCTTTATCATTTATATTGTAAACATTTATATTATCAAAGTACATAGGTACTTAATTTCAATTTAATGACAATTGAACGAATCTATTATAATTTGAATTACCTATCGCATGTTTTATTAAGACTATGTAAAGAACGAATCTACAGGAAGTAATTTACTTCTTATCGAGTTACCAAGCAGTGACAGAAAACAATGTGACATATCTTCTAACATTTGCCCTCTGTATCATTTGTTCATTCAATTAATAATGATTAAACAAAATTATCACTTTTAAATTTGTATAGCGCCTAATCTAGTAATGTTAGCTGATAGCTACTAGTGTTACTATAATAATTATTAGGTATAGTGCCACGAAAATTAAGAAGTTCAAATATTATAAATTACATTTTCCAAATATTGTGGTAAATCATTTTAAAACACGAAAATAATGCATTTACTATATATTATGAGTATATTATTAGGCTTATGCACAAAAGTAGGTACCATTATGAGTAACATACACATTTACGTTTCGTTTAATGGCACAAGACAATATTTAAACGAATTGTTAAACGAATCACAGTTTTATCTATAAACCCATAGTAGTCAAATATTATATTGAAAGCCATTAATTATAATTTTAAGAGCACATTAAATGTTTTCTATAATGGATTGTGTGGATTACCAGATAAGGATAATATTACTGAAGTGTATAAAATGAATATGCGTGGGCTCGAACGTGCGTCAATTTACTTTGGGAATTGTCGTCATTGCACGTATAAAAGGACGTAACATCAAATTAATATTTGCTTTTAAGTCCTTAAATGAAATAGTTCATTATGTTATTAAATTCGATTAAAAAAAATAAGCTTGAACTTCTTTTTATTCATGTCGTATTACGAGTACACTTGGCATCAACTTTTATTGACACACATATATCAGATTTTTTAAGATTATAATGTTTTAATATTTCGGTTTTTATATGACTTGCTAGCTGTTGACATACTAGATGAAGTCGCAGGACTTTATACGCGTGAAATTCTAAAATAAAAGTACTCTAATTACTCCTTATTATATCAGCTATCTGCAAATCCCGTCAATATCAGTCCAGCTGTTCTAGACATAAGCCGGAACACACAGACCAAATTGTAAAAACGTTATTTTGGTATACGCACCGCGTACATATGCATTTGTTCAAAAAGTTTTTTTTAATATCACAAACGGACACTCTTTTTATAGACATTTGAATTATATACTATTTTTTGTATTTATACTATTACGTAGTAATATCATATAAAGAATAAGATGCTAGCTGACACAGAAAAATTAATTATTCACATCATAGTATGTTTCTTTTATATTCATCTGAACTTTTGTTTATTTTCTCTAGTTTCTTTAAACATGAAGTAAAATATTTTAATTTGCATACAAAAGTTACCTTACAAGAAGAAAACATGATACCAGACAATTGAAGCATATCAAGGCTTCGTTTCAATTGTAGGCAGACTGACAAGATCGCGGGGTTAACAAGACCAATCAGCCCTTCCAGTTTGGCGTACAGCGTTCATTACATATTTGACATATTTAAACGTACTAATATATGTTGTCGATTAAAAAAAAATGTAATTAAAAAGCACAAGTGTCATTTTCACACTCGTGTGGTGTAAAGGCATGTAGAAATCAGGATATTTTACGGGTCACTGTTTATTATCGGCAACAAGGCAGAAGTGACTCTGCGACACGAGTTAAAATGTGCAGTGATATTTAACATTATTTGACACTGTTTTAGTTACATCGACTCAATAGATACTGCGCTAGATTTACTATAAAGATTTTGGCCCGACTGTATGTTGTATGTATGTTGCTATAAAAATAATACTAAACATAGCAGTATTGTCAAATATATTAATTAATTCCAAACAATAACTCCCTAGGCTTCGTTGAATAGAATAAACAACTACTATTTTATACTAACTTAAAAAAAAATTCAAAATTATAATTTACAAGTGAATCTTTTAAATACAATTATACCTTTACATACAAAAATAACATAATATAAAACTAACTTACTTCAGTTTTTTGTTTACGCAAGCCTTTTCTAATATTTTATCTTTGCTATTTTTCCAAGAAATACGTGACTCTTAGTGATATATTCTTGTTTCCGAACTGCCTGAAAAACGCGATCAACAACTTCGATGCGATATTATTGAGCGATTAGATTGTTAATTATATTTTTTACTAGTCTGAAAGCCTTATTATGTTTGTAATAAAAAATATTATATAAGTATGACACCATAATTACAGATATATTGGCATTTCCGATGGCATTATGGCATAACCGTAAGTCTCGGTGCATAGTGTAGATATATTTATTTATAAGGTCTGCACAACCATGTTTCTTTTTCTTTTACGTTTCATTTTTATCATACAATAGAATATCAAATGGCAATCGTATTTAATAATTACAAAAAAAATATTGGTTATATACCTACAGGAAATATTTTTATATAAGCTTAACAAATAAATAAACATAGGATCATAATTTAAATACATAAAAACAAAAGTTATATCAATTATAACCACCTTAACGAAGAAGTTAAGGTGGGTTTGCTGTAAGTCAAGCAAAAATAAAATTTTGCCTTATTATGAATTAAATATAACTAATAAAAGACAGTAGTTATAAACAATAAATTAATTGTCAATGGATTATTAATCAAGGCAAAGCTTAAATGAGGTCGGACATATTAAGGGATTAACGATCCTCATAGCTGGCGCCATTTTGTCGCGAAGCCTTCGTCATTATATCAGAAATAAGTATATATAACACAATGAATGAATAAAACAAGAGGGACGCGCCCACGCGTTGTGCACACAATGAAACAAAAGCTCAAAAGTGCGGTGTACACTTCAGGCTCATTATGGAATAATCGCTATAAAGAGAAACGTCACTTCAAGAGATAATAAATTGTGCATTTATATCCGGAAATTAAGTAAACACATAATAAAATGCCAATGTTTATGGACACAGAGATAATGACCACCAGAGTGATTTACTTAATTAATTTGATAAACATTCTGCAGTGCATATATACCATATGCCTGTATGTATTTGAAATTTATCTAGATTGATTTATATACTACTTATATTAAGCATAAAAGATTTTTTATAAAACAATATCCTTAATATCATTATATTATTGACTATTGTCCCACGTATATGAAAACATTGAATGTAATTGTATGTTGGTAACAATACTTCCAAATATCGCTAGAAAATAATATTTTAAAATTTAAGTGAGAAGCTAAGAACAGAATATTTGGACTTCTGGTTCTCTCTGACTATCCTGCTATGCTATTATTAACGCTATAAATTAAAAGATAAAATAACGCAACACTTTGAAATTCATGTATGAAAAAAATTTCAACTATTTTACAAATAGTCACTCTCTAAAGGATTGTTTGTACAATAATCTCTGGGTAGCAGAAATTTGTAAAAAATTGTCTGCGGAGATGCTAACAACGAAAATAAGTTGTAATTTGCGAATAAGATTTTTGACGTAGCCGGATGTAGAACGCATGGCTTAGCGGTCAGAGCGCTTGGACGGTTTTCCAAGAGGAGCGAGTATGAATCTCGCTGCGTTCAGATTTTCTAAAAAAGTTTTTTTTATAAAATTCACCCCTGGCTTATTGCGGTATCTATAAATACAGCTTATGTCATCCGTTATGTTGTCATTAGTAACTCAGTATTTAGTTTAAGATATGTGGAAGTTAATTAGGGTACTTAAATGGCTTCGCGAACTCACACGTTCGAACTATTAGAACAAAGTATTTTTTAAACCGCCTTTTCACCATAAAAACTGCCTGTCCTTAAACTACAAGAAAAACTAGTGTCATCTCTTGCAGTTCATGATTGTACTAAACTATGCATACTGTCAATGCTATTTTTCTTGCGGTGTACTGTGTACATGTGAAATTCACGTCCGCATTCCAAAGTAGCCTAAACAATGTGTTATGGGTAATGGTCAAAATATTCAAGGATACAAGAAGTTTTATTTTATTGAAAAACAAGCAAATTTAAGTAAGTTTAAATTTTTTTTAAAATTGAATTCTCACCCACTTCGTTCTTGCCCTTCAATTGTATGTTTGAGCAAGTTCCTGATGCCCAGATCCAGCTTAGTCTAAAGCGTTTCTTTCTTTTAACAACAGAATGTTTTAATATTATATATTCTCTGTCTCTGTTATGCCCATCCCACTAAATTTAAAATGCGACGCGTATTTACAAAATAAATATATTTTATGTAACGTACAATTTTATTTCTTTACTTAATCAATAGCACTTACTGATCTCTGTCGTGTGTGTCTCTTGATAAATTACTTGCGTTCCAAGTTTGAATTTTAAAAAAAAATGTTATAATTTATTTTCATACCATTTAGGTAAAATCTACGTATTTTTTTAACATACTTTATGCATAGATAATCACTGTTTATTACTGTTTAGTAACGTACAAGTAATAGATAGAAGGATAAATATAACTTGGAACAAAAATTGTGCTCATAAAAAATTGTGCTAAGCTTGGAGATAAAAAAGACAGTAATGGATTCTCTAACTTATGCTTAGCTAAACATGGGTATACACAGAAAGGGTAAAAACCAAGATCTTGTCCTTCTAACATGCGATGGAGAGAAGCATCCTAAATCTATGAAGAATACAAAGAACAAAAAATATGATATCCGTAAAAAACCAAACCGGTTTTGGGCATAGTCAGATACCCCGACGAAATGTGGACACTCCGAACAAAAAAGTGGAAGGATCCAACGGGCAAGAGGAGCGTAAGTAGAACAAGGAAAAGATGGGTGGATAACATCAAGAACATAGCTGGAGATAACTCGATGGAAGTTGCCAGAAACGGCAAGGAATGGTCCAAGTTAGAGGAGGCTTTAACCTAAGAGGGCCTACACGCCAAAACAACAAAACTTTAATGTTTTTATTTTATCTGTATTTGCATGTGGCGTATAGATAAATAAAGATTAAATATTATTATTATTATCTTTTAACATTTTTATTTTCCCAAATTATTGGGGTGTGTTAACCAAATATTGCGAGCACGAAGCCAAGCAATATTTGGATGGAACAACTTTAGGGTTATCGAAATGCAGTAACAAACATAAGGTCTTAAAGCTACCTAATTATTTTGCCATGATAAAATTTTCTTACAATACGACAAGTATTCAAAATTGCCGCATTTTGTAAAAGAATATATATCTACATTAAACGGTGAATCCCTATAGATTCTAGGCTTGTGAGTAACGTATCCTCATACGTTATGACTGGTATGACACCTGTAGTTGAAAGAACTATTGGTACTATGGCGACAGATTGAACTTTTCATTAACTTTTAAGCTCTATGGCCAAATCTGTATATTTATCTATTTCACTTGAATAAGTGGACGCAAGGTTGTGTGTATTAGGTATAGCTATGCCTATCAGATATACGGTGTTCTTAACTTTATCGAAAAGTATAATATCAGGCATTTATAGTGTATGGCTTTATCGTTGATAATTGTCCGATCGCAGTAAAGTTTATAATCGGTCGATTCTAAAACAGTTTGAGATGTGTATGTTAGTGCCATTAAGTAATTCAGACAGAGGGTTTAATGCAAAACAAAACAACAATGGACTCAGCACATCTCCTTGGAAGATGCCTCGTTGTATTTTAATTCTATCAGTAGTTAATGTTGTATTTTTGTAACTGAATTTCAATCTGGTGCTCCATTGGAGCATCACAGAGCTTAAAAATATTATAAGATCCGGGGGAATCTTATACTTTTCAAAATATATAGTAATGAACTATGGGAAACTGAATCAAATGCTTTTTTATAATCGATATACATTGTATAAATATTTTTATTTAGTGCTTGTTTCATAACTATAGTGTCTATAGTTAGTTGCTCTTTACACCCCTGACTATTTTTTTACACCTTTTCTGTTGTTCTGCTAGTATATTATTTTGATCTATATGATTTTATAGACATAAATAATGTTAGTAATACATGCAGATATAATACATGCAGTTATAATATATTGTTTGTAGTTTCCCAAATATTTGCCCAGAAATTTTGCAGATTATTTTCATTTGTACATGTGAAATACCTTCTAAGCTGTGTTTTAGTGTGCTGTTCTGTTCTGTATTCGATTGTTCGTGCTGTGATTGAATTTTATACTGTATTTTTATTTTTTCCACAGATTTAACTATTTTAGGATTCCTATTTCCTGAGATATAATGCGTAAGTCTGCCAATTTGTAATCTATATCTGTCTATTTTATTGTCAATTCTTTTTAGCCACGATGGTTTGCTGTTACGAGTTTGATAATTTTCACTTAAATAGAATTTAGTTCCATTACAGAAAGCTGCAGTGTAAGCAGTTGTATATATAACTTCATGCTGAGTATCAAAATCTAATTCGCTACTTAATGTCTTGGAGGAAGTAATTCGTCTTGGAGTTGTCTTAAACGGTTTTCAAAAGGCGCGGGTTGAATTCCCGCAGTGTTCAAATTTTTATACGTTTTCTAAATATGTCTTTTTCAATTTCCTAAGTGTGCGAATGAAAATTATTTAAAAAAGTTAAAAATAAAAGTTATTCGTTGCTTAAATTTTTGTTTTGGAATATAAGGTTCAGTTTCAGGATTTGTGTTCTTAAATTCGATTATTGCTTTACTAAATACTATTTCAATATCATTTCGCTGTTTTTCTGATAAATTTGTGTAATTCTGTGCTACTGTTTGGATAATTTGTGAGTTTTGTTGTATGTATGTCGTATGAACTGTTTTGTTTTTCTGATTGCTGTAGGAATCCGGCACTATAGTATTTTTCTTAAAAGATTATTATTGTTAGCTAATTTTAATTCCACTTCTCTTTTGATTTCAATAAATTTATCACTCTGTATACTTTTGTTTGAAAATATTAATCTCCTTTGATCAGCTATTCTGTGAGGTGTGATAGGTGTGGGTTTCTAGATATAAATAACTCATACATTTTTTTACGATAAGAAGGCTTATTATTTTCTAAATGGGTCACTTCAAAGTAGCATCTGATGTCGTCATTAAGTTCTTTAGACCATTTCATCCTAAAGTTTGCTTGTGAAAGAATATGAGTTGTCTGTTTGGAAGATTTTGCAAATGGCAGATTTTCGGTATGTACTTCGGTAAAAATTTCGGTTACGGTATTTTGTGATAATAGTTTTTTCTTATAATTGCTCTACGCTACGGGAAATTTTATACAAAATTCTTGGTGTAGGGGTTTTAAGTAATTATTCATTAAGGTTATATATATAATATTTCACATTTTGTTATGACAAGATATGTGCTCCATATATAACGGTTCATTACTTTAGTCCATTTTATTTTTCGTCTTCCAGTGGGTACAGTGTGAACGGCAGCTGCCTCCTGTACAACATCTGGGGACCTGGTCGTTTGAAGTGAATATGATGATGACGGTGTTGAAATAAGCGAAGTTAATATTAGATGGGATGATGATGGTGATGGTATGCTAGAAAAGGGTGAATTAGTGGAAGAGGAAGTGGATAGTGATTGTGTGGTGATGGTGATGTGATTGACCGGCTGTAGCATATTTTTCAAAAGGGAACCCGCCTGTTCAGTCCCACATCGCCAACGTTTCGCATGCTGTGACATCCAGCGTCAGCTCCAGATGCGCCCCGGCGACCACGCGCAGCGGCTGCAAGCTATATCTTTTATTTTCATTATTTTCCATAAAAAGGGTTGCCAGAGCCATGTTAACCGTGCAGAAATTTTATTTTCACGTGACCGCCCCACGTTAATCAGGTGGTCGATTCGGACGTAGGGTTGGACTTTAGGGGGCTTATTATTATTATTATGACAGATAAATATCAATTGGACGAAAGCAGTGGCAATGCCAGAATGTAATTGTGGTTTATTTTAACTTGTAAATTATAATTTAGGTCAGGTCTTCATACAGAATACATACTAGTCTATATATTGCAATACGTTATGATAACCTCGATATTTAGATACTTAATCTGCCTGGAATTTTCCATTTTACGTTCTATATTAGGAATAATTTGCCAGTGATCATTGATACTTCGGTTACCGAGTCAGTGAATAGCAAGAGCCTTGACATCATGTATTAAATGTCTACATTAGAAATTACTTAGCACCGTGTTAAAACGTTCAATTTCCATGAACACCTTTTTATATTCTTCTGTAAATTTGTGAACATATTTTATGTGTTACGAAGATGGTAAATTTAACATTATTTCAATACATACAAAACATAATAAAAACAGGTACATAATTACACGTTCATTATATTTAGATATTAATTTTATTATGAAATCAACTTGTATTTTACTCATTCAACTTTCATCTTATTCTAGCGAAAATTGATAAATTTGCGTAACAACTACGCAAATATCTAGAAGTTTGCATTGCCAAGACGTACCTGTACTGGTTCTGTTTATTCTAACTCCTGTCATCGCGCCTGCAAGTCTCTGGCTAATACAGCGGCGGCGGCGGCTCACGCTTACTCACGATTATTAGGCATTTTGTATGTGAAACACACGCTAAATTGTTACACCCACAATAACGAAGGCGCATATGAATGCTACCTATATCGCGACCAGACAATCTGCAAATCGTTATAACCGAGCTTATAACCGACAGCAACGGTTTATATTTTAAATTGCTATCTATTTTATTCAGCCATACTTAGTAATAAACATAATTGTGTATTAAATTTATTATGAAATTAATTATACAAAATAAAAAAAATAAAGAATATTTAAGGCGAGTACGTTCTCTGTTTTTTTTTAAACGCTTTTCTTATCTATAGTTGTTGTATGAATTTATCTAAGAAAATGTTGCAACCCTGTTTCAACTTTTTTTATAACGTTCGATTTTCTTAATAATTTGCACACTTGTCCAGAAAAATAAATTTAAGTGTGTTTCTCTTATTTAATTTCTTAATTAATTTATTATTACATCACTGTACTATTATCTCGAACTTTACATGTGACTTAGTACTAAGTATTCTTTTAAAAAAGTAGTAAATTTTACAATTTTAAGTAATTATTGATATATTTTTGCAGTTTGACCCTTTTTCCAGGAGGGTGTTTCCAGGAGGCAGAGAGAACCTAGTGTAAACACACTCCGTTCTCTACTTTCCCTCCGAATCCGAGATATTGCGTTTGAAGTGGCGGAATTTGACGCCGCGCTTTGTCTTGTCGCCAGAGCGGAGAAATGAAAATAATTTAAATATAATCATTCCCTGAATCGAACCCTCAACCATCGCATATACAATCAAACATTGTCACGTTGCGCCACGATCGTCCATATATATCCTATATTTCTATGTTATTTATATTTATTTTTGACTCCCTGAGTTTAAAATGGAAGACGTAGTTTCATATTAAAACGAAAGACTGATATTTTTTCTTTCTTTCTTTTTGACTTTAGAGTGAGCCATAGTTAAATGTTTCAAATATGTTTATTGTCGCTGCCAAAGATTAACATACTACTACTTACTATAATAATTAATCCACGTAAATTACAAGTAGCTATTATACACTTAATAAATGTTATGTTGGTCAATCGAGAAATGTCTTGTTCTGTGATCTGGTGATGTATTAGCATAAACGGCCTTTATGAGATGCCGACGGGCCTGGCGCCGTGTCGCGCCGGTCACATTAGATTGAACACGGGAAATTACATACTTCGGCTAGATACTTGCAAATAAATAAGTGTTTACTTGATAATTATTCTTGTTTATATATATATATATATATATATATATATATATATAAGACAAGTTAATTGTACATTGTTACGTTTTTAATATTATATATATAAGTTAGCCGTTATGAATTGATAACAAAATAATTTATTATCAGAAACTTTGAACGAAACGAAACGAAACTCTTTGGCTTATAAAGTTATTTCTTTTAGTTTCGCCAAATTAAAACTAAAAAATATGTACTACCTAATAACACCTAATAATACCTACTGATTAACATTGTTTGTTATTAAGTCAAGCTTTAATTTAAGGTCACCGAAAGTTTTCTTTTATATTTTCATATTAGTGTTAAAGTAATCTAATACGTACAATATATCAAAATAAATAAAAACTGTGTTATCATATTAAATGTGTAACTCATTGTAGAAACTTTTTGTAAGTTTGGACATATGTTATTATGTTGGTACTCTGTATTTTCTGTATCCAGTTGGGTCTAAGTATTTGACTAGTGAAGGATGCTGTAAAAACTAGACGACTTTTAATAAAGTTCGTATTGTTAGTTTATAATTAAGGTCATGGTCGTTTGCGTGCTGTGTTATATGTTCAATGTATACTGATATAATAAATGACGTACTTTTCAATAAATAACGTGAAATATAAATATTGTTTTTTATTATTATTAAATAATACAATACAATTGTACGAAATAAAAAAAAATATTGTAATGTATTTATGACTACGTTCTCTAATTTTTGTGCTGTCAAAAAATAAATATAAGAATAATTTTTTTATTTATTTATTTATATATTCTTTATTGCACACAATTTACAACAAAATAAAAAAAAATTACAAAAGGCGGGCTTGATGCTAAGAAGCATTCTTTATCAACCAACCTTGCCTTTTACTTGTCTTTACATTATTAAAAAAACTAATAATGCTTGTATGAATGTTTGACTGTGTATAACGTACCTAACTAAGCTAATGTTAACTTACTAATAATATTACCAATATATAAAATAACATAAATGTCGTCACAAACGTTGGCCGTACTTATTCCATATTGCAATGCAGTGATTGCCTCATTCTGTGCTCTGTCTCATAGAAATGGCTCTCAAGTTATAATAAATCGTAACAAAATGAATAATCTAAGTAGCATGCCAAATACTTATGACCTACTTGGCATATGCTCAGTTTTAAATCTTACAGAATCGAAAAGAGATTTGCCTCAATATTAATATAAGTATATATATTTTTATTATATATAAAACGTATATTATATTCATTTTTCGTATATTATATTCATTTTTATACTAAAATAACTAACACAATAGGTAAATTTATTTTATGTTCAATGATATTTTTTTTGATATAGTATATAAATGGATTCCTACAGAACAAAAAATACCCCAAATACCAGTCTAGTTATGAAGAAAAAAGCTGTCGTCCGTTCATTCAGGTATCTTGGGAAGCTCACACAAGGCAACCCAGGCAAGTCAGTCATACTACTGTTTTACAAAAATTATAGGTACTATTGTGTAACTGATATATTGATACAAAGTCCTCAGTTCCGCCTTTTTAATCTATCACCAAAACTCTATAAGTTACTAATAGGTTAATGAATAAAGTCAGGCACTTTATCTCTATAATTGTATATCATAAATGCATACTTTGGAAAAATTAAATACATCTATGGTATGGATATAATATAAACAGCATAACTATAATTGACAGGTAGAAATAAAATATATAAATTAAATTATAGTATAAACGTAGTTTAGTTCATCTGTAGTGTCAGACAATATACAATGGAGTATAGTGTAATAAAAATAGTAATCTTTTCAAATAGCTTTCACATTCTTTCATTTTTGATATATTTAATTATTTTATGTTAATTGTCATATACTTATATACTTATTAAAGAACTAAAACGGAAACAATATACAACATATATATTTTTGTGGAATTGAGGATTTAAGCAAAAACGTTAAATATCCACAGTCCCATTTCATGTATTTTATATTTAAATATCTTTTCACAATAACAATTATTGTAACTAATAAATAACATTTATGTATGTACTATACTGTATTTTTTTCAGTTTGACGATTTTCGTCCCATAGCAGGAGAACCCAGTATCAAGACACTCGTAATATTTCATTGGATAATAAAATATAAATTTACGTTTAGTTTTTATTAAAGTAAAATGTATGCTGCTTTTATCAGTCCACGACCTCCACAATGCATATTCTCGAAAGCAATTCTAATAAACTACTCTAACATTATCGCGAATGAATTTATTTACGAGTGTCAGGAGTGTATTTGATAATGAGACCTAAAAGATATCAAGTAATTGTGTGGTCTTTGTAATTCGGATGGAAAGCGTGTGGCACTGGCGGATGGTTTGTGGCAAGTGACGGTGTCGAAGTGCAGGCTGGCTCGAGAGTTAAGATAGAGGTGCTTGGAACAGGTCCGACGCACGCGCGGGGCAGAGTCGTGCGGCGGCCGGCAGCGGAGACCCATCGGCCACGGCCTACCACTCAGTGCACGCGCTGCCTTGCCGCCGCCAGCCTGCGTGCTTCCACCACGACACGATACGCACGTCGATATTATACACTGTCGATACTCGCTCAGATATCTGTTTAGTTTAACTGAAATTATAATTTACTATAAAAGCTCCTTGTCATATGTGCGTTACGAGTACTCGTCAATTGTTTATAATCCTCATATGGGCTATTTTCGTTCAGCTTAACGGGCTTTTCCAAGTGTACTGAAAGTGAAGTGTATATTTGAATGTCACAACTGAAGTGACACAACAAAGTGATCTGTGAGGTAAATGTCTTATTTATTTTTTTTAATTGTTTTTTTTTTATTTATTGATTTATTTATTTTTACATACAAGCATGTCGGTTAATTTATTAGAAAGTTGTAAGTAAGCAACCAGCAAGCTTACTTCTCGTACACGTCGGTATTTATGAGTACGTAAGTACCTACTTATTTAACTTGATGTAACTTCGTAACGATGAAGTAAGTAAATAACGTACGATTCCAAAAACTTTATACTGGCATATACGGTAAAATAGCTCGTATATATATGTACATAACAGTTTTTAAAAAATTCGAGGAAGCGTTGGCCGAATATTTACTAATTGATTTGGCATATTTTATCCTAATGTGCGTAAATAGTGTTTATATTATTCATAATTATATTATCTTGGTCCGTGGTACGAACATCATTCTCGCGCGATTTGCCAATAAACCTGTCATTTGTTATGTAATTTCGATATTATTTTAACAAAATAATATAAAATATAACCTTTAATTAAATTTTGAATTTGTAAAGGCATAAAAATATGATGAATTATCATAATTAGTTTAAATATGCAATAGGATAATATAATAATATAGAAAGAAGTCCTAGTATAAAATGAGATTTCATTGAGTGTCAATGAACATTAACAATTGATATATTGCAAGCAGAATAGGTAAGTAAATTACTGAAAATGATTCATCGTTTGATCCTAGTAAACACTCGTAACAAATGTGGGGCTTATCAAGCATTCGGAGAAGTAAAGAAACGAACCAAACGGTGCATCCTAAATAAAGTAAAATAGCTATTTTTAAGATTCCATTAAGTTGTGAATGTCACGCTTGGAAAATATTTGTTTTGTCCATTATCAAAGCGGATATATAGAATCTGGTACGTTCATTTAGTCGTTAATCATATTTACGTAACATAAAATCTGTAAACGTATATATTTGGTATGAGCATATTAAGTATTATTTAATATTTTTAATGCCAAACAATTGCAATATGTCTGAAAGGAGCTACCTTAGAACGCATAGATGTCGAGAAGAACTAAACTTAAAACTGACACTAATAAGTTTGTATAATCTGATATATATGTTTTCATGTAATTTTCTTGTACATTTATTGTAATGCAGATAATATTTGGATTTTTTTAATATTTAAATCTTTAATTGTCCTAGCAATGGAAGCCATACATACGGGTCTTAATATGTTGTCAAGAAACGGTTAGTATAGATATTACATAAACGTTTAGACATGAATCGTAAATATATAATTTTAAATCATTAGGCATTTGCTCTTAAAGCACTAGAAGCTATAACTTACTTGTAGATACTTCCATTCCATGAAGAGTAATACAAAACTGTAAAATATATTTTAGTATTACTTTTTATTAGGGAATGACTAGAATAGGGGGACACCATTTATTCTAAATAAATAAAAAAATGTAATTTTATTTATCAACTCACTTTCCTAGAATAAATTCACAAGTTGTCGTAAATATTTCTGAATATCTTTGTGACTCACTCATATGATTAATTGTTATCAATCAATTTGACATATAAAATATTGTTAAATGACGATTATTGTTATTATATATAGAATCTTTTTTGGCTTTTTTTATATTCACAAAAGTAAATAAATAAAAATATATTAATATATTATAAAACGTAATATATAAAAAATTAAAATATTTTACTGTACACATACATGGTGGTGGTAAGGCCGATCAGGACTCAGATTAGTTAAATAATTTTCATTTTCCTGCTCCGGAAAAAGAAAAGGCGGCGTTGAGTTTCGCCACGCCTGTGTCGAAATTGGGAGGAATGTGAAGAACGAAAAGTCCTAACGCTAGGTTGCTTCGTCGTAGCCTACTACTATGTGCAGCAGATGCGTGAAGCTAAATAAGGTATAATTTATTAAGGATTTATATTTAATTATACTTTTAATAATCCTTTGATATATTTGGTATTATTTTGTTATCTATCTATATTACATACTTTCCATATAGATATTTAGTGTGTATTCATCTTTTTTATCTTTAAAATGTTAAAGAGTGGAAATATCTGATATTAGAACGAAGATGCTATTCATCTTGAATAATGTTATGTGAGTTTTTAAAAGGTAAGAACCATGTGTTAAAGTACTATTCAATATTTATATTATAATATACATAAATAATTAAATAAATATTGCATATATTTGAAAAATAATGTGTCGTTTAAGTAAAAAAAAAATCGAAATCGCCACGAAATACACCCAAATTGTAACAAGAGCTATAAATTTCCTTATATATATTTCCCATGTATTTCTTCATCTCCTATGAATAGGTATAATAAGTAAAATACTTGTTTTAAGATTTACTCTATATAACCTTACATCTGTGTCATATTCCAGTTTCTTTATTATATTATCTATTATGTAAAAGTATGTACTTTACTTTTTGACTTTGCATAGATTTTATTATTAAAATAAACATATTGGAATAAGGATTTACAAACAAGAAAAAATAAAAACTAATACAAGCTTTTAGTTTGATGGTTAATATTCATCGTTTTCAGCGAAAGATTGTGAGTCAGAGCAGTTATCCAAACAGAGCCCTTACTCATATAAAATATTCGTAATACACCTATCGTATCTCTACGTCTGAACTATATTTAGAATTATTTCAAGATCCTACACTTTAGTCAGCAAAATAGCCGCAGAAATAACGTTTTAATTTCATTTTGACTTGACTCTATCTATGGCTTATTTAAGTATAATGATTCACTCTGATATATGAATTTCATCATATAAAATAATATTACTTATTTTCGTCATACTATTACAATTAAGTAAGCAATATTGCATTGTTTTGTACGATGTTTCAACTGTATTCTTTACGCAGTGGAAAAAATTATTAAGCTGTTTTAAAATAATGAAGTTCTATATAATAATAATAATCATAATTTAATTCTATATACTCAAGTATTTCAACTGAAAAACGTAGGTGTGTCAATTTTAATACGGTTTTTTATATTTTGTTTATTGTATTTTTTCAAAAAAAAAACTGTAATTGTAATGAGACTTAGTTGTTTCATAAAAAAAATCCAAATACAAAACTATTTAGAATCAGAATGACTATAAAATAATTAAACGGAATCGATATTTTTATATTACAAAACAAGTATGACATATTATACTTATGCCTATTTTTTGTGTTGTTTTAAGTGTGTTTTCTTTGTTGGACATTTGCCCTTCTCTAAAGAGTTTTGTATTAGACCGCGTCGCTATGTTATAAAACTTATATTCGACGTAATAAGTTCTTTGACTTTCACGATTATTACACATTTTGAAATGAAACTATTTTAACCGGACTATTTTACTCCTAGTCTAGTCTACCTGTGACCACGGACTACTGTAAAGTGTTTGAAACGTCGGGTTCTAAAATTTATTTTCGAATACCAAAATTATACGCGATTAATCCGGTTGAAATAGTTTCATTTCAAAATTATATTCGACATACTTAAAACTCATTTGTGTAACTTTTATTGTTCTTTGAGTTTCGCCATTAACATGATTAAATGGAGAACGGAGTGCCTTGACATTAGGCTCTCTCTCTCTTGCCAATTGCTATGCGGCTTTTTAATTAAAGGGTAGGCAGGCTGTGAAGTACCTTTTTTACAATTATTCTGTACTAAAGCTTAAATTTTTTTAACTTTAATAGAATCAGATGTACCAAGTGTATTGTTCATATATGTCTTCATTATCCTATATTTTCATACAAAGTTTTTTTTATTGAGAGAATGAAGTCCCTAATGTCTTTGCTTTTAATGAATAGGCTACTACGCATGTCGGTCGGTCATTTTGAGCGATTCTAGGACGAAGAATAGGTTGTTTTAAATTAGAAATTTATGTAATGATATATAAATTTAATTCCTAACAAAAACAAAAAAAGTCACATTTAACAAACAAATATATAAATTGAAACATCCTTACGTTATCCTGACCTGTGAACAATGTAAAATAACATATAACATATATGATATTTAATGTCTTAATTTCAATATTCCAATTTCTGTGGTTATTTTTTTAATTGTTATATCATCTACAAATATAAATAACAATTAATAAGGTTACATAAATCATTTTTATTCTATATTTAAAAAGTCTATATAAAAGAAACAGGTAAGATTTCGCAAAAAAAATAAATATTATGACAATAACTACATTTATGTAACTAACAATGTTACACCAGATGTATGCATATCTATATACATGTCTTCGTTATGCATATTGTATATTTTAAATAAAAATTTCTTAACTTGTTCTTTCTTTGTAAATATCTTGAAGATGAATGATCGTGTATAGTTAATATTGAGTTCTTTATGATATCTCACAGACGATACTGTTTCAAGTATTGATATATTAAAGGGACTGTTAATAAAGAAGTGTATAAATTAGTTAAAGTTATTTACGTAAACTCAGTGAAAATAATTCTATCGAAGTGGCTGGTAATTGTACTACTTTAATTATTTTTAAATAATATACAGTAATTGGTAATCACCTTATCTGTGTAGTCGTCATTATTATACATATATGACGTACATATGACTCTATCTATCTTCTTATCTGAAAAGGCAATTATTAGAAGAATTTGGATTGTATTGTCTACTTATTTCAGGGCTTGTTGCTTGTTTTCTTACTGTATCAGATATCTCGATTGGCGCATTATCTATACATTCCAATATTATTACGCATTTATAGTTTAATGACCATCAATATCACTTAATCTTTATGTAATTTGCTAAAAAGGCTATGCTGCTATATATAAGAATAGGTAAGTAATAAGATTTTTAGAAAATATGTAGTGGCTGTTCAAGGAATTAGAGCAGTATTTGACAATATGACATGATGGCCTACTTTCATGCTTTATATTAGCAGGATGACGACATATTGATAATTGTCAAGTATTATTTTTTTTTTTAAATACCTTACATTTGTTTTAAATAGTGTAAAAATAAAAATAAAGATTTAAATGCTAAGTTAATTTACCTACTTTTCATATTCATTAAAAAAAGTATTTATTATAGAAACCAATTAGTTTTGAAAATATGCAAAAAATGTGTATTAAACTTATCATTTATTTAGTACTACTTTAAAAAGTTTTTAGTTCTATTGTAAAACTCCTTTAATGCGTCTAAAAAAATGGGTCTTGAGTATTAAGCGCGTAATGAAAAATAAAAAATGATTTTATTACAATGTTAATATAAAGGTAAAGTATATTTATACTTTACCTAATTCTCAATTTTATTATAGTCATTGGCCGCCGCCGTTACAGTTTAAATAGCGTCTTAAACGGTATGACGGATCGTATTAACCATAAACAAATTATATGAAAACATACTCACCGGAAAATCATATGAAGTGGGAGCGTATTAACTGGGTTTTTACTGTGTTACAGATAAAAAACAATAAAAATAATTTAAAAATCGAACTACATACCGGAGATAATATAAAAAAATATTTGAAACGATTATTGTTATTTGACTAATTTTGACAAATCTAATTAGCTCATATTCTAATTAGTAGAGTCTTATCTAAGTTATATTTATCGTTTTCTGGCCCTCGCAGTGGAATATTTATACGACAATGTACTGTTATTATTTTAAACACGGTTCAATATCATTTTATTGTTATCATCCACTGCCGTTGCTTTAGTGCTGAGAAATAACAACAGCTCACAATAACGTCAATTTAATTACGAAATTATTTTACTTAAACCTTACAAAATGCATATAATATGGCTCCTAGACAACTGACAGGTAATATTTTATTTTTATTATGTTAGACAATTGAAAATAGTTATAATTTTGCCATTTTTATATTACGTTTTTATGAGCTTCTCTTCTGTCTATTTATCAATATATGTAAAAAAAATCTTGCTTCACTACTTTGGCCCGATACTTGCCGTCCGATTACCTTAAAATTTTACACGTGCCTAGATCCGATGACAATACAATATTTTAATAGCATGAACCTGACGTCCTCGCCAAGATGGCCAGGATCATGAGAAACTAATTTTAATCGTGTTCTCTTAAGTTTCTTTTTTCAAACAATTTTATATTGAACACGTAATGGAAATAACACTTAGCTAACCAAGTATGTCGTTGAATTGATAATAGTAAAAAACAATTACTTTATTTTACAAACAGGATACTAAATCTAAAAGTAATCATCAGATCAGAAAATTGTTAGTCAATAATATTTAATTTACTTAATAGTAAATGTACGATGTGCCTATTTATTTGGTGGTTAGGTACAAGCGTTTGTGATCTAGCGAATCCCGTATTTGAGATAAAGGAGGTCAGAAGAAAAATATTTACGTTATTTTGTCATACAAAAAAGCTTTTCTTTTAAACATTTATAAAATATTTACAATATATACTTCATTAACTATGTAAATTATTGCCGACGTATATTTGCTGAAAGATGCGAGCTTACTTCGTATGCAAGCTATTCATACCACCAACGACACTTCCGAGAATAATGATTCGAGTATTGTGAATTGCTGAGACGTAAATCCATTCATTTCGTTTAATTATATTGTGAATGAGTACCCTTTGACTCCGTTATCAGGAGCGTAAGCTCAAACATGCTGGCAAAGTATACAAACGCGTAACTGTCGCTATTTTGAGTAAATTGTAACCATTCTTATTTTTCTTTATTTAAAAAATATAAATTTGCTGCATTTTTTTAATTTTTTGTTATTGTTTTTAATACTTAGAATATTCATATTTATTGCAGGTCAAGTTCTATGATACATTTTTATTATATTTATACTTAAAGATAAAAAAAAAACCACTCAGCCACTGATTGTTACACTACTCGTATTATTACAAAATTTCCAACTAAGAATGATTAATTATTAATCCCTTTATTTACTTGCCTTTGTTTGTTCTATTTTTATTCTACGCATCTTTCATCACCGTGTAGAGAGTAAATAACGTTACGACAAACTGAAGTGATTGTCTTTGTAACTGGGGATCTCCACTATTCGCTCAATTTAGAAAAGTTTGGTGATATTTTAAAGCACAATAGATAATTTATTATAACATAGGTTCATTGTTCAAAGTGACGATTGTTGTCGTCGACTATAAATTGTAGTGTCTTATTATGAGGAAAGAAAAGAAAAATATTAAATACGAATGTGCATTATGATTAAATGAAAAAAGTGTTGATTTTGACTTGTTGGCGACAATCAGGCTGCGTGGGCACTATCGGCTCGGCGAGGTCGCGCCGCTCACCCTGCTATCGTGACCACGCTTCGTGCGCCTCATTAAATCTATTAATAAAATTCGTCTTATGTGAACTGCTAAAAATATAAAAATAAGATAATAAAATATGCAAACAAAATAAATTAAATAATTGCAAAAAACTATCCTTTTTTAGCTTTTACAATTTAAGATTATATTGTGGGCATTTATGGCATCATGCTTAATTTTCACTTACACGTGCTTAACAACATTTACGGATGTACATACTTATATAATTATTATTCTATAAAATTACTATATAAATATTGTATTAATTAGATTAGAATAGGACTATCTCGGGTTATGAAATTATATATTTCCTGTAAATACATGATTCGCTATCGCTATGTAAAATAGTTTTCCGCACTTCGTGTTGTGTATCCTTGTGCTGTAATATATATTGTTGCCAAGTTCGTCCTATTTAAGAGATGTCAAAGTGAAACAATGCCAGGACAATGACCTATGGACTTTTAGGCATCTCATTCATCACATTGCTTTGTTTCACTTGCCATACTTAATTTGATGCCTACTTCACAAGTTTATTTACACTTTTAATTCTTCTGCTTGCATTAAATGAACCAAAATGATAAAATCATTCTTACTTATATAAACGTGTAACCGCATGTTGTGTGCTAATGTCCGTGGAATGCATTTTTTTCTTTTTATAGAGTTCATAAAGAAGTATTGTATTACTTGCGCTTAATAATGTATGGTAGGTACAAAATAAATCACTGCAATTGTAAAAAAAAATCATAATTTTTACTAAGGTTGTCTGTTAACACCTATTATTGAGTTCTACTACAAAAAAGTCTAATAAATAAAAATATAAGAAAGCCAAACTTTCATGCAGGGCAATATTATAGTTTTCCTAAATAAACGAACCAAAATCATCATTAACTTTAATTTTGTTGTTTATAATTCATTAATAGACATTTAATGTTTTTATATATCTAGTGCTGATGTTTTGATTTATTTTATTACATTAACTTGTTTACTTGGTCACAACTACTATACAATTTAGTTAGCAGATGGTTTGAAATATATATTTGGCTAATATGTTAAATGTGCAGAAGTATTAATTTTATGGTAATCTGGATGAACTTTATGTCGTGTTGCCAAACAATCCAAATTAGTGAGATCAACAATAATTATTTCTAGAAAACCAATATAACGTTAAAATCTGCAATCAACACTTTATGAAAATAACACTTAAACCCAGTTTAGTATCATTTGTATGTGTATTAAAAATAAGGAGTATAATGCAAAGCTACTCCAACATTTGTAAACTGGGGTCTCTAAACGAATATTGGAAGCATTTAATTTTGGTCTTAAATGTAAATGGAGTGGGCATTGCACAATTATAGGTACCCTGGCAAACATATTCGTCACACATTGTAATTAATTTACTATTTTAAATATAAATCAACAGGTTACCAAAAAACTAGTGCCAAAATTGATGGTGATGTAGAACGTTTGAACGTGATTTAGTTAAATGAAATTGAGGAGAATTTTTTTTCTGCCAATGTATATGTTATTATATTCTATTGGAATTTTACTTATGATATGACAATTTATATTTAAGGTCTTGAAGATATTGGTTAATTTAAAGTCGCACCACGTGTTACCAACACATGAGAAATTTCCACAGACCTCTGGCTATTTCCAGTGGAACTTGTTGTTTGAATTAGATATAAATTTTATTGTAATGTCATGAAGTCAAGATCAACTTATGCGGGATCAATTTTATATTAATTATAAATAGTCTTTTTAACAAAGAGAAGCGGAAATGACGAATACATTAGTTTTACTAAATTCAAGACACTGGTTTCCTTCCTCCTAGTTGAAATTCTTCTTGAAAGCTTAATGGATATTAATCTATTTTAGCTCAAGATTGTTTTACAATATTAGAACATAAAAAGTTGCTGGAGCTCAAATTAAACCAAGAAAATATAAAAAAAGAGAATCACTACTACTAGTCTTAAAAAAAAGCTCTGAAAAAATGATCAGTAAAAACAAATGAATACAATCAACTTAAGAAATACACAAATTTATTATTAGATAATTTTCTCATTTATTTTTAAATGCTATCTATATGTATTTAAATGATGTAAATCAATAGAATTGAATGAACATGGCATTTGGAATAAATAATTTTAAGGATCGCTTGAAATGAATTGTAAATTACACAATGTTTTATTACAAAGTGTGTAACGTAGTTGTTTTTAATGATTTTCAAATTAATATATAATGCTGAGGTGTTTTAAATTTTACATGAGAGCTATTAACTTAGTGTTGAATACCTTTGACCTCTTCCTCAAACTTATGAGACTACAATTTGGCAGATAGTTAAAAAGTATTATGGAAAAAAGTGCTTGAAAGCCTTGTTTATACTAATGCATTGAAAATATATTAAAGTAATAAAATTGTATTTTTACACTGGTTAAAGTGGGAGCACATTTTACACTGCTTATAAGCAATATCTTAATGTAGTTTATAAGTCTCAGTATAATTTTATAATATCGAATCATAAAAGAGCAGTAAGCAGATAGAATATTATAACATGG